>BTSX01000003.1:2096985-3560318 GCA_036245825.1 Pristionchus entomophagus
GCCTGCCTGGAGTCGAACCTGCCTGCCTGGAGTCGAACCTGCCTGCCTGGAGTCGAACCTGCCTGCCTGGAGTCGAACCTGCCTGCCTGGAGTCGAACCTGCCTGCCTGGAGTCGAACTGCCTGCCTGGAGTCGAACCTGCCTGCCTGGAGTCGAACCTGCCTGCCTGGAGTCGAACCTGCCTGCCTGGAGTCGAACCTGCCTGCCTGGAGTCGAACCTGCCTGCCTGGAGTCGAACCTGCCTGCCTGGAGTCGAACCTGCCTGCCTGGAGTCGAACCTGCCTGCCTGGAGTCGAACCTGCCTGCCTGGAGTCGAACCTGCCTGCCTGGAGTCGAACCTGCCTGCCTGGAGTCGAACCTGCCTGCCTGGAGTCGAACCTGCCTGCCTGGAGTCGAACCTGCCTGCCTGGAGTCGAACCTGCCTGCCTGGAGTCGAACCTGCCTGCCTGGAGTCGAACCTGCCTGCCTGGAGTCGAACCTGCCTGCCTGGAGTCGAACCTGCCTGCCTGGAGTCGAACCTGCCTGCCTGGAGTCGAACCTGCCTGCCTGGAGTCGAACCTGCCTGCCTGGAGTCGAACCTGCCTGCCTGGAGTCGAACCTGCCTGCCTGGAGTCGAACCTGCCTGCCTGGAGTCGAACCTGCCTGCCTGGAGTCGAACCTGCCTGCCTGGAGTCGAACCTGCCTGCCTGGAGTCGAACCTGCCTGCCTGGAGTCGAACCTGCCTGCCTGGAGTCGAACCTGCCTGCCTGGAGTCGAACCTGCCTGCCTGGAGTCGAACCTGCCTGCCTGGAGTCGAACCTGCCTGCCTGGAGTCGAACCTGCCTGCCTGGAGTCGAACCTGCCTGCCTGGAGTCGAACCTGCCTGCCTGGAGTCGAACCTGCCTGCCTGGAGTCGAACCTGCCTGCCTGGAGTCGAACCTGCCTGCCTGGAGTCGAACCTGCCTGCCTGGAGTCGAACCTGCCTGCCTGGAGTCGAACCTGCCTGCCTGGAGTCGAACCTGCCTGCCTGGAGTCGAACCTGCCTGCCTGGAGTCGAACCTGCCTGCCTGGAGTCGAACCTGCCTGCCTGGAGTCGAACCTGCCTGCCTGGAGTCGAACCTGCCTGCCTGGAGTCGAACCTGCCTGCCTGGAGTCGAACCTGCCTGCCTGGAGTCGAACCTGCCTGCCTGGAGTCGAACCTGCCTGCCTGGAGTCGAACCTGCCTGCCTGGAGTCGAACCTGCCTGCCTGGAGTCGAACCTGCCTGCCTGGAGTCGAACCTGCCTGCCTGGAGTCGAACCTGCCTGCCTGGAGTCGAACCTGCCTGCCTGGAGTCGAACCTGCCTGCCTGGAGTCGAACCTGCCTGCCTGGAGTCGAACCTGCCTGCCTGGAGTCGAACCTGCCTGCCTGGAGTCGAACCTGCCTGCCTGGAGTCGAACCTGCCTGCCTGGAGTCGAACCTGCCTGCCTGGAGTCGAACCTGCCTGCCTGGAGTCGAACCTGCCTGCCTGGAGTCGAACCTGCCTGCCTGGAGTCGAACCTGCCTGCCTGGAGTCGAACCTGCCTGCCTGGAGTCGAACCTGCCTGCCTGGAGTCGAACCTGCCTGCCTGGAGTCGAACCTGCCTGCCTGGAGTCGAACCTGCCTGCCTGGAGTCGAACCTGCCTGCCTGGAGTCGAACCTGCCTGCCTGGAGTCGAACCTGCCTGCCTGGAGTCGAACCTGCCTGCCTGGAGTCGAACCTGCCTGCCTGGAGTCGAACCTGCCTGCCTGGAGTCGAACCTGCCTGCCTGGAGTCGAACCTGCCTGCCTGGAGTCGAACCTGCCTGCCTGGAGTCGAACCTGCCTGCCTGGAGTCGAACCTGCCTGCCTGGAGTCGAACCTGCCTGCCTGGAGTCGAACCTGCCTGCCTGGAGTCGAACCTGCCTGCCTGGAGTCGAACCTGCCTGCCTGGAGTCGAACCTGCCTGCCTGGAGTCGAACCTGCCTGCCTGGAGTCGAACCTGCCTGCCTGGAGTCGAACCTGCCTGCCTGGAGTCGAACCTGCCTGCCTGGAGTCGAACCTGCCTGCCTGGAGTCGAACCTGCCTGCCTGGAGTCGAACCTGCCTGCCTGGAGTCGAACCTGCCTGCCTGGAGTCGAACCTGCCTGCCTGGAGTCGAACCTGCCTGCCTGGAGTCGAACCTGCCTGCCTGGAGTCGAACCTGCCTGCCTGGAGTCGAACCTGCCTGCCTGGAGTCGAACCTGCCTGCCTGGAGTCGAACCTGCCTGCCTGGAGTCGAACCTGCCTGCCTGGAGTCGAACCTGCCTGCCTGGAGTCGAACCTGCCTGCCTGGAGTCGAACCTGCCTGCCTGGAGTCGAACCTGCCTGCCTGGAGTCGAACCTGCCTGCCTGGAGTCGAACCTGCCTGCCTGGAGTCGAACCTGCCTGCCTGGAGTCGAACCTGCCTGCCTGGAGTCGAACCTGCCTGCCTGGAGTCGAACCTGCCTGCCTGGAGTCGAACCTGCCTGCCTGGAGTCGAACCTGCCTGCCTGGAGTCGAACCTGCCTGCCTGGAGTCGAACCTGCCTGCCTGGAGTCGAACCTGCCTGCCTGGAGTCGAACCTGCCTGCCTGGAGTCGAACCTGCCTGCCTGGAGTCGAACCTGCCTGCCTGGAGTCGAACCTGCCTGCCTGGAGTCGAACCTGCCTGCCTGGAGTCGAACCTGCCTGCCTGGAGTCGAACCTGCCTGCCTGGAGTCGAACCTGCCTGCCTGGAGTCGAACCTGCCTGCCTGGAGTCGAACCTGCCTGCCTGGAGTCGAACCTGCCTGCCTGGAGTCGAACCTGCCTGCCTGGAGTCGAACCTGCCTGCCTGGAGTCGAACCTGCCTGCCTGGAGTCGAACCTGCCTGCCTGGAGTCGAACCTGCCTGCCTGGAGTCGAACCTGCCTGCCTGGAGTCGAACCTGCCTGCCTGGAGTCGAACCTGCCTGCCTGGAGTCGAACCTGCCTGCCTGGAGTCGAACCTGCCTGCCTGGAGTCGAACCTGCCTGCCTGGAGTCGAACCTGCCTGCCTGGAGTCGAACCTGCCTGCCTGGAGTCGAACCTGCCTGCCTGGAGTCGAACCTGCCTGCCTGGAGTCGAACCTGCCTGCCTGGAGTCGAACCTGCCTGCCTGGAGTCGAACCTGCCTGCCTGGAGTCGAACCTGCCTGCCTGGAGTCGAACCTGCCTGCCTGGAGTCGAACCTGCCTGCCTGGAGTCGACCTGCCTGGAGTCGAACCTGCCTGCCTGGAGTCGAACCTGCCTGCCTGGAGTCGAACCTGCCTGCCTGGAGTCGAACCTGCCTGCCTGGAGTCGAACCTGCCTGCCTGGAGTCGAACCTGCCTGCCTGGAGTCGAACCTGCCTGCCTGGAGTCGAACCTGCCTGCCTGGAGTCGAACCTGCCTGCCTGGAGTCGAACCTGCCTGCCTGGAGTCGAACCTGCCTGCCTGGAGTCGAACCTGCCTGCCTGGAGTCGAACCTGCCTGCCTGGAGTCGAACCTGCCTGCCTGGAGTCGAACCTGCCTGCCTGGAGTCGAACCTGCCTGCCTGGAGTCGAACCTGCCTGCCTGGAGTCGAACCTGCCTGCCTGGAGTCGAACCTGCCTGCCTGGAGTCGAACCTGCCTGCCTGGAGTCGAACCTGCCTGCCTGGAGTCGAACCTGCCTGCCTGGAGTCGAACCTGCCTGCCTGGAGTCGAACCTGCCTGCCTGGAGTCGAACCTGCCTGCCTGGAGTCGAACCTGCCTGCCTGGAGTCGAACCTGCCTGCCTGGAGTCGAACCTGCCTGCCTGGAGTCGAACCTGCCTGCCTGGAGTCGAACCTGCCTGCCTGGAGTCGAACCTGCCTGCCTGGAGTCGAACCTGCCTGCCTGGAGTCGAACCTGCCTGCCTGGAGTCGAACCTGCCTGCCTGGAGTCGAACCTGCCTGCCTGGAGTCGAACCTGCCTGCCTGGAGTCGAACCTGCCTGCCTGGAGTCGAACCTGCCTGCCTGGAGTCGAACCTGCCTGCCTGGAGTCGAACCTGCCTGCCTGGAGTCGAACCTGCCTGCCTGGAGTCGAACCTGCCTGCCTGGAGTCGAACCTGCCTGCCTGGAGTCGAACCTGCCTGCCTGGAGTCGAACCTGCCTGCCTGGAGTCGAACCTGCCTGCCTGGAGTCGAACCTGCCTGCCTGGAGTCGAACCTGCCTGCCTGGAGTCGAACCTGCCTGCCTGGAGTCGAACCTGCCTGCCTGGAGTCGAACCTGCCTGCCTGGAGTCGAACCTGCCTGCCTGGAGTCGAACCTGCCTGCCTGGAGTCGAACCTGCCTGCCTGGAGTCGAACCTGCCTGCCTGGAGTCGAACCTGCCTGCCTGGAGTCGAACCTGCCTGCCTGGAGTCGAACCTGCCTGCCTGGAGTCGAACCTGCCTGCCTGGAGTCGAACCTGCCTGCCTGGAGTCGAACCTGCCTGCCTGGAGTCGAACCTGCCTGCCTGGAGTCGAACCTGCCTGCCTGGAGTCGAACCTGCCTGCCTGGAGTCGAACCTGCCTGCCTGGAGTCGAACCTGCCTGCCTGGAGTCGAACCTGCCTGCCTGGAGTCGAACCTGCCTGCCTGGAGTCGAACCTGCCTGCCTGGAGTCGAACCTGCCTGCCTGGAGTCGAACCTGCCTGCCTGGAGTCGAACCTGCCTGCCTGGAGTCGAACCTGCCTGCCTGGAGTCGAACCTGCCTGCCTGGAGTCGAACCTGCCTGCCTGGAGTCGAACCTGCCTGCCTGGAGTCGAACCTGCCTGCCTGGAGTCGAACCTGCCTGCCTGGAGTCGAACCTGCCTGCCTGGAGTCGAACCTGCCTGCCTGGAGTCGAACCTGCCTGCCTGGAGTCGAACCTGCCTGCCTGGAGTCGAACCTGCCTGCCTGGAGTCGAACCTGCCTGCCTGGAGTCGAACCTGCCTGCCTGGAGTCGAACCTGCCTGCCTGGAGTCGAACCTGCCTGCCTGGAGTCGAACCTGCCTGCCTGGAGTCGAACCTGCCTGCCTGGAGTCGAACCTGCCTGCCTGGAGTCGAACCTGCCTGCCTGGAGTCGAACCTGCCTGCCTGGAGTCGAACCTGCCTGCCTGGAGTCGAACCTGCCTGCCTGGAGTCGAACCTGCCTGCCTGGAGTCGAACCTGCCTGCCTGGAGTCGAACCTGCCTGCCTGGAGTCGAACCTGCCTGCCTGGAGTCGAACCTGCCTGCCTGGAGTCGAACCTGCCTGCCTGGAGTCGAACCTGCCTGCCTGGAGTCGAACCTGCCTGCCTGGAGTCGAACCTGCCTGCCTGGAGTCGAACCTGCCTGCCTGGAGTCGAACCTGCCTGCCTGGAGTCGAACCTGCCTGCCTGGAGTCGAACCTGCCTGCCTGGAGTCGAACCTGCCTGCCTGGAGTCGAACCTGCCTGCCTGGAGTCGAACCTGCCTGCCTGGAGTCGAACCTGCCTGCCTGGAGTCGAACCTGCCTGCCTGGAGTCGAACCTGCCTGCCTGGAGTCGAACCTGCCTGCCTGGAGTCGAACCTGCCTGCCTGGAGTCGAACCTGCCTGCCTGGAGTCGAACCTGCCTGCCTGGAGTCGAACCTGCCTGCCTGGAGTCGAACCTGCCTGCCTGGAGTCGAACCTGCCTGCCTGGAGTCGAACCTGCCTGCCTGGAGTCGAACCTGCCTGCCTGGAGTCGAACCTGCCTGCCTGGAGTCGAACCTGCCTGCCTGGAGTCGAACCTGCCTGCCTGGAGTCGAACCTGCCTGCCTGGAGTCGAACCTGCCTGCCTGGAGTCGAACCTGCCTGCCTGGAGTCGAACCTGCCTGCCTGGAGTCGAACCTGCCTGCCTGGAGTCGAACCTGCCTGCCTGGAGTCGAACCTGCCTGCCTGGAGTCGAACCTGCCTGCCTGGAGTCGAACCTGCCTGCCTGGAGTCGAACCTGCCTGCCTGGAGTCGAACCTGCCTGCCTGGAGTCGAACCTGCCTGCCTGGAGTCGAACCTGCCTGCCTGGAGTCGAACCTGCCTGCCTGGAGTCGAACCTGCCTGCCTGGAGTCGAACCTGCCTGCCTGGAGTCGAACCTGCCTGCCTGGAGTCGAACCTGCCTGCCTGGAGTCGAACCTGCCTGCCTGGAGTCGAACCTGCCTGCCTGGAGTCGAACCTGCCTGCCTGGAGTCGAACCTGCCTGCCTGGAGTCGAACCTGCCTGCCTGGAGTCGAACCTGCCTGCCTGGAGTCGAACCTGCCTGCCTGGAGTCGAACCTGCCTGCCTGGAGTCGAACCTGCCTGCCTGGAGTCGAACCTGCCTGCCTGGAGTCGAACCTGCCTGCCTGGAGTCGAACCTGCCTGCCTGGAGTCGAACCTGCCTGCCTGGAGTCGAACCTGCCTGCCTGGAGTCGAACCTGCCTGCCTGGAGTCGAACCTGCCTGCCTGGAGTCGAACCTGCCTGCCTGGAGTCGAACCTGCCTGCCTGGAGTCGAACCTGCCTGCCTGGAGTCGAACCTGCCTGCCTGGAGTCGAACCTGCCTGCCTGGAGTCGAACCTGCCTGCCTGGAGTCGAACCTGCCTGCCTGGAGTCGAACCTGCCTGCCTGGAGTCGAACCTGCCTGCCTGGAGTCGAACCTGCCTGCCTGGAGTCGAACCTGCCTGCCTGGAGTCGAACCTGCCTGCCTGGAGTCGAACCTGCCTGCCTGGAGTCGAACCTGCCTGCCTGGAGTCGAACCTGCCTGCCTGGAGTCGAACCTGCCTGCCTGGAGTCGAACCTGCCTGCCTGGAGTCGAACCTGCCTGCCTGGAGTCGAACCTGCCTGCCTGGAGTCGAACCTGCCTGCCTGGAGTCGAACCTGCCTGCCTGGAGTCGAACCTGCCTGCCTGGAGTCGAACCTGCCTGCCTGGAGTCGAACCTGCCTGCCTGGAGTCGAACCTGCCTGCCTGGAGTCGAACCTGCCTGCCTGGAGTCGAACCTGCCTGCCTGGAGTCGAACCTGCCTGCCTGGAGTCGAACCTGCCTGCCTGGAGTCGAACCTGCCTGCCTGGAGTCGAACCTGCCTGCCTGGAGTCGAACCTGCCTGCCTGGAGTCGAACCTGCCTGCCTGGAGTCGAACCTGCCTGCCTGGAGTCGAACCTGCCTGCCTGGAGTCGAACCTGCCTGCCTGGAGTCGAACCTGCCTGCCTGGAGTCGAACCTGCCTGCCTGGAGTCGAACCTGCCTGCCTGGAGTCGAACCTGCCTGCCTGGAGTCGAACCTGCCTGCCTGGAGTCGAACCTGCCTGCCTGGAGTCGAACCTGCCTGCCTGGAGTCGAACCTGCCTGCCTGGAGTCGAACCTGCCTGCCTGGAGTCGAACCTGCCTGCCTGGAGTCGAACCTGCCTGCCTGGAGTCGAACCTGCCTGCCTGGAGTCGAACCTGCCTGCCTGGAGTCGAACCTGCCTGCCTGGAGTCGAACCTGCCTGCCTGGAGTCGAACCTGCCTGCCTGGAGTCGAACCTGCCTGCCTGGAGTCGAACCTGCCTGCCTGGAGTCGAACCTGCCTGCCTGGAGTCGAACCTGCCTGCCTGGAGTCGAACCTGCCTGCCTGGAGTCGAACCTGCCTGCCTGGAGTCGAACCTGCCTGCCTGGAGTCGAACCTGCCTGCCTGGAGTCGAACCTGCCTGCCTGGAGTCGAACCTGCCTGCCTGGAGTCGAACCTGCCTGCCTGGAGTCGAACCTGCCTGCCTGGAGTCGAACCTGCCTGCCTGGAGTCGAACCTGCCTGCCTGGAGTCGAACCTGCCTGCCTGGAGTCGAACCTGCCTGCCTGGAGTCGAACCTGCCTGCCTGGAGTCGAACCTGCCTGCCTGGAGTCGAACCTGCCTGCCTGGAGTCGAACCTGCCTGCCTGGAGTCGAACCTGCCTGCCTGGAGTCGAACCTGCCTGCCTGGAGTCGAACCTGCCTGCCTGGAGTCGAACCTGCCTGCCTGGAGTCGAACCTGCCTGCCTGGAGTCGAACCTGCCTGCCTGGAGTCGAACCTGCCTGCCTGGAGTCGAACCTGCCTGCCTGGAGTCGAACCTGCCTGCCTGGAGTCGAACCTGCCTGCCTGGAGTCGAACCTGCCTGCCTGGAGTCGAACCTGCCTGCCTGGAGTCGAACCTGCCTGCCTGGAGTCGAACCTGCCTGCCTGGAGTCGAACCTGCCTGCGTCGGCATGCCAGTCAGACACCATGCCCATTGACGGAGACTAGTGGTTGGGGCGCGCGCCTTTCTCTACCTCTTGCAAAACATCACCTGTGGGCGGGAGTCGAACCTGCCTGCGTCGGCATGCCAGTCAGACACCATGCCCATTACCTCTTGCAAAGCATCACCTGCGGGCGGGAGTCGAAGCTGCCTGCGTCGGCATGCCAGTCAGACACCATGCCCATTAGGCCAGGGCGGCCTACCGCAGGGAACGCTTGACGGAGACTAGTGGTTGGGGCGCGCGCCTTTCTCTACCTCTTGCAAAACAGGCAAGCCAAACTCGCCGAGTTCGACCATGACATATAAGAGCTCTTAGAATCAGAGCTCTTAGAAGAACTGCCACAGGGCCCAACTTAAGTCACTTTTGTAAAGTGTAATGACTGATAATTCCAATATAGTTAGTACGACGACTCGGTCACTTCTGGTCTTCTTGAAATTGGCGCCGAAAAATAAATCTGCTGTTTTTGAACGTAAACCGAAATTTATTTTCTTAATTTTTTCTCTAATCGATAGACCAACAGATCTCACTTATATTACAAAGCAAAGTTCCACTTCATATAAGTTCCCAATATTATATGCAAGAAGATCCGAATCACTGGAGAAGAGCTGATGTTTTATGAAACGTGATTTTGAGCTAAAAACGTCAAAATCGAGCATTTATTTTCTCCGTATAGTCGGAAGGCCGGATATTTTCGCGTCAAAAGAACAATCACTCCTTGCCCCCTCACTTCCTTTTAGGGCAGAATTTTCTGATGAATACTTTTGGTATGAATAGTCAGTGAAAAAATAACCAAAATTACCGAAAATGTGCTAATTTAGCTTTGATTTAGCTTATCTTTTTTCTACGCAGGCCTGAGTCGATTACAAAACAGGCCTAACATGCCCTAGTATAGGCCTACATCTAGCTGTTTTGGAGATTTAATCAAGTGAATGCAAAGCGTTCAAAATGTGTTTAATATAACCTACCAGGAACTTATTAGACAACCTAATACTAAGGCACTCATCAATCGTGCGTTTTGCGAAATTTACTTGCATGAAATGATTTTCAAAAAATAGATTTTCAGGAAGTAAGGAAGTCTATCGCTATTCCTTTAAAAAACTCGAACCCTCCTATTCAACAGTGATTTGTACCCTTTTTTTTCTACCGTACTCCAAAGGTGCTCTGGATGTTACATTTCTACGACCAAAGAAATTGTATACGGTAGACGCTTCCACAACATACTCAAATATATTTTTTTAACATTTTAAAACTGTAACAAAACAGGTCGTACCTACAGTACCCTACCGTTTCTCTCTACCGTGCCCCTAACGTACCGTCCACTTGAAATCAGTCGGGTAGTCCTTCAATCCTCGTAGCCTCTCTTTCTGCAGAAATCCAATTCCAATCCAGACGTGGATACGGATCTCGTCCTGAAACGAATTAGAAGTTAGGTTAATAATGAGAAGTACCGTAATCCACCTAGTGCTACCTTACCCTTCACCCAGAAATGAACAAGAAAGAGAGTAACAAAAACTGCCGTAGAATCAAATAGAAGCTCACTCTATTCTGCACACTCTCGTTCTAAGCACAGCATTCAACCGTAACCTGACCATCCAACCCCAGTACCGTAACAATGATATCGATCGAATACCGTAATCCATATTAACGTAACCTATCCATCTATCCCCTGATTTCATCATCCCTACTCCATCTTTCTCCCCTCTTCTAACCTTTTCCTTCTCACTCATTGCTCTCCATCCCATCTTCTCCCTCTCGAGACGATCTCTGGCCTTGTCCACCCTGCAAAAAATATTTAAAAAATGAATAATTATTCCGTCCATTCATGATTATCATTTTACAACAGCTTTCTCGCGAAACAAACCAAATCCAGTGCGCCTTCGAATAACATCACCGGTTGAAGCACTAAACAATATGTTTGTACCACAGGGGTAAGAAAGGCTGGATTACGGTAGTCTGTAGATCTCAGTTGCTAATCGATATTCTCGCAGGTGATGCTCGGACCGTGTGCCGACGGCAAATATGGATACCTGCTGAAAGTGAATAGGATCGTGAGAGATATGGCGGGATGCATTGAGGTTGATTTTAAAAAAATTTTAAATTAAAAATTGTTAAAATATTTGATTGAATATACAGTTAAACAGTTGAGTTTTCATTATAGTAAAAGACCCGGAACGATCTTGAGAAATACACGATGCAAAGAATCACCAGGAGTTCACCATTTACATTTTGTTGTTGTAATACAATCCATTCTCATACTGCACTCACTCAAATAGAATAAAGCAAATTGCATGGTTGTAGGTGCAACGAGTCACAAGGTCATTCGATCGAAAATAAATTTGATTAATAAAATTTTTTTAGCCGGGGTCGCTGCCCGTTCACATGCCAACCCAGAAGCAGCTCGAGGAATTGATGAAGAACGATGAACCGAGGGGAAACTACGAGGGAGTCCACATAATCCAATCGAAGTGGGTTTCGGTAGATTACGGTAGTTTACTAATGCACTGTAGGCCTGGATGAAAATACAACGGTTACACTAGATTTCCGTATAATACGGTAGCACGATAAATGTTAAGCGAAATACGGTGGTGGGTAAGGGTAAATTACTGTGGCCTGTTTAACTACTGTACGCCTGGGACGGTGGTGGGTTACGGTAGAGTGCATCTGATCAGGTCATTATGATTCTGGAAAATGTACCAAAATTACTCCGCGATGCCTGTTGGTATTGCGATAGAGCAATAGTGTTGTTTCTTCTACTGGCAGATTGCGAATGTAAAAGACCGCGTAGTTTTGCGATGCAGTAGGGTGTTACAACTATGTTACTATTGGGGACACAGACGTTGCACCAGTACTCGATTGGTGAACACTAGGGATGCCAAAACAATTCCCAATTCCTGCTCGAAAACCCAATTAATTGGGCCCAATTCCTTCATTTACATTTATCATGTCAGGCAGTTGACGCCAGATGGGAATGGATGGTTTCAGATAGGTTTCGGGTCGGTTCTTCGTTCGAGAGAGAATCATTTCGTCTGGGTGGGGGTCAAGGGATCGGTCTTCTTTCCATTCACAGACCCAAGAGATTGGCTGGAGAAAGGGTTGCGATCATCCAGGACGATAGGACTTGATGTAGAGTGTTCATTGTTGATGATGGAAGAAGGCTCCCGTGATTTTAGAACTGAGTCCACCAAAATCGAGTCAGCAATCGCGAAACGAGACTCGACGAGAATGGTATCTGAGGGACCAAACATCAGAGTAGGTCATACCCATCACACGGTGACCAGAGTCCGGCTTGGATGGGGATTCCGATCTTGTTGAGTTGATGGAGTAGACGAGGGGAACTAGAGGGATTCCATTCTCTATCAGAGAGAAATGAAGAAGGACCGCTCGCGACGACTAACAAAAACGAGAACTGCCAATTCCTTCACCCAAACCCAAGTAATTGGGGTCGACAGCAGTGGTGAGCGCGGGCCTCGGAGCCGAGCACCCCCCGCCCTAGGCGGGGAGAGGGAGTGCGCGCTAGACTAGCCGGGTTTGACAGAGGAGAGGAGGGGGAGGGAGGGATGGGCGGAGTCCGCGCGGGGGAGTCAAGCCGAAGGGGAGCGCTCATCACTGGTCGACAGAGACAAAAGAAAATAATTGGGTTGGCATCACTACTGAACACCCATGCGGTTAGATGCTACAGAGAATGCTTATCCATTTTTCGATAGCATTAGCTGGTTTTAGTATGAGGAAAGAAACAAATATCCCGTTTTTCAATACCCACGGGATTGTTGTTACGAGGAATGCATATGAATTTGTCGATTCGGTTAGATGGTATTGGTTTCTACGATTCTTGACCTATGGAATTATGAATATTTCGCCAATATATATATATATATAATAATACTGTAATTTGCAGTTTGCTCGGTCTGTGCATCGGCCCCATCTACTACGATCGACACCTGGACGGTGCGCAGAAATCCTCCAGTGGAAGGGTGAGCAGTAGTGACGGCAAATCGGCATCGACTCTCCCCTTTTTGCGTGATCACTCGTCGGTTAGAGAGGCGAGAGAACAGGCGAATTGAGGAGAATCGGATGCCGATTTGTCATCACTAGTGAGCAGCAAATGCGTAGCCATAAGTAGCCTCTTTCGGATTTCCTTATGCTCTTCAGAATAACTTTAAGCTGTTACGAATTTAATAAATAAATTTTTAAAAAGACCTCCAGATTCAAAATTATCGAACAGGCTCGTGAAATAAATCATTTTGAAGCTCGCGATTAGCCTGTTTGAATAGAAGTAATGTGGCCGTAAAATTCTTGAAATTTTAAATTCCCATGCGAACTCGCACTTAAAAAACCGGAAGTGCCTGTTCGACCCCAGCAAACCATACCACCAGGGGCATCTGAGTGCGCTGATTCCGAATATGACATTAGTTTTGCTCTATTGTGAACTTTGTTGTTCGACCTCTGAAGGCGTCCCTGAAAACGACCCTGTTGACGAGTGAGAGAGGCGAGATGAGGGTCTTCCCCTCTGGCAGTTTAGCAGACGGAACTTTTTTGGTGCGAATTTTTGGCAAGAGCTGGCACCTACACATGGAAACCGATCTTCTCGAAAGTAAGCTCATTCGATTCAGCACGGAATTCTGTATCTACGGTATGCCGATAGGAGCTTGTATTTTCCTCTGAGAGCTTGAATTTCAGAAATAGTGGAACACTGCCAGAGGGTAGGAATTTCGCGACTTCAACGGCCCTTATCTCGGTTCGCAAGCGGAATTTCACAATTCTGAAAAGAGTCTAGGCGAGCACTTGTATATGCTCTATCGAATGCGCTATAGCACGTGTCTCTACGAGGCTCGCGACCTAAAGTAAGAAATCCTGAACGCCACGAAACCGACGAAATTCGGAGTCAGTCGGATATACTTCCGGTTGTGCTAGAGACTTGAAATTTCGGATTTAGCACCATCTAGGCTTCCAACTAAGATCCCCAAACGCTGGATACTTGAATTTTAGTTTGACCGGTAGTCGTTACCTAGGTTATGTCAAGATACTTTCTGCCCATTGGATTTAGCCAAGCCTGAGCCAAAAATGCCCCGGCGCTACGCGCCGGGGCTAAAATGATACACAAGTTTATCAAATGTTGCACTTTGTTCCATCCCCAAAATCTTTTCAAAATCGCTAGATATGTTCAGAAAGCATGATATTTTTCCGTTCCGTTAAATCAAAAACAATCACTATTCCCCTCCAATGAACCAATGTTGTCAGGGTGACTAAAATTGTATTGATATTCTAATTCAAAATAAATCGCTCACCTCAAAGTTAACCCAGCATCCTGACACGATAGCCTCGGGCGGATCCTCGGGCAACCGGGCCACCATCGGCACCGACCCACACAGAATCGTGGCGTGGCCTTTTGAGGAAGAGTCAAGGTTACGGTAGGAATGTCCTTAAGGTAGTGTGGGTTCCAGAAGGGGGATGCAAATTCTAGCAAAGGGAGAACATAGGCTTTGTAACTGCGGATGAGAATAGAGGGACAGTTGAAAGGGAGTGCTTTGAGAAGGAGAAACAATTTAGAGGTGGCTTTTTGGGCACGGGTCTTAACAGAGCATGAATTCTTCAAATCTGAGCGAACTTGTACACCTAGTCATCTATGAAGACTGCCGAGAGAAACCGAAAATGTTTTTGATCGACCTGATTGGTTTAGGATTCGATTTTTGCTTGCCAAGTGCATGTTTGGAGTGAACTCAATTCCTCCTATAAGGGGGCAAAGCTTGCAGCTTGCGGTGTCTGCTTATATTCAGTCAGCCCACAAGCTTGTGCACAAGACTATGAAGCCCCTCCTATAAAATAATACCAAAAAAAATTATCCTTGATCTTGTCAGAACGCTAAGGGAGTGTGCAGAAGGGAGAGAGAACAAAGTGTTGTTGCCGGATCGAATATTAGCTCTCTCCTTTTCGCACACTATCTCGTCGGTCAGAGCGATAAGGGAGTGTGCAGAATGGAGAGCGCGGTTGTCACAGTAGTATCAATTACTGCCTATGTCAAGCTCTTTTCCCCCTGCAATGCACACACACACCGCCCCAATTGCCATGCAACACGTTTATCGTTACGAAATGATGAATGCTTGAAGCTTGTTGGGGGCGGAACCAGGGAAAGGGGGCGTGGCTTAGAAGGGGGGGCGTGGCTACTGCAGCCCTGCAGCGCCCATCTTGTTCTCCTCGGTCGCAGCCCGCTTCCGGTTGGCGACCTCGGACGGCCCGAAGCTCGCGTCCGCGCGGAAGAGCGTCACCAGCGAGTGCATCGTCTCCGAGTGACGGGCAATCTGCAAAAGTGGGCGTGGCTTCGACAGTTTCTCCGAAAAGCTAACAATCAACAGCCAGAACATCAGAAGATATCGGAAATGTGGGCGTGGCTTAGTAAGTTTATACGTAAAGATAAATATCAATAATCATAAATTTAGAAGATATCGGAAACGGGGCGTGGCCTATAAAAGGGGGCGTAGCCTATCAAAGGGGCGTGGCCAATCACAGGGGGCGTGGCCTCCTCGACCTCCTACCGTATACCTTGTAAATGCCGATGATGAAGGGCGCCAGGTGCACGGCGAGGAAGAGGCAGCTCAGCAGCGAGCCGGCGTTCGCATCAATGTTGTACGTCGCGTAGGCGTAGCCGAGCTGGGAATGGATTGGAATGGATCGGCCTGACTCCGCCCACTTTCCGAGTTCTGATCTTTGATCTCTCTACCCGTATTCCCACATCATCTACAACCCGTGCTCTCTTCACGCTGCCGCATATCTTGATCTTTGATCTTTGATCCTTGCCCTTTTCAATCAGCGCACCGCACACGCTCAGTGACCAATCAACAACAATAAAGTTCCCTTATCTAATAGTAGCTCTCTCCCTCCATTCTGCCCACTCTGTCAAGTGATACGAACGCGTGTGCACAATGGAGAGGGCGCTATTCGATTCGGCAACACTCCGACTCTTGCCCGATAAGCTCCGCCCCTTTCCCGATAGGCCCCGCCCACACTCACCATGACCAGCCACGAGACCATGTAGCGGTAGCAGAGCTTGAGGTAGCTCGTCGTTCGCGAGAAGACGACCATTCCCGGGGGGTCGAGGCGGAAGAGCGCCTGAGCGAGGGGCTTACGGTATATGAGGATACTGTAGGCGATCGAGCAATGATTTTCTTCTGACCTACGGTATAGCGCCTTACAAGGGAATGGTAACTACTACTACGGTAAAATTATCTAGTGACCTAGTAGACCTCAATCTGGACCTAGAGTACATCCGATTTCATTTTTCAAAAAGTGCACAAAAGTTAGAGGGAAACGGTATTAGGATCAAAGATCAAAGATCAACGAAGGGTGTTATCCAATACTAGACCGATTACGTTAGCAATAGGTACTCTATTCAGCACACCGTCAACTAGTCGAAGGTGATGGACATACTGTACGCAGTCTTTTTATCGATTTTCCCCTCGAGACCCACCTTGATGTTCACGAGCACTCGCTGGATGCCGTAGATGTACACGAAGATGGTGAACTGGAGAACAATAGGTTAGGCTCCGCCCCATCTGAAGCCCCGCCCTCTTTGAAGCCCCGCTCACTTCTAAGCCACGCCCACCCACCTCGTAGAAGATGACGATCACCTGCATCGCCAGGTAGGCGTAGTGCACCTTGGCGTTGTTGAAGATGTGCTAAACGTAGATATGATTGCGTAATGATGACGTGATTTTTGATCTTTGATCAATAACGCCATCTCAATCCCCGCCAACTCACCGCGTCGAGCAGGAACGGCACGATCACCGACGCGACGCCGGACAGCACCTGCAAGGGGGGGGGGGGCGGAGCTTAGAGCTGAAGTGGGCGGAGCCTTCAACACTCACCAGTAGCGCGCCGCCGCGCAGTTTCACGCGGTCCATGCGCACGAGGAAGGGGAAGGCGCGCAGTATCGACACGAGCAGGTACTCGCCGGTGGTGATCTGCGAGAGAGGGGGGCGGGGCTAGTTAGAGTGGGCGGAGCTTAGAGGGGCGGGGCTTATCACGTATCCGAGCGAGCTGAGCGTGAAGAGGAGGTAGGCGAAGGACATCGTATTGGGATATCGGTCCGGGAACATCTGTAAAGAGCGGGGCTAAGCATATAGACTGCAGCTCTCTCCGTTCCGCACAAACTATGATCTTTCTGATCGGTGATCGAGTGTGTGCAGAATGGAGAGAGCTATTAGTAGATGATAGGCAGCCAGCGATCAAAGATCAAAGATCGGCTAGCCAACTATCGCATCCCTCATCGCTGTCAGGCACGGTGGGTGACAGGATGATCTTTGATCTCTGACAGACGGAAAGATCAAAGATCAAAGATCAGCCTCACCTTGATGGGCAGCTGCAGCCAGAACTCGAGCGGCCGGTCGCGCACTGCAATCAATCAATCGATTGGTCAATCGATTACAATAAGCTTGGATGCTGACCTACCCACATCTAGCAGGGGTAAACCATCATTCTTCCGTAATCCGCTCTACCGTTATCCGAGAAGCCACCGCACCCTTACCTACCTTACACGTACAGTACCCCCATCCTACCGATTACTGTATTCCCTACCGTAATCCCCCACTCACATATCTCGAGGATCTCCCGGTGCTCCAGGTAGCCGTTGTGCTGGTAGTTGACCACGCCTACCGCCCAGGCCGTCAGCACGAACGACATGGCGAACATGAGCGCCAGCTGCAGGCACACCGTGTACACCAGCGCCCTGGAAGGAAAGGGGGCGGAGTCAGCGGAGGGCGGAGTGCACACTCTCGAGAGTGTGCAGAATGGAGAGCGCGACTATTCGATCCGGCAGGAAGTTCTAAAACCTGGTACGGGACCGGGCTCCATTCCGGCAACCACCGTACTCCTACCGTACTCCTACCATACTCCCACCGTAATCCTACCGTAATTATATCATACTCCTACCGTAATCCCAATCACCCACCGAGAAGCCGTCCACGTTCAGACTGATGGCAAAGACGACCGGCGTGAGGAAGGAGAAGAACAGCAGAAGGCGCGAGAGCTGAAAAGTCATGCTGTGGAAAAAGTAAGGGGAGAATTTCTCCTGGGGTGGAAAAAGTCGAGGAGAGGAGAGAGGAGAAAGTTTGAAATTTGCATTCGCGCCTTTTCACATTTTTGGCTCTATCTCAGTTCCCAATGAAGTGAGGCACTTGAAACTTCGTTTACAAGATTAAGAGGTTATTTTTCACCTCCTGTCAAAGTTTTAAGTCGCTAGCTTCACGGGGACGCGAGATAATGATCGCGAAGTAAAAGTAAAAGTTGGACACGCAGGAGAAAATTAGTGGAAATTGTATATCTCCTCTCAAACTCAACCGATTGAGTTTTGCCCAAAAGGAACTTGTTCAATAATTGTTTCTACACCTCGTATCAAAATTTCAAGACTCTAGCTTTACTAGAACAAAAATTACAACAAAAATCCTTTTTGGTACCTTTTATAGCATTTTTGAAGCTTATTTACAACTTGAAATTTTGATACGAGGTGTAGAAACCATTATTGAATAAGTTCCTTTTGGGCAGAACTCAATCGGTTGAGTTTGAGAGGAGCTATACAATTTCCACTAATTTTCTCCTGCGATTCCAACTTTTACTTTTACTTCGCGATCAATATCTCGCGTCCCCGTGAAGCTAGCGACTTAAAACTTTGACAGGAGGTAAAAAATAACCTCTTAATCTTGTAAACGAAGTTTCAAGTGCCTCACTTCATTGGGAACTGAGATAGAGCCAAAAATGTGAAAAAGCGCGAATTAAAAAAAAAATTTCATAATTTCTCCTCTCTCCTCTACTTGACTTTTTCCACCCCAGTTTATTCCTCTTCTCCTTTCTCCCCCCACTTTTTCCACAGCATCAGTTGCCGATCAACCGAGCATACTGTATCCCCGGACTCTACATAATATACTGT
Organism: Pristionchus entomophagus; assembly: GCA_036245825.1. NCBI lineage: Eukaryota > Metazoa > Nematoda > Chromadorea > Rhabditida > Neodiplogasteridae > Pristionchus > Pristionchus entomophagus. Next base: position 2,115,078 of record BTSX01000003.1, read on the forward strand.
AGCCTCTCATCGCAGAATAACAGCTCAGCTATGGCTCATTTTAGGCACGTAATCAAAGAATAAAATCAGTTGTCGATCGCTACCGGGGTACGGTAGCAGTTCTTCCCGGGGGTACTGTAGCCGATAGGCGCGCCACCACTCACCGAGGCGAGCAGCTCGGCGCCGTCGATCAGCGGCGCGCCCGCCACCAGGAACATGAGGACGTGCGTGAAGACGGCGTACACGTTGTGCTCGGACAGCTCGGTGTCCCTGTAGGGATCAAAGATCAACGATCAGACTACAAACTACAAAGGTCACGAAGGTCTACAAAGACCTAGGATCAGACTTCACACTACAAAGATGCTAGGCTACAAACTACAGACCAAGTGCAAACTACAAAGATCAGACTACAAACTACACACTACAGTAACTCACACTAGCAGCTGGGTGGGGCTCGATTGGAGCGCGCGGATGCGCATCACTTCGCCCAGCACGCTGTCCTTGAAGGGTACCTGGAGAGCGAGAGAACGCTTACCGTATCCAGCAAGGTACCGTACCCCCCCCCCCATTGAAGGCTACCGTATCCCTACAGTAACCCGCCATCTGTCCTGTCATACAAAAATCGCCGGCACCGGGCCAGAAGTAGCGTGATCTATAGCAGGCTACCGTAGAGCTACAGTATCCCTCCCAGCCACCGTACCCCTACCGTATCCCCGCCCCTCACTCACATCCTTGGTCGACGACTTGACGCAGGCGCCGTACATGCCCATCTCCTCGCCCGCGCCGGCGCACATCGTGTCCGTGTGGCAGACTGGAAAGATCAGAGATCAAAGATCAAACTACAAAGATGAAACTCCAAAACCGGAGAGATCAAAGATCAACCACGCACAGGGCATGCCGGCCGTGGCGCAGCGCGTGTCCTCCTTCATGGAGGCGTGCGAGAGGCCTTGGAAGAAGAGGAAGAGGTACCTGAACAGGGAAGAGATCAAAGATCAAAGATCAACCGGAGCCCGGATACCATTTCAATTGGAGCCTATGGATGCGACGTACCCCTACAGTATTCCCTACTACATCACTGTGCAGTCTCAGTTACAGTAGACAGTGATATTACCATACCCTCTATCCTTCCACTACCGTAGTCTATGCCTAGCTCTGCATTGATCTAGCTTGAGGAAGCCTCGCCCGTTCACCTCTACCGTAACCCAACCGTACCCTTATCGTCCTCCTACCGTACCCTCCTCCACCGTACCCTCCAACCACCATACCCTACCCCTCACCGGAAGTCGACGTGGATGCAGAACATGGCGAAGAGCCGGAGCAGGATCATCGAGATGCCGACACCTGAGCGAGGGCAGAGATCAAAGATCAAAGATCACATTCAAATAGGGAATAGGGAGAGTGTGCTGAATGGAGGGAGCAACTATCCGGTTACACTAGGAGAAAGCAAGAGCGAGAGATAGCGAGATATTTGGCTTTGTTTAGCACCCGGTCCCGTGGTGTAGCGGTTAGCACTCAGGACTCTGAATCCTGCGACGGGAGTTCAAATCTCCCCGGGACCTTTCCCTTTTGCGGCCATTTTCAGTTGCCCTTTTACCTCTGGCAATCGGCGAGATGCGAGCGAAGAACGTGTTCGGCGGCAGGGTGGTGAACTGCAATTACTGATGACGTCATCGGAATGCGGTAGACAGGTTACGGTACTTGGTTCGGTGGGTCAGATGGATTACGGTACCTGTCCCATCGCGAACTCGAGGTAGACGATGGGAATCCCGACCGCCAGCATCATCAGCCCGCACACACCGATGAACGAGGCTGCAAGGAGTGCTCTTTAATCTCTGATCTCTGATCTTTGATCTACAATCTCACCTCCGTACGTGACGTAGTACTTGGCGACGACGAGGAAGATCGGCAGGCGGAAGAAGTTGCACATGAGCACGGCGGTCTGCGAAAGGGGCGGAGTCAGCAAAAAGAAGGAGGGGCGAGCGAGAGGGGGCGGGGCTTACCATCTTCCAGACGGTTAGCTTCTTCACGTGCGTCAGCTCCATGACGCGCAGATCGAAGTCCATCTCTTCGATCTGAAAAAAATATGTCAGTTATCGATTGTCGAACCGACTACAGTATGCCAGATATCAAAGGTCAGAGATCAAAGATCAGACGTACCATTGGCGTGCTGGCCTCGGGCGACTTGGCGTTGGGCGAGTCTTGCTTCTTGCCCGGCTGGAATACGGTAGGCAGGATTACGGTAGTTCGGTGGGTCAGACGGCCGAGTAAGGTAGGTCAGTCACTCCTCACCTGCTCATTGTTGAAGAACTCGCGGGCCTCCTCGTCGTTCTTCTTCTTCTTTTTCTTGATCTTGTCCATGTTGTCGTCGCTCTCTCTGCATAAGGCAAACGGTAACTTACCGTAATCTCACAGAGTGCCGTATCCCTACCGTACTCTTTCCAGGACCCCTACCGTAACCCCTACCGTACATGTCCTGGGTGGAGGAGTCGCTGCACTGCCTCGCCTTGCCCTGCCTCTTCGTCTCCTCATCGAACGCCTTGTCGTATTCGGCGATCTCTGCAATGAAAAGTCAGTCATCGACACGGCACGGTTGGAGGCGGTACCGTACCCTTGCGCATGCCGCACGTCTGCACGAGAAGCGACCGCGTTTCGCTCAACTGCAATACGTGTACCGTAATCAGCCAGTTACCGTAACCTATCGACCTACGGTATCTCGAACCGTACCCCTCAGTATCCCCTACCATAACCCCTGTGCTACCGTACCCTCGGGTCCGGCAGGACAGCCTCCGCCGGCAACTTCTCCTTCTTGCCTCCGGCCGCGCCTGCAATTAAGTCAGTATTCGATTCACTGGGGATACTGTAGTCAATGGGGTACTGTAGGTTTAAAGGCCAGTCATCGATCACTATGCGTACTGTAGAACGTGCCGTACCCTTGCTCATTCCGCATGTGGATCAGTACCCCGACCGTAACCTACCCCACAGTAATCCTATGTACATTACGGTAATCGGCAGGTACGGTAGGAGGTACTGTAGCGACTAGATACTGTAGTCTAAGCGGCAGTGCACTGCACAAACAACAAAAGATCAATAGGACTGCGATTTGCATACTGGCGACTCGATCATGCCCCTCTACGTGCATTTCGTTAAGAAAAATTTTGAGTGACGTGTCCTAGCGCGGAAGGCACCACACGACAGTCAAGTTGGGGGATACTGTATCGATCGATACTCAGGGATAGACGGCCGGGAAACAGTATCCATCGATAGTTAGGGCTAGACGGCTGGGTTACGGTCGCGGACGGGGTACTGTATCGGTCGATACCGTAGTCTGGGATATCGTACCAAACGATCGATACCGTAGTCTGAGATACCGTACCTGCTGCTCCATTGGTCTGCTTCTTGCGGCCTCCTCCGACCTTCTCCGCTGACCGCCCGTTGCTGCCCTTGGCGACTGCGACCGGCGACTGCGGCTGCGCGGTCGCCGTGACCTCCTGAGAGCATCGATCGATTAGCAGGGGTACGGTAGGGGGTACGGTAGGTTACGGTAAGACACGGTAGATCAACGACTATAGGCCCCAGGAGTGGTAGATCATCAGGGGTGGGATAGAGTCCAAGAGCGGGTAGATCAGAACTCTGGGGGTACGATCGGTAGGCTACGGTAACCGTGTACATCAACAAGGTAGACCCCAGATGAAGCAGATCGCCAATGAAACGAAAAATCAAAGAGCATGTAGATCAGATCCCAGTCAGACCAGAGATCAAAGACCAAAGATCAAGGGGGCGGTAGATCAAGTGGGGGACCGAAAGGCAGGTCAGAGATCAAAGATCAAGGGGTAGATCAAGTGGGGGGGGGGGACCGAACGTACCAGCGGCTCCGCCGACACCTTCTTCGGCTCCTCTTCTTCCTTCTTCTCGTCTGCCATCCTCCGACCGCTCGCGAGGGGTGAATGGGTGGAGAGTGAGGCCGAGAGCTCTCTCGATCTTCAATCGCCCTTCAATGCAAATTGACGATTTTCATAGAATGGCAGACAACAGACCGTTGTGTGTACTCAAAAGCGCAGTGTCTTTTGAGCTCTTCGTGCTCTGAGCGACAATTGACCGAACGGATAGACGCTTGTCGTGGATCACAGACAGAGCAAGTTCCGAAGGAAATTGCTGTTTTGACCTACCAAATATTTTTTTGTTCATAGTTGAAATTTCGGTGTCGTGTCACATATCATTCTAACGAGCATTCATCGAAGATCTAGAAAAAAATGATTGTTTTGTATCTGTTGATCTTTGATCTTTGATCTCTTCCGATCACCCTTTTCCCCCGTTTTCTATGCATCTTCGTAAAAATTGAGGAGTGATTTATTGCATTGCACAGAAAAATGACTCAGATTTTGGGATCAGCTTCAATATTATGACCCACGCCAAGCCAGTCCAAGTGAGGGACACCCAGTGGCTAGGCTTCAAAACACGCGTCACGTCTCTCCGTTTCGCACACTCTCTCAACCGATCGAGTGACGAGATAGTGTGCGAACTGAAGAGAGACGTGATCCGTATTCCCCCATTCTATCTGTGACGCAATGCAATAAACAATGTCCCACCCAGGCTCCGCTCCCTTTCCACTCTTTCTCTGTCTCTCACCGACGAGAGACGCTGCGAAATCGAGAGAGCGCGTCGTTTCCCCGATCTCGCGACGGGCTAGGCTCCGCCCCTTTTTCCACTCGTTTCCACACTCGGCCTCTCTCGTTCTCTCTCTCTCGTTCTTGCTCGCAATACACACACTGGCCAGTTTTCTCCCGCCACCGCTCCCCTCCCTCCTTGCTTGTGCCGCTTTCCTCCCCCCTCCCCCCTCCCCCCCCCCCCGTCTCCTTTCCGCTCCACTCGCTATTACGCGCGGTGCCCCTCTTCGCAAGCTAGTTTGCCATTTTCCTCCTCCTTCCCGTCCTCCCCCCACCTCTTCCCGTCCGCGTGCCTTGTCCGCTCGTCCGCTTACCGTCCGCTGCAGACGCGTCAATGAAGCTGGAGGATGGGGAGCTCTTCGACATGGTGAGAAGCTTGCTGGCGATGAGCGCGTTCGGAAGCGAAGAAACATCGGAACAAAAAAATCCTGATCGTACAAATTATTTTCTTCATTCATCCGTTCTGCACTTTTCGCTGCTCTTTCGCTGAATTTCTTTCTTGAGAAAAAAAAAGAATTTCTCATGAGAGAGAAATTGTTGCTTTATTGCATTGGAGGAAATGGCGCGGAGGTTGCTGCTTCACAACATTTTCGGTTTTCGACTCTCTACATTCTGCACACTCTTTAGTTTCTCTGACCGGCGAGATAGTGTGCATAATGGAGAGAGTCTAAACCGAATTTACACGCCCTAGTGGCCAAGCTCGCATGATCATTCCAAGCCGATCCAAAGTGACATTTGATGTGCGCACTTGCTGAATTTCATGTATCATTAGCAAGAAACTTTCGCTGCCAACAGTATGAGTTTCATCATTTGTGCTGAGATACAAAATGTGCAGGGCCATTTTCTCAGTCCAAGATGAAATTTTGATCCAGTTCCAAATTTTGATCCAGTTCAAGAAAGTCCATTCCAAGGAGATCCATTCCAGAGTCACGAAGAAACCATTGAAACGGAGACGATTCGGTTCATCGACGCGATCCGGGAGCGACCCGCCATCTGGAACCGGAACCTGCGCACGTACAAGGACGCCGCCCTCAAAGACGTGAGTTGTGGTAGCCTGGCACCACATTATGGTACCGTCGTGGTGGCCTGGTACCGTACTGTGGTTCTGTGGCCCTCAAAGATGTGTGCATTCTACCGTACGCCGATGGATACAGTATGCTTAGCGAATCGATGACTGACTTTTATTAGTAGCGCTGGCAGATGTGTGTTTAGAGTTTGAACTGTGGTTCTGTGGAAATCCAGGGTAGGATTGCATGGTTTGGTACCTTTTGCGAAGGATTTGCCATTCGGAACTCTCTCCATTCTGCACACTATCTCATCTGCCTGACAGGCGAGAGAGTGTGCCGAATGGAGAGAGGTACCATTCATTCGCGGAAAACTGGTCGCCACGCAATGGTTCCCTTGCTCTGTTCCGTCCACTTTCCCTTGCGAAATTTTCTCTCGCCTTCGCGTAAATAATCTCACTACCAGCCTTCCATCGCTATTTCGGGCCATGTTGAACGATCCTTTGACGCTTTCTCTTATTGCTGCTTTGGACTTGGTCTACTTCTTTGTCGAGCAATTTTCGCTCGCGTGCGTTGTAAAAGCCTTGTTTTCCACTTTTTCCCGCGTATTTTTTCTGCCCTCTTTTTTCTCCGCCGCTCTTTCACGACTCTCGTGTCCTTTCCTTCATTTTATTTTCGCTCGACGCAGAAATTCCGCGAAAACTCGAGGGGGGCAGAGATAGTCAGATGCCGTCGCCGTCGAGACGTCTCCTCGTTTCGCACACTATCTCGCCTGTCTAACCTGTCTGCGCTCTTTCCGTTTCTCACGCTTCCTCGTCGCGCTCTGACGCCGACTATAGAGCATGTGAAACGGAGAGGGTGCGGAGAGAGAGCGCGCGGAAACGAGAGCGCGTCAGACGGCGTCGTCGTTGAGAGAGCGTTCCCAGAATCCCGACAACATTTCCGCTCCGGTCCCAGAATAAGCACATTTTCCTGAAATGTCCCCCGTAAGAAGGGAGTGAAAATGCGCGCGTGAAAAGGGATGGAGAAAGGCGCCGGCGGCCGGCCGCAAATTCCCCGGAAGGAGGGAGAAATTGCCCGCTTTTGCCATTTTCCTCCACACTCGCGAGTGAGTTAGCGCCTCGGGGGCAGGCGCTTGGCCAAACTGGATTAGCGATTTGCTCGAGCCGCCAACCGAATGGGGCGAAATGGCGGAAAACGGCCGGCCGAGTTAGGAGTGGTGGTTGCGGGGAAATAAAGCACTAGTTTTTGCACCCTCAAGTGGGCTACCTGTCTCTCTCCATTCCACACGCTATCTCGCTCTGTATGACCGGTGAGAGAAAATCGCTCTTCCTGAGCGCTGTGATGCGCTCCAGGCTGCGCTCGTGATGATCACTATCATCGATTCGCGTGTTCTCTCGGCGGTCAGAGCGACGAGAGACTGTACGATTCGAGGAGAGTCAGACTTTTGAGTTCGCGTGAGGATTGCGAGAAGGAGAGGAAACGATGATGTTTCTCTCGAGAAAAAGCGAGCGAGATGGGGTTAGAGTGAGACTCTCCCCCATTCGCACACACTCTCGCCGGTCAGATAGACGCGAGAGAGCGTGCTGAATGGAGAGAGTGCAGAGAACATCGAGAGAGAGAGGTTACAAAGCACTGGCAGATGGGAGGAAACATTCGAGCGCTCTCTCGATTTGCCACGCTCTCTCGTCCGTCTAGCCGTCTGCTCTCCTCATTTCGCCTGCTCTCTCCCTCTCTCGCTTGCTATCTTGTGCACAATGACGCTTACGAAACGCGCGGCGCAACAATTCGAGGATGACTTTTACCCGTTTTGCTGGGGGCTTGCTCTCTCCATTCTGCACACTCTATCGCCGGTCAGAGAAGAAAAACCCTTTCAAATGCCCCCCCACCACCATTTCCAGAATATGTTCAATCTATGAATCTCGCTTTCTAGCATGCAATCTAGGCTATATACTATCAATTGGCAATAGAGGCTAACTCAGGAGTCGTTATGTACATTGCCCACTCTAGTGGAGCGCAGAACCGATTTCATGAGCTCATTTTACTCCCTTGCCATCCTTTTTTCGCCGCACTGCTCCACCCTAATCAGTGTTGAAGCACCCCGATAGTGATCACTCCTTTGTTTCCTTTCTTGCTATCTCTCTCTTTCGCACACTATCTCGCCGGTCAGACAGTTCCGGACAACTCCTCCCCAGTGTGCTGCACTGATCATGCTTCACCTCTGGCTCTCCTCAATCCGCCCGCTCTCTCGCCGGTCAGAGCAACGAGAGAGAGCAGGCGAATCGAGGAGAGTCTCATACCCCTAGAGGTCATCCCGGTTCTTTGTGCCAACGACTTTTCGTCCCAGGGAAATTGCGGAAATGCCTATTTGTCTAGAACGGCTTGCCTCTGCTTTTTCCTGTCTCTGTCTGTCTATCGCGTCTGATCTACCGCCCGCCATTCCGTTCCCGTTTCGGCTCTCCATTCTGCACACTATCGTTGCTCTGCCCGGCGAGAGAGTGTGTGGAATTGAGAGAGCCTCTGTCTGACCGTCTTTCTGAACCGGTCACTCTCCTCTCCCTTCCTCCATTTCCAGAATCGCTTGTGCCTTTGAACCGTTTCTTCTAGGAAATGGGCATCACTCTTTTCTGTCGAGTGCCTCTGGAAAGGGTTCATTGACCCAACTCTAACTTTTTTCATCCGCAACTCTAGATTCTTCGAGATACCTAGGAAGCGATCATCTCTAGTAGGCGCCTCTTTCATGATATTACGGTTGCTTTCCTATGACAATGTAATTTTTTAGTGCACTTGTGTTCCCGCCCTGTCTGTCTATCGTCAATCTCAAATCTACTCAAATGTCCGTTATTAAATCATTCTAATTCAAGCCAATCCATTCCAAATTATTCTTGTTTTGATCCGAATATCGATTTTATTCTCCCATTTTCAGAATCTCTTCGCGCAGATCGAGGAAGAACTGGGCTGGGCGGCCATTGAGGAGACCAGCACGGAAAGTGAGTAGTTATCGATTGATGGGATACGGTAGGATGGCTACAGTAGCTACGGTTCATCGTGAACTGATTTATTTTAATTTTTAAAAAAATCAATATTCGCAGGCATCGGCAAGCGCGCTAAAGGATTCTGGTCGAAGCTGCTCGGCAACTTGAGAAGGGTCCAGAAGTGAGTCCGCGTTACTGTACTGGGGGATACGGTAGTTGAGGGGTACGGTATTCTGAGATACGGTAGCCGTGAGGAAAGGTAGTCATCTATGAAGGTTTACGGTACGGTCGATTTCACTAACGATGTACCTTCTGAGACTATAGAAACCCATGATTTTCGAAATGAAATCAGTTGTCGATTCATCACCTGCATGTGTCTACCGTAGCTTTGCAGACAGCCCTCGGAAATCGGCGCGCACACCATCACGGAAGCGTGCGTCGCCGCCCTCGATTTCTACATCGAGATGCTCGATGACGTGTCCGCGTGAGTAGTGCGGTAGGATTACGGTAGGACTGAGGGGTATTGATCGATTGAAAAAGTGAATGGCGAGTATACGGTAGGAATACTGACGATCGAGTATTGACTCGTATTGGAAACGTTGCCAGAGACATATTAGTTCCAATAGGCATTCTTCAGAATTTGAATTCATTCTGAAACGCATCCCATCCCTTCTCATTTCGCTCGTTCCGCATCGATTGGAGGAGTTTCAAAGACTAATTCCCAATCGATAACTATCCCCGCCATTCTTATCAATACCGTACTCCTCTTACAGCCAGGAGATTATTGCTTGATCGCAGTATCAGGGGAATTACGGTATGTATATCGATTTTGTAGCAAGAAGGAAGCGAACCGGATGGCTGCTGCGGGCAGCGGCGGAGCAACCGTAACCGGCGACCTCTCGATGGATACAGTAAGTGAGAAGGACGGTATCGATTGATTTACACCTGATTCTTCCTATCTTAAGCTGTGGTCTTAGGTAGTATTGCCGGATCGGATATTAGCTCTCTCTCCATTCTGCACACTTTCTCGATGCTCCACCCAGATAGTGTGCTGAATGTAGAGACTACCATCACCAGTCGTCAGAGAAAGATGTGGACAACCGTAATCCTACCGTACTTCCCATAAAATCAATACTACAGTATCCCAATCGATTTCAGGCAGCCAGCGCGGCGCAATCCGCCGCCCTCGCCTCCCTCATCAACAGCGTCGCCGAGAACAGTGGAGGTACGGTAGGAGGGAGTACGGAATCGATTGATTACTGTATTTATTGATTTTCGAAAGGCTTACTGAAGTTCTTTAGGGAGATCTTAGAGATTGCTGTGCAAAGTTCTCATTTTCGAAAATATTGACTGGTTACTGTAGTTCCGATTACTGTAGTGTCATCATCATCAATACCGCTTACAGTAATCCCGCAATCGCTCGGCTACATCCTGGGCGAGGACCCCTCCGCCTTCCTGCAGCGTGTGGTGAAGATGTACCCGGGCGGAGGAGCGGATGATACAGAAGGTACGGTAGTCACACCGGGTCCAGGTATCGACAACTGATTTTTATAAGCTTGATAACGCACTCCATACGATGCGGGTTCTTGCTGCTGCAGTGTTCAGTCTCGAATTTTTTGGACTTAGTGGATGGCGTACGGTAGCCTCTGATTGATCATCGAGCACTGGCTTTATTTTTGGCGAGTGAAAGCATTAGGTGGGTAGCGATCGCTCGCTGGTTTGTGTAAAACATTTTAGCAGCATCGTTGCCGCGCATTTCATTCCCTTTCTCTTTCTCCTATTAGGAAGGCACCTGGTCACTCGTAGGTCAGAGAGAACGAGAGAGTGTGCGGAATGGAAAGAGCCAGAGAGAGCCTTTCTCCTCCTATCATTAGGCAGGGACGGAAAAGCGGCGTGGAACGGGTTCTTTTCTGCTCTCAACTTAGCGCACACCATCTTTTCTTATTTGCTCTGACCGACGAGATAGTGTGCGAAATGGAGAGAGGGAAGCTCGTGCGCCCGTGCACATTGCCAATTGCCGAAGCGCGAGCAAGGGTGGTGCACAGTGCGAAACGCTAATTGCCAAGACTCCTGAGTAAAGAAGGGGAAAACCGGAGGAGGGAAAAGGCACTAAAAGGCGCTCGTTTCGTGTTCTAAAAGAAGAAGAAGAAGTTTTTGCGCCCGAGAAGGTTGGAATGGCTCCCTTGGAATGTCTTTCCTGCTCCTAACCCAACACCACACAAAACCTCCTGACGGGACCAGTTCCGGAAACACGAGGACGACGAGAGAGTGTGTGAATCGAGGAGAGCATCGCGCGGAAACTGGAACTAGATATTTGTGTACAGGGAATCGACGCGCGAGCCCATTGACTCTCTCCATTTTGCACACTATCTCGCCATCAGAGATGCAGAGAGATCAGGGAAATGCGGAGAGTCCAGAGAAAAAGGCACCCTTCCTCTCTTGCTGGCGCAATTCTTGTTTTCACCGTGCCTCATAATTTTTCCGGGAGCTTTCTTCCCGCGGGTTTACACACAGAGATTTCGCTGCTCTGATCCTACCCTCTCCGTTTCACGCGCTCTCTCGTCTTTCTCTGACTGTCTGCGCACTCTCCCTGTTTCGCCTGGTCTCTAGCAGCCTCTAATTCTGCCCAAGACCCGAATGACCACAGGGGGTAGAATGTCTCTCCTCGTTTCGCACACTATCTCGCTCATTCTCTGACCGGCGAGGGAGTGTGCAGAAAGAGGAGAGACGCATCCAATTCGCTACACACTGACTGGACAACACACATTTACGGGACTGGCCGGGAGTGGACAGGCTCTCTCCATTCTGCACACTCTCTACCCCTTGCTGGTCAGACGGACCGAGAGAGTGTGCAGTAGGGTTGCCCGATCGAGACCGAGACTCGAGGTCTCGACCCAAAAGGGGAGAGCGCGCCCTTGCGCTAATTCCTCGACTTTCGAGGGAGAGGAGTCGAGACTCTCGACTGAAGAAAGAGCGCTCGCCAGACAAGAGGTGCGCACTAAAAATGCAAGAACTCGGTTCTTTTTGAAGCTACAAGGTTCCCGTTTTTTTGCGAAAGTACCGAAAATCATCTCTTATTATGATTCCGTTTTGACCTAAGACCGTCCCTTCATGAGGAATTAGCCCTCCTCTCGAATAGCCCTCCAACTGCCCGTTTTTGGACGTTTCAGGGACGATTGTCCACTAAAAACGCAAGAACTCAGTTGGTTTTAAAGCTACAAGGACCCTGTTTTTTGCAAAAGCACTGAAAAACATCTCTTATGATGATTCCGTTTTGACCGAAGACCGTCCCCTCACGCGGAATTAGCCCTCTTCTCGATTGTCCCTCCAACTGCTCTTCTTCCTCTCTCCCGCCTTGCCTACCCGTCTGGTCTAGCGCGCGCCCTCTCGTTATGTAAAAGCTCGGTTCCACAGGTGAAAGCTGAGTGAGAGGCGCGGGAAAAAATCGAGTCGACTTTTTTCCGAGAGTCTCGACTCTCGCCCTCGCAAGTCGAGAAATTAGCGAGAGCGCGCGCCTTCTCTTCTATTGCTCGACACGGGGCCGAATCGCGCGCGGTAAATTCGAGATTTCGAGTCTCGATCCGGCAACACTAGTGTGCAGAATGGAGTGAGCGGACGGCGCATTTCCGCCTCTCTTTAGAGAGAATTTCGACCCGCCTCTGGAGCGAATTGAGGGGTGGTGGTGGTGGAAACCGGAAATGACTCCCGAGTGGCGAAGGAAGAGAAGAGGAGGGGAACTGGAAGCGAAGATGGTGATCTACCCCACCTCGGGATGGATCGATTTGGCATGAACTTTCCTGATCAGGGAAAAAGGCAACATTACCCCTCCTTTTTCTGTTGGGAGCCTTCACTTTTTTGTGCTGCCAACACTTGATCTTTCCTCCCTTCTCCCCTTTTTCCTCCCTCCTCTTTCCCGTCCGCGTCCCTACAACTCGAAACGGCAACTGCCCGAGCTTTTCCGTGGCGAGGCGAGAGACTGGGCAGAATGGGGAGAGACAGACGGTCAGACGGAGACTAGAGAGCGTGTGAAACGCGGAGGGCAACTGGTCTGCGGCCGAGCGCCGCCGCGGGTTTTACGAGGAAAAGAGACGCAAATAGGCGCAGAAGTCGTTACTCGCCTCTCTCCCTCCTCCAGAGAGAGGCGCTCTCTAGCCGAATAGAGAAAGCGAGAGAGTGTGCGAAACGAGGAGAGACATCTCTCTCCGCCTCTCTCTTTCCGGAGGAGGGAAAGCGGTTCTGAAATAGTGGACATGAGGGACTTGAGCAGGGGGAAGACAAGAGGGGTTGCGAAAGAGGAGTGGGTTGGATGGGTGAGGGAATACAAGGGCAGATCAAAGGGTATTGTAGTACACCAAATTATCGATATTCTATACGAATAACGATTTTTTTTAATCATATGAATATGAAGAAGCTGGAAGTAACGGTATCGTAGAGCAGTTGAAGAGCAGATCAAAGAGGTATGAATGAACAAGGGATCGATAATAGAAACAGTGGGATACGGTACTCTAGAAATAATCGATAATCGATTGCAGAACCGGTGCTGATCAAGCAGGAGGAGCCGATGCTGGGACTGATCGAGGATACGGTAGAGCAGGTGGGAGATTATCGATTGCAGTGTAGTGATGGCAAATCGGAAAATACTCTCCTATGCTCTCTAATTTCTCTGACCCACGAGAGATCATACAAATTGAGGAGGGTCGATGCCGATTTGTCATCACTAATAGCGAACTAAGAGATTGATCGTGATTGTGGGATTTTGATTTGATTTTTAAAAAAAGTTTTAAAGGCAATATTATTGGCGATTCTTCAAGAGAACTTTGAGCAATGCGTGAAACATAGAAGTTCCCTGCTCAGATTGAAACTTTTATTTCGAAGCTGTTTAGTCTCTCGCCAATTACTGAGAGAACATTAATAGTAGTTACGTGGTGTGGTCAGGGCCATACGTAATCCCCAGCCCTTTCGCAGTTATGGTGAGGTGCACGCGGAACGTTTATTTCGGCGAATTTTCGAATTTCCGTCAAGTTCTCTAATAAACTCGTGTTTTATTGATTTTATTCGCTTCTATTTAATTTCAATAATGTTCACAGTAATGCCTAGCATCGTTTTCGCCTGAATCGAAAATTCGCCGAAATAAACGTTCCGCGTGCACCTCACCATAACTGCGAAAGGGCCGGGGTTTACGTACGGCCCTGACCACACCACGTAACTACGATTTCTGTTCTCACAGTATTTTACCAATTAAGCATTTGAATCATTTATTTAAATAATTATTACTTTTAAAAAGGATAATAATAATCTTCAGAAAGCCTCCTCCTCCTCGTCCTCCTCCGACCTTCCTCCGGAAGTCACTTCCTCCTCCGATAACAAGATGCATCTGAACATCGGCCAGTTGATGGACGCAGCCATGTGCTATGAGGTTAGGATTACGGTACTTTTGTTCAGTCCAAGCGTGGCAGATAAACTTAGTCCAAATATGGAAGAGTAGATATTCTAGGAAAGAAGAAGCTCTCTCCATTCTGCACACTCTTTCGCCGAACAGACAGAGTGTGCAAATTAGAGATGCATTGGATACAAAACTCACATGGAGTAAATAATCAAAATACATGTTTTTGGATATTAGTTAATTACAAATCCCATTTCAATCAGGACGAGTCTGATGACTGCACTCATTAAATAGATGGGAAAAATCATAAATATTTATTTAAATAATAAAAATAATAATTTAAATCACAGGGCGAGCACGACGACGGAGATGAGGGGGACGTCCTGCGGTTCATCGGCGCCATCGAAGCCAGGGAGGGACTATGGAAGAGGTACGGCAGAGGGAGGCTAGTGTAGGATATGGGTACGGTAGGATGGAGGATACGTTACGGTAGAGGAGGATACGGTAGGAAGAGGTACGGTAGGGAAGGATTCGGTAGAAGGATACTGTAGGAATTCGGTAAACTGAAGAGGATTTCGATTGCATGATAACAAGTAGCGAAGAGTAGGCGACACATAGTGAGGATAGTAGGAGCAGGGCACGGTAGAAGGCTAGGGGAAGATAAGAGGAACGTGAGATGATTTTGAAAATGGTGACAGTTAGAGTTATGTTCATCGATCGTTCAAAATGCGAATAGATTGGGGAGCACTGATTTTTAGAAGACTCCCTTTATGAACAAATAAAATATGAAATACTACTCATAATTCAGCTTTTGGAGTAGCAGATACATTCAGCGGCTTGATTAAACTCATTTATCCATCCATCCATCTACCGTACTCCCTCTCAGATCCTCCTCGCTTTACCGTATGCCGGCGATGAAGCTGACGTGGTTCGCCGAGGTCGAGGGCGAATGTGGAATGGCACCCGCAGCGGGTACGGTACCTTGACAAATATTGATTGATTTTGAATACGGTAGATCATTACAGGGGGTACGGTAGAATATCGATTACCGATTTATCGATTTGGACTAACTGCCGGATCGAATTGTAGGCCTATCCACCCATCACGAATTCATTTCGATCTGATGGAAGAGATAGTGTGCAGCAAGTTATGAACTCTAGTAACTAGTAATTACGGTAGGCAGGCTACGGTACAAAATCGATTTATTGTAGGTCACAACGCACGGCAGCGATGGCAGCGACTGATTGCCTCCTACCGGACCTACGTCAGCGAGGTGAGCCGATGATCTTTGATCTGTAGTTTGTGTTTTGAACTTTGATCTGTATTCTGTGTTTTGATCTCTAGTTTGCAGTTTGAGCAATGATCTCTAGATAGTTTGCGATTTAAATCCTGATCTTCAATTGATTTTAGCTCTAATGATCAATTGCAAATCATGCATCGTGAAAATATGTTTCACTGATGGCAGAATAGTCCTAGAGCTTCATGGATAGTAATGAGAAGAACGAATCCGATTTGGACAATAAACTAAACGTTGACGACTGTATTCTGCTGTTTGTAATGTGATCTTTGATCTCTTCAGATCGTGCAAGGTCGGTCGACGGGGTTCATCTCGCCCTCGACGCGCGCCTTCAAGTACTATGAAGCAATGCAATTCTACGAGGAGAGCTACAAGGCCAGCATTGCGTGAGTCGAGTTTGATCTTTGATCTCTGTTGTCTGATCTTCTCCATAGTTTGATCTTTACTCCATTTACTCTGATCGTATCATATCTTTAGAACAAATGCGCTAATGATTAGAACGTGAACTTGCGAGAAACTGTAGGAAGTAGGTCATAGATAGGTGCTCCTCCCATTCAGTGGTAGTCAGATCCACCCCTTTTATAGTGTGAACTGCAGACGCCGCGAAACGCTCACGGCCAAGCGCCTCATCAACATGGCCGACGGCTGCGGCTTCGGGGCTGCAGCCTATGCAGCAGCAGCAGCTGCTGCAGCAGCGGCCGCCGCCGCCACAGGAGGCAACTCTGCAGCGGCTGCAGCTGCCGCCGCAGCGACCCCGAAGAGCACCGCCGAGAGCAGGGTGATGAACCAGGTGAGCAGCCGTTATAAAAAGATAAAAATTTTCAATGATAGCACACGTTTTTGTCAGCACTCGTTTTTCGCGCCTGCCCACAATTCTAAGTTGTCTAACGCAATGCACGGTCCCTTACTAGATTTTGGAAGAGGAACACATTGTTAATCTTTGATCTCTGATCTCTAATCTCTAATCTCTTCTCTCCAGATGCTCGAGTCGATCGTGGCCATGTCCCAGTTGCCGACGACGTCGTTCGGCATGACGCCGACAACGACTAGCAGTGAGTGATCATTAAGTTTTTTTCCGAATTGAACAGTAGCTCTCTCCATTCTGCACACTCTCTCGCCGGTCCGAGAGACGAGAGAATGTGAAGAGTAAAGAGACGCTCGATCCGGAAAAAAACGGGTGCATGGCCATTAAAAACTCTAAATTGCTACCATTTCCAGTCTCGAATGGCTCGTCACCCGCACGTAATGGCATGGGCGCCTACGGAAGTCCGGATCTGAGTGAGTTGATCTTTGATCTTTGATCTATGATCTTCGAACTATTGAATTGGAATCCCAACATTCCTATAAATAGGAGTCGCATAGGAAAATGTCTGAAGTATCTGGCTAATGATGAATATTTTCTCTCTGAACATTTCTTCTGGAATTAATTATATTCAAAGCACTCTGAACCTGTTAAGCTGATCTTTGATCTCTCCCTCTCTTCAGAGAAGCGTCGCAAGGAGTCATCGCTGTCCCTCGGCTCCTCCTCCTCCGTCTCTCCCTCATCCCTGCTCGTCCCTCCTGCAGCTACGACAGCTGCAGCAATGGCTGCAAGCAGCAGCAACTCGGCTGCAGCTGCTGCAGATAGGAACGGAGCAAGCAAGGTACATATATATTCATATTATTCATATTCTTTATTCACCAACGCATTAGGGAGCGGGAGGGAAGTGTAGGATAGGGTAGGTGGTATTTTGGAAGCTCGGGCGAGCTTGAAAGGGTAAAATTGTGTGGCAGTTTCCGTGTTACGAGCGATGCTAGTCTTCCCGGTTCGAATAATAAGACTCTCCATTCTGCACAAATTATCCTAACTCTAACCGATCGTGCAGAATGGAGATAGCTACAATGTATTTATTGCTAAGCTTTCAGGGAGCATTGTAGGTATCGTAATTTTAGGAGTACTGTAGGTACAACAAAATGTGATGATACTGTAGCGATCGCATTATGTCTGCGCTTGGCAAGAAGCACCGTATCTTAGATACCAAAATCTCCAAGCAATCTGTACCTACCGTAACCTCCTTGCAGACGCCCAGTCACAGCGAGTTGTACGCGCTGATCGACCACGTGATGGAGGGCCTTGGACTGATCCAGGCGACTCAGGCCAAGGGCGAGATCATCTCCTTCCTAGTGCAGTTGAAGCAGAAGTACGAGGACAAGTGAAGCCCCGCCCCCTTTCTGACTCCGCCCATATGTATCTTTCACTCCCAACCTTCCAAGATCTAGTTTTCAGTGCTAGTGAGCTTTGTAGAGTATCCTAACTCATCCCTATCGTAACTTATCCATACCGTACTCTTGACCCTTCGAAATCGATCGATTCACACAGTATTGTACCTCAAGCCGTCCTTACTTTGTGATGATTTTGCTCTACTTTTCGTTGCCTTTTAAAATCAGTCATCGATTCTTTGTCAGCTCAGCGCTCCGTTCCTTCCTACTGTAATAAGCCCATATATACCGTATTCGAAGCCAGAAATCCATTCTTCCAATGTCTTTGTGCGTCTCTGTGTGTGCTAACCCCCTATTTGTGTCGTACCGGGTACGGTATCCTAACACTTCATCGATTGATCTGCTATATACTTCCATCCCAGTGTGTGTGATGACTGCTAGAATTTCTGAAATTGTGAACACTTTTGGCATTTTCATTGTTGTAAAGTACGGGTTGTTCCGCATATTGATAAATAACTTGCGTCATCGAATGCTCAGATAGAAAACAGATATAACGTCCTATAAAATCCACTTCATTGTCTCGTCAGATCTGCGTTGGTTCCCCAGAAATACTCACATATATATTATTTATTCACTCTAATGGACAGAAATTGATGAAACAATATTTTATTTGAACACCGAAATAAGTCTCTGAGGTTGGCCATATGCCTTTCACGAGATGACATTGATATAATTTTCAAATCTTTCATCAAAGTGAAGGTTGGCGCTGCGAAGTTTTCCAGATACTCTCTGGAACTGAGATTTTTTTATTCGTTGACAATGTCATTTTGAGCCTCAAGTGGCCAATTAACTGAGTGGATTCCAATAGATTCATAGCGAAGAATTGTAGTGATCTTGAAAGCTACAACCGGGCAGGAGGCGTTGGACTGATGCGATCTTTGATCTTGACGTAGTCAGCACATGCGAAAGAATGTAGATCTCTGAATATACAAAAAGATGATAAAGACAATAAAATAAGAAAAAACTATGCGCCATATCAGTGCGTTCGCGTAATTCTCGCCACCCCTCCGTACAGCAAAAAGTAACACTGCGGGTTTTCCACATATTATGATAGCCCTAAAGGTCCTGCATCCTTTTCGTCAAGGAAAATGTCCATGTGACATCAATTTGCATATTAAAATTAGGCTTGAAGTGGAGTCCTTTTTCAGTGTTTTCGAACATGGCGACTCCACATGGAAAGCAAATCTTCTAACAACTTGGCTCATGGGCCAACTTTTAGTGCTGATCACGGCTGCATAGTTCATTTTTCTCGAATCGCAAAATTTACATATCCACTAAAATTTCAACCTAAGATTGCTCGAAAACTAGGAAAAACACCCTCGCAAATTTTTTATATGTTGTAGCCCTTGACGAGGGCTTTCCATCAAGCTCAAATTCGACTCATATTTAGGGCAACGAGGGTGCTAAAACCTTAAAGAACTGGAATTCTCTAATCGAGAGTAACACTCTCATTTCCCTCATTCCGCGCCATTCTCCTCGCCCGTGCTGTGTGAAATGGGCAAGAGTGAACAAGAGTGAAACTCAACACATTTATCGCTGTTCGCCTCCTTTGCACACGTGTACTTTCAACACTCGACGATTCCCCTGTCTTCTCTTTCGATTTCTCACTTCTATAACGTTGAGAGTTTTTCATGGACTCTTCATGGAGATGGAAAGCGAGCGAGCATGACAGACTGTTCAGATTTTATAAGTTATTTTTCGTATCTTTAGAGGTTTTTTTTGGATTGAGAATCGTTATGCGCCACTGTCTTTCCCCTCATTACGGATAAAAAAGACAGCCTGCTTAGCTCGCTCGCGTTCTTCTGTGTGGTAGTGTGAAATGGGCAAGAGTGAACAAGAGTGAAACTCAACATATTTATCGCTGTTCGCCTCCTTTGCACACGTGTACTTTCAACACTCGACGATTCCCCTGTCTGCTCTTTCGATTTCTCACTTCTATAACGTTGAGAGTTCTTTCTGGACTACCACACAGAAGAACGCGAGCGAGCTAAGCAGGCTGTCTTTTTTATCCGTAATGAGGGGAAAGACAGTGGCGCATAACGATTCTCAATCCAAAAAAAACCTCTAAAGATACGAAAAATAACTTATAAAATCTAAACAGTCTGTCATGCTCGCTCGCTTTCCATCTCCATGGCTCAACATGAATGAAAAACATGAAAAGTCCATGAAAAACTCTCAACGTTATAGAAGTGAGAAATCGAAAGAGCAGACAGGGGAATCGTCGAGTGTTGAAAGTACACGTGTAAACTAAGCTTCAGACATTGTACATACAAAAACAACTATTTTTCGCGAATAATTAGTTGTTTTTTTGTAGTTAATATTTGTGCAAAAGTTCACGTGTTATTCTAGCGTCTAACTACATGGTATTCTTTTTCATTATAATTGTATTTTTACAGTACTGTACGGTCTGTCGCTCGTATCCCATTACAACTGTGCCTTTATTGTGAGTGTATTGGACAACGGTGATTAGAGAAATCAAAGATCAACGATCAGAGATCAAAGACCAAAGATCATAAGGCTCGACGCTGCATGCGCGCGAAGTCGCGGATGTACTTGACATGGAAGCGCTTCTGCATCTCGATCGGCTGCGTGTCCGAATCGTCGTCGAACTGGGAAGATCAAAGATCAACGATTAAAGATTAAAGATGAGGTTTGAATAATCGACAATCAGAGCCATTCTGGGGTAGTTCACCTATCCTCTTTAGCCCGATGGTTTGCGTTCCAGTTTTTTTTCTCGATAAGCTCACGTGTTTCCCTACTTTGCCGATTGCGAGGACCAGGAAGCAAACAATTATTAGCGAAAGCCACTCCTGTTTTCGGTCCGGATGAAATATTATCCCGATGGGCGTTGCTTGTTATGCGCAATCAAGAGATCTCCTCATTTCGCGTGATCTCTCGTTTCTCTGACCGGCGAGGGAGCGCGCGAATTGAGGAGAGTCGGACTAGATTGGTCATCACTACTATCCACATTGCCGTTCCTTTCTTCCTGGTCCACTCAGATAATTGGGGAAACGATCTCTGTGTAACCAATACTGATGCCAAATCGGAAACTCCCCATTTCGCACACTATCTTGCCGATCAGAGACACGAGAGAGCAAACGCGTTGTGGAGAGTCGGCATCAATTCGTCGTCACTACTTCTAATGATGTCGCTTTCACTCAATGACGTATACTATCTATGAGATGCATTAATAATCATGTGATTCATTCCAGTTCCTTGCGCATGGCATCACAAATCGTAGATTGTGCAATAATGATTGTTCTTTCCGGTATCGGCTCTCTCCATTCTGCACACTCGTCCATCGAGAGAGTGTGCAGAATGGAGAGTGCCGAAACCGAAACGACATCCCTATTGGGCAATGTCTGACCGGTAGAGTGTGCAGAAGGGACAAATACCGCAGAGAATACTAATACATATACGTCTATTGTCTTCCCAGAATAATATTCGCTGCATAATTCAGCCTGTTTTTGTTCACGCCTCCCTGCTTTTTGCCTATTTTCCAGCAAATTTCGAACTATGACAATGGCCGCGAACTCCTGAAAAGGAGAGCGCCACAAATCGTAGCAATCGCCATGGTCAGGCTCTCTCCATTCTGCACACTCTTTCGTCTGTCTGACCAGCGAGAAAGAGTGTGCAGAATGGAGAGAGCCACCTCTCTCTCTCTCTCTCTCTCTCTCTCTCTCTCTCTCTCTCTCTTACAAAAACAACCCTTTGACGGGCGGAAGCTCAGCTATTTCAGTTCCGCTTTCAGGTTTTTCACTCGTATTTTTACGCCGGATTGAAATAGAGTTCGAAATACGGTAGTGGTGCCAAAACTGGAATTATTCTCTCCCGATTGCACAATCTCTCTCGCGGGACAGAGAGAGCAATGGAAAATGAGGAGGTTCCGATTAAGCGTGGAGGGGGGGGGGAGACCAAAGATCAATAGTTCTCGGGAACGGATAGCAATTGCTGAAAGCAGAGATGAAAGATCAATCGGATGAGTTGTCCGTCTTCACAAGAGAATGTGTGAAATGAGGAAACGGCGACCCGTATTTTGAAATCCCGATTGGAACTGAAGGGAACGTGCAATTTGCGGTTAAAATTGCTTCGATTTGGCATCAAGTTGGCATGAATTGGCATGAATTACCATCGATTTGGCATGAATTTCCCTTTGGAATGGACTTGGACTGATTCACCGTCGATGGCGGGACGAGATCGGCGCCCCACTTGAAGGCGATCGAGAGATGGACGAGAGCGAGGAGGAGGAGGCAGAAGAGACGGAGGAGAGACATCTGGAGAAGGCAGAATGGAGGAAGAAGGAAGGAAGAAGGAAGGAAGAAGGAAGGAAGAAGAAAGGAAGAAGAAGGAAGAATGGAGGAAGAAGGAAGGAAGAAGGGAGGAAGAAGGAAGGAAGAATGGAGGAAGAATGGAGGAAGAATGGAGGAAGCTATACATTATTCTTCGGAAATAAATCTGAGACTGGGAAACTAAATTGGAAATGGAATCGGAGACGGCGTATGAGCATCGAAACGGAACAGGAATAAAGAGTTTGATGATGACAAATCGGCATCCGACTCTCCTCAATTCGCCTGCTCTCTCGTTTCCCTGATCGGAAAGAGAGTGTGCGAAATCGGGAGTTTCCGATTTGGCACCACTATTCATAACTATTTATCGTTTTATCTGCGTGGACCAGGAAGAAAGTAACGACAATGTGGATACTAGCGTTGTCCAATCTAGTCCGACTCTCCTCCATTAGCGTGCTATCTCGCATGTTAGAGAGACGAGAGAGTACTCGTAATGAGGAGAGTCGCGTGCCGGTTTTCCATCACTTTTTACAACTAGAATGGAGATTGAATTGATGCTATTTCATGATTAGAATAGGGGATAGCTGCTTCCGCCCTCTCCTTTATACACTCTCCTACCGTATCTCGACCATACGAAGTCAAGCATCTGGGGGCATCAGACCGCATGCATACCTGCGTGAGTGGGGTCCTTGCGGCGACCCGTTCTTCAGACTCCGCCCACTCTCTCTCCCCTCCCTCCGCTCTCTCAAACCCGTCGGGCTTAGAGCGCGCGTCGTCGACAATAGAAAGGACGCGGAACCCCTCCGCCTCGTGCCCTTAGAGATCCCTAGGGACATTCGCGCGCAGGGCTTTTTGTTCGCCCGTCAAAACCCTGAGAGAGTGTGCCGAATGGAGAGAGCGAATTATCGTTACCTGATAGAACAGTGCTCTCTCCATTCTGCACACTCTCTAATCGGGCAGAGAAGCGAGAGAGTGTGCCGAATGGAGAGAGCGAATTATCGTTACCTGATAGAACAGTGTTCTCTCCATTCTGCACACTCTGTAATCGGGCAGAGAACAACGAGATAGTGTGCCGAATGGAGAGAGCGAATTACCGGATCGACTACTGCTCTCTCCATTCTACACACTCTCTAATCGGGCAGAGAAGCGAGAGAGTGTGCCGAATGGAGAGAGCGAATTACCGGATCGACTAGTGCTCTCTCCATTCTGCACACTCTCTAATCGGGCAGAGAACAACGAGATAGTGTGCAGAATGGAGAGAGCTAGCGACCGCAAGAGACAAACCCCACCAGACAATGTATCTAGACGCGCGCCGAAAGCTACCAAAACAAGTGTCCGCAGCTCATTTCCGACTCCATTTCCTATAGCCATTCAACATAGAACTCTCCTCAAATCGCGTACTCTCTCGTTTCTCTGATCGACGAGACAGCGTGCGAAGCGAGGAGAGCCTTGAACGACCTTTGACGAAATGGACTGTTCGAGTACCCATTGGGGGCTATTTTCTAGGAATGCCATTTCCGATATGAGCCCTCCCCCCATTCTGCCAGGTAAATCGCAGGATAGCGAGGAGTGTGCAGAATAGAGAGAGAGAGAAAGCATCACACAAACGCAATAATAAAAATTTCGGGGATTTCGCGAGTCCACAGTACTATTTGGGCCTTGTTAGGCACCTATTAATTGCCCGAGGTGACTACAACTAGTGATGCCGCATCGATACCGTCTCGCCTCAATTCGCGTGCTCTCTTGTCTGTCTGTCCGAAGAGATAGTGTTCAGAATGGAGAGAGTGGCATCACTAGTGACTACTACGGCCTGTACACATGTCACTCGAACGGTGACTAATAGCCCTTCCAAATATTGCCGAACCATTCCAATGTCCAGTCTAAACAAAAGCGTCCATTCCTAATAGCGTTGTCGAGTCGAATAGCGCTCTCTCCATTCTGCACAATCTCTCACCAGTCAGAGCAATGATGGAGTGTGCAGAATGGAGAGAACACTATTCCATCTAGCAACAATGCCTACACGGGGGGGGGGGGGATCAAATGTATTTGCTGAGGGGGGGACAGGTCTAGGCGCCTAGTAGCTCCGGACCTATTAAATATTCAGAGAACAAAAAGAGCCACGAAGCCACGTGGAAGGAACGGGGACAGAGTGGCTTGGAAGGAATAAAGCATGAGCAAAAAGTGGGCGGGGCTTGTGAGTAGCTAGGCCACGCCCCTAGCTTGCACTCAAACTGGCGAGCATTCGAAATGACATTTCTAGGTGCTAATGAGGCGAGTATCGTGAGAGCCAAAGGCGGTAGGTCAGACCAACGAGTAGGGTGACGAGGACGAAACAAGAGATAAAACAAAGGATTAGAGGTCAGGGAATTGGGATGGATAATTGGGATGGATAAAGAAAGTCCCATTTTCCTTTACCAACCGACAAAATATCATGCAAACTAGAGTTGAAGCTCTCTCCATTCTGCACACTCTCTGCTCGGTCAGAGAAGCGAGATAGTGTGCAGAATGGAGAGAGCTCTGGCAACACTAATGCTTACCTACGAGATGCACATCATCCAGGGGTAGGCTTATGAGCAAACGAGAAACGCATGGTCATTACAACTTCGCACGAAGTTAATAGAGAAAATGGCTAATTTCAAATAATTTTCCAAGCGAGAGCATAAAAAAGGATTTAATACAGACCAGCAGAAACTAGTGTTTCCGGATCGAATTGTCGCTTTCTCCATTCTGCACACCTTCTCGTCACTCTGAGATAGTGTGCAGAATGGAGAGAACTAGTAGCGATTCGGCAGCACTCGCAGATAAGATATTCCGTGCTCTAAAATCTACCGTACTCAATTCTACTATAATCGAGCCTACCGTAATCCTCAGGGCACTGCGCCATTCTCCGGCGCCAGTGGAAGGAGGAGTGAAGAGCAGAGGGGTCACCTGGAGCGATCTTTGATCCCTGGGTTGAAATTATTATTAATATGAAAGCGAGGAAAAGTTTCTGGCCGAATTCGGATTACGTTTACTATTCTTTCGCGGCTTACAAGTGAACATCAGCGTTTTAGTTCTACGTTAGCAACTGCGATCAGAAACAAGCCGGTTTACTTTTGTTTTGAGAGCACTATGAAACACAACTAAAGCGGGAGTAGAAAATCTAGCAATCCCACTCTCTTTTACCGAGCGCTATTTTCCGAAAAAAATTACACAAATATCTTTCCTTCTGCCTTATAACTGCAGAAGAAAGATTCATGATTGCATAGAAAAGATGAAATAATGAAATTTCGGAAGAGACTCTACTTAGTGTCTCTCGCCGCTTCGTCTGACCGTTCAGTCACTTAAATTTCCCCTAAACGCATCAACTTTCCGCCCGCTCTCCCTCATTCCCGTGATCTCTAGGTGGTTAGAGAAAGAAGGGAGAGTGTGCTAAATGGAGAGAGTATTTCTTCGTTGCCTTCTCTCGTCGCACACAGAAACGCGCTCATCCGCAGTGCACAGACGGAGAGGGAGGGAGACAGATTTTAAAAAAAATAAACAACTACAACAAAAAAAAACAAGCATTTACAAAAAAAGGAAAACCGAAATGGCATCACTAATGTCCCATACTCTTTTACGAGAGTTACGAAGCGTCGTCCATTGAGTTGCGTTTGCAAAATGACGTCGGATTGCTAGAGCTGTACCATCAAATGCTGGTCGACCGATCGGTAATCTTCCGAACCCCTCCTCTTCCCCTACAGTATGCCCTCCCGAGGCAAACAATACTACACAATTAGGTACGACACCACTTGTTTATTTATTTAAACAACTTTATCATTCAAAATTACAACGAAAACACAAAGAACACAACTCGAATGCAACAGAAAACACATTTTTTTCTGATCGAATAATACTCATCCATTTGCTGGTCAAAAAGAGTCTGCAGAATAGAGAGAGTTACTATTCGATCAGACAACACTACAACACAGTGATTCGAATGGACCAAGACCAGAGGGTGTTTAAACCTGAAGAGGTTTTAGATGGGCTGAGAAATTCTCCTCGGCTGAGAAATTCCCTCACGCTGGGCGTCATTGAGAGCCCAACGAGAGGGTGCGCTCGAGTTTGCGCGGGTTGGAGAGAGGAGGCGGAGGCGAGCGGAGAGAGAGTGGAGGAGCGCTTGCTGAGCGGGAGGAGGATTGCGGGCCCGCAATTCGAGTCGTGAAATTGCGGGCCCGAATAGCCAACCCTAATGCCTAGTCCATTCTGGCCTGCGAACAGAAGTTTTTTTAAAAAAAATCTCTCTCCATTCTGCACACTCTTTCGCATTTCTATGACCACCTAGAGAACATGAGTATCACGGAGACCATTCCCTAGCTGCAAAATAGATTGGAAGTTGTTAGTAGGGCTGGCAGTTTGTGTCTGAAAGAACAGCTCCCTCGCGAGATTTCTGACAGGAATGAGTCCGAATGAGAAATGATCTCTCCAATATCAGACACAATTGTGTCCGAGAATGAAATTGCCTTTGTTCTTCCTTTGTTCCTCATTGTCAATTTACACATCTGTGTCTCAAATTTTGGAACACAAAAGTGTCTGAGGCACATCATTGGACACAAATTGCCCGCCCTAGTTGTTAGTGATGACGAATCGAAGCCGCCGACGAATTGAGGAGACTCGGTACCGATTAGGGATACAATTTCGGTTTTTGCTCTCTCCATTCTGCACACTAGCTCACCAATCAGAGAGATGAGAGAGTGTGCAGAATGAAGAGAGTCGAAAACCGAAACGACATCCCTAGTATCGATGCGGCCTCGCTAGTAGTTATTCTACGCAACAGCGATCAGAACTAGCAGAGTTGCTTCCATTTTGAATACACAATGAAACGCAAGAACAAAAATCGATTGCAGAGATAATTTGGAGAATAAGGGAGGGGTGATTTCGGTAAGTTTCTGAGTTCTGAGTGGGAGAAAAATGGAGAATGGAAGGAGAAGGAGCCACTGGAAGGAAAGGAGCTACTGGGTGGACAGGACTGAAATTCGGAACTAATTCTCTCGCCGCGATAATAAAAATATAGTTATGAAGCAAACAGTGCGCGAAACGAGGAGAGACTCTAGATACAAGTGAGACAATCTTTTTCTACCTGCGTGCTTCCTCATATCTTCGTCTCTGTTCAATTAAATTTGCAAAAAAAGCATCGATCGCAAACAAAGAATTACTGATTCGCGTCCATTCCATCCCTCATTCTCCATCGTGAGCGGCTGATTGCGCGCATCGTCCCGTTTCCGAGGGCAAGACGACGGCAAGCAACGACATCTGCATCCTCAAGAAGTTCGCAATATCAGTATAGGGTACGCTAGAAAATGCACCCTCCCAATCCCCCCCCCCCCCCCGTCCCAGTTTGCGGAAAGGTCAACAACTTCCGATGCTTGCCAATCGAAAGTCATTCATTCATTTCGCGGCTCCTGCTATCGAACTTTGCAAATGAGAACATATGAATCAGAAATCCGCCAACTCAATAACTCTTTCTCTAGCCGGGTAAAATAGCGTGAATCTGGGTAAAAGTGAGATAGCATGCACCCTCCCTCCTGCTCCCCTTACTTTGACCTCTCCCGACCCTCCTCTCCTCCCTCTGACCACTCTGATCAATCTATCTTTGGCCAAGGCGAGAGAGCGTGCGAAGATGAGAGAGTGCAACCTCACCCCTCTTCCCTTCTCTCTCCTCTCTGATCTCTCCCCTCCCCTCCCCTCCCTTGCCTCCCCTCCATCCCCTTCTCTCTCCATTCCCTTCTCCATCCCTCCTAATCTCCATTCAAAACAGCTCAAGTTTGGCATCTTGTCGTGCTTCCAGTTCTCCCTGTGATCTGATTCTACCGTATTCAATGTCCTCTCTCCTTTCCTCTCTCCACGCCCCTTCCTTCTCCGTGTCTTTGTCCCCCCTTTCGTTTCGCTTCTTTTCCCGGACTTCTGATCTCCCTACCCTGACTCGCATCTCGCACGGCGTTTTGCTGGCAGCGCGCCAAAACGAATTCCCGTCGAGACCCTGCTCTCTCGCTTTCGCGTACTCGCCATTCCCCTGACCGCTCACTCTTCTTTTGCTCATCCCATGTGAAAAGCCGTGTCTCGATTCCCTCCACTGGATGAGATGCGCTTCCTCAAAACTTTCAGTCGCGCTTTGTTACCGTCTCCATGGTGCTGTTCGCTCTAGATATTCCTTGCCTAAATGGCTATCCGAAAGTCTGCCTCAATCTGCTGCTTCTTTGTAGTTGCGTTCTCGTACATTCTGTAGTGCCACCGTACTCCCGCACAACTTGCTATGATCCAGTCCAAGCAGGGCAAACTCAGGGCTGGCGACCCTCGCTCTCTTTCCTCTTGATTTCTGTGTTGCCAAAGCGAATCGTGCACACTCTCTCGTCAGTCAGTCGCACTTCGACAACCGTCCACCACTCCCATTTTTTTCTCTAACCAGTCAGAGCAGCGAGAGTGTGCTAAAGTTAGAGAGTGTCTTCATCTCCTCTATCTCCTTTCCCTCGCGCTCTCTTTGACCCTCTTTCACCCTGTCTCTTCCATTCCCTCCAATGTATTGTGAATTCTCGATTCGCGCACGCCCACTGTAATCTTAGGATTGGGGATTCGTCATCGAGGAGACATCGCGCAAATTGAGGAGAGTATAATGCCGATTTGTCATCACTAGTGACGTCCTCTCGCCTGTCATAGCAACGAGAGAGCATGGGAAAAGAGGAGGGTGCGCCTTTATTCGTGACGATCTCGTAGCGCGCCCTACCTCGCATGAGAGCATGTAGAGATGGTTCTGCTTCTACTAATTGCACGATATCTCTCGTGGGTTTGACAGACGGAATAGTGTGCAAAATGGAGAGAGAGCAGAGAACACAGACATCATCACGATCATGCATTGTTCCCGTCATTCGATTGGCGCCGATGATGGCTCATCAATTTACCGTTCTTCGGTCTCAGATATCTCATGACAGTTCTAGATCGATCCTTCAATTATCGGCATTAATCACTAGATAATCGTGATTTCGTTTCGGGTTTCGACTCTCTCCATTCTACTCTCTAATTTTCGAATTCATTGCGTTTTCTGCCCTATTCCGCTCAGCTTTTTGCATGTTTCCACACCGAGAAACATGTATCTGTTTCCATGTCTCAACTGACTCCCATTATGGCAGATAGATCACGATGTTTCGGCGAGTATTATGTAACAGTGAGAAATGCAACAACGACGTGGTCACGGGAGCCTACTGCAACGATTGAGAGAGAGAATGTAGAAGAGGTAAGTCTCCTTCTCATTTTCTCATGAGTCTTACTCCTACAGATAATTGTTCAATTGTTTCCACAATATGGGAGATACGGGGAGATTTTTTCATTTATCGATCGCCTAGATACTGTATCTTGACACTCCCCTGATTCAGGCCTCACCGTGCGCACGGGCTACTCGCAGGCCGAGCTGGACAGGGCAGCCCGAGTATGTGTTGATTTTTCGAGTTTGTTGTGTGATATGAATTTGACTTTTCATAGCATTAATCAACAACAAAACTGCAGTAAGAGTTGATCAGTTTTGTATTTTGTAGTGGGCTCTGAATATCCCCGTATTAACCATCTCCCTGCTGCAGGACAAGCAGCTGCGACAGTCTCCGTCGGTGGCCGCAGCGGGTGAGTGGTGTGTGGTGTGAGGTGTGGTTTAGCGCGACGACGTTTAGTAATGGTCGCTATTCGAAATTTCAACAATGTATTGTTATTGATCTTTGATCTTTTCAGCATGCTCGACGGCCTCCTCGTTGCAGCAGCCGGACGACGAGACGCAAGAGGAGCGGTACATCCGACAGGTGGTGAGTACTCCGAGTTGATTTTTGATCTTTGGTGTTTGATCTCTGGTTAGAAGAAGGTCAGTTTGAGAAGAACTTGCGCTTTCACCAGTATGTCATGTGATCTCTGAAGTCACCAGTACTTTGTAGTTTGATCTACAAGACTTTGTAGTTTGATCTTCGATCTCTGATCTCTCACAAGGGAATGGTCTGAACTTAATTTAAAATTATGCGGAATGACCTATATACGGTCGAAGGGCATCCCCTAGCGGTCAGGAATCTGTTTTCAAAAAGCGCGTGTGGTCACCCAGGAGCCAGAAATGGTTCATTGAAATATGCACGCGGACTCGACACAGCCGCACCCTACCCTTTCTTCAATTCTAAGAGGAGCGTTGGCATGGCCTTCGAGGTGAAGTGATTGTGCTCTAGAAATTTCATTTTGCCGACTTCGCAGATTCAACTCCCGCTGAATGCGATTCATTTGCAAACTTTTGCACAATTTTTTCTAGGTGAAATATATAAATATCAATCATTGTCTGAACCATTTCATTTGAATAAATCGTAAAATTAGTAAGAAAAATAAAGTGAAGCAAAATTTCTTGCAATAATTGGGACGAACGCATACAGATTCCAAATACGCACTACCACAATCATCAGAGAAGCCGAAGATAAACTAAAAATGAGACTGATATTTGATGGGTTAGTTAAATATCCCGAATCAATAGAATCATCGGTACTAATATTGCAAGGAATTTTGTTTCACTTAATTTTCCTTTAATTATTTCTCTGTAAATTGCTCACGTGAAATGGTCCAGACAATAATTGATATTTATATATTTCACAAAAATTGTGCAAAAGTTTGCAAATGAATCGTATTCAGCGGGAGTTGAACCTGCGAAATCGGCAAAATGAAATTTCTAGAGCACAACCACCTCGCCACGAAGGCCATGCCAACTCTCCTCTTAGAATTGAAGAAAGGGTAGGGGTGCTGCTGTGTCGAGTCCTCGTGCATATTTCAATTACCCATTTCTGGCTCCTGGGTGACCACACGCGCTTTTTGAAAACAGATTCCTGCCCGCTAGGGGATGCCCTTCGACCGTATATAGGTCATTCCGCATAATTTTAAATTAAGTTGAGACCATTCCCTTGTCAGGTGATCGGCGGGCGACCCGAAGAGGTGTTCATGTGGACGGCGAACGACCAGAGCAAGGTGAGCGCGGCGAGAATTTATTTGGACTGTGTAGTCTGTAGTTTGATCTCTGCAATTTATAGTCTGATCTTTGGTCTCTCGCAGGCCGACCCGCTCTTCCGCGCCCACCGCAAGATGATGCTGCGGATCTACGCGAAGCAGGACCAGCACCTGCCCGATCGACCTGGCGCAGTCAAGATGGTACTTTGAACTTTGATCACTACATGTCAGCAGTTTGTTTGTTGACACTCCTTATGTTTCCCATGTGGGCGTCATTGACGGTTGGATATTTTCATCCGCGGAAATAGTATATAAAAAAAAGTCACCAGCCCAGTTCATTTATAGTCATTTCCTTGACTGCCTGAGACACATCCGATTTGACTCCGAGGTATATTCGTGTAGGTTCATCTTTGATCTTTCGTTTCTGTTCTTTGATCTTTGATCTCTTGCAGCTGCATATCCCTCCGCCACATACATTATGGTTGTAAAATACGTTGTCCAAAAATCTTCCTGATTACGGTATCTATCTGTGCTGTATTTTGTCTCTTTTCGTAGTTTGATCTTTGATCTTTGCCCAGGTACGCACAGACGCGCTGCACTCGCTCTACTACTGCGCCTCGGCCACGCCGGAATCACTCGGTTCGCACACATTGATCTTTAATCTTTGTAGATTGATCTTTGATCTCTGGCCATAATATCAGCATAATTAGTCATCAATCAGTTGCGCAAACACTACTCCCTCATAGAACTTGCTGATGGCATTCTCAACCTGTTCGACTGAATTATTTTCCTCATGCATCCACCAAGTATTATCCTTCCTTCCCTCAAGCCATTTCAAAGACCGCCTGAAACATATTCCATTCCCCAGTTTAATTCGCGAAAACGAATGAAGGGCCGATCTATGAATCTTTGTTCTTTGATCTAGTCTGAACTCTGAACTCTGTAGTTTTATCTCTGAACTCTGTAGTTTGGTGTTTGATCTCTGTTGTTTGATCTTTGATCTCTTCAGCCTCGCTGCTCCGTCACCCTCCCAAGGCGCGACTCAACTAGCCCGAGTTCTCGATCCGCGACATCGTCCAGTGAGTTGATTATCGATCATATCGGCTACCGTACCGAGTCTCTAAGTCGATCGAGGACTGAGAATATTTTTTGGTGTGGATTCAAGCAATTCAAAATCTGGAGCTCTCCAGTCCAATTTTGAACTAAGCCACCATTTTTCTTGATTTCTTGGCGGGAATTCAAATATTTGAATTTGCAGTCCACGCGGCGACGACTCAGTGGCGGCGGCGCGCATCCTCGTGCGGCTCGCGGAGCCGCAGCTGCGCTACGACGACATACGCAAGCGCGGCATCACCGACGACGGGCTGCGGAGGTGAGCAGGGGGGATTGATCTTTGATCTCTGGAGTTGATCTTTGATCTTTGGTCTTTGATCTCATGCAGTTGTAGTTGGATCGGGGTGAACTCTGAACAGACCGTTCACTCAAACGATAGTCACGTCGTCATTTTTTGTTGTGTTTTTTTGAATTTCAGCTACAAGGTATCACTAATTCTGAATTCCTCGAATCAATTCATAGGCCGACTGAAACGCATTCCATTCTCCGCTAGGGGATGCGGTGGGGGTAAACTCTCTAGTATACTCTTTGATCCCTGACCAATCTGTAGTTTGATCGTTGACCTCTCTAGTCTCATCTTTGATCTTTAATCTCTTATCTTTGATCTCTCCAATCTGATCTCGGATCTCATTCAGACTGCTGTTTGCGGTGCTGCATGAGCGCGACGTCGCACCCAACAAGCGCATCGTGCTTCTCGAGGCGCTAAAGAAGTACAACAAAAAGGTGTGATATTTGATCTTTGTTGTTTGTAGCTTGATCCCTGTAGTCTGTAGTCTGATCTGTCGCTCCACTGCGATGGTTTACGATTCATGTCATAGCTAGATCAAATCTGGGATACTGGGTACGGTATTGGCCTTAGGTAATAGGTACTGTAGTTTGTAGTTTGTAGTCTGTAGTCTGATCTTTGATCTCTAGTCTGCAGTCTGATCTCTGATCTCTCGCAGGCGGTGTTTCCAAGAGGGCGGCGTGCCGTCGATCCTGCGCTTCCTCAACAAGGAGGCGGACGAGAACGGTGTTTGGGCATGGTCTTTGATCTTTGTATTTTGTAGTTAGAACAAACCAATGTTCCTCCCACAGAAAACGAGCTTTGATTTTATTTGATTCACACACGTAGGTCACACCACCCCCGCATCTCTCACGTCGTTTCATAAAACACCTGAAACACGTTCCGTTTGGCACTAAAGATTGTACGTTTCTGACTAGGGGATGGCCTCTGATAATTGTAGTTTGATATTTGATCATTGTAGTCTGTAGTTTGATCTTTGATTTCTCGCAGGTTCGGCGCCGGTGCCCGACAGCGGCACGCTCGTGCTCGTCGAGAAGGAGGAACCGGTGAGTGGGGGTGATCTTGGTCTTTGATTTTTGATCTTTCTGCTTGACGTCTTATTGTTGAATACTGGGTAAGCTGTGATGGCTTGTGTATTAGTGGTGGTCACTGTGGATCATACCATCTAGGAATCTCGGGGTACGGTACGAGTCTGACCAACTTGATCTGCAGCTTCTGCACCACATGCTCTATCATAGTGCGGATAGTATGAGAGTATCAGAATCACGGTAGGAGTATGGTAGCTACGACTACGGTAACCTTCTATGCTGCAGCTGCTGCACCACGTGCTCTGCTTCGTGCGGTCGCTGGTGGTGCCGCGCAGCGGTGGTGGCGGCGGCGGTCAAGGTGAGTTATTAGGGACCACTCGGGACTAGAGTGTAGTCTCGAGTTGCAGCTGCAGCCGGCGGCCTCGTCTCCTCCTCTCGCAGCAACCAAGAGGCGTTCGTCGCCGAGCTGGCCAAGAACAATGCCGCGCAGGTTCGAGCTTTGATCTTTGATCTTTGTAGTTTGTAGTCTGTTCTAGCAACTCTTCTATAAAGTTTGGGCGTCTGTACTTTGATCTTTGATCTCTGATCCCGTCATTCCCTCCAGATTCTCTCCAGCTGGCTCGACCACGGCTGCTCGCGGCTGCTGCACGAGGTATTTTTGTTTTAAATAATTATTTTTGTAATATTATTATTTTTTACAACCCAATTCTTACGCAATTCCTCTCTTGTCTCTCCATTCTGCACACCCTTCGTCGTGACTGGCACGAGTGTGCAGAATGGAGAGTGCTGAAAGGCTATTCTAATACGATGTCAGAGACCAAAGATCAATCAATCAGGTGGCGCACACGCTGGCCGCCCTCTCCACCGCTCGCCAGCTCGTCGGCAAGGACCTCGCGGTGGAAATCAGGGTGAGGCAAGGGAAGGGAAGAACAGTCGAGACTAGAGTGTAGTCACGAGTGGTACTTTAGTCTTCATCGTTGTCATTCCATGGAAAAAGTGGGCAAGAGAGAATCAATTTTGGAAAACATGGCAGAAACGTATCGTCTTATAGGAGATTGAAGTGACTTCATAGTCCGCATGAAACGCATTCTTTTGGGTGTTCTGTGAAAAGTTTCGATCTTTCTTATTTTGAAATAAATCAAAAAGGTATGACTGTGATGAGGGACCAACTCGAAACTAGACTCTAGTCTCGATATTCCAGCGCGTGATCCAGCTGCTCGGCACCGACGACCCCACCTTCACCGGCAGCCTCGTCACCTTCATGCGCAACGTCGCGAGGTTGAGCACCGCGCACAAGGTACTGTAGCTTTGATCTTTGATCTCTACTCTTTTTTGTACTTTGATCCTTGATCTCGCTGAGATCTAGCGCATTTGTCTCTGTCGTTTGATCTCTGATCTTTGATCTTTCTCAGAAATCGGCCGTCGACTCTGGACTGTGCGGCGAGCTGCTGCAGATCCTCAACAAGTGGGCGGTCGCGACGGAGAGAGACCAGCGGGCGAGACAGTGAGTATACGGTATAAGGAAGGGTACGGTAGCTTGGGTTACGGTAACTCGGGATTTAGATTGTTTAAAGATGGGTACGGTAGAAGTGTACTGTAGTGGGGAATCGACTCGGGAGCCGGGAGAGCTCCTTGAGCATGTGACTCTTACCGTAGTCTGTAGTTTGATCTACCCATCGTGACTACACTCCAGTCGCCATGTTCCTTCAGTGATCGCTGGCACATTCCTCTGCTCTTCGCCGCGGTCGAGTATCTCGACGCGCTCACCGCCGACGACGACCAGGGAGTGCACACGATGGCCATCAAGGCGGTGAGAGTTGATCTTTGATCTCTGAGGGCTGATCTTTGATCTTTGATCTCTGATCTGAACTTGCGAAATGTTTTGGGAATTTTTTGACACACACACCTAGGACTATCATAACAATCTGTTATGCTGATCCTATAGGTCTCGGGTGAAACGTATCCCGACCCGTTCAATTCTCGGAAACTGAAAAAGAATTGGATATTGATCATTGATCTCTCTCTCTTTCAAGTGCTCGGTGCTTGGATTTTGTAGTTCATAGTCTGGTCTTTGATCTCTGCTCTCTTCTCAGCTGCTCAAGTCGCGCGACGCCGTGCCGATCTTGCTGCGCGTGGCCACCTTCGACTTCCTCTACACGGAGATACGGTAATTATGATTATTGATTGATTATCGATTGATGGAGGGTACGGAAGCTTTCGAGTGGATTATGGATTACAGTAGTCAAAATATCGGCATCTTTTTGTGAATAGTGGTTTTTATCTACGGTAGACACGGCTCGCGAACTATCAGATTTTTTTCGGCGTTTGACGCGCTGCCGCCGGAGGCACGCGTCGCCGAACTGCGCACCAAGAACCACGCGCTCAACGTGAGTGAATGATCTTTGATCTTTGTAGTCTATAGTCTGTAGACTGATTCTTGATTTTTCGTGCCTTGGGTGTAAAGAACAACGTGCTCAATGCGAGATGTGATCTTTGTAGTCGGATCCTTCATTTTGTAGTTTGACATCTCTCACCTATTCCAGGTGCTCCTGCGGATGTGCATGGGCGTGCAGAACATCGCCTCGCTCAACCTCTCCACCGTCCAGGTTCGTGTGTAGTTTGATCTTTTTTCTCTATTGCGTTTACAATGGTCTTTGGTCTCTGTAGTTTGAACTCTCACTTCGTTCATTGGCTCTCTTGAGAGGCAATGGGTATAGATTTTTTGACAAAGGACGCAAGAAGTGACCAGTTCTGCGGAATCACATAAGCATAAATAGAACGCGTGAAACCTAAAGCAACCTATTCTCAAAACTATCTCGCCGCTCGTTCAATCACTGTGCAAATTGATAAGTTCAAGAGAACGGGTGGGACAATAGGGGTGCAATCGCTGAGTGTTGATAGCATTCATCTTTGGTCTCTCTAGTTTGATCTTTGATCTTTGATCTCTTATTATATTCATTCATTCATTCATTCGTTTATTCCGTTCGAACAGTGGCTCACTCCATTCTGCACACTCTTTCTCATTCATTCATTCATTTAATTGAACTAACCCAATCAAAGACGATGCTGTTGAATTTCCTCTTTCACAGTTCCAAATCGAGCGCCCGGAACCTCTTGCAAGTTGAGCCAAGCGGTATTCTTTGCTCGGTAGTCAATTCACTGAAGATCAACTGCAGCAATTCGTCCGGAAGGGAGAAAATCGCAGTCTGAATAATGATGGACATTCATGTACCTGTGCGAGAGTGCGCTAACTTTTGATAAACACATCCGAGAGGAGTGGAAGAAACGCGGCTACCCGTCCTCTCCCTCATGGGGAGAGCGAGAGAAGAGAGAGAGCGGTCAGCGGAATGGCGAGATAGTACGCGAAAGTGAGAGCGCGAGAGGGGTCTCGACGGGAAATCGTTTTGGCGCGTTGCCAGCAAAACACCGTGTCCCTCTCGAGAGAATGGGTCGCCGCGCCGCCGGAAATTCCTCCATAGAAAACCGCGCTCAGGTGCGTATTATGATAACTAGAAATATGGATAATTCGGAGTCGTAATCGGGGCTGCATGTCCTAATAGCAGACCCTCATTAAGACGAGATAATATTGGTCGAGATCGGGTTGCAACTCAAATGTCGGTTTCGGCTATCTCAATTCTGCACGGTAAGATAAACGAGAGAATGAGGAGAGTCGAAAGGCATCACTACAACTCACCATAATAAGTGTCGATGAAGGAGAGAGGCAGATTGACTTCGATGTCCTCGAACGAATTATAATATTATAATTATAATATTATAATATTATGCGATGTCTGTCGGACGACAGTGAATGTGTAGGCGATAGCGTGGTTGGCCTCCGCTTACTCTCGTACTGTACCCCTTCCTCCCATTCAGCCTAGCACGAGCATACCCACTAGTGATTGCCAAATCGGCAGGCGACTCTCCTCATTTTGCATGCTATCTCGTTTCTCTGACTGGCGAGAGAGTACGTGCTAAGCAGAGTCCATGCCTCTTTGTCATAACTATTGCCCACTGGGGTCCCTCCGCCTTCCATTCAGCCTCTTGCAAGCATGCCCTGTGGGGTCACTTATGCGAACACAGTTGTCGAAACTTATTTGTACAATAGTGCTGCCGTCTCGATTTTCGGCTCTCTCCATTCTGCACACTCTCTCGTATTTCGCGCCTGCCAGAAAGTGTCCATAAACGGAAGAGTGACAACTGAAATGGAATCTCTATAGTACAATTCTATTATACAATAGAAGAGGTACGACACGTCCATTGAGTTCCGGTTGGGAATTGGTGTCGGATTGCTAGAGCCATATCACCTTTTTTTCAGATTTTTTTGTAGTCTAGTCTGATCTGTGGAGTATGATCTATGATCACTGCAGCACAGACACGCTGCCGCCGAAGCGCAAAGACCACAGCATAATCTATCGTACTCTTCCCATCCTCCTACAGTACCCCCTCCCGATGCAAACAATACTACACACTTACACTGGTTAGGTACGACACCACTTGTTCATTTATTTAAACAACTTTATCATTCAAAATTACAACGAAAACACAAAGAACGCAACTCGAATGCAACAGAAACACACAATTTTTTCTGATAGAATAATACTCATCCATTTGCTGGTCAAAAAGAGTGTGCAGAATAGAGAGAGCTACTATTCGACCAGGTAACACTACAACACAGTGATTCGAATGGACCAAGACCAGAAGGTGTTTGAACCTGAAGAGGTAGATGGGCCGAGGAAAAGAATCCCGAGCAACAACAAAACAAACACAAGTCAAGGAACAAAGCAAGAGTTAGCAAAGATCTAATTAGCAACGGTCTAATTAGAGTGGGGAAATGGATAAAACATCTCAAATTATGAGGGCGCTATCAGCTGTCCAGTATTCTTATATTCAGTAACAACACTGATAACTTAATGTGAGTAGAGGGATGTAAACAAAAATGGTAGGTCATACACATTAATATGATGATGGTGAGAAGTTATGGAAGTAGTATGAATTCGGGAAAGGGATTATTTAAAATAAAATCATCTAAAATGAGGAAATTTAGCTATAATTGCTTCGAGCGAAATTACAGTGGTACTAGGGAAACTCTCGAGGCGAGTAGGAAACAATTAAAAACAAATTATAAGCATGAAACAGCGAAATAGAAGTTAGGCTAAAATTAAAACTGCAAAGAAAAACAATGTGAGAAGGTGTGAATTTAACAACGAATACATTAGAAATCGAGGGGCAGATATAGCGGAATCTAATGAGATTATCTCCTGGACGGAAACCTACCGTAATCAGCTCAGTTTCTGGGTCTGAGCACGACACGGGATCGATTTGCGGCCTGGTAGGGATGAGGGGCGGGCCCATATCTGCCACTGGCATCCAACCACGACGGGACCGAGGTGGTCGAACCACGGATTCGGCCGGAGAGGGGGCGGGGAGAGGGGGCGGGGCCTGTCTCAGGAGGCAGGAGATGAGATGGAGGAGGGAAGGGGAAGGAGGAGGAAGAGGAGATGGGAGGAGCAGAGAGACAACCTGGAATGGTGGTTGATAGTGATGACGTTTCGGTTTTCAACTCTCTCCATTCTGCACACTCATTCGTATCTCTGTCCGGCGAGATAGGGTGCAGAATGGAGAGAGTGAAAGACGAAATGACATCACTGGAGGTTGATTCATGAGTGAGAGAGGAATGATTATTTGCTAACAATAATCGGACACCAAATAATTACTGTCTAATTTTTGGTCTTAACTAATGGAAATTTTGATGCGTCGATCTCACGGGAGAAATATTGAGCGATAATGGACAAGAACACATTACATTTTGGTAATTCATCACATCTCATAGACACTATGAAACTCGAAAATCACAGGAGTGAAACCTCTAGCTATAACACAGATCTTTTCTCGCGAATACTGTGACTCCTTCCTAACTTATTGTTAGGTGAAACCGAATAGTAATCAGCAGCTAAAGATCAAAGATCATTAAACGTAAAGATCAAAGATCACTCACCACCGTGACGCATCGGGACGAAGAGCGAGTTCAGTTTGCGACCGGATCCAGGCTGGTTGTGGAACTGCAAAAGAGGTTTCCTTATAACATAAGGATGATACTAGTGATGAAAAATCGGCATTCGACTCTCCTCATTTCGCACGGGGCGTGTATCATTTTACTTTTTTTTTTTTTAACTGTAATTTTAAAACTGGTAATTTTAGAACTGAAATTCACAATAATATTTACACAGTACTTAATGACCAGCGTGAAGTTCTTAAGGTACTTCCTTAAGCCTTAGGGACAAACTAGAGTACTTAAGGACCACCCTTATGCCTCACGGTTAAAATTAAGGTAGCATTATCCAGTTCCAAAATGACACCCTCATTTCGCACATCTCTCCCGTTACTCTGACCGGCGGGACAGTGTGCCGAATGGAGAGTGAAACCCGAAATCACACCTCTATAAGACACTATAATTAAAATCCTTGCTATAGTCTTGATGAAGCAATGCATCACGTGGTGTAATCCCACAGTCTCTTATTTATTTCGTATTTATGCAATATGTTCCCGCTTCTCAACACAAAGCCACAGTGGCTTTGTCTATACACCTTGCATGAAGCACAATTCAAACGGGCATCATTCAAACAAGGGAAACAATATCCCGACTAATATTTCCTATGGATGATGTCACCATCGCTCACCCCAATCATAGTCTCCTTCTCCTGGGCGCTTCTCGGTGCAGTCAGCAGCTGATGATGATCATCCTCCTCCTGGTTACGGTAGTGATGCTGCTCTTGGTGACGCTGATGATGATGATGATGCTGGAGGCTACCGTACTCCTGACGTCGCTGCTGATGGCGGTAGCCGTCGTGACCACCGATGCGAACCGGCGCCACCTTCGAACCTGCAATTGAGCATTTTATAGCTATGACGCTAAAATTACGAACTCAAACTATCCCACGGAACAAAGGCAGATGATAAACTACTGGAGGATAACTATTTCGAAAAACCGTATCTTACATTGCCTCTTGGCACTCATCCAGGTTATCAGGTTATCATGCGAATTTTGCTAATCAAGTGCTAATTCCGATCGCGCTAATCGTCCATGTGGATTGCCGTTACACACGCGCATTAGATTTTGACCGACCAATGAGACTCCTTTTTGCAGGTTCCAAAAGAAATCACTTTTTTTACATTCCACATAACATCGATGCCGAGAGAAATAAATTAACATTACATCATCCT
This sequence comes from Pristionchus entomophagus, assembly GCA_036245825.1. NCBI lineage: Eukaryota > Metazoa > Nematoda > Chromadorea > Rhabditida > Neodiplogasteridae > Pristionchus > Pristionchus entomophagus. The sequence continues at coordinate 2,155,540 of BTSX01000003.1, forward strand.
TAAGTAATTTCCATTCCATCCTCACATGCGCCTTCGACCCTTATCCTTTTCGGTTTCCACACAAGAGTGTGCAGAATGGAGAAAGTATTTCTGGCATAGTAGCAATTCTATGTATTTTCCCAATTTGCCATCATCCCTTGCAATCCCGATATACCTATACCGATATATTCATATTTAATATAAACATCAAAGCAACAAATACTCCTCGCATTAATTGAATAGACATCGAAAAGAATTGAAAAGACTCGCATTAATTGAATAGAATAGACATCGCTGTTTCATATATGTTATAACCCTTGAAATCACCGAAACAATTCCAGGATCAAATACAAATATTAAATTCCCAAATAGTTCAATTCATTACCTAATACCCTGGAGGATGAATAATTAGTTGAAATTGAATTGAAATTGCATCATCCCAAAAAATTTCCACCTGCACTCTCGCCTCTTCCTCCTGGCACGTAGTATCCGGTGGCTGCAGCAGCTGCAGCAGCTCCCCTTCCCGACTCTGCAGCAGGCGCCTCGTTCTCGCAGTGGCCGAACGGGCTGCGGCTGCTGCACAAGTCCTCCGAGTCGGCCAGAGGGAAGGGAGGAACTGCGTCCTGGAGGAGGTAGATTTAGTTAACCGATATGAAAGGCATCAGGCGGATCTGAGTTTCACAAGTAAGATAACCAGACAAACATTCGGTATGTTAGTGTCTGATCCATCGATTCCGGAAAGAAAAAAAATTAATTGTAAATCTCATTGCGGATCGGTGTTTCACGCACTTAATTATCCAATGATTTGTAGAAAAGCTATTTTGGAATGACTTTTTGGGCGGGCAGACTCGGTTTTTCGCCCTCCCCAGAATGTAAAAATATTTCAATTTCGGACTAACTTCTATTTTTTTCGCATGCAGGGGACAGAGTAGGTGTTTATTCCGGATAACTTTCGACCTACAGTATCGACAATAAGTCACCGTCCAAAAATTAAAAGTGGTATAACTTTTGAACTAGATGGGATATCTTTCTGATGTTTTGGCAGGTGGTAGTAGGTGTACTCCTACATACGCTCACTATGTCAGACCATAGGGCGATTTCGCAATATTGCATAGTGATGACGCAATTTTTCAATAGTAGTTCAGTGCGAATAATTTGCTCAACGAATTTTTTCTCATCTTTTATATTTCATGTGGTGAGAGAAGACCTCATTACCTCTTCGATAAACATAAGTACTCATGGGAGTGGAAAGTACAGAGGATTTGGATTGGCTCAAAGATAGGTCCCGAAAAAGTGGATTTTCGCTCATAGACGAGCTAGAGACTCGTTCAAAAGCTCAAAATGATCCTTACCCCGATTCCTGAATATCCCCAAAGTTTGATAACTAAAGCTCTTAATTTGCCCTCAGGGCACCACTTTTTTTACTTTTTCACATTATTTTTTTCTCTCTAATTTGGGTGACCACAGTTCCAAGGCCGATTTGTGTTCAAATGTCTTTCCTGGACAGGTTAGTTGCAAATCCATGGAATATACGATCCCCAACTTTTTGGAACATTTGGATAACTTTCCCGCCCGCGGCAACCGATAATCCAAGGTATAGCGATTTTCAACTCCAAAAATGACCATGATACCCCCCATCATTAGTCGAAAAAAAATGTCTCTCAGAACTTCATGTATATCTTTGTTTTCTCTGGTATATCTTTGTGTGCTGAATCCGAATTTCGATATGAGAGCCCATGATATCATTAATGAAAAAAGTTAAAATTCATTACGTCGAAAAATAGCCGATTTTGAAAATCGGCGTACCTTGGATTTTCGGTTGCCGCGGGTGGGAACGTTATCCAAATGCTCCAAAAAGTTGGGCATCGTATATTCCATGGATTTGCAACTAACCTGTCCAGTAAAGACATTTGAACACAAATCGGCCTTGGAACTGTGGTCACCCAAATTAGAGAGAAAAAAATAATGTGAAAAAGTTTTTTAAAAAGTGGTGCCCTGGGGGCAAATTAAGAGCTTTAGTTATCAAACTTTGGGGATCTTCAGGAATCGGGGTAAGGATCATTTTGAGCTTTTGAACGAGTCTCTAGCTCGTCTATGAGCGAAAATCCACTTTTTCGGGACCTATCTTTGAGCCAATCCAAATCCTCTGTACTTTCCACTCCCCTGAGTACTTATGTTTATCGAAGAGGTAATGAGGTCTTCTCTCACCACATGAAATATAAAAGAATTATTATATATAAAATTATTAAATATAAAAGAAAAATTATTCGCACTGAACTACTATTGAAAAATTGCGTCATCACTATGCAATATTGCGAAATCGCCCTATGGTCTGACATAGTGAGCGTAGGAGTACACCTACTACCACCTGCCAAAACATCAGAAAGATATCCCATCTAGTTCAAAAGTTATACCACTTTTAATTTTTGGACGGTGACTTATTGTCGATACTGTATATACCCAATTCTCGCCTGACTCACCGTGCTCCTCATGTGATACTGTATCATCTCCCGATCGAAGGCGAATTCGTGTGGTATCTTGGGCTGCTGCTGCAGCTGCAATGGAGATTTTCTACCAGCGACCTTTACTAAACGTCTTCCCAGCACCACACACTCCGCGCTCTCACCTGCAGCAGCTGCAGCTGCTTCGGGCGGGGCTGCAGGTGCTGCATCGACGGCTCGAAGGGGGCGGGGGAGAACTGTGAGAGCGGTTCTGGAAATATTTATCGAACTCATTTATCTCCCCGGTGAATTCTGGTCACAGACTCAACTTATACGCATTGGATACTGTTGTCATTCGATGCGATGTCGTTGGATTGTAGAAATAAAAATAGCCTCTGAATTCCAAATTTTCGCTACCTAAACGTTTCTCAAATAATTACAACAAGTCGTCATTTCCTCAAGCGACAGATACTTCTTACACCATACAGATTTTTCTTTTCTTCAAGAACTTGTTATTTTCCAGTCTTTGATTTTTCTCGATCCCGGCAAACTCGCGCTTCAGTCTCGCCTCAAATTCAACACCGGGGAAGGATCCGGGATTCGATCCACCTCACTTGGTCAAAAAAAAACAAAATCAATAATACCGTACCCTCCGGCACGTATCCGACCAGAAAATCGTCGATAGCGGAGGCGATGTCGGCGGTGGCTGAAAAATCGATAATGATACCGTAACCCAGTTCGGAAAATAAATATTCCTACAGTAACCTGGTGCTACCGTAATCAATGCTTCTACAGTACACTCAATATACCGTACATGGATCGATATAGGCGGCTCTCGCGACCTCTCTCGCATTGTACGCGTGCGGTCCGCAGCGACGGGCACTGAACAGTAATCGATTATTGATTGTGTGAGCGTGTGCGACTTTTACTAAATCTCGTCCATCAACACGAACCCGGTTATTGTGGATGTCATGTGGTAGCGGGCCCGAAGTGAGGCGCCCACCTGGAGAATCGACGAGCAGATATCCTCGACCTGAGAAGAAAATCGATAATCGGATTGCTTACTGTACGATAACTTTTTAAACGATGTTGTTTTTCGTCACAGAAATGCAAGGGGAATTAATTATTCTATGACCATTTCTGCAAGACTAGTAATGCAGTCGAAGCAGGATACTGCCTAGTTCTGAGAATAGCCAAATATTCCGCATCCGGACACGCGAATTACCATACGCCTACCGTACCCCTTATCAGTGTCTACTGTACCCCTTATCAATGTCGCCGTATCGAAGCGCTCTCTCGAGATAGTGTGCAGAATTGAGAGAGCTAAGATCCGAAATGAATCACTCAACAAACCATCCGGTCGCATGTTTCAGCATTTCTTCTCAACTATCCTCCCTATTACACTATTCTCGATCTACCGTATGTCTATCGTATCTCCCTCCTACCGTATCCTCACCGATCCATCGGGTCTCATGATGATTCCCTCCTTTACGGTCATAGGTCCGACCATCGCTCCATCCTCGTACGCGTACGTCTTCAGCAGCAGAGAGACCACGTCCATCGCTGCAAGGATAGCGGTGCTAAACACAGGAAGTCTGGATCGAAGCTACAGTAAGCCCCATTCTCATTTCTCAAGTATTCTAATCTTGGCAGTACTGGGAAAACGGTGAATTATATTTTCGAATGATAAAAGTCAGTACCATTGAAGTAAGCAATCAAGGAGGAATATAAAAATGTTCTGAAGCGAGAAACATACGGGAGCCAAAATCAAGTGATAATCAGAAATCTGCCAACATTTGCCCGCGAAGACGAGATGCCGAATCGACTTTCGACCTATTCAGAGTCAACACAGCAAGATACTAGAAGAAGAAGGAAAGTATGAGAGACAAAGAGAATTGTGTCGCATCGAATAGCGCACTCTCCATTCTACACACACTATGGTCGGTCAGTTTGGAGAGTGTGCAAAATGGAGAGAGCCGATCCGGAAACACTATTTGATCAAACATCGGAAAAAAATCAAAAAAATTCGCGAGTCCTATTTGCCTACCAACGATGCACGCTTTCGATTTTCTTCGCTGCATTTATCATGTTTTCCTTCTTTATTATCATGATTTATCGATTGAGAAATTGTTGCATACTACACGTCAAATCATTACGGAAAAGGCAGAATAGATCAAAGATCTGCATTGATGATATGAGATTCGAATGAGCACAGATAAATCGATAAATATTTGAGCGTGCGAGTGGTTTAGCGAGCACAAAACGAGCATGAGCGGGCAATTATCGATTGATTGATCAGGATCGATACCGTACTCGCGTGCAGTATTACGGTAGACAGTTTGATCTCTTTGAGAGCCAGAACTGGTGATCGAAATAGCATGCGAAACGAGGGAATCATCGTTTCTTCGTTACAGACAGCGAACCAAACCAAAAGCGTGCATCGTTCAAGCGTGCTGCATAGTACTGATATGATTAACAAATAGTGATATGTAACGAGATAAAGACAGATATGGGAAGAGATCAAAGATCAAAGAGTAGATAGGCTGGGAAGGGATCGGGCTCTAAATAGACACCCATGGTGTGGTACGGTGGGCGACGTTTCTCCTCAGAACGACCACGGATTCCACGCGCCATCGCCCCAGAGCGAGCTGGACGAGAGGACGGGGGTAAAGGTCGGCTGGGCGGGCGCACTCGGCGCACCACCGACCACACCACCACGGTTGAGCAGTGCCTGCTCCACCATGCTCTCCAGGAGAGCTGTCGACGATGAGGAAGATGCCAGGGGAGTGGCCAGAGGGTCGGTGAAGTGGCTTTTGAAGGAGGGAGGGGTCAGGAGGGGAGAGGAGGGGTCAGAGGTCGAGAGGTCACCACGACCATCCTTCCCACGGCTACCGTACACCAGCAGAAAATCGGCGGGCGGCGGTGGTACGGTAGTAGCCGAGGGCGAGAGGGGTACGGCGGCGGGCGGGGCGTAGTAGGCGGCCAGCAGGGCGGCGGTGACGTCATCGGTGAAGGCGGAGGGCGTCACGCCGTCATACATCATCGTAGATGACGGCATCATCCACTTACACCAGTCCTTCGTGTGCGGATCGCCCTCGGTGGAGATGGGAGTGAAGGAGAAATCGGAGGGAAGAGTGGACGAATCGGACGCGAGATGAGGAGGAGCCATCTGCAATGGATGATGGAATGGATAGGGGTTACTACGTCATCGCTAGGAAATCAATTATTTTCTAATAATTGCACCGTTCTGCGATATTTGTTTTAAAGCCATTGTATCACCGTCGATTCCAGCGATTCGTCATCGCCAACCCAGCCCTCCAACGTAATATCACGCGGTGAAACTTAGATGCAATGGGCGTCGAAAGTAAATCGTGAATTTTCTTTTCTCCGGATAGTTGTTATATTTAATATTTTTTCCGATAATTCAGTCACTCCAATCGAAACCAACACTTCGACCTAGCCCATAACAGCACGTTGAAACTTCAATGAACGGGTATCGTTGGCACCTTGGCTATTCCATTCTACAGAATCCTTCCCCTCCTACCGTACTAATGTTGGATCGAGACCGACTCTTCTCAATTCGCGTGTTCTCTCGCCGATCAGAGAAACGAGAGAGCATGCAAATTGAGGAGAGTCAGTCTCGATACGGCATCACTAAAACTCACATTCTCCTCGTTTCCTGCTCCATTCCAGGGCATTCCCACTCCGGCCTCGCTGTTGCTGCCGAAAACACCCACGCACTCCACTCCCTCCATCTCCATCGAGCACGAAGAGGAGTCGGAGGATCTGAAGAGGGACATTATCGATTGATTGGAGGAGGGATACGGTAGTTGAGGGACATTATCGATTGATTGGAGGCAGATTTCGGAAAATATGAAACAGTTATTGAGCCGGGTGATTGCCGTTGCAGGCAGCCTCTATCTCAGAAACGAAAAGCGATAAGCAATCACATGTCCACTGAGAAGACTAAACCAATCGAAACCCATCAAAACAGTGTTTCACACTGCACTGGAAATATTCCGGAGTGGTGGAAATCGGGGATATGAAGCTGGCCTCGTCGATACAAAGCCAATGCTACCGTATACCTCTCGAGCGCGTTATCCTCCGCGTCCTGAGCCGCGCGCATTGCGAGTTCCGCCACAGAGACGCCGTTTTCGTGCTGAAGTTTAAATAAATATATATATAAGTAAAAATTAATATTAAAAGTAATATTTATTAAATGCCGCACAGTCCGAAATAACGAGAATGTGTACCAATCCATATCAGCAATATATTACAGGTGATATGTTCGCTGAATTTATGAAATCACTGTGCGGCACAGAACTAGCTGGTTCCAATTGCAACTTTTTCTTAATATAATTTGAAACATATTTAAATAATCAATTAAATTAATAACCTCATCGAACAGTTCGACCTTGATGTCCTTCGATGGTCCGAGCGGCGCCCACAGCAAGCGATAGCGATTGCCGCGTCTGCGAAGTCAAATTTTTTTTTTCATGTTTTGTCTGCAAGACATCGTTGCAGCGACCGATTATCCTACTTTATACCATCGTTGAAACCCAAGTCAGACAGGAACAAAAACAGTTCTGAACAATTACATTGATCCAAAAATATGTTTCTAACCGAATTGGACATGAAATTGAAAACAAGCACAGACAATATTTTATAAGACCATTGTGAAGCCCGCTTGTGGCGGGTTAATTTTTTTCACTGAAATTTTCATAATGATGCTATTTTGTTACATTTTTGCACTACCTTTCATGATCGAATCGGAAACTAGAGATCTCAATATTTTATGAGGGCCTAGCGAAGCCCGCTTGTCGCGGGTATCGTTAAAACATCGATTCTGTAAACAATCTCCTATGATGCTATAATATTGTTTTAATTTGTAAAATACCTGATGTAGGGCGCGAGGAGTCCGGGCGGCAACTCGGAGGGGAGCACGTCCGACAACGCATTAGTGGGCAGCAACTCGTTCCTGCAACGATAAAACATGGTTACTGTACTCGGAGAAGATACCGTAGGCCCCGAAATATATAGCAATTGTTCTCCTTACACAACATATATTTTCTAAGCTTCACAAGAAATCTCTACCAAATTTTTACGAAGAAGGAACAAACGTTTCTTTTGAGTTTCATCGATACTATTTGCCCAGGCAACAGCGACGAAAACGATAGTAGCGATTTCTCTATTTGAATAGAAAAACATTCCCCCTTATTCAGCCTACCGTACCCCTTCTGCCCTCCTACCGTACTCACTCAGGCACGGCGCCTCTGTTGATGTGCACGACGAGTACGGGCGACCTACCGTACTCATCTGGCTCAGGCGCATTCACGATATTCCAGGCGAGATGCTCGTCGGTGAGGATGGTGAGAGGCGCGCGACGGACGGAGGAGGAGGGGGAATTGCACCAGAGGTACATCTGGAATCGGGAGATGGACGGGGGTTACGGTAGTTTAATAGGTCGCGTTTATAACCAAGGACTTTCCAGCGAATAATTACCCATAGCAAAATCATCACACAGAACAATCATTTTTGCATCGGCAATACGCCTGGTCGAATCAACAGTAGTCGCAGTGATTGAATGAAAGCTATTGGTTCCCGATCGAATAGTAGATCTCTCCGTTGAGCACACTTCCGCGATCGGCGAGATAGTGTGCAGAATGGAGATAGCCAAACCCAAACCCATCCTTGCAACTGACCATTTTATCGGCGGAAACCCAGTTGAAGCACTCCTCGTTGTTGGATATGTCGAGCAGCCTCAGATGGGGACAGCTCTGCACGACAGTCACGAGCGCCTCCGGAGAGATGTTAGTGCGCTCGGCGACGAACAGCTGGGAATTAAGTTATTAATTTAATAAAATTAATTAATTAATGTTGTATAAAAAATATTAAAACCACGCACATTTCTAATATACTATGGTAATATTATTTGATTTTGTAGGTTCTACGTAGGGTAGATCAATCATGTTCGAGAATCTCTATCCGATTATGGTAGCATTGTGAAACGCGCCTGTAGCAGGTTCACAAAAGTGCAGGATTTATCAAATAAGTCACATTTCTGATCACTGAGCCCGATGCTGATTGTTATTCTACGTTAGCCACTGCTATCAGCGAGATTCCTTTCGCTATGAGACAACTGTGAAACGTGCAAGTTGCGGGTTCGAAAAAAAAAATAGCGAAACCGCACAAATTCTAGATTCTCCTCCATTTTGAAGCGCGAAAGAGGGAGTCCTGTTTTCGACGTATTCATTTCTATTCCTCTTGGTATGAGGTTTCGATTTTCGCACTCTCCACTTTGCACACTATCTCGCAGGTTAGGCATGCCAGAAAGTGTGAAGAATGGAGAGAGCAGAAATTGTTAAATCGATAAACTACTGTACCCTGACGAGTCTTCCCTCGGCCGCGATCTTCTCCACGCCCATCGACACGTCTCTCTTCGTGATGCCGTCAATGTTGAGATCGACGAGGGATGTCATCCGACCAAGATGCTTCAGACCGTGCCTAAAACGAAAACGATTAAGACGGCATCTCGGTAATTTGAGACCACCCCCCGGACACGTTTCTCTAGCAATGAGAATCAGAAGCCCATGCTTGGGTGCTGGAAGGGTCTTGGTACCATAGTGCACAAACAATGACTTATTTGTTGTTACAGCCGTGGCACAGGGAGAAACATGATTTTCAAGGTAAAATGGTCGAAAAATCAAATTTTCACAACCGATCGAGATAGACCCAATTTCTTTTTTTGCGTTAATTTAGGAGTGCCCTGGGGGTCTGAAATAACTGTTCTGATCGATTACTGCTCATTGAGAAATTCACTTTTTTGACATCATGTTTCGCTTTTTTCGACCAAGTTGCCGATTTTCGCCAAAACTACCAGCGATCACTAAATACGTTTTGTAGCCCGTGCAATTCTGCATCGAAAAATCCTAAAGTGGGATTCAGCGATCGATGATAAATTTGTCATTTATTAGATTAACGCCAAAAAATGCTCGATTTCGACCGTTTTTCGATCGTTACTTTTTCTTTAATGATCTAATGAGCTCTAACACCCAAACTCGAATTCTACACAAAAAGTTACGTCGGAATAAAATATGATCAGATTTTTCCGAGATGCAAATTTTTCCACTTTTTTCATGACCATGGTCATTTTTTGGTAAAAAAGTCGACATCTCAGAACTATTTGACTATAGATGTTTCCGACGTATTTTTACCCGTAGATGTCGAAATTTCATACTAGAGCTCACCAAAATGCAAAAGAAAAAAGTTACACTCCAAAAACTTAAAGTTTTTGAATTTTAGAACATAACTTTTTTCTTTTGCATTTTGGTGAGCTCTAGTATGAAATTTCGACACCTACGAGTAAAAATACGTCGGAAACATCTATAGTCAAATAGTTCTGAGATGTCGACTTTTTTACCAAAAAATGACCATGACCCCGGGGTCATGAAAAAAGTGGAAAAATTTGCATCTCGGAAAAATCTGATCATATTTTATTCCGACGTAACTTTTAGTGTAGAATTCGAGTTTGGGTGTTAGAGCTCATTAGATCATTAAAGAAAAAAAGTAACGATCGAAAAACGGTCGAAATCGAGCATTTTTTGGCGTTAATCTAATTGGATTTTGGATTTTAACACATTTATCAAGAGTAGGCTCTGATGTGCATGGCGGGCCATTCATGATTTCTTGCTTGTCTCAGGAATGTAGGTCCGATAGTTCGCATGAAGAGATCGTTCCATCTTGTGGGCGGTCTTCCGCGTCCTCGCTTAGGCCCTCGTGGAGTCCAATCGATCACAGTTCTGCTCCACTTCAAGTCATGATCATTTGCAACTTTATGCACCCAGAGCCACTTTCTTTTCAAGGCGGTACGAACAACGTCTCTGACCTGAGTGAGTCCACGCAGCCTTTCGTTCGAGACATGATCCAAGACAGTGCAACCGACCATCCAACGCTCCATGCGTCTTTGGGCCACCGATAATCTTTCACTTTGTGCTTTGGTCAAGGCCCATGTTTCACATGCGTATAGGAAGGCGGGAATGATACAACCATTGAAAAGACGGCGCTTATGAACCATTGGGACAGATCTATTCACTAGGAATGATCTATGCTTGTGGAAAGTCCCATATGCGGCCTGAATTCGCCGGCCAATCTCCCTCTCCTCCTTCCCATTGATAGTAATGATGCTTCCCAAATAGACCACCTCTTTTCTGATACCCACAATCTTCCCCGCAACTCTGACATCCCTGGGATTACCCTTCGAAGACATTCCCACAGTTTTATCACCGTTAAGATGAAGCCCCACCCTTTTTAATTCCCTCTCCAACTCTATTGCCATCGATTGAATTTGTCGCTCATCGTGAGAAATGAGCACTGCGTCATCGGCAAAGAGAATATGAGAGAGGAATCGCCCATTGATGTTAATCCCTTTTCCCGCCCAGTCTAATTGACGGAATGCCATATCCAAGACTGCTGTAAACAGTCTGGGTGACAAACAGTCTCCTTGTCTAACCCCTCTTCCAACATTGATTTCCACTTCCTTTCCATTCACTAAGACTGCACTTTTGCTACACCGAGAGAGGGAACTTAGGAATGAAACCACTTCCGACGGAACACCTTCCACCTCCAGAGCCTTATAGACAGCATCAACATAAACCGAATCAAAAGCCTTAGAAATATCCACGAAAAGTAGATAAATGGGCAAGCGATGATCAATGCAGTTTGTGACTACCGTTTTGAGAGTGTGAATAGCATCTACCGTAGAATGTCCCTGTCTAAATCCCATTTGTTCCCAACTCCTACTGCTATCCAGGATAGGTGCGAGTCTCGTATTCAAAAGACCGGTGAGGGCTTTCTGCAAAGCAGGCAGCAGACTGATTGGCCGGTAATTTTTAACGAGAGAACTATCACCTGTCTTAGGCAGCAGAATAGTGCGCGAGTCACCAAACCCAAATAATATAATATATATATAATATAATAATAATAAATAATCTAATAAATGACAAATTTATCATCGATCGCTGAATCCCACTTTAGGATTTTTCGATGCAGAATTGCACGGGCTACAAAACGTATATAGTGATCGCTGGTAGTTTTGGCGAAAATCGGCAACTTGGTCGAAAAAAGCGAAACATGATGTCAAAAAAGTGAATTTCTCAATGAGCAGTAATCGATCAGAACAGTTATTTCAGACCCCCGGGGCACTCCTAAATTAACGCAAAAAAAGAAATTGGGTCTATCTCGATCGGTTGTGAAAATTTGATTTTTCGACCATTTTACCTTGAAAATCATGTTTCTCCCTGTGCCACGGCTGTAACAACAAATAAGCAATGGTAGATTATAAAAAAATAACATACTGTGAGACATTGTAGCAGAAGGCCATGGAGAGGGCGGTTATGGTAGTCGCTGTCGGTGAGAGATTCGCATCCGAGATCACCGTGAGCGTCCTGAACCGAAGATTGCAAGGCTATCGTAATCCCTCGCTTCCGTACCTGTCCTCCTGGCTACCGTAATCCTACCGTACCTGTCCGTCACCGCGCCGAGACCCTCCAGGCAGAGGACGCGCAGCTTCTGTAGCTTGCCCAGCTCGGCCAGACCCGACCCCGTGAGGCCTGGAAATTATTTGGTTAACGGCAGCTGACTTCGAACGATCAATTCCAACAGAGGTCAGCTCCAATTAGTTAACCCACCAAACCCCGATCCGCCTGGCTGCTACAATTTTCTATTACATGACCCAGAAACATGCTAGCACGGAGATTTAAAAATATATAAACTAATTAATTAATTAATTAATTAATCACATACTCTCGTATTTGGTGTCCACGTGGGAGACAATCGACAGCTCCTGCAGATTGCGGAAGCAGCGAACCATCAACTGTAACGGGATACGGTAATATTTGAATACTGTATAAGAGATTCAGGACGCTCACGGTGATCTCCGATTCGAATCAATTATATGGGGATCGATAAAACACGATGTCACAATTGGTGAAAGCATGTTTCATGGCTATTAGAAAATCTGCTTTCTCTTATACTATCGATAATATCAAGATCGATGATTATCAGAGAAATATTACACATTATGTCGGCGGTGAAGTGGATTGCCCGTTTCGTTAACATTATAAAAAATGCTCATGTTTATTTTAAAAAACTATATTCTTTTTTAAAAAATTCTCACCGCTATGTGGGCGTCCGTGAGCACCAGCAGTTGCGAGAAGTGGAGTATCTTCATCTTGCGGAATCTGAGAAAATCAATATTTGATACCGTACTCGATCACTAGACCGTAGTTGAAGCCACTATACGTGATTATAGTTCAACCTACAGCTTAGGGACTCTCCATTTGGCACACTATTGAAAGTGTGTGCAAAATGGAGAGACCGATACCCGAATTTCTGACTAAACTGTTAGCCATCTGTGTGATATCCACGTAGCTTGGTCATTAGTCTCCTCTCCTCATTCCGCCTACTCTCTCGTCTCTCTGACCGACGAGAGAGCACGCGAAATGAGGAAGGTAGATGTCGATTTGTCATCCCTATTGGTCATGGTGGGTGATTCCCCGTAATCAAAAACTACTGTATACCTGCCGAACATGGTGCGCAGCGACTGGTCCGAGATACGGTAGCACATCTCCATCTCGATGTGCGCCAACGAGAGAGGCGCTTTCTGCAACGAATCCATCGATAATATTCAGGATAAAATCGATGTCATCGGTAAAATCAATAAATCACTCACCTTGAAGCAGTGCCCGTTGAGAAACTGCGCGTCCACGCACAACTTGGTCAGTTGGGGGCACTTCTCGAAGATCTGAGAAAAATCGATAATTGAGCAGATACCGTAACCTGTCTGCGCTTACCGTAACCAGGTCCTTATCCCTGAGCCGGTGCCGGTTGCAGATCAATATGCTGAGCTCGGTGAGGTTGGGGCAGAGGCTGGAGTAGTCGAGTACGGTCTGTCGCCACACCCACTGCGATGTCTCCTGCAACGACGAGTTTGAGGATACGATAGTCGAGTATCGATTGATGATTTCGAAAACGTTCTGCTTAGTGCCTTTATCTGGCAACTTCTGGCTACTTTTTTTTCAAAAGAAAGGTTCTTAACATCAATCCCTCAACTGCATCAGCTCTAGTGAACAAACCTAACAGCCCTGATCCCCCTGGTCTCTTATCACATTTGTGCCCTCTCGCCTATCGTATTTTCAATTCTTTTAAATAGCTCACATTCACGAAGGTTGACTTGAACAGATCGAAGTTGAGCGCGGTGATCTGGCTACCGTACTGCTCCAGCATCTCCCTGAATAACGACCAATTATTGATTTGCATTATACGGAGAAGACAGTTTAGAACTCTTATTTGAATATCGGTGGAATCAAATTCAATATGGAAGTATCAACATCAACGTCAACGACACAAGTGTTCTAAACCGTCTTCCCCTTTTTTGGGAGGGTTACTAAATGGACGTTCCAAAACATATAATTTCCAGGTATAGCAAGGTATAGCGATATCAGAGCAACTTTAAAATCGGTAAACGGAATAATAGAAAGAAGCTAATGCGTTTAATACGCTACAAGCAATGAATATATTAATATTATTAGTATTATTAAACCCGCTCACTTGACTTGGTTATCGGGCAGACAGTCCAAGCAGTCTCTATAGAAATTGAGAGAGGTGATGGAGGCCTTGACTGCGCCTCGGAACTGCTGAGAGACGTACGAGAACCCCATGCGCTCACTGCAATTAAATAAATAAATAAATATAATTAATTAAGAATATTAATTAGAGCGGTCAGAGCGGCTCTTGATCCTAAACTCTCCCTCATCCCTCGACCTAGAGTGTGTAGAATGAACGGATGAACTCTCCACTCGGACAGCCCAAATATAAATTATATTAACGACGCTCCAGGTATTCAAACCCCACGAAAACTCAGCAGTGAAGCGTTACAAGATACCAATTTTTTATCCCGGTTGTCCCCGCGATTAAGCCTCACCCCATACATCCAAAAGATCGGTGCTCATTACGAAATTGAACATGACGAAATTAGAGAAGACTCACCGCAGGGGAACACATGTGACGATCTTGGTGAGGATCTTAAGGTTCAAATCGGTGATATTCTTCTCTGGAACCTGGAAGACGAGTTCTCATTGCAACGCAAAAAGGGCGCGTTCGGATGAGAACCTTCGGATGGTAGCTTATTATTGAGAGCTATTTGACAATACCTCTCTTACAAAAAAAGTTGTCTCTCCTATGCAAATAGTGCTCATTCAGTAGGTTATTATCCGACTTAGTGCCGCGAGAAGCAAAGTGCCGCACTCGAAAACAACCTATTTTCGTTTCGAAACCCCTCACGAACCTTGCCCATTCCAATACTGCCGAGGAGATCGGACAGGAAAGCCGTGTCCGGCGTCTCAACGCCGTTCGATGCCATCTTCTACCGAGTATTAGAACAGGAGAAGGGTTGACGAACCCTTTCGGCAGAAAATGCACTGAAAAAGCAAGCATTAGCGCACGAAGGAGACGAACAGCGGTCCATCAAGGGGAACGGGCAGATAGCAAGCATATCGAACGACTATTTAGTGGCAAAGTTACTGCCAATTAATAAGGAAACCAATTAGTATGAGCAAAGACAAAGAACGCCTTCGGTGCGCGAAATTTTCCCGCTCAATCCTAAACTACGGTATTTTAGCCGTGGAGCTTCGTTTTGGGTCACACTTTTTTTTAAAAATTTCCCACGGCGAATAAAAATCCTGATTTTCAGGGTGGAGGATTACGGTAGGTAGGACGATTCCGAAGCAGGCCTCGCTCTACTATTTACTTTTCCTTATTATACAAATTGCTGTCAAAATTTATGCCTTTTCTTATTTTATTTCGCTCTATTTCGCGTATTCTCCGGCATCCTTTCGTACTCGGGCTTTGTCGCGCTGCAGTCGCGCCACGTTGCTGCACAGCCACCCTCTCCGCTTTTCACGTGCTCTCTCACCTGGGCGAGAGAGTGTGTGAAAAGCGGAGAGGGGTGGCGCGACTCCAGCGCGGCAAAACCCGAGCACTCAACTGGCTCCCATTGCAGACAGTTCCGTCATGCCGATCTGTCGCGTCGAGAACTGCGACAATAATGCGGAGCCTAACAGCGCCTACTGCAGAAGCTGCGACCGATGTCTAGAAGCCGGGAACGAACAGGAAAGGAGAATCGATGCACGTAAGACATTTAGAATCCAGCCAGGAGGGGTTTTGGGCGATCTGCATGAAGTTCTTCAGGGGTAGGGTTGTCGCTCAAGTATTCAGCTCTACATTCTGCACACAATCTCGCTTCTCTGACCAGCGAAATAGTGTGCAGAATGGAGAGAGCGTTAAAACCGAAATGAGACCCCTATTCAGTGGGCACGACGGCGGGCGCGACAATCGGAATGGCAATCTGCTCCGGTCTCGGAAATGCCATTGGAGCTTCCGACGGACTCGGAGGTAAGTTGGCGGGCCTTTTGCAGAAATCCAGCTGCACCAACTCAATTCCAGTACTTTCATTAGTCATTTACTTTACTATCGATGTTATTATAATAAACGAGTTCTGTCTATTTTGGTCTATTTTTAGTTGAAATGTGTTTCTGGTCACATAAGAGACCGGTTTGCATTCTCCTGCCCACTTTCTACTCAAATAACGTCGTTCTTCGTAGGCATCATCGGTCTCTTCTTCGATTAGCAAGGCTCTTCTCTCCGCTCTTCGATCCCATGAGGTTAGCACCCATCGAACTTTCCGATAGCGATGTTTTCCATACTCTGCTCTCTCTCTAATGTGCACACTCCCTTCTTGCTCTGACCTACGCCATAGTGTGCAGATTGGAGAGAGTAATATTCGATCCATCACGACCACTCTTTTCTCTCTCTAATGTGCACACTCCCTCGGCGCTCTGAGCTGCGAGATGTGTGCAGAATGGAGAGAGCCCTTTCGAGTCTAACCCCGATCCTTTCAGATAACTCCGCTGTCGTTTCGATCAGAAGTATCTCGTGATCGCTGTTGCAAATCCCACTCAGAGGATTCACTTGTTGCTCGTTTCTTTATTTTTCTTATTTTGTTATGTTACACAATTTCATAAACTGTTCATTTATAGCCATACTTGTTCAACACCGAGCACTCGGACATTTTACTGTTTTGGGTCTAAGATGGATAGCAAGAATGGGATGTTTGTTAGTAATTGTTAGTGAGATGGGTAGATCATGCGAAGACATGGGTAGATCATGCGAAGAGACGAAAAGAGATTAAATTGATCGGATTCGGCATTTCGGGAACACTGGCGGAAGGAAGATAGATCGCAGGTTTAAAAAAGATATTTTGGCAAGAATATATTCGGAAATCAATTAATGAGTCGGGGATAATAGAACCACATCCGACATTCATCACAGTAATTGGGCTGGATCTAGATTCATGCTTCAAAATTTGTGACATTTGCATTAGTGATGACAAAACGGCAAAGCGGAATTTTCAAAGGCGGGGTTTAAAAATTCCAGATTCCAACATCTAGCGGTGCGGGTTGTGCAGTTTCTAATTTGCCAAGGGTGTACTTTACAATTTGCAAAACAATGCATGCGTTGCGGTCGCGCAGCGGCTGCGATTGAAAAGTTAACTGCTCATGCTCAGGGTGACTCACGGATTACGGTAGACCGATGCAAACTGATGCCTAGGCCTACTATTTTTTCTTTTTTCGTCAATTTACTGTCAAATTTATGCCTTTTCATATTTTATTTCGCTCTATTTCGCGTATTTTCAATCATCGCTTTCAACTGGCGCCCCTTGCTGATAGTTCAGTCATGCCGATCTGTCGAGCTGCGACAAAAATGCAGAGCCTAACAGCACCTACTGCAGAGACTGTCTGAACGACAGAAGAGGAGGAGGGCTCAGTAAGTATTAGTTCCCAAAAAATGGTCTCACCGCGAACGTTTGAAACTCAGTTTTGGCGCTAAAATGCCGTGTAGTGATCACTAAACGGCATTCCGCGCCGGCTTCAAAGCGGCATTTTCAACGATGATGCCGGCATCAACCCTAGTCGAAGCCGGCACGCCGAGTCCGTTTTGTAATACAATACACTTCCTGCAAAGAGGTGTTTTCACAGATTTTTTTAGTTGGCTCTCAAAAATGTGTTTATTTTCCAGTCCCCGATCCTATCCCTGTCACACTCGGCGCGACAATCTGTCCCGGTGTCGGAACTACCGTCGAAGCGTTCTTTGGAGGTCAGTTAGCAGTCACGGCGTTTTGCTGGGAACGTGCCAAACCTATTTCCCCTCGAGACCTCTCTCGCGCTCTCTCACTTTTGCGTACTATCTCGCCATTCCTCTGACCGCTCTATCTTTTCTCGCTCACCTATGCAATTAGGAATGACGAAACGGACCATCGGCATGCCGGCTTCCTCGTTGAAAATGCCGGGTTGAAGCCGGCTTAAAAATCCTATTGGGAACACTATTAGTGATGTCGTAACCGTTTTCAGCTCTATCTACCTTTACGCGCTTCATTCTGATAGTGTGCAGAATAGAGAGAGCTAAAACCGAAATACAACACGAGATAGCATTTGCTAAATGGTGTGGTTCATTCCAGGTCTCTTCGGTGGTCTCATCGGCCGCGGTTAGTAAGACTCTTCTCTCCCCTCTTCGATCCCATGAGGTTTGTTACCATCTAACTTTCCTATAGTGATATTGTTTCGATTCTCCGATCTCTCCATTGTACACACTCCCTCAGCGCTCTGACCGGCGAGATTGTGTGCAGATTGGAGAGAGTAGTATTCGATCCGGCAACACCACTCTCTTCTCTCTCCTTTTTGCACACTCCCTTGTCGCTCTGACCTGCGAGATGTGTGCAGAATGGAGAGAGCCCATTCGAGTCTAACCCCGATCCTTACAGATAACTCCGCTGTCGTTTCGATCAGAAGTCTCTCGTGATCGCTGTTGCAAATCCCACTCAGAGGATTCACTTGTTGCTCGTTTCCTTATTTTGCTTATTTTGTTATGTTACACAATTTCATAAATTGTTCATTGATAACCACTCTTGTTCAACACAGAGCACTCGGACATTTTACTGTTTTGGGTCTAAGATGGATAGCAAGAATGGGATGTTTGTTACTAATTGTTAGTGAGATGGGTAGATCATGCGAAGACATGGGTAGATCATGCGAAGAGACGAAAAGAGATTAAATTGATCGGATTCGGCATTTCGGGAACACTGGTGGAAGGAAGATAGATCGCAGTATAAAAAAAAATTTTTTTAAAGGCAATAACATATTAGAAAATTAATTACTTAATGAGCGGAAATTATTGGAGCCGCATCCGACATTCAAACTTGGGCTTGATTGGGCTGGATCCAGTTTCGTGTTGCGAAGTGGTCACTTCGCACTCTCGCTTTCGGCTTGTTTCAATCGCGGATTCCTTCTGCTATTTGAAGGTCCTAATCCCACCCGCCAGTCTCCCGACCGTTGTATTGGCTATCGAGCGGGGAGAAGCGACTTTGCGTCGTTTCCTGCCAACTTAGTTTGATCTACCTCCTGTTTCTTGAACTTCTCTCTTGCTGTACCGCGTGTTTTGCCTTTCTGGGCGTGCTCCGTCTTGGGAAAAAAACTGTTTCACAGGTATGAAGCAGGCGGGCGTCATTTGTGGAGGAGGATCGACGTCGCGGAAGCGACAGGATGAGTAATTTCCTCTTATTTTCCTCAAAATTCTTCGGATTTTGCTTATTTTGGGCGTTTATTACTGACGTTTACACTTGTAAAGAACGTTCTATGATGGCGCACTAGCTGCTCGTGGTTTAGCAATCCGTTAATCTAAATACAACTTAATTGCATCTGTTTTGTTCAGCTAAAAGCGACTAAAATGATTGCTAAAACACCGTTTCATCGCTTTCTATAATTAACGTGTAGATTTACATTATTATTCTGTTATGCGGAAGTTATACGGCCAATTGAGGGCGCCGTTCCCTGGGTGCGAGTCGTCCTTCGCTTCTCACTGAGGCTTGGAGGCAACCGAGCTGTGAGTCCTCATTCCCCCCAATCTTTCATTGACAAACGGCTGGTCTGAAGCCTCTCTGCTATTATTGAACCGTCTTCTCTATTTATTTTCCCTGTTTTCATTTATTCTACTCATGTGCCTGTATCACAGGCATCGCCAAGTCCCGACTTTGCCCGCGGTTTACTCAGGTAATTTATATTTTAAAATAATTATTTATTTATTAGCCCTCTCCCCTAGAGTTGTCGTAGTCAGCGGTTGGCTAGCTTTTTACACAATCGATATAATCTGCAACAGTAGTAAGGATAAAGAAGAAGATGCTATGGGGAAATGAGGGGAGGTTTGTGCCAACGGGTCTGATGTTCCACCTATGCATTAAATCCGATCTCGGTATTTGCAATCGAGTGAATTGTCGATTGGGCGCTAATACATCAATACCGTAACCCTGCTCTGTCTTGTATTTATCTCAATTCCGTTTGGGTACATTCTCACCTACAGTAACCCTCCTCGTTCCACTCAGGACAGTTGGTTCGTCGTCACGTCGTCGAGTGGCTTCTCTCTTCTCGCTTCGGACGCAGTCACGTGGTCGTCGAGAGAGCCGCCGTCGGATTGCCCTGAGTCGCCAATCGATATCTGTACAGGTGTGGTAGTGGATGAGGTTACGGTAGCCATTGGGTATGGTAGTTGCACCCCTGTAACCGTGTGAAAATGCGCAAGCCCTCGAAGGAGGAATTCGGATTAGGTATAAAAAAGAGTTGTGCGCCACGAGTCTAATTACCATGGAAAATATTTTAAAAATTATTTGAATAGCTTTTTGAAATGGTACGTTATGGCTGTGTTGGATTGCCTGGGATTACGGTAATTCTTCCCATATTTCAGAGCGACCGACCCACTGGCGGACGAGGTACTGCAGTCGCTGAGCATCCTGGAGCCACTTGTAGTTACTGCTTCTGAACCTCCGTGGGAGGAGAGAAGTACGTCTCTCTTAGTGATGACAAATCGGCATCCGGCTCTCCTCAATTCACACGCTCTCTCATGTCTCTGACCAGCGAGAGAGCCTGCAAATTGAGGAGAGTCGATGCCGATTTGTCATCACTAGTCTCTCTTCATTCACCACACTCAAATAACATTGCGACTCAATATCGGAGAAGAATCGATTCATGGAAGAAATATAAGCAGTGAATCTTCTTTTATTTATCATGGGAAAGTATTAATACAAAATAATTTTCCGGTTTTAGCTCTCTCCAATTAGCGAAAAAATTTCAGAGTGTGCAGAAGGGAGAGGAGAGCCAAACCTATTAGTATTGATCATTCGCATTGACAATCGCGTGTTTATCAGAGGCTCGTCACTACTCGTACTATTTCACGCATCGGGAGGGGGTACTGTAGAGGGGGAAGAGCACGGTAGATTATCGATTATTGCTTCCGATCTCATGATCGAATTCGAAGGCGAAGGCGAATGAAATTTAATATTTTCCCACACCACGGAAGTCCCGCGATGGACCCCACGTACTAGTATTCTTCTTTCCCGCCCTCTAGCTGATTCAAACACGACAGGTCTTTAGATCGAACACTTGGTATCTTTGTAGCTTGTAGCTGACTGTTTAGGAACACTTTTTTTTCGTTCAGATCAGCGTTTCTCAGAGGCTCGTCGCCACTCGTACTATTGCATGCATCGGGAAGGGATACTGTAGGGGGTGGCGGTATTGTAGCTGGGAGAGGAGTACGGTAGATTATCGATCGGCCGACCCTCCTCAGATGCTTTATTTCTTGCGTTCCGCCGACATCTCTGTGCTCCTGCAGAGAGAGATCAGACTTCTCAGATCAAAGATCAAACTACAGACTACAATCATCAAAGATCAAACCTTGCTGCCCCAGAGCTGCAGGAACATCTGCTGCTCGCCTTTGCGTCGATCCTCCCAGCCCTGGAGAGATCAAAGATCAAAGAGCAACCATAAATGAAAACAAGCGCTAATGCTGACAAATTATTGCAATGTATTTTTCTGAATCGACCTAATAGAGCTCCCTCCATTCTGAATGCTATTTTGCCGGTCAAGAAAGAGTGTGCTGAATGGAGAGAGCTGATGATCGACAGTATTACTACTATTCTGGATCAATATGTATTTGTGTTAATTTGTATGAAAGATTCTAGGCGAAAGACCGAAGATCAATCAGCATGAGTTTCCAGCCTGCTTCTATGCAATCTATTTCCGATTTGGTAGAGATCAAAGGTCAAAGATCAAATACCAATCTCATCTTTCGATCCACCGCGTCTCTCACGACCGTTTTGCTGGCGCGCACGACGCGAGCGCTGCAAAATGTGATTTGAAGTGCTGCCGAAACTTCCAGAGTTACGGTATTTGGCGGCAAGAGTCGATGACTCAAGACCTGTTCCCTTATCGAACAGAAGCTCTCTCAATTCTACGCATTCTCTCATCAGTCAGAGTTACAACAGAGTGTGCAGAATAGAGAGAGTTACTGTCCAATCCGACAATACTACCGTACTCCTACCGTATCCTTGACCTACCATACTCCTACAGTACTAACATGCTTCACCACTAGTACCTGGTGCGCGCGAACTTTTGCATGTACGCCGCCAGCTCGTCCTCCGTGTCGTAGACCGTGTTGACCAGACGAAGCTGAAGAGAGATCAAAGATCAAAGATCAAACCACAGACTACAAGGACCCAGTAAATAGCATACAGAGACCAACTACAAACTACAAATTAAAAGATTTTAAAAAACAATGACCTCCTTCAATCGATTGGCGTCCATCAGCTCGACAGCAGCTCGATCGCGGTGCTGCGTCCCACCACGTCTTTCAGGAATCTTAGCGGGAAATATGAATTTGAATAATTTTCGCGGGTTACGGTAGTACCGGACGCTGCCGAAGCCGGGCGTGATGCCCATGCGCGAGTGCACGAACGACATCTGGCGAGATTAAAGATCAGATAAAAACGTTCTGGATCTCTCCAATCAGCACACTCTACTGTGATCATGCCGTCGAAAGAGTGTGCAGAATGTAGCGAGTGGGGACATATTCGGCATCACTTTTAGAGATCAGAGATCAGAAGGTATAGATCAAAGAACAAATATCATCGCTCACCCTCGCGTTGCTGCGCGCGACGCGGATATCGGCCGCGATCGCCAGCTCCGCCGCTCCGCCCAGACAGTTTCGCTCGAGGACCGCGATCACCTGAGAGGAAGGAATACTTTATCTATCGTAACCCAATCGATACCGTACTATCATCCAGGCTACCGTAGTCAGAACTGGATTTACTGTTGGTACCATATCCCGTACAAGTAGCCTACCGTAACCTTCCAGCATTCGAACTACTGTACCCTAACGCGTCTTACCGTACCCCCTACCTTACCCCTCCACTATTCCACCTACCGTACCCAAATACATCCTACCGTACCCCCCTACCGTACTCCTCACCGGCATGGGCAGACTGGCCATCTCCCAGAGCGTGTCCGCCATGTAGCGACTGATCACGTAGCCGTCGCCGTAGTTGGCCGTCTGCAAAGTACAGTAACCCAATCGATAACGTAACCCACCGTAATCCAATCAATACCGTGTCCTACAGGTCAAACGATTCCGCAAAAAGGTATTGCATCCTGGCTCTCTCCATTCTGCACACTTTCTCAGTAACGATGCAGAAGGAAGAGTGTGCAGAGTGGAGAGAGCTAGTGTCCGCCGTACTTTTCGCTTTGATCGATACCGCATCCTACAGTAACCCGATCGTGGCCCATTGGTCAACCTTGCGCACGAAGTCCAGATCGGCGCCCGCCGAGAACTTGGCGCCCGCTCCTGAAGCGAATTCTATAGTAATCTGAGCGATCGAAGTACGCAATACCGTATCCTCATTCTACCATAGCAGTATGGTTTTGACGAGGCCTAGTTTCGTTTGACTACCGTACACCTATCGATCAATAACATCTCGGTACCGTGTATTCTCAGTCTACCGTAACCCTCCATCCTTTCCCGATACCGTACCCCTGATGACGAGGGCGCGCAGCTGCGAGGCGGACTGTGCGATCTCGCGTATGCTCTCGCGCAGCTCGTTCATCATCGAGCCTGTAAAGTGTGCGGCAATCGCGGTGAAACATGCGCGGCCGCAGCCGAGTGGGCGAAGCCGTACCCGTCATGGCGTTTTTCTTCTCCGGATTGTCTAGCGTGAGCACGGCGACGTCGTCCAGGCCGGCGAACGCGGTCCGCGTCACCATCCCGCCTTGGATACGGTAGGATTGGGTTATGGTAGGATCGGGTTACGGTAGGTAACGATATCGATCGATAAATGGTCTGCAGTACCACTCAAACTAAGAAGGTCGATATCCAGCCTACAGTACAACTTGGATGGAGATACAAGGGATACGGTAGAGCACCCATCGTTCGGTAAGTGGGCGGAGCCGGGGGACTACCGTACCTCGAACTGCCGGAGGAAGGCGCCCACACTGGGCGTGCCGTAGCTGGTGGGCGAGAGGTGGCGGGAGGCACGAACTGCAAACATCGATCGATAATTACCGTATACTCGAGTACCGTAACCGTGATTAGCCAGAAACAATCGATATCTACCGTATTCTTGGGCACAGTAACCGTGATTGGGCTCACCGAGTGTGGCGAACATTGGCGAGTGACCATTCATGAGTGGGGAGACGAGTAGGAATGAGGGAGTGATCGATTGATTCTGTCCTCGTGCAGAAATCAATATTCGATTACGAAGTCATTAATCGCTATGCAAAATGGCCTGCACTTTGTTATTATGATAAACGCTCGTCAGAATGTCCTACACTAGGAATAAAATGTTCCGTTCCGCGACAGTGATGTGTGCTCCGCGAGCGCGCACATGCACTTTCGATGTGTTTTCCAGTAGTTTATATTATTCATTTCTTATTTTAAAGTTGATAACTTGGAATAGAATCATCCGGAGAATTGAATAAAACAATGAGAGAAGAGTGAAATGTAACTTCGCGTGCCGTCGCGTATTTTTCACTGCCGCGCGGCGCTCGTCACAGTACAGTATTATGGCCGGAACGTTTTGTTTATGTAATACATTGGGATGCCAAATGATCGCAATTTCTAAGCTGTTTTGTATCGATTCGTGGGTCATAAATCTGAGATCAAGTGCTATCCTAGTGCAATTGACGGCTCTCTCCATTTGGCATACTCTTTCTCCACTTTCACAGAATGCAGAGATTCGGATGCCGTTGTGTCATCACTAGGCATCATTTAAGTGCCACCGCACATTATCGGCGCCAATCTTTGGATAGTAAATTTTTAGTAAATGTTTATCGCAAGAAATTTGATTTTACAAATTCTACAGAATACTGTAGAATTTGTGTCTCGCGAAACCTGTGTAGCCGCGCGAGCGATCCAAGAATAATCGTAGGTAAACAACACAGAGCGTTTCTAGAGCCGACACGGTTAGAGCGCACAGACAGCCAGAGTAGGCGAGAGTGCAGAGAGCGCAGACTACTAGAGACGCAGAGGAGAGGGGAGAGGAGGAGGGAGAGGTAGCGGCGCCGCTACCGAGATATATAATCATATTACCGAACCGAAACCGAAATTTTCTGTTTTACCTAAAAAAATAAAATTTTGTACAGCAATTTTCCAAAAAACCGAAATTTTGCACGTGCCGGAAGAAAAATTTTCTGTAATACCGAAACCGAAACTGAAATGACATCCCTAGTGCGCTGCCGACTATGGTTACATTATGCTACCGGTACGGGATATGTCACAACCAGAAATAATTTCGAGGCTACGGTAGTGGCAAGTCCAACGCCTTAGCCTCTCGGCCATGGTTTAGGGCTCTAAAATATTAAAGTAAATATTGCTCACAAAATTTCAGCAAAAAAAATCTGTTTGCGATAGTGGTGAATTACGGCAGCCGTATACTGTAAGCTGGGCTACTGTAGAACCGATTATGTATGATACTCTGAATTTTTAAAATAAAATAAACGTTTGTATTAAAGTTATGGGGTTGTGATATCGATAAAACACGAAAAAAGTGAAAAGTCAAAAAAACACTTTTTCAAAATCTCAAAATTTCAAAAATTCATAAGTCATGTATCTGAGCTCCAAACACGGTATTTTCAAATCAAAATCACTTTAATAAGTTGTGGTAACAATTTCTGAGAGTTATAGCCGATATGCGAAGATTTTTTGAAATTGTGATTTTTGGAATGATCGAGAAAATTTTCGACCTAAACTTTTTTCTTTAGAAACCGTCCCAAAAGAATGGATATTGTTCATAACTCACATTTGAGTGTGATTTTCATATGATTTTCCGTTGAAAATTCACCATTTGAAGCTTAGATACATGACTTATGAATTTTAGAAATTTCGCCTTTTCAAAAAAGTGTTTTTTTTACTTTTCACTTTTTTCGTGTTTTGCGAAATCACAACCCCATAACATTAACATAAACGCTCAATAACGATAAATGGGAAATAAATCTAATGAAAAAGTGACAGTATCGATTCGAAATAGCGAAATCTCTGGCCATCGTTCTCTCATCAGCCTACGAGACACCATCGGGCCGGATGCTATAGAATCCGGGGCAGCACCGATAATGACGTGAAAATTTCACATTTTCAGAATCAGCAATAAAAAATGCATATGTCATTAAAACATTTTCACGGTGACTAAAAAATGACGAAATTTTCATTTTCCGACCCTTTATAGATGTTCTTCCGCTTCCAAACTATGTTTTTCGTTATTTGCATAAAAAAATACGCCTGAAACACCTATAAGAACGTATTTTTTCGGGGATGAATTTTCCGACTTTTTTGGGACATGTCTGGCATTTTTCGGAAAGTGCACCCCAACCTCTCATATTGGGCCAGCTATCAGCTCTATGTATGGGGACTTCACCCTGAACTTATTGGCATAGGTTGCAAAAAAGTCCTCCGTCGACCCCTCTCGAAAGCTTCACTAAACCGTGGAACATCTGTAAGAAGATCTGTGTTTTTTTTCGTTTTGGTTCCTTGACTTGTGTTTGTTTTGTTGTTCCTCGGGATTACCTGATCGAATAGTAGCTCTCTCTATTCTGCACACTCTCGTCTATGACCAGCAAATGGATGAGTATTATTCGATCAGAAAAAAATGTGTTTTTCTGGTGCATTCGAGTAGCGCTCTTTGTGTTTTCGTTGTAGTTTTGAATGATAAAGTGCGTGAAACACCGATCCGCAATGAGATTTACAACGTCGTTGTTTTTCTTTATCGTGGAGAATTATCAGACACTAACAGATCGAATGTTTTGTTTGGTTATCGTACTTGTGAAACTCAGATCTGGCTGGTATCTGTCAAATCTGCTAAATCAATCTATGTTATTCAGGATGCCGTTCCTCCCTTCCCTCTGGCCGACTCGGACGACTTGTGCAGCAGTCGCAGCCCGTTCGGCACTGCGAGAACAAGGCGCCTGCTGCAGTTGCTGCAGAGTCGGGAAGGGGAGCTGCTGCAGCCACCGGATACTACGTTCCAGGAGGAAGAGGCGAGAGCGCAGGTGAGAATAGATTGTAATGGATAAGAATGGAAAAGTAGTTTAATTATTTGGGGGGGGGGGGCTAGGAAAGTATTGGCAATCCATAATCTGTCAAGTTTCTAATGTGCGCCTGTAACGGCAATCCACCTGGACGATTAGCGCGATCGGAATTAGCACTTGGTTAGCAAAATCGCATAATAACCTGATAACATGGATGAGTACCAAGAGGAAAATGTAATGTAAGATACTGTTTTCGAGATAGTTATCCTCCAGTAGTTTATCATCTGCCTTTGTTCTAGGGTTGGCTAAACGATTGCGGGATTGCGGGCCCGCAATCGCGCGTCTCTCTCGCCTCTCGATTGCGGGCCCGCAATCCTCCACCCGCCCAGAGAGCGCTCCTCCGCTCCCGCTCCGCCCTCCTCCGCCTCCTCTCTCAAACCCGCGCAGACTAGAGCGCTGCGGGTAGATGAAAGCATCTTCCCTCCTCGGATTGGGCGGGAGGAGGATTGCGGGCCCGCAATCGAGAGGCGAGAGAGACGCGCGATTGCGGGCCCGCAAAGCCCGAATAGCCAACCCTACTTTGTTCCGTGGGATATTATAAGTTCGTTATTTTAGCGTGATAGCTATAAAATGCTCAATTCCAGGTCCGAAGGTGGCGCCGGTTCGCAGCGGTGGTCACGACGGCTATCGCCATCAGCAGCGACGTCAGGAGTACGGTAGTCTCCAGCATAATCATCATCAGCGTCACCAGGAGCATCATCACTACCGTAATCAGGAGGATGATGGCGCCATCAGCAGCTACTGAGTGCTCCGAGAAGCGCCCAGGAGAAGGAGACGGTGAGTGGGGAAGTCATCAATAGACAATTATTGGCGAACTATTGTTTCCCTTGTTTAAATGTTGCCTATTTGAATTGTGCTTCATGCAAGATGTATTGACACAGCTCTTTCTGGGTTTATCAATGTGAATTCAAAAATATGATACTGTATGGAACAGGCCCTGTAGTGATCAAGACATGCGATTGATCATCCTTATGAAATATCGAAACATTTATTCCAGTTTCACAACAAACCTGGATCTGGCCGCAAACTGAACTCGCTCTTCGTCCCGATGCGTCACGGTGGTGAGTGATCTTTGATCTTTACATTTATTGATCTTTGATCTTTAGCTGTAGATTACTATTTATTTTTATTTCACCTAAGTAAGGAAGGAAACATTGTATTCGAGAGAGGATCTGTGTTTCAGCTAGAGGTTTCATTCCTGCGATTTTCGAGTTTCATAGGAGCCCGTTTGCGTAATATTCGTAATTCTAACCATACGTTCAATAAAGTATCGCCTAAAATTTTCTTCCGACAGGACCAAACAAATTTGCCGACGTAGTCAACTCGAAATAATCGAGTTTTACCATACATTACGCTATGTTTTATCAATCTGCCGATATGGGTCTTGCCGGAGTGCCGACGTGCACTCTCGCCCGAGACCCATTTGACTAACTGTTCCTTTTTAAGTTCCAAAACCCTGACCTGAAGAATCCCTGATGAATCCCAGATTTGATTATGAGGCCGTTTGCCTTATAGTCGGGCAATGTTTGGCACGGTCAAAAAAGTCGATTCTCTGAAACTTTGTGCTTCGGGGTTTTTGAGGGTGCTGATGATCATGGGCATACTCATTTTGCTCCAAGTAGCCCCGTTGGCTCCAGATGGAATGACGTCAAAATAGCATTTTATTTCACTTCTCGGTCATTTGGCAATGCACTTCTAAGCGAAAATTACTCCAGGGCCAGAATTTGATGGCGATCACGCCTGTCTAATTCATTTTTCTTTATTTTCAAAAATAATTTTATTAGAAAAAATATTAAATTAGAGAGGCAAAAGTACCCGGTGGTTTTAGTCTTGATATATTCGGAACGATGTGCTGAATCCAAATATATTTTTTAATTCAAAGAAAAGTGTTTCATGCTTATAATTTGGCTCGTTTTTACTTGTTTCTTACTCGTCTCTCGAGAGTTTCCCAAGTATCATTGTAATTTCGCTCGAAGCAATTATAGCTAAATTTCCTCATTTTAGATGATTTTATTTTAAATAATCCCTTTCCCGAATTCATACTACTTCCATAACTTCTCATCCTCATCATATTAATGTGTATAACCTACCATTGTTGCTTACATCCCTCTACTCGCATTAAGTTATTAGTGTTGTTACTGAATATAAGAATACTGGACAGCTGATAGCGCCCTCATAATTTGAGATGTTTTATCCATTTCCCCGCTCTAATTAGACCGTTGCTAATTAGATCTTTGCTAACTCTTGAAGAGTCGACCCCCGTTTTATCCTCGTTTCGTTCCTTGACTTGTGTTTATTTTGTTGTTGCTCGGGATTCTTTTCGTCTGCCCATCTAAAACCTCTTCAGGTTCAAACACCTTCTGGTCTTGGTCCATTCGAATCACTGTGTTGTAGTGTTGTCTGATCGAATAGTAGCTCTCTCTATTCTGCACACTCTCGTCTATGACCAGCAAATGGATGAGTATTATTCGATCAGAAAAAAAATGTGTTCTTCTGTTGCATTCGAGTAGCGTTCTTTGTGTTTTCGTTGTAGTTTTGAATGATAAAGTTGTTTAAATAAATGAGAAAGTTGTGTATTGTATTCAAAGAGTTCACAACTTTGTAGAAATATTTTTCAGGAGCATTATATCAGGGTGATGCATAAGTTTTGGACTTTTTTTCTTCAAGTGTTTACAAATTCTTTATAAAAGAGAATTATCAAGTGAATATAGGGGTGTTTTGAAGCGCATCTAATGTGCTTTCGATCGCGCACTTTGATATTCTGACGGCACTCTGGACATGGACATTATGAGTCTTCAAATGCGGTCGATTCATCAAGGTCAGGATCGGGTTTCCATCATTACCCTTGCCTATGGGGTTAAGCTAATGGATCAATTTCAGTACTCATTTTGAAGATTGACCCTTTTGGCACAACTCACAGTAAGATTAGAGTACAATTCTCGACGACATCTATCTGGCACAAATTCTTTCAGACCACTATCCAGCGATTTTTATGCGATTTTTTGATTATTTTATGGTTTTCAGTTTTTCAATTTATTTGACCTGTGGCCAACGCTGAGTCAATTCTTTTCTATAATATTGTGGACGTAACATGTGAAAATACAGCGCCCCACACTAGACCCTTGCCACTCTTTATGTACACAATTGAGATCAATTGTTGAAAGCATCAATACTATGAAATTCACGTCGGTTTTCGAGTCGTCACTACTCAAATATGTATCGTGGACCCCAGATCTCAAGCGAATTCGAAAGACAATGACACTAGGTACCCATTTATGTATGATAGATACCCCGCGAAAATTTTCCCGATGAGAGCGGGAGGTTCGAAAAAAAAAAATTTGAGTATTTTTGTGATGTCGACTTATAAAAATATCTCAAGTACCCATGCTAAAGGAAACCATCTGAGTTGATGATTAATAACTCAAAGTCCATCCCTAAATTATGTATTGGTAAGATGGCTCCATGATCTCACTCGGCTGAATGCCAGTCTATCAAATTCACCAATGAAAAAAGTCCAAAACTTATGCATCAGCCTAGTATGTAATATAATCTGTTTATTTTCCTCTGTCCCTTCCCATACTAAGTTTTCCTTCCTTCTATTTATCTTTGCTTATTTATTGCTATGGCTACAAAAGAAAATTTAAAGCGGCAGCGCCTGAAGGCTACATACCGTCTTATCTCATCATCAAAATGAAATGTTTTCAATCATCGAACTTCAAAAATCCGTCCTTGTGCAGGAAATAGACAATTGCGAGCTTAGGCAAGGCAATATAAATTGGGATTGATATAGCACTCTAGTTTAATTAGTGTTGCTCTCTCCATTCTGCACACTCTCGCGAGTCAGAGTCGCAAATGCAGTGTACTGAAGGGAGATTGCTACTATTTGATTCGGCAATCGGCATCATTAATTACAACCGTTTCCTTCTTATCGGCTAATTCATGATTATTTATTTTCTGTGTATCTTTTTTTCCTTTCATATGTTTTTCTTATCTCGAAAAATCACTTCGGTCCCTTATCGTCTTTTTTCTCTTTTCTTCTTATTGTTCATAGTCATAGAAAAATGCAAGTACTTTTTAATTCTCTTCTCTGATCTCCCTCAGATGACCTCGGATGAGCGCGTTTCTGAGTACAATGAAAACAGACAACGAGGTCTCTCCATTTCGCACACTGTCTTGTCTTTCTCTTACTGCTTCGGGATCATGCAAAATTAGGAGAATCCGCGGAAAGTTTGATTTGATTTAGTGAAAATTGAAGTGACGGAACTGACTGATGCGAAACACTTGGTAGTGACGAGCGTTCCCGTCTCGAGAAGTTCTCTCTCCATTCTGCACACTATTTTGTCGGTAAGAGTGATGAAAGAGTGCGCATAATGTAGAGCGCTACTATTTGTTCGGGTATTATTGCACCATACCTATGCAATATGTAGTCATTCTTTTACAGTTCCACTCCGGATTTGGCCTCCCTCGTCCTTCGGTGCTTCAGAGATGTGAGTGATGATCTTTGATCTGATACGCGGCACCAATTGGGGTCAACCAATCACGATTCTCCTAGAATTTGCATAGGAAATTGAGAGAGAAATAACCCGGAATCGAAGAGGGTGGATCGTTATTTTAGCAGTGGATGATGCCCTGAAAACAAGTCTACATTTGTGATTCTTGTCTGTGAATCAATCGCTGATATCGAGTAGTCTTGAAAGATGTCAAATTTGAAAGGGGAATTATTGCGTTTTCATGCTTGTGAGATTTACGTTTAAATGTCGCTTTCAGTTTTAAATAAACACGAGGCTGCAATATTGTGTAGTCGAAAATGTGCAAAATGGACTTTCCTCACTCATCAACCAAAACCCATTCTGTGCGGTATTGCATGGATACTGTTAGAATACAGGTGCTATGAATGCAGGTACGAAGAGAAGATATTATGCGAATACTGCAGAAAAAAGCAACACTCGAGCAGGAAAAAGTGGGGGTATTGGATTTTTTTCAACGATCAAAAAAGGAAAAGTGCGCTTTTTGGATTTTTGGTCCTGTTGCAGTTGCGTTTCATTATGTGCTGATATTAAAACAATTAGTTCTGATCGCAGTTCCTACCGTAGAACTTAATTGAGATGTCACGTAATCTCGAAAAAAAAAAGTATAACCAGTCCGAATTCGGCCTGGAGCTTTGGCGCATGCGAGATTCGCGTATCAAGGTTACTATTCGTTTGGACAATCGAATAGACTGTAATGTGAGCAACGTTGCCTATTGAAATACACATTTCTCACCTCAAAGATAATTTCATGCGATATTGAATGGTTATGCGATATAAATTAGTATCAGGTTGGTCAGAAAGTTCCTGAGGTTTTATCTGCATTCAGAAATCGACCACTCCTGTCTTTCGCAATTGTTCTTTCAGCACACCGATTCTTGTATTCAATGAGGGCTTGTATAGTCTACATAGCGCACATTATATCAGGGCAGACCAATCAGTGAGACATAATTAATATAAACCGAAAACTACCGTGATCAAAAATAAAACCTGATAATTTCTCAGTCTAGTCTGCGGTGGCCAACAGTTATAGACCATAACTGGCGTCATATTTGTAAAGTATGATGCATGGTGAACGCAGCATAGGTAGTGATTCTGGCCAGCCTCTACTGCGCTACTATTGATAGGGGTCTTATCAAATTTCAAGTGATATTGATATCGGTCCAACTTAGTTTCTCGCACTTAGTTCTCAAGTCAATAGATCTATGGATCTTAATAATAGTGGACGACAAAGTACCGTGCGTAGTGAGTTTACAATATTATTTGAGAGATGATAGAACTCCCCGGAAAAGCGCTAAATTTTGTCGAACTTCGATGTCGAAATTCTACGGTCGAGATCTGTATGTTTAGCTGCTCCTTATTTCCCACATTGCGATCAGGCCGGAAAATTATATGCTAAAACATAAAGCAACTCTTACCCAACACCTTCCATATTCGGTGGAATTTAGTGATGTATATATAGATACCGAGTATTGTCGTTGCGAGTGCGAGGCAAAATATCGTAATAGAGAACCCGTGCCTTGGAGACACAACCGATTGGATCGACAACTGCCTTATTTTAGCCGTCTTTCGAAATTGATTTTGTCATATGATTTTGTCATACGTTCGCGTAAAAGTCGAACAAAGTCTGGCACAGCAAAAAAATCGAGTAAAAAAAACTTTGTCCTAGGGGTAACTTTTCATTCCAAATCGACTGGCGTTTTCAGTTTTTCGGTCAGATGCTTCTGAATCCCGGTACGACGCGACGTCGATTCGACCAAATTCGTGTTCTACGATTAAAACTGGTCCGGACAGGGTCAGAATGGCAACAAATCTCACCCGACCAGAATTTAATTCTCTACAAATTGAAAAAAAATCCGACCCTCTATCTGACATGCTGTGCGACTTATGGTCGTTTTTGACCCTATGCTCATGCGAGAAAATAACTTTGCCAGTTTGTAGAGAATCTTTTCCTGATCATTTTGTTATATGGGGTTAGGTATTTAGAGTTGCGTAAAAGCAAATAGGGGGGCAAAAACTGCGGCCAACTCGCGTTTTTTGTGGTTTTTTGAGCATAACTTTTTTCTTTCGTTATTTCGTAATCTCTCATATATAATTCGGTGTCTACGCGCAAAAATACGTTAGAAAATGATATACTCGAGTATTTTTGAGAATATTAATTTTTGGACCTAAAAATGGGGTCGAAAAAGTCATATTCTCAAAAATACCCAATTATAGGATTTTCTGACGTATTTTTGCACGTAGACACCGAATTTTTATATGAGAGATTACGAAATGACGAAAGAAAAAAGTTATGCTCAAAAAACCACAAAAAACGCGAGTTGGCCGCAGTTGTTGCCGCCCTATTTGCTTTTACGCAACTCTAAATACCTAACCCCATATACCAAAATGATCAGGAAAAGATTTTCTACAAACTGGCAAAGGTATTTTCTCGCATGATCATAGGGTCAAAAAACGACCATAAGTCGCACAGCATGTCAGATAGAGGGTCGGATTTTTTTCAATTTGTAGAGAATTAAATTCTGGTCGGGTACGCGAGATTTGTTACCATTCCGACCCTGTCCGGACCAGTTTTAATCGTAGAACACGAATTTGGTCGAATCGACGTCGCGTCGTACCGGGATTCAGAAGCATCTGACCGAAAAACTGAAAACGCCAGTCGATTTGGAATGAAAAGTTACCCCTAGGACCAAGTTTTGAGCATATTCCTTTCTCTTGCTGTGCCAGCCCCTCATATTGTTTACATCAAAAATATATTTATTTCTTTAATAATGCATTCTCCTTGCACTAAAGCACCCCATCTTGAGCGACGTTGAATTGAACTATCGCAAATAACAACAAAAATCGGAACTTCGATGTTGAGCCTGTTAAAAAATCCGGCAAAGATCCGATCTTTTCCTCGAACCGCGAAATCTCTTGAACGGAATTCCCTTACAGCATCTGCGCAATTACTGTAAGTTTTCGTCAAACTGACAATTACTGTAAGTTTTCGTCAAACTGACGGCTATAGCAGTCTTCAGTTTTATAAACTTTTTGTCGTTTTTTCGCAATTTGTCATTATGTTGATTATTCCATGACATCATTTTAAAGCCGCCACACCGATTCTGATATACGAATTCCATTTCAGACTTCAGTGTGACACGCCAAGAAGTACAATTATGCGCAACGAACAGTAAACTGCGAATAGCAAGGTTGGTGAGGTCGTTCTAACCTTATTTCTTCCTCTTTATTGAGTAATATAAAGTTGAACTACCCACGGTAAACTTATGTAAGCACATCAGTTGCGGCGTCGTCGTATTCCCTTGATATTGATTGCCTGTTGTCTTGTGAAATGAGGGTTGATTGCAGTAGTGGAAGTGCCCCTCAATCACTGAACAAGAATGTGCCACGCAAAGAAGATGTTCTCCGTGGAGTTATTTTAAGACGTAACTCTTATCGGACTTTATATGTTCACTTCTACCTAAGTTTTGATCAATTCCTGGCACAAGGCAAATTATTTAAATAAATGAATTCATAATATAAATTGATAGAGGTCATGTGTGATTTTCAGATGGGTTGAATTCGGCGACCATGAAATGGCTGAAACAAGCCTTCTCAGCGTCCATCTCGCGAACTTCTTTACCGTCTGGTTCTGGCTGTCCTTCACCCAGAAAGAAGAAAGAATTCATATTCACTCAAGATCTGATGTTTCTGAAGGAATCATCCTGTCAGAAAAACTGAGACAATTTTTGGCGATCAAATAATTTCAGTAGCGGTTCACAAACATCTTTCAACAGTATTGCAGCAAACGTGTTGCCTCGAAGACGGAGCCGTATTCAGAAGAAATCGAAATCGATTCAGGTTGATTAA
The DNA here is from genome assembly GCA_036245825.1 of Pristionchus entomophagus. NCBI lineage: Eukaryota > Metazoa > Nematoda > Chromadorea > Rhabditida > Neodiplogasteridae > Pristionchus > Pristionchus entomophagus. Next base: position 2,190,844 of record BTSX01000003.1, read on the forward strand.
TTTAACCTATTGAGAAGAACTCAATTCGTAGAAGAAATCCCATAAAATATTCTATTCAGAATTCGATTCTGATTGTGAACCAACTAAGCCCATTCTGAAGAGGGATCTCAGTGAGGGGACGAGGAGAACATGTTAGTTTTTTTTCTACTATAGGATTACGGTATAACTTGACAACAAATTTTCTGATACTTTTTTCGTGATTGATATTATTATATTATTTTGTAATTCTTGTTTTTTGCAGTGATTGACATTGGTCCAATCGCAGAAGGCCCTAAGGGTGAACGATACGTCAAGACTTCGCGTGTAAAGAAGGCGAAGATGGACAACTTATCTGACGAGTTGAAGGAGACCAATCAACAAATTGAGGAATTGTTAAAGGGCATGAAGAAAGAGAACCGAGGTAGTACTCATTCTGACATACATACTAAGCTCGACGATTGTATGTCTAAGGTTCCATCTAGATTTATCGATGACTTTAAACTCGATGTATATAGCGCATTGACTATCTCACCAGAAAGTACTGTGATCCCGTGCCTTCCCCATTTCAATCATTCCCTCCACATCTCCCACCTCAGAACCATTTCCCATTTCCTTACCCATCTTATCCTCTTGCACCCCCACAGAGTTATCCAATGCAACCACATACTAGCTACACAATGCCCCCCAGCTCATCAAACCCAACCCCAAAATCAACAGCTTCAATGCCCTACAAGTGATATTACGAATCCTTATCAGCTTTTGCCGTGAATGATTAGTGCAAATCATTAATTAATTATTCCGTTCTGTTGATATATAATTTCTCGTTTCGTTTATTACTTCTTTTGTTATGTTGTCAGCTCCTTTTCGTTTTTTGTCGGTTTGTCGTTTCTCTTGTGATTATGATACAAATCATATAAACTTGCTTGCTTTAATCATTTCAAAGAAATACTCGAACTTGTCAAAAAATATAATCTTCCATAGTGTGATAATATTGATTCACAAAAGGCTTCGAGTCAATTCAAAATGCATTTATTGTTTTTGAATAGGAAATTCAGAAGTGAAATAAGTAAAGAGATAATTCAACTGCTCATCTTCGTTCATGATACAATTCGAATATCTGATACTATTCAGAGGATAAACAACAGTATCAATCATTAAATTGTGAATAATGGCGAGAGAATAAATGAGGTTTGTACTATTCTGGATTTCAATATCCAGAGGGCGTAACAGGATACGAAACTTATTTTTTTAACATTCCAAACGAATTCTCTACTACTCTACGTGATCTGGACACACGGTAGTTAAAAACACTAACATTTCTTGCATGAATAGGGTCGGGATTGGGGTTATTTCTAGTCGGTTTAACTTCTGGTAGAGGCTTAACAATATGAATACTACTAGGGAAAGCATTGTCTGCTAAAAAAAATGAATGAATAGATTTAATACCAAGAATAGGAATGATGGGGGGGGGGGGGCAAGTGGAGAGAATTAGATATTAGAGATTTGTAAAATTCGGTGGATTTAAAAATAGTGGAATCGTGCATCCCACCTGCAGATCCAACATCTAAGTATAAGAATCTACCGAAGCTATCCGATACAGCCATTCCGACTAAAGAAAAGTACGACTTGTAATTATAGAAAACGGAACCACTGTTCGGTGGGCATTTCAGAGTACTGGGATAACTAACTCTCTGTATGATGTATGAACCTTCGATAGTGACTTCTTTTTTGATGACAACGAGAACTGGGATAACTAACTCTCTGTATGATGTATGAACCTTCGATAGGGACTTCTTTTTTGATGTCAACTAGCACTGGGATAACAAACTCTCTGTATGATGTATGAACCTTCGATAGTGACTTCTTTTTTGATGTCAACGAGAACTGGGATAACTAACTCTCTGTATGATGTATGAACCTTCGATAGGGACTTCTTTTTTGATGTCAACTAGCACTGGGATAACTAACTCTCTGTATGATGTATGAACCTTCGTTAATGACTTCTTTTTTGATGTCAACGAGAACTGGGATAACTAACTCTCTGTATGATGTATGAACCTTCGATAGTGACTTCTTTTTTTTATGTCAACTAGCACTGGGATAACTAACTCTCTGTATGATGTATGAACCTTCGATAGTGACTTCTTTTTTGATGACAACGAGAACTGGGATAACTAACTCTCTGTATGATGTATGAACCTTCGATAGGGACTTCTTTTTTGATGTCAACTAGCACTGGGATAACTAACTCTCTGTATGATGTATGAACCTTCGATAATGACTTCTTTTTTGATGTCAACTAGCACTGGGATAACTAACTCTCTGTATGATGTATGAACCTTCGATAGTGACTTATTTTTTGATGACAACGAGAACTGGGATAACTAACTCTCTGTATGATGTATGAACCTTCGATAGGGACTTCTTTTTTGATGTCAACTAGCACTGGGATAACAAACTCTCTGTATGATGTATGAACCTTCGATAATGACTTCTTTTTTGATGTCAACGAGAACTGGGATAACTAACTCTCTGTATGATGTATGAACCTTCGATAGGGACTTCTTTTTTGATGTCAACTAGCACTGGGATAACTAACTCTCTGTATGATGTATGAACCTTCGATAGTGACTTCTTTTTTTAATGTCAACTAGCACTGGGATAACTAACTCTCTGTATGATGTATGAACCTTCGATAGTGACTTATTTTTTTATGACAACGAGAACTGGGATAACTAACTCTCTGTATGATGTATGAACCTTCGATAGGGACTTCTTTTTTGATGTCAACTAGCACTGGGATAACTAACTCTCTGTATGATGTATGAACCTTCGATAATGACTTCTTTTTTGATGTCAACGAGAACTGGGATAACTAACTCTCTGTATGATGTATGAACCTTCGATAGGGACTTCTTTTTTGATGTCAACTAGCACTGGGATAACTAACTCTCTGTATGATGTATGAACCTTCGATAATTACTTCTTTTTTGATGTCAACTAGCACTGGGATAACTAACTCTCTGTATGATGTATGAACCTTCGATAGTGACTTATTTTTTGATGACAACGAGAACTGGGATAACTAACTCTCTGTATGATGTATGAACCTTCCATAGTGACTTCTTTTTTGATGTCAACTAGCACTGGGATAACTAACTCTCTGTATGATGTATGAACCTTCGATAATGACTTCTTTTTTGATGTCAACTAGCACTGGGATAACTAACTCTCTGTATGATGTATGAACCTTCGATAGTGACTTATTTTTTGATGACAACGAGAACTGGGATAACTAACTCTCTGTATGATGTATGAACCTTCGATAGGGACTTCTTTTTTGATGTCAACTAGCACTGGGATAACTAACTCTCTGTATGATGTATGAACCTTCCATAGTGACTTCTTTTTTGATGACAACGAGAACTGGGATAACTAACTCTCTGTATGATGTATGAACCTTCGATAGTGACTTCTTTTTTATGTCAACTAGCACTGGGATAACTAACTCTCTGTATGATGTATGAACCTTCGATAGTGACTTCTTTTTTGATGACAACGAGAACTGGGATAACTAACTCTCTGTATGATGTATGAACCTTCGATAGGGACTTCTTTTTTGATGTCAACGAGAACTGGGATAACTAACTCTCTGTATGATGTATGAACCTTCGATAGGGACTTCTTTTTTGATGTCAACTAGCACTGGGATAACTAACTCTCTGTATGATGTATGAACCTTCGATAATGACTTCTTTTTTGATGTCAACTAGCACTGGGATAACTAACTCTCTGTATGATGTATGAACCTTCGATAGGGACTTCTTTTTTGATGTCAACTAGCACTGGGATAACTAACTCTCTGTATGATGTATGAACCTTCGATAGGGACTTCTTTTTTGATGTCAACTAGCACTGGGATAACTAACTCTCTGTATGATGTATGAACCTTCGATAATGACTTCTTTTTTGATGTCAACTAGCACGGGGTAACTAACTCTCTGTATGATGTATGAACCTTCGATAGGGACTTCTTTTTTGATGTCAACTAGCAACTAGCACTGGGATAACTAACTCTCTGTATGATGTATGAACCTTCGATAATGACTTCTTTTTTGATGTCAACTAGCACTGGGATAACTAACTCTCTGTATGATGTATGAACCTTCGATAGGGACTTCTTTTTTGATGTCAACGAGAACTGGGATAACTAACTCTCTGTATGATGTATGAACCTTCGATAGGGACTTCTTTTTTGATGTCAACTAGCACTGGGATAACTAACTCTCTGTATGATGTATGAACCTTCGATAGTGACTTCTTTTTTTAATGTCAACTAGCACTGGGATAACTAACTCTCTGTATGATGTATGAACCTTCGATAGTGACTTATTTTTTTATGACAACGAGAACTGGGATAACTAACTCTCTGTATGATGTATGAACCTTCGATAGGGACTTCTTTTTTGATGTCAACTAGCACTGGGATAACTAACTCTCTGTATGATGTATGAACCTTCGATAATGACTTCTTTTTTGATGTCAACGAGAACTGGGATAACTAACTCTCTGAATGATGTATGAACCTTCGATAGGGACTTCTTTTTTGATGACAACGAGAACTGGGATAACTAACTCTCTGTATGATGTATGAACCTTCGATAGGGACTTCTTTTTTGATGTCAACTAGCACTGGGATAACAAACTCTCTGTATGATGTATGAACCTTCGATAATGACTTCTTTTTTGATGTCAACGAGAACTGGGATAACTAACTCTCTGTATGATGTATGAACCTTCGATAGGGACTTCTTTTTTGATGTCAACTAGCACTGGGATAACTAACTCTCTGTATGATGTATGAACCTTCGATAATGACTTCTTTTTTGATGTCAACGAGAACTGGGATAACTAACTCTCTGTATGATGTATGAACCTTCGATAGTGACTTATTTTTTGATGACAACGAGAACTGGGATAACTAACTCTCTGTATGATGTATGAACCTTCGATAGGGACTTCTTTTTTGATGTCAACTAGCACTGGGATAACTAACTCTCTGTATGATGTATGAACCTTCCATACTGACTTCTTTTTTGATGACAACGAGAACTGGGATAACTAACTCTCTGTATGATGTATGAACCTTCGATAGGGACTTCTTTTTTGATGACAACGAGAACTGGGATAACTAACTCTCTGTATGATGTATGAACCTTCGATAGTGACTTCTTTTTTATGTCAACTAGCACTGGGATAACTAACTCTCTGTATGATGTATGAACCTTCGATAGTGACTTCTTTTTTGATGACAACGAGAACTGGGATAACTAACTCTCTGTATGATGTATGAACCTTCGATAGGGACTTCTTTTTTGATGTCAACGAGAACTGGGATAACTAACTCTCTGTATGATGTATGAACCTTCGATAGTGACTTCTTTTTTTGATGACAACGAGAACTGGGATAACTAACTCTCTGTATGATGTATGAACCTTCGATAGGGACTTCTTTTTTGATGTCAACTAGCACTGGGATAACTAACTCTCTGTATGATGTATGAACCTTCCATAGTGACTTCTTTTTTGATGTCAACTAGCACTGGGATAACTAACTCTCTGTATGATGTATGAACCTTCGATAGGGACTTCTTTTTTGATGTCAACTAGCACTGGGATAACTAACTCTCTGTATGATGTATGAACCTTCGATAGTGACTTATTTTTTGATGACAACGAGAACTGGGATAACTAACTCTCTGTATGATGTATGAACCTTCGATAGGGACTTCTTTTTTGATGTCAACTAGCACTGGGATAACTAACTCTCTGTATGATGTATGAACCTTCCATAGTGACTTCTTTTTTGATGACAACGAGAACTGGGATAACTAACTCTCTGTATGATGTATGAACCTTCGATAGTGACTTCTTTTTTATGTCAACTAGCACTGGGATAACTAACTCTCTGTATGATGTATGAACCTTCGATAGTGACTTCTTTTTTGATGACAACGAGAACTGGGATAACTAACTCTCTGTATGATGTATGAACCTTCGATAGGGACTTCTTTTTTGATGTCAACGAGAACTGGGATAACTAACTCTCTGTATGATGTATGAACCTTCGATAGGGACTTCTTTTTTGATGTCAACTAGCACTGGGATAACTAACTCTCTGTATGATGTATGAACCTTCGATAATGACTTCTTTTTTGATGTCAACTAGCACTGGGATAACTAACTCTCTGTATGATGTATGAACCTTCGATAGGGACTTCTTTTTTGATGTCAACTAGCACTGGGATAACTAACTCTCTGTATGATGTATGAACCTTCGATAATGACTTCTTTTTTGATGTCAACTAGCACGGGGTAACTAACTCTCTGTATGATGTATGAACCTTCGATAGGGACTTCTTTTTTGATGTCAACTAGCACTGGGATAACTAACTCTCTGTATGATGTATGAACCTTCGATAATGACCTCTTTTTTGATGTCAACTAGCACTGGGATAACTAACTCTCTGTATGATGTATGAACCTTCGATAGTGACTTATTTTTTGATGACAACGAGAACTGGGATAACTAACTCTCTGTATGATGTATGAACCTTCGATAGGGACTTCTTTTTTGATGTCAACTAGCACTGGGATAACTAACTCTCTGTATGATGTATGAACCTTCCATAGTGACTTCTTTTTTGATGACAACGAGAACTGGGATAACTAACTCTCTGTATGATGTATGAACCTTCGATAGTGACTTCTTTTTTATGTCAACTAGCACTGGGATAACTAACTCTCTGTATGATGTATGAACCTTCGATAGTGACTTCTTTTTTGATGACAACGAGAACTGGGATAACTAACTCTCTGTATGATGTATGAACCTTCGATAGGGACTTCTTTTTTGATGTCAACGAGAACTGGGATAACTAACTCTCTGTATGATGTATGAACCTTCGATAGGGACTTCTTTTTTGATGTCAACTAGCACTGGGATAACTAACTCTCTGTATGATGTATGAACCTTCGATAATGACTTCTTTTTTGATGTCAACTAGCACTGGGATAACTAACTCTCTGTATGATGTATGAACCTTCGATAGGGACTTCTTTTTTGATGTCAACTAGCACTGGGATAACTAACTCTCTGTATGATGTATGAACCTTCGATAATGACTTCTTTTTTGATGTCAACTAGCACTGGGATAACTAACTCTCTGTATGATGTATGAACCTTCGATAGGGACTTCTTTTTTGATGTCAACGAGAACTGGGATAACTAACTCTCTGTATGATGTATGAACCTTCGATAGGGACTTCTTTTTTTATGTCAACTAGCACTGGGATAACTAACTCTCTGTATGATGTATGAACCTTCGATAATGACTTCTTTTTTGATGTCAACTAGCACTGGGATAACTAACTCTCTGTATGATGTATGAACCTTCGATAGGGACTTCTTTTTTGATGTCAACTAGCACTGGGATAACTAACTCTCTGTATGATGTATGAACCTTCGATAATGACTTCTTTTTTGATGTCAACTAGCACTGGGATAACTAACTCTCTGTATGATGTATGAACCTTCGATAGGGACTTCTTTTTGAAGTCAACGAGAACTGGGATAACTAACTCTCTGTATGATGTATGAACCTTCGATAGGGACTTCTTTTTTGATGTCAACTAGCACTGGGATAACTAACTCTCTGTATGATGTATGAACCTTCGATAGTGACTTCTTTTTTTTATGTCAACTAGCACTGGGATAACTAACTCTCTGTATGATGTATGAACCTTCGATAGTGACTTATTTTTTTATGACAACGAGAACTGGGATAACTAACTCTCTGTATGATGTATGAACCTTCGATAGGGACTTCTTTTTTGATGTCAACTAGCACTGGGATAACTAACTCTCTGTATGATGTATGAACCTTCGATAATGACTTCTTTTTTGATGTCAACGAGAACTGGGATAACTAACTCTCTGAATGATGTATGAACCTTCGATAGGGACTTCTTTTTTGATGACAACGAGAACTGGGATAACTAACTCTCTGTATGATGTATGAACCTTCGATAGGGACTTCTTTTTTTATGTCAACTAGCACTGGGATAACAAACTCTCTGTATGATGTATGAACCTTCGATAATGACTTCTTTTTTGATGTCAACGAGAACTGGGATAACTAACTCTCTGTATGATGTATGAACCTTCGATAGGGACTTCTTTTTTGATGTCAACTGGCACTGGGATAACTAACTCTCTGTATGATGTATGAACCTTCGATAATGACTTCTTTTTTGATGTCAACGAGAACTGGGATAACTAACTCTCTGTATGATGTATGAACCTTCGATAGTGACTTATTTTTTGATGACAACGAGAACTGGGATAACTAACTCTCTGTATGATGTATGAACCTTCGATAGGGACTTCTTTTTTGATGTCAACGAGAACTGGGATAACTAACTCTCTGTATGATGTATGAACCTTCGATAGTGACTTCTTTTTTGATGACAACGAGAACTGGGATAACTAACTCTCTGTATGATGTATGAACCTTCGATAGGGACTTCTTTTTTGATGTCAACTAGCACTGGGATAACTAACTCTCTGTATGATGTATGAACCTTCGATAGTGACTTCTTTTTTGATGACAACGAGAACTGGGATAACTAACTCTCTGTATGATGTATGAACCTTCGATAGGGACTTCTTTTTTTTAATGTCAACTAGCAGTGGGATAACTAACTCTCTGTATGATGAATGAACCTTCGATAGGGACTTCTTTTTTGATGTCAACTAGCACTGGGATAACTAACTCTCTGTATGATGTATGAACCTTCGATAGTGACTTATTTTTTGATGACAACGAGAACTGGGATAACTAACTCTCTGTATGATGTATGAACCTTCGATAGTGACTTCTTTTTTGATGACAACGAGAACTGGGATAACTAACTCTCTGTATGATGTATGAACCTTCGATAGTGACTTATTTTTTGATGACAACGAGAACTGGGATAACTAACTCTCTGTATGATGTATGAACCTTCGATAGTGACTTCTTTTTTGATGACAACGAGAACTGGGATAACTAACTCTCTGTATGATGTATGAACCTTCGATAGGGACTTCTTTTTTGATGTCAACTAGCACTGGGATAACTAACTCTCTGTATGATGTATGAACCTTCGATAATGACTTCTTTTTTGATGTCAACTAGCACTGGGATAACTAACTCTCTGTATGATGTATGAACCTTCGATAGGGACTTCTTTTTTGATGTCAACGAGAACTGGGATAACTAACTCTCTGTATGATGTATGAACCTTCGATAGGGACTTCTTTTTTGATGTCAACTAGCACTGGGATAACTAACTCTCTGTATGATGTATGAACCTTCGATAGTGACTTCTTTTTTTAATGTCAACTAGCACTGGGATAACTAACTCTCTGTATGATGTATGAACCTTCGATAGGGACTTCTTTTTTGATGTCAACTAGCACTGGGATAACAAACTCTCTGTATGATGTATGAACCTTCGATAGTGACTTATTTTTTGATGACAACGAGAACTGGGATAACTAACTCTCTGTATGATGTATGAACCTTCGATAGGGACTTCTTTTTTGATGTCAACTAGCACTGGGATAACTAACTCTCTGTATGATGTATGAACCTTCCATACTGACTTCTTTTTTTTATGTCAACTAGCACTGGGAGAACTACCTCTCTGTATGATATATGAACTTTCGATAGGGACTTCTTTTTTGATGTCAACTAGCACTGGGATAACTAACTCTCTGTATGATGTATGAACCTTCGATAGTGACTTATTTTTTGATGTCAACTAGCACTGGGAGAACTAACTCTCTGTATGATGTATGAACCTTCGATAGGGACTTCTTTTTTGATGTCAACGAGAACTGGGATAACTAACTCTCTGTATGATGTATGAACCTTCGATAGGGACTTCTTTTTTGATGTCAACTAGCACTGGGATAACTAACTCTCTGTATGATGTATGAACCTTCGATAGTGACTTATTTTTTGATGACAACGAGAACTGGGATAACTAACTCTCTGTATGATGTATGAACCTTCGATAGGGACTTCTTTTTTGATGTCAACGAGAACTGGGATAACTAACTCTCTGTATGATGTATGAACCTTCGATAGGGACTTCTTTTTTGATGTCAACTAGCACTGGGATAACTAACTCTTTGTATGATGTATGAACCTTCGATAGTGACTTATTTTTTGATGACAACGAGAACTGGGATAACTAACTCTCTGTATGATGTATGAACCTTCGATAGTGACTTCTTTTTTGATGACAACGAGAACTGGGATAACTAACTCTCTGTATGATGTATGAACCTTCGATAGGGACTTCTTTTTTGATGTCAACTAGCACTGGGATAACAAACTCTCTGTATGATGTATGAACCTTCGATAATGACTTCTTTTTTATGTCAACTAGCACTGGGAGAACTAACTCTCTGTATGATGTATGAACCTTCGATAGGGACTTCTTTTTTGATGTCAACTAGCACTGGGATAACTAACTCTCTGTATGATGTATGAACCTTCGATAGTGACTTCTTTTTTGATGACAACGAGAACTGGGATAACTAACTCTCTGTATGATGTATGAACCTTCGATAGGGACTTCTTTTTTGATGTCAACTAGCACTGGGATAACAAACTCTCTGTATGATGTATGAACCTTCGATAATGACTTCTTTTTTATGTCAACTAGCACTGGGAGAACTAACTCTCTGTATGATATATGAACTTTCGATAGGGACTTCTTTTTTGATGTCAACTAGCACTGGGATAACTAACTCTCTGTATGATGTATGAACCTTCGATAGGGACTTCTTTTTTGATGTCAACTAGCACTGGGATAACTAACTCTCTGTATGATGTATGAACCTTCGATAGTGACTTCTTTTTTGATGACAACGAGAACTGGGATAACTAACTCTCTGTATGATGTATGAACCTTCGATAGGGACTTCTTTTTTGATGTCAACGAGAACTGGGATAACTAACTCTCTGTATGATGTATGAACCTTCGATAGGGACTTCTTTTTTGATGTCAACTAGCACTGGGATAACTAACTCTCTGTATGATGTATGAACCTTCGATAATGACTTCTTTTTTGATGTCAACTAGCACTGGGATAACTAACTCTCTGTATGATGTATGAACCTTCGATAGGGACTTCTTTTTTGATGTCAACTAGCACTGGGATAACTAACTCTCTGTATGATGTATGAACCTTCCATACTGACTTCTTTTTTGATGACAACGAGAACTGGGATAACTAACTCTCTGTATGATGTATGAACCTTCGATAGTGACTTCTTTTTTATGTCAACTAGCACTGGGATAACTAACTCTCTGTATGATGTATGAACCTTCGATAGTGACTTCTTTTTTGATGACAACGAGAACTGGGATAACTAACTCTCTGTATGATGTATGAACCTTCGATAGGGACTTCTTTTTTGATGTCAACGAGAACTGGGATAACTAACTCTCTGTATGATGTATGAACCTTCGATAGTGACTTCTTTTTTTATGTCAACTAGCACTGGGAGAACTACCTCTCTGTATGATATATGAACTTTCGATAGGGACTTCTTTTTTGATGTCAACTAGCACTGGGAGAACTAACTCTCTGTATGATGTATGAACCTTCGATAATGACTTCTTTTTTATGTCAACTAGCACTGGGAGAACTAACTCTCTGTATGATATATGAACTTTCGATAGGGACTTCTTTTTTGATGTCAACTAGCACTGGGAGAACTAACTCTCTGTATGATGTATGAACCTTCGATAATGACTTCTTTTTTATGTCAACTAGCACTGGGAGAACTAACTCTCTGTATGATATATGAACTTTCGATAGGGACTTCTTTTTTGCTGTCAACTAGCACTGGGATAACTAACTCTCTGTATGATGTATGAACCTTCGATAGGGACTTCTTTTTTGATGTCAACTAGCACTGGGATAACTAACTCTCTGTATGATGTATGAACCTTCGATAGTGACTTCTTTTTTGATGACAACGAGAACTGGGATAACTAACTCTCTGTATGATGTATGAACCTTCGATAGGGACTTCTTTTTTGATGTCAACGAGAACTGGGATAACTAACTCTCTGTATGATGTATGAACCTTCGATAGGGACTTCTTTTTTGATGTCAACTAGCACTGGGATAACTAACTCTCTGTATGATGTATGAACCTTCGATAATGACTTCTTTTTTATGTCAACTAGCACTGGGAGAACTAACTCTCTGTATGAAATATGAACTTTCGATAGGGACTTCTTTTTTGATGTCAACTAGCACTGGGAGAACTAACTCTCTGTATGATGTATGAACCTTCGATAATGACTTCTTTTTTATGTCAACTAGCACTGGGAGAACTAACTCTCTGTATGATATATGAACTTTCGATAGGGACTTCTTTTTTGATGTCAACTAGCACTGGGATAACTAACTCTCTGTATGATGTATGAACCTTCGATAGGGACTTCTTTTTTGATGTCAACTAGCACTGGGATAACTAACTCTCTGTATGATGTATGAACCTTCGATAGTGACTTCTTTTTTGATGACAACGAGAACTGGGATAACTAACTCTCTGTATGATGTATGAACCTTCGATAGGGACTTCTTTTTTGATGTCAACGAGAACTGGGATAACTAACTCTCTGTATGATGTATGAACCTTCGATAGGGACTTCTTTTTTGATGTCAACTAGCACTGGGATAACTAACTCTCTGTATGATGTATGAACCTTCGATAATGACTTCTTTTTTGATGTCAACTAGCACTGGGATAACTAACTCTCTGTATGATGTATGAACCTTCGATAGGGACTTCTTTTTTGATGTCAACTAGCACTGGGATAACTAACTCTCTGTATGATGTATGAACCTTCGATAATGACTTCTTTTTTGATGTCAACTAGCACTGGGATAACTAACTCTCTGTATGATGTATGAACCTTCGATAGGGACTTCTTTTTTGATGTCAACGAGAACTGGGATAACTAACTCTCTGTATGATGTATGAACCTTCGATAGGGACTTCTTTTTTGATGTCAACTAGCACTGGGATAACTAACTCTCTGTATGATGTATGAACCTTCGATAATGACTTCTTTTTTGATGTCAACTAGCACTGGGATAACTAACTCTCTGTATGATGTATGAACCTTCGATAGGGACTTCTTTTTTGATGTCAACTAGCACTGGGATAACTAACTCTCTGTATGATGTATGAACCTTCGATAATGACTTCTTTTTTGATGTCAACTAGCACTGGGATAACTAACTCTCTGTATGATGTATGAACCTTCGATAGGGACTTCTTTTTTGAAGTCAACGAGAACTGGGATAACTAACTCTCTGTATGATGTATGAACCTTCGATAGGGACTTCTTTTTTGATGTCAACTAGCACTGGGATAACTAACTCTCTGTATGATGTATGAACCTTCGATAGTGACTTCTTTTTTTAATGTCAACTAGCACTGGGATAACTAACTCTCTGTATGATGTATGAACCTTCGATAGTGACTTATTTTTTTAATGTCAACTAGCACTGGGATAACTAACTCTCTGTATGATGTATGAACCTTCGATAGTGACTTATTTTTTTATGACAACGAGAACTGGGATAACTAACTCTCTGTATGATGTATGAACCTTCGATAGGGACTTCTTTTTTGAAGTCAACGAGAACTGGGATAACTAACTCTCTGTATGATGTATGAACCTTCGATAGGGACTTCTTTTTTGATGTCAACTAGCACTGGGATAACTAACTCTCTGTATGATGTATGAACCTTCGATAGTGACTTCTTTTTTTAATGTCAACTAGCACTGGGATAACTAACTCTCTGTATGATGTATGAACCTTCGATAATGACTTCTTTTTTGATGTCAACTAGCACTGGGATAACTAACTCTCTGTATGATGTATGAACCTTCGATAGGGACTTCTTTTTTGATGTCAACTAGCACTGGGATAACTAACTCTCTGTATGATGTATGAACCTTCGATAGGGACTTCTTTTTTGAAGTCAACGAGAACTGGGATAACTAACTCTCTGTATGATGTATGAACCTTCGATAGGGACTTCTTTTTTGATGTCAACTAGCACTGGGATAACTAACTCTCTGTATGATGTATGAACCTTCGATAGGGACTTCTTTTTTGATGTCAACTAGCACTGGGATAACTAACTCTCTGTATGATGTATGAACCTTCGATAGTGACTTCTTTTTTTAATGTCAACTAGCACTGGGATAACTAACTCTCTGTATGATGTATGAACCTTCGATAGTGACTTATTTTTTTATGACAACGAGAACTGGGATAACTAACTCTCTGTATGATGTATGAACCTTCGATAGGGACTTCTTTTTTGATGTCAACTAGCACTGGGATAACTAACTATCTGTATGATGTATGAACCTTCGATAGGGACTTCTTTTTTTATGTCAACTAGCACTGGGATAACAAACTCTCTGTATGATGTATGAACCTTCGATAATGACTTCTTTTTTGATGTCAACGAGAACTGGGATAACTAACTCTCTGAATGATGTATGAACCTTCGATAGGGACTTCTTTTTTGATGACAACGAGAACTGGGATAACTAACTCTCTGTATGATGTATGAACCTTCGATAGGGACTTCTTTTTTTATGTCAACTAGCACTGGGATAACAAACTCTCTGTATGATGTATGAACCTTCGATAATGACTTCTTTTTTGATGTCAACGAGAACTGGGATAACTAACTCTCTGAATGATGTATGAACCTTCGATAGTGACTTATTTTTTTATGACAACGAGAACTGGGATAACTAACTCTCTGTATGATGTATGAACCTTCGATAGGGACTTCTTTTTTGATGTCAACTAGCACTGGGATAACTAACTATCTGTATGATGTATGAACCTTCGATAGGGACTTCTTTTTTAATGTCAACTAGCACTGGGATAACTAACTCTCTGTATGATGTATGAACCTTCGATAATGACTTCTTTTTTGATGTCAACGAGAACTGGGATAACTAACTCTCTGAATGATGTATGAACCTTCGATAGGGACTTCTTTTTTGATGACAACGAGAACTGGGATAACTAACTCTCTGTATGATGTATGAACCTTCGATAGGGACTTCTTTTTTTATGTCAACTAGCACTGGGATAACAAACTCTCTGTATGATGTATGAACCTTCGATAATGACTTCTTTTTTGATGTCAACGAGAACTGGGATAACTAACTCTCTGTATGATGTATGAACCTTCGATAATGACTTCTTTTTTGATGTCAACGAGAACTGGGATAACTAACTCTCTGTATGATGTATGAACCTTCGATAGTGACTTATTTTTTGATGACAACGAGAACTGGGATAACTAACTCTCTGTATGATGTATGAACCTTCGATAGGGACTTCTTTTTTGATGTCAACGAGAACTGGGATAACTAACTCTCTGTATGATGTATGAACCTTCGATAGTGACTTCTTTTTTGATGACAACGAGAACTGGGATAACTAACTCTCTGTATGATGTATGAACCTTCGATAGGGACTTCTTTTTTGATGTCAACTAGCACTGGGATAACTAACTCTCTGTATGATGTATGAACCTTCGATAGTGACTTCTTTTTTGATGACAACGAGAACTGGGATAACTAACTCTCTGTATGATGTATGAACCTTCGATAGGGACTTCTTTTTTTTAATGTCAACTAGCAGTGGGATAACTAACTCTCTGTATGATGAATGAACCTTCGATAGGGACTTCTTTTTTGATGTCAACTAGCACTGGGATAACTAACTCTCTGTATGATGTATGAACCTTCGATAGTGACTTATTTTTTTATGACAACGAGAACTGGGATAACTAACTCTCTGTATGATGTATGAACCTTCGATAGGGACTTCTTTTTTGATGTCAACTAGCACTGGGATAACTAACTATCTGTATGATGTATGAACCTTCGATAGGGACTTCTTTTTTAATGTCAACTAGCACTGGGATAACTAACTCTCTGTATGATGTATGAACCTTCGATAATGACTTCTTTTTTGATGTCAACGAGAACTGGGATAACTAACTCTCTGAATGATGTATGAACCTTCGATAGGGACTTCTTTTTTGATGACAACGAGAACTGGGATAACTAACTCTCTGTATGATGTATGAACCTTCGATAGGGACTTCTTTTTTTATGTCAACTAGCACTGGGATAACAAACTCTCTGTATGATGTATGAACCTTCGATAATGACTTCTTTTTTGATGTCAACTAGCACTGGGATAACTAACTCTCTGTATGATGTATGAACCTTCGATAATGACTTCTTTTTTGATGTCAACTAGCACTGGGATAACTAACTCTCTGTATGATGTATGAACCTTCGATAATGACTTCTTTTTTGATGTCAACTAGCACTGGGATAACTAACTCTCTGTATGATGTATGAACCTTCGATAATGACTTCTTTTTTGATGTCAACTAGCACTGGGATAACTAACTATCTGTATGATGTATGAACCTTCGATAGGGACTTCTTTTTTTATGTCAACTAGCACTGGGATAACAAACTCTCTGTATGATGTATGAACCTTCGATAATGACTTCTTTTTTGATGTCAACGAGAACTGGGATAACTAACTCTCTGAATGATGTATGAACCTTCGATAGGGACTTCTTTTTTGATGACAACGAGAACTGGGATAACTAACTCTCTGTATGATGTATGAACCTTCGATAGGGACTTCTTTTTTTATGTCAACTAGCACTGGGATAACAAACTCTCTGTATGATGTATGAACCTTCGATAATGACTTCTTTTTTGATGTCAACGAGAACTGGGATAACTAACTCTCTGAATGATGTATGAACCTTCGATAGTGACTTATTTTTTTATGACAACGAGAACTGGGATAACTAACTCTCTGTATGATGTATGAACCTTCGATAGGGACTTCTTTTTTGATGTCAACTAGCACTGGGATAACTAACTATCTGTATGATGTATGAACCTTCGATAGGGACTTCTTTTTTAATGTCAACTAGCACTGGGATAACTAACTCTCTGTATGATGTATGAACCTTCGATAATGACTTCTTTTTTGATGTCAACGAGAACTGGGATAACTAACTCTCTGAATGATGTATGAACCTTCGATAGGGACTTCTTTTTTGATGACAACGAGAACTGGGATAACTAACTCTCTGTATGATGTATGAACCTTCGATAGGGACTTCTTTTTTTATGTCAACTAGCACTGGGATAACAAACTCTCTGTATGATGTATGAACCTTCGATAATGACTTCTTTTTTGATGTCAACGAGAACTGGGATAACTAACTCTCTGTATGATGTATGAACCTTCGATAATGACTTCTTTTTTGATGTCAACGAGAACTGGGATAACTAACTCTCTGTATGATGTATGAACCTTCGATAGTGACTTATTTTTTGATGACAACGAGAACTGGGATAACTAACTCTCTGTATGATGTATGAACCTTCGATAGGGACTTCTTTTTTGATGTCAACGAGAACTGGGATAACTAACTCTCTGTATGATGTATGAACCTTCGATAGTGACTTCTTTTTTGATGACAACGAGAACTGGGATAACTAACTCTCTGTATGATGTATGAACCTTCGATAGGGACTTCTTTTTTGATGTCAACTAGCACTGGGATAACTAACTCTCTGTATGATGTATGAACCTTCGATAGTGACTTCTTTTTTGATGACAACGAGAACTGGGATAACTAACTCTCTGTATGATGTATGAACCTTCGATAGGGACTTCTTTTTTTTAATGTCAACTAGCAGTGGGATAACTAACTCTCTGTATGATGAATGAACCTTCGATAGGGACTTCTTTTTTGATGTCAACTAGCACTGGGATAACTAACTCTCTGTATGATGTATGAACCTTCGATAGTGACTTATTTTTTGATGACAACGAGAACTGGGATAACTAACTCTCTGTATGATGTATGAACCTTCGATAGTGACTTCTTTTTTGATGACAACGAGAACTGGGATAACTAACTCTCTGTATGATGTATGAACCTTCGATAGGGACTTCTTTTTTGATGTCAACGAGAACTGGGATAACTAACTCTCTGTATGATGTATGAACCTTCGATAGTGACTTCTTTTTTGATGACAACGAGAACTGGGATAACTAACTCTCTGTATGATGTATGAACCTTCGATAATGACTTCTTTTTTGATGTCAACTAGCACTGGGATAACTAACTCTCTGTATGATGTATGAACCTTCGATAGTGACTTCTTTTTTGATGACAACGAGAACTGGGATAACTAACTCTCTGTATGATGTATGAACCTTCGATAATGACTTCTTTTTTGATGTCAACTAGCACTGGGATAACTAACTCTCTGTATGATGTATGAACCTTCGATAGGGACTTCTTTTTTGATGTCAACGAGAACTGGGATAACTAACTCTCTGTATGATGTATGAACCTTCGATAGGGACTTCTTTTTTGATGTCAACTAGCACTGGGATAACTAACTCTCTGTATGATGTATGAACCTTCGATAGTGACTTCTTTTTTTAATGTCAACTAGCACTGGGATAACTAACTCTCTGTATGATGTATGAACCTTCGATAGTGACTTATTTTTTTATGACAACGAGAACTGGGATAACTAACTCTCTGTATGATGTATGAACCTTCGATAATGACTTCTTTTTTGATGTCAACGAGAACTGGGATAACTAACTCTCTGTATGATGTATGAACCTTCGATAGGGACTTCTTTTTTGATGTCAACTAGCACTGGGATAACTAACTCTCTGTATGATGTATGAACCTTCGATAGGGACTTCTTTTTTGATGTCAACTAGCACTGGGATAACTAACTCTCTGTATGATGTATGAACCTTCGATAGTGACTTATTTTTTGATGACAACGAGAACTGGGATAACTAACTCTCTGTATGATGTATGAACCTTCGATAGGGACTTCTTTTTTGATGTCAACTAGCACTGGGATAACTAACTCTCTGTATGATGTATGAACCTTCCATACTGACTTCTTTTTTTTATGTCAACTAGCACTGGGAGAACTACCTCTCTGTATGATATATGAACTTTCGATAGGGACTTCTTTTTTGATGTCAACTAGCACTGGGATAACTAACTCTCTGTATGATGTATGAACCTTCGATAGTGACTTATTTTTTGATGTCAACTAGCACTGGGAGAACTAACTCTCTGTATGATGTATGAACCTTCGATAGGGACTTCTTTTTTGATGTCAACGAGAACTGGGATAACTAACTCTCTGTATGATGTATGAACCTTCGATAGGGACTTCTTTTTTGATGTCAACTAGCACTGGGATAACTAACTCTCTGTATGATGTATGAACCTTCGATAGTGACTTATTTTTTGATGACAACGAGAACTGGGATAACTAACTCTCTGTATGATGTATGAACCTTCGATAGGGACTTCTTTTTTGATGTCAACGAGAACTGGGATAACTAACTCTCTGTATGATGTATGAACCTTCGATAGGGACTTCTTTTTTGATGTCAACTAGCACTGGGATAACTAACTCTCTGTATGATGTATGAACCTTCGATAGTGACTTATTTTTTGATGACAACGAGAACTGGGATAACTAACTCTCTGTATGATGTATGAACCTTCGATAGTGACTTCTTTTTTGATGACAACGAGAACTGGGATAACTAACTCTCTGTATGATGTATGAACCTTCGATAGGGACTTCTTTTTTGATGTCAACTAGCACTGGGATAACAAACTCTCTGTATGATGTATGAACCTTCGATAATGACTTCTTTTTTATGTCAACTAGCACTGGGAGAACTAACTCTCTGTATGATGTATGAACCTTCGATAGGGACTTCTTTTTTGATGTCAACTAGCACTGGGATAACTAACTCTCTGTATGATGTATGAACCTTCGATAGTGACTTATTTTTTGATGACAACGAGAACTGGGATAACTAACTCTCTGTATGATGTATGAACCTTCGATAGGGACTTCTTTTTTGATGTCAACTAGCACTGGGTTAACTAACTCTCTGTATGATGTATGAACCTTCCATACTGACTTCTTTTTTGATGACAACGAGAACTGGGATAACTAACTCTCTGTATGATGTATGAACCTTCGATAGTGACTTCTTTTTTATGTCAACTAGCACTGGGATAACTAACTCTCTGTATGATGTATGAACCTTCGATAGTGACTTCTTTTTTGCTGACAACGAGAACTGGGATAACTAACTCTCTGTATGATGTATGAACCTTCGATAGGGACTTCTTTTTTGATGTCAACTAGCACTGGGATAACTAACTCTCTGTATGATGTATGAACCTTCGATAGGGACTTCTTTTTTGATGTCAACTAGCACTGGGATAACTAACTCTCTGTATGATGTATGAACCTTCGATAGTGACTTATTTTTTGATGACAACGAGAACTGGGATAACTAACTCTCTGTATGATGTATGAACCTTCGATAGGGACTTCTTTTTTGATGTCAACTAGCACTGGGATAACTAACTCTCTGTATGATGTATGAACCTTCCATACTGACTTCTTTTTTTTATGTCAACTAGCACTGGGAGAACTACCTCTCTGTATGATATATGAACTTTCGATAGGGACTTCTTTTTTGATGTCAACTAGCACTGGGATAACTAACTCTCTGTATGATGTATGAACCTTCGATAGTGACTTATTTTTTGATGTCAACTAGCACTGGGAGAACTAACTCTCTGTATGATGTATGAACCTTCGATAGGGACTTCTTTTTTGATGTCAACGAGAACTGGGATAACTAACTCTCTGTATGATGTATGAACCTTCGATAGGGACTTCTTTTTTGATGTCAACTAGCACTGGGATAACTAACTCTCTGTATGATGTATGAACCTTCGATAGTGACTTATTTTTTGATGACAACGAGAACTGGGATAACTAACTCTCTGTATGATGTATGAACCTTCGATAGGGACTTCTTTTTTGATGTCAACGAGAACTGGGATAACTAACTCTCTGTATGATGTATGAACCTTCGATAGGGACTTCTTTTTTGATGTCAACTAGCACTGGGATAACTAACTCTCTGTATGATGTATGAACCTTCGATAGTGACTTATTTTTTGATGACAACGAGAACTGGGATAACTAACTCTCTGTATGATGTATGAACCTTCGATAGTGACTTCTTTTTTGATGACAACGAGAACTGGGATAACTAACTCTCTGTATGATGTATGAACCTTCGATAGGGACTTCTTTTTTGATGTCAACTAGCACTGGGATAACAAACTCTCTGTATGATGTATGAACCTTCGATAATGACTTCTTTTTTATGTCAACTAGCACTGGGAGAACTAACTCTCTGTATGATGTATGAACCTTCGATAGGGACTTCTTTTTTGATGTCAACTAGCACTGGGATAACTAACTCTCTGTATGATGTATGAACCTTCGATAGTGACTTATTTTTTGATGACAACGAGAACTGGGATAACTAACTCTCTGTATGATGTATGAACCTTCGATAGGGACTTCTTTTTTGATGTCAACTAGCACTGGGTTAACTAACTCTCTGTATGATGTATGAACCTTCCATACTGACTTCTTTTTTGATGACAACGAGAACTGGGATAACTAACTCTCTGTATGATGTATGAACCTTCGATAGTGACTTCTTTTTTATGTCAACTAGCACTGGGATAACTAACTCTCTGTATGATGTATGAACCTTCGATAGTGACTTCTTTTTTGATGACAACGAGAACTGGGATAACTAACTCTCTGTATGATGTATGAACCTTCGATAGGGACTTCTTTTTTGATGTCAACGAGAACTGGGATAACTAACTCTCTGTATGATGTATGAACCTTCGATAGTGACTTCTTTTTTTATGTCAACTAGCACTGGGAGAACTACCTCTCTGTATGATATATGAACTTTCGATAGGGACTTCTTTTTTGATGTCAACTAGCACTGGGAGAACTAACTCTCTGTATGATGTATGAACCTTCGATAATGACTTCTTTTTTATGTCAACTAGCACTGGGAGAACTAACTCTCTGTATGATATATGAACTTTCGATAGGGACTTCTTTTTTGATGTCAACTAGCACTGGGAGAACTAACTCTCTGTATGATGTATGAACCTTCGATAATGACTTCTTTTTTATGTCAACTAGCACTGGGAGAACTAACTCTCTGTATGATATATGAACTTTCGATAGGGACTTCTTTTTTGATGTCAACTAGCACTGGGATAACTAACTCTCTGTATGATGTATGAACCTTCGATAGTGACTTCTTTTTTGATGACAACGAGAACTGGGATAACTAACTCTCTGTATGATGTATGAACCTTCGATAGGGACTTCTTTTTTGATGTCAACTAGCACTGGGATAACTAACTCTCTGTATGATGTATGAACCTTCGATAATGACTTCTTTTTTGATGTCAACTAGCACTGGGATAACTAACTCTCTGTATGATGTATGAACCTTCGATAGGGACTTCTTTTTTGATGTCAACGAGAACTGGGATAACTAACTCTCTGTATGATGTATGAACCTTCGATAGGGACTTCTTTTTTGATGTCAACTAGCACTGGGATAACTAACTCTCTGTATGATGTATGAACCTTCGATAGTGACTTCTTTTTTTAATGTCAACTAGCACTGGGATAACTAACTCTCTGTATGATGTATGAACCTTCGATAGTGACTTATTTTTTTATGACAACGAGAACTGGGATAACTAACTCTCTGTATGATGTATGAACCTTCGATAATGACTTCTTTTTTGATGTCAACGAGAACTGGGATAACTAACTCTCTGTATGATGTATGAACCTTCGATAGGGACTTCTTTTTTGATGTCAACTAGCACTGGGATAACTAACTCTCTGTATGATGTATGAACCTTCGATAGGGACTTCTTTTTTGATGTCAACTAGCACTGGGATAACTAACTCTCTGTATGATGTATGAACCTTCGATAGTGACTTCTTTTTTGATGACAACGAGAACTGGGATAACTAACTCTCTGTATGATGTATGAACCTTCGATAGGGACTTCTTTTTTGATGTCAACGAGAACTGGGATAACTAACTCTCTGTATGATGTATGAACCTTCGATAGTGACTTCTTTTTTTATGTCAACTAGCACTGGGAGAACTACCTCTCTGTATGATATATGAACTTTCGATAGGGACTTCTTTTTTGATGTCAACTAGCACTGGGAGAACTAACTCTCTGTATGATGTATGAACCTTCGATAGTGACTTCTTTTTTGATGACAACGAGAACTGGGATAACTAACTCTCTGTATGATGTATGAACCTTCGATAGGGACTTCTTTTTTGATGTCAACGAGAACTGGGATAACTAACTCTCTGTATGATGTATGAACCTTCGATAGTGACTTCTTTTTTTATGTCAACTAGCACTGGGAGAACTACCTCTCTGTATGATATATGAACTTTCGATAGGGACTTCTTTTTTGATGTCAACTAGCACTGGGAGAACTAACTCTCTGTATGATGTATGAACCTTCGATAATGACTTCTTTTTTATGTCAACTAGCACTGGGAGAACTAACTCTCTGTATGATATATGAACTTTCGATAGGGACTTCTTTTTTGATGTCAACTAGCACTGGGAGAGCTAACTCTCTGTATGATGTATGAACCTTCGATAATGACTTCTTTTTTATGTCAACTAGCACTGGGAGAACTAACTCTCTGTATGATATATGAACTTTCGATAGGGACTTCTTTTTTGATGTCAACTAGCACTGGGATAACTAACTCTCTGTATGATGTATGAACCTTCGATAGTGACTTCTTTTTTGATGACAACGAGAACTGGGATAACTAACTCTCTGTATGATGTATGAACCTTCGATAGGGACTTCTTTTTTGATGTCAACTAGCACTGGGATAACTAACTCTCTGTATGATGTATGAACCTTCGATAATGACTTCTTTTTTGATGTCAACTAGCACTGGGATAACTAACTCTCTGTATGATGTATGAACCTTCGATAGTGACTTCTTTTTTGATGACAACGAGAACTGGGATAACTAACTCTCTGTATGATGTATGAACCTTCGATAGGGACTTCTTTTTTGATGTCAACTAGCACTGGGATAACTAACTCTCTGTATGATGTATGAACCTTCGATAGTGACTTCTTTTTTTATGTCAACTAGCACTGGGAGAACTACCTCTCTGTATGATATATGAACTTTCGATAGGGACTTCTTTTTTGATGTCAACTAGCACTGGGATAACTAACTCTCTGTATGATGTATGAACCTTCGATAGTGACTTATTTTTTGATGACAACGAGAACTGGGATAACTAACTCTCTGTATGATGTATGAACCTTCGATAGTGACTTCTTTTTTGATGACAACGAGAACTGGGATAACTAACTCTCTGTATGATGTATGAACCTTCGATAGGGACTTCTTTTTTGATGTCAACTAGCACTGGGATAACAAACTCTCTGTATGATGTATGAACCTTCGATAATGACTTCTTTTTTATGTCAACTAGCACTGGGAGAACTAACTCTCTGTATGATGTATGAACCTTCGATAGGGACTTCTTTTTTGATGTCAACTAGCACTGGGATAACTAACTCTCTGTATGATGTATGAACCTTCGATAGTGACTTATTTTTTGATGACAACGAGAACTGGGATAACTAACTCTCTGTATGATGTATGAACCTTCGATAGGGACTTCTTTTTTGATGTCAACTAGCACTGGGTTAACTAACTCTCTGTATGATGTATGAACCTTCCATACTGACTTCTTTTTTGATGACAACGAGAACTGGGATAACTAACTCTCTGTATGATGTATGAACCTTCGATAGTGACTTCTTTTTTATGTCAACTAGCACTGGGATAACTAACTCTCTGTATGATGTATGAACCTTCGATAGTGACTTCTTTTTTGATGACAACGAGAACTGGGATAACTAACTCTCTGTATGATGTATGAACCTTCGATAGGGACTTCTTTTTTGATGTCAACGAGAACTGGGATAACTAACTCTCTGTATGATGTATGAACCTTCGATAGTGACTTCTTTTTTTATGTCAACTAGCACTGGGAGAACTACCTCTCTGTATGATATATGAACTTTCGATAGGGACTTCTTTTTTGATGTCAACTAGCACTGGGAGAACTAACTCTCTGTATGATGTATGAACCTTCGATAATGACTTCTTTTTTATGTCAACTAGCACTGGGAGAACTAACTCTCTGTATGATATATGAACTTTCGATAGGGACTTCTTTTTTGATGTCAACTAGCACTGGGAGAACTAACTCTCTGTATGATGTATGAACCTTCGATAATGACTTCTTTTTTATGTCAACTAGCACTGGGAGAACTAACTCTCTGTATGATATATGAACTTTCGATAGGGACTTCTTTTTTGATGTCAACTAGCACTGGGATAACTAACTCTCTGTATGATGTATGAACCTTCGATAGTGACTTCTTTTTTGATGACAACGAGAACTGGGATAACTAACTCTCTGTATGATGTATGAACCTTCGATAGGGACTTCTTTTTTGATGTCAACTAGCACTGGGATAACTAACTCTCTGTATGATGTATGAACCTTCGATAATGACTTCTTTTTTGATGTCAACTAGCACTGGGATAACTAACTCTCTGTATGATGTATGAACCTTCGATAGGGACTTCTTTTTTGATGTCAACGAGAACTGGGATAACTAACTCTCTGTATGATGTATGAACCTTCGATAGGGACTTCTTTTTTGATGTCAACTAGCACTGGGATAACTAACTCTCTGTATGATGTATGAACCTTCGATAGTGACTTCTTTTTTTAATGTCAACTAGCACTGGGATAACTAACTCTCTGTATGATGTATGAACCTTCGATAGTGACTTATTTTTTTATGACAACGAGAACTGGGATAACTAACTCTCTGTATGATGTATGAACCTTCGATAATGACTTCTTTTTTGATGTCAACGAGAACTGGGATAACTAACTCTCTGTATGATGTATGAACCTTCGATAGGGACTTCTTTTTTGATGTCAACTAGCACTGGGATAACTAACTCTCTGTATGATGTATGAACCTTCGATAGGGACTTCTTTTTTGATGTCAACTAGCACTGGGATAACTAACTCTCTGTATGATGTATGAACCTTCGATAGTGACTTCTTTTTTGATGACAACGAGAACTGGGATAACTAACTCTCTGTATGATGTATGAACCTTCGATAGGGACTTCTTTTTTGATGTCAACGAGAACTGGGATAACTAACTCTCTGTATGATGTATGAACCTTCGATAGTGACTTCTTTTTTTATGTCAACTAGCACTGGGAGAACTACCTCTCTGTATGATATATGAACTTTCGATAGGGACTTCTTTTTTGATGTCAACTAGCACTGGGAGAACTAACTCTCTGTATGATGTATGAACCTTCGATAGTGACTTCTTTTTTGATGACAACGAGAACTGGGATAACTAACTCTCTGTATGATGTATGAACCTTCGATAGGGACTTCTTTTTTGATGTCAACGAGAACTGGGATAACTAACTCTCTGTATGATGTATGAACCTTCGATAGTGACTTCTTTTTTTATGTCAACTAGCACTGGGAGAACTACCTCTCTGTATGATATATGAACTTTCGATAGGGACTTCTTTTTTGATGTCAACTAGCACTGGGAGAACTAACTCTCTGTATGATGTATGAACCTTCGATAATGACTTCTTTTTTATGTCAACTAGCACTGGGAGAACTAACTCTCTGTATGATATATGAACTTTCGATAGGGACTTCTTTTTTGATGTCAACTAGCACTGGGAGAGCTAACTCTCTGTATGATGTATGAACCTTCGATAATGACTTCTTTTTTATGTCAACTAGCACTGGGAGAACTAACTCTCTGTATGATATATGAACTTTCGATAGGGACTTCTTTTTTGATGTCAACTAGCACTGGGATAACTAACTCTCTGTATGATGTATGAACCTTCGATAGTGACTTCTTTTTTGATGACAACGAGAACTGGGATAACTAACTCTCTGTATGATGTATGAACCTTCGATAGGGACTTCTTTTTTGATGTCAACTAGCACTGGGATAACTAACTCTCTGTATGATGTATGAACCTTCGATAATGACTTCTTTTTTGATGTCAACTAGCACTGGGATAACTAACTCTCTGTATGATGTATGAACCTTCGATAGGGACTTCTTTTTTGATGTCAACGAGAACTGGGATAACTAACTCTCTGTATGATGTATGAACCTTCGATAGGGACTTCTTTTTTGATGTCAACTAGCACTGGGATAACTAACTCTCTGTATGATGTATGAACCTTCGATAGTGACTTCTTTTTTTAATGTCAACTAGCACTGGGATAACTAACTCTCTGTATGATGTATGAACCTTCGATAGTGACTTATTTTTTTATGACAACGAGAACTGGGATAACTAACTCTCTGTATGATGTATGAACCTTCGATAATGACTTCTTTTTTGATGTCAACGAGAACTGGGATAACTAACTCTCTGTATGATGTATGAACCTTCGATAGGGACTTCTTTTTTGATGTCAACTAGCACTGGGATAACTAACTCTCTGTATGATGTATGAACCTTCGATAGGGACTTCTTTTTTGATGTCAACTAGCACTGGGATAACTAACTCTCTGTATGATGTATGAACCTTCGATAGTGACTTATTTTTTGATGACAACGAGAACTGGGATAACTAACTCTCTGTATGATGTATGAACCTTCGATAGGGACTTCTTTTTTGATGTCAACTAGCACTGGGATAACTAACTCTCTGTATGATGTATGAACCTTCCATACTGACTTCTTTTTTTTATGTCAACTAGCACTGGGAGAACTACCTCTCTGTATGATATATGAACTTTCGATAGGGACTTCTTTTTTGATGTCAACTAGCACTGGGATAACTAACTCTCTGTATGATGTATGAACCTTCGATAGTGACTTATTTTTTGATGTCAACTAGCACTGGGAGAACTAACTCTCTGTATGATGTATGAACCTTCGATAGGGACTTCTTTTTTGATGTCAACGAGAACTGGGATAACTAACTCTCTGTATGATGTATGAACCTTCGATAGGGACTTCTTTTTTGATGTCAACTAGCACTGGGATAACTAACTCTCTGTATGATGTATGAACCTTCGATAGTGACTTATTTTTTGATGACAACGAGAACTGGGATAACTAACTCTCTGTATGATGTATGAACCTTCGATAGGGACTTCTTTTTTGATGTCAACGAGAACTGGGATAACTAACTCTCTGTATGATGTATGAACCTTCGATAGGGACTTCTTTTTTGATGTCAACTAGCACTGGGATAACTAACTCTCTGTATGATGTATGAACCTTCGATAGTGACTTATTTTTTGATGACAACGAGAACTGGGATAACTAACTCTCTGTATGATGTATGAACCTTCGATAGTGACTTCTTTTTTGATGACAACGAGAACTGGGATAACTAACTCTCTGTATGATGTATGAACCTTCGATAGGGACTTCTTTTTTGATGTCAACTAGCACTGGGATAACAAACTCTCTGTATGATGTATGAACCTTCGATAATGACTTCTTTTTTATGTCAACTAGCACTGGGAGAACTAACTCTCTGTATGATGTATGAACCTTCGATAGGGACTTCTTTTTTGATGTCAACTAGCACTGGGATAACTAACTCTCTGTATGATGTATGAACCTTCGATAGTGACTTATTTTTTGATGACAACGAGAACTGGGATAACTAACTCTCTGTATGATGTATGAACCTTCGATAGGGACTTCTTTTTTGATGTCAACTAGCACTGGGTTAACTAACTCTCTGTATGATGTATGAACCTTCCATACTGACTTCTTTTTTGATGACAACGAGAACTGGGATAACTAACTCTCTGTATGATGTATGAACCTTCGATAGTGACTTATTTTTTGATGACAACGAGAACTGGGATAACTAACTCTCTGTATGATGTATGAACCTTCGATAGGGACTTCTTTTTTGATGTCAACGAGAACTGGGATAACTAACTCTCTGTATGATGTATGAACCTTCGATAGGGACTTCTTTTTTGATGTCAACTAGCACTGGGTTAACTAACTCTCTGTATGATGTATGAACCTTCCATACTGACTTCTTTTTTGATGACAACGAGAACTGGGATAACTAACTCTCTGTATGATGTATGAACCTTCGATAGTGACTTATTTTTTGATGACAACGAGAACTGGGATAACTAACTCTCTGTATGATGTATGAACCTTCGATAGGGACTTCTTTTTTGATGTCAACTAGCACTGGGTTAACTAACTCTCTGTATGATGTATGAACCTTCCATACTGACTTCTTTTTTGATGACAACGAGAACTGGGATAACTAACTCTCTGTATGATGTATGAACCTTCGATAGTGACTTCTTTTTTATGTCAACTAGCACTGCGATAACTAACTCTCTGTATGATGTATGAACCTTCGATAGTGACTTCTTTTTTGATGACAACGAGAACTGGGATAACTAACTCTCTGTATGATGTATGAACCTTCGATAGGGACTTCTTTTTTGATGTCAACGAGAACTGGGATAACTAACTCTCTGTATGATGTATGAACCTTCGATAGTGACTTCTTTGTTTATGTCAACTAGCACTGGGAGAACTACCTCTCTGTATGATATATGAACTTTCGATAGGGACTTCTTTTTTGATGTCAACTAGCACTGGGAGAACTAACTCTCTGTATGATGTATGAACCTTCGATAATGACTTCTTTTTTATGTCAACTAGCACTGGGAGAACTAACTCTCTGTATGATATATGAACTTTCGATAGGGACTTCTTTTTTGATGTCAACTAGCACTGGGAGAACTAACTCTCTGTATGATGTATGAACCTTCGATAATGACTTCTTTTTTATGTCAACTAGCACTGGGAGAACTAACTCTCTGTATGATATATGAACTTTCGATAGGGACTTCTTTTTTGATGTCAACTAGCACTGGGATAACTAACTCTCTGTATGATGTATGAACCTTCGATAGTGACTTCTTTTTTGATGACAACGAGAACTGGGATAACTAACTCTCTGTATGATGTATGAACCTTCGATAGGGACTTCTTTTTTGATGTCAACTAGCACTGGGATAACTAACTCTCTGTATGATGTATGAACCTTCGATAATGACTTCTTTTTTGATGTCAACTAGCACTGGGATAACTAACTCTCTGTATGATGTATGAACCTTCGATAGGGACTTCTTTTTTGATGTCAACGAGAACTGGGATAACTAACTCTCTGTATGATGTATGAACCTTCGATAGGGACTTCTTTTTTGATGTCAACTAGCACTGGGATAACTAACTCTCTGTATGATGTATGAACCTTCGATAGTGACTTCTTTTTTTAATGTCAACTAGCACTGGGATAACTAACTCTCTGTATGATGTATGAACCTTCGATAGTGACTTATTTTTTTATGACAACGAGAACTGGGATAACTAACTCTCTGTATGATGTATGAACCTTCGATAATGACTTCTTTTTTGATGTCAACGAGAACTGGGATAACTAACTCTCTGTATGATGTATGAACCTTCGATAGGGACTTCTTTTTTGATGTCAACTAGCACTGGGATAACTAACTCTCTGTATGATGTATGAACCTTCGATAGGGACTTCTTTTTTGATGTCAACTAGCACTGGGATAACTAACTCTCTGTATGATGTATGAACCTTCGATAGTGACTTATTTTTTGATGACAACGAGAACTGGGATAACTAACTCTCTGTATGATGTATGAACCTTCGATAGGGACTTCTTTTTTGATGTCAACTAGCACTGGGATAACTAACTCTCTGTATGATGTATGAACCTTCCATACTGACTTCTTTTTTTTATGTCAACTAGCACTGGGAGAACTACCTCTCTGTATGATATATGAACTTTCGATAGGGACTTCTTTTTTGATGTCAACTAGCACTGGGATAACTAACTCTCTGTATGATGTATGAACCTTCGATAGTGACTTATTTTTTGATGTCAACTAGCACTGGGAGAACTAACTCTCTGTATGATGTATGAACCTTCGATAGGGACTTCTTTTTTGATGTCAACGAGAACTGGGATAACTAACTCTCTGTATGATGTATGAACCTTCGATAGGGACTTCTTTTTTGATGTCAACTAGCACTGGGATAACTAACTCTCTGTATGATGTATGAACCTTCGATAGTGACTTATTTTTTGATGACAACGAGAACTGGGATAACTAACTCTCTGTATGATGTATGAACCTTCGATAGGGACTTCTTTTTTGATGTCAACGAGAACTGGGATAACTAACTCTCTGTATGATGTATGAACCTTCGATAGGGACTTCTTTTTTGATGTCAACTAGCACTGGGATAACTAACTCTCTGTATGATGTATGAACCTTCGATAGTGACTTATTTTTTGATGACAACGAGAACTGGGATAACTAACTCTCTGTATGATGTATGAACCTTCGATAGTGACTTCTTTTTTGATGACAACGAGAACTGGGATAACTAACTCTCTGTATGATGTATGAACCTTCGATAGGGACTTCTTTTTTGATGTCAACTAGCACTGGGATAACAAACTCTCTGTATGATGTATGAACCTTCGATAATGACTTCTTTTTTATGTCAACTAGCACTGGGAGAACTAACTCTCTGTATGATGTATGAACCTTCGATAGGGACTTCTTTTTTGATGTCAACTAGCACTGGGATAACTAACTCTCTGTATGATGTATGAACCTTCGATAGTGACTTATTTTTTGATGACAACGAGAACTGGGATAACTAACTCTCTGTATGATGTATGAACCTTCGATAGGGACTTCTTTTTTGATGTCAACTAGCACTGGGTTAACTAACTCTCTGTATGATGTATGAACCTTCCATACTGACTTCTTTTTTGATGACAACGAGAACTGGGATAACTAACTCTCTGTATGATGTATGAACCTTCGATAGTGACTTTTTTTTTATGTCAACTAGCACTGGGATAACTAACTCTCTGTATGATGTATGAACCTTCGATAGTGACTTCTTTTTTGATGACAACGAGAACTGGGATAACTAACTCTCTGTATGATGTATGAACCTTCGATAGGGACTTCTTTTTTGATGTCAACGAGAACTGGGATAACTAACTCTCTGTATGATGTATGAACCTTCGATAGTGACTTCTTTTTTTATGTCAACTAGCACTGGGAGAACTACCTCTCTGTATGATATATGAACTTTCGATAGGGACTTCTTTTTTGATGTCAACTAGCACTGGGAGAACTAACTCTCTGTATGATGTATGAACCTTCGATAATGACTTCTTTTTTATGTCAACTAGCACTGGGAGAACTAACTCTCTGTATGATATATGAACTTTCGATAGGGACTTCTTTTTTGATGTCAACTAGCACTGGGAGAACTAACTCTCTGTATGATGTATGAACCTTCGATAATGACTTCTTTTTTATGTCAACTAGCACTGGGAGAACTAACTCTCTGTATGATGTATGAACCTTCGATAGGGACTTCTTTTTTGATGTCAACTAGCACTGGGAGAACTAACTCTCTGTATGATGTATGAACCTTCGATAATGACTTCTTTTTGGTTTTCATGTAATAACTCGACTGGGAGATGAGATAGAGACAAACTCTTAAAAGCAATCAACGGTAACGGTCTCTAAGCATAAGTTCTTCAACCCTGTGTAAGCTGCTTAAAGATTCGTGCATAACGGAAATTATTTCATTCAAGTATTTAAGATTAAAGAGCAACCCGCAATCACCACTCGTTAACCGACGAAGGGGTGGAACAAGACAAAAATGAAATGACATATTACATTTTTTAGCTCTCTCCATACTAGCAAGTCAAGCAAAGTTAGGAAGTGTGCAGAATGGGGAGAGTCAAACACGAAATGGTTCCCTCAGAGATACTCTCAACATTCTTCGCATTTTTTAGTCGGTCAATGAAACAAGAGTGCATTGGAACGCCAAAAACGAAATGGGTGAATCACCAGGGTGATCTACTAATCAGTGATCCGGGACCGTCCCTCCTGCAGAATGGAGAGATGGAGCTGATCCGGTAACGCAGATGACAAGCTTTGGTGGTTCAGTGGTAGAATGCTCGCCTGCCACGCGGGCGGCCCGGGTTCGATTCCCATCCGATGCAATCTCTTTTGCATCGGCATTCTCTCTGATCTGTGATCTTCGCTGTTAGCTGCCCACATTCTCACGACTGCGTCAGTTAGAATTTCTCACGTGTCCGCGATGATTCCTTTTATCATCACCCAAAGGCTAATTTATCATTCGAAAATGCTGTTTTCCCCTGGATTTAGTAGATTCAGTCCACCCCCAGAATAATCCCCTCAGTCAGAGCTGCTCACTGTCAGCTTTGACTTTAAAAGTGGTTCGTATCGAAGATTCATACAGCATTAGCATAAGTTCTTCTTAATATGTAAGCTGTTTAAAGATTCCTGCAGAACGGCAAATATTTCATTCAAGTATCTAGGATTAAAGAGCAAACCCGCAATCACTACTCGACAACTGATGGTCTTCACCAACTGACCAATATGGGTGCCATCTCTCAGCTCTCTCCAATCAGCACACTCTCGTTTTCAGGTCGACGAAAAAGTGTATATCTTACAGCGAAAGAGAAAAATGAAATGACACACCACATTTTTCAGCTATCTCCATACTAGCAAGTGAAGCTGAGTTAGGAAGTGTGCAGAATGGAGAGAATCAAACTCGAAATGGTTCGCTCAGTGATACTCTCAACATTCTACACTTTTTTTAGTCGGTCAAAGAAAGTGGAACGCCAAAAAACGAAATGGGTGATCTGCTAATCTGTGATCCTGGATTGTCCCGCCTGCGGAATGGAGAGATGGAGCTGATCCGGTAAATAAGCTCACGAGCATCGGTGGTTCAGTGGTAGAATGCTCGCTTGCCACGCGGGCGGCCCGGGCTCGATTTCCGGCCGATGCAATTTTTTTTGACATTCTCTCTGATCAGTGATCTTCGCTGTTAGCTGCACTCACGTGGCCGCGATGATACCTTTACCATCGCCCAAATTACTTTTTTTCTCCCCCCTGCGATCAACGAGCAAACGTTTCATCGAAACGAGCGAGTGAAGTGAATGAAGAGAGCGCAAGACGGCGAGAGAAGAGGCGAGAGAGTGTGCGAAAGGAGGAGAGACAGCTATCGTTCGTCGAAACAGTTGGGAGAACTGGGAATCGAATCAGTGATGACGGATCGAATGGTAACTAGTGGTGTCGTTTCCGTTTTCGACTCTCTTCGTTCTGCACACTCTTTCGTTTCTCTCACGAGATTGTGTGCTGAATGGAGAGAGTCCAATCCGAATATACATCTCTTTTGGCAACATTTTCTATTGAGCACACTCTCTTGGTATTAGCCGATTGGTAGTGTGAAAATTGTAGAGTCGTGCTTCTATTCGGCGACTCAAACTGAAACTTTCATTGACAACTCTTCGATCTACAAAGTCTTCCTCGTAATAGCTCTAGCAAGTTGAGATAAATGCAATTATAGAAGAGTAGCATCTCTGACTCCAGAACAAGTTCCCAGCAGTTCTCGGGATGACTGTTCGTAAAATTTATGTAGTGAGGCAGTGTGCAAATTGGAGAATGATGCTATTCGACTCGCAACGCTAACAGAAACTACTGAATTTTCCTTGTCGAAATGCCTCTTTTGAACTGTTCGTATTCCTTCTATGTGGGTTCTATATATATATAGTTCTTCGATCTGAATATGATTATTGTGAATAGCACACACTATACGGTATCGGGTTTCCCGAGGTTCTCGGGATCACTGTTCGTAAAACTGATGCAATGACAGTGGCAGATGGCATATCGTAAGAGAATCAAGTTTAGCACAATCTACTAGTGGTTAGGTGGTTTTACGACTCCTGAGAGACGTGATGGAGGTAATTTTCTCAGCAAATGATGATGAAAGAAAGGACACTTGTTATTGCGAGGGATAAATGCATTGAGCTGATCCGGCAATCCAGCCAACAAGCATCGGTGGTTCAGTGGTAGAATGCTCGCCTGCCACGCCGGCGGCCAGGGCTCAATTCCTGGCCGATGCAATCTCTTTTGCAAATGATCGTCATCACGAGATCTTTTGCGTCATCCTTACTTTCACTCTCATCACACTCCCGTAATTGGGAGAATTATCCTCCTTCGATCTCTGGCCTCTCTCATCTCTTCCTGATCTCTGCTTTCGTCTGCGTCTCTGCCGCTCTCTCACTTTCGTGTACTCTCTCGTCTAGGCATTCTTTCGTTGACGGAAGAGCGCCCCACGTGGAGCGGTGAGGCGCCGCCCACTCGGGCGCATGCTCCGCCCCCTTCGAAAGGTAGGAGGGATTCGGGTATAAAAAGCAACACCATTTCGACAAGAGATCGAGAATAGTCACACTAAGTCTGCACATACAATGGTGAGTGGGTCTCTAATTTTTATTGGTCAGATTCTCCTAATTTCGCGTGCTACCTCGTTTATCGGAAAGACGAGAGAACGCGCGGAATAAAGAGAGTCCTTGCCATCATTAGTCAGCAATTGTTGGTCGCGCTATTTTAGGGGAAAGATTAGCTAAATGATCTGAATATCAATATCATCCTAGCTTTTTTTGAATTCGTTGATTGTTCTACTAAATTAGTTTACTGCCTGTTGTATTGGTGAGCTGTATGGACTTCGAATAAAAATCAGCTCTCTCCATTCTGCACACTCTCTGACCGGTGAGGGAGTGTGCAGGAGCACAATATCCCAAATCCCTATTGAGCAATTGGAATTTTCTTCAAGTAGCGCGGTGGAAATTGCTCGATTGTGTTTGAGAAACAAATCGTATCTCGAGATCGCAAGAAATGCTCTCTTCATTCCACACACTCTCACCAGCGGCCGACTGGTGAGAGGGCGCGCCGAATGAAGAGAGATATTTTTTGCGAAACCCCTCCCCAACCGTATCTCGAGATGCGCAAGAATGTTCTCTTTCTTTATCGCTTTCGTGAGAGAACCACAGCGAAGAAAAGTATCGAGTTTTATTAGGCCGAACGTACATTTACGAAGCTAAATTTGGAATGGTTGTTTGGACTTACTTCAAACTTCCAATGGATATCTGGACTTAATTTAAACTCGGAATGGGTTATTTGGACTTAGCTTCACGCTGAATATTGCAGAATTTCGACAAGGGAGCCAAGCCCGACAACGGAACCTTCATCGGCTTCGACCATGTCCGATTCTTCGTAGGAAACGCCAAGCAGGTACGCATAATTAGCTAAATTAACTAAATTATTTAATTAATTAATAATACAAATATGATTACAATGGCATGGATAGTGAGAAATGTTCCTATATCTCGAATGAGCTGGCACCACGCGCCGATGGTCTAGTGTGCTCGAGAGAAGCTCACAATTCCATCGGTCCCGTGGTGTAGCGGTTAGCACTCAGGACTCTGAATCCTGCGACGGGAGTTCAAATCTCCCCGGGACCTGCTCTTTTGTTGCAATTTTCGCTACGTCCCTGACGTCTTTGTTCACCGAAAAAAATATTTTAAAGTTTATTTAAATTATTTTTGTTAATTCCAGGCCGCCTACTGGTACTGCGCCAACTTCGGATTCGAGCCGTTCGCGTACCGAGGTCTTGAGACCGGCAGCAGACAGGTCGCCGCTCATGCCATCCGACAGAATAAGGTACCGTATCCTGGATATTGCGTAGTGATGACGAAATCACGTGCACCATTCACACTGACCAATGAACAGAATGTGATGATGTTCTCTCGCCCTGATTGGGGAATGAAGTAGTGAGATCAATGGCCAAGGTTGGAATGAGTTTCACAGGTTGCTCAAGACAGACATTTCTGAATAATGAAAAAAAAATCGATCAAAGACTAGAGATCAAAGATCACACGATTCCAGATCGTCTTCGTCTTCGAGACGGCGCTCCTGCCCGCCAACGAGGAGATGGGCGCGCATCTGGTGCAGCACGGCGACGGTGTTAAGGACGTCGCGTTTGAGGTGAA
Source organism: Pristionchus entomophagus (assembly GCA_036245825.1). Lineage (NCBI taxonomy): Eukaryota > Metazoa > Nematoda > Chromadorea > Rhabditida > Neodiplogasteridae > Pristionchus > Pristionchus entomophagus. Next base: position 2,228,113 of record BTSX01000003.1, read on the forward strand.
AGCGTGTTGAAGTTTGGAAAAGGCCGATCCGTGCGCGATAGTCAGTCGTGGAAAGTGCGCGGCACGGCGCGCGAACTTGCACTAGAGGGCGCTCACGTTGGGCGAGAGAAGGGCGCGATGTGGATGATGAATCATTGTGGTTCTATCTTTGGATTAGTCGGGAAATTAATGATGACATCATTGAAAATTCCGCTGTTTTGTACTTGTAAGAGATCCGAGTGTGCAGAATGGAGAGAGACACTATCATCAATGCAATGCTCTATTGGAATGATGTGGCTCTCTGCTCTCTCCATTCTGCACACTCTCTCGTTGCTCTGATCGATGAGAGAGTGTGCAGAATGGAGAGAGCAACTATCCAGTCATCGCAACTCTCCCCGATTCCAGGTCGATGACGTGGAGCGCGTGCTCGAGACCGCCCGCAATGCCGGCGCCAAGGTCGTCAAGGACGTGAGTTGATCTTTGATCTTTGTAGTCTGATCTCTGATCGTTGATCTCGGTAGTCTGTAGTCTGATCCCTGTCATCTTCAGCTGACCGTCGACTCCGACGAGGACGGCTCCGTCAAGTACGCGATCGTGCAGACGGTGAGTGGAGTTTGAACTTTGATCTTTTGGAGTTTGAACTTTGAAGCTTGTAGTTTGATCTCTGACCTCTTGCAGTACGGCGACTCTACGCACACGCTCATCGAAAGGGACAACTACAAGGTGAGAGGGGTTATCGTAGTTTGATCTTTGATCTCTGACCTTTCACATCTAACTCAACAAAAAGAGAAAGCCTAGTAACATTTGCTGGATTCATAAAACGGATCTTTTTATATCTAGTGTGCATATCTTATTACAAGAGACTTCGCAGTATGTCATTTCGCATTCCGCTCTCTCCATTCTGCACACTCACTCACTGGGCAGCGCGATGGAAAAGTGTGCAGAATGGAGTGATCTGAAAACCGAGACAAGATACAGGGCTCTTGGAAAAAAATCATTCCTGATTGATCTTTGATCTTTGACCTTTATTCAGGGACTGTTCCTGCCCGGTTTCAAGAAGCACACTCAGCCCGCAGACTTCTTCAAGACCCTGCCCAAGGTTGATCTTTGAACTTGATCTCTGGAGTTTAAGAGAGGAATCGCGAGAGTTTCGAGAGAACTGCGGACGTAGGAACAAATTTCCCCGATTCTGCTGAAAAGTGAAGCTTAAGTACTTCGAATGATGCTCTTTCAAACTGCGTTTGCCGTTTTTAGATATCAGGTTTCATTTTCGAGTATAGGTAGGTCAAAGTAGGGACACTATGAAATTTACGTCCAAAATTGACTCACGAAAACAGCCATAACTTGCTTTAAAATAAAGCTAGAAACAATTCCAAAACAGAATTCAAATAGGGAGGCGGCGGGGAACATTTCTTATGTTGATTATGTCTTTCCACGTCGATGCGCTGGATCGGGGCGGTCGGTTTTTCAAAAACGTGCTGTAACTTTCCTAATAGTGAATTCCCCAAGAAACGCCGAAAAGTGATTTTAGAAAATACATTCCCCAAACTACAGTCCAAAAATCAGAAGAATCGGAGGTGGGGAAAAAAATGGCAGCGCGTTTTGTCCGAAAGACCTGCGATTTTTGCATTTTTTTTTTTGAAAAACGAAATCTTTTATCTCCAAATTACATGACTATAGGAAATTTTTGGTGTATTTTTGCACGCGATTCCGAATTTCAAGACGAGAGCTCATGAAAACGTGAATGAAAAAAGTTATGCTTAAAAAACCACGAAAAAATGCAAAAATCGCAAGTCTTTCGGACAAAAAGCGCTGCCATTTTTTCCCCACCTCCGATTCTTCTGATTTTGGGACTGTAGTTTGGGGAATGTATTTTCTAAAATCACTTTTCGGCGTTTCTTGGGGAATTCACTATTAGGAAAGTTACAGCACTTTTTTGAAAAACCGACCGCCCCGATCCAGTGCATCGACGTGGAATGACATAATCAACATAAGAAATGTTCCCCGCCGCCTCCCTTCGAATTTTCTTTTGGAATTGTTTCTAGCTTTATTTTAAAGCAAGTTATGGCTGTTTTCGTGAGTCAAATTTGGAAGTAAATTTCATAGTGTCCCTACTTTGACCTACCTATACTCGAAAATGAGACCTGATATCGAAAAACGGCAAACGTAGTTTGAAAGAGCATCAGTCGCAGTACTTAAGCTTCACTTTTCAGCGAAATCGGGGAAACTTGTTCCTACGTCGGCTAATACCCCTAAACTCTCGAATCTCTCGCGATTCCTCTCTTAAGATTTTGATCTTTGATCTCTGTTCTTGTCCTTAGATGTTTCATAATGTAGTAGTTAGTTTTCACCGAACTTGGAACCTTTTGGAATCGAAAATAGTTCTCTCTCCATTCTGCACACTTTCCCGCCTGCATGGCATCGCATGTGCAGAATAGAGAGAGAGAGTCGAATCATCGACAAGTTTGATTGTTGATCTTTGATCTCCTCAGGTCGGTCTCAACTTCCTCGACCACTGCGTCGGTAACCAGCCCGACCTTCAGATGGAATCCGCCGTCGAGTGGTACGAGAAGGCCCTGACCTTCCATCGGTGAGTGGCAGATGATCTTTGATCTTTGGAGTTTGTAGTCTGATCATCGTAGTTTGATATCTGTAGTGTGTAGTTTGTAGTCGGGTCCAGCCCGATAGTTCTGGGCCTTTTCTGTTCCTGAGATCCAGATAGGTTTCACCCGGACCACTTGAGCCGAACGATTCCACGATCTGGAATGGAAGGGCTGCAATTGTTGGAAAAATATTTATAGTTTGCCATACCGCTTGTAGTCTGATAGTTGAACTCTGTAGTCTGTAGTCTGTAGTATGATCGTAGATTTCTGTAGTCTGATCTTTGATCTCTCTTTAGATTCTGGTCGGTCGACGACTCCATGATTCACACCGAGTACTCCGCGCTGCGGTCCATCGTCGTCACCAACTACGAGGAGACCATCAAGGTATACTGTAGGGGATTACGGTAGCACGACGGATTGGGAAACGTTGCTCGGGATTACGGTGGCACCACACCACATGGGGCTATGTACTAGGGTAACGGTACCCTAACCAACTGGGAAATGGCACTCGAGAATAACGGTAACCATACGAACAGAGTGATGGTTTATGACCACCGCACCATCATTAGATGAACCGATTCAAGTGGGAAGTGTACCCCAAAACTGAAAATACACAGTGCCCCGACGTGAGTTGCGCACAATTTGCAATGTTCACGCTCCACCCCTTTCAGATGCCTATCAACGAGCCGGCCAACGGCAAGCGCGCCGTCTCGCAGATCCAGGTGAGACCACGCCCCCTTTCTGGCTCCGCCCCCTTCTGTCTCCGCCCCTAGCTCCGCCCCCCTTCCAGGAGTACGTCGACTACTACGGCGGCGCCGGCGTGCAGCACATCGCGCTCAACACGAGTGACATCATCAGCGCGATCACCGCCCTGAGGTATACGGTAGTATACGGTAGAATGGGAGAAGACACCAGGATTACGGTAGTCACACAACAAATGGGAAACGGCGCTCGCGGAGTACGGTATCCACACAATGCATAGGCGTTATGCTCTAGAAATATGGTAGTCTCCTGCAGCGAAGAGACCCCAACAAGGCTGATGAACAATGTTGATATTTGATCTCTCAGATCACGCGGTCTCGAGTTCCTGTCCATCCCCGCCTCGTACTACACCAACCTCCGAGAGCGACTGAAGGAGGCCAACATCAAGGTACGGTAGGGTACGGTAGTATTACGGTAGGATTACTGTAGGATTACAGTAGATTGCTTGCATCATTGGTTACTGAATCGATTGTGGATACGGTAGATCAATAAAAATCGATAATTGCAGGTCGCCGAGGACATGGACAAACTGCAAAAGCTGCACATCCTCGTCGATTTCGATGAGAACGGCTACCTGCTCCAGGTGAGTGTTAGATCACATTAGTGAGCTCTCTCGACAAGCATCGGTGGTTCAGTGGTAGAATGCTCGCCTGCCACGCGGGCGGCCCGGGTTCGATTCCCGGTCGATGCAATCTTTTTTGCAGATCTTCTCCAAGCCCTGCCAGGACCGGCCAACACTCTTCATCGAGATCATCCAGAGACAGAACCATTTCGTGAGTTTTGGAAGCGTTTGATCAAAGTTGGAGTGGGTTTGTTGGACTTGATTCGGTAGATCAAACAAAATCGATATTTGCAGGGCTTCGGTGCGGGTAACTTCAAGGCGCTCTTCGAGTCGATTGAGATGGAGCAAAACGAGCGAGGCAATCTCTTCTACGAGGATGTCAACAAGGGCGGAAAGAAACTGTGAAGAGATCAATACCGTAATCAATACCGTTTTTACCCGCATTGTAACCGTCGTTCCTAGGAGATGTTGTCTGTACACTGCAATAAAGAAAGAGCTACGCTAATTGACTCGGCGCTCCGATTGAACGTTATCTTGAAGAGACAAGTTGAAGAGTAGTGATGTCATTTCGGTTTTCTGCTTTCTCCATTCTGCACACTCTCTCGTTTCTTTTCACCGGCGAGATAGCTTAATTGAGGGTTCCAACCCGAATTTGCATCGCTATTGAAGCGTTTTAGATCTGTTTCATGTGTGATATTTTATCTGAACGCAGTCACAATGATGAGAGATTCGCAAATATGAAAACAAAACATCTAAAATAACTGTTCGGGAGGTAAAAAGATTTGGATTCCATGTTTTTTCAGCATGAGTCAAAACCCGTGGTGTGGTCTTTGGTAGCGCGTGCGTCATCCGATTCTGCAATTTTGATTTTGCTGCCAAGTCGAAAACAACGCCCGCAGACTGCGGTCTCTAAGCATGACTCGGGGAGATTGGCATGAGAGATGTAGTCCCTCTGAATGTAGTATCCAGTTGAATCTCAAATTAATGGCCAATGAGAGATGAGTCAGGCCTCCACTAGGGATGTAACTTTGGATCTCTCCATTCTGCACACTATCTCGCCGGTCAGAGAACCGATAGAGTGTGCAGAATGAAGAGAGTCTAAAACCGAAACCACATCACTAGCCTCCATTGCCCTTCTTATCCTCTGCACAATCTCTCTGTGGTCAGAACGACGAGGGGGTGTGCAGAATGGAGAGAGGTGAAAATTAAGTTTTCAGCACTCTCCATTTTGCACACTTGTAGATACAACATAAGCATAAGTACTTAGGGATGATTTAAGCAAATCTGTACAGAAGATCTTCTGGAAAATTGAAGATGGATAAATGGATCTAAGGCTTTCCTATCTGTATCTTGGGAAGATGAATGGCCTAGCGAGAACTATCCGTGATAAGTCACAGAATGTTAGCAAAAATGCTAAAGCAAACAATCAAACTATACTCGATCCTTTTCTATGTCAACAAGTTTACTTGCGAAAGAAAAAATATCATTGTAAATAATTGGAAAACTTGAAATAAATAATTTGAAAAAATCACAGCTCTGACACAAGTCGACAGTTTGACTAACCACTTACTGTAATGTTTGTCTTGCTCAATTCGAAGCAATTCTTCATATTTTCGCTTTCATCGTTTTATTGATGTATTGATGCGCGTATTTGTGTTGCTTAGACCTGCCTGAGTATGCCTGCCACCTAACTAATTGAGTTTTGTTGCTCTACCATAGATCCTCTTCGAGAAATCCCGTGAACTGATTTCCAAAAATCTGTTTTCAGGTATGGAACACAAATTCGACGAGCTACCAACGTGTTTCGCTGTCTCTCCGTCGGAAATAAACTCAGGTAAGCGTTTCATCCTCGTCTTAAAACAATAATTGGGTTTGACAAGCAAGCGCCCTAGTCAATCACTGTGTTTTGCATTTACTGTCGTAGTTTTGTGTCGATCAACTCACTTTAAAATGGTTATTTTTAGATCTGATAGCGGTCGGTTTCGTCGATGGCACAGTTGATTTGCGGACGATTGAAGGAGAGGCCGAGGAGGACGGAAAAGCGACGATAGAGGTGCGTTTTCCCATCTAAAATCAATATTTACTGATCAGGCGAAGTTCAAGCGTCACAATTGGCTTAGCCCATGTTGTACATCAATATAACAATTAGATAAACGTATCATCGATGGTTTAACGATATTAACAACTGCGCCGACCGTTCTAATTGATCAAAGAGTATGTACTTCTTGCTAGAACCTTACAATCCTCGTTCGAGAGGAGTTGTCGCCGGTTTTAATGAGCCAAATAATATTTAATTAATTAATAAATATTTATTTTAGTCCCTCTGGGATCGCCAGCAGAAGCGAGCAGTCCGTTCCCTTCTCTTCTCTACAGAGGCGGACGCACTTTACTCGTTGTCCAAGAACAGGTCAGAGATGGAGTCGAATTGTGAACTATTTTGAAAAACATCAGCAAATACTAGTGCATTTAATATGACAAGATCTTTGTTGACTATGTGGAACTCGTGTATGTTTATTCTGGCTTTTGAAGAGGTTTTGGATTCTTATTTATGCTTCCTCTAAAAGAATTTAATAGGAATAATAAACTAAATTGTATTAAATTCCAGAAGTATCTGCTCGTACGATGTGGAGACGGGCAAACGGACACGGTTAGTTCTTTATATTTATCTTAATATTTAATTAGTAATCCATTCAGTGTTTGTGCCGTACCACTAGATCCCTCATTTTCTACTGTATCCTACCGTCTGTTGAATTTGTGTTTCAGCGCCATTTGATAAGCGGTTGGCCACTATGAAAGTAATTTCACTTCGAGACTTTCACTTAGAAAATATTTTGTCTGCTTTAAACACGAATTCACGACAAATCCGATCAAGGTGGAGTAAGTTCTCTGCATAAAATGGACTCCTTCCCTAAAATGGACTCCTTCAAGTCAAATGCAATACTTCCCAGGGTACATTTTATCAGATCAGTTCATCAAATTGTTTAAATCTCAGGGTGATCCGTGTTGCTAGCGCATGCTGTTCGATCATGTTAATTATATATTTATTTTATGTATATTATTTATTGTTTCAGTGTGATCCGTGTTGCTCACGACGGCGCGCCGATGACGATGTGTCGCCTGCCGGTGAACGCCTGGCACGGCCAGACATTCGCCACGGCCGATGAGCAGGGACAGGTAATGTGCTCTCCAATTTGCACACTATTTTTGGCTGGGGTTCTTTTGTTGAAATATTGCCCATTATCCAATAACTCCGAGGGACTGTATGTAGAATGGAGATGCATTTACATTATTTTGAACTTTGACAGTGGGGTGGATTGAGCAGGAAGGAGAAATAACTCGTTTTGCCGGGTCGAATAGTTGCTCTCTCCAATCTGCACACTCCCTCGCCGGACAGACAGACAGACAGACGAGTGTGCAGAATGGGGAGATATATAACCGAAATACCATGCCTAATATCTAGGCTAAACGAGTTGGAATGAAAATTGAGTTCTGAAAGTATTCAAAATATTCATGGGCTAAAATTGAGATATTTGGAAGTAGAACTGACGTGGCAAATATTGCTCGAAATGGCCGGTTTCATCAGTTATGATAGTTGTGAAACTCAGATCGAATAATTTTTTTTAAAATATAAGTTAGTTTTAAAATAAAACTTTATTTTTCTTCCAGGTGCGAACGTGGGACTGGCGCGTGCCCGAGCCTATCATCTGCACGTACGACGAACAACATGAGGTGATTACGGTAGTTATTTGAGAGCTTAGGGTATTAGTATACGGTAGATTTTGGTGAAAGTACTGTAGCATGAAAACTCAAGAAATAGTTTGTAAATTCGTTCAATCTAATTGCCCGGGTTGTCAACGTTTCGCGGTGATTGTTAACTACACGCTTGATCAATTTTCTTCCGCGTTCCTTTCCATAACTGACTGAAATCCGGTTTTCTTGAACAACAACGGATTTAAATTATTTGTCTCCCGCGCATGCGAGTTTCACCTCTAATATGAATCAGCAGGGATGTGGCGGGAGATGATAGAACATTATCTTTTCTGAAATAAAATAGAATGAAATAAATAAAATACTGCGTATTCGTGTTTTACTCTCGTTACATATTACAAGATGCATTCGGGAAGACGATTCATCTTTGAGCTGTCCCAAAAACAAAAATATTCGCTATTCATTGCTGATTCGCAGGCGGTGAACGCGCTGGTGATGGACGGCACTCAACTGCTGGCGGCGAGCAGCGATGGGACGATCGCCGCGTATGAAGTGAGGTGAGTCGTGAAGTTTGATGATTGATTGGATGACTGGTGGAGAGTACGAATAGTATGGGCTATTACAAAGATGCTATTCGGACAATATATTTTGGGACCTGGTAGGGCCAGGGTTCGAAATTACTTAATCATTCTGAATATCTCTATGCATTGATACGAGGATGGCTTCTCTTTCAAAATATAATTTACAAGCAATTAAAAATGTTTTTATACAAATATTGTGTATTTTGCAGACGGAAGAAACTGAACGTGCGCAGTGAGCTGATGCACTCGGAATTGATGAGCATCGCGGTCACAAAGAAGTCTGATTTATTTTTTATTATTTGTTTATTTATTTTTTTAATGTCTCGCTTTCGGACTCGAGCTTGGCTTTACATATATTTTATATGTATTCAGAGAAAAAGTTAAAACATAATATAGCTGACTTTTAACCCGGCAAAATCTATATTATCTAGAAACTTGTTCTGAGCGCCTTGCGTGTTCGCTGTTTCAGTGGCTGGTATAGTCTGGTTAGCTCAAATGGGGTAGTTCATCTTTCGTTTCGGTTTGTTTTTTAAAAAATCAATTCATTTCTGCTAGGGACGGAGGTCGTGTCAACAGATGATCGAAACAATTCACAAATTAGTGCGCAAATGGAAGCTAAGCCTACCCCATTCCGTGTTTTCAGTTTAGTTTTTGAAAAATAATGGGAAAATAATATGCAAAATGATGACGAAAATAGTCGAGGGGTGAGACACAATCGCTTTGCCGAGTCCATGCGGGCCTTGAGCTGTGTCAGACTTCAACTTGAAAACCGTCCATTGCAAATTGACTTTACTAGTAAAAATGGTATTTTAACTATGCGTTTAAATAAGTTTTGCTTTCAATAGGTCTGAAGGGGTGCCATGGAAACGATCTCTAAAAATAAAACATAACGATTACGACTTCATAACGATCACCAAACCTGGTCACCATCGAAACTACCGTAACCCAGCCCATTAAAACCACTCGTGTATTTAAACCGCTACTCCGATTAGGCAATTTTTTTGTCAAAAGTATCTTCAATACGATTATAATTTATCATGAAAAGGAAAACACCTAATACGTACTCCTGTGTAAGCAGGAACGACAAGTACGTTTTCGCCATTGAAAAAGGCCATTTTCAATGACAAAGGAAACTACTTTCGGCTACTTCTTTTTCTGAAATTTTGACATAACCGGTATTTCTGACACCTATTCTATCGCTCATGAAAAGGAAAATACCTAATATGCATTTTTATTGCACACGGTCTGTTACACGGTACCATTGACTGGAATCCGGATATTGGAGACTTACTTTCGTATTATTCGGTTCTTGAGCCGCTTCACTATATCATAAGCTTCCAAAAAGGCGGTTATATATAGCGAATAAGTAGATATAAAATAAAAAGGATTTCGGAGTAAATATACGGTAGGCGATTTCGCAGGTTGAAACGTACTCAAAAAATCGCCACCTCCGTCCCTAATTTCTGCAGATTCACGTACGTTGGCGCGGGCGATGGCCACATCGAGGTTTTCAAGCGCGGAATGTACGGTAAGTGAGGATTATCGATTGATTGGGGTGTTGATTTACTTTATTTGGTGGGGATGATTCACCAGTAAGGCTCGGGTTTCGGCGAGAAGTCAAACGCTGATCATTTGGGGTTTGATTGATTTTGAGTCTTCTTCGATACAAAATATTTATTATTTGTATGTTTTGAGTGGAATCGTTCGTGGAATACCCTCAAACGTGTCGAGATAGTAGAAACTAATTAATTGATATGTTATTTATCTAATTAAGTTAATGAAACTAATTACTTATATTTCAGGTAATATCCTGGAGCGTATCGAGAGTGGCTTCGAGAAGAGTGTGAGTTCACTGGTGGAACTCAGAAGGGGACTACTCCTCACGGGCAGCGATGAGGACTCCGCACTCAGGTACGGTAGGAGTACGGTAATCCGGTATTTACTGAGATATGGTAGCGGCACGGTGGATAAAGGGTGAAATACGGTATATTGGAATGGTTGCTCAGGTACGGTAGATCAGGTGTTTGTTGAAATACGGTAGAAGTATGGTTACTGTAGCATGCAGTCAAAACGTATTGAGGTAAGATAGATTATGCACCTATTTCTGCATGATATCTAGATTACGGGAGATAGGTTATAGTTGACTGAAAAAATCAATAATATCTTCTGATACAGACTGTTGCACACGGAGCCGAACAAGCGACTCGGCGAGGCGGGCAAACACGGAGAAGGAGGGGTACGGTGGATTTATTGATTGGGGATTACGGTAGTATTATCGATTCGAGAAATTATTGTGAAGGTTAGGACTGTTCTAGAGACTTTTCATTTGCGGGCTATCGTTTTCTATCCATCGTATTTTTGTTTCATGCACGCTATGCAGCCGGAATAATGACATTGTGCTTTGCAACGGATTTAATAAATTTTATATATTGCGAATGAGCAACACGCTAACTAATCTTTGATCTCCCCTTTCCAGATTGATCAACTGGCGACAACAGTAGACGGGCAATGGATCGTGTCTCTCGCGAGTTTCGACCAGTCCATCAAGTGAGTTTTAAAAAAAGAATGCTTGAATGACTTATTACTGCGGTCTGTAGGGTGTTGATAGTGAAGGAAGGGTGAAACATGTAGAGGGAAGGAGTCCAGTGCGTACTGGGTATTTCACGACGGGCTTGGCTCTCTCCATTCTGCACACTCTCGCCGAACAAGTAGAAGATGGAGTGTGCAGAATAGAGAGAAAAGATAATCGTAATGCCATTTCTTGTGAGTACCATTTCGCTGCTAGAAATCTCTACGGGTCTCAAATATGGTGATGTGTAGGGCGGACGAAATATGAAAGCAGTAGGAGACACGATTGCTATTTTGTAGACAGTTCCCAGGGAAGATTGGTAATTTTGCGTCCCTCCAACACTTGATAACTTGGCGAAACGCGCACGTACCTGGTTATAAATTATTCCTATTTATTTTTATTTTTAAAAGGTATTACGCGCATGCTGTTGAATGTGCGATTGCGGTAGTGAAATGCGACAAAACCGTGTATACTATCTTCTCAAATAGTTCTGTTATTTCCAGACTCTACCCTCTGCCTCCCGTGCTGGAGCGAGTGCCCGTGCTCACGAGTGACCGAGCGGGAAAGAAGAAGAAGGTGAGGGGATGGAGATTGGGTAGGAATGATATATATATTTTACGTTAGTTAAAATAAAACGTGTTTAATTTATTTATATTTCTTCATATAAGTTCTGGCACAGAGAGAAAAAAAAGTAGGGAGAGCCGGAGTGTGATTGCAGTGCGATAATCAATGTTTAATTTATTTTGACAATGCACTCTCCCATGATAGCACTGGTAATGCAATATATCACGATGCAAGATGGGGAGACACCAAAACATTGGATGGTGTGAAAAGGATGTTTTTTTCAAAAAAAGTCGTGCATATACTGGGTCTTGTTAATAAGCAGTTGACATATAGAAATGTTGCAGCAGAAACTTTGCGGGTTCTTAAAAAATCTAAATATTTTTTCTCCAGGTGGTCTCGGAGAATTTCTTCGACGATCTTGTCAATCAGAGCAAAGGAGAAGATGATGATGATGATGAGGAGGAGGGAGAAGGAGAGGGAGGTGAGGAAAATATAATATTATTTATTTATCTAAATGCATTATTTGTATTCCTTGGAACTCTCGGAAAGGGATTGAGCAATATTTGGTAAATTTTGATCAAATTTTGACGTAAGAGTGAAAAATGGAGAATACGGTAATCCCCATCCCCTTCCTTTTGTAGAAGATTCTGACGAATCGGGTGACTCGGAAGTGGAGGGAGATGAAGAGGAAGAAGAAGAAGGAGAGGAGAGTGATGCTGCCGGTGACGATGGCGCTGATGATGATGGTGAAGAGGAGGTCGCTGATGATGAGGATGAGGAGGAAGATGTCGCTGATGATGATGATCAAGATGATGGAGAGGAGTCAGGAGAGGATGAGGAGGAAGAGGAAGAAGAAGAACCAGTGAAACCGCCTCAGGGCAAGAAGAGAAGATTGAAATGAAGGAGGAATTGAGAGGATTCGATTGTTAGGAGATGACTGTTTTGTTGTTGATCTTTGATCTTCGATCGTTGTTTTGATTCTGCACCATCGGGTGTTGTTGTGTTTCACAGATTGTTGTTAGCGAAATGGAATGAAGTTGTTTCGATTTATACTTCACCTTGAATTGAATTGGAATAAGAGTTATTGACTCCGTATCAAATATCTGATGAGATGTATCGAAAAGATTGCGTCATTCTTAAGTAATCGGACTATTAATTAGTTTAATTGCTATCAGGAGAATGGCGTCCAAACTGGTGATTCCCCAGGTGCCGAAGAAAGAGGAGGAGGAGAGGTGGGTGGATTAACGATTCAGAACTTCATTAATAGCGCACTAGCACTTGTCGTTTGTTTCGGTGTTTGAAAATTGGTCGCACCTAAAATACAGCATTATTTTAATAGCTAGATTGACTAGACCTTCAAGTGTTGTCGGATCGAACAGTAGCTCTCTCCTTTTTGCACACTCTCACTGACCCGTGATGAAGTGTGCAGAATGGAGAAAGCGCTATCCGACCCTGCGCAATTACTAATGCGTGCAATTTAGGTCATTAAATCAGCATAATATTGTAAACACTTCCCTCTCATCCTCCGTTCTCTTCCTCTCCATTTAGCACACTAATAGACACACGTTAGAGTGTGCAGAATGGAGAGAGTTCAATCCGACCCGGCAATACTATCCATTCTCCTCTGCTCCTTCCAGTATCCCATCAGCCTCGTCTAAGATCGTCTCTGCCTCTTCCGCTTATTCGACGACGTTCAAGAAGCGAACGCCCAAAGAGAAACCGATCGATGAGCACGTGTCGGCGGCTGGTGAGTTTATTTAATTATATTTATTATTATTAATATTTTACGTGAATAATGAGAACGTGTTCGTGCTTGATTCATTGCATTTGTTAGTAAGCAAAATCGAAGGGAGTATTGCATAGAGGAAGGTCGCGTTGATTTGATGAGTTTATGAAACCTCGATTCACATTTTCACATTACGATCCTCAATATCAGGCAACCCCACGTCGTGCCACTTCTGCGGCACCTTCAACCGCAATCTGTACCGCTGCCCGCGCTGCGACATCGCCTACTGTGGACTCAAGTACGGTAGGGAGGAGGGAGTACGATAGACTACGGTTGTATTGATTGGACCGTGGTAGATATTTGCTGGGATATTAGAAATAGATGAATATTTTTTATTAGGACACTGTGTAGCATAAGAGTTGGTGGGAGATCAGGAATGTAATTTCGGATGTTGCGCTGTCTCTATTTTACACACTCGGAAAGAGTGTGCAAAATGGAGAGAGCGGAAATCCGAGACGACATCCCTTTTGTGAGTTGCAATACCTGTTCAGGGAACGGTGAAAAATAGGTATGCGTTACTGTGGTAAATCGCAATTATTGCATTGGTTACTGTAGCGTCATCGGGGGGCATGGTGCAGATGACGGTCTAAAATTATCGATTTTAGATGCTTCAAGGGCGAGGCGCATGCGGCCTGCTCGGAGGACTTCTATCGGGGATGCGTCAAGGAGGAATTGCAAGGAAAACAGTCGGAGAAGATGGTACGGTAGGGGTATACTGTAATGAGCAAAATAAGGCACGGTAGCGAGGAATAGGCTTCGGTAGGAGATACGAGGAGAAATCGAAGCGGATGCGGTTGGGATGTACGGTTGTAGTTGTGCGGATGCGTTTTAAAGCGATTAGGTGAGCAAGGATTTGTCACCTGGTGATTCTCGGTGCCAGTGAGTAATGGAAAGATCAGAAGTTTGTCTGTTGTTGACGAAGTCGCGTCTGTCGATGGTGATAAGAATATTTGTTGAGCTCCATCAAGAGACAGTATTGTCCCAGACAGCATATTATCAGTATAATAGAATGATGTAGCCAGCAACCGACTGGTTGAGGAGAAACTCTGATGACTTACCTCTGTTCTCTCTCTCTCTTTTTCTCGGATCCTTATTTTGCTTCAGTGATTTCTAGTAGGTTACGCTCATAGTTCATATTAGTAACATATTTGGAGGTTAATTAAATAAAATGAAATATTCATTAAAATTATATTTAATTTTTACAGGACGACAGTCCCCTGCCCGAGTCCTTCGAGGAAATGATGAAGGCGTATCTGGCGGGCAGGAGGGACACCATGCCAGGTACGGTAGGAGGGCAGGAGTATTGTAGTTTATAGATTTGTTGAGCAGATCGATACTGGGTAAGTGAGGCTACCAGGAACTGTGGAGTTTCATGAGGCACCCATTTGGATTTTAATTTTGACACCAATAAATCGAACAATTGGTTTATCCAACAAGGATGTTTGTGCTTTCACTAGTTCATCTTGATTTGGCTTGTGTTCACGCACTAATTCCGTGTCCTAAGACGGCGATAGATAAAATTTCCACCCTGAAACAATGCTCATTCATTGAATAGACTTGAAGACCTGGGACATTGTGGTTACACTGGTTGATCGAAAATGGTCAAAGGCTTACTAGATCAATGTTTGGCTCGTTGACATGACAAAATACCCAAATATCAAGATCAAGGTACTACAGTAACCCTTTTCTACCGTTCAGGAACCTCTGCGACTGACGAGAAGGGCGAGCCATTGTATGACTCGGATGATGAGGATCCCAACGAGAAACAGCCAGAGGAGGAGGAACACTATCTGGATAAGGTACGGTAGATAAAGGGGAGAGGAATACGGTATGTTTGGTGGGACAGATCGATAAGTGATGTTTATAGATAAATTACGGTAATTGGTGGGAAGTACGGTATTTTGCTGGTACAGGAGAATGTTTGATAGTACTCTCTCCATTCTGCACACTCTGTAGCCGGTCAGAGAGTGGAGAGTGCCGCTGTTCCATCAGTCAGCACTATTTGGAAGGGATGACTTATCACGATATTCGCTACAGTATCCTCATCAGATTACGGTACTTCTTCAGGTGCTACAGGGTACGGTAGAGGGATACGAAGACGAGGAGGAGGCGGACATCGAGAGGAAACTCATGGTGAGAACTTATACTCTTTTCGGCCCGCTGAGGCTATGCTTCACTGTGATTATTGAGACTGGGTATTCTTTTGATGTCAGTGTCTTTTCAGCTGAAACAAATATATTGAAATAAAAAATATTTTGATCCGGTAATGCTTCGCTTCATGAACAGCTCTTGAGATGGCTCTTGTGCTTTACGGCGATAGAAATGTCATTGGAGTTGTAAAATTCTTAAAATTAATTTCGAGAAGAATTCTTTGCCAACATTCAATCTCCATCAATATGTTTCTTCATTATCCAGTAGCGTGTGTGCTGTATAGTAGCTCTCTCCATTCTGCACACTCCCTCTCCGGTCATGAAAGTGTGCAGAATGGAGAGATTCCTACTCAATCCCATATCAATAATTTCCCTTTCTCTCATTAATCTCTTTCCCTTTCTCAGTGCATGGGCGTGGGGTCTGAGATGGAGGCCCTTATGGCGGCCCTCAACGACGACGAGAAGGAGGCATTCGCTGCACTTGCCGAACAGGTGGGCGGAGCTTGAGGGGGACGAGGGGCGGGCTTAGAAGAGGGCGGAGCTAAATAGGGAGGAGGGGCAGGGCTTTGAGGTGAGCGGAGCATGTTTATGATTGGGGATTTGGAAACGGATTGTACTCTTGTATCTGTAGAGGAGTATTTAAATGAAAAAATAAATTGTTCGATGTCAGTGCAAGGTGGATTCGTGCAGCGCGTCTTTGTTGTATGGGGGAGGAAAATGCTCCATTGATTTCAGTAGTAGTAAATTGAATTTAAAAAAAGTAAATCCACAGCAAAACGAAGATGGTTGGTATTAAAAAAAGGCTAATACTAGTTTAAAACAAATCAATAAAAACATTTCAGGTGTACCAGGAAGAGCAAGGCCTTGGCGCGAGTTGCTTCAAGAAGAAATAGATGATTTGCGATATTATTATTGTTTTATTTTGTTTTGTTAACTCGTTTCCCGAATGTTTTTTACGCTGATTGATCGTTGATAAAATGTTCTCCAACGTTTCATTCGCTTTTGGATATTCTAAGCGGTTTCGTAACCGAATTGATATATCTGTGATTCCTTCTTACGGAAGGGAAAGTGATAGCAAGAGTAGCCACACAGCATGCTCGCCTCGGCCTTGGTGCGACCGTGCAGCAGTTCAGCTGCAGCCCTGCAGCGAGGGGCTGCAGCTGCTGCAGGAATTGCACAGCGCCGCACTCTCGCCACCAGCGAGGTATGAGGAATGCGAGATTGTGAATGTATAAAGATAAAAATGAGGGATGAAAGGGGGGGGGGGGGGGGCTGAATAAACTTAAATGAGGAACTAGGCTTATTGTGCAAGGTAGATTGGTGCTGTGTGATTTTGGTATTTTGGGAATGAGAGGGTCTTATTAATAACAAAATCTTAACGTTTGGTTAATGCTTTACCTCGCTTGTGCGAGTAGTGTACGAATAGTGTGCGTGAAGCGAGGATATTACGAGAAATGTGTTATTTTCGCACAATAATAATGATAACTATAATAATAACTTTCCTCTTTTAGAATCTGACGTCGAAGATCGCTCCGCAGCTGGCGGACGAGAGGAGGAGACTCTTCGCTGTCGTGCACGTCAATGATCGACAGTGGAAGGTATACGGTAGGAGTGATACAGTATGGCAAGGGGGATCGAGAACTGAATTTAGTATTTTAAAAAACTTTTTATTCCGGTCTTGGCTTTCCATTCTGCACACTCATGCCTTTCTTTGGACTGGTGAAAGAGTGTGCTAAATGGAGAGAGCGTGAAATCGAAACTACGTGTCTTTGGTGCACATTATCATACGGAGGGAATAGGAAACGAGAATGGACGCTTATTCTTTCACTAGGTCAGGGAAAAGTAGTACAGTTGGTATCAAGGGGTTACGGTAAAATCGATTAATCGATCGATAATCTCTCATCTTCTCAGGTGACTTCGGGCGATCTGATCCAACTGGAGGGCGCGAGTCCCCTCGAGCACGGAGATAAGATCAAACTGGAGAAGGTGAGAGGGGTAGTGATGTCGGTTCGGTTTTCTGCTCTCTCCATTTTGCATACTAATTCCTTTCTCTAACCGACAAGATAGTGTGCATAATGGACAGAGTGATAAACGATATGGCATCTATTGTAAGCGGTAAATTCTGTTGTTATCGGTAATACGCTGGAGTTGAGACTAGTTATAGCGTAATATTGGGGTGTGTCAAAAGTTCTTACAAAAAATTTCGAAAAAAATTTTCTCAGCTTCCAAGAAATCAACCGAGTCCTGCTAAGAGGCGATGTATGGTGCTATCACTGCTCTTTAGTTTCATTAGTTCAGCCATCAAGATCGTTACAGTTTGTATGAAATATGACTTTTAGACCAGACCTTACTAAAATCACCTATTCAAGTTTCTCTTTAACGGTGAGGTAAAAATCTGGTTACTATTTTCGGTGAGTTGAGAGACGACAATATGCAATTTGAACGCTCTCCGAACCTTCCGAAACGCATTGCATCATAACTACGAAACTCACCATTTCCCATATATTTTTTATAAAATTCGCGAATTTCGCCGCAATAATAGTTAGAAGTTATTCAGCAAAAATTAAAAGTAATAATATTTATTATTTAAGGAATATCGATTGGCTAATAAGCTCGAAAAAATTGAAAACTAAAAATTCGACCCTCTGGAAAAGGCATGAGAGTGAAAATAATTGACCTACTTCTATCGCCTAATTATAAAACTTTCTTGTATCATTTTTAAATGGAGCTCCATCGTCATCTCCTACTGTGGTTTTAATCTGGATTTCTCATCTTCACCCTCTGTTGAATTAGAGTTTTTTGAAACTAGGGTTGCGAAACCCACTCTTCACATTATTGCGTCATAATTATGCAACATTTCCGAAATCTGAAGACGGATCAAAATAGTATTTTTCTACCTCTAATAAACGCAAGAAAAGCTTTGAGATTGTACTTCGGAATACACATAAAATAAAATAAAGAAAAATTTTGTAAGAACTTTTGACAAACCCTAATAGAAGCGGGAAAAGTACTTTTTTTACATGAGATCATCAAACAATCATCGAACTGCGACTTTTTCAAAATAAAATAATTTAGTGAAACGTGAACCGAGAGGATTGGTAAAGGCGAAATGTTATGTGCTATTCCGATTTTCGATTTATGATTAGAGAGGGCAATGGGGTATTAATAAACAAACCCAAATATTTATTCCTTATACTTCGCTTATAGAATCGAGTGTGCTGAATCTAACAACAGCAAAGAAAGGCATAAAAAATGATAATATAATAAAATATAGGGATTTACCAAAATCTTCGATTAACTGCCCATCTACCGTAACCAATGGGGGCGAGTTAGCGCGAATTTATTACTGAAAATGTTTCATTCTGATTTTAAAATATTTGAACAATATTTTTATTCATTTTTGTGTATGCCACTTTGAGAAGTAATGAAAGTGGATATAATACTGGTGAATTTAAGAGAAAAAGTTAGAATGCGAACGAGAATTCGATGAAATTCGAAAATCATGAAGTGCTGTCTTCAAGGCCGTTAAGCGATACTTCCGAGTGATAGTAGCCAATCGGTTTCACAAGTAAAAGAGTCCAGCACCCATAGAACGAGCTGTGATAGGCTAATAAGAACGGGCCGAAAAGATAACGATGCTATAGGTCTGAAAGTGCGGAAAACAGCCGAAAATGAGTGATTTTTGGTGTTTTAAAACTGCAAAAGTATAGTTCCGAGTGAAAGCTCAGGTATTTGCTTGTGATCGTAAGGCACCCCATGTCCCAATGGAATTCAAGAGCATTTGGTGTAACACAAAATGCATGGGCTTAACTTGAAATGTGCTCTTTCGATTCTAGAGCGAGTTTCCTGCATGTCTCTTTGCGACATTAAATGGAGATTAAGGAAATATAGCGACAGCGTGAAAGCATTCTGATAGTGAGAGGCAGAGGATGAAAGCATGAACTAGGGGTGCCATGCCACTTTTGACACTCTCCATTCTGCACACTCTCTCGTCAGTCTGCTCGGCGAGTGAGTATGCAAAATGGAGAGTGCTGAAACCGAAACAATATTTCAAGTGTGAGTTGTCCAATACAATTTAGTGAAAGCATAGTATGAAATTTAGTTGTGACCTATGTCGCAGGGAGGAATTGTTTCATGCCTGCTCTTTCAAATTAGGACAACCGAGTGAAACATAGAAATGGCGCGGATGTTATTGAATTTTAAATTTCATGCTCTAATACAATGCAGCAGGTAATAAACAAATCGATTATAGATTTTTTGCGTAATTTTGAGCAACAAAGACAAAATAATCGTTTTGCCTCATTTTTAGGAACCAAGAAAGGCTAAAGAAAAAGAAACCCGCTGGTGCATATGAGGCCGTTCGCCTTATTTTCGAGCAAAACGGATGAGTTCTGGCACAGCTCAAAAAGGTCGATTTTCTGAAACTGTGTGTTTTGGGGTTATCGAGGGTGGTGGTGACGATGGGCGTATCCATTTTGTCCTCAAGCCCCTCGTCGGCTCCAGACGGCGTCAAGTCGAAATCGCATTTTGACGCTCTTCTCGGCTCCCGAAAGTGCTAATTTTAGGTGATAGTGTTTCCTTGGGTAGAATTCGACGGCGAACACGCCTGTCTAGTTCATTTTTCATGATTTTCCCAAATAATTTTCTAAAATGCCAATCTTCACAGAGACGTTTCCGGGATTGCCACTGTGCAGATATCGATCGGGCGTCACGAGAGGATTCCGAATCTATAATTTCATCCATTTCTTGGGTCGGACCGCCGAGCTATCCATTTTGAAGTGCTATGAGATTGTAAGAAAATGAGGCTTTCCTCCCCTTCCTCTCCCTACTCTCTCTTGCGCTTTCTCTATTTGCCACGCTCTCTCGTCGTGCGGGGTCAGGGAAGCGATCGAGGGGGGAGAGGAAGGGACGTGGGAGCCTCATTTTCTTACAATCTCATAGCACTTCAAAATGGATAGCTCGGCGGTCCGACCCTACCCCCGGAAAATCTGTTCACCTAAAATTAGCCTTCTGGGGCGCCGCACAGCACGTCAAAATGTGATTTCGACGTGACGTCGGAGCCGACGAGGGGCCTAAAGGCAAAATGGATACGCCCATCGTCTTTACCACCCTCGATAACCCCAAAACACACAGTTTCAGAAAATAGACCTTTTTGAGCTGTGCCGGCATTGGCTCGAAAATAAGGCGAACGGCCTCATATTTAAACGAAATTGTTGCTTCCTCAGTGGGTTTAAACTTTAGCCAATAGAATCGTACATTCGTTTGATAACAGAACTGAATATTGTAGATCAGGTACATTTAATTTTTTTTTGAATATTCAAACATATATTTATACATTTATTTATTTCTCAGGTGCTGGCTGTTGGCTCGTCTGATTTCTCGCTCTTCGGCCGCCCTCTGCTGCCCGCGGATCAA
This sequence comes from Pristionchus entomophagus, assembly GCA_036245825.1. Classification (NCBI taxonomy): domain Eukaryota; kingdom Metazoa; phylum Nematoda; class Chromadorea; order Rhabditida; family Neodiplogasteridae; genus Pristionchus; species Pristionchus entomophagus. The sequence continues at coordinate 2,248,792 of BTSX01000003.1, forward strand.
GTGACTGTCAGTTTATTTGATTAATTAAATGATTTTAATTAATTAATTTTAAAGAGTATTTTGAATCTTGTGAAATTTCATAGATGAAAGTGAGTCGTGGTTTCAAGAGGCGATGAAATCCAGACAGAAATTAGGAAGATCGATTAAAGGAAATTTTCAATTATAAGTTAATTTAGATTATAGGATTAGGCACATTATTATTTTTAAATCGCTTATCTTATTCGATACGGTACCCTCTCCTCTATAGGTGGAGGCTACGGTAGTGGAGCGATCTCACAAGTCGCCCGAGCTGTACTATCGCCACTACAACCACCACCAGACCAAGATTACTCGATGTGAGTGCATTTTAGTATTTTAGATCATAAGGCACTTATAATTCGAATTTGAATAGCATTTTAGAAACAAGTAACTTCACGTGCTCAAAATTGCTAAGGGCTCCGTAAGATTGAGGTTACATCAACGGTTGAAACTCTCGAGCGATGGAGCTTCAGTTAATAGAGCTCTTTGGTGTGTTCAGACTAAAAAATCTATTTCAGTGCGTGTGTATATGACATTTGATCAGTCAACCTTCTCCTATGATTTTGGTGTTTCAGCAATATCATAAAGCTAGAGGGATGAAGGGTTTGCGCTCGTACGTTCACATTTCAGATTAAATTAAATCCTAGTATGTTTTAGAGTACATGATCAATCAATTATCTACAGGGCAGACGACTGAGACTACTCTATTGCGAATCGACTCGGTTCGCGCCTCTCCCTCCCTCCTGAATGGCCATTCCTCAGAGGAGACACGAGAGGCTGCCCCTGTCTGAGAGGGTATGGTAGTCGAGGAGTACGGTAGCCCCCCCCCACTCCCCTCTGATCTCTCGGCCAATCGATATCACTGTCTGTGTAGGCATCCACACTTGTTTTGATAGATTTAGAGTGAATTTGTCCCCTGTTTTTGTTGATTATGTTGTGTTGTAAAATTGAAGATAAAACAGTAATTATTTGACCTCGTGGTTTGATAAAATAATTGGTGACTAATGTGCCGGAAGAAAGGTATCTAATGAGAGGATTTGATTGACGATCTCGAATAATCGGGGGCACACGAACACAGCTGGCAATTTTATTATTTAACTACTAACGGATTCAATATTTGGCGAGTATACTCGGTGATTGGGTGCTTTAGCGTCTTTTTATAAGCGGTTTATGACTGTGAAAATAATCTCACTTCGGTCCGGAATAGCTATTATCGTCTCGAGCTGATTCAGCAGTTGGGCCCATGAGGAGGGACAGGAGAGGCTCTCTCTATTTTGCACTCTAGTGATATTAAATCTGAAGTAGATCCTCCTCAATTCGGGTGCTCACTTGGTTCTCTAGCCAGCGAGAGAGCACACGAATTGAAAATAGTGAGTTCCGAGTTGGCATCACTACTACACACCCTCTCGCCGGACAGACAGACGAAAGAGTGTGCGAATTGGAGAGAGTTAATATACGATTCGGTCTCTAATTGAAAGAATTGTGTGGTACTAGAGGCGAGAACTGATGAGCATTTTCGAGCATTTGATGATCAAATTGAGCATTTTCGGAGATAATTTGTTGCCGAAAGTAGAATTAGTAACGAATTGTACAATTGATTAGAATATTCTGTTGAGCATAATTACTGGAAAACGCCGGAGCCTCGGTTATGATAGTAGTGAAACTAAAATCGCGTTAGAGAAATTTTTCGTATTTTTGAAGTAAATGCCCCGTGGATCGCAGTTTGAGAATGCGGGCACAAATGTAACAGTGATTCAACACGAATCTAGCATGTGCGATTGGGAAACGGCCATGTTTTTTGGCCTGGTTTGTTTTAAAATAAACGCAAAATTGTTTGAAATGTTTTTCTTCGAAATTCAATCATGGCGAGTCGCCGTTTCCGCGACCTCACTTTAACACTGTATGTGGTAAACATGTAATGCGACTGTGGACGGAACCGTAATATCACAAACACACTTCAATTCCTTACGCAACGTCATTCATATTGTTTAGGGAAGTTAGGGAAGCTTATTGAGGATTGTTCAGTGCTCTACCCATCCCTGTTTACCGTAATGATCTCTTTCCTGATGTTCAGGCAACCCCACGTCGTGCCACTTCGGCGGTACCTTCAATCTCCGCTGCTCGCGCTGTGACGTCGCCTACTGTAGACTTAAGTACGGTAGAGTGGAGGTACGGTAGTTAACGGGCTACGGTAGGGAGGATGGAGGATTACGGTAGATCACGGATTGCTTTAGTTGACGGCTACTGTTGTATCGATGGGCTATTTCAGCTGTTGTTGCTGGAGTTGGGTAAAATAATAGTAGCTAACATTATGAAACCGTGTAACGAAGGAGTTAGTTGGAGATTAAGAATGCCATTTCGGATGTTGAGCTGGCTCTATTCTGCACACTTCATCGCCGATTGGAAAATAGTGTGCAGAATGGAGAGGAGCGGAAATCCGAGACGACATTCCTTGTAGGGTAGACAAGCTTGAGTTACAATAGATGGCCAGGGAACGGTGGAAAAATGGTTGTGTTACTGGAGGCCTGTAAATATAGATCACGATTATTGTATAGGCTACTGTAGCTTTGAGGGGTACGGTGCAGATTACGGTATCGAATAATCGATTGTAGATGCTTCAAGGGCGTGGCACACGCGGCCGGAGGACTTCTATCGGGGATGCGTCAAAGAGGAATTGCAGGGAAAACAGGCAGAGAAGATGGTACGGTAGGTAGATCTATGGGTCAGATCGATGATGTTTATAGATAAATTACGGTAGTTGGTGGGAATTACGGTATGCTGTTGGTACATGAAACTGTTTTGATAGTACTCTCTCCATTCTGCACACTCTGTAGCCGGTCAGAGAGTGGAGAGTGCCGCTGTTCCATCAGTCAGCAATATTTGGAAGGGATGTCTTATCACGAAATTCGCTACAGTATCAGATTACGGTACTTTTCAGGTGCTGCAGGGTACGGTAGAGGGATACGAGGACGAGGAGGAGGCGGATATCGACAGGAAACTCATGGTGAGAACTTATAATCTTTTCTCCCCGTTGAGGCTGTGCTTCACAGGGATTATTGATACTTGGTATTCTTTTGATGTCAGTAGATGTTTTTCAGCTGAAACAAATATCTGTTCAAACAAAAAATATTTTGATCCGGTGATGCTTCGCTTCATTAGCAGATCTTGAGATGCTCTTGTGCTTTACTGCTATAGAAATGGCATTCGAGTTTTAAAATTCAAATTCAATTCATTAAAAATTCTTTGCCAACATTCAATCTCCATCAGTATGTTTCTTCATTATCCAGTAGCGTGTGTGCTGAATAGTAGCTCTCTCCATTTTGCACACTCCCTCTCCGGTCATGAAAGTGGGCAGAATGGAGAGATTCCTATTCAATCCCACATCAATAATTTCCCGTTCTCTCATTAATCTCTTTTCCTTTCTCGTCAGTGCATGGGCGTGGGGTCTGAGATGGAGGCCCTCATGGCGGCCCTCAACGACGACGAGAAGGAGGCATTCGCTGCACTCGCCGAACAGGTGGGCGGAATTTACGGGGATGGGGCGGGGCTTGGTGGGCGGAGCCTAGGGAGAAGGCTTGTTTAGAAATGATTTTGGAAGGGATCGGGTCGTGCTATCACATCTATAGACAATGAAAAATGATTCTGTGCGGCGCGTATTTGGTGAAAGGAAAATGCTTCATCGATTCGAGCAGCCACTTGATTGTGAATTTAACTAACTATTTCCATAGCAACATGAGGATAGCTGGTTTTTAAAAGTCTAATTTCAGTTTAAAAAATAAATGATTAAAATACATTTGAGGTGTACCAGGAAGAGCAAGGCCTCGGCGCGAGTTGCTTCAAGAAGAAATAGATGATTTTCGATATTATTATTGTTTTATTTTATTTTGTTAACTCGTTTCCCGGAATGTTTTCATGCTGATTGATCGTTGATAAAGTTTCTTCTATCATTTTATACGATTTATGATATTCTATTGCAACCGAATTGATCTATCTGTGATTTGTCCTTGCTAAAAGGGAAGTGATAGCAAAGAGCTGCACAGCATGCTCGCCTCGGCCTTGGTGCGACCGTGCAGCAGCTCGGCTGCAGCCCTGAAGAGAGGAGCTGCAGCTGCCGCGGCTGCAGCACAGCGCCGCGCTCTCGCCACCAGCGAGGTAAGAGGGATGTGAGATTGTGAATGTAAAAAGAGAAAAATGAGGTATGAAAGGGGGGGGGGGGCTGAATAAACTTAAATGAGGAACTAGGCTTATTGTGCAAGGTAGATTGGTGCTGTGTGATTTTGGTATTTTGGGAATGAGAGGGTCTAATTAATAATAAAATCTTAATGTTGCGATTTGGTTAATGCTTTATCTCGCTTGTGCGAGTAGTGTACGAGTAGTGTGCGTGAAGCGAGGAGATTGCGAGAAATGTGTTACTTTCGCACAATAATAATGATAATTATAATAATAACTTCCTCTTTTAGAATCTGACGTCGAAGATCGGGCCGCAGCTGGCGGACGAGAGGAGGAGACTCTTCGTTGTCGTGTACGTCAATGATCGACAGTGGAAGGTATACGGTATTGGAGATACAGTAGGAGGAGGGATCGGGAACTGAGCTAATTATATTTCCTTTTTTATGTTTTAGCTCTCCATTCTGCACACTGATGTCCTTCGTTTGACAGATCTGACAGTGTGAAATCGAAACGGCGTCTCTTTGGTCACATTAGCATACGGAGGAAATAAGAAACGAGTATGGACGCCTATTCATTCACTAAATTAAACGAATAGTAGTACAGTAGGCGTCGAGGAAATACGGTAACATCGATTAATCAATCGATAATCTCTCATCTTCTCAGGTGACGTCGGGCGATCTGATCCAATTGGAGGGTGCGAGTCCCCTCGAGCATGGAGACAAAATCAAACTAGAGAAGGTGAGGGGTAGTGATGTCGTTACGGTTTTCTGCTCTCTCCATTTTGCATACTAATTCCTTTTTCTAACCGACAAGATAGTGTGCATAATGGAGAGAGTGAAAAACGAAATGGAGAGAGAATGCTCATTGAATTGGGATTGTGAGTGAAGACTGCCTGAGATGTATCACCCGTCTTCCGAATTTTCGTGTAAAGAAATCAGAGTGAAACAAAATGCGAGAGCGCATTTAGCGCCAAACCTGAGGTGGCTGTATATTTGTGCAGTTGTTTCCTGTGTCCTGTCGGTTCCTTTATGAATAAATGTGGAGATTTGGGAACTATAGCGATAGCATGAGAGGTAGAGTGGGACGAAAATATGAACTGGGGATGACATGCCGCTTTTGAATCTCTCTATTCTGCACACTCTGCTCGGCGGTCTGATCGGCGAGTGAGTGTGCAGAATGGAGAGTGCTTGAATATAGAAACGGTGTCTCTAGTGTCAACTGCCAAAACATACATAATAATAATAAAAACATCATAATATTTTGGGTTAGCCAGCTTTTACATCTATACTATCGCTCCACACCAACTCTTTTTTGTTAATACAATTTCCTGAAACATGAAAAGAGGATGTTATTGAATTCGATATTACATGCGCGGTTACGCATACACATTGTTATTAGAACTAAGACAAGCTAATGAAACGTGAGACCCGCTGATGTTGAATCGAAATTCTTAACGCTTTTTCGGATCTAATATGTTTTCTCAAAAGTAGAATTTCCGTAAATGAGAATTACAAAATTAACATAGCTGACTGTACGATGGAAAAAATATTACAACTTTTTTAAAATAAATTAATTCTCAGGTGCTGGCTGTTGGTTCATCTGATTTCTCGCTCTTCAGCCGCCCTCTGCTGCCCGCGAATCAAGTGACTGTCAGTTTATTTTATTAATTAAATGATTTTAATTAATTAATTTTAAAGATCCAAAGTATTTTGGATCTTGTGAAATTTGAAAGGTGAAGGTGAGTCGTGGTTTCAAGAGGAGGTAAAATCCAGGCAGAAATCAACGTGATCGATGAACATGCGACTTTTAGTAGAAAAAAGAGTAGTCACTAGTATTTCTTTATCGAGTATCATTTATTCACAACCCCGATATAGTTCGCTTTCCTCTGTAGGTGGAGGCTACGGTAGTGGAGCAATCTCACAAATCGCCCGAGCTGTACTATCGCCACTACAACCACCACCAGACCAAGATTACTCGATGTGAGTGCCTTTTAAAATATTCAAGATGTTATATCGATGGCGCATGGCTCTCGAATTTGCAGATTTTTACCAACCAGGCGCCTCACGTGCTTAAATTCTAAGGGCCCCGTAAGATTGAGGTTGCATCAGAAGTTCAAGCTTTCGAGCAATGGAGTTTCAGTTAATGGAGCTCTTGGAGTCGTCAGAGTAAAAAATCAATTACAGAGCGTGTGTATAGGTGATTTGATCATTCGACTCTCCAATGTTTTTGGTTTTTAAGCAAAATCATAAAGCTAGATGGATGGAGGGTTGGCGTTCACAGAAAGTTTCAGATTTAAAAAAAATCCCTTTCTGTGTTAAAGTAAATGATCAATCAATAATCTGCAGGGCAGACGACTGAGACTACTCTATTGCGAATCGACTCGGTTCGCGCCTCTCCCTCCATCCTGAATGGCCATTCCTCAGAGGAAACACGAGAGGCTACTCCTGTCTGAGAGGGCACGGTAGTCGGTAGTCCCCTCCCCTGTGATCTCTCGGCCAATCAATATCACTGTCTGTGTAGGCATCCGCACTTGTTTTGATAGATTTAGAGTGAATTTGTCCCCTGTTTTTGTTGATTATGTTGTGTTGTAAAATTGAAGATAACACAGTAATTATTTGACCTCGTGGTTTGATAATTGGTGACTAATGTGCCGAAAGAAAGGTATCTAATGGGAGGATTTTATTGACGCTCGCGAATAATCGGGGGCACACGAACACGGTTGGCAGTTTTATTATTTAATTACTAACGGGTTCAATATTTTGCTAATGGACTCGGTGAGTGGGTGCTTCAGCGTATTTTTATAAGCAGTTTATGAATGTGAAAATAATCTCACTTCGGTCCGGAATAGCTATTATAAAATGCGTCTCGAGTTGATTCAGCAGTTGGGCCCGTGAGGAGGGACAGGAAGGGCTCTCTCTATTTTGCACACTAGTGATATTAAATCTGAAGTAGATCCTCCTCAATTCGGGTGCTCACTCGGTTCTCTAGTCAGCGAGAAAGCACACGAATTGAAATAGTGTGCTCCGATTTGTCACCTTCTCGTCGGACAGACAGACGACAGAGTGTGCGGATTGGAGAGAGTTAATATTCGGTTCGGTTTCCCTAATAGATAGAATTGTGTTTGGTATGAGTTGCTGCCAGAGCTGATGAGGAAGGATTGGCTCGTGCCCGAGTCCATCATCTGCACGGACGACGAACAACATGATGTGATTACAGTAGTTATTTGAGAGTTGATGGTAAATTGTGGAGAAGGTACTTACTGTAAATTGCCTAAAAAGTAGTACTGTAGCATGAAAACACAACGTGAACTATGAATAGAGGTACAGAAGGTGAGAAGTGGTGCAAGAATACTTGTGAGATTCGTTCATTCAATGCCCGGGTTATCAAGGTTTCGCGGTGATTTTAAACTATGTGGTGTACACTCCTGATCAATTTTTTTAAATCGATTTCGTAAATTACATAAATCTAACAATTCCGGTTGTGTTGAACTCACCGGATTCCAATCACTTGTTTCATGCGCATTCTAGTTTCATCTCCACTATGAATCGTTAGGGATGCCGCGAGAAATAATGGTCAGTAAGCGGAGTTAGCAAACAATAAAACGATCCCTGCGCCTCCTTGCGTATTCATGTTTCATTCTCATTATTAATTAAGTACATGGCCAATGCGGGAGAACAATTTCTTTCCGATAGAATCTTTAAATTAAAAGCATTCGCTAGTTAGTGCTAATGATGCCATTTCGGTGTAATTTCTTTCCATTTTGCACACCATCCCCCCAGTTAGTGTGCGACGATAGAGTGTGTAGAATGGAGAGAGCTGAAAACCGAAGTGAACTAGTCATTGCTGATTCGCAGGCGGTGAATGCGCTGGTGATGGACGGCACGAGCAGCGATGGGACCATCGCCGCGTGGTCGAGTCGGTGGGCGATTTTAATATTTACATATATATATTTTTTAAATTATTAAATATCACTTGGATTTTATTGACCATGCCAGCTTCTTGTTTCGCATCTTCTATCTCAGGTGTGCGCATCCAAGTTGGAAACAAGTGTAAAAACAAGTTAAAACAGCCCTGTGTACCATCGTGTTTTTTTGTGCAAATCCAAGTTGGAAACAAGAATGTGGGCGGAGTCGGACGACCTAATTTTTTCATTGCCATATCCATAGTTAGTGCAGATACGTACAGTATCCCGCCCTCTGGTGTGGTTACCGTAACCACCGCTGCGGGAGTGCACCGTGGAGACTACTGGTTGAGGGTCCGTCTCCACGGTGAACGTTCAAAAAGCGTGCTATCACCGCATGATGGGGGAGATGCTCGCTGGGTTGGGTCATTAAACCGAAACCAGTTCGGTTTCAGCGCCTTTAAAAGATTCCTGAGCTCTGGAAGCGACGGGTAAGAGACCCCTTGATTCCAACTTGTAAATGGACTTGTTTCCAGCTTGGAATTACATACTTGTTAACAAGTTGGAATGTCACTTGTTTCCAACTTGTAAAGGCATTTAGACTTGTTTCCAACTTGGGTTACCCAAGTTGGGTATCTCGCCCTGAGATATGTTCTCGTGTAATATCTAGAATGTGATAATGTTGCGAGCTGGGATCATAGTGTAATATTGGGGTGTCCCATAAGTCTTGATACTTAGGTTTTTTCTCTGTCTGTTTGAATCCAAACAAGATTGGCTTAGCGACACTGTGTGGAAAAACTATGGGTATGGCCGGATGAAAAAAAAAACAAAGGAAGATCATTGTTTGAGCCAAATTGAATTATGCGGAAATTTACAATAACAAACAATTTTGTAATCAACCCTCAATGCATGTCAGAAATCGAATTTTTTTGACCTAGTTTTTTCATGACTTGAGATATTTCCTGTTTACTAATTTTAGCTTGCACTACAACACCCTCTCCTATTTACTTTCCTTTCAATCTGAGGTTCCCATCGTTACTTTCAACTGAGCTAGAAAATATCGAATATGGGTCTGGAAAAACTCGGACTTGAGGCTATTTCATCACCAGAAGATAACAGTTTTGCCAGCCGAATAGTGAATTATTTAATTCAGCAGTACTCCCGATAAATACGAAAAAGTGATCACGATTATGAGCTGTAGTTCGCAGAAAAAAATTAAAATGTTAAAATATCAAGACTTATGGGACACCCCAATATTATCCGATTATAAAAAAAAGTTTTCTGTCAAAAATTCGTTGATGGTCATGTCAGTTCCGGGTTTCACATTTTCTATGTAATTCTTGAATAGCTATCAGCAACATTGCTAACCATTGTTGTGCTTAAAAGATAATTTACAATAATTTAATTGTATTTTGCAGACGGAAGAAACTGAACGTGTGTCGTGAGCTGATGCACTCGGAGTTGATGAGCATCGCGGTTACGAAGAAGTGAGGCATTTATTTTATTATTATTTTTAAATTTTTTTTCAAATGCCTCGTTTCCAGCAATGGTTTCAATGAACTCAAACTCACTCTTGTAAGGTTGTCAAGGCAAAAATTTCAATTATAATCTCGGAAATCCGATATGAGTTGCGCGTTCGCTGTTTCAGCAGCTTGACATATTAGTGTTAGCCCAGCGCGGGGAATTTGATTCTCATATTGTTTCGTTTCAAATATTCTGAATATATTCTACAGATTCACGTACGTTGGTGCGGGCGATGGCCACATCGAGGTCTTCAAGCGCGGAATGTACGGTAAGTATATTGATTGATTGGGGAACAGAAAAATAAAATTTCCAAACGGGATGCGAGAATACAGTAACATAAATAATTGCTAGCTATATCTCAAAATGATCTTTGATCTTTCAGATTGATCAACTGGCGATGACACTAGACGGGCAATGGATCGTGTCCCTCGCGAGTTTCGATCAGTCCATCAAGTGAGTTAAAAAGAATGCTTGTCTGATTTATCACTGCGATCTGTAAGGGTCTGAAAGTGAAGGAAGGGTGAAACATGTAGTGGGAAGGAGTCCAGTGCGTACTGGGTATTTCACGACGGGCTTGGCTCTCTCCATTCTGCACACTCTCGCCCGGTGAAGCAAAGAAATGAGGGTACTGAATAGAGAGAAATTATAAACACAATTCTTGTAAATACTGCGGCTAGAAATAAAATCACTATTGTGGGTATGAAGTGCTGTAGTATGCAGGGCGGGTGAATCATATAGGCGGTAGGAGAGACCACTGTTGTTTTGAATATGCTACTTCGGCAAATTGGTGTTTTTGCGTTTCCCCGATTACTTGATAACTTGGCGAAACGCGCACATTCCTCGTTCGAAAACATTCTATGTTTAAAGAGAGGAATCGTACTTCGTAATGGTTGTGAGATCGCTGTTCTCTTTTGCAACTGTATTGAACCGCAGCATAACTTTGGACGATTTTTATTTTAGCTTGCAGCAGCGAGGAACTATTGGTATTTTCACGTTTCACATCGCTCTTGAGGAATTGGTGAGACGCGAGAATGCCTAATGAGATTGTACGAGGGATTGTAATTCACAATGGTTGCGAGATTGCTACTAGCATTTATTAGCGTAGTGAAACGCTACAGAACCATGGATAGTATATTCACGAATATTTATATGATTTCCATTTGTTTAAATTAAAATATAATTTGCAGACTCTACTCTCTGCCTCCCGTGCTGGAGCGAGTGACCGAGAGAAGAAGGTGAGGAAGGGATTGAGTAGGGATAGTGTAATTATAAGGTTATTTTATTTGTTTTTATTTCTTTGTGTAGCTACAACAAAAATGAACGCAAGGAGAGGCGGAGTGTGTGCTTACGCAAGGAGAGGCGGAGTGTGTGCCTGTATTATGCGATATTTAATTTATTTTTGCAATTTATCTGGTTGGTGCATAAGTCTTATCGTATTTTGGGCTTGAAGTTTAAGCCTTTATAATTTTTCTGTCTTAAATCGCCCCGGTCTGTCCTTATAGCAATATATCAAGGTATGTTCGGGCTTCATAATAATAGTTTGGAATTACGCCAAGCTTTATGTATGTTCGAGAATTTTAGGTTTGGCCAAAAGCAAAATCTCGAAAAAAATTTGTCCAAATTTTGAAATCGTTGTACTTAGCTAAAATATAGTTTTGCGGATTCAAACAAAGTTAACTGAGAAGCCCTATAGGTGATCTATGTGATATATAAACGGGATAGGTGCTCAACTCCGTATCGCCCTGGAACTGGACGAAAGTCAATTCCATTGTAATTTTTCACAGTTCCCGTTTTCACGATCGGAGAGATCTGAGATAACGTGAGCTGAAGACAGCATTGAAGGCTTCAACATATATGAAAAACCTAGAGTTGGTCGGTCAAAATTGAAAGAGCTAGACAGATTCAAAGGAAAACACGCGACAAGACTTATGCACCAACCTAATATTTGTGCTGATTTTTTCGATTAAAGGTGGACGAATGACTAGATCTTTTTGATAGGCAGATAACATATAGAAATGACGAAGCAGAAAACTTGCATGATTTTTCAAGATTATTTAAAATTTTGTTTTCAGGTGGTTTCGGAGAATTTCTTCGACGATAAATCTGAGCTGGGAGATGGAGAGGGAGGTGAGGATAATTTAATATTATTTATTTATTTATGTAGCTCTCAGAAAGTGATAGTTTACTCAATATTATTACAGTTAATTTCGATCAAATGTTGACGAAAGTGTGAAAAATGGAGCATAATGCATATAGCATATAGCTTGATTCATCCATTTGTAGAAGATTCGGACGAATCGGGCGACTCGGAAGCGGAGGGAGATGAGGAAGAAGAAGAAGGAGAGGAGGAGGATGACGCTGCCGGTGACGATGGCGCTGATGAGGAGGAGGAGGTCGCTGATGATGAGCATGAGGAGGAAGATGTCGCTGATGATGAGGAGGAGGAGGAAGATGTTAATTAATTTAATTGTTATCAGGAGAATGGCGTCAAAGCTGGTGATTCCCCAGTTGCCGAAGAAAGTTGAGGAGGAGGAGGAGAGGTGGATGGATTGTACGAAATATTTCTTACGAATAGTTTTGTGTCGTTACGTTCTCGAGATGTTTGACAACAAAAACTTAATATTGTATTAATAGCTAGATGCTACCTGTTATTGATGTCGGATCGAACAGCTGGTTTCTCTATTCAGCACACTCTCATTGACTTGTGATAGAGTGTGCAGAATGGAGAGAGTTCTACTCGACACGGCAATACTATTCACTTCCCTGTCATTCTCCCTCCTTCTTTCAGTATCCCTTCGGCCTCCTCTAAGATCGTCTCTGCCTCTTCCGCCTATTCGTCGACGTTCAAGAAGCAAACGCCCAAGGAGAAACCGATCGATGAGCACGTGTCGGCGGCTGGTTTGTTTATTTAATTATATTTATTATTATTAATATTTTACGTGAATAATGAGAACGTGTTCGTGCTTGAATCATTGCATTTGTTTGTAAGAAAAGACGAAGGGAATATTGCATGAAGGAAAGTCTATTTGATTTGATGAGTTTATGAAACCTGGATTCACATTTTCACATTCCGATCCTCAATATCAGGCAACCCCAAGTCGCAATCTTCAACCGCAATCTGTACCGCTGCCCACGCTGCGACGTCGCCTACTGTGGACTCAAGTACGGTAGGGGAGGAGGGAGTACGGTAGATGAAGGGTTATGGTGGTAACTGGCGGGTTACGGTAAAGGACGAGTGCGGTTGATGGACACGGTAGGCAATCGGGATGTGATTTCGGTTCTCGCTATCTCTATTCTGCACACTTTATTGCCGATTGGCAAAGAGTGCGTAGAATGCAGAGAGCTGAGAACAGATGCGTGATTTTATGTAGGGGAAATTCGACTAAGCTTAGATAACTTAGATTACTGTAACTAGCAGGTTGGCTAAATGCCAGCTTCAGCAGTCCAGCTTACGATAGGAGAGGAGGAGTGATCAGGGCACGGTGCAGATTACGGTAGCCAATTATCGATTTTAGATGCTTCAAAGGCGAGGCACACGCGGCCTGCTCGGAGGACTTCTATCGGGGATGCGTCAAGGAGGAATTGCAGGGAAAACAGTCGGAGAAGATGGTACGGTAGGGGTATACTGTAATGAGCAAAATAAGGCACGGTTGCGAGGAATAGGCTACGGTAGGAGATAGGAGGCGAAGTCGAACCGGATGCGGTTGAGATGTACGGTTGTAGTTGTGCGGATGCGTTTTTAAAACGATTAGGTGAGCAAGTATTTGTCACCTGGTGAATCTCGGTGCCAGTGAGTAATGGAAAGATCAGAAGTTTGTCTGTTGTTGATGAAGTCGCGTCTGTCGATGGTGATAAGAATATGTATTGAGTACTATCAAAGGACGGCATTGTTCCAGACAGCATATTATCAGTATAATAGAATGATGTAGCCGACAACCGACTGGTTGAGGAGAAACTCTGATATAACTTACCTCTGTTCTCTCTTTCTCGGATCCTTATTTTGCTTCAGTGATGTCTAGCAGGTTACGCTCATAGTTCATATTAGTAACATATTTGGAGGCTAATAAAATAAAATAAATTATTCATTAAAATTGTTTTAATTTTTACAGGACGACCGTCCACTGCCCGAGTCTTTCGAGGAGATGATGAAGGCGTATCTGGCGGGCAGGAGGGACACCATGCCAGGTACGGTATGATGGATGGGGGATAAGGTAGGGGGAATATCCAGTAGGGGTACGGTAGGGGGGCAGGAGTGTTGTAGTTTAAAGATGTGTTGAGCAGGTCGATCCTGGGTAAATGACGCTACCAGAAACTGTGGAGTTTCATGAGGCACCCATTTGAATTTTAATGGGCCGAAATCGTCCCATCAATAAATGGAACAATTGGTTTTGCGCAACTAGGTGGTTTGTGCTTCCACTAGTTCTTTTTGATATCGGTTGTGCGCAAACATTAATTTCTTGGGTTTGGATATCGATAGGTAAAATATTCTAGACTGATTAGATCGGTATTGATCGGAGCAATGCTTGGTCATAAAAATATATTTTTTTAAATACCCGGGGCATTGTGGTCACACTCGTTGATTGTAAATGGTTCAAGACAAACCAGAACAATGAACGACTTTGTCGCATGACAATAAATACCTATATATCAAAGATCAAGATAGTAGGTGCCGTGCGGTTTCACCAATTTTTCGTAAGAGCATGCGTGATAAGAAGACAGTGTTGTAGATTTTCTAGATTTCCAAAATTCCATAATATTTTCACATTTCGTAATCTTTCTCCAAACTATCATGAAGCGAAACATCAGCGGGGAACCCTCTTCTCTTTCCTTCAGGAACCTCTGCGACTGACGAGAAGGGCGAGCACTAGGAGGAACACTATCTGGATAAGGTACGCTAGATAAGGGAGAGAGGGATACGGTAGGTTTGGTTGGGCTGATCGATAAGTGATGGACATGGAAACGGTATACAGTTGGCACTGATAATCTTTTTTTTTACTATAACAAATGTTTTACTAAGAGTGAAGGAGGCTGGAAGTAGTGTTTCGAGCCACTATTCCATCAAGTAGCACTATTTTTATGGGATGTTTTATCCCGATATTTGCTACAGTAATGTAATCAGATTACGGTACTGCTCAGGTGCTACAGGGTACGGTAGAGGGATACGAGGACGAGGAGGAAGCGGATATCGAGAGGAAACTCATGGTGAGATTGATTTTAATTTTTAAATAATGAAGTAAGTTTTCCCGAAAATCACATTGACCAGCTGATGAGATGCTTCACTAGGATTATTGAAACTTGGTTTTCTTCTGCGTTTAGTAGAATGCAGGCTTCTGGTCGACTGAAACAAATCTCTCTACAAATAAAAACTATTTTTGGCCCCACTGATGTTTCGCTTCATGAATATATCTTGAGCCGGCTGTTACGGGTCACGGCGATTGCATTCCAGGGAAAATTAATCAAACTAATTCCATTAGGAGTTCGTTGATAATATGAAAGCCGCTATAAATCAATTTCGTCAAACTCTCCATTCGGCACACTCTAGCCGGTCAGAGAGCTGAAGCTCTCCTAATGTCAGAGAAACGAGAGTGTGCAGAATAGAGAGGTTCCTATTCCATTCCCAATCACTAATCTCCTTCCTTTCTCTCAGTGCATGGGCGTGGGGTCTGAAATGGAGGCCCTCATGGCGGCCCTCAACGACGACGAGAAGGAGGCATTCGCTGCACTCGCCGAACAGATGGGCGGAGCTTAACGGAGGAGGAGGGGCGGGCACAGATGTGGGCGGAGCTATAGGGGTGGAGAGGCGGGGCGTAGAGGTGGGCGGAGCCTAGGGAGAAGGCTAGTTTAGAGATGATTTTGGAAGGGATCGGATCGTGGTCTCACATCTGTAGATCAACAGAGGAGATTTGAATAAGAAATCGTTTAAAATATTAAATGTCGGTGCTAGATGGATTGGTGCAGCGCTTGTTTGGTTTATGTCAGCAAACTATTGTCACTGCACGGGGGCAGATTTTAAGCTATTATTATTTAATAAATTAATAAAAAATATTCAGGTGTACCAGGAAGAGCAAGGCCTCGGCGCGAGTTGCTTCAAGAAGAAGTAGATGATTTTCGATATTATTGTTGTTTTATTGTGTTTGTTGACTCGTTTCCCGGATGTTTTTATGCTGATTCATCGTTAATAAAGTTTTCTTCAGCGATTTATTCGCTCCCTGATGTTCTAAGCGGTTTAAAACCGATTTGATCCTATCTATCTGAATCTGACTTGAGAATGAAAGATAGGATGAAGCTGCACAGCATGCTCGCCTCGGCCTTGGTGCGACCGTGCAGCAGCTCGGCTGCAGCCCTGAAGCGAGGAGCTGCAGCTGCCGCAGGAGTTGCACAGCGCCGCGCTCTCGCCACCAGCGAGGTAAGAGGGCTGCGAGATTGTGAATATAAAAAGGGAAAAATGAGGGATGAAAGGGGGGACTAAAGAATGTAGCTTAAATGAACTAGGCTTATTGTGCAAGGTAGATTGGTGCTGTGTGAGTTTGGTATTTTGGGAATGAGAGGGCTTCACCGATTCGATCGTATCATATCTTATTAATAATAAAATCTTAATGTTGCAATTTGGTCAATGATTTACCTCGCTTGAGCTTGTAATGTGCGAGTAGTGTGCGTGAAGCGAGGATATTATGAGAAATGTGTTACTTTCGCACAATAATAATGATAATTATAATAATAACTTTCCTCTCTCAGAATCTGACGTCGAAGATCGCTCCGCAGCTGGCGGACGAGAGGAGGAGACTCTTCGCTGTCGTGCACGTCAATGATCGACAGTGGACGGTATACGCTAGGGGATACAGTAGGAGGAGGGGATCGAGAGCTGAGCTAATAGTACCGTTGCTATGAGGACTCTCCATTCTGCACACTCTTACCCGTTTTGAAACATATCTGAGAGTGTGTTGAGAGAATAGATGCTATACGAGGGCTCTTTTGGGGCACTATAAAAAAGTTTTAGTAGAAGTGAAATACAATAATTATCGATAGGCTACTGTATTGATTAATGGATCGATTATCTCTAATCTCCTCAGGTGACGTCGGGTGATTTGATCCAACTGGAGGGCGCGAGTCCACTCGAGCACGGAGACAAGATCAAACTGGAGAAGGTGAAAAGAAATCGAGATCGGCCCATTTGGATTGAGTAGTTTTCCGAGAACGTGTTTCAACAATCATCATATTCCAATTTTTTCAAAGTAAAAAAATCTTGGTGAAGCGCGAATGTCGATGCTTGTTGAAAACGAAACTGTGTTAAGTTCTAAAAGTGTGATAGGATTTTTTGAACAAGGGAGGGGTGAATAGAAGTGTTGACTATTTGGGAAAGCCTCACTATCGTCTCTCTCTCTTTATCTTTCGTGATAAGTCTGAAACGCAAAACAAGATGGTGTCTCTCAGGACAGAAAATCCCATAATTTTCCGTGAATCTGGATGTGGCATGTCCCATTGTACATGGTAATGTAGATCAGAGAGATGAGAGAGAGCACGTACATCAAGAGAGACAGAGGAGCAGAGGGTCATCTGTCAAAAGGAGCCAGAGTATAACATGCAAACTTCTCTCGCTTTTACACGGGTCATCGTCCCTGTTCTGAGCAATTAATTTATTTCATTCTCGTGAAACGTAAAATTTCAAATACATAACTGGGAAATAAACTAAAATTTTAACCACTTTGCTGATGCTGAATCGTATCACCCTCTTCTGTAAGAATAAGACAAACTGTTGGAATAATAAACATACTAGTGTTTCTGGAATTTTTTAGTACTTTTCTTTTCTCTCGATCAGACCACCTTTTCAGAGGTTCTGACATTCTTCCAAGTGCTATAGATTGATATAATATTGATTATTTCTCTATTTTAATTAACAAGAAATTATTTAATTCTCAGGTACTGGCTGTTGGCTCGTCTGATTTCTCTCTCTTCGGCCGCCCTCTGCTGCCCGCGGATCAAGTGACAGTGAGTTATTGAGCAATTAAGAATTTAAAAAAAGAGAAAGTGTCTGGCATCTAAAAGAAATTCAGCCTTTCTCACGCGTTTTTGACACTAAGTGCCCTGCAACTCGGCTCAAAGTGGTGGGAATCGGTTCATTCATTTTTTAAAGCTAGAAAGCTTAACTTCCAGAAACGAGACCATTGGATCAATACCGAACCAATGCCGAAGTGGGTCTGGAAAATAGGATGACGGGGTTGTTTGTCACACCCATGGGTATCCGCCATTTGGCTCCCGGACGTGTTTTCAAGCTGAAATTTTTTTGGTGCATCCCCAGACCATGGGCATAAAGTTTGCAAAGTTTGGTGGGCTTGCATGCACTTTGAAATTTTTGTCTCGGCTGACCCCCTTCAGAGCCGAAAAAATCGAAGGAAAAAATAACTCCAAACCCAAATTACGCCGGCGCTACGCGCCGGCACTAAACGGAAATCTTAAAGTGCTTCAATAACATTGTAATTTAGTACATAGGGAGCGATAGTAGAAATGTGCTCTGAAAATTTCAAGTGGATAGCTTTCGAATGAGCCCAGTTGCACCTCGAAGAATCAAATTTCGAAGAATGAAAAGAATCGGAGGATTCTCAGAATCATCGAAGAATCAAAAACCAACCCTATCGTGTGTCCACGTTTCATATTTTTAAAAAAAGTTTAGAGTACATGATTTATCAATTATGTTGAAGGGCAGACGACTGAGACTACTCTATTGCGAATCGACTCGGTTCGCGCCTCTCCCTCTCTCCTGAATGGCCATTCCTCAGAGAAGACACGACAGGCTGCCCCAGTCTGAGAGGTTACGGTACTCGAGGAGTACGGTAGCCCCACCCTTCTGATTACGGTAGTCGTGGAGAACGGTACCCCTCCTCCCCTCTGATCTCTCGGCCAATCAATATCACTGTCTGTGTAGGCATCCGCACTTGTTTTGATAGATTTAGAGTAAATTTGTCCCCTGTTTTTGTTGATCCTGTCGCGTTGAAGATAAAGCAGAAATGTGCTGACTTCGTGGGTTGATGAAAATATTGGTGACGGATGTTCCGGAAGAAATGTATCTAATGGGGGGATTTTATTGACGCTAGCGAATGGCAAATTTTGATTTTTGTTCCGGTTTTTATGGCTTCAGTCACGAATGATCTTTCGAGTCCCTCGAGTTTGGTTGATTTTGCGACGTTTTTGAGAACAATATGTATTCAAGCAATGGTGGCTTACTTTGTTACGTAGTTTTTGTTCCCGGAACTTTGAGACTTCAGTTATGGATGATCATCACATTTCCTGGATTTTGAACAATCATGCGTGCGATTGTTGTCTGATTTAGAACTATATTTATTCGGGCAATGGCGGCCTACTTAGTTACGGTATATTGGAGGCAAGATCGAAATGTACCAAGCGCAAACTGATTGTAAAGTGAGAATACGGTAACAAGGGATACGGTAGGGCGAAGGCGTCGAACACGTAGTGGAGATCGTTGGCAGCAAGAGAATATTGATAGTTTTATTGGGAGCTACAGTATCCTGGATTCCTAGCGGCGCGAAACGAACGAAGCGAAGATTCACAACACGAATTATGTACAGAACAGAGAGGGATTACGGTAGGTCAGGTGGGTCGATCGATAATCGGGGGGTAGATCACTCAGGGCTTCGTGGAGGCGCTGCTATTTGCTGCCGTCGTGGGCTTGTGTTTCGGACCTGCCTGGAAATAGTCATAGAGCGCGCGAAATTATCTCGTTTGGTCCCATCACGATGGATCGATAGTTACTGTAGATTACTATTGAAAATTTTCGGATATTTTCATCTCTACCTCTCCCGTTTGTGCGCCCACTATCTCAATAATATATAATTCCTATAATTTGAAGCTACCGTATTCTGGGTTCGTAGACAAACAAGAACATTGAGAGTTACTGTTTTGTGTCTTTGTGTCCGAGAATGAGGAGAACGTTTCGATTTGGAGAATACTACAATGCTAAATGAGATAGGGTCGATCATCCAGATAGTTTTTTCTCTTACGCACAAAATAAGACACCCTAGCGCCAAGGTTGAACGCACTAATAGGAGCAAAAAACAGGGAACGCTCAAAGGACAGTGGACTGGTCGGAGAGCGAACGATCTCATGTCGAAATGAGTGTGAGATATATAATTTTGTTCCCGAATAGAGCTCGGTAGTGTTACCGGATGGATTAGTACTCTCTCCATTCTGCACATCATCTCGCCGGTTAGAGATACGAGAGAGTGTGCGAAATAGAGAGAGGTAATGTTCGATCCGGCAATACTAGAGAACAGTATGTCTTGACCGAAAGAACTGTTCTTTGTGCCAGACATCTTATCAAGATTTGGGAAATAGTGTGATCTCTGGAACAATTGTCTAGAACTTTCGGAACTAATATTGCTCTACGCACATCTCCCCAGTCAGAGGGACGAGATAGTGTGCAGAATGGAGAAAGCAGGGAATCGAAACTACTTTACTAATAAATAAAAATTTTTTAATGGTTAATCAAATTTCTTTTCTTTTGGATAGGAGCAAATGATTATCCGTGTGTCTCTAATTTTATTATTATTATTATTTTTTCTTTTTTTTTTCTAAATGGCAAAGATTGAATGCTGCTGGGTTTCCGAAAAAGTGTTTATGTTCCTTCTGGAAAAAAGTTTCCTAGTAGTTTCCGAGTTGGTTTCCTAGTTGGCATGATCGAAAAAGAATCCCAAATAGGAGCAAACTGACTTCCGTTTCCCTTGGGCCTACAGCAGCCCTCCACGCACTCCGAGTTGGCGATGAACTGCAGGCAGTACGCGTGCGAGTGGCACTCCTTCTGCAATATATCGGCATATCGGCGCTAACCGCAGGAAGTCTGGACCAAGCTAACCACCGGAACGCTTTAAAAAAATCCCGCATAAAGGACACTTGTAAATGGCACTTTTGCAGCGGAAGTAGCGATGTCGTTTTGGGTTTTGCACTTTCCTCTCTCGCTGGTCTGACAAACGAAATAGTGTGCAGAATGGAGAGAACCCGAACCGAATTTACATCCCTAACCGGAAGCTGCTAACACCGGAAGCGGGCCAAACAAAAAACTGTAATGCGCGCACCGCAGAACGATGTTAGGAATTTGGCGAGGTGGCAAAAAAGGAGTCTTGCTGTTGGTCGAATGGTCACTCCGCGAAGGCAGCTTGAAACCCGACTCTCCTAGTTTCCCGTTATATCTCGTCTCTCTAACCGGCGAGAGATCAGGCGAATTGAGGAGAGTCGGGTTTGCCATCTCAACTAGTCACGCTTCGGGAGAGTGGAACCGCGCGAGGGTGTGAGTAGGCCGAATTCGATCTCGATAGGGAATTTCAAAATAATTGGATGCCTCGGTTTCCAGATTCAATTAGGTTGCGAGATCAAACAAAAACTGGCAATGCGAAAGCATAGCAAGTTCGGGCCGAAAGTGCAGTGCACTCGCAGAGTCGAATAGGGAACACAAATGCCAAGGGGAAACTACTTCAATTCGAATTGTAGCCATCTCCATTCTGCACACTTACTTTTCGCTCTCATCAGCAAAAGAGTGTGCAGAATGGAGAAAGTACTATTCGATCGCGCAACACTAGCATGCATTGGAAAATCGTCGAAATGCTTTGCGGCCTGTCGGTAAAATAATTGAATTGAATAATGCCAACGGGAATGCACTCACCGTCGTGCAATCGGTCGTTTCCCTATACGGGTCCATCTCGCAGCACCCCCGGGATGAGCAGAAGTAGTCGGAACCGTTCAATCTGGAGTTTCGAAAATGAAGTTTGTTTTGAGTTTCACAGTTAATATTAGTTGTCGGTTCGAGAAGACTCACTGATATACTTGACAGTTTTCCTCCAAAAAATACCTACATTTAAATGTTAATCTGAACCTTATTTTTAAAATAATTAGGTAATAATTATGTTTACTAGTGATCTCGTTTCGGTACTCTACTCTCTCCATTCTGCACACTCTCTCTCGTCTGTCTGCCGGCGAGTATAGTGTGCACAATGGAGAGAGTCCAAACCGAGTTTCGAAAATGAAGAATGATTTGTGTTTCATCGGTAGTACCAATTGTCGGTTCGAGAAGACTCACTGATCGTCCGAAGTATTCCTCTTTAAACAAATTAGCTACATTTGAATATTCTGAACCCTCACATTTGTTTTTAAAAAAAAGATAATTTACTAATCAATAATAATTATAATATAATTAAATTGTTTACCGTCTACAGTAGGCACTGGTCTGGCATTCGTCGCAGTTGAGAGCCGCGGCGCAGGCTTGAAAATATAATATATTATTTATTTAAATATGTAATATTTGAATAAAGAGGGGTAATTGGATACTTCTTAGCCGATGGATCAGGAGGCTATTATTATGCGTATCATTTTAACTCTTTGGCGTACTAAATGACTCATTTGCGCAGAGAAATGGGGTGAAAGCGGGGGAAATTCAAGTGAAAACGATTAAAGACAAAACTGGCTCTCCTCGAATCGCGTGCTCTCTCGCATCTCTAACCGACGAGAGATAACGCAAAATGAGGAGAGTCAATGCCGATTTGTCATTACTAAAAGAGCCACTGACGAAATGATTGCCGCACGGCGCCGCGGTCGGTCGGACAGAAGTAGAAGTATGCCGAGGCGACTGAGAATAGAATGAGAAGGAGATAGGAATTCCGAAGCATTCTGAATTTAATTTTGGGATTTCACAGCGAAAATGGGTTCCGAAACGATAGCGGCATCGATAAACGCAATCGGGAGAGGGAATAGAATGGTGATAGAGAGCCTAAATAATATCATTAAAAGCGGAAATCTAGTGATGTTGCCGGATAGTCCATTCTGTGCACTATCTCGCCGGTTAGAGAAAGAGTAAGAGTGTGCAGAATGGAGATAGCTACTATTCGATAGCAGAGAAATGTGACGATTGAAAACCCCTCTCCATTTTGCACACTCTCTCATATCAGAGAGATAGTGTGAATAATGGAGATCAGAGAGATAGTGTGAATAATGGAGAGAGTATTCGTCGATCCGGCGAAATCACCAAATTATACGGGTAAAAAAGGGAAATTCCGTTCTGACGCAACATGAGATAACAGATCGCGGTGACGAATTAGTGGCCAAATCCACTAGTGATGGCAAATCGGAACTGGACTCTCCTCAATTCACATACTCTCTCGTCTGCCTGACCAGAGAACGAGTTTGCAAATGATGAGATTCATCATTGAATTGTCAACCCTAGTGACGAATTAGCGGCCAAATCCACCCTATAATTAGGAACAAATGATCGATGTTTTCTCGCCACTCAGAGTACGAGTGTGGGTGGAAGGGGAAAGTATTCGACATGGACAAGGAAAGATAAATACTGTCAAGATACAATTATCGATTCGCGAAACGGGGGCATACTGTAGGTGATTGCTCAGTTATCGATTGGTCACCCCTCATAACCGATTGATAATCAATCGATAACGGGGCCGCGCCGATACACTCAAGAATGGGCGAGGGGAGGGGAGAGGGATGGGAGGGGAGGGGGAGGGGGAAGTGGCGGCGGCGTTGTGTATTGTAAGTGAGATGATTAGTGTAAGTGTTAGTGGGAGGCGAGAGAGTACGGTGATTGGAGAGGGCGGCAGAGAGCAGAGGGGGCGAGAGAGTGTGGAAAATGAGGAGAGTCGAGAGGAGAGATAGTGAACTTCCCTCTTCTTCTCTCTCTCCCTTCTTCTTCTGCCGACTAAGGAATTCCATCTCGCTCTCAGTGAAAGTTTCGATGACCTTAGATGCAGAGGAATGCTCTGATAGCGGGGAGTATTGTTTTAGCTCTCTCCATTTTGCACACTCTTCTGCTTGCCATACCGGCGAGCAGAAGAGTGTGCAAGCCTATGCCCACCTGGATAGGAATCTGTAAGCACTGCTTCGCAAGTTCAGACAATACAATTCTTAATAAGAGAGACCGTTAGGACTCAGATTTTCGGCCGTTAAATTGCGGTCTAGTAGCAATTTTGAGTGTGTAAAAAGAGTAGCGAAAGTGCAGAGAAATGAGTGCCGGAGGCGCAGTGAGCAAAGGGTGTGCAGATCTTTTTTCCAGCCGGTGGTGGTGTAAGAGGGAACTTGTCGGATTGAAGGTGCGCGCACGGCAGTGACTCATAAAGCTACGCTGGTGAAACACAAGGATTACTAATTCGCAAGCTTCCTCACTGGTTATTAAAGTGTGCTAAATGGAGAGAGAGTTGCTATCCGAAATACCATCGCAAATGAGTTAAGTTCAAGGAGCATTATATCACGGGAAGCGAGTGAGCGGAGAATGTTTCCGGATAATTTTCTCTCCATTCTGCACACTTTCCTGTCGAAGCTATCAGAAAGTGTGCACTATAAAGAGAGAGAGATCATATTCAATCCAGTATCGTGAGTGAGTGATGCCGGTACCTTGAGGATCGACATAGCGGGAGAAATAGTTGGAGTCATCAGATTAACTATCAGAGCCCAAATAGCGGCGACTTCTTGGCCGAATGATGAGCCAGTATAGGCGCAAATCAAATGGGAGGAACAGTACAAGATCGTGATGCTGTGCTCTCTCCATTCTGCACACTATCTCGCCAGTCAGACAGACGAGAGATATTGCGAGATTAATAGGTGCTCTCGTGCGAAGTGTAGGGCGCGCTCTGAGTAGATCGTCACGAGTAGAGGAGAAGTTCGCGCGCACCCTCCTCTTTTCCCGCGCTCTCTCGCGCTCTGATCGGCAAGAATGGAGAAATAGACTTTCTCCTAATCACGAGTGGCTATAATTAGGACGCGGTGATAAAAGGCGTGTAAAACAGGTGATTTGGGAGAGGGGACAGTGATTGGAACCGCGATCGTTTTTCATGGGATGAGAGCGAGAGAAGAGAGATCGGCCAGCGGAATATCGAGATAGCATGTGAAAGTGAGAGAGGGCACGACAGAGGTCTCGACGGGAATTCGTTTTCTCAATTTTTTTTAAACGCCGTGACCGATCATGAAAAAAGAGATAAAACAGTGGTGAGTATGGCATCGATGTAGAGTCTCTCAGAATAAAGAATGAAGAATGAAAATTTTCTGAAAGAACGAAAGAATGAAAGTTTTTTCCCAAGCGGTCAATGCCTCGTAAAAAAAAATCTTCACAAAACTTTGACCTTTGAATGAGATGTGAAGCAGATGTGTTTCTGGGAACATGTGCGAAACGGAGAGACGCGTATTTTGACAGAACGGGGCATTGCACTGTAGGGATATCGTATCGGCTTTTGCTCTCTCCATTCTGCACACTATTTCTCTAGTCAGAGAGACTATAGTGTGCAGAATGGAGAGATTCGAAACCCGAAATTATATCACTATTGCGATGTTAGTAGATGACTTCAGATGAGTTAAACGAGAGCAGTCCGGTGATTGTTAGAGTGGGGCGGTTTGAAAGGCTACTGATCTACCCTGGGCACATATTGGAATGGATCTGCTTGCAAAGTGCACAGGCCATTGTCGGCCGCCATTTCATGCGCAGATTAGGGAAGTAGTGGTGGTGGCGGAGGGGGGAAGGGAAAGGGAAAGGGTGGAACCCAAGGGATAGAATGGAGGGAATGAAGGGAAGAAGAGCTGTGCGTCTCGTGAGACCGTCACGCTGTTGCGGATTGGCGGGGAATCGTCTTGAAAGGAATTGAATCTCCCTCCGTACAGAGAGTGTTCAAAATGGAGAGACTTTACGATAACGGGGTTTTCTTTCAATTTAAATTGTATTTTGTGAAAAATTTAGAATCAAAACGGTGTCGAAATTTTACATGGAAGAGTGAGTTGCGTTTAAGCTATGCCTTAAATTTGGAGGGTTTTCACTTTGTCGATTCCAGTGGAGATCATTCGTATAAAATCATTAACAGTAAAAACACACTGACAAACATTGATAATTTGGCACACAATGCTATTATTAGTACTCGAGTCTCTCATGGAATATTGGGTTACGGTAGCATAAATAGCTTACATTTCCGGTTAGTTAAAATGATGATGCCGCGCAAGCGGAGAACAAGAATCCACTAGGAATGGATTGGTTTCATCTGAAATTCGTTTTTGAATCTTTAATGTAACACGGGATGCGAAACGTGTCGGAATCTCACGTGGGAGAATCGAGTTTCAGGCGTGCCTTATCTTTGTCGATTTTTCAATTTTATCAGTAGTAGAATAAAAGACATCAATTATGCTCGAGACCTTCACGCTGTTGCTAAATGAAGGGAAATTTCCCATGGAAAATCTCGCGTCGCTTGTTAGAGCAACGGGTGAGTGTGCTGAATGGAGAGGGTTGTATTCAGTAATACTAATGAGGAATTACATGGTGAATGCTGAATCCGCCGTTTCCGCGCAGTGGCATTTTGATACTAAATTTGGTCAATTGGTGTTATCGAATTGTCCTCTCCATTCTGCACACTCTCTCGTCTGAACGGAGAGAGTTGACATTCGATCCGACTAAAATTACTAAAATCATATACCGCTTCGGAATTTCGGTATAGAACACGCTGGCAGTTAATGTAGAGAATATTATGGACATTCTACTTACTTGCAAGTGATTTTTGCACGTTGCGGTTGCTGCACTGTGCAAAAATCGATGTAGCACATGCGTTGATGTAGCACATGCGCAGCGAAAGAATTCACTAGGATTGGCTTCGTCTGAAAATTTGTTTGAGTTTCAGAATCGAGAACCTGTCGAAATTTCACGTTGGGGAATTGAGTTTCAGAGTTGTCTTATTTTTGTTTGAGTTTTCACTTTTGACAATTGTACAACGCACTCGACTGTGAAAACAATTCTAAACGATTGTGTATGGACTGAAAAATCTCGTCCATTTGCTTAAGTGATTCTAGCCATGGTAGGTCATTCCTTCCTCTCTCCCCCTCATTCACCTCACTTCCCATTTCGCTGTGGTGAGCCCTCTGTTCACTTCTCCTTGCCCATTTGTGAGTCTTCTTACTTCGTTTCAAATCCATTTCCTCGTTCATAGAATTAGTGATGACATTTCAGGTTTCAGCTCTCTCCATTCTGCACACTCTTTCGTATCTCTGACCGGTGAGAGAGATTGCAATTTCCGTTTTAGCTCTCTCCATTCTGCACACTATCTAGACGATCAGAGAAATTTAGCGAACTGAGGAGAGCCACGGCAGATTTGTTATCAATAGTGGCGAGAGCCATGAGGTGGATGTGTCTCTCGCCGGTCAGAGTTGCGAGAGAGTGTGCAGAATGGAGAGAGTTGCTGAGCTTTGAGAGATTTTGTAACACTAGCGGGAAGTACCATGAATAATGCTGAATCCGCCGGTTCCGCCTTGGCATTTTTGGCAAAATAACATGCAGTGCCGGTAGATGAAAATGAAAAAAAGGTAAAGGTGAATATCCACAAGGGATGGGTTTCTTTCAATTGAACGTGCTATTTGTAGAAGTTTCAGAATCAAAACCGTGTGGAGATTTCACGTGGGAGAGTTGCGTTTCAGCGCCGTATTTTGTTTGGGCAACTTTCACGATTGAAGTCGATTGAACGCCACGACATTTGAAAACAAAAATAACTATTTATGAGCATGCTGACTAATAGCGAGCATATCTTTGATCGTCTTCGCACTAGCGTCTCTCGGGTGAAGTCGGGTTACGGTAGCGGCAATCAGTCTGAATCGCTTGCATTGCCGGTCAATTAAATGTTTGATGTAGCCGGTGGAGAGCAAGAATCCACTAGGAATGGATTGGTTTCTTCAAAAATTTTTTTATTTGAGTGAATTTCGACTCGAAAACGGCGAAATTTCGCGCGGGAGAGTTGTGTTTCAGTCATACCTTATATTTTTAAAGATTTGGCTTTTGTCGATTTCATCTCGGGAACAATTACAAATTTGACTTTTCTTACCCTAGAAATACCGCTTGAAACATAAGACTCTATTTCGTCTTATGGATAGAGTCACTTACATTATTGTGTAATGCGTGCTAGCTTCGCAACCACAGGCCTTTGATTCCAACAGTGTCCATCAGAACATCAGAATCCGAAACATGTTTGTGTTCCTTTACGAATATGTTGCTCGTGTCTTCTCACGAACTGGAGTCTCTCTGGCGTAGCTTCTCAAAGGTAACGGTTCTCAGCTCGCTCCATTCTGCATGCTCTCTCTGACGGTCGAAAGAGTGTGCAGAATGGAGAGAGCTGCGAGCGACAAACACAAACGGCGGACGAGAGAGAGTGTTAGGAAGGAAGGGATGATTTTGAATCAGAAACGGTAGAGTATAATGATAAACTCAGGGTACGGTAGTGCCTTTTCGATAACTTTCGATTTATCATATCCCTTGATATTGCAGGCTACCAGATCATGGCTAGAGCCGTCCTCTCTCGGTTCGACCTTTGGCTGGTATCTGTCCCATCCCTCTCTCCTCCCCAGTTCACTCGTAGATCGACCTACCGTACCCCACCCTCACCACCTACCGTATCCATATCCTTCCCTCATCAGTCTGTCCCTCCAACTACCGTATTCCTCCCCTGTTTCTCCATCGATTTCACAAATTCATCACCTCCTCATTGTCATTTTCGTTTATCGAGAACGAATGTCGTGACGAGTTGGAGAGTCCGAAGTCGTTCCCTCCTCCCCCCCCCATACTACCTCGCCTTCAGTCTACAGTACCCTTCCCTCAAGCCTAAATTATCCCTACTAGCTACGATTGATTTTCCCTAATCTTTGATTAGGTCTTTTAGGTGTAGAAACGAAGAGGGTCAAAGAGCCAAGTTCCAATTGTTTTTTATTCCGCTCTTTCGAAGGGATTCCAAAAAATGAGTGATACTCATAATTTGATCCTCTGCACGGAAATCTTTAGTAAAAGGCGAAAGATTTCCTCGGGCAACTGCAGAGGATCCAGAGTTGGTGAGTAACTCTGGAGGCGATCTCTCGTAGACGCGGTGCTCTCTATCCGAGTCGGGACAGAAAATGGCCCTTGAGGGAGTGTCTGCAAAGGGGTAGAGAAGAGCCTTTTTCTATCACCTGGCATAAGGGCCATTCTACGATTCTTCTTAAACTTACCTTGCTGGGTATCTCTCGTGATCACCAAGACGGGAATTCTACGGTGAGGCGTGTCCATTGCACTTTCGGACACGTTTGTTTATGAAAAAATAGAAAATAAATAATTCTCCATTCTGCACACTCTATCGTCGGTCGCCCAGAAAGTGCTCGGATCGTGGTGATGAGGTGGCTCTGCACTAATTTAATGTGTGGTGAATGAGAGAAGGTTCGATCGACTTAAGAAATGGCACCACCACGGTATGAATTTAATTTGAATGTCATCAAACAAATCTCAAGAAACAGTATTTATCTCCTTAGCGTACAGCGATGTGAGATAAGAATGGACTAAAATCAAGTGAGATAAGAATGGACTAAACTGAATACAATATCAGGAAAAGGCCAGTTGCGACTACAATTTGGGAGGAATATGCATGTGAAAGCCTAGAAAGGGGCGAATCGATCGTAGATCGCAACCTTCGTCTCAACAGAGATATTGGCACATTCGGGAGTCAACTGAAACAAGGCACAATTGAGATACGGCGAGATGGAAACTTACTTTTTCAAGAAGTTTAGGAATAAACAATAATTCAGAATTAAACCTTCAGTTTCTTCATGAGATCAGAGTGAGTGGCGAACGAATTGAGACAATGGTCCTGAAATATCCAATCGATTGATTATCGCAATCAATACCGTAAAGAACGACTACCGTACCATGCAATCTAATATCTACCGTACCATGAGATCGACGAGTCTGTATTGATCGGCGATCAGCAGCTTCTTCGCTGCATCGAATCTGCAGAACTGGATGAGATGCTTCTTCGACAACTCCATCACACGCTGTGAAGAATATTGATTATTAATAATAATAAACAATTCAATACATCAAACAGAGTAATATATCATGAAAATAAGATGAATTCAAACATTTATCTTAAATACGAACCTCCATCTGCAATTGATCTGCGAGCTTCAGAATATGCAGAACCGTGCGATCTTAGAACGACCAATATCAATTCAACTAATTCGATAATCGATTATTACCCGTGATCTCAACAGTTCCAATGGAAAAGATCAATTGGAGAAGATCGACGAATTCCTAATAATTTATTTCTAATTTTTAAGTGAAAGAAAAAAGCACGCTTCTCATAGCTCGAAAATAGCTCGTAGCTTACTTCATAGATAACATCCTTGATCTCGATTTCCTCCTTTCCATTCTCAGCTAAATTGCTGAAGAACATTGCAGCAAAGACAGGAGAAAGGACAGCCAGAAACTAAAAGTATGAATGTTATTGACAAAATATAAAATCGAATATATTTTTAAAAATAATTTAATTAGAAAAAAATTAGGCCCACCTCCTTCGATACTTTCAGTGTCTTGTCTCCAATCACAAGAGTAATGTTGCCCATTTCATTCGGGGAAGAGAACTTAGACAGATCGATAATAGGCGTAGATTGGATGGCTTCGTTGCTGCATCGCAAGAATTAATAAAAACAATAAAAATAAAACAAAAATAAATCTAACTCACCCCTCAGCACTGATGATGTTGATGCGGAATTCAATGACGACATTATCGTTGACGTTATATCCCTGAGTGTGGATATTCATTATTTTTCTGGCAAATCAGTTTGAATAATTACTAGGAACCTACCGTTCCATTGGCGGCTAGATGCGCATCAAAAGCGCATCAAACCTTATGAGTCCAATCAGCAGTTAGAGGTGCAAATTCCACGTTCGCCTCGCATTTCCATTTTCCTCCTCGCTGATTGTTGCAAGTGAGGGCGAAATCAGAAGTGTGCTTATTTCACCGAACTTCCGCGATCCTGAAATATATACAAACGCTCTAAATGAAAATTATCATTTTAAAATAAGATAATTGAATAATTCATATATGTAAATTCTAATCGACACTCAATTACAATATTAATTATACATTAGAAACATTAGTCATGAGAAATTTACCACGAGTGGTCGCATCTCACCATTCGAATCCTCCTTCATTGAACTCCCGATTCCGCCCTTCCAGTTGCGAGTGCTGCACTCGCATTATCGATTTCCCATCGAAGAACAAAGTTGGAGTTGCCAGTCATCTCTCTCCATTCTGCACACTCCACCGTTTACCTGCCCGACTGGAGAATGTGCAGAATGGAGAGAGCGCTATTAGATCCGGCAACACAACCAAAATGTGGAACAGAGATAGTAAGCGTTGGATTGGGAAGGAAGGAGAGAAGGAAGAGCGGAGCGTTAAAAATGAGCTGACAATAATGAGAAGCGAAAAGATTCACAGACGATAAAAAACGAACTTGTTTTCTATTTCAAAAGTTTCTTAGCAGAAAGCATAACTAAAACGCAGGAGAGGAAGATTCGGGAGGCAATTTCGCCGGATCGAATATCGCACTCCACTCAGCATACTACTGCGGATACTTGATCGGCGAGTGTGTGCCGAATGGAGAGATAAATGTTCGATCCCCCCAACACATATGAACGGCAAAAAATAACGTAAAGTTCGATTAAATAAGTTTCTCTGTTGCAATATAGGGATGCAATTTCGATTTAAGCTCTCTCCAATCTGCACACATTCTCAAAGAGAATGTGCCAAAACTGCATTGGCTTACTAATCACAGATAACGGAAGCACAGATACCGATAACGGAGGGTTCGTTCGAACCTGTTTAGACAATTCATGTGGAAAACACATCAAGAAACAATATTTATCTCAGATTTACATCAAACAAAAACATGGACCAAACACAGTTCATAAAACAAAAACAAAACAAAAACAAAAACAGTTAACAATTTCATTGAGATTGATGCACTTGGCGTGTATAGAGCATGGAAAATCGATTGTAGATCGCAAGCTTCGTTTCATCAGAGAGGTTGGTGCCTCCGGGAGTCAACTAAAATCATTGAAACCAAACAATTATAAAATATCGTGGTAAAGAGAATATACTACACCATTTCGAGTAATACAAAATAGAAACTAGCCATCAGTCTTCCCGTGAGATCAGCGAAACTGACGAATGAATTGAAGCAATGATCCTGAAAGCACATTTTTATGTGTAAAGAAGTGGTGCTCGAAAGAATAGATATCGTTATCAGCACTCTTAAAATATATAAGGTTATTTCTGTACGGATGCCGAATCGAATAGTATTCACTCCATTCTTAACACTTTCTTGTCGGTCAGACAGACAAAATATAGTGCGGATCGGAGAGAGGAACAATTCGATTCTCCGACAGTATTATTTCGAGAGGGAATAATTACCGTATTATTTTTTTAAGTACCGTACCCTGAGAGCGAAGAGTCTGTAGTGATCGGCGATGAGCAGCTTGGTCGCTTCATTGAATCCATCTGACTGGATGAGATGCTTCACCGACTGAGAAATCACGCGCTGTGGAAAAATAGATAGATATTTAAACAATTAACATACTACATAATATGGGATAACCAATCAACGTTTATAATGAAAATGAGAAGAAGTCAATGTTTATTATGAAGAAGAAAATAAAATTAACCTCCATCTGGAACTGATCTGCAAGCTTCAGAATATGCAGCACCGTGCGGTCTGAAGAAGAAGATAGAGGAAAATAAGCTTATTCGAAAATCGATAATTACCTGTGATCTCAACAGTGCCAAGAGGGAAGATCAAAAAGAGAAGATCGATAAATTCCTGAATAGTCATATTCCAAGTTCAATTGAAATAAAATCATGTCTCTCACCTCATAGATGACATAGTTGATTTCCACTTCTTGTTTTCCATTCTCAGCGAAGTTTCCGAAGAACATAGCGGCAAAGACGGGAGAATGAAAAGCCAGGAACTGAATTGAAATCAATGTTGAATGCAACAATATTAAAAATTAATATAATTGTTCATAAAAATCTACTACATATTTAGGGACCGCAATGGGGTATCTAGAGAAAAATTCTAGAGTCATCGCTTTTCGTGTGTTCTATGGAATTGTGACAGCTGAATCGATTGGGAATAAAAATATTCATGAAAATAAATACATAACATGAATATAAAAGTTTATTAAAATTGCGTTTTCGCAAGCGATCCACCGTAATCGAAAATTTCGAGCTATGTATCAACTTATGATTTTATATTTTTGAAAATAATTTAATTGTAATTTAATTATTGTGAATTATAACTGAACGTTGCGCAGGAGTACATATAAGGTATTTGTGAAGGTTCGAGCATAGGGGAGGCGAACCAGACCTCGGAGAAAGCAGAACACTACGAAAGTTCACAACTTTTCCACTTTCAAAGGCCGAAATCGGCGGTTCCGACGCCATTTGACCATAACCATTCGATTCGCCAGAATCAGCAGAACGAATTAAGAATAGTGCTAGAGGTGGGACAAACTGGGACAGATGTCAAAAATGTCAAAAACTAGGAAAGATAATCGCTCGAAATCGGTGTCCTACAAAGATGACAATTTTGTTGTTATTTGCGCTAGTTCAGATAAATCTGGTGGGTTGCTTTGGTGCAAGGAGAATGCGTTACTAAAGAAATAATTATATTTTTGATATAAACAATATAATAAATAAATTTCGAAAATACGGCTAAAAATAAGTCAGTTGACGACTCAGTTCGTGGTGTGCTTTGAACAACAGAATAATGAAAAGTCGCCGATGGCATCCGTTTCCTGCACCCCGACCCACTATGCTTTCTCTATACATATTATTAAGGGTTTATTGATCATAAAGTTTGAAATATTATAAATAATATTATAAACCCACCTCCTTCGACACTTTTAGTTTATTTTCTCCAATTACCAGAGTCACGTTGCCCGCTTCGGTCGGGGAAGAGAACTTAGATATATCGATAATCGGCGTAGGTTCGATGGCTTCGTTGCTGCAATGCAAGAGTCAAATCAAAGTATTAAGACAAATAAATCCGATTACAACTCACCCCTCAGCACTGATGATGTTGATGCGGAACTCAACCACGATTTTATCATTTGCGACGTATCCCTAAATGCGATTTATATAATTTTCTTTCTCATTTTTCGTTATGATCTTCTGACATAATACCATTACTCAGAACATAGACTAACATAATAACGAGAGGTAAATTGATGCCAGGCGAACATATTCTCGAAGACGTGTACACAATTTTCA
Organism: Pristionchus entomophagus; assembly: GCA_036245825.1. Lineage (NCBI taxonomy): Eukaryota > Metazoa > Nematoda > Chromadorea > Rhabditida > Neodiplogasteridae > Pristionchus > Pristionchus entomophagus. The sequence continues at coordinate 2,282,503 of BTSX01000003.1, forward strand.
TCGCTCATCTTCACGATTTCCTGAGATATTGATAAATAAGAATGTAATGCTAAAACTTCATAGGACCTTTTCAGTCCAGTTGTACTTCGAACTGAGAGGCGCACATTCCACATCCGCCTCGCAATTCCATTTTCCTCCTCGTTGATTGTTGCAAGCGAGAGTGAAATCAACCTCGGTCATGTCGATTGGATTACGCCGAACTCCCGCGGTCCTAAAATATTACTTCTTGTTCTAGAACTAAAATTACGAAAGGAATGGTAGGAATCTGGCGGAATCTGCTTCTGTATATCGTTAAGAAAAGATTGAAAATATTCATGAAAATCTGTCGCGTGGCCATATCTCACCATTCGAATCCTCCTTCATGGAACTTCTTCGATTCCGCAATTCCATCCACGAGTGTCGCTCTCGCATTGTCGATTTCCCATCGAAGAATGAAGTTGGAGTTGTCGGCCATTCTGAAAGCAAGAGCTATGGAAGAAAAGTACAATAAAAACAAAGAGCACGTGAAGAAAAACCGATCTGCAACACTTTCTAACCGTACTGACGGATTAAAGAGCATACAACATGGGAGAGTCAAAAGCGAAATCGTTCGCGATTTAATTCACAAATTCAAGAAAATTCAAAATTTAATTCAAAACGATTTAATTGCAGATACCGATAACAGAGCGGTCGATTGAACCCGTTACAAGACCTCATTGAAAAACACATCGATAAAAATATTTATCGTCTTATCAAGTAACAATGAATACTATTTTGATTAAAGACATCATTCAAGAAACAAAATTGAGGAACAAACAGCATACACGAGACGGTTATGGGCCAAAACACCAGTTAACGAATAGGATTAGATACTTAACGACTAGAGAGCGGAGAATCGATCGTAGATGGCAGCCTTCATCTCAACAGAGAAGAAGCCGCATCTGGGAGACAACTGGAAATTTTAAAAATTCATATTCAAGAAATAAAATCATGGAAAATATGAAAAGCATTCATATTTTGAAGCGCAATTATCAATTTTAAAGAAACGACCAACCTTCATCGTTTCCATCAGATCAGCGAAACTGCCAAATAAAGCGAGGCAATGTTTCTGAAAAAACCGCATTATTTTAAATCCCCGAACAATAAATCCCATACTGATTATCGTAATCACACCCGTAATACCGATTACCGTACACAAAGATAATAAGTACCGTACCCTGAGAGAGACGAGTTTGAATTGATCGGCGATGATCAGCTTGGTCGCTGCATTGAATCCATTCGATTGAATGAGATGCTTCTCCGCCAGATCCATCACGCGCTGTAGAAAAATGTATTGAAATACACTAATATTATAATTTTTAAAAAGTATTGTGAAAACAGGAATCGTAGGTAGTTTATGTGGCTCGGTGTGCACCTAATCCCCGGAATATTCGTATTGTAGTGGGGTGCACGCGGAAAAGTTAATAGATCAAATTGAAAATAACGGATATAAAATCGATAATTACCAGTGATCTGCTTTTCCAAGAAGATCACGCCCAGAAGAAAGAGAAAATCCTGAGAATCGATACATCAATCGATTTTTTAAAATTTGAATACTTACGTAATAGTAGTCGACATCCTTGATTTCCATTTCCTCTTTTCCTTTCTCAGCAGAATCACCGAAGAACTTAGTAGCGAGGAATGGAGATTGGACAGCCAGATACTGAAAAAAAATTTGAATCAAATTAGAGACTTCAATAATAATAAAAATTAATGTCACCCACCTCTTTCGATACTTTCACTTTCTTGCCTTCGATAACCAGAATGACGTTGCCTATTTCATTCGGGGAAGAGAACTTGGACATTTCGAAAACGGGCTCATCTTTAGTCGTGACCTCCCCGCTTCTTCAATTTATGATTTAAATAACATAAAATACAGCTTAAATTGATGCCACAACATTTAGATTCAAACTCACTTCTCCAAGCTGGTAATATTGATGCGGAACTCAATAACGAGCTTATCATTCTTGTTGTATCCCTGAATGCGGATCTAATCTTTTAAAAAAAAATTTATTCTAAATTCGCGACATAAAACTAACGTTTTTTGGATCAGCAAGAAAGTGAAAATGATCGGGCCTGAAGTCGTGAGCATTCTTGGTTGAGCTCAACTTCATTTGTTCCTGAGACGAAAAAAAATTAAACTTTATTTTAAAATAACACCTAACCTTCTTCGTGAATTCTCCATACGTACTGTTGAGAAACACAAGGCCAACGTCCGCTTCGAATTTCCATGTTACTCCGTGCTGATTTAAGCATATGAGCATGAAATCGTCGTATTTCGGGTCGTTGATGTTGTGACTGATGCAAGCGTACCTGAGAAAAGAATATTCGATCAACAGCTCCTCGCGAAACAACACACTCATTTTCCAATTTGGATATAGCTACTACATATGAGAATCACAAGAACGCAATATTTAAGGGGCTTTTATTGTGCACGGAGGTTCAGACGCAGTAACTAAAACGTGGCAGCCAAACAATTCAAATTGAAAAGCGCTCCTTTGAGGCCATTCCAAAAAGCGACGAGAGAGTGTGTGAAAAGAGGAGAGGGGAACGAGAGGCCCGACGGGGGGGGGGGGGCAACCACGACGCGAGGATCTCGCGTCGCGGTCCTTACAGAGTCCGCTCCTAGTGATACTATAATAGTATTAGATGTTGGTAGAACGCGATTTTGAGCCCCGTGTTGTACCAATGAATTACAATAAAACAAGGTTCGGGAAAGAGAAGAATAGAAGAACTGCTTAGAGGAAATTCATGAATAAACAATAACGATATTTCAATTTGTATTCACATTCTTAATTTGAATTTCTAATGAAATTGTAGTTCTGTTCTCACCACTTAAATCCTCCTTCATTGAATACTCTCGATCTGATAGTCCCCGCTGCGAGTGCCGCTCTCGCATTATCGATTTCCCAGCGAAGAGCGAAGTTTGAGTTGTCAGCCATTCTGAAAGCGATAGATTATGAAGAAAGGAGGACGGAAATCAATATATCTTTTATATGCAACGGCAATGCTCCTTTGTCAATCTCATCGGATGCCCGTGTTTTCGGATCCCGCAACACTACCGTATTCAAACGACTGAATATGGTTTAGAGACAGCGAGGGTTGGGAACGAAAGAGAATGAACTAGTATTGCCGGATGGAATAGTAGCTCTCTCCATTCTGCACACTCAACCGTTTATCTGTCCGAATAGAGGGTGTGTACATTGGAGAGAGACAGACAACACAACAAGAATATGTATGAGAGAATGCAAGGGGTGGATTGGAAAGGAAGGAGAAATAATGCGTCTCTTAGCGTACAAAACTATGCTAAGAATAAAAAATTTACAGACAAAGAAGCGACAGGGTGCTTTATTTCGAAAGTGTTCTATCAGAAGGAAGAACTATTATGCAAAAGAGAGAGGAGCAAAAGAACGAGAAAAATAACACTCCGAATGGAATATAGATCGAAATACGAGCTACTCTTTCTCCATTCCGCACACAGTTTCGTCACTCGATCGATCTAGAGGGATCCGTATTTCAAACTTTTCCGAACAATGATCTTTTTATTTTTATTTTTTTTTATGATCCAGAACAAAATCGAATCAAGCTCGTTCAGGTTATTTCTCTGAAGCATTCCGAGAAAAAAAATTATTTTAACTCTCTCCAATCTGCACACTTAGTATCGCCGAGACAAATTAGTGAGTGTGCAGAATAGAGAGGGGGTAAAAAAAGAAACGGGATTAATTATAAAGAAGCGCAGATACCGATAACGGAAGGGTAGACTGAACCCGATACAATACCTCATTCAGCAAACACTTCGAGAAACAGTATTTATCTTCTTATCAAGGAACGGTAGGATTCGTGAATTGAATAAAGATCTCAGTTATATATGAAACAAAAAAAAACATGGACTACACACCATACATACAACAATTACCAGAAAAAGTGAGTTAACAACAACGATTAGGTGGATACACTTGCTAGTAGTATCGATCGTAGATTGCAACCTTCATCTCAGCAGAGAGTTTCTCGCCTCCGGGAGTTAACTTAAATAATTTTAATTAGCGCAAATAAAAAATCATGGTACACAGATTTTACTAGACAATTTAAATACGAAATAAACAAAAGCTAACCTTCATCTTTCTCATCAGATCAGCGATACCAGCGAATGAATTGAAGCAATGATCCTGAAAGAACTTTATTTAAATGTTTCATCATCACTCTTAAAAAATCTGTAAAGATGACAGATCCACGGAGGTTCACACTCGGTAACTGAGTGCTGGTACGAAAAGAATTCGTTTTGAAAACCGCGCGAAAAGTGGAATGAAAATTTTTGCGAAGGGAGCCTCGAAGTGTGTGGAAAGTGTGTGCCCGACGCGACGCTTAAACCGCGACGCAACCCTTCGGCCAATTAGCGGACAGTAGGCGGAGTTTTCCGCTTCCCAGCAATTCTAGATGCGGGGATTTGGTCAATTTGAGCCTTCGTGAGATCGAATGCTTACTATCTGCATCCTACAAACCGGTTTGCCGTTCAGACACACAAAAGATTGTGCAGATTGGAGAGCGAATTATTCAATACGGCAACACTACTATCCCGAGAGAGAATACCTACCGTACCCGTAAAAAAGTACCGTACTCTGAGAGCGAAGAGTCTGTACTGATCGGCAATGAGCAATTTCTTCGCTGCATCGAATCCCTCAGACTGGATGAGATGCTTCTGAGACTGATCCATCACGCGCTTTAAAAATATTGATAATTAATAAATAAAAGGAAATATTTAAATATTAAATAATAACCTTCATCTGGAACTGGTCGGCGAGTTTCAGAATGTGTAGCACAGTGCGATCTGAGAGTAAGATCGAAGTGAAAGCAATGTAACAAACTTTCCCGTCTTTCCCTCATCCACACCTATCCCCTCCCTCACTCAACTCACCTTATTTCTTTTGCGGCGTATTAAATAAATAAAATGAATGATTAGAAAATCGATAATTACCCCTGATCTCCGTGGTTCCAGGGAAGATCACACACAGCAGATCGAGGAATTCCTAAAAATTTAGATTACGAGTTCATTTAGAAGAAAATTATGTGTCTAACCTCGTAGATGATATCCTTGATCTCCACTTCTTCTTTTCCCTTCTCATCAAAATTTCCAAAGAACATGTCGGAAAAGACGGGAGAATGAAAAGCCAGAAACTGAATTTGAATCCATTTTGAATACAACATTATTTTTAAAAAAATACAAATCATCATTTAAAAAAAAATATTTTTAGATGATTATAAAGTTTAAATATTATACACAAACCTCCTTCGACACTTTAAATTTATTGTCTTTAATCACCAAAGTAACATTGCCCGTTTCGTTCGGCGAAGAGAATTCAGAGAGGCGACGAAAAAAATTCAAGATTAATAAAATAATCGGATTCAAACGCACCCCTCAGCACTGATGATGTTGATGCGGAACTCAACGACAATCTTATCTTTGTGGATGAATCCCTAAGAGCGATTATTCATAATTTGTTTCAGGCAAAAGTGACTTAAAAATAGGTACCGTATCCTGCCCAGCAGTAGTCATATGAGCCCAGTGCATCATATTCTTGAACACATGAACACCGCATCCATGGTTGAATTCTACGAGTGTCTGAGGTACTGCCAGTGTAGCTAGATAAGAAAAAGCCCTTCAAACCCTTTCCGTCCAGTTCTCCTTCGAACTGAGAGGCTCCAATTCAACGTCCGCCTGGCATTTCCACTCTCCTCCTCGCTGATTCTTGCAAACGAGAGTGAAGTCAGTATGGGGTCTATTGCGCCGAACTCCAGCGGTCCTGAAATATCAATTCTAGCTCTAAAAGTATGTTTGAAAGTAATATGACCATTGAGTAAGTAAACTATTTGTAGAATAATTTTCTGCAGATTACTTGAAAAAATATTTAACAAAATATCATAAAAATTCTCTCTTGTGGTCAATTACTAGCACACCGACTCGCCGGTCAGACAGACGAGAGTGTGCAGAATGAAGAGAGAAGAAAACGGATCTGACTTTAATAGTCCTCACCATTCAAATCCTCCCTCCTTGAACACCTTCGATTCCGCCTCTCCCACTGCCATTCTCACTTTCGCGTTGTCGATTTCCCATCGGAGAACGAATTTAGAGTGGTCGGACATTCTGAAAACGATATATCATGATAAAAGTAGCACGCAATGACGGAAATGGATATCTATTCGCTTTGTAACGGCAATGTTCGTGCCCATTCTAGAACATATCATCGGATGGAGTCAAATTAGTTAAAAGAAAAAATTTGGTTTCAGAGAATGCAAGGGTTGGATTGTGAAGGAAAGAGAAAAACCGCATATTCGCATAACAAAGTGAACGATTCACAGACAAAAAAACAACAGAATTCTCAATTTCGAAAGTGTTCATTCAGAAGAAAGAACTTCTATACAGAAAAGGGAGGAGCAAATGAACGAGAAAATGGATACTCCAACCGTAGTATAGATCGAAATACGAGCTACTCTCCCTCTATTTCGCGACCCGTATTTCCAATTTTTTTCTGAACAGGAACCTTTCTCTGCAGGCTAATGAAAAATATATCCAGACAAATCGAATAAAGCTCGCTCAGGTTAATTCTCTGAGGCATTCAGAAAAATTATATTATTTTAACTTTCTCCAATCTGCATACTGTCGGCGTGTAGGCGGGATAAATTAGTGAGCGTACAGAATAGAGAGAGAGAGTGCGTAAAAATATAACGACATTAATTATGAAGAAAAAAACACAGATACCGTTAACGGAGGGGTCGACTGAACCCGATACAAGACCTCATTTACCGAACATTTCGAGAAACATTATTTATATTCTTATCAAGAAACGGTAGGATGTGTGAATTAAATAAAGATCTCGGTTATACATGAAACAAAAACTTGGACAAATCACCATATATATAACGAATATCATGAAAATACCAGTTAACAATTACAATTAGGTGGATGAACTGCTTAGCAGTATCGATCGTAGATTGCAACCTTCATTTCAGCAGAGAGGCTGTCGCCTACGGGAGTCGACTTTAAATATTAATATTTATATTTGGATTTGGATTTTAACACATTTATCAAGAGTAGGCTCTGATGTGCATGGCGGGCCATTCATGATTTCTTGCTTGTCTCAGGAATGTAGGTCCGATAGTTCGCATGAAGAGATCGTTCCATCTTGTGGGCGGTCTTCCGCGTCCTCGCTTAGGCCCTCGTGGAGTCCAATCGATCACAGTTCTGCTCCACTTCAAGTCATGATCATTTGCAACTTTATGCACCCAGAGCCACTTTCTTTTCAAGGCGGTACGAACAACGTCTCTGACCTGAGTGAGTCCACGCAGCCTTTCGTTCGAGACATGATCCAAGACAGTGCAACCGACCATCCAACGCTCCATGCGTCTTTGGGCCACCGATAATCTTTCACTTTGTGCTTTGGTCAAGGCCCATGTTTCACATGCGTATAGGAAGGCGGGAATGATACAACCATTGAAAAGACGGCGCTTATGAACCATTGGGACAGATCTATTCACTAGGAATGATCTATGCTTGTGGAAAGTCCCATATGCGGCCTGAATTCGCCGGCCAATCTCCCTCTCCTCCTTCCCATTGATAGTAATGATGCTTCCCAAATAGACCACCTCTTTTCTGATACCCACAATCTTCCCCGCAACTCTGACATCCCTGGGATTACCCTTCGAAGACATTCCCACAGTTTTATCACCGTTAAGATGAAGCCCCACCCTTTTTAATTCCCTCTCCAACTCTATTGCCATCGATTGAATTTGTCGCTCATCGTGAGAAATGAGCACTGCGTCATCGGCAAAGAGAATATGAGAGAGGAATCGCCCATTGATGTTAATCCCTTTTCCCGCCCAGTCTAATTGACGGAATGCCATATCCAAGACTGCTGTAAACAGTCTGGGTGACAAACAGTCTCCTTGTCTAACCCCTCTTCCAACATTGATTTCCACTTCCTTTCCATTCACTAAGACTGCACTTTTGCTACACCGAGAGAGGGAACTTAGGAATGAAACCACTTCCGACGGAACACCTTCCACCTCCAGAGCCTTATAGACAGCATCAACATAAACCGAATCAAAAGCCTTAGAAATATCCACGAAAAGTAGATAAATGGGCAAGCGATGATCAATGCAGTTTGTGACTACCGTTTTGAGAGTGTGAATAGCATCTACCGTAGAATGTCCCTGTCTAAATCCCATTTGTTCCCAACTCCTACTGCTATCCAGGATAGGTGCGAGTCTCGTATTCAAAAGACCGGTGAGGGCTTTCTGCAAAGCAGGCAGCAGACTGATTGGCCGGTAATTTTTAACGAGAGAACTATCACCTGTCTTAGGCAGCAGAATAGTGCGCGAGTCACCAAACCCCTTTGGGACACTTCCGGTTAGTATGTTGTTAAATACCTCTGTTAGTAATGGAGCTAAGTAGTCAGATCCCGCCCTCAACATCTCACCAGTGATCCCATCCCTTCCCGGTGCTTTACCTGACTTGAAATGTCGAAGTGCTTGTTCCACTTCAGCAACGCACAAGGGAATGAATGGGTCCCTTACTCTTAGTGTTCTATATCCTATTCCTCCGTCCCCTTCATACAAATCGTTATAAAATGCTTGGAAGACCCTCTCTATACCCAATTGTGTGCATTCCCAATTACCCGACCCATCCCTAATTTTGTGAATTCTACCTTTCCCTACAGCAATTCTTGCAGCAGCCTTCTTATAGCTTTTCCCGCTCGCAATGGCTGCATTGACGTAACTTAGATACGACCGTTCTCTATCATTTCTGAAAGATTGACGGATCGATCTGTTTAGAAGCAGCCACTGTAAGCGAGGCAAACCGGCTGACTGCATCTTATAATCCTTTCGTCCCGCTAGTAGATCCTTTGTAGCTTGTGATATTCCTCCATCCCTAGGTGTATAAACCGTTGCAATTTTCCCCGCTCCTCTAATCGCATCCACAATGTTACCGTACCCAAGATCCGCTCCTCTACTTTGTAACTCTAATCGTAGACTGAGTTTAAACAGTCCATTTTCGAGGTGCGAATCACCCTGACCGGTCGTTTCCTTTCTCCAAGGGAAACGGCGAGGGAATGAGATGGAAGCTCTAACGAGTCGGTGATCAGTGGTCAAATCGAATCGATTTATCACTCCGACATCCCTCACTGCCATTCCCCTAGGATACAAGATGAAATCGATCTCATTTGCTGATAACCCATTTGGTGAAACCCAAGTGAACTTGCGGATTGTCCTTTTCCGAAAGAAGGAGTTACCCACCTTGAGATGAAGCCTCTCACACAAATCCACAACCATTTGCCCTTTGTTGTTCCTATCCCCATACCCGAATGCCCCCACAGAGTTTTCCCCCAACTGACGACAACCAATTTTCCCATTGAGATCACCCATCATGACCTTATGCACGAATCGGTACCGGTGGCTTCCAGACACAGGCGCGTTGTACGCTGCTTCGAGCTGATCGAGAAAATCACTGAACTCCGAGTCATCTCTCGAACTGGCAGGCGCGTAGACCTGGAAAATGCGAATAAGCTCGTTGTTCGGTACCTCCACGTCAAGAAAGCAGACCCTAGGAGTTAAGCCGCCAAATCTCACTACCATCCGCCTAGCTTCCCCACTCACGACAAACCCCACTCCGGCCATACGATTCTGCTGCCGTTGCGTGTGATAGAGTACGCTTCCCGACTTGAGTAGATCAATTGAGGCTTCATCTGGTCTTCTTACTTCGGACAGACCCAGAACGTGGAAGTTGATATTGCTGAGTGCGTTCTCCAGTTCAGTGATCCTTGAGTCATGGCACAGAGATAGGCAGTTGAGCGTAGCGATGATAAGGCTTGCCATGATTTGGTCATACCCTCCCACGGTGACCAATCCGGCTTGGGAGGAGAAACGAGAGCGGCGCGTTTATGCGAACCGACCGACCTTTGAGCGAGCGTCGCACTCGAATGTATTTATACATATTTATATATATTTTTTAAATATTTAAAAATAGTAAATCGCAAAGATCATGGAAAATATAATGCACTACACAATTTTAAGAAATAAAAATCAAAACAAACCTTCACTTTCCCCATTAGATCATCGATGCCGGCGAAAGAATTGAAGCAATGGACCTAAAGGAATTTTTTTTTAAAACTTGTTGAAAAATAAATAAATAATGTAATGATTCAAAAAATAATTGCCACAATCCTAGTTATATATCATAAAACTGCACTATCCTGACTCCACTCTATCAAAAAGGTAATACATTCTGGATAAAGTAGTACCGTACCCTGAGAGAGACGAGTCTGAACTGATCGGCAGTAATCAGCTTCTTCGCTGCATCGAATCCCCTGGATGAGATGCTTCTGCGACCGATCGACAATACGCTACAATGAAATAGATAAATCTTATAATAAAAATGCAAAACATATTCAATAATAACCTTCATCTGGAACTGATCGGCGAGTTTGAGAATATGCAGCACCGTGCGATCTGAGTATAAAATCAACTAGAATGTGCCGATTGAATACAAACTTTGTTTTCATCAGATCACATGAATCAGAAAATCGAGAAAAAATAAAGACGAAAAGATCAGATAATTTAGATACGGGTTAGAATATAAAAAAAATTACCCGTGATCTTCACAGTTCCAAAGGAGAAGATCAATTGGAGAAGATCGAGAAATTCCTGAGAATCGAAGATGCAAATTCAATTGCAGTAAGATAACTTACCTCATAGATCACATCCTTGATTTCAACTTGCTCTATATCTTTCTCAGCGAAGTTTCCGAAGAATATAGTAGTGAATACGGGAGAAGATATAGCCAGCAACTGAAACCCTCAATACTAATGAAAAAAAAGATAAATCATTTTAAAATGTTTGCCAATAACTACTATAAAGAGCAAGAAAAAAATAATAATCACACCAACCTCCTTCGACACTTTCAGTTTCTTTTCTTCAATCACCAGAGTCACATTGCCCGCTTCATTCGGAGAAGAGAATTCAGAGGGATCGATAATCGGAGTAGTTTCGATGGCATCGTTGCTGTAATACGATAATGAAATAACGAAATTGACAAGAACAACAATCCGATTAAAATTATTAGAATTACTATGATCATTATTATTACCTAACAACAAACGGATTCAAACTCACCCCTCAACACTGATGATGTTGATGCGGAACTGAACCACGACTTTATCGTATGCGATGTATACCTGAAGGCAAATATCCATTTTTTTCTTCGAATTCTGTTCGATTTTTTACGGGGTAGAATTTCATGCAGAGAAGACACTATTGACTGGAAGAATGGTATTGTTCGGGTGATGGGACGTTTAGGAACTCTCGTTTAGGAACTCTCAATCGGTGACGTTTAGGAACCCTTTCAAAAGGTCGGGACGATGGTTGAGTGAAGACAGCATTATTTGCATTGCGCCGAATTCCCACGATCCTAAAAATATATTCTCATAACTGTGAAAAAAATTACAATTGAATAGAAACAATTTGCATCCAAGGTGATGAATATTAGAAATTCCCTTGTGTAGTCCTCCCAAGATTGTAATTTCGATTTTGGCTATCTCCATTATGCACACCGACTCTCCGGTCAGACAGACGAGACAGTGTGCAGAATGAAGAGAGCAGAAAACGGATCTAACTTTAATAGTTCTCACCATTCGAATCCTCCCTCGTTGAACAATCCAGATTCCGCTTTTCCCGCCGCGAGTGTCGCTCTCGCATTATCGATCTCCCATCGGAGAACGAAGATAGAGTTGTTGACCATTCTGAAAGCGCTAGATTAGGAAGAAAGATAGACGGAAATCGATGTAGTTTTCCTTTGCAACATCAATGTTCCTACATCCTGTCGAATATATCATCGAACACCCGGGGTGAAAGATAGAATATTATTCAGAGAAAGAAGGGTTGGATTGGGAAGGGATGAGAAAAAACGCAGTGCGAGGCTTTAAAATAAGCAGACAATAAATGAGCAGCGAAAAGGTTTATAGACGAGAAAAGGGCGACATTGTTCTCTATTTCAACAGTTTCTAAGCAGAAAGAATGACTAAAGCGTAGTGAAAGGAGGAAGCATCGAGAGGAAATATTGCCGGACCGAATATCACTCTCGATTCAGCATACTTCCTTGGTTACTAGAAATGTCGATTTTAGCTCTCTCTAAGCTGCACTCTTTCTAATCGATTATACATGCGAAATAATAGTGTGCAGTATAAAGAGAGCAAAACCGCAATGACAGACTATTTCAATGCCTATAAAAAAGACACAAATACTGATAACGGAGGGATCGGTTGAACCTCTTGCACACATATTACAGAAAACGACTCCAGAAACAATATTTATCTTTCAGTAACAACTGATTTTAAGTGATTAGGCTTCCAACGTCACAATAACAATTATCTTTTAATAAAATCGAAATTGATTTAGGGTGGAAGCGCTTTTAACGTGTGCAAGAACTGAACAGAACACAAGACGATTATCAGTGAATACAAATCAACAGTAACACATTGGGTGTGATTTTGCTCAATTGAAGTTAGTTATCCGAGAAACGATTGTAGATCGCAAGCTTCATCTCATCCGAAAGCTTGTCGCCTCCGTGTGCATTATGCACACTATCTTGCCGGTTAGACAGATAAAAAATTGAGAAAATTGTACAGAGTAGATACGGTAGTTCTTCTCTCTCGAGATAATAGTGTTTCCGGATTAAATTTAGATCCGGCAACACTATTATCTTGAAAGAGAACTATCGTATCCTTTAAAAAATATCTACAGTACCCTGAGAGCGAAGAATCTGTACTGATCGGCAATGAGCAACTTCTTCGCTGCATCGAATGCTTTCGTCTGGATGAGATACTTCTGAGACTGCTCCATCACGCGCTGTAAAGAATATTGAATATTAATATACGGAAATATTTAAATATTGAATAATTACCTTCATCTGGAACTGGTCGGCGAGTTTCAGAATGTGTAGCACCGAGCGAGAGAGTGATTAGCGAGATACTCGAAAAAATTATAAAACTCAAAAACAAACAAATACTATTTTCCTGACAAACTTCAATCACGGGTGCTCAAAATCGCCTTCTACCAACATCTAAAATGCACTGGGAGCGCCTCCACAGGGACCGCGACGCGAGGACCTCGCGTCGCGATCCCCTCTCCTTTTTTCACACGTCGGTTATTGGAATGGCCTCAAACGAGCGCTTTTCAATTTGAATTGGTTGGAAAGCCACTTGTAGTTACTGCTTCTGAACCTCCATACCAATGCACGAAATATAATAATAGGACCCACCTCCTTCGACACTTTCACTTTCTTGTCTCCAATAACCAAAGTAACGTTGCCCGTTTCGTTCGGCGAAGAAAATTCAGCGAGATCAGTAATCGTCGTGGATTCAATGCCTCGTTTCTGCAATGCAAGAATAAAATAACCAAATTGTCGATAAAAATATAACAACTAACAGATTAAAACTAGATCTAATATATATTTTCAAACAAACAAAAAATCGGATTTCAAGTCATTAGGGATGAAAAACGACACACGATTTTCCTCAATTTACAAGATCTATCGTTTATCTAACCGAAGAGAGAGTATGTAAACTGAGAAAAAAATTTATTTCCTCATTTTTCGTTACGAGCTTCTGATATGATAATACGATTCAAGGCATAAACTAACAGCAGAACGAGAGGTTAGATCAGACCAGTCAAATATAGTCTCGTAGACAAGGACAGAATTGTCATCGTTGAAATTGACAGAATTGTCATCGGTCATCACGATTTCCTGAGATACTGGCAAGTGAGAATGAATTATAAACACCTCATAGAACCATATCAGTCCAGTTGTACTTCGAGCTGAGGTGCGAACATTCAACTTTCGCCTCGCATTTCCATTTTCCTCCTCGCTGATTCTTGCAAGCGAGAGTGAAGTCAGCATAGCAGAGTCGATTGCGCCGAACTCCCGCGGTCCTGGAATATCAATTATCGCTCTAAAACGCATATTATGAAAGTGTTATGACAATGGTAATATACTACTAGCAGAATCTGCTTCTGTATATATATATTTTTTATATATGTGTTTCAAAAATATCCATGAAAATACCATTCGAATCCTCCACCATAAAGCAAACTCGATTCCGCCTTTCCGGCTTCGAGCGTCGCCGTCGCATTATCGATTTCCCAGCGAAGAACGAAGTTTGAATTGTCGGCCATTCTGAGACCGAGAGATAAGTGTTTTGTATGGGGCATTTAGATAATAATAATATTATTATTCATTAGACAAGAGAAATATGTCACAAGTCGTGACGACGACAAAATAAGAGAATGAAGCAAGAATTATCGTCGCACGGCATTATTTTTCCCGACACCCCGTTGAGCGAAAAGGGCCCTCTCAAGTACAAAATAAACACAGAATGAGTTGCTAAACAGAGTATGATTTCATTGGTACCGTAAAGCGCGAACCGCTAAACATAGAAACTGCATACAGTATCCGGAAATTTAATTACAAAAACTTATACAGCATGCTGTATCCGGAGAATCAATTACAAAACCCAAATACAGTATGGTGAAAGTCATTGATTACCTTAAGAATCTACCGTCTCTCAGGGAAAAAGTACTGTCGCTCAGGCGCACATTTGCACCGCACTATCGTAGTTTTCGCTTTTTGGGGTGACTACTTATTTTCGTGTCGTCGGGAAAAATAATGCCGTGTCGTCGGGTTGGAAAGTACACCACGGTGGTCGAGGGATTGTAAAAGTCGGTGTGTGTACACGCGTTACTCGCGTAGGAGAAATAGCGGTGGGGCATATAAATAACTTGCAATTTAAATAGTGACAATTGCTATACACAGCAATTATGAAGAAAACTACAATTAAAAAAAAAAAGAACACGCGACTACCAAAATTCTTTAACCGAACTAGTACAAGGTAGATCGCAGTATCATACTACTAGTATCATTGTTGATATTTCAAGCTTAGATAAATAAAAGGCAGTACTTTCATGGGTATCGAAGGAGTAAGAACACTGAAGGATGTACATCAAAATAATCTAACAAGAATGTGCGAAGCGCAGAGAAAAAATTAGGTAACGTTCTGCGAAAAAAAACTACGCATTAAATAAGTAAATACTTATAAGCAGACATATTCGCAGAATGAAGTATAGGAAAGAAACACTAAAAGAAGAGCTTAGGGAGACTGGCATTTACTTCCGAAGATACGAGAGGAACTGGAACATATTCCAATCAGAAAATTGTTGCCGGGTCGTTTCTCTGATCGGTTGTGTGCAGAATGGAGAGCGTAATTCGCTCCGGCAACACTTATCCAGACCCTTTCATTGCTGCATTTCGATTCTCAGATACTGATAGCGAGAAATTCCTTGGAACTCGTCACACACGATTCATCAAACACCTCGGGAAGCATGATTTATCTTCAGCATTAATAGCAATCGAAAATGTTTGGAAAAATACGATAAACTACTAGCAAAACAACAAAATGATGAACAAACAAAATACACAAAAGTCTCAGCATAATAAATTACAAGTTAGGGGAAGGCGCACTTATGGTGTCGCTCTACTCATCCTCATCGTCGCTCATGATGAGTCGGCGCATTTTCGACGACGGCACCAGGTCGAGCTTGCGCGCTTCGGGTGAGCCGGGCGCGTCAGCGGTGTCCACGTTCTCCTTGCCCGTCTCCTCGTTCTCCTCCTCGTCCGAGCTGGCCAGCACACGGCGGCGCTTCGGCATCTGAGAAGAAGGATTACGGTAGGGAAAATCAGGGTTGCTACCGTAACCTCCATATATTGATCGATTTGCTAGCAACGCCATTTATCAAAGAAAGTGATAAATTGATTGTCAAATTGGTCGATATATTACAGTACCCAACCCCTCTAGCTATTGATCGATACCGTACACTCACCGGCGTGGCTACCGCATGCTCCTTCTCCTCATCCTCCTCCTCCTTATCACCAGCGTCCTTCTGGATCGCTGCCGATGAGCCGCTTCGTTGCTCGGATGCGCGGCCGGATCTCTGAAGACAGCTCTTCACCAACGAAATAAAAACAGTTCTCGATGCGATACCGTAACCCATTCTTACCGTATCCTCCTCTCCGCTGTCGTCTGATCGCTTCTTCGATGCCTCATCGTCGTCATCCTCCCTCTCCTCAGAATCTGCCCTAGACTTCTTAGCGACCATCTCAAGATTATCGATTTATTGATTTTCTATACTACCGTAATCTCAATTAGCACTTTCGAATCAAGCTCGCAACGACAGGTTACAAAAACAAGAGAGCGTGGCAAATGGTGATACCAGCTATTCAGTCCGACTACTGTAACCATACCGTAATCCTACCGCACCTGCATCATCATTGCCTCTCTTTTCCTCTTCAATTCCTTCTTCTTCCTATTCTTTTCCTTCTCCTCATCTCCCTTTTCCTCCTTCCTTCCTTCCTTCTCCCTTCTCTTCTCTTCCTTCCTCCTCTTTTTCTTCTCCTTTTCCGTTCCATCCTCTTCCATCTCCTCATTCTCTTCTGCTCCCTTCGACGATCCGATCGATTGTGCTCGAGTCTGAAATTATCGATTAATTGCCGTATTCTACCCAATTATCGATCAACTACCGTATTCCAGTCAAATATCGATTAACCACCGTAATCTCGCTACCGTACCTGGTTGTCTTCCTCGTCCTCCTCTTCCAAGTCGCGTGCAAGTCGCGCATTGCTGTCATTCGACTCCTGCAACACCCAATCGCCATGTCATTTTGACTGTCACTCTCTTTCCAATTTGCACACTCTCTTGCCGGACATACAAACGAGAAAGAGTGTGCAGAATGGAGAACGTTGAAAATCAAAATAGTATTTCTTTTTTGCTTAATTTGACATTAAAGCTGAGCATCTACCGTAACCCCGATTCACCGTGATCTACTACCGTACCTCTCCACTATTGCCTCGCTCCTCCTCCTCCTCTTCTTCCTCATCATCGCTTCCCTTCTCAGCTCCCTTCTTCTTAGGAGGTGCTCGAGGGGCCTTCTCTCTGGAAACCCAATCAATAATCTACAGTATCCCAGGTTGAACTATTTAGCGAGATACTGTAGCATTCCGAACTCTCAACAGCATACTGTCTCTTCCACCTCGATACCGTACTCCGAGACTACCGTACCCCTGCCCTACCGTAATCTACCGTACCTCTTCTCGATGGTGACTCCCAGCTTCTCGAGGTACCTCTCGACCTCCCTCCTCGGCCGCTTCTCGCTCATGCGTCGGTGCACGTAGAGAGCGATGTCCGCTGAAGAGAAATTCGATCGATAATCGATAATCGACTACCGTAATCCATTCAAGCAAATCCGCCGTAATACAGAAAGACCCTGCTATCGATCGCCTCTAGTATATGGAAGTTTAATTTTTTAAGTCCGAAGATCGGCCTACGAATAAAACAATTTCCGGATAATGAGAATAAGCAAACTAGGAAACCTCAAAGTGACTGCTGAAAACGTCAGCGCGCTTTATCTATTTCAGGACAAACCATTTACCATATTGTTTTTTAAATTGTTTTTATATTGTTTTTTTTCTTAATCGTAATGAAATTGCTCATCGAATAATTGAGCAGACTTAGAGTTTCATAAAATCAGCGAATGTTTTTCACTGAAATGGTTCAAAAACATCGATCTCACGATCGATCTAGATTGTTTTTTTCTTGATCACAATAAAAAAACTCATCGAATGATATAAGAGCAGACTCGCAGTTTTAAACATTCAGCGAAACCGCGATGAGGCTGGCATTTGTTTTTGCCGTGAAGCGACATCGAAACTGGATTGGATAAAGTTTATGCGAGAAAATCGATCCAACAAATTCCTCGTTCCTCTCCCTTATACTGCGCTGACATTAGCGATCAAGATGTTTCTTGATCGCGATCAATGGAATTATCGAATACTGGATCAGCCTTGCAGTTTCGAACATTCCAGGAAACCCCAATGCGACTGGTATTGGTTTTATCCCTGTTCAAGGAGTCTTGATTGAACTATGAGTGACCAAAGTCTATTTGCAATATCCCCGAAACTCCGATTTGACAGGAATTTCCATCCTGCATTCTTTCCTCCTCCTCCCTACCTAGTCGGCCCTACCACTCGATCAGGCAACCTTCGATACGACCAATGGATATACAAAGAGACAGCATACGGTACTACCGTATCCCAAGAGAATACAGTATCCCGAGAGACTACAGTACCCTACCGTACACTCACTTCTCGCCCTTTCCTCCTCCTCCTCCTCATCCCACTGCTCCTTGAGGGCCGCCAGCTCCGTCTGCAGTCCCTCCGACCACTCCTTCAGCGGGCGCTCCCTGAGATAAGAAATCGATAATATCATCCATACGGTAATCAATCGATAATTCATCATACTGTAACCAATCGAAATAGGTCGATCTATATCGCTCCCTAAGAGAATAGAGATCGATATTTACTCATACCGTAGCCAATCTATAATAACCCTTACGACTACCGTAATCTTCGATCTCGTTCTAATCGGCTACAGTAACCCTACCAACATACAACAAATTACTTTCTTCCAAACTTCCACAGGACAGATACGTTCCCATCAACTACAGTAATTAACTCCACGACTACCGTAACCCAAATCGAATGACTAACTAACTACCGTAATCCCTCTCCCCTCGATCACCAACTGACTTTCTCTTCCTCTCCCATACGATGCCAACGTAGGCGAGCTGCTTGATGATCTTGGCCTTGCTGTGCGTGCCCTTGTCCCTCTCCTCCAGCAGTCGCTTGCAGTACGACGGAAGATCCTCTGCAACGGGAGATAGTGGTAGGGTTACGGTAGGAAACGGTAGGGATAGGCAGGGTTACGGTAGATTTCAGTTTACCGTAAGTTACGGTTTTAAGATACTGTAGAACTAGGCAGGCTATATGAATCCAAGCACTCGGATAGAGCATTCTTGAACCAGTGATCGTGCGTGAAATAAAGTTTCAAACAATCCCAAAACATTTGTGCTTCACCCTCGACTTATGTTTTGGCAAGAAATTACTGGTTCGATACGTTGACGGTTTCATCCTTTAAAAACCAAAACCCAATAAAAGTGTACGCCTAAATACTCCCATGATTACCGCACGCCACTTTTCTGACTTATCACTCTCCACTCTGCACACTGTCTTGTCGGTCAGAGACAGCCGAGAGAGTGTGCTCACCTCCGTCCTGCTTGTCCTCCGCCGCCTCGTACGCCTCGGCTATCTCCTTCAGTTCGATCATCGGGAACTGCCTATCGCGGACTGATCTGCAAACCGGAGGGTTGATGTAATCTACTACTGTAAGGCTACAGTAAAAGAACAGATCTCGAATCTGTGGTTCCTGTATGCAGTCCCAGCAGGACTCATAATTTGTAACAACATATTTGAGTCTATTGTGAAAATTCCATCGCCTCACCCGAATCCACCCGAAACACCCCGAAATATCTTCCATGATCAAAATTATGATAACCTCAATTTTTCCATACTTTTCTATTGACTACCGGATCCTAAGGTTCTACCGTATACCATCTCATCTCGGCTACCGTACCCCTTTCCGGCCTTGGCACCCATCGCGTCGAGACCCAGCTCGGCCATCTTGCGCAGGATCTGACGTCGCGTACGCTCCCTGCTCAGCGAGTGCTCGATGTAGTCCGCCACGTCCATTCCTGCAGAGAGAAAGAGATCTGTTATTATTAATTATCGATCGGGTGATTAACGAAACCTCACCCTGATCTACCGTAATCCAACTGATCTACCGTAATCCAGGCAACTGCATAAGCTATAGCGATCCGATGACAGACAGACTCAGCCGCTACTATTGCTGTTTATCGCGATTGTTTATTAGTGATCAGTCATGAAAACATCGATGTGCCTGGGTGAAATTTTCCGCAACAACAAATCAACTGTTTCCCATTATGTTCAACTTCCTCCCTTCCGAACTCTGCACAATCTACCGTACCCACTCGATCTACAGTTTCCCAGCCCTACCGTACTTATTCCTTCCATCTACAGTATACCCTGCCCATACCGTACCCTCGGGTCGCTCGTCCATCTCTCGGTAGTCCTCGTAGTGCGAGCGCACCTCTCCCTCCAACTCCTCCGTCCAAGTCGCCTTCTCGTCCACCTTCGATTCGCTGCAAGAGGAGGAGATACCGTAATCGGATGGCAATCGATAACTGATTAAATAAGTGAGTTATCGATGAACGACCTGACTCATTAATGATACCCAAAGGTATAATCATGATCCTGAAGGAGACATCCAGGTCATAGTTGATTTTAAATGGGAAGACTACTGAATTGAATGGAAAAAATTTTCAGGGATTTATATATGCTCTGAAACCGAGTTCCAACGGGCACTTTCTCAAACTAATGCCAAAAGTCCAACAGTATCTCACTATCCTACCGTACCATTCCGGACTGACCTGTAGCTACCGTATCCGTACTGTATCTCGTAGGCGGCTTGGGGCGTCTTCCAGAATATCGCCTCGGGACCCAGCGCATCGCCGATCGTGGCGAACGCTCCGAAGAATCTGAAACATAATATTCTTTTTCATTTATAGATATTTACAATATTTTATTTCGAGGAGACCAAAATCATATTGAAAATATTGCTCTAGGCGCGCGTATTTCATGTTGCTGAATCATCAATACACTTGGTCAATATTCAGAAAGTTTCCTACCTTTTTCATTCAATATTATTTTAATATTTAAGTTATTCAAAATATTTTGTTTCTAGTAAAGTGAAGAACAGATTGAAGAGGCTGCTCTACGTAGTCATTATTTTCTACTGCTGAATCCCCAGTCCAGCTGGTCAAAATCAAGAAAGTTTCTTCGTTTTTTGCGAGTTTCAAGAGTTTCCTACATTTTTGACTTCCCCTCTTAATTGTATTTTTTAAAAATATCTCACTTGCGGAGGAGGTGGAATCCGAACTGGTAGAGCTCGTGGAAGGCGCTCTTCTTGATCTCCTCGCGACTCCGACCCGCCAGACGCGTCCGCACCTTCTCCAGCACCATGAACAGCGAGACCTGCAGGGATTAAGTGATTAATTAGTTAACTACCTAAATAACTAGACAATTAATTAATTACCTAATTAATTTAATTATCAGCCGCGAAAGTGCGCTCACCAAAACCCTCAATTGTTCTGTAACAAGAACCACCCTGGAAACCGGAACCTCACTGGTGCAAATCGCAACATACACATTCTCATTTGCCTGATCCACGAGAAAGTGTGAAGAATGGAGAAACTCTCACAAAATTCGCAATCACCACCCCTCCTCCCCAATTTGCGATCTACACCCTTTCCTCCAATTCGAAATCCGCACCACTCACCATGTACAGCCGTGGATGGAGGTCGAGGTCGAAGGCGACCCGATGCATCATCTTGACGAGGGCGTGATTCAAATCGGCCGGATTCTGCTCGAAATCCGCCAGCAGGAAGATGTACCTGCATAGCGATTGTTATTGTAAAATTCAAATTCGGAGCAATGACAATACGGCGTTTAGAGGACGGGGAAACGTCACGCACGGACCTATTTAGTTAGTTTGGTGAGGAAGGGATGGAGTTAGCTAAAGGCGCACACAAAATGGGCACGCATTTCAACAGGGTGCTATCAGTACTTATTAATAATATGTTCACAAATTCAATTCTCGTAGAAACCAGATGAGAGATTTCATGAAATTGTGTAGCAAGAATGCGACTGGTTGATATTTGCACAATTGACCATTGGAGATGCACCAGACAGCAATATTTTTGTTAAAGTCCAAGGGGGAAATTCATTGATTAAATTGGAGCGGCCATCATATCAAGCAACGGTGATACCAGCAATCAACTGGTAGAAATTATGCAATAGACGATTGGGAATTTACGAGACATTAATTTGTTCGATGAGAAACTGATTGATCCTATTTGAAATCTCATGATATCAAACAGCGGTGACACAAGAATGAAACAGGTTGAAATATGCAATTGCCAGTACCGTAATTTTTATATCTTCCCCGGAAAGAAGATCATCAAAGATCAAAGATCAGGAATTAGAGATCAAAGATCAATCACTGACCACTTGAGCACGTCGTTCCTCGCAAAGGTGCTCACGTGAGCCTTGAAATCGAAGTCGACCTCGCGGCGCTCGTATCTGTAAATTTGCGTTTACTAAATAATTTTTAAAACAAAGTAATTTATCAATGCTTATTCGCATTGCACAATCATTTCATTAGCAACGTTGGTTCTGCTACTTTGATTGGTGTTTTCAAACTGAAAACATATTTTAAAGGTTATTGCTGCAACGCCCTCTCAACCGTTGATTTCAGCCAGTCACTCTGCTGTTTCACTCGCTTCTCATTAACATCTCTGGTTACGCTGATTCGCTAATAGCTCAATTATCTTCTCAAAATCACACACAGAGATCAAAGATCACTCCCCTCTCCTCACCTCGCATCATCCTCCTCCGCCTCGCTGTCGTACTCCTCCTCATCAGCGCCGCCATCCTCCTGGGCAAAAATCGATAATCAGGATACAGTAATCGTTACCGTAATCATTTTTATGATCGATTATCCAGATACCATTAAAACATTTTTGAACTTCAGTAGGGACTAGTACGTCACTTGGATAGCCTGACAAATTTTGACTTTCTAATATGCACACTCTTTTGTCGATCAGACATAATGTGCTGAATAGAGAAATGTGATACAACCGCACTCCAATCCTGCTGATGTTACCGTACCCCCCCCCCCCAGGTAGGTCACTCACCTCTCCTCCTCTCTTCACTTCCGTCGCCTCTTCCATTTTCTGTTCCGCCTCCGCCAGCTCAGTCGCCACCTGCGAAACTTGCGCTCATTAACTACTTTTCTACTTAATTTCCTTCCCTGCTCATCTTACAAGAGAATTAGAAGCATGAGGCACCGCGCAATTCGCTAAATACATTTTAGATCTGTCGAACGGCAGTTGATTAGCATGTGCGATTTTTTTGAGTGATGAACCAACATTGAAGCAGAAATCTGTCAAGTAGCAATTTTCAGCGTGTAAAAAAGCGGAGTCATTCCAAACCTATAGCGCATGAATCAATAATGGATACAGTAATACGGTAGTCGTTTAGTACCGTATAAAAGGGGTTACGGTAGCAAATCAATAAAATACTGCATCAATGGGGATTACGGTACCTCCTTAAGGTCCGTCACGAGGATGGCCTTGATCTCGTTCAGCTCGTCCTCCAGCGGCATATCCTTCGTCCCGAACGATCCCTATATTTTAATTAATCAATTAATTAGTTAAAATATAATTAATTAAATTTTTTTCAAGCGATACTGTACAAATAATGATGCTTGTAATTATAGGGATTCTTTACATAATCATAATGGTGGGAAATCGATATTACGAGAAGATGAGTACGTTAGCTAATCGATAATGTGAGGATTACGGAACCTCGGTGGGCCACACGCCTCTGGCCGCGTGGTAGAGCGAGACCGCGTCGGTCGCGCGGCCCGCCCGGAGCGCCCGCTGCACACGGAGCATCGCGAAGCGTCTGGAATGAGAGAAAGGGTACTGTAGGGCTAAAAATGTTTTAGTTAAAATAAATAAAACGACTGTTCACGATCGAAACACATTTCAGCTTGTAGCGAGAATTGCGTTTCAGAACCGATTGAACCGTCCTGATAAATCATGTTAACAATTTACGAGCAAAATACACTTTCAAAACTCCTCATATAGCTCATATAGTCAGAAGCTGTCAAACTACTTCAGCCATCTCTAGTTGTGAACTATCACAAATATTGTCAACCTGCGAATTTTCCGCTACACCTAGAACGTAACCTAGTTCATTCAACCAACGACGCAATAAAAGCAAGTCTTCTTTCATTACATTACCAATCGATGTAACAGTTCTACTGTGATGCTACAGTAACCATACACTCGATACCATAACCCCTACCGTATTCTCGATACCGTAACCCTTTCCCCCTACCGTACTCACTGGTGCACGTCATCCTCCACGTCAAGCAGCACCTCGATGGGCCGCACGTCCGCCGACTCCTCCACCTCGCCCTTCAGCACCTTCCTGTGAGAGATTATCGATTTATTTGGGAGAAGGAGGTACAGTCATTTATCGATTGATTGATGGCAAACTAGCAGTGTTGTACGGATCGAAAAGTACTCTCTCGAATTCGCACACTCTCTCACCGGTTAGAGATACAAGAGACACGATTACCGTACCGACTAGAGACTTCCTATCGAATGACCAAACAGATATTGAAATGATCATTCGATTGGCCAAACGAATGATCTTTGTCATTCGAATGATTCTTCTCTCCTCTCACTCGTCATTCGATTCACCCCTCGCACCGGTCGCTGCGAGCTGTGGGACGGAATGAGGGAATGAGGAGGGGAGAGGAATGGGATCTCTTGTCATTCGATTGGACAAACGAATGATCATTCGAATGTTTATCGAATGATCTCGTCATTCGAATGACCGGCCAATCGAATGAGAGAGACATTCGAATGCCCACTCATTCCTCGTCATTCGAATATCGAATACATTCGATAGGCGGTCTCTAGTACCAACCTACTATCGATTGATCAAACTACCGTACCCCCTGGTTACCGTACCTGACTTCCTCCTCCAGCGTGTCCCACATATCCTCGGCCACCTTCTCCCACATTCCGTCCAACTTCCCACTCTCCTCGCGCTGCTTCGCCCGCTCGGCCGCCACTTCGTCTGAATAATAATAACAATATTAATTTTGAACATAGAAATATTAATCAAAAATAATATTGAATCATCTACCATGAGTCAATAGTATATTTTTCAATATTTCATGCAAAGCAAGGATGCAAGATTGTATTCCTATTCCACCCATCATCTATTTATCATCACTGCAGAACATGATCACCAGCTCGCCCAAATTCGACAGCAAAGCGCATCGTGAAAATAACTGAGAAATCATGGAAGGTTCTTGTAAAAAAATTTTTTCGAAAAAATGAGGATATCAAATCACTGCATGGTATCAATACCAAATAATGTGTCATTGTTGAAACGCGCGATCACCAATTTGCCCAACTTGGCCTGACGAGCGAATTTGTATGCGTGATCTCATCTTCGTATCGGGCATAAATTATGCCGCATAATGCGAGAGCCACAGCGACAAGTCAGGACCTCGTTTTTTTCTATGGAGAAACTTTTTAATTGTTCAGAAATCTGGGGATGATTGTATTCCTTATTAGCAATAAGCTATATGTTACTAATGAAACGCGCAATCACCGCCTTGTTCTAACCATTATCAGATTTAAAAACTGCTCTTCCACTTCCACTGGAATCTGTAAACGAACCATTTTGCAAGACGAGCTACTGTAATCCCCATCCCATCGATTGAGTCTCTCACTTCTCAAAAATTCGTTTAATATTCGGATACAGTCTCTCCATTTTGCTGACAGAATCTCCCAGACAGATGAGTGTGCTAACAAATGGAGATGCCTCAACCCCAAATGCGATCCCAAAACAGTTTTTAGTAATCACTACCAATAATAGATTTACTGCAGAGTAGTGTTGCCGGGTCGAGTAGTATTCTCTCTATGTGGCACACTATCTCACCGGACAGAGAAACGAGAAATTGTGCCAAATGGATAGATCTACTAAGCGATCCCGGAACACTACAATAGTGTGCTGAATGGAGAGAGTGTCCACTCACCGATGACAGCTCCCTCCTCCTCTCCTGCCCCCTTTCCCTTTCTCTTCCTCTGGCCTCCACGATTCCGTCGCACTTTGTGCTTCTTTGACACCTTGAATTATGTTTTTTTTCCCAAAATATAAAAAAAAACTAATTTATTCCTTTAAAAAACTTTTGTGTCCCATTTCGGCTCTTCACTTTACTAGAACCTTTTCTTTGTGAAACTTCGAATTTGAAATCAATTGTTTCAAGTGGGCCAGCAATATACTACCGTATGCCTCCCCGGCTTCACTACTACCGTAACCCTCCAGCTCGAGTTCGTCGGGTCAGATTGCTGACCTGCGTGAGCAGTCCGGACTTGCTGCTGTGCTCCAGCAGCCGGAAGTAGGCGTGGTTCACGAGCACCAACTCGCGAAGGAAAGTCTTCGATAGCACGCCCGGCTGAGAGAGATTATCGATTGATTAGCATACATTACCACCGAGTCTACCGTACTCCCTAATTATCGATCTAGATACTGTATGCTACAGTTGTGGAAGGCTATGGTTTGTTCACATTAAAACACTGTAGCATTAGTAATTCGTAATCCGAGTTCAATACGACATGCTCATGAAACACAATTCCACCACATTCAATTTTCTCCGTTTTTTCTAACACCTGCCGATTTTGTAAGGAACAATCAATCTCCCCTCCCCCCAATCATCAACTCGCCAAAAAAAGACGACGGACCTTCACCAAAACACTAACGAAGATATT
This sequence comes from Pristionchus entomophagus, assembly GCA_036245825.1. Classification (NCBI taxonomy): domain Eukaryota; kingdom Metazoa; phylum Nematoda; class Chromadorea; order Rhabditida; family Neodiplogasteridae; genus Pristionchus; species Pristionchus entomophagus. The sequence goes on from BTSX01000003.1 coordinate 2,308,948, forward strand.
TATCCGCTATCCTAATCACTTTATATCCGCTGGTGGATACATAATTAAATTTAATTGAATTTAATAAAATAAATAAATAAAATCTCACCATGAATCCCCTCATGAGGTTGCAGGTGAGGTCACGGTACTCGTCCATCTGATAGGAATCGATCGATTAAGACGAGTTACCGTAATCCCCAGTTCATCGATTGACTTCTCGCTCTCCATTCGGCTCACTGTCTAGCCGGTCAGACAGACGATCGCTCACTCACCCTCAGAATATGCGAGCAGGCACTCCTGGCCTCTTCCTTCTCGTCCGCCGTCCCGCTGTCGAGCATGTACTGATGGCTGCAAAATACAAAATAAATATTATTAAAACAACTTAAATAGTTCAAGAAAGCGAAAATTCGGGCAAAATTTCTGAAGAGAGTGGGATTCGAACTCACGCCTCCGAGGAGAATGGTGCCTTGAACCAACGCCTTGGACCGCTCGGCCATCTCCACGTCTACTAGAGGCGCTAGTGTGCGCTACTACGTTAGGGATGAGGGAATCGCGTGCTTGCGCCTGACTAGGCTCGACCTCGCATTTATAAATAAACCAGCGGTATTCCCCCGACTACGTCGGGTAATACCGCTGGCGGTGAGCCGTATTTAGCAATCGAAAAGAGAGAGGGAGAGGGAGGCGTTGTATACATTTTTCCGATTTCGCAATCCGGACATACGAACAGACACACAGACGTTTGCGCTTTATTATATAGTATGGATTTTATAATATTAATATAAATTAATATAATAAATATAATATTAAACTGACAAGAGAATGAGCTCCTTGTAGGCTGAGAGGGCGAACTGGGCCCTGAGCCCGTACCGACGGCCGTCCTTCTTCTCTGCCTGAAAATCGACCGGTTGTAGAGCTATAATTTCTCTCTTATTTTCAATTTAAGAATCCGAAGAATTCGAGCAACCTTTTTTTATTGCTCTAGTTTTTAGAAAGAGATATTGAAGAAACTACTAAGGCTCTTTACGCCAAATTAGAAATCATCGAAACCGAGATGCCGCTTGAATGAAAGCTGCGAAACCTGACAACTTTGCTTTTCGGGGTCTCCGTCTCAATTTTTGATTCTTTCGGATTCTCATCATCCACATCAGCTGCGCTCATTCTAACCAAAATTAAACCATGCTCGAAGCGCGGAAATCACAAGAATACTATTGGTGACTTTTCTAATCTAACTTTTCTAATATTTCGGACTGCGCGCAATTGTATTGTTGAAACACGTCCTCTACCTCACTTGCAATAATTCTGAAGTGCAAATCGCGCAAGACTATATTATTAGTAAAAAGGAAAGCTATTTAATTTTCCATCCAGACACAGCTCAAACTGATGAAGCCCCCACACTAATGTATTTCCGTGCATCTTGTAGCGCGGAAGTGACGGGAATGATTTTTTTTTCTATCAAAATGAGTTACGAGCATCTTGTACATCCGGTACTTGTTGAAGCACCTTCAGTGGTGTTCTCCCTAGATAACAATTTCGCTGTCCGAAATTTGACTGGTCGAAGAAAAATACATGGGCAGAACGGGGGGTTGTTAGCAAGATTTGGCAACAATATAGGTTTTGTTCTCTGCGTCGAGGCGCATCGAACTGGCCTGGTGGCGAGGGGCTCAGATGACGTCGGGTAGGTCAAAGATCACGTCAAAGTCGGGACACTCGCGAATTGCCAAAAATCTACCCTTCAACTGACTGTCCCGCATTCCCCCCTGGGTGGAAACCTGCACCTATGGGTCGTTTCTGAAAGCTCTCGGCGAGATCTATACGAAAAAAAAGTTAGCCACGCTAAAAATTTCAAAGGCCTAGGACCTCTGAAGCGACAAAACTCTGAAGCGAGATATGGCCGGGTGAAGTTTTCGCGTTTGGCGAAATCGCTATTCGGACGGATAGCAACTATATAAGCCGAGGTGGCAAGTACTGGCGGATGCGAGTGCAAGGTGGGGAAAACGCTGGGGAATCGATGGCTGCTTTAGTTGAGTCGATTACTTCAAAGGCGGCTGAGCAGCATCTGTTTCCGTGAGGTACTAGCCGGCGGAAAACGGCGTTTTTTGGTGAAATTCTCCAAGTTCGGTGAAAGTGCTCGGATCTCAGCGGAGATAGTGCCTAATATATATCATAGACGTGTAGAGTGACCCGTGACGGTTCGAACCGTGTTTCAGTTGAAGCTTTTCATTAAGTTTGAAGCTTGGTGTAGTGGTTACAAGATTCTTCGGATCCTCACCACACGGGTTCGAATCCCCGCCGGTGCAAAAGTGTTTGCAATAATTTTCGCGAACTCGGATCGTGTTCGGGGCAGTGGTGGGGAGGTATCCTGGCTCCCGTCAACGTCGAACCCGACCCACCCACGACCCTCAAACTTGGAATGTCAACCCGGATCGTGCGCGTTCACTGTTGCTCGCCCGGTCTTCGTCTCAAGACGGCCGATAGCGCGTCCATTCGATGTGCAGCTATGGCGCAGGTGGTAGGGCGTCAGTCTGGCGTTCATCAACACCCGGGTTCGACTCCCGGCCGGTGCACAACGTTTTTCAAACTTTTTCGGGCTAGAAAAATAAATTTTCGCCAATAAAAAATCACAAATTCCCAACAAAAACTCACGGTTTACCCGTAGCGAGCGCAGCTCGGCTAGTCGCCCTATATAACAAGTTCCCGGATGAAAATTTACTGGTCAAAGCAAACGTCATGGGCAGAGCGGGGGGTTGTTAGCAAGATTTGGCAACAATATAGGTTTTGTTCTCCGCGTCGAGGCGCATTGGCCTGGTGGCGAGGGGCTCAGATGACGTCGGGTAGGTCAAAGATGACGTCAAAGTCGGGACACTCGCGATTTTCCATTTTTCGACCGTTCAACTGACTGTCCCGCGTTCCCCCCTGGATGGAAACCTGTACATATGGGTCGTTTTTGAAAGCTCTCGACGAGTTCTATACGAAAAAAAAGTAAAGCTAAAAATTTCAAAGGCCTAGGACCACTCTGAAGCGAGATATGGCCGGGCAAAATGTTGAAGTTTGGTGAAATCGCTATTCGGGCGGATGGCAACTATATAAGCCGACGTGGCAAATACTAGTGGATGCAATGTCGAGGGGCGGAAAACATCGGGGAATCGATGGCTGCTTTGGTCGAGTCGCTAACTGCAAAGACGGCTGAGCAGCATCTGTTTCTGTCATGTACTATCGGGCAAAAAACGGCGATTTTCGGAGAAATTCTCCGAGTTTAGTTACAGTACTCGGATATCAGCGGGGTTAGGGCCTAATGGAGTTGACGGTCGTGTAGAGTGACCCGTGACGATTCGAACTGTACTTTGGGTGAAGGTTTTGATTCGAACTGTACTTTGGGTGAAGGTTTTTATTAAGTTTAAAGCTTGGTGTAGTGGTTACAAGATGGGTCTTCAAATCATAACCACGCGGGTTCGAATCCCCATCGGTGCAAAAGTGTTTGCAATAATTTTCGCGTGCTCGAATTGTGTCCGAGAGTGGTGAGGAGGTATCCTGACACCCGTCAACGTTGAACCCGACCCACCCAGGACCCCCAAACCTGGAATGTCAACCCGGATCGTGCCAGATCGTGTGCGCTCACTGTTGCTCGCCCGGCCCTTCGGCTCAAGAGGGCCGATAGCGCGTCCATTCAATGTGCACTGATGACGCAAGTGGTAGGGCGTCGGTCTACCATGCAGACACCCGGGTTCGATTCCCCGCCGGTGCACCATCTTTTGCAAATTTTTTTTCGGGCTAGAAAAATATACTTTCAGGATTAAAAAATCGCAATTTTTCAACAAAAACTCACGGTTTACCCGTAGCGAGCGCAGCTCGGCTAGTTCTCCTATAGATAAAAGAACGTTGGGCGACAAATTGACCGGTCAAAGCAAATGGGTCGTGGAGGGTCGGAGGTGCGGTGCAAGGTTTGCCATTTAGTGAACTAAGGTACTTGGGATGGTGCCGGATCGAAGGGCACTACCACCGAGCCGATCAGATGACGTTGGGTAGGTCAAATATGACGTCAAAGTTGGGACACTCGACTTTTTCGGGTTTTCGACCCTTCAACTGACTGTCCAGCGTTCCCCCGTGAACTAAACCCCTTACATTAGGGTCGTTTTTGAAAGCCCTCGACCTGGGCTACAAGAAACAAGTCAGCCATGCTGAGTATCGACTCCGTAGGACCACTCTGAAGCGAGATATGACCGGGAACAGGTTTGGCGTCTGAAGCAATCGCTATTCAGGCGGTTGACATGTATAGAAGCAGGGGAAGGAAGGACTACTGGATGCAGGTAGGAGGTGCGGAAAACATCGGGGAATCGATGGATGCTTTGGTTGAGTCGATTAGTGCAAAGGCGGCTGAGCACGGTCCGTTTCCGTGAAGTACTATTGTTCAGAATACGACGGTTTTCGGAGAAATTCTCAGAGTTCGGTCACCGTTTTGGTTCAACGAGGGGGGAGTGCCAAAAAGAGTTGACAGACGTGTAGTGACCCGTGACGGTTTTAACCGTGTTTTGGTTGAAGGGTTTTATTAAGTTTAAAGCGTGGTGTAGTGGTTGCAAGATGGGGCTTCGGACCGCGACATCGCGGGTTCGAATCCCTGTCGGTGAAAACGTTTTTGCAATAATTTTCGCGTGGTCGGATCGTGTCAGGAAGTAGTCGGGGAGTGTCCCGGCGTGGTTGTGTTTCAGATTGAAAGTTTATCAGAACTAGGCCGAATTGCGTCGTTCCGCCTGGGTATCGATGGTATCTCTATCCGTGGAAGGGAGAGGTGACAGTCACCTCTGTGGTAATTCTTCTGTCAGAAAAATTACCACCCTGGGAACTGTCAGAAAAATTACCACAGAAGTAACTTTGTCAGAAACATTACCACAAAGGTAACTTTGTCAGAAAAATTACCACATATAGTGGTATGGTAATTTTTCGGACGCTGATGAGAGTGGTAATATTTCTGACAGTTTTTTTGGCATACAGCGAGGCTAGACCACTCAAACTAATTTTTTTAAATCTACGAGCAAAACTAAACAAGAATAAAATATAGTCCAATTTATTTGGGATCCAAAATTTTAACCGCAGGGAACGCTTGACGGAGACTAGTGGTTGGGGCGCGTGCCTTTCTCTACCTCTTGCAAAACATCACCTGCGGGCGGGGGTCGAACCTGCCTGCGTCGGCATGCCAGTCAGACACCATGCCCAATAATTTTCGCGTGGTCGGATCGTGTCAGGAAGTAGTCGGGGAGTGTCCCGGCGTGGTTGTGTTTCAGATTGAAAGTTTATAAGAACTAGGCCGAATTGCGTCGTTCCGCCTGGGTATCGATGGTATCTCTATCCGTGGAAGGGAGAGGTGACAGTCACCTCTGTGGTAATTCTTCTGTCAGAAAAATTACCACCCTGGGAACTGTCAGAAAAATTACCACAGAAGTAACTTTGTCAGAAACATTACCACAAAGGTAACTTTGTCAGAAAAATTACCACATATAGTGGTATGGTAATTTTTCGGACGCTGATGAGAGTGGTAATATTTCTGACAGTTTTTTTTGGCATACAGCGAGGCTAGACCACTCAAACTAATTTTTTTAAACTTACGGCGTACCCCTAGCGAGCGTAGCTCGGCTAGTACGATAAATAAAATAAATGAAGCTGATTGTCGATTCTTTTTAAACCAAATGACATTGGAACAAACATTTGACAATTATTTTCCTTTACAAATTGCTATTTTCTCTACTAAAAAACACGAACTCGCACTGCTCACGCAGATTTTCGGAATAGTGATGTCATTAATCATTTTTGAAGCATGAACATTCTAGTAGTACTGCGGAATATTTTTTTCACTTCGATCTGCTAGTGGAACTACTAGTGACCGGTCCCTGCTATTTATCTGCACAATGCGAAGCGCCAAAGAGACGGGGCCCTTCCTATCCATTGGAACTGCAACTATGAACGATCAAATTAATCACCACGTTCAAATATCAGTGCTCTCCATTTAGCACACTCCTTAACAACCAACCATTAAAAAACGAAAAACAGCTTATGAAACGAGGCAACAAGCATTTCATCTCCATACTTCTAATAACATTTCTCACTGCTCAATCGCAGAAACAGCGCCGCTAGCGGGCACTACCAAAAATTGATAAACACTTGCTATCGTATCCCATCCCTACCGTAATCTTACCTTGGCCAGCTCCAGGTAGTTGTCCAGCTGGATCTGCACGTGGTGGAATCCGTCGACGCCCAGCGAGCAATCCACCTGCCAGAGGAGGGAGAGGTTACCGTAATCCAAGCAACCGTACCAGTTCCTGATCTACCGTAACCCGCCGTCACCCAATCCGTAAAAAATAATTTGTATGTCACGCCATCGATCATCATAAAACCACAAACCAAGATCAATAAACGATGCGCGTGAAACACGATTTCATCCGGCGGTGAAACCTCTCCAAATCGGCCGTTGATGTATCCCCCCACATACAGTATTCCTTCAGAGCTACCGTATACTCTCCCAATTACAGTATCTCTCACCTTAATGACGTACCCCATAAGGCTACCGTATCCCCCAAGCTACATTATTCTTGATCTGCCGTACCTTGTCGGCGCGCAACTTGGCGAGGCGCGCGAACTGCACGCAAAACTTCTGGAGCAAGAAGAAGTGCAGGTCGGCCTGTCGCTGGCCGAGCGAGCGACGAGTGTCGAAGGCCTGAGGGCAAGGATTACGGTAGATTACGGTATTATAGTACTAAAACTAGGGCTGTCAGAGTGAAGAATACATCTCATCATGGCGGATCCCGATACGGTAGGATAGGGAAAATGTGCTTTATCTCCCAGTCTCAACCTTCAAACTAAAAATAAAATCGCACAACTTGTAAATGAAAAGCACACGAAACCACACAACCCCATGCAAATTTTAGCTAGTCGCATTCTCTTCAACCCTTTTCATTCTCGCTTCAATTATCGGTAATGAGCGACAAATTAGCAGTAGAAATGATGATCTCGCGGACATTCCTCATAGAATCAGCAAACGAATTTAGATGTTTATTTAATTATATTAATTAATTAATGCTCACCGCCTGCTTCGTCGACTTCATCAGCCGGTTGAAGCACTCGTCGACGAGGCGAGATACGAATCCCTGCCATTAATAAATATATTAATTCATATTTATTTTAATTTATTAAACGAATTGGTGAAAATCACCGCTCTTTCGTATTTGGACCTGTGAGTATCCTGCTTCAAGACTTTGATAAAACGATCAAACATCTGGTGATACTAAATCCCCCTCCCCTCTTCCGTACCTTCATCTTCAGCCGAATCTCGATGGAGGAGAGGAATGTCCTCTGGCCAGCCTCGAATGGCCTGCAAATATTGTTAATTAATATTTAAATATGAATTTAAAATAATGCTCACCGTCTGTTCTTGGGCGTACGCTTCTTCGCCTTGCGACTCTCCATGAAGTCCATCGTTGTGACATCCTTCACCGGCCTGGAGATTAATTAATTAATTAATTAATTACTTTATTTATTAATCAACATCGAGGAGATATATGAGTTATGGTACAGTACGATGGAGTTCATAGATCACTCTGGTTTCGACAACGGGCATTTGACATCAGGATGAAACTCAAATCCACTGCTCAAATGATTAAACACATAAAATAAACCGGATAAATTAACCCCGGGCTAACGTATCACAACCACAATTAGTAGTACATGCACACAGAAGATAATTGGTCGACTACCAAAGGTCCTCTTTTCAAACTAATATTGAAACACAAATCTCCCGCTTTGTCCAAATCTGCTCGGCAATCTTCAGAGATAAAAGATCATCGATCCACCCACTTGTTGATGATGATGTCGTGCTCCGCATTCACGGCCCTCAGTCCACGCACGACGTACGAGCCCACGAAGTTGGAGTGTCTGGGGGAAAATTAATAATTTTTTGGGAAAATAACAAAAAACAATCATAGAAAGAAGTTGAAGTCATGGCTTATTTCCTCGATATGGACCGCTTTAGTGAAAACAAATAACGCGAACAGATAATACCCATGAGGAATAAACGAGCTGTTTCACCACCCGTCACTTCCCAGTTTCAGTGTTCGGAAAACTGTTCTATGCACAGTGGTTTTACCAATACCATGATGACATTCAGCACAAAAATTAATAACTACAAGAGAAATAGAAATTTGGGACAAATCAGCCATTCAATCACTCCGTCGCTCTCCCGCTTCAGTGCTGGGAAAACCGTTGTAGGCTTCGCGCTTTCACCAATTGTACTATGGTCGCTGATGGTAAAAAAATCAATAACTAAAAATCACTACAGCACCTCTTGCCCATGATCTTCCTCTTCATCTCCTCCATGGCGACTCGTTGGTTCTCGACGATCTGCGAATTGTGGAAGTATTCCGTAATACCTTTTCTTATTTTTGTTTCAAAAAATGCATAAAGCGCATGATCAACTAAGCCTACGCAATTTCATTGCGTAAAACACTAAAGAGCCCGTCCCTAACGGGAGAAGAGACATATATCTAGTCATGGTTCGGACTCAACTGCACGTTTCATGCTTCATAGTTCTCCTATACCTAGAAATATCTCCAGGAAGCAATTTGTCGCCGGAAAATTCGTCAAAAGCCGAACAGTATCTCACCATATTGTCAGGAACCGAGTAAACGTTGTCAAACTATTCGGACACCCTCATTTCTCGTCATACCGTCAGGGGTCGAAAAGTTGGTCGGACCCGACGCAGTCAACCCACAAATTTTGATCAATTTGGAAAAATAGGAGAAAAAGTAGGCAAATTTTTCAAATCAACCCACATTTTTGGCAAATTTTCACTAATTTTTTTGAAATTTCACAATACCAACCCACACTTTTTGGCTAATGTTTACTAAATTTTCGAAATATCACCAAATCAACCCACACATATGGACTATTTAGGAATTTGACTACTTAGGCATTCGACCCCTGCATACCGTACATCTCCCGCCAGCTTACCGTATCTGTGCTCCCCCTCCTTTTCCCCAAGTACCGTAACTGCATCGCTATCTCGTTCGACAGTACCCCTACCTCCTGCCGTACCTGCTGTCTCCCTTACTACAGTAATCCCTCTACCGTACCTGCTGTCTCTCTTACTACAGTAATCCCTCTACCGTACCTGCTGTCTCCCTTACTACAGTAATCCCCTACTGTACCTGCTGCAGTTCTCCCTCGGTATTCTTCTTCTCCTCCTCGCTCCTGCCCTGCTCCGCCGATACGAGGTCCTCGGGTCTCTGCAATCAATCGTTTAATTTGAAATGTAAATAAAAGCAAATTAAATAAATATAGCTCATTTCGAAGTTTAGAACAATTAGCAAATACGTGCAGTGATATGAACTAGAGACATGCCGAGTTCATGTTCCACCCTGTTTATATGAACCGATTCGACTTCCATCAATGGTACTCGATTCATCGCAAGGGAAAAATGACAAAAATTTAGACGCATCTGGATGATGTTTCACGCAGTGAAGTCTGGGAGGAAAAATAATAAGAAGAAAAAACGAAACGAAAACTCATTAGTAATTCTAGGCGGTCAAGTTCCTGCTTCACCTACCCTACATCCTCGAGCTGTGCTGGTGGCCCATAATCAGATGATGATTGCCAGCGAGCAAAAATTATGGTTCATCCACCCTACTTCACTGATCTGAGCTGGGGATCCATGAGTCACAGAATTCCGACTTTAAAAAATAACAAATATATTTAATAAATAACAAATATATATATATAAAGATAAATAAGTTTTTTTTATATAAATAAATAATAATAACTGACATGCTCCTTGAGGAAGAGCGCGAAGATCTCCAGGATGTGGAGGTGGAACTCTCTCTCCCGTCGATCCTTCGAGATCTCCATCAGCAGCGCATCCAGTCCTGTAATGATTGTTTTGAGGATACTGTAAGAAAATCGATAATCGATAAAATCTAGCCGAGAAGAAACTTCCCTGGTTTTTCGCCCACTCTCATAGGTCAAAAAGCGTGTCCAAATGGGCACAACGTATACAGATTTTTTTGAGAAAATTTTGAAAAATAGGAAAACGTATACACTGACCAGCCGTCAGGCGGGTCAGTGTATACGTTTTCCTATTTTTACACAATATTTTTTTTTATATACGTTTTCCTATTTTTACACAATTTTTATAGCACATGAACACCGGCTACCGTATGACCGTTCGACCTGTGACATTTTTCTGACGGCTATAACTTTCTTATTTCTGCATTAAATAATACACCGAAACAACTAAAATGAAGCTTTTTTACTAGGAATTGAGGAAAACGTTGCAGGAACACCATCGAAGAGGTTCTTATACGTTTTTATAGCCAATGTCACATCTCGATTTGACACTGTGACATGGTTGTGCCCAGATTTTTTTTGATTTTTTTCTACTGTAGGTGTGAAACTGTTTAGTTCGTACTGCTGTAACGTTTTCTGGTTAGCTTATTTCTCCAGCTATCGAATGAGTTCCCTAACTCCAAATATGGAAGCGCTCTTGACTATTTGAACGAGGGGAGAAGTTGAAGCATCGAGCCCTGAAATACAGTATGCTCAGTGACTCATAGGCAAAATCTCTATTCTGTTCAAATGACTTGAAATATACATCTTATGCGCGATTTTATAAGCTTCTGGTAGCTTCAAACGTATACTCGGCACTGGAAAAAATTTTAAGAAGCGATTTTCACATAAGGGGGGACCCTTATGTGAAAAAACGTATACATATTTTTTTCTTGGGCCGGACATACCTTTTTGACCTATGCCCCCTCTCTTTTGAGGGAAATCCTACATGCCCTCACACTAATCAGTCCATGCTTCTCGCACTCTCCCTGTATACAGTATTTAAATCGCAGCGAATAAAAAAAACTTTTGAAAGAAATCGATAATCGACAAGGTGTAGCTGACTGAACGACCAACTCGCATGATCGCCGCTTCACATTCTCTGATTATACCCTTCGGGGACGAGAATTTGATGGGACAGAGAAGGTCATTCACCAAAATAAGATAACGAAGCTCAAATTCTGTCAGCTCTTAATATTAGCAGATCTCTGTTATTTTTCTTAGAACCAAAGATCAACGACCAAAGATCACCCGCTCACCCGAATCGATGGCAGCCTCCACCAGACGGTCGTGCGACGACGTGTCGAAGGCCGTGCGCTGCATGATGTGAAAAATCAATAAACAAATAATCGATAATCAGGACTTGATCGCGACCACACATTAAGAATCCTAGAGGACTACCAGGAATCATATTTCGGTTAGTGTCATCTCCATTTTGACGGAAAGACTGACAAGACAGTGTGCAGAATGGAATACCAAACAACCGTATACCAATCAATACTCGGTCCCAAGTGGAGAACTACCGTATACCAATCAATAATCGGTCCCGAGAGGATAACTACCGTGTACCAATCAATACTCGGTTTCGAGCGGATAACTACCGTACCTTGTCGTCGACATCGACCGGCGTGATACTGAACATGTATCTGATGAAGACGACGATCCGCTCCATCACCAGTCGCTGCTCCTCCGTCCGACCGTCCCACTCCTGAACGGAAGAATTGGGTTACGGTGGGCAATCGATAAAGGTCGACAGGAAATGAATGTGAATTGGGACAGAGCTTCTGAGAAACCCAGGGATCGAAAAGTTGGTCGGAACAAATTTTGACTATTTAGGCATTCGACCCCTGGAGAAAACAACAAGTGCAAATCGATATTTAGCTAAGCATGGGCTTGGATTCGAGCGTATTTATTCCTCGGGACCAGAAGAATCGGCTTCCAGGCACGTGACCTGGCGAGCCGCGGGGTCCGTCCGGGCTGGATGGTGCAAAACGAGGAGGGGATTACGGTATCTAGTCCGATCGATAATCCTCACCGTTTCGATGAAGAAGGCGTTGAGCTTCGCCTTGAGCACATCGAAGAGACCCGTGTCCGCGCACGCCAACTTCGCCCTGGAAATATTAATAGTAATATTAATAGCATAAAATAGGCAAGCTGGTTTTGATAATCAAAACTGAATAATATTATTATTTAATAACGCTTATAATTGTATTTTAATTAGTTTTGAAGACAGACGTCGTGAACACCTATTTTTGAGTTGTGACCATCCATTAATGGCATTGGCAAAACCAGTAACGACCATGTGCAAAAATTAATCTGCGCGTCTTCACTATGTTAAGTTTTGGCGCCCCGCGAGAGATCATTAATAAGCCGTCAAGTATCAGTGGAAACGGTTATTTCACGCCCTTCTATATATATCCCAAACCGACCCATCCCTCCCGTTTCACTACAACTTCTGCATAATGAATAAACTTGAGTTTCCTCCAATTGCCACACAGTGGCTGAATAAAAGTGCGTAGTAATCGAACACTGCTCTCTCTATTCCGCACACTCAAAAGTATTCAGAATGGAGAGAGAGCCAAAAACATCCCTACTTCTCAATTAGGGATGTCAGAGTGGGCACTGATTTCTCTCCATTCTGCACACTCCATCGATTGCTCGAGTGTGCAGATTGGAGCGAGCAGAAATTTCTCATATTTTTCACAAACCTCGTAAGATTCTCCTCTAGTTGCCTCAGATGGGCATACTGCTCCTTCGATTCTGGCTGCTTGCCATGGAGGGAGACGGACGACGGCTGGCAGAGGTTCGCCGCCAGACTGAAATTTAAAAGATTATTAATTGTATTTATTAATTAAATTAAATTGCGGATGATGATCAGGGAAGAACGAGTCTGACTGCACTTTATAGTTTCATTATATTTTTTACTATGCCCACAAATTCGATCTAATGGAGAAGAGAGTACTGATTTTATAAATTTTAAGTAAATCGAAACAGCCTAGTCTGGTCATGGGCTACCTCGAGCAAGAATAGCAATATTTGTAACGAAGCGTGATAGAATATTCACTAGTGTCTACTTAGTGCTTCAAAAATAAATAAGCGCTAGTTTCGAGTTATAAAAAAAAATAAATTCGAGTTTCGAGCATCAAAAAATAAATAAGAGCGAGTTTTGTGTTTCAAAAGATGAAGAAATGCGAGTTTCTTGCTTCAAAAAATCACTAAATACGTGACTAACCGCAGGGCGAGGTCGAACATGTCATCCTTGAGCTCGGGCGTCTTCAGGATGGGAATGAGGTCGGAGCCGACGACATTGTGCTGGCCGCAGCAGCGACGCACCATCAGATCCGGCCCGTCCGCGCGCAGGAAGCGGATCAGGTCGCGGATCGACTCTGCCAAATGGTAATATTATTATTATTATACTATTATTAATATCATTATTAAAATATATGTGTGTGAATACCCTATCCATATCTCTTCATTTTCCCGCTATTTCACACTGGTATCCGAGTAAGAACTGAAGGAGTTAAGTTATTCCGTTGGAATGAACATTAGGGGATGAAACTTACCGACGCAGTCGGGTTCGGGGAAGTAAACGCCGTCCTCGAGATAGCCCAGAGCACCGATCGTGCCCTGCACTATGGTCTCCATCTGGAAATAGAGGATCGAATGGGAAAGGAAATGAACGAAATAGAGACGAGCGAAATGAGCGCTTCACATGCATCATTATGACGTAAATAGCCAGAAACGACAAACATGAATGATCTAGAGCAGTCTAATGCGCCCTATGCGATAAATAAAGTCAAAAAGAGGCTGCGAAATCGATAATTTCAAGGGAATACGAGAAAGGTTCAAATGTGTTTCAAATGCGCGAAAATGGCGCGCACAGAGAGGTTGAAGATTTTTCTTACAGTTTGCTTCTATCAAGAACTGTGTTATTCCTAATAAAATTTTTAAATTAAAATTCCTAATTTAAACTTCTTAATATTCCCTGATTATGTGTGACAAAGAAAATTAAGAGAACATATTCCACTACATTTGGAAACGTTCAAGAGACACCCTGCCGATCGCCCGCCCGGATCGCGTCCCCTGAAGATTCTCTTCAAGGAGAAACATCTGAAAGATGCTTTCCTCTCTGGCATCCGTTCCAAGCCCGGACGCCCTCCTCCCCTCGTCTCTCCTTCTTCCTTTGTACGCAAGGACCTCACCCCGACGCAACTCCAGATGGAGCGAGAAGCGAGAACAGAAGCTGTGCGAAAGAATGTTGAGGCAGGCCAGCTCATGTTCGGTGTCAGGGACTACTCTCTCATCACCTACCGTAACCCTCGTCCTCTCCCTCCTCATTACGGCTCCCCACGCGCATCCCGTTCTCAGAACCTAGCTGCCGATGTTTCCTATCCAGGTCTCTCCCTCTCTTCTACTGCCCTCTATGAGATGACTGCTCTCTCGCACTCTCCTCCTCCCTCTCGCACCATCGACTACGTGACAACTCGGAAGCGACTGTAGGACAGGAGCAGCAAGGGTACCCCCATTTCCTCTCTCTTGTCCCTCTCCATTCCACCCATTTCGTTACCATCTCCCCTCCCATCGATTTCATCATTCCAACGTAATCCCTCTTGTAACTTCCAAACCCCTCAATGCCCCTCTAATCTTTCTGTCTACTATGCAAATTGCCGTTCTATTCGTTCAAAGAGCGCTCACACTCTTTTCTTCTCTCCTCATTTGACTATCACCTGTTTGCGAGACCTGGCTAGATGCTAACGATAGCGATGCTCTCTTGATTAGTAACTCCCCCGAGTACTTTGCTTTGCGTCATGATCGCGCTCTAACAGATGATTACGGTAGAAGCGGCGGTGTTGCATTGATTGCCCATAACTCCCTTTCCCCTGTGTTCATTTCCTCTCATTCTTCCCCTCTTTTGGAGTCCATTGTAGTTGATCTGCATATTAACTTCTACCCAAACCTTTCGTAAGATCAGAATAGTCACTGTTTACCGCTCCCCTTCCTCCCCTTCCCATTCTCTTGTTTCCTTTCTTACCTTCCTTTCCCCTTTGATTTCCAATGTTTTTCCCTGCGTGATCCTAGGTGATTTAAATTTATCTAATCTTGATTGGTTGACGCTTTCTTGTCCTTCGCAAAACGATCTCATTGATTTTATTTGCGATAATCACTTCTCCCAATATGTAACTTTCCCTACGCGTCTTACTAATTTCCTTGATCTAGTATTTTGTAATAGCGACATCATCAATAATGTATTCCCTGCTCCCCCTCTCAGTGACCATGTTAGTGTAACTTTCAACCTCCGTATTCCCTCTCCTCCTCCCCGTAAACACTTTCCCTCACGACTTTACCGTTCAGCTGATTGGAATTCCATTAATGACTGCATTTATCACCACGATTGGACAATTGCTCTGCGTGACCTTAGTGCTAACGAGTCGTACTTTTACTTCGCTAACTTTATTAATAGTCTCCTTGATTCGTTTGTTCCCCGTTCCAGACCATCAGCATTCTCTAAATACCCTCGTAACGTTAGAATTCTTTATGGTAAATGTAAAAATCTGTCTAAGATTGCACCAAATAGTGTCGCTTGTCATGTTATGTCTGACCGCTTTAAGTCTGCTTTACACAATTTTCATTGTTACCTAGAGAACAGCATTGTTACTTCCGCTAATCCTAATGCTTTCTTTAAATTTTGTACTGGGAATCTCACTGCTCCTAAATCTACCCCTTCCGCTATTATCGATTCTAATGGAACGACTCTACTTAGTAATAATGAGAAGTGTGCTGCTTTTTCTGAATTTTTCTCCTCTGTGTTCTCTAAGCCTCTACCCTCTCCTCTCCCTCTCCCTACTCCTTCCATCACTTTTGACCTACCCTTTGTTTCAGAAATAGATATTCTCTGTGCTTTCCGTAGTCTTGCCCCAAAAATCAACATCACTCCTGACAACATTCCCAGTATTGTCCTCTCTAAATGTAAATTCTCCCTCATTTCTCCTCTTTTAATAATTTTTAACAAGTCGCTTATTACCTGTGAAGTTCCCACTATGTGGAAACAAGCTCTAGTAAAACCCATCCCTAAGAAAACCAGTAACTCTGTTGTAGATTTCCGACCCATTTCCCTCACTTCCTCCGTTTGTAAAGTTTTTGAGAAGCTTTTGATAGATAAGATAATCTCTTTTCTCGATTGTAATAACCTATTTGACCCACGCCAAACGGGCTTTCGTAACTCTAGATCGACTTCTACCAATCTTGCAGAAACTTTCTCTCATTACTTACGAATCTCAAGGGATAGTTCGTTTGACACTGTATATATTGATTTTAGAAAAGCTTTCGATAGTATAGATTATCGACTTTTATTGTTCAAACTATCTCAGTTAGGGATTTCTGATCATCTCATTGCTTGGCTTAACTTTTACCTATCTAACCGTACCCAGTCTGTTTTCATTGAATCTTCGTTTTCGCCTCACTAGTTCGATCGCCCTCACTAGTTCGATCGGGAGGGCCCTCACTAGTTCGATCAGGCGTTCCCCAGGGATCGTGTTTAGGACCTCTCCTTTTCATTCTATTTATTAACGATATCGCCTCTGATTTCCCTCAGTCTATTCACTATTATATTTACGCTGACGACTTGAAGTTATTTGCTGAGGCACCTAATTTTTCCGATGATTTGCAGTCCGCCCTAGATGTTGTTTTTGATTATGCTTCCCAATGGAATCTAGGTATCTCTGAGACAAAATGTCACATTGTTCATTACGGAAAACATAATCCTCGTAGAAAGTTCACAATCAATAATGTTATCTTAACTGAACCCATTGTTAAAGATAAGAATCTAGAGAAAGTTATTGTAAAGGATCTAGGAGTTCACTTTTCTCCCTCTCTCTTTCTCCTATCACATTTCTAAAGTAGTTTCTAAGTCTCGTTCTATAATGAATTTGATGTTCAAGTCCTTCCACAGCACATCTCCATCTTTGTATTATAAGACATTCACCACTTTCATTCTTCCCAACCTTGAGTACTGCTCAACGATCTGGAATCCTATCCATTCTATAGAATTTACCAAGGATTTAAAAAAAGTTCAACGCGATTTCACTCGTAGATTGTACTACCGTTGTGCTCTACCTCATGTTTCTTACATCGACCGTATGCGCATCCTGCACCTTTCACCGCTTGAACAACGTAGAACTATTTCTGATATTGTCTTCCTCCATTCAATTCTTCATAAGCGATATTTACTCGATGTATCATCTCTCCTTATTCATGCCCCACTAGTTCGTTCTGTCCGTAATGCTCATCCTTTTAGAATAGCCTTGCCTTTCCTCCCTCATAACTCCCATTCCACGCTAGCTTCTCGGTCCATTTCAATCTGGAATTCCTTATCATCTGAATCAGTAGCTCTTTCCCATGAATCATTCCGTATTTTTATTACCTCTCAACCACCCTCGTTTTTCCGCAAATCTGTTATCCATAATTGTCTCACCTCTTGATCTTTGATCTTCGACCCCCCCCCCCCTCCACCCCCTCTCCTCTCTCCACCCCTCCCTTCCCCATACTCTTGTTGCGACCCCACCCGATTCGACATCATCGACGGACCTCCGTTCTACGCGACACATCACAGTTATTCTCTTGTAAACATGCCCCTGGCAGAATAAATAATTAATGAATGAATGAATGAATGAATAAAGTTGAAAAAAAAAGTTCTCAGAACCTCTTCAATATGGTGCTCAGTTTGAAGCCCACGTTGAGTACTTTATTTTTTGTGTTGACAGTTTGACCTGAAATTGATGTTTCAACAAGTTAGTACAAGTTAGTACCCTGAAAATTAACGAAATTCGGATATTTAAATTTAAGAAAATACAAATGAAAAAACCACAAAGCGGCACTAAGTACATCTTGTAGAGCATTGAATTCTGCGTTGAATCAGCTTAATGAGATAAAAATAGTTTGGGCCCCTTTTCAGAAAAATAGATATGGTACTCGTATTGAAGCCCACATCAAAACTTCGTGTTTTGTGTCGACAGTTCAACCTAAAAACTTATGTTTGAACAAGTTAATACCATGAATATTGAGTATATTCTAAAAATTTTAATTTAAAATCAAAAATAAATTTTAAAATTTTTTTGAGAATTTTCATGGTTAAAAATTGTTCAAACATCAATTTCAGGTCAAACTGTCAACACAAAAAATAAAGTATTCGGCGTGGGCTTCAAAACGAGTACCATATTGAAGAGGTTCTGAGAACTTTTTTTTCAACTTCCTAATTTCGGTCTAAAGATCTGAAAAAGGGCCCAAATTATTTTTACCTCATTTATCTTATTCGACGTTTAAATTCTCTACAAGATATACTTAGTGCCCCGTTGCGGTTTTCTCATTTGTATTTTCACAATTTTAATTTCAGAATTTTGTTAATTTTCAAGGTACTAACTTGTACTAACTTGTTCAAACATCAATTTCATGTCAAACTGTCAATACAAAAAATAAAGTACTCGATGTGGGCTTCAAAATGAGTACCATATTGATGAGGTTCTGAGAACTTTTTGTTCAAATGCATCTTTCAGGTCTATAGATCTGAAAAGGGGCCCTTTTTATATTTATCTCATTTTCCTTTTTCGACGTAGAATTCAATGTACCTAGTGCGCCGTTGCGGTTTTCTTATTTGGAATTTCAAAAATTCAAAAACCATTTTTGAAAGTTGAAAAAATCAGTTTGCGATCGAAACTTTGAACCAATTATAACGTGTTTTTGTTGTCTAGGCACGTATGTAATATTGACACACTAACTTTGGACCCAGATCGTTCGGTTATTTTTTATCTGATTTTCAATGTATCATACATAAAATATTATTATTGGCAACATTTCCACTCTCGTACTATTAATTTTGCGAGCGACTCTATTATACTGAATTAGTGCAGCCTAAAGTCACCACGACTGAAAATTTCCTAATCATCGCAATTATATAATTTCCCCAACTAGCGACGCGAACATTGTTACTTCAACAATTAATCATAATTTCATACACAGATGCAACCTCGAAACACCAAGACGAAACACGAATCACGCAATTTCTGATTATTTTCTCTAATTAAATTAAAATATGAGAGAATCGATAATTGAGAGAATAAAGTAGTACCCGGAAAATCTATTTCTAAACACCTACATTTTCGAAATAATGATATGTTACTAAATTATGCCAGTAATATCTAGCCGGATTTCAGACACAAGAGACACCCGGTGATTCGAAGTTTTTTTGCTAGCTTATAACTTCATTTGACCAATCAAATTCACAAATAAAACATTTCCCACAACATCTCTAGGTTTCACAAATCCGACAAGACTTTGGATGGTCACGAGTATCAATAAAGTCCTGTTTCGCTCTTCACATCCCAATCTACCGTTCCCTCTAGTTTTGCACGATCGTATGAAAGCTCTTTCCATTCTGCACACTCTCACGGTTCTCTGACCACCAAAGGGTATACATGATGGAGAGAGCTACTATTCGATCCGCCAACACTAGTTCCCTCTAAAACCGCTACCGTACATTATTTTGTGTTGCCTGACTACTAGAACATTGGCGAAAGCAGGGTGGTTCGCTTGCGACAAATTTATATTTCAGTTACTCGGTGATTCAACGGTTTAATATATCATACAGGTATTTTCAAGTTTCACAGATCCTCCATAACTATAGAAAGTGACGGATTTCAATAATCGTTCACCTCCTCACATTACATCCCAATCTACCGTACTCAATCCAACACCCGCTACCGTACCTGATTGAGGACAATGACGAAGTGGTGGTCCGTCTTCGATGGTTGACCGTCCCTGTGACCAGCCAGAAGCTGACTCTCCGGCTTGCGACACCTACAGCATCCATTTCGAATTACGGTACTCTGTCAGATATCGATTATTCGCCGCCAATTAGTGATTCTGGTTTCCAATTTTCTCTAATCGGCGGGATAATATGCAGAATAGAGAGCCCAACACCCATCGCTACCGTAACCCACCATGTGAATAATCGGAGGAGCGGGTTGAGCACCGGCTTGTGCACTAGGAGGCAGTGGTTGTGCGAGTGAGACTCGCTCACAATGTACTCGTAGATGCGAATGAGCGATAGCTGAACGGAGGAAGATCGATAATAGAGAGAAAATCGATAAATCAATAATTATTCATCACCATTCCCTGATGAGAAGACAAATAAGATATGGGAATTGTTTGCACTAGCAGTGACGATGAAATTGCTTTGAAGCAACTACATCCGACTTTGTCTCATCGATGAACCGGGGAATTCGCGGGTGGCCATAATTCTTCAAATATGAACCCGCAAGTTCGCAGTCTTACGTTCGTCGCTAATTCGAGGAAATATCACAACATGGATTCCTTCTTGTACAACGCTTTAATAAAATCCTATAATAACCCTTTAGCTACAGTAACCTTGCAGCTACCGTACCTCTTTCATCCCCTGCTACCGTATACCTGGCAGGATGGCTTGAGGAAGTCAGGTGCCTGTTGTGCCCAGTCGAGCACTCTCTCCACGATTTGATGGGTGAAGAAGCAGTCGAGGATCGGGCATATCGCCTAGGGCTGGCTAAGCGATTGCGGAATTGCGGGCCCGCAATCGCGCCTCTAATTGCGGCCCGCAATGAGAATTGCGGTACGCAATCCTCCTCCCGCTCAGCTGTGCAAACTCCGCCCCCGCTCCGCCCTCCTCCCCCTCCCCTTTGTAACCCGGCGCGGGCTAGAGCGCACCCTCTCGGCGTGCTCGCAATGAGAGGGGAGGGAGAGGAGCGGACCAGCAATGCTCCCATCGATCTTGCAATAGTTTTCCCACTTTAAGATGCTCAGAAACTATACTTTGCTTCAGAATTGAAACAATACAATAGTTTCAAGGAGATACGAGATAATATCGTGGACAGTACGGAATAATACTCTTAATTTGCCGTGGGAGGCTCATTTTGGCGATACCAGGACTCCTTTTTCAGAACCCATAGAAAACATTGCTAATTATAATAACATTCTGATCTAAAACTGTCCACCAAAGCGAAGTAAACCATCCTCACGATTATACCTCCAATTGCGCATGTTTCAGCTTGTTGAATATGCTTCCAACAAAATGTGTTTATTCTTCTGATTGGGATCTTTGAAACAATTGTGAAAGAAAATAACGAAACAGAACATAAAATATCTTTTGAGTGGGATCTTCTGAGACAAATATAAGAAAAACGTGAACATCAAAACTAACATGTAAATATCTCGAATCAAGCGTATACTTTAGGCTCTTCTTCCTCCTCATCAGATTCATCATCTGTATTCACTCCTGTCGTTTCATTTGGTGCTCGAGACGAGAGAGTGTGCAGAATGAAGAGTCGAAAACCGAAACGATATCACTAGAAAAAAGAATATAACTCAAAAAAACACACACACCTGCCATTCATTCCTACAAGTCTGATAAGAAGAAGACATTCAGCCAACATTCCAGTGAGGCGATTTCGCAAATGAGATTTGTATCGTAGATTAGTCCTAAACAAATAGCAAAATTGAAGTAATTGTGAAAGTAATGAAACCTGCTGATGAAAATAAGCGCTCAGTCTCTAGTCATTTCCGAAGACAATGGCGACGTCTGGATCACATTCTTCTTTAATTTCGCCTGCAGTAGAGTTGTTTGCATCAATATAAAATAGGCCACTGTGGTTCGTTACATTCCCCGTGGTCTAACTCCGCCTCTCTTTTCCACTATTGATGTCGTATCGGTTCCCACTTTCTCCTTTCTGTTTCTCTGAGCGGCGAGATAGTGTGGAGACTGGAGAGAGCCAAAAACGAAATTGCACCCCAATTTTTCACTTCTCCTTCCGGTCTCCCTAGTACGAAATCTGTTCAACAAATTCTAACATCCTATAAATCTCAATAGCGACTTGCCTGTAGAAGAGGGAATGCTGAAGTAGAATTGGAAGATGGAGTTGCAGGGATCATGCCACTTGAATATTTATCTGACATCATTAATTTACGGAAGATTAATGATATCTAGATACCTTCAAATCCCTTCTCGATACCGGTCCAGTCTTCATTAGCGTAATTTGATCTGATTCTAGGATCCAGAAATCTGAGATATCCGAGAATCTCATTGTTTCTGTACTTCTCCATTCTCCTGTTCAGATCATCCTTCATAGATTTGGCTACATCGACAACGCCTTGAGATTCATCATTGATGATCCTAGGAAAATCAAATCAGTTCGAGCATTTTCTTTTTCATACATGAGAGTTATCATAATGAATAGACTAACTTATTGAGATGTTCATCTAGTTCGTCTGCCACCAGGAAAAGCTCAGTTGCTACAGTAGTTTCGGTAGAAATCTGGAAACAATTTTTTTGGGCAACAAATACTATGTGAGAAATCTCACCTTTAGTCTGCTTAGTCCTACTGTAGGAAAGGACTAAGCAGATTGCAAATTCCTTCCAATTCTCTCTCCTCCCTCGGGGTGAGCTGACCCATTTTGAATTCAGAAATTGTTTCTTTCACAGCAGACATCTATGAATAGTCAAATATGAGAGTCGAAAAGCGTAATAATTAACTGACTTGCTGCTTTCCTCTGTTCAGCATTTCGAAAGTGCTGTTCCATCTCGTCGGGACACTTTGAGGAACACCAAAGTTTTTGCAAACCGGTCTTCTTGCACGATCTGTAATGGTAGAATTGTATCGGTAGAACAATAAATCTGATGGCAAACTGGTCAGCTGCGCGCAGAACTAATGAAATACTCACTCAAAATAGAATTCACGCTTGGTGCTGCTCAGATGGAGATTGCGTGCCAGCTTCTTGAGCACTTTGACGACATTATTATCTTTCAAATTTTGGAGTGATGAGGATACGATCAGATGCAATTGATGGAGAAAACAAGGGATACTGAAAACTAGGGATGTAATTTATGAATTATGGTGGTCATTTTCCGCACACTGACTCGCCGATCAGAGAAACGGGAGAGTGAAGAATGGAGAGATTCGAAAACCGACACGACATCGCTAATATATATATATAACCTTTATCAAGACGCAAAATACCTCGGTTTTCCCATATCTGAGACGGCTTTCAAGATGTTTGATGCGCTGTCGGAGGTGATTGAGACAACGTTGAGGCCATAGAGTGCGATGACCTGAGAAAGACAAGTGGTTACAGAGTAATTATTGTAATGCTCACATGGTCAATAAAAATAATCAAAGAGATACTCACTCGATCCAGTTCATTCTTGAGCGTGATTGCCGTGTGACTACCGGATAGAGGAGAGGCTGCCACCACAACTGATTGGAGGTCCCATGAGTCATTCACGAATGAAACTACCACTCCATTCAGAGAAACAGTCGCTCCTTTGTTCGTCCATACATCCGTCATGATTGACACTTCTCTCCCTTGCAACTTCTGCACAAAAGAATTAGATATTTTAAAGCACCATACACCATACAGTACCCCTTGATAGTCTCACGCGGATTCAGTCATACCGTAGTTAGATCCATCCAAGGTAGATCAAAAATCCAGTCCAAGGTAGATAAAAAATCCAGACCAAGTATATCAAATCCATTCCAAGATAGATCACTAAATCTACGGTATGACGAAATCCACGTGGGACCATCAAAGGTACTGTAAGTGCAAGCACGTAGATATCTTACGCAGGAATTTAAACGAAATGCATGTGTGGAGGGGTAATTCAACATGATTATCATTCACACATAAGTTCTCAAAACATCCTACTAATGATGTGTCTGTTCAGACTCTGAATTCACGTAACCGAAAATACAGCACCCATACAGTAATCCAACAACATCTCGGGTACCGTACGCTTATCACAGATACCGTACCCTGCCGAATCCCTATAGTATTCCGAGCATCGTATCCATACCGTACTCATACAGTAATCTGCGTATCATTTCCGGTACTCTTACCGTAATCCTACAATAACTCAGGTACCGTACTCCTACTGTCCTAATACAGTCATTCTAATGAATGGGGCTGGTTACACATACATTAACAAAATCGATCAAAGAAAATATTCGCGTACCTTTTTGATATCATTCTGAATCTCTTGTGCCAGTGCCGGGACAATTCTAGAGTGAAGCTGCTTTCGCGATGGAATCAGTCGCTGCTCATCCTTAGTGAACAAGTCACGAAAAGCTTGATTCTCGACCACATTAGCAGGTGTGTTGGTGGCTGCGGGGAATCTTGTTACTCGTTTCTCCAAGTCAGCGACTTGATTCTGAAAAAATCAAGGATAAACATAGCTAAGCAAGTTGCTTGATTCCTGATTACCAACAAAATAACACAAAAGTCTGACCGGATTTGTGACTGATTTATTGTGAACAAGCAGATGAGTGGCCATTGCGCTTGTATTTCCTCGAGAACGAGGAATCAAAATCTGGCAAGTTCTGCATTTCGCCTCTCCGTTAGTTTCCAGATCGAAAAAATCCCAAACTTTACTTTTTCCTGCTTTTCGACCCATTACTGAAAAAAGATAATTGAAGAACGAGAAGATAACAGATGAGATCAAAAAAATGAGAAAATATTGAAATAATAAATAAAAAAGATAATAGAAATCGATGCGACATCTCAGCATCTCGATATGCTAATGGATATGTTTGACCTGGAGAGCGAGAGCGGGAGGGAGAAGAGAAAAACAACTTTGATCTACCATCAAGGTAGAGAGAGGGAGGTCGCCAGATTGCAGTCGCTAAAAACTTGGAATAGTAAAAATGTGCTACTATATGAAATTTCATTATCTCCAGGATTGAATAACAATCGAATATTCAATTTAGCTCAAAACTAAATGTTTAATAACTATTTTGTGCGCAACTCTCCGAAAAAGAGAGAGTTGAAAGCACATTCGAGAGGATGGCTTATTCCACTTGGGTGGACAGTTTTAGATCAGAATGTCATTATAATTAGCAATGTTTTCTATGGGTTCTGAAAAAAGGGGTCCTGGTATCGCCAAAATGAGCCTCCCACGGCAAATTAAGAGTATTATTCGGTACTGTCCACGATATTATCTCGTATCTCCTTGAAACTATTGTATTGTTTCAATTCTGAATCAAAGTATAGTTTCTGTGCATCTTAAAGTGGGAAAACTATTGCAAGATCGATGGGAGCATTGCTGGCCCGCTCCTCTCCCTTCCCTCTCATTACGAGCACGCCGAGAGGGTGCGTTCTAGCCCGCGCCGGGTTACAAAGGGGAGGGGGAGGCGGGCGGAGTTTGCACAGCTGAGCGGGAGGAGGATTGCGTACCGCAATTCTCATTGCGGGCCCGCAATCGGAGGCGCGGGGGAGGGAGAGGGATTGCGGTCCGCAATTCGAGGCGCGAGATTGCGGCCCAAATAGCCCAAATAGCCAACCCTAATATCGCGATTTTCCAAGAAGATGGGTGCAGTGAGCATTTTACTCATTATCGACACTTAAGTAGTCACGAACATTGAACATTCGGATGTGCTATATTTTTTAAACAAACACAGAGCGACGATTAGCGTGGTTTAATTTTATAATAATATGAATTGCTGATGAAACCCAATTGCACCCAGTCCACTCGCACTTACAAAAAAAACTACCAGAATTCTCGCTCTTTGGAAGTAGATCATAACTACCCGATCTGACTACCGTACCCATCCTCACCTCCATCATGAGGAACTGGGTCATTCGCAGGAGCAGCTTCATGAGCTCCTGCATCTCCTCGAAGGTAATCTCTCGCTCGGGAGAAAGAAGGGGCGAATCGAGCAGTTGCTCCGCCCGATGTAATAAATCACGATAGATGATGGTGAATAAATATTAATTTATAAATGTTTTTAAAATTCATTATTCACGGAGGAGTCCGAGACGATTCGCCCATTGAAATAGAATGGACTTGGCAGATTGCCAAATTGGCCGTTTGACCGATTTTCACAAATGAGCGAATTAATTATCAATATAATTTACTTTTTTTACTAAGCTGATGCATAAGTTTTGGACTTTTTTCATTGGTGAATTTGATAGACTGGCATTCAGCCGAGTGAGATCATGGAACCATCTTACCAATACATAATTTAGGGATGGACTTTGAGTTATTAATCATCAACTCAGATGGTTTCCTTTAGCATGGGTACTTGAGATATTTTTATAAGTCGACATCACAAAAATACTCAAATTTTACTAACTTTTCCGAACCTCCCGCTCTCATCGGGAAAATTTTCACGGGGTATCTATCATACATAAATGGGTACGTAGTATCATTGTCTTTCGAATTCGCTTGAGATCTGGGGTCCACGATACATATTTGAGTAGTGACGAATTTCATAGTATTGATGCTTTCAACAATTGATCTCAATTGTGTATATAAAGAGTGGCAAGGGTCTAGTGTGGGGCGCTATATTTTCACATGTTACGTCCACAATATCATAGAAAAGAATTGACTCAGTGTTGGCACCAGGTCAAATAAATTGAAAATCTGAAAACCATAAAATAAAGTTATGCGAAATAAGCAGAATATCGGTTTCGAAACGAGTTTCATGCTGTCAAAACAAATGATTGATACTAAAATCGAGCAAACGTCCTAGATTCGCAATCTTTCTTTCAAAACATGGATAGGGTCAGTCGTCAACAAAATAGTCTATATCCGATAGGATTTAATATTATATAATATTTTTTTAAATGGAAAAACATGATTTCGAATGGTACTTTACTGCGGTTTACGGCGCGGTGTTTACAAAAGTCGCTCCGAAACACAAAATTACTGAGAGGTGCGAGGTAGACAATTTCTAATTGAATTAAAGAATTAAAAGATTCTACAAGAAATGTCGTATCGGATCTCAGATCTTTTAATTCTGCGCATGTCCTCGACAGTCTAACTGAGAGAGAAAGTGTGCACAGTAGAGATGGCGACACAAATTCCAGTGTGAGGGGACAAAGTTGAGAGGCCAATGAGTACACACAGGGACAAAGAAAATGCTCGTAATTTTCAAATCCTTTCCTGTTGTAATGCAACAGTCGAATATGCCACTATGCTCAATCGATATCCATATATGATGGTGCCATGCAAAGGCGGTGCCCGAAATATAGAACTTGAACTATAGAACTCTATATAAGTAAAATCAGTTTATAGAAGTATATCGCATAAGAACAATGAAAACCGAATTATGGTGACGGGTTTGGCTAGATGCCGTAACTACGAAAGCAATGAGATCGGAGGGACTACGAGATATGAGGAATGTTTCGAATAGTACGGTAGATCAAAATGAATAAAACATGAGTTCGATGCAAGAAAAGAGTTAGAGCATGTTCAAATGCATTAGCAAGCAACAAGAATCGCACAGAATATCTCGGGGAATATTACAAATATTGAATCAACGAGGGGCAATTGGTCAATTGGAACAGGAATGAATGCGGTAGGATACGGTGGGTGGAGGGTACGGTAGGATGGAATGGGTCGATCGATTGGAGGAGGAGGAGGGGGGCTCAGCTCGACTCATCGCTACTCACTTTAGCCGGTGTCTTCTGCTCAGTTTTCCTCTTCAATGGAATCCTCTTCTTCTTCTCCTTCTCCTCCTCGTCCTTCGATCCCTCCTTCTACACTTTCTGAATAGGGGTTCTGTCAGTGCAAATTAATGTTCCAAATACTCAACTAAAGTTTGCGTTTCAGACCTCCGACTTAAAGGTTTCCCAAAGACGCGCTAGATCGATTGTTTCAGTCGAAAATATCATAGGCTAAATCCATTCCTACCCTTGGCTACCGTATTCGCTCGAAATAACCGTATTCCCTTTATGTCTACCGTACCTTAGCGGAGGAGGATTTCTCCGACGAGGGATCCTTCTTCGCTTGTTTCTTCGCCTGGGGCGCGCCTTCCTCCTCTGAATCCTTCGAGCCGTTGGCGCCGGCCTTCCTCGTGTTCTAAACAACTAACATGCATAAATTTCGTTTACATAACACTTTTTCTTTTCAGAAGGATATCAAGTTTCGAGAGCGAGTTGATTGGAGTTTCACTGTAAATCAAATATTCGAGATCTTGTTATTCTGGAAATCATCCTTAACTCACTATGCACTAGTAATGTCGTTTCGGTTTTCGACTGTCTTCACTCTGCACAGTATCTAGTTTCTCTGACCGGCGAGACAGTGTGCAGAATGGAGAGTGTCAAACCCGAATTTACATTCCTACTATGCACAATTGTGTTTCGCGCAGACAATAAATTTCGAATGGTGTACCTCTTTTCATCACAACCATTACTGTGAGAACAGAAAGCGTAGCAAAATGGTGTGCAGAAATAGTAGTAATAATAAGCGGAACGAAAAAATATTCGAATGTAAATTATTTGTTCGTTCCGCACATTAATACTACTTTACCGGGAAATAGGGCGCACCATTTTGCTACGAATTCTGTTCTCACAATACATACACGCAATCGGCATTCCACTATGATTTATAGAGCGATTTGCTGCAAGAGATTGGATTGGGATGGACTTGTTCATTCACAGTATTGGGGTGTCCAGATACAGATTTGTGTTGTATTGTGAGGATACAGATCGAACCTTTCTAAGCGGCGCTGTATTGCACACCTGTTATTCTTCGATTTCGACATTTTCGCAATTGCATTTATCACACTTTAATATTTTTTACATTGACAGTATCCATGAAACTCACATTGGAAGTTGTCATCGAATTTGCCTTCGTATTCAATGATGACGGGCGCAGTCTGGTATCGCATCAACTTGTCGTTTGTCACGTGCATCTGAAAACCGAATATAAATACAAAATCGATATTGAGAAACATCATTCAGAATCGAACAAGGTTCTACTGAAGAAAACCAGATTCTATCACGCGAAATAACAAGAAAGCATACTAGACCCGAATATCTCACTGATTCTTTCATCTTTCATCTCTAATGGCCTACTCAGTAGTGATCTCTCCATTCTGCACACTCCATCGAGATTGCCGAGGAGTGTGCAGAATGGAGAGAGGTAAAATGGCATTGCTCACCATGTACAGTGGATGTTCTGCCAGTTGCTCATCGACGCTCGTCTCCTTCGGGAGTTCGAGGGGCGGCTCGATCGTTCACTTAGTCATGTCAAATAACCGTGAGGGGGCTCCCATATCAAATGGCTGCGACTCGTCGGCGAAGATCACCTTTAAAATGTAATTTTGAACATAATTCATGACTATCTAGTTTAAATAAATAAAAATACACAAATTGAAGAGACTCACCGCTACTACCGAGACATTGTCAGCGCGCGATCGGCGCCACTCTTTCATCGTTCCACGCATCAGAATTCGCGCGGCGTTCGGGCGTTCGTTCGGATTCTGGAAACGGTTATTTCATAGATTCAAAAATGTCGTTCATTGCTTAAAACCGTATTGAAAAAAGTAACAAATTATTAAGGTGTCCCAAAATAGTGTTGTTTATATTAAAAGAAAATAAGCATCAATCCTTTTGGACACCGCACTAGTTCATCAATCTTGACTTTCTCACCGTGAAATAAATCGGAAACTTCTCCTCTAGTCTTAACCCGTCCATGACGGAAGCGATCTGCTCTGCCTTCAAAACATTGGTGAGACCATCAGTAGCGAGAACGATCGAGTAGTGATCAGGAGTGAGTACGGTAACGGAGACATCCGGATTGGGGAAGACCGCGAACTCCTGCGTCTCCTCGACGTACGACCAGAAATCGCCTGCGAATCACATACAATAATATAACATTTTTAATCTTTTTAAAAATTGACCTTGTATGTTTGGACTTTAGATAATATCGTGTGATATAAGTCCAAGCTTACAAGGTCAATATTTTTCATGAATGAATAATGAATGATTTCATTGATACAGTTCTCTTCCATTAATATTATTAATAGAAGAGAACTGTATCAATTTAAATCATTCCTTATTATAGGGGTGATCCGAAAGTATCTTCCGCGTTTTTGAAAAAATATTTTTCACAGGTTCTAGGAAACTTATCAAGTCATACTAAAGTGCGCTGGCTCTAGCAAACATTACTCTAATATTTAAGTACTTGAGCACTGTATGTCCTCATGTTATTGACAAACGGTACTATTTTGACCAAACCACATCAAAAGTGTCCAGTCTCAATTTTCATTTAAAAAATCCGTTCTTTGTTTTCCTCGTTCCTTGATAGATAAAAATGATGTTATCGTCTGAAGGGCGTTTGGAGTTGACAACGCTCAAATTGCTCGCTACCTAATCTTTTAATTTTTGGATTGCATCATCACAACAAAACTCGAAATTTCCCACACATTTTTCTGAAAATGTGCGAATTTCTTACCAACAATATTTTGAAAATATTACACATAAATCATAACTGAGAAATATCAGAATATGAGGGAAATTCACTGCCAAGAAAGATAAAATTCGAAAAATCGACCATAAAAAAGTCATAAAAAATGAAAGATTTCAACCTAGTTCATCGATCATTTTAGGAATTTTCTATTAACAATTTTTATTTGATAGTACAGATCCCTCTTCATCTTTGTTTCCAATCCGCTGTTCCCAGCGAAATCCTCCAATGAAATAGAAAATTTCAAAGATGTTGCCCGAAAACACACATTTGAGCCTATTTCGTCATCATTACGCAATGTTTTCGCAATATTAAGATATAACAATTTAGATCATCTACATCTTCAATTAATACTAAATAGAGTTTGGGATTTTGCCTTATAGTTAGCAAGAAATAAAAGTTTTAAAAATGCGGAAGATACTTTCGGATCACCCCTATAATTCATGAAAAATAGTTTTAACGACTTTCAACGACAAATTTTAATGATCAAGACTTGTCCGGTCAGAGCAAACATCTTCAGTGTCCTCGATAGACTAAAAATATGTAGAGATAAGAAAGAGAGAATGCGAAATATTTAGTGGCTGGACAGAGGAGAAATCACATATGTATAGTGACAGGAAAGTGGGGAGAACGAAATAGGTAGTGACCCCATCGTCCGTGTCATTTACGGTACCAAAACGTATGGGTCAGATATAAATTTTCACAACACAATTGATACTGACCGAGGCTCCTCGACATCGCCAATTTGGGTACGATCACGGTAGGTGTGTCCTTTGTGATCGGCCCGATGTGTCCGGGGACCGATCGATTCCACCCGACTACGTGCTTTACAGAATCCCCTCTGTCACGATGCATGATGTAACCGCCAGAGGACTGAATGGAAACAGGTCTATTTATGATAAGCAAACTAATTCATCAAAACATGCTGTAAAAGAAATCCCTACCTCGATTCGTTCGAATTCACCGGGAGATTCGAGCTTAGGGAACGTGGTCAGATATAATGGCGCCGGATCTGCAAAAAGTTGATCTTAATTCAGAAACGAATTTCTGGTTCCTTCCAATTTTATTCTGAGAGGCGTCGGCTTCAAAGGGTGTCGAGAAATTTTTCGAACTAAGATTAGAGAGCACAGTTTTCGAACAGAGAAAATTAATTTTTTCGCACAGCCCTTGTTGGGACCGGATGGGCTCTTTTTTGTGTTTTAGCGTCGAGAAAGTTCTGCTTCAAGCTGTGCTCGATGAATGCTCAAACCGTTCCATTACTCACTGTATCTGGTGGTGAGAAGGATGGCCGAGTCTCCGACATAGCCGACATACAGCTTACCGCGTCGGATGAAGGCGCAGCTGGCTGTCGTACCGGCTGTAGAAGGGTATCCAGTGACAGTGAGAGGCCAGTTGTCTGCAATATGTAAATCAAATAAATTGAATTAATTGATTCAGCAAATAAACAACTATTCTTTCCATTACTCATGTATCAGGTTGTTGCAAAAGTTTCTGGTAGGTTTTTTTATCGAACATTCTAACCTCTCCTGTCATTCGCATTTGAGCTACCAATACAAGTCTTTGTATACTCGATGAGGGCTGACATACTCTTTATAGCGCACACTGAATCAGTTCTCACTAATAAGTAAGACGGCTATAATAGCAAGCCAAACTCGCCGAGTCCGACCATGACATACACTTTGTTATTGGATCAGCGCTCTTTGATTAACAAATAAGGTCACCGAGCCAGCTGACAGCCGGCTCAACTATCTTGTACAACAATGACACGTGAAGAATAACGATAAATTCGGGAAATATGCTATTATTAAAATATCACCTAGAGGTAACAAATGCAATTCAATGAGGATAATATCATGATAATATCACATATTATGGTTAGGTGGAAAATGAGGGGGTAAACGAGATACAACACGAAATCGTGATGAGGATTTAAAATGCGCGTGAAATCGAGAAAATACGGAACTTATCGCAGTGGTCAAACGGTTGGTTGCTGAATTACGAAGAATTATGGAAAACTAGGTGTGTCAACAAGTAACGAAGGCGCGAGGAAAATATGAAACAGAATACGAAATGATGGTCTAATTATCAGCGCGCCGGTCTCTCCACAACACGATCCAACATGTAAGGTAGATACCCGCCAGGGAGTCAGCCTCCGCCGAGAACGGGAGCGTGCCAGCCTCCTAGCAGGAAAATTAGACCTCTATATTTCGCGCGTAAAATCGTACAAACGGGGCATATACCTATAATAAAGTAGCAGTGATTTTTTAGCAGGCAAAAAGCTAATTTATGAATAAAGTGTGACGAAAAATAGTGCGCTGTGGGTCGTTCTGCATGGAATATTGGGACACTGATTAACAAATGAAGGTCGATGAGCCAGCTGACAACTGGCTCAACTACCTTGTGCAACAATGAAATGTGAAGAAAAACGATTATTTATGAAAATATTAGAAAATGACAATTTTTCTTACAGTACCTTGTACAAGTACTGTAAACATAATCGTCAGCGTTTTTCGCGTATTTAAAATTTCCAAAGCGATATTTTACTATAATTATTGCTTTACAGTGCTATTCCTCGAGTTTATGTCGTAAATGGGGGACTTTGAGATAGCTGTAGAGTTCTTATTGTTTCTGGCTAATTACGGTGATCAACCAACCAATGTCATTTGTTTCCTCAGCTGTCTAATTGTCTTTCTGCGGGCTTTTAAGCTACGGTAATTATATGCTCTTGCAATTGCCAGTCAGGATGTCGCACTCTCCTTTCTGCACACACTCTCGTCTCTTTTATCGCCGAGAGAGTGTGCAGAAAACAGATCTATTCAGCAACGCACTGCGGATATGCCGCTCTTTCGTACATTTTTTTTTCTGAATTTCTGATTAGGTTCATGCTTAGACTGTTTATTCTTAGTATAGTAATTGCAATACAGTTTATATTAAAGAGAGCTACTATTCAATTTAGCAATGGAGAAACGGTAGCGATTGATACTTCCTTTCTTCGCTTACGCCGGTGGGTCCTGAGAAAATGTTTACTGCAGAACTATCCATTTTTTTACATTTGAAATCCTCACCAAAAATATACAAATATCAGTGCGTTCGCCTAAGAATCGCAGATTTTGTCGGCATTCCGGTACAGCAAAAAAAATAGCCTTGTGAGGTTTTCACAGATTCTGATATCCCTAGGCATCCTGCATCGGTTTCTGGTGTTCGCATGTTCCTGTCATGCTCATTTGCATAATTACATGAGCCTTCATTTGGGCGACTTTCGGACATTTACCGATGTGGCATCGCAGAATCGTGTCCAAAACAGATGAAACTTGAGCACTAGACCTAATTTGACATACTGAATACGCCTAAGTTATTTATTTATGCAAATTCGAAATTTGAATTTATTCCTCAATTTTCAAGTCGATCGTTCTCGAAAACAAAACAAAAATATACCATCGCTATTTTTTGATATGTTGTAGCTCTTGACGAGAGCTACCGATCACACCCAATTTTGGCCAAATTAAGGGGATCCTGATAGTCTACACGGAGGGCGAAAGAAAGAGAGTAGAGAGAAAAAGAGAAATTGGCAATTTGCCAACCATTGTAACGGGAGCCGTAGCCATCAAAAAGCTCTGGTCTTGTCGCGAATGTTTTTGAATTCATTTTGGCGGTAAAATGCCGTGAGTCTAAGCCTCGAAAATTTTATAATTTATTTTAAAGAGTAATCTCTCTCATTCTATCATTCCGAGCCTCTAACCCCGCCCGTGCGGTCTGAAATGATCTGTTTGCATACGCGCAAATTTAAAGATTACGTGCATTTTGATTCCCCATTGAGCAAATGCTCTCAAACTTTGACAGTACATGTATTCGCCCATACTTATCAAACCTTTTCACTAATCATGATCTTTAAATTTTGATTTTTTTATTTCCTATTTTTTTCGATTTGGCATGGTCGAATACATGTACTGTCAAAGTTTGAGATCATTTACTCAATGGGGAATCAAAATACACGTAATCTTTAAATTTGCGCGTGTGGCAAACAGATCATTTCTGACCGCACGGGCGGGGTGAGAGGCTCGGAATGATAGAATGAGAGAGATTACTCTAAAAGAAATTATCAGTTTTTCGAGGCTTAGACTATCAGGATCCCCTTAATTTGGCCAAACTTTGGGTGTGATCGGTAGCCCCCCTCGTCAAGGGCTACAACATATCAAAAAATTGCGATGGTATATTTTTTGTTTTCGAGTACGGTCGAGTTAATAGGAAAAAGGAAAAATACAAATTTCAAATTTCATAAATAAATAACTAAATGTTCAAATCATAAATAAATGTTCAAATTAGGTCTAGTGCACAAGTTTCATCTGTTTTGGACACGTCTCCGCGAAGTCGCCCAAATGAAGGCTCATGTAATTATGCAAATGAGCATGACAGGAACATGCGAACACCAGAAACCGATGCAGGATGCGTAGGGATATCAAGATCTGTGAAAACCGCACAAGTCTATTTTTTGTTGTACCGGAGGAGGTGCGACTTTTGGGAGAACGCACAGATATCCTTATTTTCTAGTAAAATATCTGCAAACTTTGTCATTCAAGCGCTTTATCAGATCAGATGTAATCACAACCGTCAAATATACATAAAAATTTGGCTCTCATAATTACACATGTAATATTAGTTTGATCCACTCGGGGAAATGCACATTGGACATGGCAAAAATACAAAATTGCTAATAGCAGTGATCACACGAACTAACTGGGGGTACGGTATTTTTGGAATGTATTGCAGAATGATGCCAAAAAGCGTTACGAGAAATACAAGCAAACTACTGAAACTGTACAAACTCTACTAACTATCTACAGAAGAAACAACAATTATGAGTATATCAGATTTGTACCTGATAGTAAGCTAGGTACTAAAAAAAATCAATCTACAGTAGTCTACGAACACTCAATCAGAAGCGATGTGCATAGTACAACACTGGACAGCTTGTCACCTTCTTTTGCAACTTCCTATTCTGCTTGAGTGAGGTGTAATTCTGTGGTGCGCCAAGTGCATTAAGCGAAGTGACGTTTCCTTCGACCGAGTTCCCAGAATCCGTCGATGACGCGCTCCCCAGTCGGTTCATGCGTCGACGATGGAAGTTGAACATGAGGCCGTTACTGGGCGCACGCGCAGCATCATCGGACACACCAACCACTGCACCACGCACACGACCACTGCAAAGCACACAACTACCGTACTACCAGCCGGGGGTTAGGGAGGACATGAAAAACGATAGAAAATCGATAAATTACTTTGATCCCAGTTCTTGCATCTCTCTTACTGTTGGAAGGTGCTTGGATGAGTCGGCTTGAGGAGGAGGAGGAAGGGTCAGATGACGGGCAATCTGGGATGAAATCCATACTATATAATAAAGCGCAAACGTCTGTCTGTTGGTTTGTCCGGATTGCGAAATCGGAAACATGTAAACAACGCCTCCCCTCCCTCTCCCTCTCTATTTGCGATTGCGAAATACGGCGCACCGCGAAGCGGTGAGCCCCGCCAGTGGTATCCCCCGACGACGTAGGATACCGCTGGTAGACTAATAATCAAAGTAATAATCTGCTTCCGGAGATACCATCGAACTTTTCACATAAAACAGTAACATAATCAAATAAACGATCTTTAATGTAATGAATAACAGTTTAACCAGAAAACTACATTGTTTGAAAAAAAATCTCATTTTTCCATGCATGAAGCATCTTCTTTACCTGATTGAGCCTCTCTGCCACATCTTTCCTCCTTTCCTCACTCGAGCAGCCGGGATGCTGCAGCTCCACTGAGAGCTTCTGCAAATACGGAAATCAGCCAAATTTACACGCATCCACTCCTGTAGTCCAAATCAATCACATTGTCTACATTTTATAGCAACGCCAGACTTCGTTTACTCCCGAACGTAATTTATCTGATTCCATAACTCTTCTGGTTTACGGTAGCTGATACGCCTCGTAATCCTTCATTATACCTTGAGACTCCTGGCACACTCTGCCATCCTCTCGTCTCGCTCTCGCAATTCCTCACTCAACTGCTCGAGACGCCTCTCGCTTTCCTAAATATAATTATATCCAAATATGATTCAATGAATAGTTTCATTTTAATTTTAACAGCTGGTCTCCGTCTCATTAGTCTTAGACGCGACTATCATGCACAGCCTGTCAGACTGGATGAAATGGGGGATTTTGGCGGCGTACGTATTCTAATCGGCCTCCCCTTGTCATCTCTCGGTCGACGCGCGGTTATGTGAGCGGTGAAACAGAGATGAAATGACAGAGAGGAATGGAGCATTGTAAATTGACTACCTCATAAATGATTATGAATAATATTAATCTAATTCTATGAATTGATTTTGTAACCAGTCAAGATGCTCCATCTCAGTTTTTGAAAGGATTCGTTAGCTTATTGTCTTTCTGTGAGCGCTTTTTGTAATTTTCTCAATTTTCAAAAGAGCTATTATCGATGAATACCAATGGAAACACCCACTCCTTTATCATTTTCTGAATCCACATGAGCAGGGCTACAATTCTCAGGGAGCCAAATTTTGAATTATTCCTTCTCGCACGAGAAATCAGAATAAAACCATTAATTTAGACAGTTTCTCACAATTTACAGGAGCAAGAAGGAATAATTCAAAATTTGCCTCCCTGAGAATTGCAGCCCTGCTCATGAGGATTCAGAAAATAATAAAGTAGTGGGTGTTTCCATTGGTATTCATCGAGAATAGCTCTTTTGAAAATTGAGAAAATTACAAAAGCGCTCACAGAAAGACAATAAGCTAAGGAATCCTTTCAAAAACTGAGATGGAGCATCTTGACTGGTTACAAAATCAATTCATAGAATTAGATTAATATTATTCATAATCATTTATGAGGTAGTCAATTTACAATGCTCCATTCCTCTCTGTCATTTCATCTCTGTTTCACCGCTCACATAACCGCGCGTCGACCAAGAGATGACAAGGGGAGGCCGATTAGAATACGTACGCCGCCAAAATCCCCCATTTCATCCAGTCTGACAGGCTGTGTCATGCCTTGGCATTTGCTCAAATCTATTCAAGTCACAACTAGCTCACCACTCCATTTGTTCTAAGATGCGGACTGAGCGGTGATGAGCTCTTGGCGCGATCCGCGTCGGTCGCGGTCGTCCGCTTCACGTGCGCATGTACACCTCCTTCATCTCTCCGTCTCTCTCCGTTCCTGGCGCCGTTCGCGGGAACGAAGAGTGTGCGCGTCTGGCGCGAAGGAGGCGGACGCGGAGAATGTGCGGGCGATCCGGTCTCACGCGCCTCACGCGCCAGCACGATCGGTGCGTCTCTGCCGCGCGCTGGGTGCGCCGTGCCCGCGACGGTGATGTGCGCGTAGTGCGCGGACGCCGCACCGTCCTGACGCGGACGCGCGTACTTCTGCAAAGGAAAAGATTCAATTGCCGCATTGAAGAGGCAAGCATTGCTTGTTTTCTGCACCACATCTTTAGCTCCCCTTCTTCAACAAAAAATATGTTATTCTCTAATCATCTCTAGGCCACCAGTAGACCGATTCAAATATTAACGCTCTCTATTCTGCATACTCTTTCAGTGCTTTAGCCGAGATGTAGAGTGTGCAGAATGGAGACAGCAGTCATCACTAACTACAGGTTTTCTAAGTCAAAATTGGCCTTCATATCTACTGTAGCCTTGGAGCATTCTTTAAACAAACAAAAATCATTTCAATTATCAATCTCCCGTTCACTAGTACAGATCTTGAATCGGAAAATAACGCCTTCATTGAATGACTCTCTCTCCATTTTGGACACTCTCGTTATGGTCAGACAGACTTCATACACCCTCGCATTCTGCCTGACCAGCAAGAGAGTGTGCAAAATGGAGAGAGAGATCAGTCCTCGCTCACCGTCGGATGGCGCAGGTGCAGCACGAGTCGCACGAAGGCGGTGACGTCAGCGACGGGCGGATACCGCATGAGGTACTGCAGACAGCCCGAGTAGTCGCACGAGAGCACTGCAGAGGAATACGAGATGACATAACGGGGATGGGTGACAATGAGGTGTCATTCTGATCAGCATAACTTCCTCTTTATTTTGACACCTTTGCCAGGATTCTAGGGTGGCTATAAATCGAATTATGTCGAGCTGCGGAATAATAAAAGTTGCGGAATTGTCACCATTCCCATAACGGAACCAGACTTTCTTCATCTCGTGCGCTCTGTCATTTCGCTACGTTTACGACGAGCCATTTCAGATTTGTCATCACTACGAGGGATGTTTGGGGGCAATGATTGAACAATTTAGAATTTGAGATACTATGTTAAATGATTAATTAATGAAACGTTGCAACTCACACAACGTCCTGAGGTGCACGAGCATCACCACCGACATACACTGCACGAATTTATTGAGCGGTCGTTGCTGCAAGATGATACAATCGATAATTGCACATATAGATGTTACGTTATAAACGTTTTTTGCATCAATCTGTCCGCGTATGCGTCTGAGAATGCGAGAAAGTTCCAAAGGATAAAATTGTAAGATAGTTCTCCATACTAAATTGAGAAACCAATGCTGCTTATGCTCCGTAGAAATCTCTCAGGATTGAAGCACCTCCTCACTGTGATTCGATCGAATTTGTGATGCAATAGGCAAAATCGAAATTCCACTCTTCTTATCGATTAATGGTTCACTTCTCACCTGCGAGAATAGCACGTCCCAGATGAAGAGGAGGTCGTGCAGCGGGAACTCGCGACCGAAGAGAAGACGCAGCCATCGACTGACAAATAAAAGTTCGTTTTATAGTGCCCTAAAACCAGTCACGGCATTTTACCGCAAAACATGAATTCAGAACATTCGCGACAAGACCACGCCTTTTGACGGCTACGGCTCCCGTTACAATGGCTGGCAAATTGCCCATTTCTCTCTGCTCTATTTATCTCGCCCTCCCCCTTTGGAATGCCATGGCAGTTCGATGCATCACTACACAATTATGTCGATGGTGCTGAGAAACGAAGGAAACCCATGTCATTTGTTATGCCTGGCCTAGGAAAAGTCATTCTAGGTTGCCAAGGATGGATGAAATACTCACATTCCGTACAGCTGAGGTGGAATGTCTAACGAGGCGAGATGCTTGTGCAGGGGAGGATCGACTTCCTGGAAATGTGATGATAATTGTAGTTTGGAGCAGGGCTGTGCGAAAAATTTCACGTACTCCTATTCTCTCATGCTCTCTCGTTTCTCTAACCGGTGAGAGAGCATGGGAAAAGTGGAGTGCGTGAATTTTTTCGCACAGCCCTGGTTTGGAGTATACGTTCATTCAATCGGCTATAGATGCGAGACCATTCTTTACATTCAGCCTGGTGATGACAAATCGACATCCGACTCTCTTCAATTTGCGTGCTCTCTCGTTTCTCTGACCGACGAGAGATCATGCGAATTGATGAGAGTCGTTTCCGATTTGACATCACAATTCAGTCACATAACCATCACTTGCACTGGCAAAACCGACTCATCGCATTTTGTCGATCATTTTATACAATGGCAAATAGTAATGTCGTTTCGATTTTCATCTCTCTGCATTATGCATACTCTTTCGTTTCTCTGACCAATGAGAGAGTGTGCTGAATGGAGAGAGCGGAAACCGAAACTACATCCCTAGCAAACATCATTTGCCCTGGAAACCTAGTTTCTTTGACCGACCACCAGTTTGCCGTTGATAGCCGCGAGTTCGTCCATCAATCGAGAGGTGGAGGGCGCATCCTGCATCCGCATGAACGGCTGCTGGAAAAGAAGGCAGTCACGGAGGGGTGACAAATGAGGTCTCACCTAGAATTGTATGATGATATGCCCAAACAAGTTTGCAGACGTGGTCTAATCGATATGGTAGATTTTCACCATACATTACGCTGTTTTCCTCGTTTTGCCGATATGGGTCTAGCTGGAGTGCCGACATGCACACTCGCTTTTTCGAGACCCATTTGACGTATGGGTGACATTTCTTCAAATTTTTTTCCCCGCAAATCCATTTCTTCCATTTGCGGAAACGTCGTTTGCGGAAAAAAATTATTTGCGGAATTTTCGAAAATCTCCAATTGCGGAAATGTCACTCCTCAGCAGTTACGGATAACCTAACTGGATGACCCAAGCTGTTTCAAGCTGGTCATTAGTTATGTCGTATCAGGTTTCTAATCTCTCCATTCAGCACACTCTCTCGTTTCTCTGACCCGCGAGATAGTATGCAGAATGGAGAGAACCCCTACCGATCTCTCCATTTTGCACTCTTTCTCTCAACAGTTCGAATAGCGAGAGAGAGTGTGCAAAATAGAGAGGCGGTCTTTCGAACTCTACAACCCATAATATCGCCCCTGGAGCATGCGCTTAGTGATTGCAAATGGAGCTCGACTCTTCTCTTTTCGCGTACTCTCTCGTTTCTCTGACCGGCGGGGTATTAAAATATCGTACCTGCAGTATGCTCGCCTCCTCTATGGTGGGACTGCATCCGTCCTCGTACCACACGCACACGTCCCGCATGACCTCCGTGAAGAGCATACTGTAATGATCAGCATACTGTAGCATAATGTAATCGTCAGATTAGGTGCTAGTGATGTGGGATCGAGTACTGCTCTCTCCATTCTGCACACTCTTTCGCTGGTCTGAGAAACGAGATAGTGTGCAGAATGGAGAGTGTCGAAAACCGAAACGACGTCACTAATAGACATGGCAGCAAAGAAAAAATCATAAACCCACTACGAATCGTGCTCCAGGAAGCGATCGTCGTGCACCACAGCGATGATCTCTCGCTCCTGAGGATCCATCGCACTGTAAGAAAAGTATTAGTAATGTCAAATCGGCACCCGACCCTCCTCAATCTGCTTGTTCTCTCGCCGGTCAGAGAAACGAGAGAGTACGCGAAAAGGGGAGAGTCGAGTTTCATTTGCCATCAATAAAGGCATGCTTGGAGGTTTCTGTTAAATTAGTCCATTAATTATCTTTGAAGAAAACGTTTGTATGGTTCCAATTTCGTAGACAGGTGTTTCTACTTGAGCAAGTATTTGCTCAAAAACATGTAGTTTACTATCACTTTCCACTATGGCTCAAGCCCACTCTGTTCATTAGTGATGTCGTTTTCGTTTTCGACTCTCTTCACTCTGCACACTCTCTCGTTTCTCTCACCGACGAAAGAGTGTGCAGAATGGAGAGAGCCAAACCCGAAGTTACATCCCTAATCAACATTTACCTGAGGGAATCGTTCTCCAGATGGTGCTCGTACGTTTTCTGATCCAGATAGAGGACGAAGAGTAGAGGAGCGAGGATTTCGTGCATTCCCTGTAAGAGCATAAGCATACGTCAAATGAGGTCTACCCAAGAAGTATCTGCTGATATGTCCAAACAAGTTTTCCGACGTGGTCTACTTGATATAATCGATTTGTTACCATAAATTACGCTGTTTTACTCGCTTTGCCGATATGGGTCTTAACGGAGTGCCGACGTGCACTCTCGCTTTTTCGAGACCCATTTGATGTATAATCATAGGTGAATTGAGGCACAAATCCACCGTGATTTAGAAATTTTTACAAGAAATTGATACCAATTTCAGTCAAGAAGCAAGATATACGTTCCTCTCGCTTAATTTGGGCTTGGTACTATCGGCATCTAGATACTGGTCATTCACGCACAGCCCTGGTCAGCACAGCGTTATTGAACATTAAAACATAAAAAATAACTAGGGATGTCGTTTCGGTTTTTGCTCTCTCCATTCCGCACACTATCTCGCCAGTCAGATAAACGAGAGATTGTGCAGAATGGAGAGAGTTGAAACCGTTCACTATTGCTGACCTGCTTGTAGGAGATGTAGGGGTTCTCTTTGGCGTAAACGAGAAGGATATCGGAGAGCATCTGCCTGATGCGGTCTTGCTGGAAGAACTCCATCTCGGGGAACCTGAAAAGAGTGCAGAATAGGGGTGGGTTATTATGCCAACTCTCTCCATTCTGCACACTAAATCCTATGCAGGGCAGATGAGAAAGTGTGCAGTTTGGAGAGTGCTGAAGCACCATGACTCCCGAAAACTGCTCAGAATCACCAGGTGGAACGGAAACAAGGTGAGAGATACTACCCCTTATTGATTCTTGCGAAAAAGAACAGGAAATACAGCAGGTAAAATTACTTCAACAGTAATGTTATGAAATAGAGATGTAACTTGGGCTTTGTCTCTCTCCATTATGCACACTCTCTCGTTTCTCTGTCCTGCGAGATAGTGTGCAAAATGGGGAGAGACAAGCCCTAAGTTTACAGT
Organism: Pristionchus entomophagus; assembly: GCA_036245825.1. Classification (NCBI taxonomy): domain Eukaryota; kingdom Metazoa; phylum Nematoda; class Chromadorea; order Rhabditida; family Neodiplogasteridae; genus Pristionchus; species Pristionchus entomophagus. The sequence continues at coordinate 2,351,350 of BTSX01000003.1, forward strand.
AATGTTATGAAAACGTGCGTGCGTGCGACATCTTTTGCAATGAGCTCTCGAAGATCTCCGTCTTCGAAGAATTTCTTCCATGGATTCTGAAACTTATTTTTGAAGCCGAAGAATGAATGGAATTTCCGTCAGAGACGATAAGCTGAGGTCGAATTCTACTCTCTCCATTCTCCACACTCTACAGTTGATCAGAGAAACGAGAGAGTGTGCGAAATGGAGAGACCTAAAAGGATCAGAAATGCTCACGTGGTCTGCATCACTCAGAGGATTGATAACGCAGGGATCCAGTGACAAAGAATCCTGGAATTCAGAGACTATTATTATGCCAACTATCTCTCTCTCTATTCTGCACACTCAATCATTAGTCATACAGATGAGTGTGCAGAATGGAAAGAGTGGAGACGGCATCCCTGGTTCAGAATTACCCAGTGCAATGGACTTTTCTTAGCGGATCCATATTACATTACACTTCAAAGGAGTATCGATAAGGTCAGTAAGAATTTTAGATCGGGTGAACTTGATTGGATGCTATTGTATGGAAATGAGACGAAGTCTATAGGAATAACTGAAGCAGTGTAGCGTACCTGCATGTGTGGGTCCGTCACATGTTGAGTCTTCAATTGGGCATAAACATTTCTCGAACGAGTGAACACGGTAGTCCACTCATCTTTTGAATACGGTACGCATTTCAAAAGCATCTGAACACGGGTGCATCACTTTGTAAGAAGTATGCAAAGAGATTGAAAGAGAGAGAATAACCCACCATCCACACTAAACCTCGGACGGACGACGTTCGAAGTTCTCCCGAGATGCATAACTTAGTTAGATCTTCAGATGTCGGTTGATTTCGCATCAGTTTGACAAAGTCGTTGCTGAGAAAACATGCTCACATTCATCAATGGGATGAAAATTCGGTTTCAGCTTTCTCCATTCTGCACACTATCTCGCGGATCAGAGAAACGAGAGGGTGTGCAGAATAGAGAGAGTAGAAAACGGAATCACTAATGGAGACAATCTCACATCTGTGGATGCCTCATTGATCCGATTCGTGATCGCATCTCCGGGCCATTTGATGTTTCTCGCGGGTCAGCTTGCATTGGTGAATAGGCGGAGGCATTCATTAGCAATCGTGGATGAAAAACTTTCACCGCTTAGTTTATCATGTGAAACTGAAAAGAAGCGGCCTGAACAGATGGACGGTAGGGATGTAATGGTTTTGGCTTTCTCTGTTCTGCACACTATCTCGCAGGTCAGAGAAACGAGAGAGTGTGCAGAATGGAGAGAGTAGAAACCCGAAACGATGTGACCAATGGACGGAACAATTCACAAATTCGTACGCTAATGGAGGCTTGCCTTGACCCTTTCAATGTTTTCGACGCGTTCAGTTCAACTGGAGCGCATCGAGTGTCAGTTCTCTGATAGTGGTATTGCGAACTGACTTTTCTTCATTTTATTTCTACGGAGATGATAATTTGAGTTCTCCTTGTATTTCGACACGGTGGGCGAGTAGGATAAAAAAAACAAGTGTAGAAGAATGCAAAAAAAATTATCTTTAACTCGGAAGAGGAGTAACTACTCAGTTACGGTAGTTCCTTGTGTCACTGCGCTCATCTCTGAGAGCTTCATTCTCGGCAACTATTTTCAACTGTTTTTCTGCCTTCCATAATTATCTTTGCCCACCTCATTCTATGGACACTGTAAGAAAAAAAGATGTACTGGAAACATAATTCAGCCGAATTCTGAGAACGTTATTTGATTGGCTGCGTACCTCTGAGTTTAGACACCTTTGGTATTTTCATATTGCTTGACGTTTGCTCAATGTGCTTCATTTCAATATTTTGCTGTATTAATTTGTATTAAAAAGTTTTAAATACAAAAAATAGAAAACAGACTATGATAGATTGGAAAACAACGCTTCGCAGAGTGGAGCCAAATATTCAGTACTTAAATATCCATAAAATACTTCAAAAACACATTTAAATAAATAAAAACAGAAAATTTAAATAAATCACACTAGTCCGGAAAAATGACCCGACTTGGCAAAACGCCAAGGGCCTGATGTTTGTGAGAGAAAATAATCGTTCAAACTTGGCTGAGTAACATTTGATTTTACGGTAGGTTTTCAAAGGCCCAAAAAATTTTCCGATTTTTCTTTTTTCTTTATTATTTTCGACGCTTTGGCGCTAGTTGGCTGTTTTTGTACTGTTTCACGGTTTCGTCACGCTCCTGAAACCTCCTAACTCATCACTTGAACCTGTTTTGTATCGATAGAGCAATATTAAGACCAATTTCGATCATTTGTCTCCAATATCGAAAACTTGGCCTATTTTGCTCGGTAGGCTGCAAATGCTTTCCTTATAGGCTTCTAATTCACAGTGCTTGAATATTGACGCTTTGTGGTATGTATATTCTCTGTTTCCGCTTTCTTTCTTTGTTACTAAACCTTTTCATTCTCAGGTAAAATGTCGAGCGGTTACGAGCCGTTCGCTCTCAAGGAGGAGGATGCTATGAAGCTCCTGGCCACCCAGGCCCACATTGGAACCACCAACGTCGACTTCCAGGTTGAGAACTACATATACAAGAGACGTTTTGATGGTGAGTCCTTTGAAATTATTTCCCTATTTTTTGGATATAGTAGGGCGTGTCTTTAGCGTAATGCCAGGCGAATCAGCCCTATTCTGTACTCAGCAAGTTTTAAAAGTTGTATTTTGGCATACAATTAATATCGTTAATACTATCAGACCGTGATGTCTTTTCTAAATATTTATATTAATATTGTTTTATTCAATGTTTCCAGGAGTCCACGTCATCAACCTCCGCAAGACCTGGGAGAAGCTTCTCCTGGCTGCTCGTGCCATCGCCGCCATTGAGAACCCCGCCGACATCGTCGTCGTCTCTGCTCGCCCTTACGCCCAGCGTGCTCTTCTCAAGTTCGCCGCCCACACTGGAGCCACCGCTATCTTCGGACGTTTCCAGCCCGGTTGCCTTACTAACCAGACCCAGAGAAACTTCAAGGAGCCCAGACTTCTGGTCATCTCTGACCCCCGTGTTGACCACCAGGTAATAGTTGCTCCTATTATTATTGTTATGTGTTTTACATCAATCCTAGTCGGTATCTCTACCTTGGCTCTGTTCGATTACAGTTGGGAACTCGCAAAACGTTCTATCAGAAGTTTAATAAACTTTTCTCCAGGCTGTCACTGAGGCTTCTTACGTGAACATCCCCGTCATCTCGTTCGTCAACACCGACTCTCCCATGAAGCTCATCGACATCGGAATCCCCTGCAACAACAAGGTACCGTATATTTTGACACACTTGGTAATTTTACACTTCATTGGGACGTGCTTCGTCCCCTTTTTTGACATAGTTGTAGAATATATATAAACCCTCATTTTCTTAATCTTAGAATCTTATTGGGATACTTATTATCTATAGTGGTTTCTTACTAGGGCTGTGACAAGAGTGGGCGAAGCTTGTCCCCTAAAATAAAGAATTTCCAATAATTTCATCATTTTTTATAAATGATTTACTTATCGCCTTGTTTCAGGGAGAGCAGTCGATCGGACTCATGTGGTGGCTTCTGGCCCGTGAGGTTCTGACCCTCCGTGGAAAGATCTCTCGCCAGTCTGGATTCGTTCTCGAGGATAAGGAGATCATGCCTGACCTCTACTTCTACCGCGACCCTCAGGAGCAGGAGAAGGAGGAGGCTGTTGAGGCCGCCCCCGTCCAGGAGGTTTGTACCAGTTTTGAGCTATGCGTATTGCCCAATAGTATATTTTTCTATTCTATTTTTATTACTCTTCTTTATTCTTCTATAAATGTGTGCGTTTCAGCACGCTGAGTACAAGGACGACTCCGCCGTCGAGGGAGGAGTGGCCGACTTCGCTGCCCCCGATATCAAGGACTGGGCCGCCGAGACTGCCAACTGGCAGGCCGGAGCCAAGCCCGAGGAGGCTTCTTGGGGAGCTGCCCCCGCCACCACCAACCAGTGGTAGAGAGAAACAAGCAGAAGCATCATTGTTTTTTGTTGCTGATTGCTCTCTGTTTCCCTCTCCCCGATGCCTCAGAGGCCTCAATACCATCAGAGTGTTCTCATTGTAAGCTATCGATAAACCATTGTTGATTATAAATCTTTATTCAAATCTCGATCATGCCAACTACATTATGGAATCGAATAGACGTATCCAATAGAAACACAAGCCGTGAGTGCAAGGGGAGGGAGGAATCTCTAGTTGTCTGGTTGTCTCTCATCCACTCCTGCTTTCTGACTCGTCTCGCATTTCTCTGTCTCGCTCCTTATCAGTTACCTTTGGATTGTCGCTCCTCTCCAGTCAAATATTTCCGAGGCAATCGAACGTCTTCTCGAACCTTTGCATCGTTAGAGTAGCACGACCTTGAAATAAATAGCACGCGGATTTCCTGTGTCTTACCGCGCCCATAGCCCGTCGCACTTTCGTGCCTTTCACTACTCGTGTTGTTCCAGAGACGGGTAAACCTCGGGGATCGTCATGAAGCGGACTTCGAGTAGGGATCGGGTTGAAGTGAGTGACAATTGTCTAATGCAACTTCTTTGGTTCTTGCGTCCTTTCGCTTTCCTTCAGTAATAGACTGACTAGAACTAGAGTTTTAGAGGAAAGCTGAGCTGTTTGGGTGCTCACTGTTTCAGGATTCTCTCGTTTATAATTAGAACAACTTTAACCGGGGTTTTGGAAAGAGATTTAACCCGATTTCAGAGTCTTTCGGACCCACAACTGCTCAGGGACTACCCACTCGACGTCTTCCCCAACTGGAACATCAATGCGGGCGATCCGTACTACGTGAAGGTGGGCGGTAGATCACGGAATGAGTAGCTACAGTAGTCCTTGTCGATATTTGCGCACCGTAGAGCAGAAGGGTGGTAGATCACGGATTGAGTGGCTACAATATCCCTAAAATAGCTACAGTATTCTCTTAATTTACCATGCACCGAATTTCTACCAGATAGTCGACTACCGTATCGGTAGGTAGATCAACTAATGGTGGATTCAAGGGTACTGTGTTTTGTTCCTGATTTTGGCGATTTTACCTTGTACAGAAGAGCAAACACCTCCTTTTCTCTCTATAGTGAAGATCCGTATTTCCTAAAGGAATTTAGTTGAGTGGAGCGGTGGTAGATCAGTGATTGAATAAATAGTCTAGTGCATTCGAAGCTAATTACAGGTGAAATACCGAGAGAATTTTTAAATTAATGGTCTTACTAGGTTTCTTTGCAATGCAACCTTTTGCTTCTGAAAATCGGGTGATAGGAGGTATTCGAGCACTGGTTTGGACAACCTTATTTATTTATTTATTTATCCCTTAATTTATAATTGCTTAGTGTAAGGGAAGTGATTGAATAACTCGACAATCGATAGGCCAACCTATCGAGTGAAAAAAAGAAGTAGAATGAAATTTCATCAGTGATTACGGTATTTCTGGATTACGGTATCTGCAGGCGCCGATCGATAAGCTGGGAGACGTCGCCTTCCACATCCGCACGCACATCACGGCGCTGATTCTGGCCGGCAACACGGCGACCATCTTCGTGCAGGTGTTGATTGGTTTATCGATTGGAGTAGGTTGGAGTAGATTGGACTGGATTGGACTAAATCTCATCCTTGCCGAGGCCAACTAGCGGATAATGATAAGGTTGATTGGTTGCAACCTCTAAATTAGCTGGATTTTCTGCCATCGTGTTAGCTGCGAATCGCATTCTTGCCTCTTGCCAATTAGAGAACAAATTTGCCAGTTATACCAATTATGGTGAATGATTCTCGCCAATTAGCGAAGAGGGCGTGTGCTTAATGGAGAGGGCTAATATGCTTAGGAATTTCCCCAACAACGATACCTGGTGATACCTCTCATATTAGAAATTATTTCAGGCTCTTTGGTTTATTGTTACTAATTTACTGCTTCGATGGAATTCCAATTCCACCCAATTACCAAGTAATTGGGTCGGACTGAAGGAATTGGTAATTGGTTTGGCATACCTACTTTGCTGGTATCTTCTATGGATTGATCCAGTGTGAATTGATCCGCTATTTGTTGGTGTGTCGAATGTGTGCTTTGGACGGCCAGAGGTTGTTTTGATGGTCAAAGAGAGGATTGCGGGGAAGGCGTCACGGGTAAACTGGCATCTGCATAAGCGGAGCAGCAGTGCTGGTAAATAGCCTCCCAATGATGAACTATCAACATTGCGAGGGTGTTGTAGACACCAAAAACCGGATACTGATGCCACTAGTCAAATCGGAATCGACTCTCCTTAATTCGCGTACTCTCTCGCAGATCAGAGAAACGAGAGAGCACACGGAAAGAGTAGAGTCGAGTTCCGATTCGGCAATACTAGATTCCACCGTTCCCTTGTTGCATAGTGATGATGCGGGATCGAATAGAGCGTTCTAGAAGTCTCCCCTTTGCACTTCGTCTTGCCGATCAGATAGTGGGCAGTATGGGAAAGGCCCTATTCGGCCCGGTAGCGGTATTGCATAACGATGATGTCATCTCCGACTGCGAGTAGGGGGTGCGACTGACTGTTGAGTAGACAAATTGGAACCGGACTCTCCTGCTTTCTCGTTTCTCTATCCGGCGAAAATGGAATTGGGAAAGTCGTGTCCGATTGGGCTTCTCTACTGTGCTGTTAGCCAATAGTGATGTAGTTTCGGTTTTCGACTCTCTCCATTTTGCACATTCTCGTCTCCCTGAGCAGCGAGAGAGTGTGCAGAATGGAGAGAGACAAATTTACATCTCTATTAGCCAGTGACTAAGCCGATCAGGTGATCGAGAGCGAGCCGAAGAAAAAACCCGCTCATTGTTCACGCGCATTATCTGGCGTGATATCATGCCGCGATGGGATGGGATGGATGGGATGGGTGGAAAGTGTGTGGTGGAGGAGGAGGAGGATAAGGAGACAAATATGGTAGTGGTCTGAGAGGGGTTCATGCTCTCCATTCTGCACACTGTCTCGTTTCTCTATCCGGAAAGAGCAAACGTGAAAATGGTATCGAGTGGACATCACTAGTGCCTAGCTTCGTCTTCTCTGTTTTGACTCTCTCCATTCTGCACACTGTCTCGCCAGCAAAGCAGGCGATAGAGTGTGCAGAATGGAGAGAGCGGAGCTAGTGCCCAGAGGGGTCTAGAGGTAAGGGGCAACAACAATGATTAGGTTGATAGTGATAGTGCAGTACTGTGCCGGTCAACAGTCGGAGATTTATTGGTGCGAGGTGTGAAAGATGGATGCCGTTTCGTTTTTCGGCTCTCTCCATTTTGCACACTATCTCGTCTGTCTGACCGGCAAGGGGATATGCATAGTAGAGAGACCCAAAACAACGGCCATCCCTAGCGTGAAACAGAGTTTTATGACGGAAATGAGAGTGGAGTATGGCCATAGTGTATTTTAGAAGTAAAAAGACATTGTCTATGGTTATCGTCAGTACTTCCGAAATTGGGATTAATTTGTGGAGATTGGAATGTGTTTCAGTGATTCTGCGAAAAAAAGAATTGAAATGCGCAATACCATTTAAATGAAAATGGATTGGAAAGCATGGACAGTGCAACACTGAATGTAATTAGCGGCACTAGAATGGATACATAGTATTGATTGCATCATCACTAGCCCATCGCTGGATCATTCCTCTCCCCATCCTTCCTTATCGTCCGGAATGGTGCTGATTGCATCATCCCAAGCCAAACACCGTCATCCCCTCCCTCCTCACTCCATAGTGATGGCAAATCGGAACAGACTCTCCCCAATTCACACACACTCTCTCTCGTCGGTCAGACAGACGAGAGAGTGTGCAGAATGGAGGGAGTAAAAAACCGAAATCGCATCCATAATCCCCCATTGCAGTCGTTCTCCTCGCCCGGCCTGACGAAGGTGGCGTTCGCCTTCTCTCAGCTCGGCTTCGAGACCTTCTTCTTTGTCCTCACCGTCCTCGCATCCTGGTGAGGCTGTTTGGAGTTTGTAGTCTGGTCGATGAACTCGAGCATGAAAAACGGTGTTGTTTGACTCGAAAAAGCTCCGGATGAAGATGTCAATAATTTTTTTTTCAATTATCTAACCTATTATATGCGATCTAATATTCGCTTCTTATTCTTATATTTGTTCGATTTTTCCATAGCTAATCTTCGATAGATAGTGGGAATGCCCTAGTCCCGGGATGATCTCTGATCTTGAACGTTGATCTCTTTTGACTCTCTCCATTCGGCACACTCCTCGCCGGTTAGAGAAACAAAAAAGTGTGCAGAATAGAGAGAGAGAGAGAGAGAGAGAGAGAGAGCACGTTGTTAATCAATCCTCCTTCCAGGCTGTTCGACGCTCGTCTTGGCCGCCTGCTCGCCGCCCTGCTCTCGCTCTGCTTCTTCGTCTCGGGATCCATCAAGGTATACGGTAGCGAATTACGGTAGCCAGAATATCGATTGGCCACGTCGTTACCAGTTATCGATTAGTGTTACGGTAATATATCACCGGATGGGGACGTGTTAATCAGGCAAAAATTAGGTATACGTTAGTGGATGTATCTCGTGTTTGGTTGGGGTCTGCTTTATTCGGTGATTGACCGGTAAAGATACTAGCGATCTGAAGTTAGTGAAGTAGTCTACTGTATCCAGACACCTCCTGCCAAGGCGCGCGGGTGGCGCAGGCGGTAAGTCGTCGGACGGGCGATCCGGCGTACGCAGGTTCGATGCCCGCCCGGCGGTAGTTGCCAGCCAACAACCCGTCCGTCGTCTGTAGCCACACGTACCGAGACGCTTCCTGCGGCTGCCGATTGCGCCGTCCTGGCTGCATGTGTGCGCCCAGCGTAGATCGGCGTGGAAATGAACCTCGAAGCGGCTTCGGGTAACACTCGATGGGGCGTCGAGTATAATAGACTACCGGTAGTCGACTCGAAAGAGTCGATAGTCTAGGCGGTACGGCACCGAGGGTGTCTGATTCTTTGCGATTATTTGGAAGTGTACACATCTTGGGCTGTCTGAACCAGAAAACAAAAAAAAGTTCTGTCATTATTTTGATTTTCCTGAATGAATTGCGATATTGATAGGAGCAGTTTGTCCTCTCCATCGGCCATGAGAGTGGTTTTTGGAATTTTATTAGATAAAGTAATTGTAACCCAATAAACGGTAGAAGGGAGCAGAAGGGATGGAATTGAACCACTCCCCTGTCCTCGATTTTGGCAATCCGTGAATCAATTTCGTCAAATGGCGAGCACGCGCCTCTCCCCCCTTCCCTTTACCTAGTCTAACAATAAGACCCGTGCGGAATGCGAGCGGGTGGCGCAGCCGACCGCTCGAGGGTTTCAGTATTGCCAGACTGGCGCGCAGGCTTCCGATCGGGCACACGCCTATGCCAGTCGACTCTCCCCAGACGCGCGGAAACGCTTGTATGGTATCGAAAACCAACCGCTGGGCCTCACAAAGAAAGGCAAAAGGGAGGATAAACAGTACGACGCTGGAATGATTTTGTCTGATTTTTTGCTATAGTTTAAAATCGGATGTAGATAGCTGACTTGTTAATGCATTTTCATACGCTAAGATGAATCGAATCATGCGCTATTTCGAAAGTAACGGCGCGCGGTGTATTATCATGCAATGGTCCGGTTATTTATTGATTATATTATTAATATTAATACATATATTATTAATATAAATATATAATTATTCGCAGGTAGCCCTCTCGCTGCCTCGTCCGCCGGCGCCGCCCGCGAAGCGCCTAAGCGAGGAGGACAGAGACTGGTGAGAAAAGATGTTTTTTTCCCCTGCCTTTAGGTCTCTCCATTCTGCACACTTTCTTCTTGGTTATAGTGACAAGAGAGTGTGCAGAATGGAGAGGGCTGAAAATCAAAATGGCATCAACTGGCATCATTTCTCCCATAGTGGTGAGCAATGATGTCAGTTCGGTTGTGAGTTCTCGCCATTCTGCACACTTTATCGTTTGTTTGATAATCAACGGAGAATGCGGAACCGAGAGGACAGATTACTGTAATGACGCCCTTACTGGCGAGGATTTAGAGACCGATATATTTTTGAAAATATTTACAGTACCTTCGATGCGCCGTGCTCATAAGAGCGGCAATATGTTTGAGAGCACCTATATCCCTGAGTCTACCGTATCCTACCGTAACCCCTGCCCCTGTTTCAGGGCGTGGCCGTCTAACCACGCGTTTACCGTATCCTACCGTAACCCTGCCCCTGTTTCAGGGCGTGGCCCTCAAACCACGCGCTCGTGGGCACGGCCTTCCCCTGGTACATCTGGCTGTACGCCTCCGGCAACTACGACCTCTCCTTTGGCCAGTCCTGCCTGCTGCTCACGGTGCTCTTCACCTGTGAGTGTACGGTAGATCCGGGTTACGGTAGGTGGATAAAATTTGCCTGTGTGCTCGGTGTTTCAGAGGGGAACCAAGTCAGTTTGGTGTAGTGAGAGGATGCTGATCTCGCCATTCTTATTGGCATTAAAATATTGAACTGATTTCATTTGAAAATTCTTATTTATCCTTAGCAACTATGTGACACTAGTGAAATTGGTGCTAGCGAGAGGGGATAGCAAAAAACTGTCCGGGTGGTTTGGCGTTTCAGAGGGGAATCAAGGCAGCTTGCTGCGATACAGTAATATTGGTTGTCTGATCTGCGTAAGGAATCAAAATATTAAAAACAAATTCAAAAAATATATTATCTGGATAAATATGTTTGATGCTATGAAATCCAACAAGACACCAGTGATGGTGATACCAGTAACGGGTGACAGGAGAAAAAATGGAACGCGAATTTAGAGTTTCGCAAATTAATCAAGGGATCTTGATGTGACGGGCTAGTGATAAGTCTTGCCTGCGTTGAATAACAAATATTAATTATGCATTACTGATCGAGAATATAAAAATGACCAAAGACCAAAGATCAAAGTTTAAAAAAATCAATAAATCGATTGCAGGGAACGTGGGCGTGGCGTGGTCGCGCGTCTACCTGGGCGTGCACTCGCCCTGTGATGTGCTCGGCGGATGGACACTCGGTGAGCGGAGGGGAGAGACCAGAGATCAGAGATCAACGATTAGATACTAGAGATCAAACAACGGACGAATATTGACCGGCGATTTTTGAGTTTCACTAATGCATTAGGTAGGTTCGTTGTATCAGGTGTTGATTTGAGTGATGCGAAGATTATAACTATAAAAACATACATAACATCTGCATTAGTCGTATGCTGCGTGTATTATCTATTTTTTTCTGAGATCTATGATCAAATGAAGCAAATGCTAGAGACAATCCGAAATAACGATCGGCGATCGATATTTCGGAATATCATATAAATATTTTTTGAGTTGTATCAGAATGCATCAGGTGGGTTCGTTGTAGCACGTGGATGATGATCAGTTCAACGATTATGCAAAAACATATGCTAGAGAATTTCATTAAAAAAAGTGATCAGTGATTTAGCTGTTTCTAGGAACAATTAAGTGGCTTTGTTGCACTATGTGTACGATAAGAGACTGACTCCGAATATATCAAGCATAGAACATGCACTACTTTAGCATCAGCCTGTAGATTACTTGTGTTTCGAAATCAAAGGTCAAAGATTATTGTGTCCCTGGCTTGTGCCTGACGACGGAGAGTTGAGTGATACAAGTTTATCCACAACAAGAGGGATACAACCTACTCCGGACTAGCCGGCAACCTCAACTGACTAGGAAGGGGAAGGTGCGAGAGAGGGAAGGGAGAGGGAGAGGCGAGGGAGAGGGGAGCGCGCGCGTGTTGTTTACTTGTTGACACGCGAGCACACTAGAGACTAGACTCGAGAGATCACACTACACACGATCTACTCGAGCGACCACATGGTCTTGTGAGAAGGGGCAACCCTACGATACAACACCTCCCCTCCAAGACTCGAGCTTGGGGAGAGTCTGATAAAACAACAATAATTACTATGATAATAGATCGATGGATCACTCCTTTCGATATGATTTCTTGGTAGGATCGATGTCGAATCGCTCGGTCGGCTTGCGATTCCTCGTCGATCTTCTTGGCTCGATTCCGGCAGCATCGAGGACCCCGTCCTCATTCTCTTCGTTTACCTCCAATTCACCTTCTGTTACGAGCTCCTTAACCTGGACGCTCTCCTCACTGAGAATTGAATTTCTCTCGAAATCTCCCATCTTCTCATTATCTGACTCTCTCGACAGACTCACTGTCAGATCATTCAATTCATTCTGATCCATATCCATGATCAGTCTTTCTTGCTCATTCTTATCCATTGCAATAGGATCATTCAGTATCTCTCGATCATCCACCTGATTTTCCTCCGATACCTTCGTCTCTTTCTCTTTCTCTTCAACCATCTCCTTGTCTGAATACTCACTGATCAATCGTTGACCAGGTACTTCCTCCTTCTCTGGTGCATCTGCACACTTTTTGACTTCATTCTGCTCGAGTTTGTCTCTCGGACCGGTGTACTCCACTTCCACCCTCGAGTTACCATTCACATGTCTCGCTGTCATGAACGAATGGATCATCTCCTCATTGCAAACTGGCTCTGAAGATCTCTTGAACGTGTTTCCACTCTTTTCTTCTGGAACCATTCGGAAGAATTTACCCACGAAATTCCTTCCCAAAATGTTCAAGTTCGTATTTGAGGTGTACACCTCTTCGCGGGCCTCTTTTCCATTCATTTCCAACGTGAGAGTGCATTTCCCAGTGAGTTTCAGTCTCGTTCCATTCGCACACTTGGGGAATACATCGTTTCTTCCTCTCAGGAAGTCCGATTTCTCTCCACGTGGATTCTGAGATGAGGGAAATATCAGATCCGGTATCCACCAGCATCTCGATAGTCCTTCCCTTCATCTCCACTTTGGCCTTGAACTGCTCAATTCCATCAGATAGACCACTGCAGATCATATTGATGCTCTCTCTAGAACCGTTTCTCGACGATGAGCGATTCCACTTGTTGCACATGTTACTCAGATGTCCCATCTGTTCACACTTGAAACACGTCGAGTTGATATGAGGGCATGACTCCATTGAGTGCTCATCTCTTCCACATCGAGAACAGAATGACTCATTCATTCCATTTCTATCACCATTCCTTGGTGACTCTCTATTGGACCTGCTATGCCACTTTGGATTGTACTTGGATGCTGCATTCACCACGGGATTCATCTGTCCACCTTGCCCAGTGGCTGCCTGAGCATCTCCATACACTTTCCTGTAGCTATCAGCCACCTTGAGTACAGTATCCATATTGGGAGTCTCCTCTCCGATCTGATTCATAACGTGGAATAGTGTAGCAGTGTACCGGGGAAGATCGATTTCACTCAGTAAGATCATCGCCTTGAATTGCTCTGGCGTCATATCACTGATATTCGCATCTTCGTACACTTTGTTCACTATGCTCGAGAATTCCTTCAGATCCTCACATCTCAGTTTTGACATCTTGAGTTGGAAAAGATCCAACCTCTTCTCAAACTGAGTGCGCTTGTCACCAAACAAATCTTTCATCACTGACACTATCTCCTCGAATGTCAGTTCAGCTGGACTCTTTGGACGGATGTGATTCCTGAACTGCTTATCCGCTTTGTCATCGATCTTTCTGAGCAGAATCCTTCCCTTATCACCATCCTCCAATCCACTGAAATCATTCTCGAAGATTTCTCTGTGTCTCTCCATCCACTGATCGAATGTCAATCCATCTTCCGGTCTATATGAGAACATTCTGATCTGCTTCTCGAGAGCATCGATACTCGGTCCATTGTGAACTCGTCCCTCGGACGTCACTGACTGGACAGTACTCGATCGCTCTCTCAATAGCTCTTGAATGGTCTCATTCTGCCTCTCCATCTGTTCTCTCAACAGTTGCAACTGTGCCTCGCTCTGATTCTTCTGAGCCTCGCTCTGTTCCCTCTGAGATTTCATCATCTCCATCATCATTTCCATCATCTTGCCAGTCTCTGCCATCTTGCTCTTAGATCCCTGATCTACTCAATCTATACTTCCAGTCGACCTCTCGACTATCCTCAGGACCTACCGATTCACGTGTCTTCACTCTAAGAAATAACACAAAGCCACGGCCTAGCCTGCTTTCCTCAGAGGATTCCGCCAACTGAGCTAGTGAGGGAGTGGCCTTGCCTCTTCCCAACACACACAACTTCTGACCGTCTCCCACTCAGACAGTCTCAACTGACTCTACCCGAGTCGGCACAACGCAAGAGACGATTCTCACTCAGAGGGACCGAGGTTAACCACCTCTCACCACTCAAGTGACAGACGACTCGAAGTGACTGGGCAACAACCCTTATCACACTTCGAGACTGGAGACCTCAAGGGACCGAGGCAACGACCTCTTATCACCCTTGAAGCCAGAAGAAACTAGTCCGAATCGATCTGAACGCCACTATTATGTCCCTGGCTTGTGCCTGACGACGGAGAGTTGAGTGATACAAGTTTACAACAAGAGGGATACAACCTACTCCGGACTAGCCGGCAACCTCAACTGACTAGGAAGGGGAGGGTGCGAGAGAGGGAAGGGAGAGGGAGAGGCGAGGGAGAGGGGAGCGCGTGCGTTGTTTACTTGTTGACACGCGAGCACACTAGAGACTAGACTCGAGAGATCACACTACACACGATCTACTCGAGCGACCACATGGTCTTGTGAGAAGGGGCAACCCCCCCCCCCCCCCCCCCCTACGATACAACACACAAAGATCAATCCTCTCAGGTGTGCTCATCCTCTTCGTGTTCGGCGGGTTCGCGCTCAAACTGGACGCAGCCTTCCTAGCAGCGCAGACTGCAGGCGATTACACGTGAGTGGAGTGGAATTGGTAAACACAATGAAACGGCGCTAAACGCCGTAAGTCTGCGCTAAACATAGTAAAACATCGCTAATCACAGTAAGACGGCGCTTAGTAATGTAAGTCTGTGCCAAACACAGTAAGCTAGCTTACTGTGTTTCCCTTTTCACACACCGCGTAAACTTCAAGGGATTACACATGAGTGGTTAATTTAGAGATCGAAGATCAATAGGGTTAGGAGGGTAGTTCCTTTCGGGAATGCTTATTGGCATTGAGAGCAACTGCGAAGGGACAATTATCGAGAGGGAATTATTGACAGTCAAAAGGAGGGCGTGTATCCGAAATCTTGCGGGAGAATCACCATGTTTTTACCAGCGATAGTGTCCTAGGAAATGTTGTGCATGAGTTTTTTTTAGTACATAGGATACGCGATAAAATTGTATGAAGATACTGATTCGCACTTAAAAGAGGAGCGCGAAACGCGACTATCGCAGGTGGGCTTGTAGCGGTACCGTATTTCAAACACGTTTTGTTATTGCTGCGCAATAGATGCCAAAGGATCATTGTTGAGAGACATGATTTCACAGTCATACGGAATGAGTGAAACACGAGTGCACGCAGGAGGAATCAGCTAGCAAGGTTTGCAATGCCTACGATTATGCTCGGATATTTTTGGAAGTTGGATTTCTCGAACACATTGTTGGAAGAAAGCGGTTCAAACTCAAGAACAGAATCTGAAACTCGCATCTCACAGGTGGTCCATGGCGCTGTTCGTTTGCGATTTTATCAGATATTGTAATATTCAAATGCCCTGCAATGGCAATGTAGCGCTTATCATCATAATAGGAATTAAAGTACGAAGGAGCGCGGAACGGTTTATCTGGAGCGAGGGGGGACACACGTAACGCGTGCCCCAGGTAACTGTTCTAGTGAAAAGGTCGGTTACTAGTGCAGCAGAATATTTTCTTACAGTAATGAGGGCTAGGATGAGAGGCTGGCGCTTGGGAGGTCTTTAGCCCCATATACACTGTGCGCATCGAGATTTTTCCTTGTTGCCGTTACGCGCAAGAATTGATGCCTGGAAATAGTCGCCCGTGGGCTCTCGATAGTGAATGTTTTGTGACTGACAAGGGCAACTCTCATTGTTAACTGCGAATAATCGACAGTGAAGAGGACTGTATTTTGCTTGATGATATTTTCCGTATTCGAGGAATGAAAGAAATTTATTGTGGTAGTGTCGCGAATCAACTCGATAATGTCTGTGTGAAACATTGCTCTCGCACATGGTTTGTGTCATGAGAGAACTTGTTGAGATTTTTAAAAATGTGAAATGGGGTCTCATTCACAAATTGTTGAGAGGGAATGGTAGACAGTGAAAAGTAGTTTGTGAAGCGGGAATGCTCGAGGGGGAAATGCGCTGTGCTTTATTTCGCTTGATGACATTTTTCCTCGCTCTGGGGCCCTCAGAGTCTGGGCATGACTGGTGATTATCGTGGGAGTGTGGCGATTCAACATGATAATTTCTGTGCGAAACCTAAAACTCGCAGAAGGTTCTTACGCGGGAGAAAAAGAAACCAAATATTTTCTCTTTGACAATTTTTGTATGTCTATTCGTCGATTATTGTTGAAAGGGGATAGTTGCTAGCTATAGAGAGGGTGTGAGACGCGACTGTTATAGGTTGAATTAGCCTTTTCGATGTTTGTTGTTGGAGATCATGTACAGTACCGTGCAAAAGTATCGGGATTTTTTTCAATTGCTTATAACTTCTTTCTAAATTGAGGAAGAGACCCACGGTTTAAAGCATTAGGTAGCCCATCAGAAATAAAAAAAAGGAAAATATATCCTGCTCTATCATTGATTTTAAGTCAAAATTGCAGCGGACAAGCTATGTTCAAAAAATGACAAGTCTCACATGGAATTTTTGTACAAGTTCAAATATCTCGTGCGGGTAGTACCACCTCAGGTGTGCGCAATCCACATTGAGTCACATTGATCGCATTTCTAATAAGGTCAGCAGAACCATTTTCCCAAACATAAGAAAATTATGAAAAATGATGCAATTGTCGTTCTAGTTGAGATACAGCCTCGATATTTTGTAGGATGTGTCAGTACATACTAAGACATCACTTGTTGAACTTTGGGCCCGATCGTGCACTTGCAGCGAAAAAAATCGTTTTTCCAAAAGTTTGATTTTGAGACCCTCTTAATTCCCCGGCCACTGTCGATAAAAATCAATCAATTGAACATTTCTTTTCCAAGTTCATCAGGAAAGATGCTCTCAAAATTTCATCTTGATTGAACACCTTTGAGGAAATTTATTGATCGAGCACGTCGATTCAGCTCCAGCCAAAAATTGCAATAGGCAGAAAATGGTTTCGCAAAATATTTCTGCAGAGGTTCCCCTCTATAGTGAGAGGATGAGAGAGGGAGGAGAGAGCGACTTCATAGAGTGGGCGCTCTCTAGACGAGACGGGATAGAAAAAGCGACGAGAGACAAGGGGAGATCGAGAGAGCATTAGTGAATCTTGCCATCGGTGCCGTAGTGTGGATTTTTCTAACGGGGCTCCGGCTCCCCCACTAATGTAGCTCTTGAACCGACGTGCGAGAACTTGGGGAGAAAAGATCGTGGGAAAACTTGCTTCGATTCCCAAGGCTGCGTAATTATTGTTCTAACTGAACTACTGCGCTCATAATGTGCAGGGAGTGTCAGGAAGTGGTGGCGCACTCCTGCTCATAACGGGCATGGTGTCTGACTGGCATGCCGACGCAGGCAGGTTCGACTCCCGCCCGCAGGTGATGTTTTGCAAGAGGTAGAGAAAGGCGCGCGCCCCAACCACCAGTCTCCGTCACCATTTTCGGTATGCCATATCTCGTTTCAGGGTGATCCTACGGCTGGTAATGCCCCTCGACTTGTAGATTTCGTCGAGAGCTTTCAGAAAATACTTTTACCCTGTTAGTACCCTGAAAATTGAAAATTGAGAGCACTGTAGTGAACATTCTACGAAATTTGCTTTTTGAAGCATGGTTTGCCTCCACGCTTTTCTCCCCAAGTTCTCGATCAATAACTTTCCTCCCAGGTGTTCAATCAAGATGAAATTTTAAGAGCATCTTCCTTGATGAACTCGGAAAAGAAATGTTCAATTGATTGATTTTTATCGACAGTGGCCGGGGAATTAAGAGAGACCCAAAATCAAACTTTTCGAAAAACGATTTTTCGGTGCAAGTGCACGATCGGGCCCAAATTTCATCAAGTGATGTATTAGTATGTACTGGCACATCCTACAAAATATCGAGGCTGTAGCTCAACTAGAACGACAATGGCATCATTTTTCATAATTTTCTCATGTTTTGGAAAATGGTTCTGCTGACTTTATTAGAAAAGCGATCAATGTGCCTCAATGTGGATTGCGCACACCTGAGGTGGTACTACCCGAACGAGATATTTGAACTTGTACAAAAATTCCATGTGAGACTTGTCATTTTTTGAATATAGCTTGTCCGTTGCAATTTTGACTTAAAATCAGTGATAGAGCAGGATACGATTCAATAGTAGGTGGTTATTTTCCTTCAGATGGGCTACCTAATGCTTTAAACCGTGGGTCTCTTCCTCAATTTAGAAAGAAGTTATAAGCAATTGAAAAAAATCCCGATACTTTTGCACGGTACTGTACCTCTCATATTGTTGGGAAGCAGTAACGGGCAGTCAAAGGGAGGGCGTGAATCCGTAATCTTGCAGGGAGGGAATCAACCAGTTTTAACGACGGTGGTGTCCTTGGCAATATTCTGCGCGGAATCTTTTTCAGCATCAAAATTTGGATAATATTGTACGATGATGTCCATTCCCACTCATAATAGATGCGTGAAACTGTACTTCCGCTGGTGGCTTGTAGCGGGAAATTTTTAATCTATTTTTTTGTTGTAGTCGATTAGATACAAAGAGGCTCCCGTATTGTTAAGCCATTTATTCTACGTTAACATGAATGATTGAAACTCGAGTGCACGCAGGAAAAATCGGTTTGTAAGGAATAACGGCAGTGCATTGGATTATGCTTGGATATTTTTGGCAGTTCGATTTCTGAAAATCATTGCTGGAATAATGCGGTTCAACTTAAGAAAAGAATCTAAAACTCGCATCTCGCAAGCGGGCCATGGTAGTGAATCTTTTCGGTTTTCTACTCTCTTCGCTCTGCACATTCTCTCATTTCTCTGAAGTTTCTCTGCTACATTGAAGGATTATAGCTTGGGAGGATTCGGCGCTCGTATACACTGTGCGCATCGAAATTAATTCTTGCAATTACGCGCAAGAATTAATGGATGTCTTGTCAACCTGGAAATAGTCGCTTGGCCTCTCAATAATGAATGTTTTGTGGCTAGGACGATGAAACTCATTGTTGACTCTCATTAATCGACAGTGAAGAGTAGGGAGTGAAACGGGAAAGCTCGAGGGAGAAATGCGCCTACTATGCGCATCGTTAGTGCCCTGTGCTATATTTTTCTTCATGAGATGTTTTCCGCATTAGATGAGTGGAAACAGTTTATTGTGGGATTGTGGCGATTCAACCTGATAATGTCTGTGTGAAACCCGAAACTCGCAGATAATTCTTGCGCGGGAGAGCTTTCCAAATGTTTTGTCTTTGCCAGCCGTCTATCATTGTTGAGAGAGGATAGTTGCTAGCCATAAAGAGGATGTGAAACGCGACTGTTATAGGTTGACTTAGCCTTTACAATCTTTGTTGTTCACCGTGAACCACACTCTCATTGTTGGGAAGGAGTAATGGGCAGGCAAAGGGAGGGCGTGAATCCGTAATCATACAGGGTGGGAGTCAACCAATTTTAATAGCGGTGGTGTCCTTGGCAATATTCTGCGCGGATTCTTTGTTCAGCATCACAATTTGGATAATATTGTATGGTGATGCTCATTCCCACTGATAATAGAAAGTATTTCGAATATGATTTTTGTTTATTTGCATTATTCATTAAGACAATATTATTGAGGGGTATTGATTGACAGGAAAGGGGAAGGCGTGAAACACGAGTGCACACAGGATGAATCAGCCTGCAAGGCTGTGTTGCATAGTGTTTAGATATTTTGGCCCATCTGATTCTCCAGCGACATTGCTGAAAGAAAGCTATTTAATATCATGGAGTGCATGCGGAACCCGCATCTCGCAGGTGGTTCTTGGCGCGTCCAATGGGTGATTTGAATGGACAAGAAGGGCTAGCTATCGTGAGGAGCACAGCGTTTCAGCAGTATGTTGAGATTGGACACAGGGTCTCGAACGGAAAAGACAGATTGCACATCAAAAGAGCGTAGAGACGCGAAAAAAAAGTAGAGACGCATCACTCTCTCACTGTTGCGGTAGAGACGCGTCACTCTCTCACTGTTGCCTTATCTCTAGTTTTTCTCTGGTTCTCTAATTCTTGTCCTCTCTCGAAACACTGTGAGGAGACTGCTCCATGGTACTGTGCGCATGTAGATTTTGCTTTCCATTGCACGCAAAAAATGTCTTACACTCCTGCAAATACATGCAGTGACCCATGGGCTTTCAATGGTGGTGCGAATGTTTTATTTTTGTGTTTTTGGTCACTCGAATAGCTGAGCAGAATTGTTGACATCGAATAATCGACAGTGAAAAGTAGGGAGTGAAACGGGAATGCTCGAGGGAGAAATAACCCTGCTAGGGGCAGAGCTAGTGTGTGGCCTAGGATTGTGCTTGAATATTTTTGACCACTTTATTTTCTGCTGGAATCGTTGGAAGAAAGCGATTCAAACTTAGGGAGTGGGTGCGAAACTCGCATCTCACAAGTGGTTCGTAGTGTTGCAAGATCGAATAGTACTCTCTCCAATCTGCACACTATCTCGCCGGTCGGAGATACAATTGAGTGTGCGAAATAGAGAGAGAGAGAGAGAGAGAGAGAGAGAGAGAGAGAGAGAGAGAGATACGGCAACGCAGAAAATCGTATGGTATTTTAGTGACGAGTAGAGTAGAATCATTGTTGACAGCGTATATTCTAAAGTGAAAAGAAGGGCGTGAAACAGGAATGCTAGCGGTATAAATCTGTCTGCTATGGGCATGCGCTATTTAATATTTCGCTTGATGACTATTTTGTCCACATTCTCAGCATGGCGGGTAATGATCGTGAGAGTGGGACGAGTCACCCCGAATTTTTTGTTGTTGTGAAATGTGGATTTGGCTGGTGATTCTTTGCGCATCAATATTCAGATTTTTTGTTGTTGCTTCGGAAAACTCTGTCCCATTGTTGACGGAAAAAATCGACATTAATAAAGAAAGTGTGTAACGGAAATTCTCTAGGGAGAAATCAGCATGCCTGCTAGGAACACGCACCGAACTATAATTTTCTTGATTATATTTTCCGCATTCAAGGAAGCAATTCATGGTTGGACGATTCAACCTGATAATACCGTGTGAAACATGGCCATCGCAGGTGGTTCGTGGCGCGGGTGATAATCTTGAGAGTTTTTGTTGTTGTTACTTCTGAACCTAATCTCATTGTTAATGGACATGTGAGAACGGGAGAACTAATTGACATAAGAGACACAGCCAGATTGTTGAGAGAAAGTAATGGATGGTCAAAGGGAGAAAGTAAAACGGGAATGTTCGAGGGAAACATGAGCCTTCTTGATTCAGCATTAGTGCGTGTCCTAGGACCATATGCTTGAATCGTTTGAACCAATCGAATCGCTGGAATCGTCCGAAGAGAGCGATTCAACCTTAAGAAGTGAATGTGGAACTCGCATCTCACGGGTGATTCGTACTGATTCAAGATCGAATACCACTCTCTCCATTCTGCACACTATCTCACCTGTTGGAGATAATAGAGAGTGTGCGAAATAGAGAGATAGCTATCATTCGATCCGTCAAAAGTAGTGGATCGTTTCGCAGAAAATCGTATGGTATTTTTTGTGGAGATTAATCAGAATCATTATTGACAGCGAATTTTCGAAAGTGAAAAGAAGCGCGTGAAACGGGAATGCGCGAGGGGAAAATGTGCCTGCTATGGACAATCGCTGTGCAATATTTTGCTTGATGATATTTTATCGAATGCCAGACTAGATGTTATTGTGGGAATGTGGCGAGTCATCGCGAAAATGTTTTGGTGAAGCGCGGCTCTCGCTGGTGGTTTGTCGCCCAGAGAAGAGTAACGAATATTTTTGATACGACGAGAGCGTCCTTGTCACATTGTTGACGGCATTAGTAATAAAGAGAGTGTGGAACGTAAATGCTCGAGGGAGAAATGTGTCTACTAGGAACATGCGCTATTGAATATTTCGCACACACATTCACAACTTGACTAGTGATGTGTGGCGAGTCATACCGAAAATATTTTGGCGAAACGTGGATCTCGCTGGTGGTTCTTTGTGCATCAAGATTAGTATTTTTTATCCTCGCTAAGCGTTATCACATCGTTGACAGAAAATGATTGTCATTAATAATGAGAGTGTGGAACGGGAATGCTAGAGGGAGAAATGTGCCTGCCCGGTTCATGCATTGGTCGGTATTTTGCTTTATGATTTTCCCCGAAATGATTGTGGGGGTGCGGTGATTCAACCCGAAATAGTTTGTGCGAAGCGTGATTCTCGCAGGTGATTCTTTACGCAGAAAAGATTAGCGAATTGTTTCTGTTAGTACCGGAAGGTGTTCTCTCATTGTTGAGAGCCAATAATGGACGGTAAAGGGGGGAATTGAAACGGCAATGCACGCAGGAGGAATCAGCCTGCTAGATGCGTTGGTAGTGTTGTAGTGGTGCCGATTCGGAACCGACTCTCCTCAATTCGTGCGCACTCTCGCCGATAAGAGAGAGCACGCGAATTTAGGAGAGTCCGGTTCCGATTTGTCACCCCTAGTGCGTTGTACACAATGTTGCTTGATTAAATTTTTCCAGCACGCATGAACGCCAAATATTGTGGGAGTGCGATTGTCGCGCCGGGAAATGTTTGTGTGTAGCAGATCTAGGGAACTCTCCCTTATTGATGAGAAGGAGTAAGTGACAGTCAAAAGGAGGAATTGAAACATGAACGCACGCGGGGGGGGGGGGGGGGGAATCCACCTGCAAAGGACATCGTAGCTCACTGTGCAATATTTCTGTAGTGATTTTGAGATTGATGTAGGAGAGGATTGCGGGAATGTGCCGATTCTAGCCAAAACATTAGCTTGAAACTCAAAAAAACTTGAAACACACAGCTTGAAACTTTCGCTGCTGGTTCATTGCGCATTAAATATTTTTGTTACCCGTGGGGAACCCGGTCTAATTGTGGAGAGACAATAATTTACATTTATAGGCAAGGCATGAATCATTGATGCTCTCAGTTGATTCGTGGCATAGACTATTTAAAAAATGTATATTCAATTCAATTTAATTATTTAAAAAATAATCTCAGATGGTTCGTGGCGCTGCCGATGCTGCTGCTGGCGGTGCACCCGCGCGCCTGGCCTGAGACACAAAGCTACGGAGAGGTTAGTGATGGGGGTTACTGTAGCCATCACACCATGAAAGACGATGAGAGGGAGGAGGGGTTACGGTAATCAGCGTTCCCTCGACGTATACGGTAGCAGGAAGAGGTGAACGAGCGAGTTACGACAGTCATTACATCACGGAGTAAAATGGCAACCAGTAATGACGGATCGAACAGCGCTCTCTCCATTCTGCACACTCTTTCGCCGAACAGAAATACGAGAGGGTGTGCCGAATGGAGAGATCTACTGTTTGAACCACCATCACTAGTAGTTACCGCGCACCAGACTCGTGCGTGGCTAGGAGACGTGAAGGCTAGCGATCAATGTTTAAAATTTTTTGTTGTCTACAATCTGGCGAAATATATATTTTGATTTTTAATACTCTCCTTCTCTTATTAGTGGACAAATGCAGATGGCGTAGTAATTGCGGCCCGAAACTGCAGTGTTCCAGGTGGCTTGAGAGTGCTTGAGAACGAAGAACGATATAATTGTGGAAGGAGAATAGTAAACATTTATAAGGCGAGGGTGAAACTCACATGCTCACGTAGTAAATAAACGAATGCGAAATTTCAAGAATTGCACGGCAATTTTTATTTCTCCATTCTAAGCGCATACGATTACTGGAGCAATATAGACGGAGACATATTACCGAGCTGAAGCGTCAACATTCCAGGTGGTCTGCGTCCTGTCGGGAACGATGATGATCTGGGCGGGCCGCTACTTCCGGTGAGAGGGGATTACGGTAGCTACTGGGGTTACGGTAGTTGGGATACACCAGTGATCTTATTATATTAATTTTAATATTATTTCTCTCTACTGTGCACACTCTGTCTGATAAGACAGATTCTATAGTGTGCAAAATGGAGAGAGAACACTATTCGGGAACTCTAGAGTACGGTAGCTCACAAAGCTGTGAACCGAGACTGTTACGGTAGTCATATATTTGTAGTGGGTTTGGTATGATACGCTAGCTCTCACCACCCTGATTCAGGCTGGGCTCGGAGACGCCGCACCTCTCGCTGTACGAGTCGAACGAGGCGGCGCCCGGTGCGGACTACATGCTGCGCATGTTCGTCGGTGAGTGGACTTCTTGTGTTTAGCGACGGACTTATGGCGGTTAGCGACGGACTTCCTGTTTTTAGCGACGGACTTACGGCGGTTAGCAACATGCGAAAATTTCGACAGGCTCCTGTTGAAGCCAGCGAAAGATGAACGCAAGTGTGCCAATTGAGGATGAGCAGGCCTTGTTTTTTTTTTACTAACAAGCGTTTAGCAATTTCTGAAAAAGTTGACGGGCTCCTGTGGAAGCCAGCGAGTGGTCGGAGCCTTGTTTCTCAGATGTAACAATAATATTTTTTATTACGCTACGAACCAGCAGCGAGAATAGGGTTTCGCATTGTTTTCTTTAGTTTGAATAGTCTCAGTCCAACAATTACATTGCGTTATTTGCGTATAAAAATCTCTTCGAACAGAACGCAGGCGTAATTCCGCCTGTAAGAATTTGCGTTTCACACTCTCGTTATGAACCGATTTTTTTTCGTCAACAATGTGACCTCGACTTGCTGGCGGTAAAATAATCACACTAACGAGCCCAAGTATCGCAGGCATACGTTAAATGGGTCTTGAAAATGCAACCGTCGACACGGTAAGATCCATATGGGGGTTTATCATTTTAGAACTGGTCGTTTTAGAACTGAACCAAGTTGCCTTAACCTTATCGCTAAAGTTCAAGGAAGGTCGTCAAGTACGCTAGTGTGACCCTAAGTCAAAACGAAGGACCTTTAGAAGTTTAGGTTCTACCTAAAGCACTTTCAGTCAACATTAAGATGTTCTAAAATGATACACCCTCATCCATATCGGCAAAACAGAGCCAAAAATTACGTATAAACCGATTATATCGATTAAATCATGTCGGAAAAACTTGTTTGGGCATATCAGCATGCAACTATTGGTGAGACTTCATTTGATTTATATTTTCTGAAAAAAATCGACGGGCTCCTGTAGGAGCCTTTGAAAAATTACTAAAGAGCGTAAGTCGGCGCTAACGAGCGTAAGTATCGCAGGCGTCTTCTTCATCCTGCTCGGCCGCATCATCGCGAAGCGCATCACGCTGGCCGTGGTGGCGGGCATCTACGCCTCGCTCGGCCTACCGTACTACTCCTACTCGGAGATGTGCAAGTGAGAGAGGGAGGGCTACGATAGCTTGGACTTTACTAGGTTACGGTAGCTTGGACTTTACTAGGTTACGGTTGCTCGCACTGGTCGTGAGGGGTACTGTACTGGGTCGGGAGGGAGGGGTTGTGGTAACTTGCGCTTGAGAGGTTTGATAATTTAGGTACGGTAGTCAGTAGAAGTATCGGATTTTAGGGCTCTCCATTTTGCACACCTGCTTGTCTCCCCGGCGAAAAGCACCGAGTCCAACTGAAAAAAACAGTTGATCGAAACCCGACTCTCGCGCGTTGCTAATGACGAAGAAACGTTTATCAAATTTTTGGACCGCCAATTGGAGTTCATTGTTGAAAGGGAATCATTGCTAGCCAAAAGGAAGGCGTGAAACGCGACTCTCATAGGTTGAGGAAGTACGGACAGGAAAAAAAATAGCCTGCTATGATTAATTGATTGATTGATTTACGGTAGCGGATGGACGGCTACCGTAGATGCTCTTGAGATACAGTAACTAAAGTAACCCCTGCCATTCGGTATAGTGACTACAGTAACCGAGCTACAGTAACCCTGCCAATCGTTGCAGGAGACTGGACTCGTTCCAGCCGACGAAGCGATTCACGCCCCGCATGCGCTTCCGCGCCATCCCCGGAGGCAAACCGGTAGGTCAAAATATTTAAATAATATAAAAAAGATAAATATTGGCAATTTTTATAATGGAACCTTTGATAGCAATCTGCTTACATTAGTTTCATAAATATTTGAAAATTATTTGAGGAACGCGGCGGGGTGGTTAGTAGGGATGTAACTTGAGTTTTGCCTGTCTCCATTCTGCACACTATCTCGCTGGTCAGAAAATTTAGTGAGTGTGCAGAATGGAGAGAGCTACTATTTGATCCGGCAACGTAGATAATAGACCCTCCAGTGAGAATTATACAAGTACCCAAATCCCAACGCGTGAATTCCAACGGGGATTGAACTCGAGAGGGGATTGGATTAGGGAGGAGGGGGATTTGAAGGGATAGAAGTAGGGCTATAAATTCGGTATTTGCTCTCTCCATTGTACACACTATCTCGCCAGTCAGAGAAACGAGAGAGTGTGCAGAATGGAGAGAGTCGAAACCGAATTAACATCCCTGGATAGTAGTGGGGTGCAATGGCCTTCATTTTGCCACGCTAGGGGATATCACTGAGCGCGACAAAGCCAGTCCAAGCCAGTCCAAACCCCGGGTGTTGTTCGATTTCTGGCTTCCAGAAAATGCTTCCGCATCCTCTCAAATTTTGCGTTTTCTTTCGATTTTGCACGATCGCTCGCTTTCTATCGTATCGGGTCGCGGTCTTTTCATCTCACACAATCTCAAGCTTCCTGAGCGGTCGAGAGAGTATGCAAAATGGAGAGACTTGCCGACCCGTATTACGAACTCTAATTAGAAATCGGGGAAGAGTTTCGAGGGGGATCTCTGCAACTGCTTGGGGCAGACCGGCTCCATTTCTCACTTCCTGACTCATTGAAAGCGTCTCTGACCCCCCCTCTTCTGCCTCTCCCCTCTCCCCTCTGTCTGACCGTCTGGCGCTCTCTCGCTCGCCCGCGATCTCTCGCCCCTGCCCGGGTTGCCTCTTTCCCCCTACGACCCACGACGACCGCGCCCCTAGAGAGATTACACCCGCGAGTGACGCGCCGCCGCGAAGTTGCCCCCCTCTTGTTCCCCGTGTTTGAATTCCCTCCCAAATTAGTGCCAAATTTGCCATTTTGCGTTCCGTTTTTGCATTGCCGATACTGGATTGACTGGTTGAGAGTGATGTATGAGGGGGGGGAGTAAATATGGAAGGGCGTGAGGGGATAGGATAGGCAAAGGCGGCTCGCGCCTTCATAAGTGTGTCAAATAGAGCGCAGGGGATTGATTCGCGGTTTTCCCGTGTTGCCGGTTTTCTATCCCTTCAATCTAACCCCAGTGTGCCTGGTCATCACTTTTAGAAGCGCTAGACTAGAGAAAATAATAAAAATCAGTAGTCGATAGGCAGAGGCGTACGGTAGACATACTGTAGTCGTCGTGTCAGGAGCCGCCGGCCGACCAGATACCGTACGACATCGACCTGCCGACGAAGGCGGTGGTCTACTCGTTCGTCGGGTTCATGGTGGCCGAGGGCTGCCCCGCCATCTTCAGCCTCGTAGGCATCTGAGATTACGGTAGCCCCTACCGTAACCCCCGCCAGTTATCGATCCTAACCCCTACCGTATCCTTGTATTATTGAGTAACTGCCCCGTATTAACACTGTTTGTTGTGATGTCTAACGCACTGACTGTGATAACGCCCCAATATTCATGAGCTGTGATAGAAAGTTTTTAAGGAAGTCGATAATAAAGTGATGGTAATGTTGTTATCAATGAAGGAGTTGATTGTTTCCTGTTGCGAATTAGAGAACAGATAAGAGAAAGTAATCATAGGTGTGCAATATGGAGGGGATTTATCAGCGATTTACTCTTGTTTATGACTTCTATTCATTTATCCAATCTTCTGTGTGTAACTGTCGCTTCAAGCTATTTGTTGTTCTGTCTTGCGAATTAGAGAACAGATAAGAGAAAGTAATTATAGGTGTGCCAAATGAAGATGATTCCCCCCCGATTTACCCTTGTTTAGGATTACTATTCATTTGTCTGACCCCTGTGTGTCTATCGCATCAACCTATTCTTTTTATGATTTCATTGTTTATTGTTGTGAGTTAGGCAATAGGGAGTGAAAGTAATCGATATCCTTTATCAGTACGGGTAATTTTATATCACCGTGTTGTGTCTCTCACGATGATCACCGCCCTCCCTAATCAGCGCACTCTCTCACCTCTTTCTCTGCCAGTCTGCACTCTCTCGACCGCCCGTGCACTCTCGCCTTCGCCATTTTCTCTTCCACCCTCCTCACTTTCCACGGTCCCTCGTCTCTGACCTTGTCGGATTGGGGGTAGGGAGATTGAGTCAGACTGTGATGTGATAAAGCTACCCATCCTTTTCGCCCCGGTTGACGAGTGGTGTGTCTCGCGCGTGCAGTATTGATTCCGCCGTTTACCAAACGTCGCTCGGTTACAGAAGTCATGGCACACTCATCGAAGCGACCGCCGGAGGTGGACGACTCCAAGTTGCCCACCTTCAAGTTGGTCGTCATTGGCGGAGGAGCGGTGGGAAAGTCGTCACTGACGATTCAGTTTTTCCAGGTGAGCAAAAGATCAAAGATCAATCTTGAATGAATCGGGATGTTGGGTAGATCAGATGGTATTTCGTCATCGAGTTCTTATCATCGGGCGAAAATCAGTCACGAATTATTATCTCTGAAGCCATAAACGAGTGAGATCATAGTAGTGATGCCGTTTCGGGTTTCCACTCTCTCCATCCTGCACAGTATCTCGCCGATCAGAGAAACGAGAGAGTGTGCAGAATGGAGAGAGCCAAAACCGAAATGGCATTCCTAGATCATAGGATATGAGTCATCACAACAATAGAATTCTTGTGATGAATCGAGAAGTTTTGGAATGTGATACAGTAGGAGTTCGGTAGGTAAAAGAACCAGAAAGGGGTGCATTCCTTGCATTTCTTGAGTGATCATTGCTACGGTATTCTCAGAGTAGATCAGTAGGGAGGATCACACCGAATAATTCAAAAGCAATGGGTTTAGCTCGCAACTATTGAATAGTAGCTCTCTCTATTTTGCACACTCTTTTGTCTGCCAAACAAACAATTGCGTATGTGTAATTGAAAAATGAAAAAAAAAAAGAAAACATTAACGACATAGCTTTTCCTATCTCCTTAGAAAAGTTTTAAATATTCATGAGTATATCAAAGGGAAGAGAAAGCCTACCGTATCCTCTCCTTCAGAAGCAGTTCATCGACTACTATGACCCCACGATCGAGGACCAGTACATCCAGCACTGCGAGGTGGACGGGCAGACGGTGATCATGGATGGTGAGTACGGTAGGATTACGGTATGGTCCGGATGGTCAGATGAAGTTCGGCGAGTCAGATTTAATATTGTAGATAAGGATTTGTTGATGTTCCTGGTTATGGTAACATGTGAATGGGTAGACGTTTTAAACGGTAGGATTACGATAGTCGGGAGGGTCAGATCTCTGATTTCTCAAAATAAAGAACGTTTCAGTACTGGACACCGCAGGCCAGGAGGAATTCGGAGCCATGAGGGAACAGGTGAGATTGCATTATCATTAGGTCATCGAGGAAGTACAGTATCGAGGAGCTTGTTTCGATTACTTTAATGCGATGTTAAAAATCAGCGAAAAGATCGGATCTTTGCATATTTTTAACACCACATGAAACGGAAAGTGCGAGACGGAAGTGTAGACGTAGCGAATGGCGCTCTCTCCATTCTGCACACTATCTGGAAAAAGAAAAAGAAGAAAAAAACACAAAGGAAAGTGCGTGATCGAGAGAGCTTGTATGCGAGATTGCTTTTCTACTACACTATTGTGGACGCACGGCGTTTTACATGAGGGGAACGAGAGAAAAGATAGCGGTCAGGGGAATTGCGAGAGAGCAAGCAAATGCAAAAGAGCGCGCGATGGTCTCACCACGAATTCTCACTTGGCATTTTGCCAGCAGAATGCCGTGGACGTATAGTGGTTCTTCTCGTTTGCGAAACGTGAGATTATCAGCTCAATTCATCGTGCTCTCTTGTCTGACTGAGTGAGTGTGCAGAATGGAGATAGTCGAATCCGAGATTACATCTTTTAGGATTACAGTAGCCTTCCCATGTTACGGTAGGCATGATAGGCGGTTACGGTAACTCCTCTTTTCAGTACATGCGCAGTGGGAAGGGTTTCCTTCTCGTGTACTCGGTAACGGACAGGAAAAGCTTCGAGGAGGCCGGGAGGTTATACAGGTGAGATTAAAGATCAACTTTCTAGAGAAGATCGACGATCAAGGCTCACAATCGATCAAGGCTTGTCAAGATCAAAGAACATGCTTCCTGAGATAAATTTTCCCGAGATGAAAGATCACTGTTGATGAGAATAAAATCATTGAACAATATATTTAAGATCAAAGATCATATTTCCCAGAGATCAAAGATCAATCCTTCCAGGCAAGTGCTGAGAGTGAAGGATAAGGAGGAGTATCCAGTACTTCTCGTCGCGAACAAGATCGACATGGCCAACCAGCGAGAGGTCTCCCAGCAGGAAGGAAAGGTGAGCAAAAGAAGCTGATGCGAGCGGGAACCCATCCATGCCAAAACCATTGCCAATTCGTTCGTGGTAGTCTGCTGAATGAAAGAATTGCTCCCGCTCAGAGGCAATAGAGAGATCGTTAGCCGCTAATCGATAGTATTGCTAGATCGAATAGTAGCTTTCTCCATTGTGCACACTCTACCTCACTATCAGATATACGTAAAAAGTGTGATAATAAGAGACCTAAATCTATTCAGTGGTCTTCTTTGACGACGGAATGATCGGGGTAGATCAAAGATCAAAGATCAATTCTCTATCTGCCCTCAGGCGATGGCGGAGGAGCTGCGGCTGGCGTACATGGAGACGTCGGCGAAGGACCCGCCGGTGAATGTGGACGCAGCCTTCCACGAGCTGGTGCGCATCGTGAAGAGCTTCCCGAGCGAGGACGATGAGGTGATACGGTAGTCTGGTGGGGCAGAGAGATTGCTAGGAGTACATGGTCGGATTCGCCTCTCTATTTTGCATACACTTTCGTTCGACTGACTGTAGAGTGTGCTGTAGAGTGCCAAATCCTAAATGATAATGTAGTCGGATGTTTCAGATAGATGATTACTTTAACTTTCTTGTAGGATCTCGGTGGACCCTCGACCACACGGTCTAAGAAGAAGAAAGACAAGAAGAAGGACTGCTCCGTGATGTGAGGCTATCGTACCCCTCTCGCCCCTACCGTAATCGTGTATCGATTGTTTGTTATCTAGCAGTGTTACGCATGATTTTATCTATCTATCGCATTTGTTTTTGCTCTCACGGGAGTACTGTGACTATGAGATTTCCTTCGGAGTTAAATGAGATTCGGTCAGAGTATTATCTTTTCTAGTTTATCGATTGTATTCAGAATCATTCACAAAATTTGCAAAGCTTATCGTTGCCTTTCTTCTTTGACGTCTTTTGCACACAAATGATGCTGATACCAGCGGATTATCTGTGACATTCGTAAACGGTGCTGAATAAATATTTTTCGAAGTGATCAATAACTGCAATAAATCAACAGACTCACAACTCGAATGAGGCTATATCAGTGCGTTCGCGTAATTCTCGCCACTTTCTGATGAAATCCGTACAGCAAAAAGTAACACTGCGGGGTTTTCCACATATTATGATAGCCCTAGAGGTCCTGCATCGTTTTCTGCAAAGGAAATGTTAATGTGACCTCAATTTGCATATTAAAATTAGGCTTGAAGTGGTGTGCTTTTTCAGTGTTTTACATGCGGACTCCACATGGAGAGCAACTCTTCTAAAAACTTGGCTCCTGGGCCAACTTTTTGTGCTCATCACGGCTGTATAGTTTATTTTTCTCGATTCACAAAATTTGCATATCCACTAAAATTTCAACCTAATATTGCTCGAAAACTAGGAAAAACACCCTCGCAAATTTTTGATATGTTGTAGCCCTTGACGAGGGCTTTCCATCAAGCTCAAATTCGACTCATATTTAGGGCAACGAGGGTGCTAAAACCTTAAAGAACTGGAATTTTCTAATCGAGAGTAACCTCTCTCATTTCCCTCATTCCGCGCCATTCTCCCCGCCCGTGCGGTGTGAAAGGGGCTGAACAAGAGTGAAACTCAACACATTTATCGCTGTTCGCCTGCTTTGCGCACGTGTTCTTTCTACGCTCGAGTATTCTCCTGTCTGTTCTTTCAATTTCTCACCTCTATTACATTGAGAGTTCTTGATGGACAACCACTCAGAAGGAAAGAGCTAGGCAGGCTGTGGTTTAAAAATATATATCTGTAGAAAGAGAGTGGCGCATAACGATTCTCAATCGACAAATACCCTAACGAGACGAAAAATAACAGATAAAATCTACATACTCTGTAATGCTCGCTCGCATTCCTTCTGTGTGGTAGTCCATCAAGAACTCTTAATGTAATAGAGGTGAGAAATTGAAAGAACAGACAGGAGAATACTCGAGCGTAGAAAGAACACGTGCGCAAAGCAGGCGAACAGCGATAAATGTGTTGAGTTTCACTCTTGTTCAGCCCCTTTCACACCGCACGGGCGGGGAGAATGGCGCGGAATGAGGGAAATGAGAGGGGTTACTCTCGATTAGAAAATTTCAGTTCTTTAAGGTTTTAGCACCCTCGTTGCCCTAAATATGAGACGAATTTGAGCTTGATGGAAAGCCCTCGTCAAGGGCTACAACATATCAAAAATTTGCGAGGTTGTTTTTCCTAGTTTTCGAGCAATATTAGGTTAAAATTTTAGTGGATATGCAAATTTTGTGAATCGAGAAAAATAAACTATACAGCCGTGATGAGCACAAAAAGTTGGCCCAGGAGCCAAGTTTTTAGAAGAGTTGCTCTCCATGTGGAGTCCGCATGTTCGAAAACACTGAAAAAGCACACCACTTCAAGCCTAATTTTAATATGCAAATTGAGGTCACATGAACATTTCCTTTGCAGAAAACTATGCAGGACCTCTAGGACTATCATAATATGTGAAAAACCCACAGTGTTACCTTTCGCTGTATGGAGAGGTGGCGAGAATTACGCGAACGCACTGATATATTAAATATTATACCGATAAAATAAATAAATAATTTCAGTCCAATCCATTCCACAATCACAAAGTTGCTCTAACACGCTGCCCCACCGAACCGTCAACGAACGCGAATTAAACGTTCCGATGGCGCTTTCTCGTTTTCACTTCACTTTCCATCCTGTTTCCGTATGTTTTTGGGTTGTTTTGACGTACCGAATCGATGCGAGGATAGTCTAGGTGCAATACGTAAGCCTTGCAGACCTCCGGACGGTGCTGAATCGGGCGAGATTCTCGAGCAAACCTCGGTCGCGCACTCTGCGAGATGTTGCGGTGGATTTCGGAGAAGCTCAACTCGCCAGGTTTGATTCTAAGTCGTGTTCTTACTAGCTCTCGAGCATTGATTTCGCTACATCATGGCTCATTGAATACCTGTTTTTCCGACTCGAAACCTGTTTTCGCGTTGCTTTTTGCCTGGTGATAGTGGTAGATCAACGATATGACTCTCGTACACTCGCTCGATCAAAGAACTGTTGGCCAGAATGTTTAGGAAAATGGTATTTGCTGGTTCTATGACAACTCGCTTTTGCTTGGCGGGAAATAATGGCGTTTTTGGCGCTCGAATGCGATGAGATTTGAATCTTGGAACTGCTTGGACTAATCGTAGGGGGCGACTCGCTGTCCTCTCCGCGCGCCTCTCCCCGTCGACTGGTGGCGGAGACTGCGGGCGCTGCGCAGTCGTGGAATGCCGCCTTCGCGTCCGATCCGGCAGAGTGGGAGCAGGGATTCGATAAGTGAGCTATTACCGTATCCTACCGTATTGATAAGTGCATCGAGATGTCAGTAAATACCGTACTCATTCGTTATAATAATGATTTCGATAAGTGAGATACTGCTCATGTTTTTGGTACTTTGCCGAATATCTCGCCGGTCAGAATGGTGTGAGAGTGCAGCAAACTGACGACATCTAACTTTTGTTGTATCCTGGCTGTTAATACATCCCAACGAGACCTATTCATTTAGCGTGGGTTGATAATCTGGAAGAAAAAGGGCATGGCGAAAATGAAAGGATTTTCGATCGGGAATCTTTTCTAGATTCGGGCTTTCTTTTTCCCATTATCGATTCAAACCAATTTAATGCGAGCGTTTGCCCATCCACCCCATCAGAGAAACACTGTACAGAGTAGTTACTGGTCTTTGATCTCCTAAACCTAATGATGGGCCTCAGTCCTCTCACCACTAACATTAATGTTTCACCAGGCAGTAATCTGTTCGAGATTCCAAGTATCGTCAATTGGAGAGAATTTACCGATTGAAACTATACAAAATCGTATTTTCATCCGTGATTATTCATTTTTTTCACGATTCTCTTTCTTCAGATGCTGGAATCAAGCGGATTTATAAAATTTATTAATCAGCCTTTGTTCACCATCATCAATCATGATTTATTGCAGATGTTGGGACCGTTCGGAGCAACTGCTCGACAAGCCCCTTCTTGCGCCCGAGCGAGAGATCACTTTCGAGGAGATGCAGGAGCTCATGAAGCTGCTCCAGCGCATGACCCAGTTCCTCATGATGGAGGTAAGGGGAGGGTACGGTAGTCACATCGAGTAGATATGTTTTGCATCCGAAGAGCGAGAATTGTTGTTGATTTAAAAAAAAATGTGTCCAAGCTTGGTACGAAAAGGGTTTCATCTGCCATTTTTTTTCATCACGTCGTTGAATGAAAAAGCGCTAATTTGATCCTCGTTTGCCGCTTGAATCAAATATACTAAAAACAGTAGAACACATCCTAATCATCAATGCACGTCATGTATGCTCGTAAAGTGTGTGGATAATTATTTTTAATAAAAAAAGCGCGGGTTAATTTCTAGAATAGTATGTGTAAGTATTTCTAATGTCAAAAATGCTCATAAAAGTACACCTCCCGCAATATGCTATAAGTGGCATGATGGGGTAAACATGGAAAATACGTGTAGTAAAAGAGTGAGAGGAAACTCGCACTATTTACAGGTGAACGCGCAACCAGAGCCGGCGATTGGCCCGATCCTCGACCGCTTCTTCACCCATCAAATCGTGGAGCGAGTGCTCGACTGGGCACAGCAGGCACCCGACTTCCTCAAGCCATCCTGCCAGGTATACGGTAGCAGGGGAGGAAAGGCGTATGGTAGCTGGAAGGTTGCTGTAGGATTTTATTGAGAGTGTTGCTCAAGATTGAATCAATGATGGGATATTTCTTCAAATTAGTGGAGTGCGTGTGACCGCGAGTTCGCGTGTGTTGGGCTCCAGCAAGTTTCTCGGTTCATTTGTGCAATAAAGCTTGTCGTAGTTTTCTCAAAGTGATTCTCGAGCCTCTCGTACAAACAATGCCTATTTCTTATATGTGACAACCGTGGGTTAGTAATTTGTATTTATTCATTTTTCTCTCGATTATCGATCCCCCATTCAGCTCTCGCTCATTCGCATCTACGAGCACATTGTGAGCGAGTCTCACTCGCAGAATCACTGCCTGCTAGTGCACAAGCCGGTGCTCAACCCGCTCCTCCGCCTATTCGCCTGGTGGGTTATGGTATCGAGTGAGGAGGGATTACGGTAGACGTGGATTGAGGGTTACGGTAGCACCGTCGATTGAAGGGTGGATTACGGTAGTCATTCATTGAAGTGTAAATGCAGCGATTGATTGATTAATCGGTTACGATATTGTTTTGGTCAATAATCTATATCTGGACGAGTACCGTAACCTGATATGAATACTGTAGGTGTCGCAAGCCTGAGAGCCAGCTGCTGGCCAGCCATCGGGACGGCCAACCATCGAAGACAGACCACCACTTCGTCATTCTCCTCAATCAGGTACGGTAGTCAGGCAGCACAAAACAATGTACGGTAGCGGTTTAGAGGGAGCTAGTGTTGGCGGATCGAATAGTAGCTCTCTCCATCTCTCCATAGCCTCTGGAGGTCAGAGAACCGTGAGAGTGTGCAGATTGGAGAAAGCGTTCATACGATCCTGTAACACTAGAGGAAACGGTAGATTGGGATGTGAAGAGCGAAGCAGGACTTTATTGATATTCGTGACCATCCAGAGTCTTGGAGGATCTGTGAAACCTAGATATGACCTGTATGATATATTTCTTTTAGCAAATGGAAAGTCGTGTGAATCGAGAAATATTTTTTCGATTGAAGTTATGAAAGCATTATACCGTTGAGTCACCGGGCAACTGAAATATAAATTTATCGCAGGCGAACCACCATTATTTCACAAATGTTCTATTTTTTATACCTGTTTTGTACTCTTTCAATTATCGATTGTGTTCAGATCTGCATGAAAATGGCAAAAGACGCGACGCTTCTCCATTTTTTCTTCACGTGCACCGATGAGTTCATGGTCTTCTCCCTCCTCATTCCATTCCTCTACGAGATGGTGAGTCGTGAATTTTACAAATTATGATATGCATGGTATGTATGGTGAATCGTGAGTTTAAGAATTTAGGAGGTGGGTGATTGGTGAATTTTACAAATTGTGTGGTTCGGTAGGAGTTGCTGTGTGAAGATTATTTCAGATTGATGCTGTAGTTTTGTGTCACGTTCCCTATCGGATTCACGTTGTGACGGTTGGGGAATTTGGACTAGGTGAAATCTGGCTCCCAGTGATGTACAAATGCTCGGCACCACAGATTAAGTAGTGATTGAGACTTGACCGGTGTCAAAAAATTTAATAAGAAGAAGCCGAAACGAGCGTCAATACAGTTCAATTAGTCCTGTTCTTCTTTCCTTTTTATTCCATTCTGTTCATTCCAGAATGCATTTGTGCATTTGTACGCAATGTATTCAACAAAAAATATTAATAACTAAAAAAATCGCAATTTTATTCCATTCTTATCATTGCAGAACGACGTGGGTCAATTGGCGCGCGACGCCCTCCTCCTCATTCTCGCTGTCAGCAGCAAGCAGGAGGAGGTGGCCGAGTTCGTGGCTGCTAAGGTGAGGGGAGTGAAGGGAGAAGGATTGGTGAGCGATAGATGCTCCGGGTTAGAGATCAGTCTCTGATGAGGGTACGGTAGCAGTATTTGAACCGTCTTGTGACACGATCTGGCGGGAGCATTTGAGTTCCATTCATAGTAAATATTTGAATGTGAAGGATCGAAGTCAGTGCGATGCAGATTCTTAACACCAAAAACTTGTATTGTGGTGGAATGCAGCACCGGAAAAGCCAAATATCTGCCAAGCGGGATACGGTATGGGTTACGGTAGTCTAATAGATTGATTTCAGAGCGCCTTCTGTCCTGTGGTGGCGACGGGCCTCGGAGGCTGCTTCAGCCAGCTCAGCTTCGTTCTCGCAGGTACGGTAGTCGTTCGATTGAATTGAGATTGCGGTATGAATTTGTGTATCGGACAGAGATTCTCCTCTTTCTGCGCACTCACTATCTCAGGTTAGACCGAAGAGTGTGCTAAATGGAGGGATCTAATATTAGCTAGTCGATATCAAAACTATTTTTTTTAAAAACTTTTTTGCGGGTTTACAGTTTCATTTTTAGATTAGAAGTGCACAAAGCAGACCGAGTATTTATTATCGTTTCCAGTGATCGAAAAGTATGTCAAAAACGACATGAGAAAAATTTCAAAAACGATGCCGATAATAGCGTCGCTTGATAGAACACGATGCGCTCTTTTCAACGGTGTATCTCATTCACTCCTCCTAAAAGGCGCCGATCATGACGAAAACTTTGCCGGAAAGTCAAAAAGCACACTTTACGTTAAAGTATTGGCAGCCGTATCTT
This sequence comes from Pristionchus entomophagus, assembly GCA_036245825.1. Taxonomy (NCBI): domain Eukaryota; kingdom Metazoa; phylum Nematoda; class Chromadorea; order Rhabditida; family Neodiplogasteridae; genus Pristionchus; species Pristionchus entomophagus. The sequence continues at coordinate 2,389,256 of BTSX01000003.1, forward strand.
AAAAAGGACACCCTTCCAAAGAGAATGATATACACCATTGAAAAGAGCGCATCAATTTCTATTAAGCGACGCTATTATCGGGCGCCTTTTATGGAATACAATTTTCAATTGACATGACTTTTAGATCACTGATCGTTTCATTTGTTGTATCATAATCACAGCTGTATTCGAGCGAACATTTTCCGTGCAAGATCAGAATGCGATTTTTGAGTTTCACAGTTTTGTATAATTCTTGTGCTGACCAGTGTAGGGTAATTCGCATCTTTCTGTGCCGTCACAACAAAAAAACGAATTTTCAAGTCAGCGCTTTCGAGTTACAAAATCTAATTATGTTGACGCTGTGATCCAATCATGTAGTGCACCTCAGATCCATCTTTGCCTATAATATAATTAGAATTTATATTCCTTTCCTACGTTTAGAAGACGGTTTCAATTAGCGATTGCTAGCTGGCCGCTAATTTGAGTTTCATACTCATGTCAAAAGCATATGGTGGCTCCTGTTTTAGTGATTGGTTCGAATCGGTTTTCAAAAATCCCATTTACCCCTTTCTTAGTAAATGTTGTGAATTATAATTGTGTGCTTAGAATATTATGTAATTAATATATATATTTTAAAAATTATTAATATTTATCTCAGGAGACGGGGCGGAGCGTCTGTTGCCCGAGGCTGCGGCGACGAATCTGGCCAACTTCCACGTGGCTCTCCTCTTCTGCAACGCCGTCGTGCAGGTATACGGTAGTGGTGTGGTGCACGCATACCGTTCCCAAACGTCGCTTCATCGCTCAGGTGGCACACGAGTCGGTGGTGGCGAAGATCGCCGAGTACTTCTACTCGGGCTTCCTCATCCTGGTGGTGAAGCCGGCGCTGCTGCAGGCCGACGATCGTGATGCAGTTGCCGCGGCTACAGTATACCTTCAGGTGAGGGGCGCACGATCGGAGGCGATCGAGAAATGAGTTTATTCGAGCCCTGTGCCTATTCCTGGGTTTTATCTTACAAATGAGGTTAATCCTTCATAATCCTCATAGATATACAATTAGACGAAAGACATTTTTGAACGGTAACTTAGTAATTCGGCAGTGTTGCCAGATCGACTTGCAGCTCTCTCCATTCTGCACATTTCTTTACGATAAAAAAGAGTGTGCAGAATGGAGAGAGCACTATTCGGAAACTCTAGAGTACGGTAGCTCATTGAGATTTATTTCAAGTGGTGAAACTCGCAAATTTATCATTGTGTGTGGTATTACGGTAGGAGTACGGTTGGTCACCTAGATGATCCATCATCACAGCTCTGCAGGTGATCCTGGAGACGCTCACGGAGAGCGCGCTGGTGCGGACGGTGCTGCGGATGCTGCTGGTGGAGAGAGACGCTGATGATGAGGAGAGGAGAGCCATGATTGGAGTGGTGGTGGAGAGGGTTCGGGCAGGAGATAAGGTGAGAGGGGTACGGTAGCATTACGGTATGCAGATGGATTATCGATTTTGTGTAACGTTTTTTGTTGTGATGCAAAATGGGGGCCAGGTGATGTCTGGTTCCCGGGAGTATTCAATTGGCCTTTACGAAAAATGAATGCAGTGCGACGTGGCTGTTGGAGGAAAAAAATACATACCAATATTCAAAAGTCGATTGGAAAAAGGTGTGACCGCCTTAATTGGAACATCCCTAGATTTTCGTGGTTAGTTTTTTGCATTATTAAAATGTTTTTTGAGGGGCTACCGTGAGAATTGAATTGAGAAATACGGGGAATCTAAAATTTCTGCAGTATGATCCAAGGTGCGCCAGTTTCCTGATTGTGAGCATATGAATAATTAGAAAATTTTTTAGCGACTTTCGAGATTCGAGTGGAAAACAATAGGGCCTAGGGAATATTTCCGATATCTTCTTTGCTGACTTTGAAATAAATTCTCCCGGATCAAACGCTCTGACACTAAGCAATCAATTCATTTGTCACCAATAGAATCGAAGTTTCAAGATTATTATGAGATGTTGGAAACTTCCGTTCAGTAAACTGCATGTACTCGGAAACAAAACGAGAACAAAAAAGGAAGGAATCATGGACTAGTGAGGTTATCGTCGCATAGGGAGGACAAATTATTGATCAGATGAATGTGTTCGATGTTGTTGAATGATGTATCTCAAATGAATATATTTCCCGTTAAAAATTGTGAAACGGGAAATATATTCCGATTATTTTCCCCTGGCGTATCGACCATGTGATTCGAAGTTGCGCTAGTGCTATGTATAATTGATTATTTTAATTCAGAGATTTTTTTTCCATCTTCTTTTAACCAGAATATCGACTATCAAAAAAACAAATATTCGAGTTATTTGCCACTTGTGAAATACTTGTGGCGGTGTACAGCAGTGCCCGATAAACAAATAATTGCTTGCAGCTCTCTGTGGTCTCCCTTTCTCTCCTCGAGCGAGTGCTGGATCTCGGCTGCGAGGATACCCTCCTAGTGCTCGCCCTCCGACCCCTGCTGCCCATGAGAGGAGTCACCCGGGCGCAGGTATACGGTAGCTAAGGGGGAGGGGTACGGTATAGCAGGGGAGATGTACGGTAGGAGGAGCAGTGCACAGGGCACTGAAGTGAGGGAGCAGTTAGAAAGGTGTACCAGATACTCGTTCAAGCTATCGCAAAACCCCGTCTCATATGGCACAAGAATGATGTAGCGCGAAACTTGCTGGAACAAGAAAGATTTCGGTTTGCATTCTTTCGTGTTTTGCACAATTGCTTGACTTCTTTCTCGACTACTGACTGCTACAATTGTGGAAGAAGGATAAGATCGATGATTAATTTTCAATAATTGCTTTATAAAATTTTTAATTCGCAGGTCACTCGAGTGCGCGATCGCTCGTACGCCGCGGGGGTGGCGAACCGGCTGTTGGCCGCGGTTCCTACGACGATGCTGCGATTCCCTGAGGTGAGCAGGATACTGTAGTGGGAAGGGTACGGTAGGTAAATGGTGGCGGGTACGGTAGTTGGTATTCTCAGAGACAATAGCCCAGACATTTTTTAGGGGTGGCATATCTCTATGTGGACAAGATTGATAAGATTAATTGAAGCGAGGAAGCTTCCTGGGTATATCGCGTAGCTTTGAAACTAGAATGATGCATGTGGGCGAAGATGGGCGAATTTTAGTTGGTTGATCAAAGCAAGTCTCCGCCGCCTATCGGAATATAATGCTAATCTTCATTTTGTGAGGTTGTTGAAGCCGGAACAATCCATGACTGTTCCTTGCAAATCGCAAGTAGATTCATTGTTGTGAAACACATTCGATGCCAATTTACGTGTCCCTGATAATATTTTTGTTTTAATGAGGATTCCGCGAAGTGATTGAAGTCGTGTGTTTCACAGATTTGTTATTATGTCTCTGAAACCTGAATGATCCGGGTCTTTTTCATTTCCCCTTTCACAGATCTGCGGTCCGACCTCGCTCGATCTGTACATCCAAGAGGCCGCTGAGCTAGTGGACACGCGGACTAGAGGATGTGCGGGATGGAAGTGGAGGTACGGTAGATAATAGTGCTGGGGGTTACGGTATATGTGAAGATTTTTTTTATAAAACCACTAGCGAACAATTCTGGCAGTCCTGTGGCGCAAATCGATACGGCATACATACAAGTATAAGGGAGTATGCTAGATCGCAAGTTTTGCTAGGATACGGTTGAATAAGTGGCAATAGTACGGTAATCACTCTCTCCACTCTGCAAACTCTCTTGTCTGCCTGACCGGCGAGATATTGTGCATAATGGAGAGAGAGAGAGAGCAAACAGTAAACTCTCGCAGATACGACGGCGTCACTCCCTCCCCTGCGCTCTTCCGCAGCGAATCCGATGACGATGGGCATACGGTAGGTGGATTATCGATTAACGAAATACGGTATCGGAAAAGTATCGATTACTTAGACACGGTAATTTTTAGTAGAAGATATTAGAATATTGGCTGAACGATGCGATTATTGATTTCTGGAATGCGGTAGGCGCAATTATCGATTGTCTCTCAGCCCTTCACCCGCCTCTCCTCTGTCCGCTCATCCTATTCAGCAGCGGGCAGGGATCTCAATCGGTACGTTTATTATATTTTTTGTATAGCCTATGTGCTTTTCAACTTGGTGTTTCAAGGATGCACTTGTGTATAAAATGATAGTTATGTGTTGAAGTAAAAATGGTGTTCTCGCTATTGGTTGGTAACGTAATATAATTGCGATGATAAAAAATTCAGTAGTGGTGACTTTCGGTTGCACTAGTTTCGCACGCATAATTACCGATTCGATAGGGATTGTTACACAATAATATCTCATGAACTCTAAATAAATAGCTATTTTAGATATTTCACTGGCTCAGCTCGCTCCGCCCACCTCACTTCCGAGTCACTCGGCAGGCAATTGGGAGAGCTGGGAGAGAGCCCACCCAGGTATACTGTAGGGAGGGGGATACGGTAAGGGTGCTGTGGCTGAAATAATGTAGAGCTCATTGATGTATGATGGATTGGTATGTAGTGTAGGTTTTTAGCTCTCTCCATTCTGCACACACATTCCGGTCTCTCCGACCAGCGAGAAAGTGTGCAGAATGGAGAGTGAGAGCTAAGACCTGGTATAATATCCCTAGTGGTTACGGTAGATTACTGTAATTATCGATCTATTTCCTTCTTTCTCAGATCCTCAGCGGGTTCGATGGAGGACGAGAGCAGCGAATTGGAGGAGGACGCGGAGTTTGTACTCCCGAAGATGACGTCAGTTTGTGTTATTTATTTGTGTTATGGATTAGTTGTGTATTGAACGTATGGAAAGAATCGATGTTACAATATTCTCTCCATTTACCATAGTCGGGAGTGGCAGCAAAACACCTGGTCACATGCAAAAAATATTCGGTGGATGCTTCCGAAGGATAATTCAGTTCATGGATGCGTTGTTTTTGAGTGTCTTGTTGACATTTGAATATTTTTATGATTAAGGAGGGGGCTAACAACTGTGTTGGCAGATTCCACTTGATTTATCACTATCGAGTGTAGCGCGAAACTCCGTGGTTGATTCGCATAATGCTGACGAATGCTTCCGACTGTGGCGCAAGGCTTATTGGTTGTTAGTGTATGATGTCACCCCTGTCCCATTGATTTGGTCGTACTATCTTCGTTCATCAATATGGGGTGTAGCTACACATTAGCATTGGCTGACAATTTCATTTTACAATGCGCTGGTGTAGCGTCGAATCACCTAGTCACTGGATTTGTCCCCTGGGATTATTCGGTTTTGTTCAGCCAGGTAGGTGCGGGTTTCGCGATTAGGATATTGGAAATAGTGGACCAATGTCTCTAATTTCAGGTTTGGGTAGTAAAAAACTAATATTATAATTCAAATCCAATCTCTAATCCCAGAATAATATGCTAGTTATTAAAAAAAATTAAATATTATTATTAATCTCTGTCCTTATTGCAGTGCCTCTGCTCTGATGCAGTCCTCGATGGTGGACTACCTCACCCTCACCGCCTACGAGTCACTGAGCGAGTCGGACGGAGGAGGAGAGATGATCATCATTGAGGATGCCAAGGTATGGTAGGGAGATGGCGAGAGGGATACGCTATGCCGGATACGGTAGATCTGCTAGGGTACAGTAAGGTACAGTTGCTATCGCATTACAATAGGTTCATCGCGCTGTCATCGCGAGTTTTTGATCGAAAATTGATGTTTGGAAAATCTAGGGTGTCCTGTGTTTCAATTAGTAGTGATCACAGTTTTTATGTGAACTAGAATGGTAGTACCTTCTTTGCGAGTCAAATATTCCCAAATTCCATCTACCTGTGAATTTTGGGTGAGAAAAATATTGGTCTTTGAAATACTAGGTTTACTGACGCTTCATGAGGAACTCGGGTGGTCTCACTTTCTATAACTCCAGTGTCCGTTCTCGGGCTTTCCCGGGTTCGAACAGTGGTGGTTACGGGGTTGATGCCACTCAGCCCTCCTCGTCTCACTCGTCCTATGGGCGCCCTCCCCCATCCATTCATCAGAGCTCCTTCTCTCCTTTTTGAGAGGTAGAGGTGTACGCAAGTGTGCTGAGCCTCCTAAAGTTACTGTGATTTATGCAAACATTCGATCTATCTTGAACGAGGTGAACCATAGTTGTTTGAAGTCTCAACTTGAGACGAATGAGTATCTCGTTTATTGTTTCACTGAGTCGTGGCTGCGTAAATCTGACCCTGATGGAGTGGTTCTAGGGTCACTAGCGAGTAACTACAATATTATTCGGTGTGATCGTGTGAAAAAACGAGGCGGTGGAGTATGCATGATCATTCACTGTAGCATTGATTTCAAGTTGGTTTTCGCTGAGTCCAAACATGAATCGCATGAACTACTAATTGTAGATCTGACTGTTGGTACCCAGAGTACGCGTGTGATTCTGTTATACCGTGTCCCGGCATTGTCTCAAACCAATAGTGCGCACATCTGGGAGAAATTGGATGACTTCACCAAATGCACTCATCCAACAGTTATGGTTGGTGATTTCAATCTCCCTGATATCAAATGGCCACTCGACTCTCAAAATTACAACGGTGTCAACATTGACTTCATTAATTGCTGTACTGAAGTAAGACTTGAACAGCGCATCACATTTCCGACTAGAGGGAATGCATTTCTAGATTTACTGCTGACTGATTCCTACAGAATTGTGGGAAATCTAGAGCAGTTGCCGAACTATGGCAATTCAGATCACAGCGCATTCAAATTCCAATTACTGATGCGAACAGAACCGCAAAAAGCTAGATATGTAAAAAATTTTCGAAAAGCGGACTATGCTGCGATAAATTCTCTACTTTCTAGTATTGACTGGCTTCTCTTTTTCAATGTGAACGAAACTGTGAATGAGATGTACGAAAAATTCATTCTTCTACTCGAAGACATAATTGAAAAATCTGTCCCTTTAATGAGGATTGATTCAACTGGGAAACCACTGCCTGGTCATATTCATAGATTCTCTAAGAAACGCCACGAAGCTTGGATCACGTTTTTGAATGACGGAAAACCTTCGTCTAAAAGACGTTTTGACAAGCTTCATGCCGAATATAACCAGGAAGTGACTAAATACCACCAAAATTACGAGAGAAAGATAATAGAGAATAAGAACCAGAAGAAGTTTTATGGTTACATAAAATCGAAACTTTCTAATGCCTGTACTTCTGCTGTAGACTGTCTCATAGATAATTCAAATCATCAAATTGAGTCTGACGGCGATAAGGCAGAATTACTGGCAGAGACATTCTCAAGGGTTTTCACTAAAGATAATGGTGACACCCCATCTTTTTCTCATGAAAGGGAGAAAGTTTCGAATGTTTATGTTGACCCCTTCTGTCGGTTTGAAATTTGTGAGCTTATTGAAAAGTGGAAAGCATCATCGTGTCGAACTCCAGATAATATACCTATGATTTTTATTAAATATACCGCAGTCCCTCTTTCTGCTGCTCTTGAAATAATTTTTCGAAAATCGTATGAATTATCTCAAGTTCCCGACCGGTGGCGCTTATCCACTATAACACCTCTCAAGAAGAAAGCACCATTTTCAAACCCGTCAAACTACAGACCTGTCTCAATAACAAGCTTCTTCTGTCGTGTATTTGAGAAATGCCTTGCCAAGCAAATGATTGCTGACAGTGAAAGATACGGTCTCTTTCCTGACACGCAATTCGGCTTTCGAAAAAATCGCTCAGTTGAAACTCAAATGATCGAAGTGGTTAATGAATGGTCAAAAGCGATTGATGAGCACAGGTGTGTTGATGTGATATACTTCGACTATGCCAAAGCATTCGACACAGTAAGCCATCCAAAATTAATTCAAAAGATATCCAAAATGGGCTTTCCACTGCTGACCGTGAGATGGATTGAAGAGTACTTATCCAAAAGAGTATTCAAAGTGAGAGTCAAAACGACATTATCTGAATCAAGACCGGTCATTAGTGGGGTCCCACAAGGATCAGTTTTAGGACCTCTGCTATTCAATCTATATACTGCCGATTTATCGCAGGTTATAGACAAGCATGGGTGCAAAAGTTTCACTTTTGCTGACGATCTAAAAATATACCTCGCATTCGAAAAAGATGAACTGAGTGGTCCAATCAAACTTCAGGAATGTGTTGTTTCAATTTTGGAGTGGAGCGATATCTGGCAATTGCGAATTGCAATTGAGAAGTGTAACGTACTCCACTTAGGAAATGAAAATTCACTGTTGAAGTATTACTTGAATGGAACTCAAATTGATCCGAAGTCTTCTGTCAGAGATCTCGGTATTCAAATCGATAAGGAATTGACATTCAAAGAATACTTTGACATAGTGATCCAAAAAGCTGCGATCCGTTCCAACTTAATTTTCCGTGGACTCAGCACCAATAACGCTGCGGTGATGGTTAATGCATACACTACTTACGTTAGACCTATGGTAGAATTCAGTCCTAGTGTCGCATTTCCAGTTTTCGATAGAGAAGCTGGTAAACTAGAGAAACTGCAGAACAAAGTCACTAGGTTGATTAGCTACAAATGTTTGGGATACAACTTTGAAAACAGGCCATTACCAGTTGAACGAAACGAGATGCTCAAACTAACCACGTTGATGTACCGTCGAAAGATCAATGACTTTAAACTAGTCTATGAAATGCTATTCGGGAATTCAAGATTATCCCGAACCAGAAACGATTTTCTGGTTCTTTCCAAGTCTAATCTCAGAGGCGCAGGCTTCAAATTGTGTCGAGAAAAATTTCGAACTAAGATTCGCGAGCACAGTTTTGCAAACAGAGTAGGTAAATTACTGTATGTTGTACTTCGAAAAGGAAAAATACCTACAAACTATGCAGAGTTCATGAATGTGATGTGTAAGGAGGTTGGATGATCTGTATACTTGCTCGCTCTACTCGCTTAGTTACCCCCCCCCCCCCCCCCCCCATTTCACACATTCTTTGTTCTTCTTGTTCCAACCACCTCCCCCCCCCACCCCTCCCCCCCACAACAATACCACCTGTGCGGATAAATCTATTCTATTCTATCTGGTTCTCATAACTTGTGTGAACGCGAAGAAGTGATTCGAACCGGTCTGGCGGCGTTAACATTAATAATACCCATGCTCGTCAGTCCGTGCCCACTGCCGCCGCTTCCTCCTCTGCTGCGGGGGCCGGATCGGCTGCAGGAGCTGCAGCTGCTGCAGATGAGGAGGGACGCCGCGGCTACGGAGCAGAGGTCTTCGAGGAGTGGGAGAATATCAAGGTGAGGAGGGGTGGGAAGAAGGATGCTAGGGCTGTTGTTTCTGTTTCTAGCTCTCCATTTTGCACACTATCTCATTTCTCTGACTAGTGGGCAGAATAGAGAGAGACAAAACCGAATCCATAATTCAAATTTAATTTATGGCGGGAAATTTTATATTTCAGGACGATGTCAGTGCATTCAAGCGAGCGATGGACGCGCTTCCGACACCAAAGAAGAAGGGAGGAGAAAAGGAGAAGGTGAGGAGGGATTACGGTAGATTTAAGGGGGAGGGGTTACGGTAGATGAAAATAGAAGAAAAGTATTTTGGATCGGATTATGAGCGTTAATTCGACTATTCGAACCTGGTGGATTAGAGCGTCGCAGGATTTGTTTAACCAACGTGTTTCTTTTGTTTTCAACTCCTGTCCCTTGGAAAAGATCATGAAAATAAAATATAGTACGGATCTAGTATTACGAAAATGCCTATGCTCATAACTTTTCATCTCTTCCATTCAGGATCTCTCATTCGACGAGCTGAAGTCGCTGATCCACTCTCGCTCCCAGTACTTTGATGAATGTGCCAATGAGGAGCAGCAGAGACTGGTGATTGTTTAGTTCTGATGATCTGGGTACAATTGAGATAGAAATTGTTAGCAGGGAGATGAATGCATCTTGAAACATGGAACATCCTGGTATTTTTTGCATCTTCGATCTACTCGACGGTTAAAGTTTAGTGTAAATGCTCAAGAGCCGGGATAATTGTCTTGTTGGAATTCAAGTAATATTGCCAATTAAAGGCATGCAAAACATTTCTCGCACTTCTCGTTTCTCATGTTCTCTTGTATCTCTGACCGGCGAGAGAGCATGATAAATGACGATTGCGGGAACTTTTTTGTGCATTCCATTTGTCAATACAGAAGAACACCCTTAAATATGAACAATTCTTGAAAAATGAATCAGCGTCGTGAAAATTCAATAAATGTTTAGTTTTTTTAGATGGAAAGTGCGGATATATTGTGGGTCAAATGACAAGCTGAAGTTAGACGATTAATGGAATTCAGATCAACGTAGTAAGAAAAATTCAGAGAAAATGTTTGTTTAGTTTGTCAATTGAAATCGCAGTGGTATTATTGAAGAATACACCAGATAAATTTGTTGGATCTTTGAAACTCGATCAACATGGTGTCTAATCCAGGAAAAAAATGGGTTCCGTTTGTCAGGTTCTTTTCGTATCAACAGCAGAGGCATAATTCAGCAATGAACCAGCTGAATATAGAAGATGCAAGAAACTCTTATCAACATCTCAAACAAATTCAGGATCGTCTCCGAGCGGTAGAAGAGGCTGAGGGAGAAGTGAAGAGAGATCGAGAGAGGAGAGGAGAGGGAAGAGAAGAGGGAGTGGTAGGAGGAGGATGGAGGGGAGAGAGTATCGAGGATTGTCCTGGTGAGTCTGTTGTAAATTATGAAAAGTAGTGAGTGGTTCGCTATTTTTGTAACTCCGGATGAACTTCGATTGAAAGGGGAGATCATAAGGGGTTATGTAAGAGTTGTGAAACACGAGTGGTGATGGTTGGATGAGATGAAACCAGATTAGATCGGCTGCCTAATAGCTAACGTTTTTTAATTGGATTTTCTGAACTATTGACGTTGTCAAATCGTTCTCCATTACGCCACTCATTATTTATCCAATCCCTGAAACACAATCCAACCATGACCACTTTGAAAATTTGTGCGGGAACCAAATATAAATTTAAAATATTTGTATTTATTTATCAGGCACTGCCATCCTGTCTGTGCTGCTGCAGAAGCTGGACGCGATGGACGACCAGAATATGGCATTCAATCTGCAGGTAGGAGACTTGATCTTTGATCTTTGTAGTCTGTAGTTTGGTCTGCGAAAGAGCGGGTTTGGACCTCTGATAAATTCCAGTTTTATTTATTTATTTCTTACCAAATCGCTCCTTGACATATTACTGGTCATTGCCACATCCACAGATTGTAGTGGCAGTGAAACACAATTCTTCAGACAATTTGCAACTGTTGGGGTGATTTTCGTTCGAAGTTTGAAGCAAGAATTAGTTTGATCACTGGTACATTTTTTTGCAACAAATGGACAAAGAAAAATTATTCTCTATTGCTTCACTCTTACCTTTGTCATATCGGTGAAACGAGAGTCAGCCTTCAATGACAATGACCAGTCGAAGTCTCATCTCTGGTTTAAAGTTTTGTTGCCACTTGTTAATGGATGCTAAATTACTCGGCACCGGGTCACTCGCTCATTTGGCGTATCAGTGAAACGTGAATCAACCAATTACTATTCGCAATTTGATCTTTGAACTCTCCTTTCAGCTCTGCTCCTTTCTCTACTCGCTCGCCTCCTTCCCTCAGCCACTACTCGTCCTCGCGCTTTTCGGCGGAGAGAAGGGAGGAGACGAAGGTGTGGTTACGGTAAGTGCACCATCAGAAACAATCGAGAACTGACTATTCAAGGGTACGGTATCCTCATCTACCTCGATCCATTCCAGATCCTGGAATCGCTGAGGGAGCGCATCGACGCTGCGCTCGCGACACTCGACGGAGCCGATGTGGGTGATGATACGGTAGATTACGGTAGTGCGGCGGGCGATTACGGTAGTGGTGTAGTGGTGGTGCGAGACATGCGAAATGGTTGCAGATGTGGATTCGGCGAGCACTTCGCAACCTGGCCCACCGCGCTGACCGCATCGAGCGCGCGCCCGATGCCGCGACCCCGCGCACCATCGAGGGACTACGGTAGGCAGCGGGATACCGACTATCGGGAACTGGCTTTATTCGGATACGATAGGATTACGGTATCGATCGCAGGTCGGATGCGAGTCGAGACGTGGAGAATGGCTCGCCGACGGGAGCTCACGCCCCTCTGACCAGAGCACCCCCGTTTGGAGGAAGTGTGAGGAGATTCAGGTGAGAGTACGGTAGATGGATTGGAGGGTACGGTAGATGGTTTGGTATGAGGGACTACGGTAGGAGATGAGGAGTGGAGTGCTGTGGATACCCGTTTTCGTGTTCATCTCTCTATTCTGCACACTCTTGTCGGTGAGACAACCAACAACAACAAAAATACAGTGGGGCATATTGATATTGGGGGATAGTAGGGGAATATGAGAATAATTATCACTAAGGGTTACGGTAGCTAGTGAGGTTACTGTATATTTTTTTTCTGCAGGTACCACACGCATCTGGCGATTGACGCGGATGCTGCGAGAGAGGATGCACGAGCCAAGGTATTAATTAATTAAATATTAATTTTAATATCATAATCGTTTAATTAATTTCAATTAAACTATTCATAATTCAGGACCTGGCGCACGCGGCCATCCTGCTCGCCAACCTCTGCCAGATGCTCGCCGGCATCGCCCTGCACCAGTCGGTGGTAGTGAGCAAGTAGGAGAAGGCGCCCCACTCAACACCACACCAACGCCCACTAGTAAACGTCGTCCTGTAGATTGATACACCCATCACACCATTTTTGCTTTTCGTTTTGAAATTGTAAATAGAGATTATACGAGAGTAGCTTAGATTTGAGTATTTATTATCCGATGTTTACTGTCAGAAACCAGTCTGTGATTACGATTCGATTACAGTATGCTCAGATTTATTATTGTGTGATTTAGTGGTTCCCGGCTTCCCATTTGTTGAACTAATATATCATAATAACGTCATCTCGCAAAAGGGCAATTTTCGCATTATAATGGTCAGTATAACACCTAATTTAATCCGTTTTACGATAATATTAGTTTCGTTTCAAGTGTAAAAAGGCAGCTTCTTTTAATCGTTTTATTCGTTTTCAATCCTCGTTAAAGGTGGTGGAGGATAAAAGTTTTATCAGAGAATGGTTTCTCGTTCGATTCTCCATCCACTGGTTTGTGAGCCGTGATCGTATCCCTGTTATGTTGTGGATTGTAGTTTGTAGTCTGATCTTTGATCTCTCATCAGGAGATCAACATGGACTGTAGCGATGACGACGCGCCTCTGGTGGCTGTGAGGAAGGAGCAGACCAGGTGAGATACCGTAGTCTGAAAAGAGGATGCTGTATTAGAAGAGGATACTGTAGGAGAGGTGAAGAGGGTACTGTAGCGTGAGATGAGAAGATACTGTAGGAGGAGAGGAAGAGGTACTGTCGTTTAGGGACGTACTGCCTCTCTCCATTCAGCACACTATCGGCGATCAGAACGATTAGAGAGTGTGCAAAATAGAGTGAGGAAATATTCTATAGGGGAATCCGGCTGTTCATATTAGGGAATCTGCAAATAGTCAGATCTGAGCTGTGCAACTTGTACTTCGCTGGAACTGAAAATGATATTGTCTTAAAAACAAGTTGAGAACGCAAGGGCAAATGAAATATTGGGGTGTTCCGAAAGTATTGATCACTTATACATTTTGCACTTGGTACTGCACGAAACTATGCTGCGCTGGATTGAGCCACTATTATTCTACGATTTCGATGCTCCAACCATGGAAATCCATTCACTTTCAAAAAACCACTTCATTCAGACCAGACATCAAAAAAATCACTTTTTCTACATTCTCTCTTTACCAAATGTGTAAAAATCAGTTCACCATCTCATGAGAGTTTAGAGTTAACATTAAACTATTTGCACGACATCCCGGCTTATTTCATCATCATTACGAAATTTTTCATTTCCCACACATATTTATACAAATGATAGAATTGGATCCCAATAATAGTTAGAAAAAATGCGCCATAAAATAAGACTAAGAATAATCTTAAACAGAGTTTCTAAGACTGGTCAAGAAGTTCAGAAAATTTAAAAATTTAAAAATTCAATTCCTCATAATGAAAAAAAGTGAAACTCTGTACTGAGTTGGGAAATTTCAAATCTGGGGTTCCGAAATCAAAAGTGGCGCTTTTTTTCATTTTTTTTTCATCATTAGCAGGTTCCAATTGGTCAATCTAAGAACTGCATGAAATAGTTCAAAGTTACCCTCAATACATATGAAAGAGTGAATGATATTGGACATTATCTTCCACAGGAAAAAAATAAAAGAACAAGATGATCAATACTTTCGGAACACCCCAATAGTATGTGAGTGAAATTGGGTTTCGCAACTTGTATTAATCCCCGTTGCACGAGCCCTGATTAATAGATATGACAATCACAATGAGCAAAAAAACAAGACCACAAAATATGTTATTTTCACCAATTGAACGAAAAAGAGAAATTTGAATTGCAACTAGGGGAATCTCCGGTTCACAAGCTTCATTTGATAACATTGCGCGTACAGTGTTCGATTGTTAGAGGAAATGTTTTTCAACTAAAAATATCAAACAATCTTGAGTACAGAGAATCGATGAAAGCGATCCGGTCTACCTATTTTCCGTATTCACAAGAAACTCTGCTGAACAGGAACTAGGCGAATCGCGGGGTCATAATATCTACTAGTCATCAATGCTCTGTCTGTGATTGATTCATCTCATTCTCGGTGTTTGAAATAAATAAATATTCTCCGAGTATATACCAGAGGAGTTGCTATCGGTCTTGAAGAAAAAGGTGAATAAATGAGTACTAAGAAAATAAAATCAGAAAAGTTGTGATCAATGAGAGAGTGTGCAGAATGGAGAGAGACTAATACTCCCCTCTTCAGTTCGGTGGCTGCGCCGCGCAAGAAAGTGATCATCTCGAGTGATGAGGAGGAGGGAAACAAGGCGGACTCCTTCGATTCCGACGACCCCAACGGAGACACCGTGGTACGGTAGAGACCCCGATCGAGGACTGATTTCATTCTGGGGTTGAGGGGAGTACTGTAGCTTACTGAGGTGGCGACAAAAGTCGATCGGTAATTTAACTCCTTGTAACACCGATCAGTCCATCGATAGCTGGCTTTATTTTCGAGGGTACTGTAACTCAATCTCATTTCTCTTGTCAGCGCGAGCCCAAGACTGCAGCAGCCGCGGACACCATCTCACCCTCGAGCAGCGCCTCAATCGATAAGGAGAACAAGGTTGTAGTTCATAGATTTTGATCATTGATGTTTGTAGTTTGAGGTTTGATATTATAACCCTCCAGGCCTCTGCCTCTTCCAAGAAGAAGGACGCCGCCGCGTCGCGCAAGCGCAAGGCTGGCTCTGCGTCTCCTGAGAGGAAGCCTGACAAGGTATACAGTAGCCTTGCTTTATCGATTAATAGCTTCTCATTTTGCATACTCTCGTCGCTCGAATTTGGTGTGCAGAATGTTGAGAGCTAGAATGCAACGCTAATCTACGGTAGCGGTACATTCCAGTGGAGACATGTAAATATTGTGGCTGATTTGTGCTTCACAAAGCTAGCATTAGTTTTCGAATTGGGAAGAGAAGTTGATAAAGCGTCGATAATCTGTTTAAAATAAATTGATTTAAATTCTATTTGTGTCTGCATTGGTAGAAAATATTTTCCATTGATCGACTTACAGTAACCCTCTTATCCTTACCGTAATCCTTTGCAGAAGCGCGGCAAGACCTCGTGGTCGTCGGATTCTGAGGAGGATAAGGAAGGTGAGCGATCGATAATTAATGGATTTTGGTATAGAGATGGCGATCGATAACTGGAGCATTACGGTAGTAATCGATTTTTCTGCAGAGAGCGAGAAGTCGGAGGAGAGCGATGAGGAAGAGGAGAAGCCCAAGAAGAAGAAGGTACGGTAGCCGTTTGGGATGTCTTTTCGATTACCATTTCCATTCAGCACACCCTCTTGACTATTTGTGACTGTCAGGTGAGAGAGTGTGCTGAATGGAGAGAGGCAAAACGAGAATGAAAGCACAGTAGTCGAATAGATATTACTTATTGGGAGATTACTGTATTTAGATGATTCATTTATCGATTGGGTCATACTGTAGACCTACAGTACGATTCGCAGGCCGTCGCTCCGAGACCCAAAGTGGCTGTGAAGCGAGCCAAGAAAGGAAAGATGGTGCACATGGATGAGTCGGATGGAGAGGAGGAAGGAGATGAGGATGAGGTAGGTCATTGGGGCATTGATGTCATTATATACGGGAGTATATTGCGGGACGAGTCTAGAACGAATCCATTTAATTATTTAATTAGTTTCTCGTAAAAAATGTCGAAATAATTGCATTATATCCACTCTGCGATGATAAATGAAATATCTGAAACTGAGAATCAACTTTGTTTTTTCTCTAAATAAAATGTTCAAAAAGATATTATTTTTAGACTCAAAGTTACTAAGGGACGAACGAAAGGGTCTGAAATCTAATGTTTTGTTTGTATTCAACACGGAACACTGATACCACTGTTCTTTTTTAATTGGCCTGATTAAGAGAGCAACTCTGAAATTTTTCACTCCTCCCCGGACATACCGCGCGGATTTTCGATTCAGACCTCCCTACGCATACCATGGAGGCATGTTAGGTACTTGTTTACAAAAGTGACCAAATTAGGCCGCCGAGACCACAAAGCGGCGACATGGCTGTGATTATGCAGAAGACATTTTTTGAGTCCAGCTTGTCCAGCTGAGAAAATATGAAAAATCGATTTTCAAACTTGCCCAATGACCTACCTCATCCTCATCTCCTTCCTCCTCTCCATCCGACTCATCCATGTGCACCATCTTCCCCTTCGCGCCAGGTGGGCGCCAAGTTTGAAAATCGATTTTTCATATTTTCTCAGCT
This sequence comes from Pristionchus entomophagus, assembly GCA_036245825.1. NCBI lineage: Eukaryota > Metazoa > Nematoda > Chromadorea > Rhabditida > Neodiplogasteridae > Pristionchus > Pristionchus entomophagus. The sequence goes on from BTSX01000003.1 coordinate 2,406,145, forward strand.
GGACAAGCTGGACTCAAAATTTCTTCTGCATAATCATGGAAACACTATAGAGATCTGATTCAGATCAATTCCAAATCAGTATTCGTGATATCAAAAATCGGATTTTTGCCATTCTGACCCGCATTTCGCGAGGGGGAAATAGCCACCTATCACACAGTGAAGCCCATGCAATTCTGCGTCGAATGGTATACAGTACAGAAAATTTTACTAAACCTTCCCCCTAGAAAACCTTCCAAGAAACCGAAAAATCCTCGATTTTGAACGTTTTTCGAGCACAACTTTTTTCTTTCACCTTTTCATGAGCTCTAATATTGAAATTCGGATTTAGCGCGCAAAAATACGTCAGAAAAAATATAGTCAGGTTTTTCTGAGATACAAATTTCTTCAACTTTACCATGACCCCTGGTTCGTCCCCTGGGTTAACTTTTTTCTTTCGCGTTTTCGTGTGCTCTGGGTTGCAAATTCGAATTCTACGCACCCAAATATATCAGATAAGTTTATTATCAGATAATGTCAGTTTTTGATTTTTCGACCCAAAAAGTGACCTCGACCAAAAAGTGGTCATGGTAAAGTTGAAAAAATTTGTATCTCAGAAAAATCTGACTATATTTTTTTCTGACATATTTTTGCGCGCTAAATCCGAATTTCAATATTAGAGCTCATGAAAAGGTGAAAGAAAAAAGTTGTGCTCGAAAAACGTTCAAAATCGAGGATTTTTCGGTTTCTTGGAAGGTTTTCTAGGAGGAAGGTTTAGTAAAATTTTCTGTACTGTATACCATTCGACGCAGAATTGCATGGGCTTCATTGTGTGATAGGTGGCTATTTCACCCCTCGCGAAATGCGGGTCAGAATGGCAAAAATCCGATTTTCGATATCACGAAAACTGATTTGGAATTGATCTGAATCAGATCTCTATAGTGTTTCCATGATTATGCAGAAGAAATTTTGAGTCCAGCTTGTCCGGCTGAGAAAATTTGAAAAATCGATTTTCAAACTTGGCGCTCACCTGGCGCGCCGCTTTGTGGGCTCGGCGGCCTAATTTGGTCACTTTTGTAAACAAGTACCTAACATGCCTCCATGGTATGCGTAGGGAAGTCTGAATCGAAAATCCTCGCGGCCTGTCCGGAAATTGGCCGAAAGGGTAAAAAAAATTCAGAGTTGCTCTCTTAATGAAGAAATTGAAACTCAACATCACATATGACCAACTTATCAATTGCCGAAGCACTTTACCAGGATATTACTTTACCTTGAAGATGGTGATTGTTTGCGATAACAAGTTACCGAGTCAAGATAATTTTCAAAAATAAATAAAATGACTAACTTCAGGACGATTTCATCGTAGACAGTGATGAGGGGGAAGGAGGAGGGAAGGGAGAGGACTCGGATGATGAGGAAGAGAAGGAGGAGAAGAAGGGAAAGAAGAGTCCGAAGAAGGCTGCCAAGGTGAGAATAGCATCGGTTATTAGGTATAGTAACCCTCATATTTCTACCGTATCCGTCCGTTTAAACGTTTGCTTCTGAGCTTCCTCTTCTGTCATAAGAAATCTAAAACGAGACGAACTCGTTGAAGTTTTGTGATCTGTCTGAAACGCGTATGAGCCTGTGAGGAATTAACTAGCATGATTTTGAATACGTCTCTATCGAGAATTATGAATAGAGAAATCATTTAGTTATTGTGACCCTTCTGAAACACAATCGTGCACAGTGGTCTGACATTGTTTTGCGCTGAACACGAAGACAAATTCGAATATTGTATTTTTTAGGGGACCGAATCTGTTAGCGCGTATTAGCAAATCTCTCGAAATTTGATAGTTTTCTGAAATTTAAAAGTGGCGTGTAATCAAAATAATCGAATTCTGATTTGTAGAAAACTTCGGACGACTCGGATGACTCGGAGGATTCAGAGGAGGAGGATGCGCTCCTGGTGAAGAAACAAGTGAAGAAGGCAGTGCCCACTCCAAAGAAGAAGGTACGGTAACCATTGAGGGGTACGGTAGATGGGGAGGATGATTTATGTCGGTAGTAGTATGGTAATAGATGAATTAGGCTTTGGTTTGCGTTTGTTTTGTTTGCAAGATACTGCTTGGTGTTATTGCCGACGCGCTGTTCTGGAAAGTTCGTGATGAATCTGAAACGAAAATGCACGAAGTGATTAAATTTTAAAAGTTTCTTCCTTTCAGACCACAAAATCTGATTCTTTGGAGTCAGAGATGGACTCGGATGACGAGCCTCTGGTGAAGAAACCAGTGAAGAAAGAGCCATCGCCCAAGAATCCCTCCCCCGATAAGGTACTGTTGCCCGGGGATATGGTAGTCTACGGTACGGTGGTTTGAGTGAATTTTTTTGAGATTTGGGTGAAGGCTGAGCCGATGCTTTCGATAATTCGAGAAGGCGATTGTTTTTGGCAGAATTATTCCTTTCGCGACTTTCCGGTTGAGCATATCTTCGATTAACCGTTGATTTTAGTCGGATGTCTGAAACGCAAATGTTCGTTGTGGATATTTTCGTTCTGAATAAGAATAATGGGTTCCATAACTATATTGGATCTCGACGAGACGATTCTACAAATTTTTTGAAAGCGCTATCTTTCAATTTACGTCGTTTCTGAATCATTAACGCGCACTGACGAAAATGTTCCCCTTCAGAAAGTGAAGAAGGAGGTATCAGAGGATTCGGAGGAAGAGGAGAAGAAGAAGAAGAAGAAGACTCCATTGAAGAGGAAGGCTGAGAAGAAGACACCGGCCAAGGTGAGAGGAGATGAGAAGCAGGGTTGGCTATTCAGCATGTCGTAGCTCAGTCGCCTCCCCCCCCCTCCTCGCATAATGCGAAATTTGTTGAGTCAGAGGTAGTGGGCTAGAAACGACAGGTCGAATAGCCAACCCTAATTAAGAATAGGAAGGCTAAGTCTAGAGGGTGTTAGGTGGATATTGTAAAGGGAAAGACAGTGCGAGAAATGGAGAGAGGCTAAGAGTCCTATCAGCAAGAACAAAAAAAATAGAGATATTTTTGTTATCACCTGTCACTTACACTGCGAAACCACGAAACTGTTAGTTTTAGTTTGGGTTTGAAACTTGAATGTGCGATACATATTATGAAAAGTGCAGACGGTTGATTTTAGTTGACTGCCTGAAACATAAATACTCATTGAATTGGTTCTTAAATCTCCTTCCAAATTCGATTGAGAAGACACTGATTTTGTATTTTTTGTTGGAACAATGGCAATCAAGTTCATCATGAAAGTGCGAGACATAGATTACTTGTGATCGGTCTGAAACATAAAAGCAAATTGTGAGATTTGTTTGCGGTAGGTACTCCGAGGATCATTGTGAGAGCGCGAAACTTCCAATTTTAGTTGTGTGTCTGAAACATAAATGTCCGCTGTGAGAAATTCATTGTTGTTCAGAAAGTGAAGAAGGAGGAATCTGAAGATTCGGATAATGAGGAGAAGAAGAAGAAGACTCCATTGAAGAGGAAGGCTGAGAAGAAGACACCGGCTAAGGTGAGAGGGTATGAGAAATAGTGATGACACAACAAACTCGACAAGCCGGCTTCAAATAGGGTGCAATCAGGCTTCACTGTTTTCACCGCGATAATTATGGAAGTGCGAAACAGGGATTACTTCTGATCGGTCTGAAACATTAAAGCAAATTGTGCGATTTTTTTGAGCTCGCTAAACGCTGAACTATTGTAAGAGCGCGAACCTTCCAATTTTTTTCGCGTGTGGGAAACATAAATGCTCTATGAGATAATAGATTTCCATTCAGAAAGTGAAGAAGGAGGAATCGGATGATTCGGAGGATGACAAGCCTCTAGTGAGGAAGAAGGAGAAGAAGACTCCCGCCAAGGTCAGTTTGCGATTGGTGTAAGTACAGTAATCCCCATGAAAGGACAGTTATTGATAGGTTTAATCAATATAAGTACAGTATTCCACCTGAAAGTCAGTCCTCGATAGCTACCGTACTCGCAGAAAGCGACGAAGCCGGCGCTCGATAGTGATGACGAACCCCTGGTGAGGAAGACATCGGATAAGGTACGGTAGGGAGATGATATTGAATGATTCGGCTAGTTCTGGGGTACTGGATTTCGGAATGCAGCTCATGGTCTCTCCATTCTGCACACTCTTTGGGGCCACTCGACCGATTGAGATCGTGGTGTGCGGAATAGAGAGATTGTATCGTATTTCGAACACTATGGGGTACATACCTGTCCAAGCCGCAAATTTGCTTCAGTGCGCAACCATGTATAGGGGGTCATGGTTTACAAAAAGTCTCCAATCGGTCCCAAACTTTTCCTAGTTACAGTAGGTTACGGTAGGATACAATAGGAAAAGTTTGGGACCGATTGGAGACATTTTGTAAACCATGACCTCCTATACATGGTTGCGCACTGACGCAAATTTGCGTCAGTGCGCAAAAACCCCCTCGCCGCCAGAGCTGGACACCTATGATGGGGTAGTAGGTCGCGGGGTTACTGTAGAATCGATTGCAGAACTCCAAGAAAGAGTCAGAGTCGGATGAGGAAGTGGAGAAAAAAGAGGAAGAAAAAGATACACCAAGGAAGAAGAAGGAGAAGGAAAGCAAGGTGAGTTGGTGCTGCGCGGTTAACTCATATTTTTTGAATTTGTCTGATGGATTGATTTTGTCTGGTTTGTTTTGATGCATTATAATATAGTAAGAAAATATTCCGTTTCACAAGTAACCGGCCGTTGACTATCACTAGAGCAGTTCGCTGGGGCACGCGACGCGTTTTTGAGGACGCGTCGCGTGTCTCCCCTCCCCGTGAATAAAACGTTTGATTTTTTACAATAACAGACTTTAATTTTCTGACATTTAATAAATTTTATTTATTATCTTTGATCTTTGATCTTTCTATTTGTCCTCCCAGGTTTCTCCTCAATCGGATGGCGAGTCCTCCACTCTCTCGAGTGATGAAGATGAGAAGAAGGAAAAGAAGATGGAAGTGAAAGAAGAAGTGAAGAAAGAGAAGAAGAGAGAGGAAGGAGCGGGTACGGTAGTTACAGTATAATAGAAGGGAGATTACGGTAGCCACAGTAGGTGGATTGACGATACTGGAAGTTACGGTAACCTGAGTGGATACTACAGTAGGGAAAGGATTAGATTACGTTAGATATAGTCTTATGAGGCAAATGTCCGGTAACTACAGTACATTTAGTGGTGATTACGGTAGCTATCGATTGCAGAATCATCGGATACGTCGCTCAACTCGGATTCGGACGGTGAGAAGGAGAGAGAGAAGAAGAAGGGAAAGGTGAGAGAGGAGTATTATGTTTGGGGAAGGAAGTGATCGGATACGGTATCTCGACTTGTTTATCTATCGATAACGGTATTTAACTGAATTGTATCGATCGCTTACAGTAACTTGCTATTGTTTACGACCCGCTGTCTTGCGTTATTTATCGATTACATTATTTATCCTGATTTTCCCTGCAGGATCCCGAAGGCGAGTCAAAGAAGAAAGGAAGAGGAGGAAAGGCCAAGAAGGTGGAGAACCCGAAGGCAATGAGACTGGCCAATCTGAAGAAGGTATACGGTGTGATGGATGTAGGGAATACGGTAGGATGGTGGATGACGAAGTGTTGGGATACGGAAGTTTGAGATGGGCTACGTGCCAGGATACGGTATCACATGCTTATTGGGGTAGATCACGACGTATGGTAGATCAGATGATACGGTAGGTCAACATGATATTGATTAGTTGGTTCACAGGTGGTGATTCGCGCGGCTCTCCGCTTCAACTACAAGAAAATGTTCGAGAACACGCCCGATTCGGATGCAGCTCGCGTGAAGGAAATAGAGAAGCAACTGGAGATGAAGGGATTCCAGAGTGAGTGAAGGGAAAAGGGGAGTACGGTAGATACGGTAGGGAATCGAGATTGAATTAACTGAAGAACGGGATGAAAATAGACAGCAGCTATTGTGGAATGTTGTGACTTGCTGAAACTAGAAAAAAAAAATTCCTGCGCGAAATCCACTCGACATTGCCAGAATAAATATGATGAAGCGTTGACTCATTGTAAACCAAACAAGCGCCGCCGACGAAATATTTTTTTTTCAAAGCCAAACCAAGGCGATTGCTCGTGGCTGGATGTAGCAACCCACTTTTCCTTCATTCTTAACAATTTTCTCTTTTGATCTTTGATCTCCAATCTCCTTCGCAGAGCCGCACACGCTCGAGCGCGCGGAGCAGTTCCGTGAGGAGCGCGAGACGGCGGCCGAACTGGCCGAGCTCAGTCGCAACGCCATCATCCAACCCGCCGACGACGACCAGAGATGCGGCCCGAGTGAGTGCATTTCGGTGCTAACCAGCGGAAGTCTGGAGGGCGGAATCGGGAGGAGCAGAACTGAAAATTAACTAAAATCGATAATTGCAGGACGCCGCGTGACGCGCTCGATGCCGACGCGCGTCGAACCCGGCTCCGCCTCCGGGAATAAGAGGTAGATTACCGTATCTAATCGACGATGAGTATATTACGGTAAATAATTGATGAAAGGAAGAGTACGGTGGCTAATCGATTATGAGCAGATTACGGTAGCCGCTTTTCAGTCGCCGCGCCGTTTTGGATTCGAGTGACGAGGAGGAGGAGAAGAAGAAGGAGGAGGAGGAGAGCAGCGAGGTACGGTAGGAGTAGGAATACGATATCGATTAGGGAAGATTATTGATTTGTCATCGCTCTCCATACTGCACACTCTGTCGCATCGCTCCCCATTCTGCACACCCGATAAGAGTGTGCAGAGTGGAGAGAGCTGAAAACTGAAGTGTCTTCACTCTTTCTGATTTATCAATTGTGCAGTTATCGATCGATTAGGGTTACGATAGATAAGTGTGATATCGATCGTTGCAGGACGAGAGGGCGAAGGATCCGTTCGCCAACCTCAAGGGGGTCATCAGCAGTGGAGATGAGTCGGACTGAGTCCCCCCTCCAATCGATCGACCCATTTCATCCTACCGTACCCTACACCCACCGTATCCTACCGTATCCAGCCCTGTTCCCCCATGTGTCCCTCACCAATTCAATATTTGTAATATTCCCCGATTTCTGTGCGATTCTTGATGCTTGCTAATGCATTTGAACATGCTCTACCTCTTCTTGCATCGAACTCATGTTTTATTCATTTTGATCTACCGTATTATTAGACTCATTCCTTATATCTCGTAGTCCCTTCGATCTCATTGTTTATGTATTCACGGTATCTTTTTAAATCCGGCATCACAATTCGGTAAATATTGTTCTCGTTTTGGTGTTTTCTCGGATAAAATATCTTCGATTGATCCACTTCGTCAAATCTCAATAAAGGCCTTCGCCTGGCACCCTAAGACTGGGTTATAGAGTGGAAATAATTGAGCGATTAATATTTGGCATATGGAAGTGAACGTGCCCTAGAACTGAGGGTATATCAAAATCTGTCTTTCATCTTGTTTCGCTGATCTCTGACCTTTTAGCTGATGTTGTCCCACATGTCTCTTCCCCCGTCTCCTCTCTCCTCTCTAGTAGGCCCATGTTCGTGTCGTTGGCGATTCTGCGAAGTGAGTACGGATTACGGTAGCCGACCTTTCCTCCGACCTCCGGCTTCTCCGACCGACCTCCATCTTCGGATTCGTCGTCGAACGGAAGCACCAGCCGCACCGAGCCAAAGATCTCCTCCTACACACGACAGCTTTCAGCTCGCTCTCCATTCGGCACACTCTCTCGCCGGTAAAAAAAGACGAGAGTGTGCAGAATGGAGAGAGTCACACACCAACATAATTCATAGACAATTTTCTACCGTACTTACAGTATGTTTGCAAAGTACTGTAAGAAAAATTGACAATTTGTTGATATTTTGATCTAAAAAAATAGATTTTCTTTTATTGCAAGAAAATAAACCGTTTCACTTGTTATTACGAACGGTCCAATCTACTGTGTTTAGCAATCATTAATAAGGGATTCTAGGCTTCAGTGTTTGTATTTAATCAGTGCATTTTGCGTCCAGGATCACATAGGAGAAAGATCGGGAATATTGGAAAACTAAATAAATAATTAGCGAATATTTTGTTCCGCTCATCGTGCCTACTGTATGCTAAACAGTCCATGACTCTAACTGCGTTTTTGAATCTTACAATAAAAAAAGATTTTCTTCTCGTGGTATTGTTGCAAAAGATAAATGAGCCGCCTGTCAGTTGACTCATCGACCTTCATTTGTTAATTAGGGTCGCGATATTCATGAAGAACCACAACAGCGCTGTAGCACATGTTTTTTGTTGTTGATATAATTGAGATTCTCTCTACAGGTTGAGATTCTCTCTACAACGAATTTGCAACCTATGGTCGAAATTTGCCCTAAGGGTGAACTTTGGGCGTAGATTTCGAAAATCGACCTTAGAAAGCCGTATCTTCAAAGTCACATTCCCTGTGGCACACTTTACCCTGTATGGTCGGTTTTCAGAACTCATGAACTGCGCATCGGAGACCCACAGAATTATACAAATTCTGAAAGATACGACGAGATAAGACTGTTTACAATTGTGAGTGAAGGGCTAGCTCATCTGTGAAAAAAGTTAGAGCCTCCGAAAATTTTGAAATTGGCACACTGAAAAATGTTTGTTCTTGCCGTGCAAATTAAACTTTTTCATTCGATTTCCCATGCAAGTTTACCCATGGGTCCTTGTTTTTGCAGAGATAAACGGTTCGCAACCGATTCATTTCGGCGGCCGAACGTCTTGAAATCGCCGATTTTAACCAAAAAATGTAGTTTTTCGTGCTAAACTTTTTTCTTTCGTATTTTTACGAGCTTTGGTATCGATTTTCTGTTTCTACGTGTAAAAATACGCCAGAAAACACTATAGTCAGGTATTTTCGAGATAATGACTTTTTCACACCTTTTGACCCTAATTTCGAGACCAATTTTTGGTCAAAAAATCATAATCTTAAAATAACCTGACTATAGGATTTTCTGGCGTATTAAAATAGAATATGAGGAAAACGAATATCGATAGCAAAAACAAGGACCCAGGGGTAAAATTGCATGGGGAATCGAATGAAAAAGTTTAATTTGCACGGCAAGAACAAACATTTTTCAGTGTGCCAACTTCAAAATTTTCGGAGGCTCTAACTTTTTTCACAGATGAGCTAGCCCTTCACTCAAAATTGCAAAAAGTCTTTCTCGTCGAGATCTTTCAGAATTTGTATAATTTTGTGGGTCTCCGATGCGCCGTTCATGAGTTCTGAAAACCGACCATACAGGGTATAGTGTGCCACAGGGAATGAGGCTTTGAAGATACGGCTTTCTAATGTCGATTTTCGAACTCTACACCCAAAGTCCACCCTTGGGGCAAATTTTGAGCGTAGGTTGCAAAATCGTATCTCCATTATATCGAAAATCCTGTGGTAACGCTGCAGCGTATTATTTTTGATTTCGTTGTTACTTTATTTAGAAAATAGCGTATTGCCTGCTAAAAATCACTACTGTATAAGTATGCCCCGATTGCGCGATTTTACTCGCGAAATATAAGGCCCAATTTCCTGTTAGGAGGCCGGCACGCTCTCATTCTCGGCGGAGGCTGACCCTCTGGTCTCACTCTTCTCTTACATGTTGCATCATGTTGGGAAAGGGCGTGCGCGCTGATTATTAGACTATTGTTTCGTGTTCTGTCTCGTATCTCCATCTTTTTGCCTGAGTGTCATTCCAACGCGCACCTTTTGTCTTGACTATCTGTTGACTATCGTTTTTTTTTTGAATTTTTTGTTTTTGAAATGTGCGTAAAAGGCTGACGATTTTTTTTTACAGTACTTGTTCAAAGTAATATCAGAAAAACTGTCAACTTGTTGATATTTTGTAAATAACATATATCTCGAATTTATCGTTATTTTTCTCGTGTGTGCACGTTAGATAGAGGAGCAGCACGACTAACTATTTTAAACATTAAATAAAGCAAAATACTATTATTTATTAAGAAAATAATTTTAGAAAAAACGGCAAAATTTGTGTGGTGTATGAAGGTCGAGATTTCCTAACTTCCCGGTCGAATCGCAGAAAGGGACGCACGCGGTTCTTGCTAATCATGTTCATTTGAAGATATATCCTGCATCAATTTGCAAGTTTTTAATAAATTTAATTGCTTGAGATGTTAGGACTAAATTAAAAAATTTCAAAAAAATGTTCATTTTGAGGGTGATTTTACATATTTAAACATTTAATTTTTAAATTAGGTTCTTTAGACATAAATAAATCTTCAAAGGTAATAATTATTTATTTTATTTTTCTCACTTATTGAAAATTTGCAAAAAGGTGTGGGGAATTGAAAGTTTCACATTGATGATGCTATCATCAATGTGAAACTTAATGACCCAACGCAATTGATGGAGTATACACTCTTTATCCACTTCATTGGAAATTGTGGGATTTTTTAAAAGTGAAATCTGAATATGGGCTTTATTTCTCAAATCCTTTATTCTTCTTGCTTTCTACTAATTTCAGCGATGCAAGTGTATAAATGAAAGAACACAGATATTAGTAATTTATACACTTATGGTGTACCGACTTTTATTACTCGCTATTGAGAAACGCATTAGTGAACGAACTTTCCGGACACCTCTATAATATAAAATAATAATATTATGAGAGTAATCAAAATAAAAACCAACCTTGCGGACGATATCCTTTAACTCGATCTCCTTCTCATTCTTCTCATCGAATTCACCATAGAACATTCTGTGGAATACGGGGGAGTAGATGGAAAGGACCTTAACAGATGGATGATTGAATACATTCATATATGATCTTAAATAATTACAAATATGAAAATCCGGTAAAATAATCGTGGAAAATCATAACAAACCCCTTTGTTGACGTATATCTTCTCTCCTTCGATTATCAGAGAGATGTCCCTAGTGGGTCATTCGGATCGGAGAAATCGAGTCGTTGACACTTTCTGATAAATAGATGTGGAGAGCAAATTCGAATCGTAAAACCACCGCTCTCTCTATCATACCTGTCTGCACGATTGAACTGGCCCCGAGGATTGGTACGATGTCCCCTGAGATGGGAAACAATGATTAATCATGAAAATCAGGGTGAAAAGATAAAAAAAGGCTTCACTTTTGATATATCGATTAATTTCTTTCTCTAATATTATTGAATTACATTCCGAGACGTCGACGCGTGAGTTCGATCTTCTTCTTGTGTAGTATAGCTCTGATTGCATCAGTGAAATTAGTGGCTTCGAACGAATACTAAAGCAGAAAATTTTCGCTGTACCTTCAAAACCCTTTAAAAACAAATAAACTACAATACCTGCAATCTTTCTACATCATCCTTCGTACGCAACGTCTTGAGAACACGCTCCTGTGAAGTGCCAATTGATATGTATTATGACATTTCACACAATCAAGATCGTTACAAGTGAATTGGCTAGGAAAAATTAACAAAACAATGCCATATTTTGTGGAGGTAAATCGAAAAAAGCGCCTACGATTTTGCCCACAATAGGGCCTTCGAAGCTGAACTTGGCGCATCGCAAGTTATGCCAAGTTCAGCTTCGAAGTAATGAGATACCAAAATTAAACTCGAAAGTTACTTAAGCTTTACTTACGCCCTATTACTTACGCGTAGAGCGGGTAGACGATATCGATCGGCCAGAATGAGCTTCGTAGAATCGAACATGTGGCAAGACATGAGAAACTGCAGACACGCATCGACAACTGCCTGTAAAAGTATAAGTATATCTCTAGTTTTAAGAGTATACGGTTCTCCTTTATTTATTGCAGGAAGCATACTTAAAGTAATTTAGTGTAATTAAAAAAAAAAAAATTGCCAACAAAACTTTGAGATTCAGTAAGAGCGATGTGCATGATACAGAGAAAACAGTCACCTTGATTTCGAAGCGTCTTCCAAGTTTCAGGAGATCTTCAACGTTGCCCTTTCTGCCTATTTTTTATTTTATTTTTTCTAACAAATAGAATCAAACAAACGTGATATCTTCATGGACGGAGGGTAGATCCAGTTCAATAACTCGATGAATTTCTCAATAATATTTAATTGGATTCACTAATATTTAGGGTTCCCGAAACGAGTCATTCCTGCCCATTTGGGCACGAAAAGCGGTCGTAATTCGGCCTGACTCTCGCACTTTCGCACACTATTTCTTCAGGCTGTGCCGGACCGCCTGGGCCGCCTTGCCCAAATCGGGAACCCTACTAGTATTTTCTACAAAAACCAACCTTCCGATCCACATCTTCCAACCAGATCTCCTTCTGATTCTTCTCAGAGTGTTCACCATAGAACATTGCTTGAAATACGGGAGAAGGCGGAAAGGAACTGAAATGGTCGAGATGACCCTGCTGCAGCACAACCATACGATAACTTTCAATGTTCATCTAGGAAGAAAAACCCGAACTCCTTTGTTGGCGTAAATCTTCATTCCTTGGATCATCAAGGCTACATCATTTGTGGGCTCACTTGGATCAGTGAAGTCGATTCGGTGAAGCTTTCTGGAAACATTAATTGTTTTCAATAACTGCCAAAATAATGAAAACGTCCTTTAAAAAGGACAACATTTGTCAAGTTATTTTAATTATACAAACGAAAAAATCACCTGAATCCTTTGATGTTCCACACAGAAAACTCAGCTTGCAGTCAGTTTGTTATCCTTGAGGAATCTTTGACGAGTTCAATATTGTGACAGGTGTGAAGCAAAACAACTACTAACCGATTCCTCGTTGATCGGTACTTCCGTTTCGTGGATAAAGAGGCCACCCTGAAAGCGCATCTTTTTCATGAAGAGTCAAAATTGGTTGGGAGCCGTTGAATAGGCGAAACCCGGCTCTGAAAAGCAGGATGTGGTGATTTGGGGGTTTAGCGTTGAATCAGCGCTACGGTTCCTGAAAAAACTTTTTCCTCTCGTCATTTTAACCTTAGTCCCCAGCAAGCACTATTAATGGAAAGTTACTCCGAAAGCCGGGAAAGCGCGCTGAAAATGATAAAGTCGGTCAAAATCGCTCCAAATTCGTCCAAATCGCTATTCCGGCGGATGGGAAATATATAAGGCGGCGTGAGAAGTACTAGCGGAAAGGAGTTCAGGATGCAGAAATATTGGCGCATCTTTTACAAGTTGGTAGAACATAGTAGCATCAAAAGCCGCTTAATGACAATTCGTTTTCTGATACACACTTTCCGGATTTCGAGGTTTTTGGGATTTAGCGGACGGGGAAATAGTTATGGTGCTTTGTTAAGAAAAAGAAAATTGTAGAGCTCGCTGAGACGCATCGAGCGGTGCCGCAGATGAAGTGTTCCTATGAGTGTGAAGCCTAACACGGCCGGGTAAAGACGGCATTTGCGTTTTCGCAATTCTGCATTTGGCTAACTATCGAATCTGCAGCTTTTTAAACCGGAACCGAACGAAATTAAATCTTTTGCTCGGATTCGGCATCACTCGGAAACTATTTGGAGTGTTCGGGAGTGAACGTAATCATGGTGCAGGTGGTAAGCTGTTAGACTCGTGCCCATCACCCCCGGGTTCGAACCCCGCCCGGAACAACAACTTTTGCTCGGCTTCGCAAGTATCCAGAACTTGTCCGGGGTGGTCGGGAGCGAACGTAATCATGGCGCACGTGGTTAGCTGTTAGACTAGTGCTCATCACCCCGGGTTCGAACCCAGCCTGGAACCAAAACTTTTGCTCGGCCTCACGATCACTCAGAAACGGCCCGGGGTGGTCGGGAGCGTGCGTAATCATGGCGCAGGTGGTTAGGGGTTAGACTAGCGTGCATGACCACCCGGGTTCGATGCCCGACCAAAACGAACTTTTTTTGCAAAGTGTCAGGCTATGTTCGGGAATGGTGCCTAGCGCGCAGAGACCCCCGGGTTCGACTCCCCACCGGTGCACAATGTTTTGCAATTTTTTTTCGGCTAGAAATTTTTTTTTCACGATTAACATATCACATAAAGTATAAATAAACTTACGGCTTGCCCGTTGCGAGCGCAGCTCGGCTAGTTCGCCTATACATAAAAGAACGTTGGGCGGCAAATTGACTGGTCAAAGCAAATGGGTCGTAGAGGGTCGGAGGTGCATGGTAAGATATGACATTTAGTGAACTAAGGTACTTGGGAGGGTGCCGGATCGAATGACACTATCGCCGAGCCGATTAGATGACGTTGGGTAGGTCAAAGATGAGACACTCGCCTTTTTCCGTTTTTCGACTCTTTAACTGACTGTCCAGCGCTCCCCCGTGAACCAAACACCGTACATATGGATCATTTCTGATAGCTCTCGACGAGCTCTAAGAAACAAAAGTCATCTAAGCTGAGTATCGACCCTGTAGGATCACGTTGAAGCGAGATATGGCTGGGTAAAGATTTGGCGTTTGGAACAATCGCTATTCAGGCGGTTGACATTTATAGAAGCAGGGGAGGTGAGGACTAATGGGTGAAAGTAGGAGGTGCGGAAAACGCTGGGGAATCGATGGCTGCTTTGGTTCAGTCGATTAGAGCAATGGCGGCTGAGCAAGGTCCGTTCCCGTGAGGTACTATTGTGCTGAATACGACGGGTTTCGGAGAAATTCTCAGAGTTCGGTCACCGTTCTCGGTTCTACAAGGAGGGAGTGACAAATAGAGTTGACGGCCGAGTAGAGTGACCCGTGACGGTTTGAACCGTGTTTTGGTTGAAAGGTTTTATTAAGTTTAAAGCGTGGTGTAGTGGTTGGAAGATGGGGCTTCGGATAGTGACGGCGAGGGTTCGAATCCCCGCCGGTGCGAGGAGTGTCAATCCCGGCGTGGTTGTGTTTCAGAACTAGGCCGAATTTTTATCAGAACTAGGCCGAATTGCGCCGTTCTGCTTGGGTATCGATTAGATCTCTAGCCGTGGAGGGGAGGAGTGACAGTCACAAGGGTGGTAATTTTTCTGACAGTCACTAGGGTGGTAATTTTTCTGACCGTCAAAAGGGTGGTAATTTTTCTGACAGTCGTCAGGGTGGTAATTTTTCTGACAGTTATCAAGATGGTAATTTTTCTGACAGTCATTAAAACGGGGAAGCTTCGAAATGTGATTTCGCGGCATTTAGCAAGGCTAGAAAACTCAAACTAATTTCTAAAAAAAAAACTACGGCGTACCCCTAGCGAGCGTAGCTCGGCTAGTATATATATATATATAGAATATTTCTCAGAATGAATTCACGGACTGTTGTTTTCAATGTGGTTAGAAATAAAGATATGATCACTCACCGGGCGGTGGACACTCGGCACGCCGAGCAACAGGAGCCATGGCGCGGTCGATCCTGAGAAGAAGGAACATTTTAGGGTAGAAAGGTGAGACCATTTTGAAACCTTAGGACAAAAATGGAAATAACTTTGTTAGTTTTGGTCTAATCACTTCTTTCTTGTCTCTATTCGAAAGAACAGACTCTCCTCTGCCGCTCTCCTCACAAGAGCCAAGCGATCCGACGTACGCGGAATTTATTATGATTTTTAACGTCTGAGCTGATCTGATTTTCGATCGTCCCGGAGGTTAAAAATCATAGTAAATTCCGCCTACGTCGGATCGCTTGGCTCTTGACAGGAGATTTATACAGGAGAGTTTGCTCTTTCGAATAAAAAAAGGACGAAGTGAGTGGACCAAAACTAACAAAGTTAGTTCCATTTTTGTCCCAAGGTTCCAAAACGTCACCGGTAGAAAGGAACGATGGCGCTAATAATCAACTGGCTTCACGCAATTGTTAAGAATTCAGTGAAAATAATCATTGTGAGAGGCAGAAGAAAATAAGGCACCAGGTTGGATTAGAAATAAAGGAGGCAAACGATGGAGAGGAGGGCATAGTCGGTATGGCAAAAGAGTGCGAATAAGTGCCGACAATACAGGGCTGTTAACGGCGATCAGAAGAACGATCAGAAGACACAAAGCGAAATCAAGGAAAACAACAGTAAAGTTTTTTTATTAAGACGCGATACAGAGTTGAGCATTAAGTTTCGAAGGAAGATGGATGTGAGCAATTTGATAAAGTAATTTCATGCACACAGCGATGGGGTGTGCAGAATGGAGAGAGCCTGAACCGCAACGACATCACCAATCTTTTGCCTTTGCAGTTCTTAGATTGAACTCTATAATCTTTGCAGCTTGATCTTTGATCTATATTTCTCTTTCAGGTTAATTTCAAGAACATGGTGAGGAACAACGAGAGGGTGGTACTCTCCTTCCACTTTGTCAGGCGAGAGGTGAATATAGTTTGATCTTTGATCTTTGATCCCTGGTTTTGTGCTGGATCTGACTCCCACTGCACGCTTTCTCACGCTACATTCCTTTCGTCTGAATCATTATTATTTATTTTTCCCAAACGGCAAATGAGGTCCGATCAACATTTCCAAATTTCCCCTCTATTGAATAAGTGATGAAACGTAATCGGACATTTCCCCAAACCACGGCATTTTACCGCCAAAATGAATTCAAAAACATTCGCGACAAAACCAGAGCTTTTTGATGGCTACGGTTCCCGTTACAATGGCTGGCAAATTGCCAATTTCTCTTTTTCTCTCTGCTCTCTTTCTCTCGCCCTCCCCCTCTGGGATGCCGTGAAACAACGTGATTCTTTGGCGGTTCTTACCTGGTGTTTTCCATCTAGAGTACGCAAATGAAACTCATTTAAGACTACACTCTAGTCTCGACTCACCGACTTGATGAAAAAATTGTCAATCATTCATAAGAAAAAATACACCGATGAAGAAGAACCATCGAGGCGGTTTCGGCTGAGCTTCACCAGTGCTTGAATAGTCTTGAGGAATCGAAGAAGACAGTGTTTCTCTCGTCTCCATTTAAAAACAGTAAATAATCGACTAGCGTAGACTTCGGGGACCAAAGATCAAAGATCAAACTACAAAGATCAACCTTGCTCCAGGTGTACTACAAGTGCTGCAAGGAGCCGTGGGTGATGCTGTACGCGCAGATCGTGATCAAGAGGAAGCCGCTGTACTACATCGTCAACTTGGTCAGAGATCAAAGATCAAATTTTAAACTACGAACTACAAATTGCTGTTCTCGAATGACGTTTCTAGTCCAAAGACTAGACCTTATCGAGACTAGACTCTAGTCTCGGCTACTTGGATCAGACCAAACAACAAACTACAAATATCAGAGATCATAGATCATAGTTCAAACTACAAACTACAGGTTATCCCAACGTCGATCATCACGATCGTCGCCGTCACCGGCTTCTTCACGCCAACGTCATCGAGCAGCGAGAGGGACGAGAAACTGTGAGTGGGGGAGGGACCAGAGATCAAAGATCAATCTAAAAAGGCAGAAGGGTTAAATTACATGCTAGACACTGTCTCTGACTAGCTAGTGTTTTTTTTTCTGAACACGAAAGCTCCTGTCATCGTTTAGAATGATTCTGCTAGTCTATTAAATAAACGATGAAACATAACCGAATAACAGTCGCGATGACAGAGATAACAGACTACAAACATTAGAAGTCAAACTACATAGATCAAAGATCATAATCGAAGCTACAACTTACAGAGATCAAAGATCAAACTCCACTGATACCTGGGCATCGACACACTTCTGACGATGTCGATCATGATGCTGATGGTGTGCAACCAGATGCCCTCGACGTCTACCTACGTGCCGTTGATGTGTGAGTGGAATCTGAGATCAAAGATCAAACTAGAGATATCAAAGATCAGAGCTCCAAGAGATGAGTGTTCGAATGGTAGTTCTCTCCATTCTGCACACTATTTCGCCGGGCAGACAGCATAGAAAT
Organism: Pristionchus entomophagus; assembly: GCA_036245825.1. Classification (NCBI taxonomy): domain Eukaryota; kingdom Metazoa; phylum Nematoda; class Chromadorea; order Rhabditida; family Neodiplogasteridae; genus Pristionchus; species Pristionchus entomophagus. Next base: position 2,423,889 of record BTSX01000003.1, read on the forward strand.
CGGCAATATGAAGAGAGCCTAGACAACGAGAGTGTGACGAGATGCCGATTGCACAGATGTAAAAGATCAAAGATCAAAATACAGACAGATCAAAGATCAAAGATCCCTCGCAGGCTGGTACTACATCGGCATCATCTTCGTGATCGTGACGGGTACTTCGGATGGCCACGTTCGTGCTGGGCGAGTTGTCTGGTCTATGATTGGTGAGAGAGTGTGCATAATGGAGAGAGCACTTATCACTCTCTCCATTCTGCACACTCCCTTTTTACGCGACCACCAGTCAACGATGACATCATCACAATGAAATTGCAGCAATTCACGCCCAGAAGCAGTACAATCGACCGCTCTCCAAGGGTGTGAGACGATTAGTGCACAATTGGTTCGTCAACAATTGCATTCTCGAGGTGAGAACGGAAGATTCGGAGATTGATCTTTGATCTTTGAATTCGTGGTACAACGTCTTAGGTATTTCTTGTGACAAATACTAGAATTTCGCTCTTTTAATGCTCTTGCCAGTTAGATAAAAGAGAGAGTGTGCAGAATGGAGAGAACTAAACAATACAGAAACTGAGAGAAAATGGGAGCAAAGATCAAGCGAGACATAGATATAAATTCACAAGGTTGATCTGTGTAAAAGTAAGCAGAACGATGGATACTGTTATCTGAGTTTATTGATTTTTAGACGACAAAAGCCAAAACCACTGAACTATCAATGACGGACAGACTTATCGTTCACTTGTGAAACATATTTCAATTTCAGAGCGCGAAATCTTGCGAAATGTCTACATTCTATGAAATGCATAGCATGAAGGTGTTCGGCAAAGATCAAAGACCACTTGCATTCTAGGTTCCGACCCAGCTGATCGAGCTCTGGATGGAGTACGGTATCGTCAATGCAACTAGATCCAGCTCGAATCCCCATCTTCAAGCACAGTATCGACCCGGTGTCGGTGAGCACAGTTATGAAATCCATTGACAACTGATTTTTTCGGATACTGTAGATCCGTTCAGCGAGATCTTTGTATATCTGGAATCCAACCGTAATCATAGCGTAGGTGTGTACAGTCTCGTGTATCGACTGGTAATTGCTTGTTTCAATGAAATTGTGGACTCGACAATCAATAACTGAAATCTTACAGCTACATCTTATTCTTTGATCGATGAACTTACCCTAAATAATCAATAACAAGATAAATAAGATGATCGACAGCTGATCTACCGTAGTCACAGTGTAGGAAGCGTCTACCGTAATAGCGATAAAAATTGTCAATCGATCTATAACCGAAATTCTACCATAACTCACTCCACGGTGATGGGACGTTTAGGATCTCTCAATCGGTGTCGTTTAAAAGAACTTTTAAAAGAACTTTGGTTTAAAAAGATTTCTTATGTAACAAAAAAATGTCGGATACGGTAGCGGGCCGGTCCCGCGGCTTGACTACCGCACCGAGTATCCTCTGTACCTTACTTGTGTGCCTTTCCCCTGGTGTCTTGGTTATCCTTTATCGCCAGTGTCTGGGGGTCTCGGAGGGACTACTAGGAAAGGAGGGGAGGGAGAGGTCACATCTCCGAAGAGAGGAGAAGACTCGACTCCAGACTCCGAGGGCGGAGTCTGGGGAAGGAAAAGGAGGAAGTAGGATAGAGGGGAATGCTGCTACTAGAGATGCGGACATGACATGCCCGGACGCCAATAAGGTCGGTCTCTCGACCTTCAATGAGGGTCGCCGTAAATACACTAGAACGAATACATAGAACGAATTTCGAATGAACGATAGTCGTAAGTTCGAGTTCGGCTATTTGAGGAATACTCTGATAGGACAATCAAAATATGGTCCTGAGGACTCGAATAGCGTCGATGGTGTAACGTTGGAGCAGCACTTGAGTGGAATGGGGAGGATTGCAAATTGCGAGAGATAATAGGGGAAATTGAATGACAATAGGAGCCCCTCCGAGGGCTAAGCGATAACGGATCGAATGAAAGCTGAGCGAGTATGTCGATTAAAAATAAAACAAGAATGCAGGCCATTTGGTGCTAATGTGATTCTAGAAAGTTCGTTGTAAAAATAATAGTGAGGGTGTTTCCGTGTGGACCTGAAACCATAACTAAAGGGAAGAGATACTGGGATGGGATTGAATTGGAATGTCGAGTGGCCGGCAATTTTTTTTTTTGTGGTTAGTCGAAAACGCGGACGATGGAATCCGAATGATGAAAAGGAGTTGTGGAGAGAAGAAGATGCGAGAGTTGATTGAAGAGGGGCGCCTGACTGACGAGGGAAGAGAGAGAGAGAGAGACGGCAAAGTGCATGTTGTGGATGGGAGCAAGTCAGGCGCCTCGAAGTCTTATTTTGTACTACCGTAGTAGCTGAAGATGAGAAAGCAGAAAGAAAAGGATTGGGAAAGAAAAAAAAGATTTGAATATGTTCTCATGTCTCTTTGCACGCTCACTGAAATGGGAAACTAAAGGGGAAATAGGACGAGAAAGGGAAACAGAGGAAGGTTGGTGTGTTCGACCACGATTTTGCTTCTCTTTGAAAATAGCCAAAAAAGATGAAATTTAAAGATAAAATGTTTACAAATGAGAGAAGAATCGGGTGAAACACACAACATACCGCTCCTTGCTCTGGCAGTCCTCGAGACGAGATGGAGTAGATGGGATGGTTGACGACTGTCGATGGTCGTTGATGGAAGTAGTAGGGGACAGGGAAAGGACGGGATGGGGAAGGGCACCGGCAGCAGGGATGACGAGTTGGACTTGGTGTCATGTCCGAAAGGCGATTGTAGCTGTAGCAATCCGTCGCCACTCACGCACAGTCTTCTCACTTGATACTTGATCTTCTCTCTTCTCAATCCGTGGCTTCATTCTTCTTCGAATCTCGAATTCGTTTTGTTCCATAGGCGACTTCTCGAGTCGATTGGGGTAGGCGCATCTTGGCGCTGGCGCAACTGTGGAGCATCATCCGCTCTCTGGCGTTAATGATTGAAGGGAAGGGGAAGGATACTGGCGAAAACCATGACTGATTGTAGACGGAAGTTGGATTGGATGCGATGCGATGAGTGGACAGGGTAAACTGGAGACAGGCGACTAGTTGATGTTTTTAGCACTCAGTTGGAAATGACTCTGATCATGACGAGGGGAATAAATCCTTAGGGACCTCCATGTCGGATACGGTAGCGGGCCGGTCCCGCGGCTCGACTACCGCACCGAGTATCCTCTGTACCTTACTTGTGTGCCTTTCCCCTGGTGTCTTGGTTATCCTTTATCGCCAGTGTCTGGGGGTCTCGGAGGGACTACTAGGAAAGGAGGGGAGGGAGAGGTCACATCTCCGAAGAGAGGAGAAGACTCGACTCCAGACTCCGAGGGCGGAGTCTGGGGAAGGAAAAGGAGGAAGTAGGATAGAGGGGAATGCTGCTACTAGAGATGCGGACATGACAAAAAAAAATCTCAGTCGAAATCTGATCTTCACAGTTCACAAGACGGAAACTGGAACACGGATAGGCTAAAAGACAGCCTAATTGGATGTTTCCTTTTCCGCTACCTAAAGCTCCATCAATAAAGGGTTTGAACTAGAAGTGAACCTTCAATCTTCACTCATAGATACTAGGAAAGTTCGGGGAGATCCTTGCGGAAGTGAAAAGAACGCTTTTTGCAGTGATAAATAGTTCAAACGACTCACATTCTCATAAGAGACCAGTCAAGAGCGAGAAAAGCGGTCGAAATGATGAGACATTAAAATCGCGGATAATTACCATTTGCTCTCTTTCTATTTTGACGCGCGAATGTCGGGTAATGGATCATTTCCCTCCATTACCCGACATTCTCCTCCCTCTCATTCCGCGTTGTCGGGTTCCCGAGATGTTGGGTAATGTCGGATTTTGCACTCTACACTCCACAGCAAATGTCGCCCGACCCCCGCATAGTCTATACGGCATAGATAGCTGAGTTATTAGGCAACCAATCGATAACTACAGTAATCTACCGTAGTTAACAATCTTTAGCAAATGCCGCCCGACCCGTCTCGCTTTTTCCGAACAGTCTCTATGGGCATGTCCAACTCCTCCGTCTATTCATATGAGAGGAGACTCGCTTCCATCACTCAACAGTATACGATGCATTTGAAGCAGAAGGCAATTAGTTAGTGATTACTAATTACTAATCAATATTGTTTTGGTATTTCTGAGAACAACAAAGGAATGGCATTGAGCAAGAAAGAAACGAACGACTTATCATCACATCTTGAAACATAACTGATTAAACTTTAGCAATTCGAGCGGAAGATTGTCCGGAACGTCAGCAATCCTCGAGAAGTGAAGAGGCAGAAGCTTATGAGAAGGTACCGTAATCCTCACCGTACCCCTCTAATGTCTATCCTCTCCACCTCAAGTCCTCTTTTTTCATACTCACAATTAATCAATTCGCCGTCCTACAGTAATCTCTGTCCTACCGTAATCGAAAGATCATCGCTACCGTAGTCCACAAAGGGACGGTCATTTAGGTTTCCAGCTATCTCCATTCTGCACACTTCATAGTCAGAAAAAGTGTGCAGAATGGAGAGCGCTGAAAACGGAAATGCCAACCCAGAGCACAGGCCCTCTTGTCAATCACAATTGCAACCGATTCTATATCGTAATCAAACAGTGAAACGAGCAATACCGTAATCCACGATGTCGATTGAGTCCTACCGTAATCCCAATCCTACCGTAACCTCACTGTGAATCGATCGCTACCGTAATCCTACCGTAATCTCTAGCGACGCGACTAATCTGGAGCAGGACTTTATCGCAGCAATCATGCCTCCAAACACCTTGAAGAAACTGTGAGACCATCGATCGATCGATGACGTCATCTTAGATGCCCCGTCTAAGATAACGGCATTCCATTAGAGTTCGAAATTCCGATGGCAGTCGCTTCATCTCGCACACTAACACCAACTCGATAGAGTGTGCAAAATGGAGAGCCCGTATTTCACACCCTTCATTTCAATCCTCCGCTTTCGTTCCCTCCATACGTTCCGCCCTTCGCACCGCATGCCATCCACCCATGCGTTGATCTTTGATCTTTGACCTTGTTTGATCTTTCATCTCTCTAACCTCCCTCCGCTAACCATCCCTCAGTCCCGCGTGCTTCCGTATAAGTTTTTCTCTCGATAATTTTTCCCGCATTCCTTCCCTTACTTCCCCCGGTTACTGTAGCTACCGCAATTTAAAAAAAATCAATCTTCCAGATCCGCACTGGAGTACCTGGCCAACGTACTGGATCGTATTCTATTTACCGTATTCTCCAGTATCACCCTCGTTTTCTTCCCGGTTCTAGTATGGTTCTAGTTCTAGTACTATATTCATCACCTTTTCGAATAGAGATCAAAGCTCAAAGATCACTGAACTCTCTCAAATAGGCTCGAAGTCACTTATCCATTTCGTCTTTCAATCATTGTTCGTGTTCCCAACCGGTATCTCGTCTCTCGCCAAATCAAAACCGATCTCACCAATCGATATCTTGTTGCTACCGTAATTGCGTCCACTTTGCGATAAACAAGCACCGTATCTGCGTCGATTGGCAGTTTTATTCATAAATACTTGACGCAAATAATAATCAATTTGCAATTGAGAGCGGTGGGATTACACTCCCATTCACATGAAAATGGGGACCAATCGTGTTATTTTGACTACTGCAACGTTACAATTACAGTAATTCGTCAAGATATTGAAAATCGCACAGAAAAGGTTACAACAACATCGGCATTTGTCTCAGAACGGGGGAGGGGCGGGAAGAAGATTCAAGATCGTACATGTAAGATGCTATATCGTTTTGTAACGGGTTTCCGACGGAACTCGATGCGAAAGGGTTTAATTGTAAATTGAAAATAATGTAATAATCATTAAGATGGGGCAAACATGAAACAGGTAGCAACACGTATACTGTAAACGGGGGGAGTGCTTGGGGGAGGGCGGTACAAAACAGGAGTGGTGTGTGTGATTGTTGAAAGATTCGATAGTGTATGCACGCGGGTTCGTAGCTTTTGAGAATAATGAGAACAACATCAAACAGGATCGAGGGGGATGGGTGGGGTGAGAAAGTACATGTAAACGTGTCTCCGCGTGGGGAATCACTAGCAAACATCAAAGCCTAGATTGGACTGGTCCTGATTCATTCCAAAGAGCTTTGCATAACGAGGGGGAGACCCAATAAAGAGAGGAATGGAGTCGAGTCTAGGCTTCTCTAATAGGGGAGAGGGACGGGGCCTTGGACTGGATTAGACCTTGACCTCCTCCTTCTCGGCTGCAGGGGTCGCTCGGGTCGACGGCTTGAGGTCGGCGATGATGATGGTCATGTTGTCGCAGCCAGTGCCGTCGCCCGACGTCGACTCCGCCAGACACTCCGTGCACATCTGAGCAAGCCTAATTAATTAATTGTTTAATTAAGTAAATATTAATTAGGTAATCATAATTGATTGTGAGCCTACGGGACGATCATGACATTATCATCGCAGAATGTCGGGACGATTTAGCTTAATGTCGAAACACAAATCAGACGTGAGACTTTAATATAATTTTCGTTAATTGTTTTATAAATACAATTTAAAACATCAATCATAACAAACTAGTGATCTAGGAAAGAATTAAAATAATATTTTGTATATCTTACCTCCTCGCAGATGGCGGAGAGCGCCATGCCCTTGTCGAGTCGCTCCTTCACGAAATCCACGACCTGCAAATCGGGATTTTAAAACAAATGTATTAATTTTGTTGTATTAATTCAATTGTTTTGTCAAAGATAGAATTTGCCCGTGTATTATCCCGTCCAAATAGAATTTCCTTCACCCACACATGAAACATGATAGTAGAGTGGCACAAATTTTCTCTGAAGATAATAATATTAATAAAAATTATTTCCAATTTTTCAATAAAGAATTTTCACATTTGCGCCGTAGCGCCACTATTAGTGCCATACGTTTTGGTACGGTAAATACTCGACGTTCGAGTCACTACATATTTAGTTCCCTCCACTGTCCTCTCGCTAGATGATGCCGTATTTTCGGGCAATGGTCGGCACAGTACAAAAAGGTCGATTTTCTGAAACTTCGTGTATTGGGGTTATCGAGGGTGGTGAAGACGATGGGCATATCTATGTTATCCCTAAAGACCTCGCTGGCTCCAGACGGCGTCACGTCGAAATCACGTTTTGACGTACAACTAGGCACCTGAGAGGGCTAATTGTAGGCGAATATTGTTCCTGGGGTACTGCATGGAGAACACGCCTGTCTAGTTTATTTTTTATTATTTTCAAAAATAATTTTTAAATTATCAACTTTTCGTACAGTCATTTGCGGGCTTAGCAATCTAGTTATATCAATCGAGCGTGACGAGAGGATTCAGAATCTATAATTTTATCCAATTCTAGGGTCGGGATTCGGAGAAACTCAACTTACAGTGTTCTGAGAGTGCAAGGAAAGGGAGCTTTCCTCTCCTCCCTCCCCTTCCTCACTCGTGCACTCTCTCCATTCCCCACGCTCTCTCGTCGCGCGGCCTCAGGGAAGCGATCGAGAGGGGAGAGTAAGAGGCAAGGTAGCCCCTTCTCCGTGCACTCTCAAAACACTGTATGTCGAGTTTCTCCGAAACCCGACCCTAGAATTGGATAAAAATTATAGATTCTGAATCCTCTCGTCACGCTCGATCGATATAACTAGGTTGCTAAGCCCGCAAATGACTGTACGAAAAGTTAATTTTTTTAAAATTATTTTTGAAAATGATAACAAATAAACAAGACAGGCGTGTTCGTCACGCAATTCTACCCCACGAACAATATTCGCCTAAAATTTGCCATCTCAGGTGCCTAGTTGTACGTCAAAACGTGATTTCGACGTGCCAACGAGGCCTTTAGGGATAAAATGGATATGCCCATCGTCTTCAGCGCCCTCGATAACCCCCAATACACGAAATTTCAGAAAATCGACCTTTTAGTGCTGTGCAAGACCTGCTCAATTTGGCACGAAAATAAGTCAAACGGCGTCATATTTCATACAAACTGTATTCAGTCATTAAATATTTTGCACCCACTGTCCTGTCACTACATATTTTTGGTCCATCGAGGATACTGAAAATGTATGATTAGTGCCAACATTCCCGCACCTATATTTCTTATCAAGACCATAAACGCAATAGTTCCGGGGTATTTATTTAATTTTTTTTCTGTCTCTCCATTTTGCACACTCACAGACGAGAGTGTGCAAAATGGAGAGAATGGAGAGAGCTTAGATCGCTATCATGCTCGTACCTGCTGGCTCTCTAGGGAGTTCCAGATGCCATCGCAGGCGACGACGATGAAGTCATCCTCCTCCGTCGTCTCTACGATCTTCACGTCCGGAAGCGCAGAGATCATCTGCTCGCGCAGGGACAGCGTCTAAGAAATATTTGTATTTAAATAAGTTTAATTCACTAATACTTTCAAATGTTTCCCTACACGAAGCTAGTGAGCCCCGTCTAATAATTCTGCATTGCAAGTCTCTACTGGCCGTTTCTTCTTCTGGATCATGGCTGGCAATGGATTCTGACCGAAGTCTGTAGGCTTATTGTGTCAGAGCCTACAGTGGGGATTATTTATTTATTTTGTTTTGGAATCTATCACTAGCACAGGAAGATGGGTGCAGAAGCACAGATTAGCCCTTTGGTGATTTCAACAGTCAGATCGTCTCATCAACTCCTGTTTCGAAATCCGCTTGTTAAATCGAACCCATGAAACCCGTAATAATAAGGTGTTCCATCTGTAAAAATTTAAATTTGTCGAACAGCAACCCCAACTGCATCAACCCCCTGAGTCAAAGTCTGCTCAAATAAAAGTCATGAAACCCAAGCCAACTAGCTCGAAATTGTCAAACAATCTCAATTCAAAAATCTATGAAAATGAAGAAAATCCCACTAGTTTACCCCCTTCCCACCCACCTTGTTCTTCTTGTAGCAATGGTCTCCGAATGCCCTGCTCAGGTTGAGGCCGCCGTTGACGCGACCGTCCTCGTTCACCACGCCTGATCAATAAATGATTATATTTCAAGCAGATATCTATTCGAAACCATCGCCAATGTTTCGCAGAACGCTTTAGGGAATACTTGAAACACTAATCAGAGACGCTCATTGTTTTAAATTTTATCTTTTTCGGAACTGTCTCCTCTCTCATTGATTCGCGCATATATCCCAGATGTATAGGGAACACCAGAAATGGTGACGCTACCTAATTCTTTACTTAATCTGATTATTGATTTTTGTTTTACAACGTCAGCCACTGCTCGAACACTATCAAGATGCCTCACGATGAGCATTTAGCTCGGGCGTGAAACGCAAATCAACTAAGCCGAATCTCCACTGCTCACCTCCAGCCTTGGTGATCCTGTCCATCTCGATCTGGTCCTCTGGCTTGTGGTCGATCGAGAGGTCGACGGCCTTGCCCGCACGCATGAGCACGGCGCGCGAGTCGCCCGCGTTCGCCACGATCACCTGAAGAATTTAATTAGTAATTAACATTTTACACATTTATAGTTTTTTTTTATAAAGAAAAAGATGGCATAAATGTAGGTGCGAGCGTAAAACTCAAAGTTCGCAAAAAGAATGCTAGTCCATAAACTTTTTGTTAAATAATTAAATATTAATTGATATAACTTGCTACCGTACCTTGCCGGGGGCGACGATGCACACGCAGGCCGTCGTGCCCGAGTCCTCGCCCGGTGTCTCTCCTGTAGGGCCGAATGATGCGCCTAATCAATATCCGGATTGTGGGAGGGGCTGCAGACAGCACACCACACACCACACCACAGACTAGCTAATAAGGATGTAAATCGGGATTGACACTCTCCATTCTGCACACTATCTCGCAGGACGGAGAGATGAGACAGTGTGCAGAATGAAGAGTCGAAAACTGTAACTACAACACACCACTGACTACATAACTCATTTCGGCGGTTAACTCACTCCAAAGTTACTAGGGAACCGCAAAAGTACACCGCGATCAACGTGAAATTTGATGACAGAAGTTGAAAGATACCCCCCAGGGGATGATAAAACAGTTTTGCAAAAAGACCGAACAATGTTCCTAAGGACCTAAAATAGGTCATGAAAAACTGATGGAAATTCGCTTGCGCGGTGCTCGGAATCGACTCAAAGTTTAGAGGCAAACCGAAATGTGTGCTCGTGGCGTAGTGGATAATGCGCTAGTTATTCCTTTTTTTGGGGAAGTGAAGGGCACGGGTTCGAATCCTTTGGGTTCGAAAACGTTTTTGCAGATATTTTCCCTTATTTTAATTTGATCTCATTTCATTTTGTGTCCGATTTTCGTGTTTTTGCACAATTTCAAAGTTTTGAAGTGAAGATTAATTCAAGATCATCGTCTTCTCTACATTCGGGACTTGAGGAGGAATGGAGGAATATGCATAGGCCAGGCTCGATTTGCATGGACCAATCGGCACGTCTGCATGAGCCAGAGGTGCAATTTGCATGCAACCGACCAGATTAAAAGGGTCAATTTTGCCACCAATCCTCATCCTCATCGCTCCAATGGACCTCGACCCCATCTCCGCCAAGGCCGTCTCTGCCGCTATCGCCAACGTCTTCGACCCCTCCATCCCCCTGCCTGCTTCTCCCCTCAACTCATCTGAGAAGAGGTGGATGACCCGCATTGTCATGATGCTACGGGGAGCGGAGTCGGGAGAGTTGTCGGGGCGCGAGAAGGTCGAGGCAGACAAGTCATCAAAACAGTCAAATTATGCAAAAACACGAAAATCGGACACAAAATGAAATGAGATCAAATTAAAATATGGGAAAATATCTGCAAAAACGTTTTCGAACCCGTGCCCTTCACTTCCCCAAAAAAGGAATAACTAGCGCATTATCCACTACGCCACGAGCACACATTTCGGTTTGCCTCTAAACTTTGAGTCGATTCCGAGCACCGCGCAAGCGAATTTCCATCAGTTTTTCATGACCTATTTTAGGTCCTTAGGAACATTGTTCGGTCTTTTTGCAAAACTGTTTTATCATCCCCTGGGGGGTATCTTTCAACTTCTGTCATCAAATTTCACGTTGACCGCGGTGTACTTTTGCGGTTCCCTAGTTGCGCACTTGTGCTCAAAAGAGAGAGATAACATCCGAAATTACGTTTTCAATGCACAGACATCTAGATGATTCCATACGAGCAACAAGCATGAAATACTGACCAGAGAGACCTCCGAAGGCGTCCTCTCCCATGTCCTCGTCCTCCTCCTCCTCTTCTTCTTCTCCTTCCTCCTCATCTTCTCCATCCTCTGCCTCGTCTCCAGACTCCTCCTCGTCCTCATCTGCAATGAAACACCATGATCATGATTAGTGATGGTAAAACGACATTTCATGCCGCCTTCAAAGCGGCATTAACCCTAGTCGAAACCGACATGCCGAGTTCGTTTTGTTTTGTGATGGCAAAACGAGCTCGGCAAGCCGGCTTCACCGATGAAAATGCCAGGTTGAAGCCGGCATGAAAAGCCGTTCTGCCATCACTCCTCTGAAACCAATACCCACCACACATTGGATCGGTTGTGGCCGATGATTATCGCTCAATACACCCAACGATGGAATCGTCAATCATGCTATACGGGCACCAGGGATCGAAAAGTATGTAGAAATTTGTACAGTCACTCAAAAAAAATTAACAAATTGGAAAAATAGGCGAGTTTTTAAAATCACTTTTTGGCAAATTTTCACTATTTCTCGAAATTTCACAAAATCAATCCACATATTGGCCCTCGACTACTTTTGCTTTCGACCCCTGACGGGCACCAACTAATAATCCCTGGACTCCTCTCCTTCATCTTTCATCTCATAATTGCATAGTACTCATCACTCATCACATGATCCCTTCCCTCTCCCTCTATTCCATTCACCGAGTTTCCATGGATACATTCGTATCGGAGACAGCCACTCCTACTCATTGATTTGTAGTACTCATTCCTCTCCATATTCGCAGGATCAATATTCTGTTAGAGAGACGGGGTTCAGTAGGAAGGAAGCTAGTGAACATCGGCATTTCATGGCAGTTGTTTGCATGGCATTTTAGAAGAACGTCGGAAGCCCCGTCCCTTTAGGCCATGCCCCTGGTCCGGGCGTCTGGCTATCAGGTAAAGTACCGTTCGCACACCAATCAACAGTGAATGACAACATCTGGTGGTTGAACAAGAGCATCACAAATCAATGTTTCCAGCAGTTTTCCCGCTTCACTGCTTACCTTCCTCCTCGTCATCCTCCGCCACCTCCTCTCCCTCCTTGTAGTCCTCATCGTCGCTCGAGTTCACGTCGACATCGTCGAGAGCGCCTTCCTTCCTGCAAGGATTCAGCGTCATCTTCGAGAAACCATCGGAAACCCATTATGGACATATAGAGACGTGGCACTAATCCAAGTTCATAGCAGATAATGGGTAAAGTTAAGAGTATATTTCTCTTTTTTTACCATGAACTTGGACTAGTCCAAATATATTGTGGCGGCGTGCAAATTCACACTCGACATCCACTTCGCTCAAGCGTGAGTGAAGTGACCGCATTTTTCTTCCCCTATATGGCCACCCCGTGCTCAGTCCCCACTGATGAGAAGGAGGGAGACGCGGTGTGGTGAGATTGGTTAGGGGGTGCTTCATTCATTTACTTTAAATTAAACAACTCACTTGGGAGCGACGGGCACGGTGTTCTTGCCCTTCTTCAGGATCGGCTGATCCACCCTGAAAAGCAAGGCTTATTGTTTATACGATTCTCGAAATTCAAAACCATTCCAACCACTCAATTATATGATTTAATTGTTTCATCATCATCTCTTCACGGATAGAAAATGAATGTTATCGATGCGGTCTTGGCTTGGATATCCAAAAATCCCTTACTTGTCGCCCGTTCCATTCTCCTCGTTCTGCGCCTTCTCCACTTCGCTCTGTCCATTCTCCTTCTGATCCTCTCCTGCCTCCTCCTCCTTCGTCTCCTCTCCAACCACCTCCGACTTAGCCCTCTTGGCGCGCTGCATGCGCGGAGACTCGTTCGGGCGCTTGTGCTGCAAATCAATCAATTAGTTTCATCAAAGCCTTCACACACAAAGGATGGTGCAAAAAGTGATACATCGACCTCGTACACGCAATGGAAAACAGTCAACATTTTCGGAATCAGTAATCGTCGCCCTCCTCACCGATGAGCTGCTGCCCTCTCCATCCTCCGAGTCTCCTCCCTCCTCCTTCTTCGCGGCACGGGCCTCAGCCTGTAGGGATTATACGATTTATTTATTTTGAAAAATCGATCTAATGACTCCTTTTCACATGATACAAAGTCGGTTAGATCACATGAGATAGTGTGCTAAATGGAGAGAGCGAGATTACTGCTGCTCCACTCACCAGATGTTCGTTGGCGACGTCCGTGATGTGTCTCATCACGCGCGTAGTTCCGCCGTTCGAGACGATCTCGTAGCCGTACCTGCAATTCATATTGATATCGAGAGAAATAAAGGAGCACATGAAGCAATAGGAACAGTGCCGGAGGAAACGGTTCAGAAGAAACAGCAACCAAGCCGAAGAGATTTTTTTTAAACGAGGTGGTGGTACATTTTGGAACGTCCATTTTGGAACACTCGAAGACGGCTGTATAGGAACTCTCCGAAAAGAGCGGGAAGACGGTTTTGAATACCCATTTGAACACTGGTGGCTAGCAATTCAATATCGGAGAGTATAAAAACGTCACCTGTATACAAATAAGATTACTAAACAATCTTTCTGTTCTTTTGGGAGGGTTCCTAAACGGCCATCTTCGAGGGTTCCAAAATGGACGTTCCAAAACGTACCATCACCAAAAAAACGGCAAAATGCACAGAATGAGGAGTACAGCCGGCGACGAGCAACTCACTTCTTGAGCAGTGTCTCGAGGGGCACGGCTCCCTCCTCCAGCAGCGCCGCCTTGTCCTCGCCGTCCTCCTCGTCGTCATCCGAATCCGCCTTCTTGTCGCCGTCGACGCCATTGGCGATTTTCTGAAAATCGATGCAAATTTACATAAACAACATCCTCCTTTAGCAAAATATTGGCGATTCTGAGGGTGAGAATGAGTTTCACCTTCCCTACAAAGCAAAATGAGAGAAGCATCAATGGGCCTTATTACAAAACAAAATATGTCCAAATCACCTTCAGCTCGATCATCACGGGGTCGGATCTGAGGTGGTCGTCGAAGTCGACGAAGGTGTCCTGCAGCAGCTGCACGATGTCCTCGGCCTTCCACACCTCGCGGTCCTGCAAATTGTCTTTTATTTAATTAATCCGTTATTGTTATTACCAATGGAGAGATTAAAATGAGAAGGAAACGTATCGATTTGATGGAACTTTAGGTCACCAACGATTCAGGAACTCTACAGCGATTCAGCGAAAACAATGCATTTGAAGAAAGATCATGACTATAAACGGAGCAGATTCCGGCATTCGCGCACCTTGAAGAACTTGGGGAAGTTGGCGGAGGTGTACTTGGCGACCTCCGGCCCGCCATGGCCGTCGTACACGGCGAACAGATGCCAGCCGTTCTCCAGATCGAGGATGCAGTTGTGCGCATCCTCCTGGCAAGATAACAGTTACAGACTCTTCTTATTTGGAAAACGAGCAAAGCAAATTCAAAAACACCAACAACTTTGGCGAAAATGAGATAAGTTTCAACCATCGTAGAAGATGTGGATTTAGATGCAAAAGACCGGACTATTGCAGATAAGTTAGATTAGAAGCGGCAATTCACCTGGTTCACGCGCCAACCCTGCATGGAAGTAGCTGCAAACTTGATCTTGTCATTGCCACCAGACTCGGAGTGCTTCTCAGTGATCTGAAACGCGAGTTTTACGCATTTTATAAAAAAAATAATAAACACAAAACAAACTAAACGCAATTTCAATTTATTACGAAATAGGGCAAAAAGGGAAAGTGCACGTACCGGCTTGTTGAGATACGCTCCCATGACTGATTGACGTGTTGTGTTTCTTTACGTCGTCGACTTCAGAACATACTCTGCTCAACAGCAGCGAATTGTTCGATTTGTTAGCTGCAAATAGATATTTACGTAACTTTGAGGAGCGCAAATCACGTTCAAACAAGCACAAAGACACGCGGTAGAAGTAGCACGAATAACTGACGCTAATTAGGCTAATTATAGCTAATACGAAACGGAAACGCAAATCACGATCTCGCGCGGGTGCTTAAAAAATTAGCAAAAGTGGGCGGAGTCAGCATGGTTCAAATCTGACCCTGATTTTTTCCGCGTGAGAGTCCGAGCGACACAAACTGGAAATGGTTGATTCTAACTATTTTGATAATAAATGACATTAGTTTAGCTTTCAGTAGTAATCAATTGAATATTCTAAATTATATTATCACAAGAATTAGAGAACAATTATAAAAAATAATTTGAGCTTTCAGTTCACAATAGTTTTGTGTTGTGTGCAGTGGTGCGGTGTACGGTGGATGTTTTGGGCTGAGTGGGCGGAGCTTCGTCTGCCAGTTTGCGATCCCATCTCTCGCTCGTGCCCTCAATTTCTCACGCGATTTCATTCATTTCGTGTGCCCGCTTGATTGACTTTTCGTATTTACTCAAATGTGCCGACGTCATTTCCACTTTGACTCTCTCCATTCTTCACACTCTATCGCCGATCAGACGAGCGAAAGAGTGTGCAGAATGGAGAGTGCTGATAACTGAAACTGTATCACGATTCAAGCCCCTGCTCGCAGATGCTATGCCGGCGCTCATAGCGTTTGGACGTCGTTGGCGGATCGGGAGTGATGATTTCGTGTTCCCCGGGCTCACGGAGGCGCTGGTCCGCTTCTCCTGGTGAGCTTTTTCTGTTTGTTTTCGCACGCCCTGACCGTTCTTCCCTCTGCCGAAGTGCGTGTGATGTTGCGAAAGTTTGTGTAGCTCGTTCAGTAAGCGCCAGCACTCCATTTTAACGGGAATCCTCGACTAGTCTCTAGCTATTTCGACCCATATCAACGTGAAACATAACCAATCTTCCTTACATGCCACGTTAGGCATGCCACGCTTAACTTATTCTATAGCCTAGAGTGCCTGTCTTTTGCCTTATCCTTAGTTCACGGTAGATAGTGCAGATTTTAATGCTAGTTTCGAGTTTCTCAGGATCAGTCCAAGGTAGATCAACGTAGATCTGATGATTAATCCAAGGTAGATCAAGGGCTTGATCATGGTCAGGGTCGTGCTCGGGTCCATCTTCTTCGTCTGCCACTACCCGCTGCAGTGCGACAAGGGCCCGAAGGAGGAGCTCACCGTGTACCTCGCGGTCCTGCTCCTGCTCAACACCAGCACCACGGTCAGTCGGTTGGAATGGTTTGTTTCCCTGAATGATGATCAGTCCAAGGTAGATATGCGCTCTCTAGTCTGCACACTCTCTTATCAATCAGAGTTACGAGAGATTGTGCAGAGTAGAGAAAGCAGTTTTGGGAAAGTTTGTTGTCTCCATTCTGCACACGTTGTGTTTCTTCGGACAAACAAGGTAGTGTGCAGAATGGAGATAGGTAGTTGTAGAAGTATTCTTTCTCCCTGTGTTTTGCTCTCTCCATTCTGCACACTCGCTATTTGGTGAGAGTTAAGAGATATTGTGCAGAATGGAGAGAGCTGGAATATCATGCATAGTGCGAAATGAGACAAAAGTATACGCGAAGCCCTACTCTTGTGACGCGGCACTGTTTGTTGCGATATTAGAGCTGACGTAGTGTGAATAATGACGATGAGCAAAATGTTTCCATTCTATTACTATCGAGAAACGAGGCTACTTTGCCACATCTAAAAGTAGATTTACTATGGATTGCCTTGCCTTGGACGCAATACATATTGGACGTAAAGGTAAAGGTAAAGGACACCCGTTTCTCTAGGCACATTCGTCCTGCGGGTCACACTGCTAGGCCAGTGTATTTGTAAATACAAATATTGGACGATAGAACATTAATATTTTCCATATTTACTATATTAATATTTTCCAGTTGCTCTGCCTCATAATGGCGCGGATCTCGGCCCGAGGCGCCATCATGGAGGCGAATCCGCGCAAGCCCATCGCCACACTGCTGTTCGTATGATATGAAAATATTATGATTTATGCTATTTTCAAAATCCTGGCAGACATGACATCATCTATCCCAAAAATCTGCAAATTTGGCAGATGGTTGAAACACGAAAACAACAGGGCGATATGGGAAATAGATTAAGCAAGTGTACACACATTTGCTCATCAGCCTTAACGGCTCTAAATTATCTGCTATAATGTTACAGGTACGTGCGCGTGCCGCTCTTCTTCTTCGAGATCGTCTGGACTACGATAGCTACCGTCGCCGTATTCGGTTAGTATTTGCGTTGTCGGATCGAATAGAATTCTCTCCATTCTGCACACTATATCGCCAGTCAGAGATACGAGAGCGCACACTAAATGGATAGAATCACTATTCGATCCGACAACTCTAGTTAGTATTGATTTTTTTGAAATTAACTTTTCATTACGGACAGAAGAATGTGTGAGTGGATGTAAACAGGAAACGAGTGGCTCATATAAACACTCTTTTTAAATTGTAAAAGTGAAGGTCATTCCCTACACTACGCACTTAGATCCTGCGGGAGAACGGAAATTGTAAGGAAAACAATTGTTTTTTTTTTATGACTACACCGTAGTTGGGCGAGAACAATATTATTTTGTCTTCCTTTAAGTGGATCAGAGATCAAATTCGGTAGTAAACCAGCGACTTTTCCTGCCCTTAACGGATGTATACTGACTAGATTGTTATAGAATAAAACACGAGTCCCTTGTCTCCCTAAGAGGATCAAAGTTCTTGTTTGCAGCGACCTCATGTGCCAATCTTTGGTGTGATTTTATTGCGCACAATAGGTAACTGATAGTGTTGTCTGTCTGACCAGCGAGAGAGTGTGCGAAAAGGAGAGAGCAACGACATCCCTAGTACCTGATAAGGGACAACAGTGCACGAAAAGACCCGTGCCTTGCACATTTTGCCAATTTATGAGGATGAAACAACCATCGTTAATGTTTCCGAAGACCAGTTATTGACAGGTGCCGAGAATTTTCTAGAGCCGGGGGTTCGAAAATGCCTTTCCATGCCCTTTTTGGGGCGGAACCGGACAAAAAACATTCCTGATTTTTGCGACCTTGATAAACTTAGAACCACGAATTGAGAGCTGATTTAATTAGTTCCGGTTTTGCGAAATATCTCAAGTATCGTATGAGTAATGCGCATTCTTATCTCGGCGGGGCAGAGATTATGTCTGGAGGAGTGTGCTGTGATGGCACAACGATGACGTCATCTGAGGATGTGCGCCATATGAGCCATGAAAGTGCAAATACGGAGCGAATCTATCGGGGAGAAAACTAGGGTTCAAATGGCTGATAATTGAGAGAACCCAGACACGAGTGGTCCAGGGTGATCAGTGCTGCAGAAATTTTACTTAAGTAGTGCTGAGTGCCTTCGTGGATTTGTCCACGATGTAGACTATAAATAAAAATATGAAATAAATTAGCGATCGCATTTTGCGACAAACATTCTGATGGCAATCACAATAATGATAATGATGGAGTGATTTGCGTTGCTGATTCGAATAGGGCGCTCTCCATTCTGCACACTGCCTCTACGGTTAGACAGATGAGACAGTGTGCAGAATGAAGAGAGCTAATTGTCGATTCGGTAACACTAATGGCAATCATCGTATTAGAGATGATGAAATATGGATTAGTGATAACGTAATTTTAATATCTGCTGTCTTAGGAAAACTAAGGACTGATGTTCAGTACTTAAGACAACCCTAGTGACCGTAGGCCTGGTAGAGATTATGGATGACAAATCGGAACCTAACAGTCCTCGAGTCACCCGCTCTCTCGTTTCTCTGACTGGCGAGATAGTGTGCTGAATGTGGAGAGGCATAACCGGATTTACATCCCTAGTAGAGATGGCGTAGTAATGACGCAATCTTCAGGCGGCTACAACATCTGCAACTTCATCGTCTTCCTGCGGGTGGTCGTCTGTCTGGAGTGGGCGCTCATCGCCATCGTCGTCATCGGTCTGCTGGTCGTCTTCAATCCTATGAGGTGCTTAGGCCAACCTTAGGGATCCTAAGGCTCGATGCTCGGTACTTAAGACGTATTTAGTGACCTTAGGGAGACTAAGGCTGAGTGTTTTAGGGCTTATAAAAAACGTGAGTGCTGTTTTTTTCTCTTTACGAGGTGCGTGGAGTCTCTCAATATCAGATCAATCATATTTGTCAGAGAGGACTTGAAAATAAATCCTTGCGTATTTTTCTTCTAGAATAAACGCTGCTTCAGACTTGCAACTAAAGTAGCGCGAAACCACTTTATCCACTGTATCTATTCGAGAAAAATATCCATTCAAATGGCAAAAAACTAGAAGGAAACATGATGAGAGTGGTCCAGGCTAATCAGCGCTCCATACATCCTAGCACATTTCCCTTCTAGTCTGATCGCTGCTTCAGGCTTGCAACTAAAGTAGCTCGAAACCTCTTTAATCAATGCCACGTTCTGGTGAGTGTAAAATTAACCATTCAAATGACAAACAATAGAGGAAAACGGGATGAGAGTGGTCCAGACTAATCAGCGCTTCAGGCATAATGTGTGGGGAACCTTCGCCGATTAGCCGATGGCTTTGATTCTCAGAAAAAATATCAGCGTATTCCGTAGTGATGTCATTTCGGTTTTCGACTCTCTCTATTCTGCACACTCTCTCGTCTGTTTGACCGACGAGAGAGTGTGCGAAATGGAGAGAGAAAACCCCTAAACAACATCCCTAATAGGGTGATCGTTGCAACACACTTGATACATAAGTAGCGTGGCAATTTTTCTTCAATACACCAGGGATTGGTTGGGAGAAAAATTTCAAAAAAGTTTTAAAAAACTGGATTGATATTTGTCTAGGGTGATCGGCGCTTCAGATATGATACTAAATCATAGTGGAGAGCCTTCGTAGATAAACTGAGCCTATACATTTCAGAGAAGAAGAAATGAGCGATCGAGCGCTCATCTCGCGGAGGAGCTGGACGCGCACTTTCAATCTGGTAAGTAATTTATTTTAATTAATTTAATTTTAAAAAATTAATTTTAATTTCGTGACGTTGTCTCAACTTCATTACGCGACCTTTCCGCTAGATTTGAAATTCGCATTCGTATCTTCTCTCGTTGAGTAATATCGCGCTCTTTTCCGGGGGCTTTTTGAGGCGCAAGGGGAGAATTGTTTTGTCTCCTCACTCTGTGACATCACTGACCTCCTCCTTTCAAAATTGGGATTCGTCGCCCTCGCGCACACACAGTAATTTAGTCAGAATTTGGGGATTCGTTGACCTCTTACACGCAATGCAAAATACTCTGCATTTGCGGAATTGGTAATCGTCGCCCTCCTCTGCGTGTGACGTCACCATGGTCTCACTGCTCTTCTGACTCTCGCGTGTGTGCGCGCACATAAATTCCCACGGAACCATTAGGGGAAGTGACTCGGACTAGTGAAATGGAGGCACTTACCCTTTACTTTGGACCGGGGGGTTGAAACATGGCGATTGTGGGTTATTAGTTGAGTTATTAATTCGTTTGAAAAGTATATTCCCAGTACATCCGGGATGACTTGACTAAATGCTATTAATAATGATTAATGCGATTAAAAAGAAGCAAGGTAGTGCTGAAGTCACTAAATGTATTTATAGTTATTAATGTGATTAAAAAGGAGTGGAGTTTGCGGGGTAATCGGGAAAGCATGACGCTAATAAGGTGAAGTTATTAATGTGGTTTACCCCGCCAAAGAGATGATGAACAAAGATTGCGTAATTCGCCCTTGGTGAACGAGTGTTTTGCCGTCTTTTGACGTTGCGATGTTATCAGGAGAACGAAAAGTTTTAAAAGATTGCGTCTCTCGCGTTTCGCAAGGGGGCAGAGTTTGAAGGGGGATCTGCCACCTTGTTGAATCATGAGCGATGAATCATCTCAAGATGTCGTCTTATGCGCGGGTTGAAACACACCTCACCCGGGATCTTCATTTCCGATGGTATCTAATAAGTTTGGGTGGTGAGATAGTGTGCAGAATGGAGAGACACGAGAAAGGGCAGTGAGTGGGAGAGAGTTCTCTGGTCACTTTCGAGAGAACAGGTGGCGTGACATGACTAGGCATGAAGAAGGCCCGTCTCCATTCTGCACACTCCCTTACAGGTCAGAGTGCCAAAAGAGCGTACATAATGAGGAGGGTGCGCTCTGCATCCCGCATCCCTTGACATGACGGAGATGAGATGTTCGAGAACATTCGAAAGGGAAAGCGAGAGGGGGGGGGGAAGGAACAAGAGGGAGGCAGTTTTTTGCCGGAAGAGATTCGCTCAAATCGCAGGAGTGTGTGTTGACACTGTTGAGTTGAGGGAATATAAGAAGAGTAGATCACAGTTTATTTTGTTCAGTATGAACAGGCTACGCAGTGGTGTTCTATAGAGATGGGAACCACCCAGTTAGTAAAGAGATATTTTTTAAACGCCATTCGAGATCGTATTACTGAGAAGGAATCTACTGAGACTTCAACGAAATTTTAAGCGAGAAATTAGAGCTTCGGTCATATTGTCTCATCCATTGTGTGAGCTTTGATTTATTGTCTATTTGGTATCAATTATACTCCTGGCATTATTGAGCAAACATAACCAGATACTTTAAAACAGTGGGAAATAACGATACGGAGAGACGGTTTAAAGTCGTAATTGTTTTGGGAGATGATTCCTTCTCCTATTAATGAGAAGGTATCATCTGAAACTTCAACGGTATTTGAAACAACGAATCAAAAAGCACTTTCATAACATTGATGTGAGCGGACTTGGTATTTTTTAAAAACACACGCTCTTCTTATTAGTGACCACGTTCCGGTGAAACTTGAATGCGGTGTGAAACAACGAATCAGAGAGTCGGTCGAAAATTATTTCATAATCTATTTCTGAGACTTAATTAATCTGTTCCTTTTTAAAGACAACAATCGCTGCAAACATTAATGAGGAGAAAGTACATGAATATTGATTGCAATGTGAAGCGAGAAATCAGAGAGTAAAATATTTTTCATAAATAGTAATATTAATTCCAGCTCAAGATCAAGCAGGACTCGCTGATGCGCTCGGCACTCGAGGACATCGCCAATCTCATGTCGTCCTTCTTCGTCGGTCAGGTACGGTAGTCTTATAGTGGTACGGTAGCCTTCTTAGGATACTGTAGCGTTAGACCTCGCTCAGCAGAAGTACTGTAATATTGCCAGCTTGTAAGGGCGAAAAACTCCTGCGTAAATTTTCTTCTGTACTTTGCTCGTTCACAACTTTACCGTACCCTTTCTATCGATTACCATAACCCTGGCCATGATCGTTTCCCCTGTAGGACCTGGTGGCGTCCGATATCGCGGCGGGCCTACTGCTTGTGGTGCACTCGCCCAACAACGAGTACCCACCGACGAAGGCGGATATTAGAGGTGAATTTAATTAATTTAGTTAATAAATAAATTATTTCTCCAAGCAATTAGAGAATTTAAACTGTAGAGAATTTGTGTTGTTCAATCAAAAGTTTCATTCTTTGCTGATTGTTGTCAGAGGTCTCACTGCGTGATCGTACGAAGTAACTTGTCTGTTCAATTATATTAGTCGTGAAACATGAATGGAACTGCAAAGAAAGAAAGGAGGGATAGACGTTCGAAAATCAATTGCTTGTTGAGGCTTTTTGATGATGCAAGGCAAACAGTGATCACCCTCTTTCGTTTAGTTCCAATTTTATATTAATGTTGAAACATGATCGGGCTGGTCGAAAAATGACGGAGGAGAGAACAAATCGTGATAAAAATCACTCTAAGAAATGCATAATTATAGGAGCATTACTATGATTTTTCTAATTTATAGAATTAGGAAACTATTTAAAATTATTAAATTAAATTACATATTTAATCCTTCAGCCGTTCCTCCCTGGATGACGCCCGCCTCCGCCCTGCACTTCCTCCACTTCGCCACCTGCGTGTACGGATGGACGACGTGAGTTGATCTTTGATCTTTAATTTTAATCTTTGATCCATGATCTTTGTAGAAACCAGCCGTGTTGTTTTGATTTCGTCAACTGTGATATGAAAATGGCGCTACACGAATCCCTATCTGCAAAATATTGTTGAAAACCAAAGACGGGGCTGTATCAAATTTTGGAGCAACATCATAGTGATACCAGAAGTGTGCAACACGGATCAGCGGGTTTCAATATTTGTAGATTTTGAATTTACGAGCTCTTTTACTCGTACCTTTAGATTTTTGTGGATTACGGAATTATTCGGAATGCATTGCATGCAGGATCTCTCCAATTGTTATATCATAAGCGTGCGACTCGAATCTGCAGGGCAAGATATTTATAAAAAAAAAAGTCATAAATTTTTTTTAATTCGCCGAAATCATCTATGAAAATCTTTTAAAAACTATAACTATTGTTTATTGATTAAATGATTAGCGTAATAATATTGCAGGTACCTGATGTACAATCGGTCGGTGGCGGCGTACACTGCACTGGCGAAGAGCGTGAAGTGCTGTTCGGGCATGAGATGCGACCAGGTGAGGGATACGGTAGATATGAGGGTATGAGAGGATTACGGTAACACGGACGAGGAGGGAAACGGTATATACACGGTAGTTATGGGGATACGATATGCGTACGGTAGTGTCTCAATGTGTGGACGTTCAAGGCAGTCTTTTACGGTAGTGAACATAAAATATTTTGAGCTGAAATTTCGCGCCAGATTTTTTTTTGTACTCACTACAAGCTTGGTGGTTTGGTGTTGCTAGCACTTCATGAATCCGAAAATATTTATAGGTTTCGTTTATTGCCGTTGTCATCATCGAAAGAAATATCTCTTGTTAGATTTACTCTGGGTTGTGTTTACAATTTTGTATGTTCGAGATTTGGATTTTTCTCGATTATTCTTGTTTCAAGCCTCGGTGCATCATGGTTACACATGGTTTATGAAAGAGAAACGCGATTCCCCTTTTCAATAGGTAGCATAGGCCGAGTATAGAACCACAATTTCACATTTGCTTATTTGGGATTACTCCCGGATGTTCTCCTACTGTAAGATAATTACTATATGACTGTGAGACACGTCGCCCTCGCACACGCAATGGAAAAAAGTCACGATTTTAGAAATTAGTAATCGTCGCCCTCCCTCCGCAGGTGCTGGTGGTCGAGGACAACTGCTGCATGTGCAACACGGCTTCGCTGCAGCTGGCGACGCGCGGCCGCAACGTCGATCTCTTCTATGTCAGCTTCCGGAATCGACTGTATGAGGTACGGTAGGTCACGGTCAAGCTATCGATGACTGATCGAAGAGTGCCCTCTCCATTCTGCACACTCAGATAGTGTGCAAAATGGAGAAAGCCCTGAGTCAGCTGGTGAACGTTGCGGAATCAGAGCGATCAATTGTTTCATGGATACGGTACCCGAAGTGATTCTGGGTTACGGTAGTCTTTGCATTACTGTAGTCGAATGAATATCGATTTTTCCAGACGCCATTTGTGGTGCTGGCGGATCACGACTCGCACTCGGTGGTGATCGCGATCCGCGGATCCTGCTCGCTCATCGACCTGGTGACGGACCTCACGCTGGGTGAGAGGGCGACGTTTACTAATTTCGAAAATCGAGACTTTTTTGCATTGCGTGCGCGAGGGCGACGTATCCTAATTGGTATATATTAAGATGACGAGGTGCTTTCGGTGGACGTGGACACGGACCCGGTGCTGGCCGGAGATCACACGCTGGATTCGGCGGACGGATCTGAGGTACGGTATGATGGAGATAGAGATCTGATTTTCCCTCTCTTGATTACGGTTGATGATTTGTATTCTTTTTTCAGTATTCTTTTCGATGTACTGATCAGGATAGTAGGAAACTATATATCTTACTGCCACGATCAATCTATATTTTCAAATTGTCGCGCCTTTTTCTAACGGGCTCAATGTTCTAGATAAATTGCAGTAATTGATAACTGATTTTTAAAATGGGTTACGGTATTTATTAACATATTAAAGGTGCGAGTGCATCGGGGCATGCTCCGAACCGCCCGGTACATCTTCGATACGCTAAGGTGAGCCCATCTTTCAAAATTGGGCCTTGTTGATTTCGAGCTACAGTTGTTGATTATAAGTCCATGGAACAGGCTCGCGCCAGTGACTCCCTGTTACGCGAGCGCCAATGGAAATAATGCCTTGATTCATATAGTATAATCTGAAGGTTATTGGAATTTTGTCCCGTAGATTTCGAGCTACAGTGGTGGAGTATAAATCCCTCGAGACAATTTGGGCCAGTTTTCCTTTATTTGGTCTGCACACAAACGTCCTTTGATTCATTTGAACAATTTGCAAGATATTGGCTTTTGGGCTCGTTGATTTCGAGCTACAGTGGTTGATAACAAGTCCACGGAACAGGCTTGCGCCAGTGAATCCCAGAAATTTCGATCTCCAACGATACACAAAGTTCGCTCGATTCACCTAGTAGAATCTGATTGTTATTAGATTTGGTCCCTTAGATTTTGGGATACAGTGGTGGATTGTGAATTTTTGGAACAGTTCGAACCAATATGAGACTAATGCCATTGTCCGTAACATCTTCCCTCCATTCACCCCTATGAATTTGCAGTATTTTCGATTTTGAACTTTTGATTTCGAGCAACATGTATCAATTCATCTAACAGTATGCGTCAATATGCCATTCATCATCTTGAAAAATGCGACAATATGCGATCGGTAAATAATACATTCAAGAGAGATACACCCTTCTAAAGGAATCGCTCAAATGCTTAACTTGAAGTAACCCCTAGCTTGAGGGCAACCGACTTTTTTATACGAGAAGTTGACACGACGATTCAGCAAATTCTCCACCCGGCTGCATTGGGAGATTGCTAGTCCTACCATCAGTGCGCGCCAATCCCCCCTCGTTTCCTCCTAGAAAAAGCAAAACCAATAAGCGATCGGGGAATTAATGAATTTACCAAGTGAATAGGCCAAGATGAACAATCGGAACATATATATTTTTTAAATGACCTCTTAACATACAATTTGGGAGCGCCCCTTTATTACCATGAAGCGTATTTGAGACTCGGCACTTCCGAGTCGCAGTGACTGATTGTTAGTCATTTCATTCGTGCGCGCCCAGTTTTGCCATGACTTCCGGTAGCGAAAAACAACAGCATTGGAAGCGTTGATGATTTCGTAAATCACAGCGTTCTTAATTGCAATAACGTTGTTTCGCATTAATATATATATATTTTTAATTTTTTAATTTTTAATATTATCTTTTTTTAGGAAGAAGTCGGTGCTGGAGGACCTGTACGTGCTCAATCCCGGCTACCAGCTGGTGGTGTGCGGTCACTCGCTAGGCGCCGGCGTCGCCAGTCTGCTCACGCTCCTGCTCAAGTGAGACGGGTTACGGTAGAGATAGGGTACGGTGGCTGGGAGAGGAGGGTTACGGTAGGTAATACTTGGTGTAGAAGTATCGGCTATGTGGGATTATGGTGGACGTGACAATCCCGGCGAATTGTGGATTAATGGTCGATAGGTTATGGCGGGGTTGAGGTGAACTCCGATTTCTCATTGGTCCTGATCCAACAATTTTATCAAACTGAGTTTATCCAATTTCCAGTGCCCAAGTTTGCATCGTAGTCATTCACTTGGTTGACTTCCGTTCCATCGTCAATACTTTATCAGGAGCTTTTATGTGGGATTGATAATAGCTGCTGAACATTTTGAAACCACACCTTTCCAAGATATCAGTATCACCCCGTTGTTTCCTGATTTAGGATGAACACTTGGTCTCTGCCTGGTGACTATTATTGATAGGGCTTGCTGTTGTGAGGGTCACAATTCAATTTGATTAGCATGTGTCTGCACCGCTAGGTTGGTTTCGGTTTCGGCGTAAGTATCAGCATCTGGACTGCTGAAAACCAATGCTAGAGTCTCATAATCAGAGAGTTTATAACCAATAACCATTTCGGTTTCCAGAAAACATAGGTGCGCTGCTGTTACAGTGTCTCACGGAGGCTTGGGGATTCAAGGCCAGTACTTTTTCCATAGCTGTTGGGCGAAATGTTTTCTTCAACTTTCAAATATTTAAATTTATAGCAGTGCTTGCCTTCCTAGGTGGTTTGCAGATGCACCAGCGGTAGTAGTATCACTGGTGATTGATAAGATCGATTGAAGCGTAGGTCGTCATGGAAAAATTCAATCAATATTCTATCTTGCCAACTTCAGTCTCTCTAGGCGATTTCTCGTTTCAATGACACTACTTGGTTGACTGGTGAACGCATGCTTCAATCTCAGTGGGCCGCGTAAAGGAAAATACTAATATTGTAACCGCAATGCGGTAGGATACGGTTGCTGGCAGAGAAAGGTTACGGTAGAGAATAGTTGGGAGAAAAGTTGCCGGTTATATCACGCCTGTCACGAGTTTTTCGACCTGAACATGGGGATAGCGCAAAAATCATGAAATGAGGTTTGGCTTGTTTTGGGCATCTCTAGGCAAGTCCTACCAGCCCCCAACATTTCATTGTGCTGAGATCATTCGGAAGCTCCCTACACCGGGTCGGTAATCTGAAGCTTCACTTTTCACCGCGATTTTCTGGGTTCTGATGCATTTTGACGAGAAAATGTCACCTGAGCGACCCAGTCTCATTTTTCGAGCTCTATCGATGTATTCAAACCGCATCACTCAAAAGTGCTTCTGAACATAGCTGCATTCCAAGCATCATAATTTAAAAATTTAGGAAATGGGGGCGCTATTACTTTGATATGTTGTGCGTCTAGATGAGAGCTATCGAATGAGTAGCTTACGCTCAAAATACAGGGGAGTCTGTGTGCGTTTGGCCTCTCGACGTTTTTGAGATGATTTGAAGTAATTTCATTCCACCACCGCACCGCGCATTTCAGAGCGCGCGCAATGAATGACTCTCATTTTGAGTTCGCG
Source organism: Pristionchus entomophagus (assembly GCA_036245825.1). Classification (NCBI taxonomy): domain Eukaryota; kingdom Metazoa; phylum Nematoda; class Chromadorea; order Rhabditida; family Neodiplogasteridae; genus Pristionchus; species Pristionchus entomophagus. Next base: position 2,451,896 of record BTSX01000003.1, read on the forward strand.
AGAGTGAAACATACATGAATAGACGATTCACTCTCGTCTTTTCGCCCATTGTATGACCATTGATGGCTATGATTTTTATTAAATTTTGTTCTGCCTGCTTTGATGTCGTTATACACGTTTATCTTGTTTATTCGCAACAGAAAGACACGAGGAAGAGGAGGAGGAAGGCAGAATGGATGCGGTTTGAATACATCGATAGAGCTCCAAAAATGAGACTGGGTCGCTCAGGTGACATTTTCTCGTCAAAATGCATCAGAACCCAGAAAATCGCGGTGAAAAATGAAGCTTCAGATTACCGACCCGGTGTAGGGAGCTTCCGAATGATCTCAGCACAATGAGATGTTGGGGGGCTGGTAGGACTTGCCTAGAGATGCACAAAACCAGCGATACCCCATTTCATGATTTTTGTGCCATCCCCAAAAAATTCGGTTTCAGCTCGAATAGCTCGTGACAGGCGTGATATGCCCAATCAATCTTTTCCAGACAGCAGTATCCCTCGGTGCGTTGCTACTCCTTCTCGCCTCCTGGCTGTGTCATATCGGAGAACGGACAGTCGGAGATGGAGGCGAGTTTCTGATCTTTGATCTTTCATATTGATCGGCTGGTAACTCTCTCCAATTTGCACACTCTCGTTGATCTTACTTGTCTGAAAGTGTGCAGAATGGAGAGCGCTTTCGATCCGGTTTCTCTCGGCTCTTACGAACCGCATGCATGATATCATTGTTTTTTTGTTAATAATATTATTAAATAATAATGCTTATAGGCGCACGTGATGAGCGTCGTCTCGGGCGATGATGTCGTGCCACGGATGAGCTATCAGGTGAGTGACCCACCGGACTGGGTTACGGTAGGCATGATGACCCACCGAACTAGCGAGGATTACGGTAACGAGAGATAGTAGATTAACAAAGAGAAAGCGGAAAAGAGATGACGGTAGAAGTGGTGACCCACCGAACTACCTGGCTGATCACGACGAGATTACGGTAGTCGATTTGCTTGCAGTCGATGCACAAACTGCGCGAGAACGTGGAGATGGAGTTGCGCCAGACGACGCGCGCCAAGTATGAGATACTCATCAAGGTACGGTAGTGCAGACTACAGTAGTCTATGGCAGTGTTTAGTTACGGTAGCCCGCCATTATTTATCGATTGCGGTAGACACACGATGTAGAGAAAGCACTGTACGAGTGTTAAAGTAGTCGATGGCACGGCAGGTTACGGTATCCGATCTGACTACGGTATCCTACAGTACTCCCTCAGGGTTTCTTCCGTCTTTTCTTCCACGCGCCCTGGGAGCTGACGTCACCGCCCCTGCTGGCCGAGGGAGTGGACACACTCAATCTCATTGGGTGAGTGGGAGAAATAGAATAGTAGCTCTCTCCATTTTGCACAGTCTCTCATATGTCTGCCTGCCGAGGAAACGGAGTTGTGCTTATTCAGGAAACAGGAGGCAAAAAATAAGAGAAAAAAAGTGAGAAAGTGCGAATTGTGTTTCACGATTGTTTCAAATAGGATTAAGGTTAGCACTTTATAATGTGGTAGCGTTTGTTGTTCCATTAAGCATATAACTGGGATTGTTGTGGTGAAATTACTTCGTATAAGCTTTGCGGTTTTTTTAAAAAGTGGAACGAAGCCCCTGGGGTATGGGCATCTTGCTGGGGTATGGGCATCTCTAAAAGTGGAACGAAGCCCCTGGGGTATGGGCATCTTGCTTCGACAAAAAATTAATATATTGGGGTGTCCCGAAAGTTCTTTTAAAAAAATTTTAAAATAATTTTCTCAACTGTTAATAAACAAATGAAGTCCTGCTAAGTGGCGATGGATTCAGCTATCACTGCACTTTAGTTTCATTACTTGAGCCAGTGCGATCATTACACTATCCAAGAAATATGCTCTTTAGACCAGACCTCACAAAAATCACCTATTCTGAGTTTCTCTTTAGCGGTGAGGTAAAAATCTGGTTATTGTCTCCGGTGAGTGGAGAGAAGACAATATGATATTTGAATGCTATCCCAACCCTCCAATACGCGTTGCATCACCATTACGAAACAAGCTATTTACCACACATTTTTTATAAAAATTCGCGAATTTCGCGGCAATTATAGTTAGATGTTATTCAGCAAAAATTTGAAGTAAAACTAGTTATTATTTGAGGGATATCGATTGACAAATAAGCCTGCAAAAAATCAAAAACGAAAAATTCTACCCTCTGGAAAATAACTGAAAGTGAAAAATGTTGACCTACTTCTGTCGCCTACTTAGAAAACTCCCTTCTATCATTTTTAAATAATACTCTATCTTCATCTCCTGCTGTGGTTTCAATCTGGATTTGTCATCGTCATCCTCTGTTGAATTATATTTTTTTAAATTTGAGTCGCGACATCCACTGTTTAGACTATTGCGTCATAAATATGCTACATTTGCGAAATCTGAAGACGGAACAAAATAGTACTTTTCTACCACTAATACATGCAAGAAAGTATTTGAGATTGTGCCTTGGAATACCCACGAAATAAAATAAAGAAAATTTTTAAAAGAACTTTCGAGACACCCCAATAGTATATGCTTGGGTATCACGAGAAGTGTTTTTTATTGAATTTAATCGTAAATGTCGCACGGTGTTTTCATGCGGCGCCGATGTATCGTATTTTCGAATTTCTTGGGAGAGTTGATAGCGTGTCCATATTTTCTTAAATCACAGTCTTTGTCAAAATATCTCAAGCCGATTGTGTACTAATCAGCCCATTTTTGCTCCCCCCTCCCCTATCTGCAGATATTGTCCAACTTCCTAGTTTTGACTTAGTGCTTTTTGGCGCGGCAGGAGATCTGAGGTTTCAAATATATTAAATGCAATCAGCTCGTCGCTTGTTGATGTATCCACGGTTCCTTTCAAAAAATTTAAAGAATGAATGGATGTTTTTAATACTAGCCGCATACTGCCTTTCTTGGTATCGAGTAGTGATGGCAAAACGTAATCGACTCTCCTCATTTGCGTGATCTCGTCGACCAGAGCATCGAGAGAGAACACGTGGCATGAGGCAAGTCAGGTTCCGATTTGTCACGGCTACTAGTCATAGGCGATTTAATACTACTGCTGTAGGTTCAAGGTTTCATCGTATAGATGAATTCTGGCGAGAGTCCTTCTTTCTAAAAGGTAGGGTGCCTTAGACGTAAACTCCGAATTAACGGTTCGGTGTCCCGCACTTCGCATCACCTTGATATTGGGTGGCGATTTTGTCCCTAGCTTGCATTGAAGCTGGAATTTTTTATTTGGCGATTGATCAAGGATACCATTTCGATTGGCTCTCTTCATTCAGCACACTCTCTTGCCGATCAGAAGTGCAAGGAAACGTGCGGGATAGATATTTTATATTTTATATCATATTTGTTTCCACTATTTTATCATAGCTTGGCTATGGATTATATCGATTTAGCTATAGCTACCGATGGCTTCAACATATCTCGATTTCTTGTAAATATACCTGACGGAATAAACAATGAATGAATTAATAGATGCATAGGTGGCAAAATTTCAGATGTAGAATTGTTAATTTTATGCCGGACTCGGATGATACATTGCATCTAAAGCGGATCTGGGTGATACAATTGCATTTCATAGATTTGATTTTTTCGACTGTAAGAAAACCTCTCGAGTGATGCTTTTTTGCTGCACAAATATATTAAATCTGTGAATTTTGTGAGGGAGTTGATAGAGAGTAGGTTTATATTCCATAAAAAAAACACAAACTTAGCAAGCTGATGCGCCAATGGTTCGAGAAAAAACATAGCTCTGGTTCATTATGTCTGACAAGTGAGGTAATCCAATTTTCACGGCGTTTTACATGGGAGGAGCGAGAGAAAAGAGAGCTGTCAGGGGAATTGCGAGAGAGCATGCAAATGCAAGAGAGCGTGCGATAGTCTCACCACGAATGCTCACTTGGCATTTTGCCAGCAGAACGCCGTGATTTTCTGTTACTCATGGGCCTAACGTTTTGAATGGGCCACGAGATAAATGTTTGGTGTTGCCGCATCTTCGGGGTTTCACGACTATCATGAATTGTTAATAAAACGGAGCATGATAATGGAATCGAGCAATCATTGTTACAACAATTTTCATTCGTCAGATCACACGGAACTTTCTTGTTTCGCGTAGGTGGTACCTTCCTGACGTTTGCTGTCGTTGATTCCATTGCACTTTAATGATCAAACTATTAATCTTTCTCCCATAGCCAGAAATTATTTTGGTGGATTATGCGTTTTGTCAGACATTGCATGAGTAGCACGAATGAAGGAAATATAACTGGAAAGAGTCTATTAATACGATTCGAATCTGTGATCACTAATGAAATCAGCATAACCATATACGCATCGTTGCTTCGGAGAGTTGCATCCATGTTTCAAGTCAGCTCTGCCAGTTTGTCTGAGGTTTCAGGCATATGACAAATTTCATAGAATCTAGAACTTGATAATCGAATCGATTCTACATTGAAATTTTATCTAATCACATTTCATAAATTAGCACGGCGCTTTCTTGCTGCACAGGGTCGTTACCTCATTGCGCTGTGTTTGAGAATTGATGGGACACGGCGTTGGGATTATGAAAATTATATACATCATGTGCTGATTGCAGGGAGCGCACCGCAAGCGTTGGATACGGTACAGAGACGCCGATCGCGCTCCAGATGCCTGAGGAACGGATACAGGTACGGTAGCCGACGGTTATCGATTTTTGGATTACGGTACATTGACGATTTACCGCTCCTTCTTGCACGGACTTTTGCCTGGTCATGGTTGCTGGATTACTGTAGATATAAATGTCGTGTGTACATGTGACTAATCGGATCATTAATCGATAGGTTCGTATAGATACTAGTATTGTGGTTTCGGTTTCATCCATCTCCATTCTGCACACTTTCTCGTATGACTGTGAGTGTGCTGAATGGAGAGAGGTAAAGCCAAAATAAATACAGTATACGATAACCTCGTCCCTAGATTACTGTAGTTCAGTAGTGCATCGTTGTTTCCGCAGCAGTGCCTGGGCAAGGATGGTGGTAGTGCGTCGTCCACCGAAGTGATCGAGATGTCGGAAAGGTCGACGCCGTGCCGCACGCCAACCACACCACCACCCGCGTCTCCCCGACTGCCGCCCACACCGCTCTCCACCACCTCATCCATATTCACGATCACGAAAGCGCCCGAGCGCACCGTGGTGAGTGCATGACGTGTACGGTGTTGTGTCTGTGTAGTACGAAAAGTCGTCGTCCGCAGCGCACACTCGCCGCACCACCAGGCACACACCACACCACGCCACGTGAATGTGCATACTGTTGTCCCCTGTGAATATGGCTATGCATTGTGAGCTTTGGGAACCGCAGCATCGGGTTACTATAACCTCCCCTGGTTACTGTAGCTTTGGGTGGGATGGTTTCCCTAATCAATCGATAATCGCTTAGATGCACCCTCCGGGCCGCTGCCTCTACGTGAGTCTCGACCCGATCGAGGGAAGCAAGGATACGGTACCCAAGAGCGAGTGGATCGACTTCAGGTACGGTAGCGGACTCACCAGGGAATGATCTCAGAAGATATATTCCAAAAATTTTGTAAACTTCAACGCAATTGCAGAATCTATACAAGAATCCACTTTCAAAAAATGTAGACGCAAAAATATCTCCATTTTTTAAAATCTCAATTTTATGCAATTTTACACGAGAAAACTACTTGTCAGATTGAAAATTTTGCTGCTGTTGAATAGATTTAAAAAATGATTTCATATGGAGATTGCTGGGTTGTGATAGTTAGGGTAAGATTTGCTGCTATTTATATAATTTTTTAAATTATATTTCATCCTGTGGATTCGGGATGTAGGATCGCTCTGGGTACAGGCAATTCTCTGTTTCGCAAAATTGATTTCTCCTTGGAGGTTGTGTACGAAGTGCTACGTGCTCGTATGATCGGTTTACAAATATTAATGATATCTTCAGTAATCTTGGGTAATATCGATTTTTAAGACACTGGCTCCGTAATTCTGGAATATGGGCCGGACATCGAAATCACCGATCCGGCCCAAACTTTTTCCCTGGATACCCCCATGGGTCCGCATCATCAAAAGGGACACTATATGGTCCAGATCATTGAAACATAAAAATGGCGAAATATCAAATTTTGAAAACTCGAAAATCGGATAAAAATAACCGAACGACCTGGGTCCAAAGTTAGTGTGGCAATATTATGCACATGCCTAGGCAACAAAAACATGTTATAAGTTGGTTCGAGATTTCGATCACAAACTGGTTTTTTCAACTTTCGAAAATGTTTTTTTAATTTTTAAAAATCCATATGAAAAAACCGCATCACGGCTCTTCCGTTATCTTGTAGAGCATTAATCTCTGCGTCGAATAAGCTAAATGAGATAATTTAATTTTTAGCCCCCGTTCGGATCTATAGACCTGAAATAGGCAATCGAAAAAAGAGTTTCCATAACCTCATCAATATGGTACTCATTTTGAAGACCACATCGAGTACTTCATTTTTTGTGTTGACAGTTTGACCTGAAAACGATCGTGGATCGAGTTAGTACCATGAAAATTCTAAAAATCTTGAAAATTCTGATATTTTAATTATAATAAGAAAAAAGTTCAAAATCGCACTCCGGCGATTATCTCATGTTGTAGCATAGAATTCTGCGTCGAATAAGCTAAATTCAAATATTTTAAATTTTAGCCCCCTTTCGGATCTATAGACCTGAAAGAGGCAGTCCAAAAAAAAAGCTTCCATAACGTCATCAATATAGTACTCATTTTGAAGCCCATATCGATTACTTTATTTTTTGTGTTGACAGTTTGACCTAAAAATGATTTTAAAACAAATTATTATCATTCAAATTCACAAAATTATAAAACATTTTTTTTAAAAACTAATTATTAGGTTGGTGCAAAAGTCTTGCTGTTTTTTGACGCTCGGAAATTCCGACACCTCCCGTCTTTTGTTTCTGACCGATCACCATTTACTTTTTCACAAACGTTGAGCGCTTCCATACTCTCTTCAGCGCACGTTATCTCAGATCTGGCCAATCGATAATACAGACACAGTTCAGATTCAATGTCAGCGACATTGACCATCATATGGGCATACTAATTTGATTGACATTTCTCGAAGGAAAGTGTTGAGGCCAAATTGAAACCACAGTTGCGAAGTATGATGGTTATACATCTCAGTGGTGTTAGTGGGATAAATTGTCTACTCAAACACTTCTCGAAATGAGCGCCTAGTTTGAGATGAATCTCTAGTGAGCCATATCAAAAGAAATATCTCTCGCATAGTATTCTTCTCGAATGGGATCGGCATCTCAAAGATGTTCAGCTGTGATGTAGCCCCACTAATTAATTTACCATTTTAGTTTGGAGAAGATGCCACTATCCCTTCAAGCACAGCATTTGCAAAACTATAGTAATCGAAATTATTTCATCGAAATCAGTACATTTGAAATATTTCTGATTCCACTACTAGAGAAAGGCCAGATATCATGCCACTAAAATAAAGTGCAACCCTTCCCCTATTACTGTGAAAAATAACAGATATCTGAGATGCATACTGGATATGATGTATACCTCAAATTAGCACCGTAAAAATCACGATTTTCGGTACTTTTCCAGAAATTCAGGTTTTTGGAATTTTATTATTTTCTGAAAAGGTTTTCATCATCACATAGCCTCGTGGTTTGTGAATGAAGCGCACTTCAGTTGAGGTCGATTTCTCTGGTTATCAAGTCATGGAATTAGAATAAATGGAGAGCACTTTTATTATGTCGCCTTGATTCAATCACCGGAACTATGGCCATAGGGAACCGACAACCTCTCCGGTTTTAACATCAGATAGAGTACTGACAGGGCTTCTCAGCAAACCTATTAACAATCCGTAGTATGAAATCGCAGCGAAGTACAACTGCTCCGAAAACACTGAACAAAATTCAAAATTTGAGAGACCGGCTCCGTTATTTTCGAGGACTCGGCCGTTAGGGCCGGACATCGAAATCACCGACCCGGCCCAAACTTTTTCCCTGGATACCCCCATGGGTCCGCATCATCAAAAGGGACACTATATGGTCCAGATCATTGAAACATAAAAATGGCGAAATATCAAATTTTGAAAACTCGAAAATCGGATAAAAATAACCGAACGACCTGGGTCCAAAGTTAGTGTGGCAATATTATGCACATGCCTAGGCAACAAAAACATGTTATAAGTTGGTTCGAGATTTCGATCGCAAACTGGTTTTTTCAACTTTCGAAAATGGTTTTTTAATTTTTAAAAATCCATATGAAAAAACCGCATCACGGCTCTTCCGTTATCTTGTGGAGCATTAAATTCTGCGTCGAATAAGCTAAATGAGATAATTTAATTTTTAGCCCCCGTTCGGATCTATAGATCCTGAAATAGGCAATCGAAAAAAGAGTTTCCATAACCTCATCAATATGGTACTCATTTTGAAGCCCAAATCGAGTACTTCATTTTTTGTGTTGACAGTTTGACCTGAAAATTTTAGTACCATGAAATTTCTAAAAATCTTGAAAATTCTGATATTTTAATTATAATAAGAAAAAAGTTCAAAATCGCACTCCGGCGATTATCTCATGTTGTAGCATAGAATTCTGCGTCGAATAAGCTAAATTCAAATATTTTAAATTTTAGCCCCCTTTCGGATCTATAGACCTGAAAGAGGCAGTCCAAAAAAAAAGCTTCCATAACGTCATCAATATAGTACTCATTTTGAAGCCCATATCGATTACTTTATTTTTTGTGTTGACAGTTTGACCTAAAAATGATTTTAAAACAAATTATTATCATTCAAATTCACAAAATTATAAAACATTTTTTTTTAAAACTAATTATTAGGTTGGTGCAAAAGTCTTGCTGTTTTTTGACGCTCGGAAATTCCGACACCTCCCGTCTTTTGTTTCTGACCGATCACCATTTACTTTTTCACAAACGTTGAGCGCTTCCATACTCTCTTCAGCGCACGTTATCTCAGATCTGGCCAATCGATAATACAGACACAGTTCAGATTCAATGTCAGCGACATTGACCATCATATGGGCATACTAATTTGATTGACATTTCTCGAAGGAAAGTGTTGAGGCCAAATTGAAACCACAGTTGCGAAGTATGATGGTTATACATCTCAGTGGTGTTAGTGGGATAAATTGTCTACTCAAACACTTCTCGAAATGAGCGCCTAGTTTGAGATGAATCTCTAGTGAGCCATATCAAAAGAAATATCTCTCGCATAGTATTCTTCTCGAATGGGATCGGCATCTCAAAGATGTTCAGCTGTGATGTAGCCCCACTAATTAATTTACCATTTTAGTTTGGAGAAGATGCCACTATCCCTTCAAGCACAGCATTTGCAAAACTATAGTAATCGAAATTATTTCATCGAAATCAGTACATTTGAAATATTTCTGATTCCACTACTAGAGAAAGGCCAGATATCATGCCACTAAAATAAAGTGCAACCCTTCCCCTATTACTGTGAAAAATAACAGATATCTGAGATGCATACTGGATATGATGTATACCTCAAATTAGCACCGTAAAAATCACGATTTTCGGTACTTTTCCAGAAATTCAGGTTTTTGGAATTTTATTATTTTCTGAAAAGGTTTTCATCATCACATAGCCTCGTGGTTTGTGAATGAAGCGCACTTCAGTTGAGGTCGATTTCTCTGGTTATCAAGTCATGGAATTAGAATAAATGGAGAGCACTTTTATTATGTCGCCTTGATTCAATCACCGGAACTATGGCCATAGGGAACCGACAACCTCTCCGGTTTTAACATCAGATAGAGTACTGACAGGGCTTCTCAGCAAACCTATTAACAATCCGTAGTATGAAATCGCAGCGAAGTACAACTGCTCCGAAAACACTTTGAACAAAATTCAAAATTTTAAAGTTGGTCAGACATCTATTTCACGCATACTTCGAGGGGTGTAGTAATTGAAGCCCAGTGTATTAGAGTTCTAGTATACCCCTAAATACTACTGCAGAGGCAGGTCTTGACGATTTGAGGGAAGACAAATATTCGAGCTCAAACTTCACGTCCGAAAAACAGCAAGACTTTTGAACCAACCTGATAATATTAAAATTTCAGAATATTATGAATTTTCAAGGTACTAACATGTTCAAAAATTAATTTCAGGTCAAACTGTCAACACAAAAATGAAGTACTCGATGTGGGCTTCAAAATGAGTACCATATTGATGAGGTTATGGAAACTTTTTTTTTCAACTGCTTCATTCAGGTCTATAGCTCCGAAAGGGGGCTAAAATTAAAAATATTTGAATTTAGCTTATTCGACGCAGAATTCTATGCTCTACAACATGAGATAATCGCCGGAGTGCGATTTTGAACTTTTTTCTTATTATAATTAAAATATCAGAATTTTCAAGATTTTTAGAAATTTCATGGTACTAAAATTTTCAGGTCAAACTGTCAACACAAAAAATGAAGTACTCGATTTGGGCTTCAAAATGAGTACCATATTGATGAGGTTATGGAAACTCTTTTTTCGATTGCCTATTTCAGGATCTATAGATCCGAACGGGGGCTAAAAATTAAATTATCTCATTTAGCTTATTCGACGCAGAATTTAATGCTCCACAAGATAACGGAAGAGCCGTGATGCGGTTTTTTCATATGGATTTTTAAAAATTAAAAAACCATTTTCGAAAGTTGAAAAAACCAGTTTGCGATCGAAATCTCGAACCAACTTATAACATGTTTTTGTTGCCTAGGCATGTGCATAATATTGCCACACTAACTTTGGACCCAGGTCGTTCGGTTATTTTTATCCGATTTTCGAGTTTTCAAAATTTGATATTTCGCCATTTTTATGTTTCAATGATCTGGACCATATAGTGTCCCTTTTGATGATGCGGACCCATGGGGGTATCCAGGGAAAAAGTTTGGGCCGGGTCGGTGATTTCGATGTCCGGCCCTAACGGCCGAGTCCTCGAAAATAACGGAGCCGGTCTCTCAAATTTTGAATTTTGTTCAGTGTTTTCGGAGCAGTTGTACTTCGCTGCGATTTCATACTACGGATTGTTAATAGGTTTGCTGAGAAGCCCTGTCAGTACTCTATCTGATGTTAAAACCGGAGAGGTTGTCGGTTCCCTATGGCCATAGTTCCGGTGATTGAATCAAGGCGACATAATAAAAGTGCTCTCCATTTATTCTAATTCCATGACTTGATAACCAGAGAAATCGACCTCAACTGAAGTGCGCTTCATTCACAAACCACGAGGCTATGTGATGATGAAAACCTTTTCAGAAAATAATAAAATTCCAAAAACCTGAATTTCTGGAAAAGTACCGAAAATCGTGATTTTTACGGTGCTAATTTGAGGTATACATCATATCCAGTATGCATCTCAGATATCTGTTATTTTTCACAGTAATAGGGGAAGGGTTGCACTTTATTTTAGTGGCATGATATCTGGCCTTTCTCTAGTAGTGGAATCAGAAATATTTCAAATGTACTGATTTCGATGAAATAATTTCGATTACTATAGTTTTGCAAATGCTGTGCTTGAAGGGATAGTGGCATCTTCTCCAAACTAAAATGGTAAATTAATTAGTGGGGCTACATCACAGCTGAACATCTTTGAGATGCCGATCCCATTCGAGAAGAATACTATGCGAGAGATATTTCTTTTGATATGGCTCACTAGAGATTCATCTCAAACTAGGCGCTCATTTCGAGAAGTGTTTGAGTAGACAATTTATCCCACTAACACCACTGAGATGTATAACCATCATACTTCGCAACTGTGGTTTCAATTTGGCCTCAACACTTTCCTTCGAGAAATGTCAATCAAATTAGTATGCCCATATGATGGTCAATGTCGCTGACATTGAATCTGAACTGTGTCTGTATTATCGATTGGCCAGATCTGAGATAACGTGCGCTGAAGAGAGTATGGAAGCGCTCAACGTTTGTGAAAAAGTAAATGGTGATCGGTCAGAAACAAAAGACGGGAGGTGTCGGAATTTCCGAGCGTCAAAAAACAGCAAGACTTTTGCACCAACCTAATAATTAGTTTTAAAAAAAAATGTTTTATAATTTTGTGAATTTGAATGATAATAATTTGTTTTAAAATCATTTTTAGGTCAAACTGTCAACACAAAAAATAAAGTAATCGATATGGGCTTCAAAATGAGTACTATATTGATGACGTTATGGAAGCTTTTTTTTTGGACTGCCTCTTTCAGGTCTATAGATCCGAAAGGGGGCTAAAATTTAAAATATTTGAATTTAGCTTATTCGACGCAGAATTCTATGCTACAACATGAGATAATCGCCGGAGTGCGATTTTGAACTTTTTTCTTATTATAATTAAAATATCAGAATTTTCAAGATTTTTAGAATTTTCATGGTACTAACTCGATCCACGATCGTTTTCAGGTCAAACTGTCAACACAAAAAATGAAGTACTCGATGTGGTCTTCAAAATGAGTACCATATTGATGAGGTTATGGAAACTCTTTTTTCGATTGCCTATTTCAGGTCTATAGATCCGAACGGGGGCTAAAAATTAAATTATCTCATTTAGCTTATTCGACGCAGAGATTAATGCTCTACAAGATAACGGAAGAGCCGTGATGCGGTTTTTTCATATGGATTTTTAAAAATTAAAAAAACATTTTCGAAAGTTGAAAAAACCAGTTTGTGATCGAAATCTCGAACCAACTTATAACATGTTTTTGTTGCCTAGGCATGTGCATAATATTGCCACACTAACTTTGGACCCAGGTCGTTCGGTTATTTTTATCCGATTTTCGAGTTTTCAAAATTTGATATTTCGCCATTTTTATGTTTCAATGATCTGGACCATATAGTGTCCCTTTTGATGATGCGGACCCATGGGGGTATCCAGGGAAAAAGTTTGGGCCGGGTCGGTGATTTCGATGTCCGGCCCTAACGGCCGAGTCCTCGAAAATAACGGAGCCGGTCTCTTAAAAGTTCCGATCTTTGGATTTGCTGCAATTTATTTTCAATCTGTTGATTCGGGCTATAGGATCGCCCCAACTAGGGACTTCTCTGTTTCTCCAAATTTATCTCTCCTTGGCGGTTGTGTGGGAAATGATGGGTCATCGTTGTCTAGGGCTACAAATATTAATATTTGTTTGCAATGTTCTAGAGTGCTATTGAATTTCTAAATTCAGTCCAATGGGGAACTCGTTACTGCCTTCAGGTGTCTGACAGTTCGTTGAGTCAGATTTAACTAGGGAAAGTTCGTTAGGTCAGCTTCTTTATTTAACTTTCCCGATTTCTCAGGTGTCTGACGGAGGTGAAGCTGTCGGCCTCGGCGATGACCGACCATCTGCCCAAATCGGTGAGTCCAAGTCAAGTCCAAGACGGTATCAGGGATGTGCATGAATCAGGGAATGAGTTAATCAAAATTCTTGGATATTGTATAAATAATAACTACCCAGAGACCTTTTATCGAATAGTAGCTCTCTCTCTCTCTCTATTCTGCACACTCCCTCGCGGGACAGAGCGATGAGATAGTGTGCAGAATGGAGAGAGCCAAAACTGAAAACACATCAATCGCCTTTCATAACAGGTGGCCAACACGCTGGAGCGGCTGGTGGAAACGCAGCACGAGTTGCCGCCACCTGCAGCAGTCGTAGTGGAGCAGCCGCAGCCCCTCCCGACCTGAGACGGGTTACGGTAGCTACAGTACCCCGCCCCGAACTGTTATCGATTGATTCAGCGACTACAGTACTCCCTAGTATCTATTGAATGGTTACAGTACGCCCCAAGCCATCCCTCTTGACCTCATATTATCGATTTGTATCGATTAGCATACTGTGTACATATATGCAGATAGGCACGGAGTAGCGAATATTGAACATTGGTGCAAATCTTGTTGTAAAGAGAGCTTATTACCGTATTATTTGAGATACCGTAGTGATGTTTTATCGATTTTTTGTGCACGATTTGTTTGTCGATCTAACCCCAAATCACCGTATTATTATATATGAAAGCTCCCATCATTATTGTGAATGGGTTTCTTTCCTTTCCCGGTTGCAATTGTTGTTTTGTCACGGCTTGTCCCTGAGAGCTTACTACTGTAGGAGCTTGATTATTGATTGATTCTAGAGCTACCGTATCCCCTCCCCCTGATTCCCGTGAAACCCCCTCATTGTGCTGTTCTATGCCGCCTCTCCCTGGAAATCGGGTCGTTAATTCGTTTCGCGAGCACATTTCACAATCAGTGAACGAAGAAACTTATCATCTCCTAACCTTGTTTATTGATTCACTTTCTCACATCAGAGCGAGACATATTATAAATTCGAATACTAATATACGATGGTTGTATCATAATAAAGATAATTTTGTGTTGAACTGGATCGGAAAATGCATGGTTCATGGCCAAAGAAGTTACTGTGTGATGAGATGAGAGTTGAGAGAAAGAGAGAAGGTGATAGTGCCGCTCATTTTCCGTTTAGGTATCGATCGCTTCCTGTTTTGAGGTTACGGTAATCCCCTGATTTCGTTGTAGGAGCCTCGACGGTTGTTGATCCGCTCGGGCGTCTTCCTTTGGTGAGTGTTTTGTTGTTGTTTACTGGGGGACTCTCCTTTTCGCACACTGGGTCGATTTGCGAGTGAGTGTGCAAAATGGAGAGACAGCGACCCGTATTCGAACTCTGGAAAAGTCAGTTCTCGATCGCGCCGAACCCCCATTGAGCAAGGACAGTTCACACATCGGAGCCAGCTGTTATCTAGTAAGAGTCTAGCAGGCGCTCTCTCATTTGCGCACGCTATCTCGTCGGTGAGAGACGGCGAGAAAGTGTGCAGAATGGAAAGAGCGCAGAGAAAGGAGTCAACGAGTGCATTGCGCCATTAGAAGAGGAGCAGAGAACGCTCATTCTCTCTTCGTTCCACGTGCTCTCTCGCTCGTCCGCCTGACCTCAGACTCTCCTCGTTCTTCCTGCTCTCTAGTCCCTCCGTCTGACCGTCTGCCGAGAATCTATAGAACAAGAGGCGCAGTTCTTTGCATGGAGGCCAAAGGAGCATCCCTGAGGTTTCCAATTTTTCCTGAAATGCATTCTTCGACGTCATTCTCGGGTGTTTTTGACAGTTGGTTGTTCTACCTTTTTTTCACCGATCAACGATTGGGCGAACCCTTCCTGCGTTTCTTTTCTGTTTCTCTGTGAAGAGCGAGAGAATCTTTCGATTGTGCCCATTCCGTGATCTACCTTGACTTCCTGGAAGGGAAATGTGGTTGAATTATGGGGGGTTAGTTATTTCACCATTTAATCGAGCTACTATCACCATGTCGGCGATTGTTCCTTTTCATGATACTCGTGAAACATTATCTAACCGGCGCCGCATTCAGTGAATCCACTGAACATGCCTATTTTGATATGCGTGTTTGATTCACATCAATAATCTTATTTTCTAAACCCGCCTCATCGCTGTTACAGAGTTTTCTTTTGATCCGAAGGAATGCCAGATGTCAATCGTGTGCTCCTCGTTTTTCAAAATAATATCAACAAAATCTAAATTTTACCGATTCTTCGCTTGTTCATCTATTCTATCAGTTTATCTCTCAGACCTTTCAATCGAAATTCCTCTCGAGATCTACTATGATATATCATTCCATTGCTTCCGTAATCACCCGTGATTTTCCTTTACGTGGACGCCTTCGATCTCGATCCATTCACCTCTCTCCAGACGCGCTCCTCTAATGGTCACCGCAGACGCGTGTGAAGCGGATGCGGTTACAGTAACCCAAGCGCGACCATCACCGCATCCCTCCTGGATCTTGGGTTGTGCCACCGAGGGTGATCTGCTGTTCTTCGGGCGACTACCGGATAGGTAGCTACCGTACTCCTTTATCTACATGACGTTGATGACAGAATCCTACAGTAACCGTTTACCTACAGTACCGTGTACTTTTCCTACCGTATCTCTTAGCGCCACCGGCGACTTCGAGGAGGCCGTTCTCAACGTGGGTCAGCGCCACGAGCGTGGCCGCCGGCTGTTCCACGTTGGCGTGGCGGCGCGCCGCGAACCTATCGTGGCGCCAGACTCCGCCAAGTTAGCCACCGACGCGGAAGATGGCGTGCCAGATGCTGACCATCTCTGTATCGTGCACGCCGTTCAGAAGGGTGTGCTCGCGCAGTCCCTAGCGGAGACACTGGCCGAGCTTGAGCCGGACGAGATACAGGTGTGGTGCGATTAATCTCCCGCTTCATCGCTGTTTCACAATTTCCTTTTTATGGGTGAAAAGTATAGGAGTCTAATGAATCCATGGTATATCTTTCTATCCACTAACGTCTTGTTTCCCATCTCCTCACTTACGGTAGAATAGTGATATGGTGTATAGGCGATGTTTCCTAAGGGTTACGGTTACGGTAGCCGACGAATTCGAGGTGTACACTGTCGACGTTGACGTGGAAACGAAACGGGCCGCTGCGAGGTTCGCCCTCGCCAAGGTCAACTGCGCCTACAACGACATCTTCTCGAAGGAGTGCCGCGACTCGGGGGTACGGTAGATCCGGAAAGGAGGATTACGGTAGATATGTTGTCCCTTCGGGTTACGGTAGTTCGCTATCCGGAGCTCGGTAGGTCAGCGTCTATGGTATCTAGTCAGGATATCGATTGGATTACGGTATCGCCTCGGGATATCGATTGGATTACAGTAGGTCACGGATTACAGTAGCTATCCGCAGGGTGCTGAGGCGTACTACTGCTCGCAGCTGGTAACAGAGGCGTATAAAGGCGCCGATGTGGGCTTTCCGCCTCACAAAATGTCGTTCGGAGGCAAGAACGGAGAGGTGGATCCCTACTGGATAGAGTACTATAGGTGAGAGGGGGAGATACCGTATAAGGTATGGATCGAGAACTGTTTTTTTCACTAACCTAAACTAACCTATCGAGAACTGACACTTGATGTTCAGCTTTTACGGTTTGCCGAGGATTACTGTAGGAATGAATATCTAACTCTCTCCATTTTGCATACCTTTTTGTATGTCTAACCCACATATGAGTGCGCTGAAAGGAGAACATAAAAATGAGATCGCGGATCGAGAACTGACGATTAGGGGTACGGTAGTCGATCGATAACTGAATACCGTAATCCCTCCTCACAGACAGCGAAAGTGCACCGTACCCGTGGGAGAGGAAGGATCGCATCCGGGAAAGTTGGTGGAAGCAGAGAAGCTCACGATGAGAATAAGGTATACGGTAGGGAATGAATATCGATTACTGTATATAATGGTTAGAGTACGGTAGCTGGAATGTTCAGTAGATTATCGATTACTGTTGACTACGGTAGCTTATCGATTACTGTAGCTCATACTATAAAGTACGGTAGCTGCAGTGTACGGTAGATTATCGATCTTATCAACTATGGAATATAGTCGATCAGGATGCGGTAGCATATTGATCTACAATATTAGAGTATAGTACCTTCTGTGGTAGAGTATGAACATTTTCTATACGGTAGCTTATCGATTAATGGAGTCTGGATTACGGTAGACAATTGATCGATTTGCAGTGTGCGCGTGACATCGAAGCTGGTGTCCTCGCTCGCCAATCGCGCCGCAGCTCTGCAGCGACCGCACTGGATCGGCGGTAGGTCACGCTGTTGTTTGGTGGGATTCCGTAATTAGGAATTATCGATTCTACTGTAGCTATGTGTAAGTTATTCGTTGATATGTTGTTCGAATTCTTGTCAGAATTATTGGTTACACTGAATCGCAATGAAATATGAGAGCGGTGTGAAACGGCAAATACGAGGGTTATCCTAAAATCTGTTCAAAGTGATAAGTAAGAAGGAGTGTACGGTATTTTGTGGTGTGTGGTAGGACGACAAACGATCGATCTATTTTTGCCGCTGCTTCACAGTAGGCCACGCTATCATCTGATATTACACGGTAAATAATCATGGGTTGTTTTGGATCTCCGGTGGCACTTCGTGAATTGCTGATCATTGCCCACCCAGATAGTTGAATGCATCGTGAAGCGACGAATCAGAGAGTCAAATATCGGTTAGAAATCATGATGAGCGCGATTTAAATTCGGTTGTTGTTGATTACGGTAGCGATTATTGATTCTTCTACGGATTCACAGTAGGCCGCGCTCTAGATCGATAGGATACGGTAGTCGTAGATGAGTTGTTTGGGTGAGCAAACGTGGCAATATTGGTGATCATGCAGCAACCAGAAACTTGAATCCAGTTTGAAGCAGCAAATCACACGGCCAAACATTGGGTCGAATAAATAAATATGTATTTGCGTGGTTGCAGCTATTGAGCAAGCAGTTATGTAGCCGCTCGTATCCTGCCGGGCTAATTGATTATCTTTTTTGATCCAGTTTTCGAAGATAAGTTGTTTCGATACCTTTTCGTACAATTATTAGGGAGCGAGAATCTCTCTTATACTTGAATGAGGTGTGAAGCGATAAATCAGATGCCCGAGCATCGATTTCGGTAGTTGCGGTTTCCGATAGGATGAACAATTATCGATTTTTTGCAACGTCACTATTGGTCACGCTATAGATTGGAAAAGCACAGTATTCATTGAGAAGCTATTTTGTGTCAGAATTCATCATCGTGTGATTAGCGAGAATGAATCATCCAGAAAATTGAATACAATGTAAAGCTATAAATCACGGGGTCAACGATCCTTCAGGTTTTAAAAATATCAGCATGAACTCAATTGCCGTTCAGTTATGACTAGGGTTCTCTTGTTGGAAAAAATATCCTATTGGAATTCCATTCCATACCGCTCTTTTCCAAGGAATCGGTCGCCAATGGCCGGAGTACTAATGGAATTCCACTAAGAATTGGAATTCCATCTCAGAATGGAATTGAGACCGTTCATTTTAGCCATTCGCCATTGAGTGAGGCGGTAATGGAATTCCATTAGCTAGTGGAATTCCGAACGACAGCGAGGGAGAGGGAAATGGAAGGAATGGAATTGCGTCACTGCTTTGTTCTCACTATTGGAATTCCGGAATTGATTCCATCAAGAGAACCCTAGTTGTGACGAATTAAGTTCGGAAGATCACTTATCGATTTTCTCTGCAGGTTCTGCGGTCGAGCTGCGAGGTGGTACCGAGTTCGACGTGGTCCAACCGCGATCAGGTGAGAGTACGGTAGCCATATCGATTGACTGGGTTATGGAGATGTGGGGAGTTGGAAATGAATATTGCGAAAGAATTCTGAAATCGTTTTCTTCCTGAACAAAGAATCACACCCATGTTGTTTGGATTCGCTTGTTCACAGTTTCAAGATGATCTCAAAAGTTTAGAAAATTTTCTTTGATAATTCTCCCAAGATGTACTTTTCTTCAATAACTATATTCGAGTGGCTACTGTATCCCAAGTAGCTCAAAACAATTGAATGTTGTCAGACCGAAGAGTAGCTCTCTCTCCCTCTCTACTCTGCACACTCAACCGCCGAGCAAACGTGTGAATGTGCCGAATAGAAAGAGAGGGTTTTTTTCGATCCGGAAACCATGCAGTTCATTGCTCTCTGTTAAGGCTAGATTGTCATGTATCCGAATTTATGGTCATTTAAAAAAAATACTACAATTTTTGCAGGCTCGGTGGTGTCTCGATGCGCGGGCGCCACACGCGACCAGACGGCCGCCGCGATCGGAGTGGCGCGCGCCGCGCAGCCTGAGTGGGCGGAGCGACCGTGGCTGGCGCGCGGCGACGTGCTGCGCAAGACCGCGCAGGTTTGTCATGAATAGTATAGGGGTGTCCCATAAGTCTTGAGAATTTTTTTTGTTTTTGTTTTTGTTTTTTATTTCTTCAACAGTTTACAATAATCAATAATCAATGGATGCCCCCTTCGAACCCTCGACCTGTCTCCATCTTTCGGGCAGGGTCTTAACACCTCTCTTCCAAAACTCGGGAGGCTTAGAGATGATCCATTCGGTGAATGCCCGAACGAGTGAGTCTCGGTCCTTGAACTTCCTTCTCCTGCAGAAGTCAGACAGTGAGCGAAAACAATGGTAGTCGCAAGGGCTAATGTCAAGGAAATATGGTGGATGGGGAAGCCATTCCATATTAAGCTCGTCCAGTTTGGTCTGGGTGATTTTCGCGTGATGGGGGCGCATTGTCCATCAACATCAGGATTTTTCCCTCGCTCATGAGTTCGGGAGGGACCCTGACCGAGGTGTTAGGGGCGAGGATCTCCCAAGAGAGGGGACCGAGGGAGCAGAAGAATAAGTACAGCATTTCCCTCTTTTCGTGCTGCTCCTTCTTCGGGGTGGGCTGGGGCTTTTCATCCACGTCGCACCACTGCAGTCTCCTCTCCGGATTATCACAGGTGATCCACTTTTCATCTGCTGCGATGATGGAATTTACCCATCGCAGATTCGATCCACGAGAGAGCAATTCCCGACACACCTCAATTCGCTTTTTGAGTTGTGCCTGGGAGAGGTCATGGGGAATGACTTGGGGGAGCTTCGCTGTATTTCCCGCCCGATGGAGGGTCCGAGACACGGTGGTCTTGGTAGTGCTAGTCTCTGCCGCCAACATGCGCACACTCTTCTTCGGATCCTTCTTCAGCGCAGTGAGAACTCGAGAGGGTTTGCGAGAAATTGGGCGACCGGATCGGGGTTGGTCATCGAGGTTATAATCTCCTTTCTTGAAGCGGGTGTACCAACGATGGCATGTAGCAAGGGAAGGGGCATCCTCTCCATCCATAAGCACCAGGTCCGCATAAGCGTTTTTGGAAGTACGACCAAGGCGGAAGGAACGAAGTAAGACAGCGCGTTTATCGTGATGTCTCCATCACTAGAATGACTGTGGCAAATTCTAAACTGATGCAATGCCAATACCCCTGCGACGTCAGCATGATGCAATAGTTTGTTTACAATTTGCATTTCGAAATCGGGGCATTCGATTGCGCAACAATGATTTACGGAGCATTTCTCAAGACTTATGGGACACCCCTATATGTGTTAATGGCGCGAGGTATGGCACCATACATGGTTGATATGGCAGAGTTCGTTCGAATCCCCATCTGAAAAAAGGACAAAGTTAGGTGAAAGTCGATGTCGTTTCTTTTTTATTTTCACAGTAGTCTCAAATCACTTGATAATACAAGACCGCAATACCTGGAAATTTTCCTTTGATCCATACGCAATTATTTTCGTTAGATGTGCACATGTGTGATCACCGAGAGAAAAAAAAACGTTTGATCTTGCTTGTGGGCTGGGCTAAATTTTCTCCAATTGAACTCTCTTGTTTGGAGTTTCAGCATGACCTCAAAGCCACTTGGTTTTACCAGATTGCAATCTTGTAGCTGTGGTGAATGAAAAATCTTTTTCGTTTGATTTCGCTAGAAAAATCAAAGATCAAAGACCAAGAATCGCTAATTTGGAATGGATTTGCAGTTGATCCGTGAGCACCTCGAGCCACTGTCGCAGGCGGAGTGCGAGGACAACGGAAAACCTATCTACGAGGTACTGTAGTCGATTATTAATTTTTGCACTGGTACTGTAGTTAAGGATTACGGTTACTGAAACGGTAGAATACGGTAGCTTTGTTCATTAGGACACGGTATCACGGTACATTTACTCATGATTATGCTAGTCAAATCGTAGAATTCGCAAAGACATTTGAATCGTTCGCGAATTGGACTCGTTTTCTTGAGCTTCAACACAGTCGGAAAGCCTCGGAATATTCTTCTACAGCAATGATCCTGGGCGTTCGTCAAAAAATAACCTACGATTTTGCTTTGCAACAAATAAATTATCTATAATTCTATAATTGTCTAGGCGAGAATGGACGTGGCGAGCTGTGCCGAGACCTTCGACTTCTATGGGGGAGTTGGTGAGTAGAGGGGTACGGTAGACGAGAGTACGGTAGTGGATGAATAAGCTGGAGGAATGGGAGATCTGGGTACTGTAGACGTTTATGCGAGTGGAGCATAGTATTGCCGGATCGAATAGTATTCCTCTCTCCATTCTGCACACTATCTAGCCTGAATGATGAATGAGTGTGCAAAATGGAGAAAGTACTGTTCCATCCGGCTACTCTGATGGAGAATAACGTGGATCAGGATATGGTTATTGTTAGGTACGGTGCTTGAAATTATGGTTCCTTTCAGTTGGATTACATTTTTCGATGGCAGATTGCACTTGTGAGTTATGAGTTTCACCGTGGTTTCAAAGCGTCTTGATTATCGACTGTGGCAATGATGATCTGCTGAGCTTTGAAAATAATGTAATTGTGTCGCGAATAGCTGATTTCTCCATTCTGTACATTCTTCAGTAAGTCAATAATATTTCAATCAATTAACGAGAATATTCGAATATTTATTCGAATAATAATTCGTTTGAGCAATCGATTAACAAAGGAATAACGAGAAATGGGTTGACGAGTTTTTTTATTCGAATAACAGGACGAGAAAAGGCAAACAAACAATCGAATACAAAGAATATTCGATTGACTCATTCGAATAACGATTTCAATATCTATTTGGCTCATTCGATCGGCGGTATCTACTCTTTAGTTTCTCTGACTGGCGAGATAGTGTGCAGAATGGAGGAGCGGTCCACCGCAGGAGCTAAGCATTAATCTATCCTGTGAACAAATTAAATTTAGAGTTACCCTTAGATAGTTGGTTTGCTCCATTTTTCAACGTTATCTCAAAGCCTTGGAATAATATTCACTGGCAATGCCGTTGAGAGAAAATAATCGGAAACCTGATATTATCCAAGATAGTTTGATACCTGGGCTCGCGAGTTTACTGTTTCATCATGAAGACAAAACTTCTAGATGATTATTCTTGTCAATGCTGTAGAGAACGCTGCTCTAAAATTCCTTCATACAATCTGAAGCTACAGTATCAGTATTACAGTAATCCCTCCCCATTACAGGTTCCTCCCTGGCTGGTGCCCACTTCCCACTGGACTCATCCCGCTTCGCGTACACTCGCCGTGAGCCGGTCGGAGTGGTCGGATGCGTCGGTCCGTCGCCGCTTTCCATTTATCGTTCCGCCAATATCGCTAATTCCGCCCGCCCCCTTCCCGCTAACCACAGTATTGCCCCGACTTCCGCGAGTACTGTAGCTTGCAAACCCGCTAAATACAGTAGTAAACCGGCAGTTGCGAGAGTTGTTGATTGGAATTCGCCTAAGAACGCGCAGAAACTGATCAAGGCGATGATAGGAACAAGGCAGTACAGTACGCTGGCGAGAGCCGTTGTGCGGTTCTGAAAATCTGATTGATAACTGAGTTTTTGCTATTGTTTATAGGATTTTGCATGCGAAAAAGCCATCCAGCCGAGCTTTGAGCTAATAATATTTAATAAGTATGTGCCGATTGAACCCATTGCGATACAGTTTCATGCCGACTCGATAAAGCACTTGACCTGTCTGGAAGGAGTGGATTAATCTTTGATCTTTGGTGTGATCTTTGATCTTTCAGGAGCGTGGAATTACCCGCTTCAGACGTGCTCGTGGAAGACGGCACCTGCACTCGCCGCAGGTACGGTAGGGGGATACGGTAGGCAGATAGTATCGATATTATCGAATTGTCTCCATTTTGCACACTTCTTGGAAATACTAGAGGAGTGTGCAGAATGGAGCGAGCTGCAAACAGTAATGGCATCCCTTTTGATACTCGTGCCTGCTATTTCCTACTCATGATCGGATGTAGACAAATGAAATGATCTCGGGGATGGTAGGTCGTCAGGAGGAATAATGTAGAGATTGTGATAGACGTTGAAGTGCGGTTGTTCATCAAAACTACGATAGGATCTGGGGAACTACAGTTCATCATGAGCACAATAGAGCTTACCGTGTCTGTTGAGGGTATGGTAGTCCTATCGTTATCACAAGCAACATTTTATTAAATCAGTTCTTGATGTGATACGGTAGTCCATCAATACTACTGTATTATCAGGCAATTCCGTGGTGTACAAGCCGTCTCCGCTCTGCCCTCTGACGGCGCGACTTCTCGGCGAGGTTCTGAAGGAGGCCGGACTGCCCGACGGCGTGTACAACGTCGTGCAGGTATACGATAGTCTGCTTGTGTGGCGTGTACAGTACTAATTGCTCTAGATAATGCATATACGGTAGCTGAATCTAATACATAAAGAACATTACTAATTGCGGACTGATTGGTGCATCGTGTTCTTTCACAATTGCCAGGGCGAGGGCGAGACGGGCGCTGCACTGGTTGAGAGCCCGAACGTCAACAAGGTCTCCTTCACGGGAAGCATCCCCACCGGCAAGAGGATCATGCAGGTAAACGGTATCGATTGTTGTCCCTGAATCAGGGGGGTATACGGTACTCTTGAGTATCAAATACTAATCATGCAGGTAGAAAATTTTTCGAGAAAAGAAGCAATCTGGCAGAGCTTCGTGAAAGCATGGTGCATTCTCGTTTCGCTGACTAGTCAATTCCTTGTGCGGTGTAGGACACGGGTGCTCAAAATGACCAAATACCAGCATTAAAAAACAAGGGAGCGCGGCGGGCCAATGAGCGCGAGGGGCGGGACTTGGCAAATTTCCCAACTTGCGTTGCGGTCACGCAACGCATTCGCGTTCTCCTCTCGGCGTTCCTCCATTTTGAACTTTCGCGCGCATGTTCAAATACGGTTTTAGTCATTCCCCTTGCTCATCTTGGCAAAATGCCAGCCCGATTTCACCGCCGTTTTTAATGACTGGTCTTGAGCACCCGTGTAGGAAGGTTGATTTACCGGACTCATCCTTACAACCCAAAATACTGATTTGTTTAATCTAACGTAGATTATCGATTGACCACCTCTGGTATACGGAAGTGCTTCTAGAGTGAATAATAACTCTCTCCATTCTGCGCACTGTTTCGTATGCCAGATCGTCGAAAGAGTGTGCAGAATGGAGAGCGCTACTATTTGATCCGTCATGATTACGGTAGCCTGAAATATCGATTCACATTTCATCCCGCCCCTGATTCAGGCGTGCGCCGCCCGATCGATCAAGCCGCTGACGCTCGAGTTGGGCGGCAAATCCTCCCTCATCATCCTCGAGGGTACGGTTGTAATCTGGGCGGGACCATAATTATTGATTAATTAAAATCAGTATTTATTCACTCCTTGTAGAATATATAGTGGCTCCACCTCGTATATTTTCCTTTATCGGGAAACTATTGGAATAGATGCAAGCAATCACCTGCTTTATTGATGTCGCATGGTTTCCCTTTAGCCGGAAAAAAATTGAGGAATGTAATGTCATGTGTTCTACGAACCTCATAATTATTTATTACATAATAGCTATAAACAAGGCGAAACAAGTGATTACGTATTCATGAATTCATAATTAAATAGAAAAAAATATTAATTAATAATATTTAGATGCGGATGTGGATTCTGCAGTAGCGGGCGCGATGATCGCCAACTTCTTCTCGCAGGGACAAGTCTGCTCGAACGCCAGCAAGGTACGGTAGATATCGATTGATAGGATTGAGAATATGGTATCTATGATTCGATCGAGCAAGGTACGGTAGATGAAAGATTGTGTGACCCTTGGTGAAGTAGTGGACGATTTATCCGATTGAGCTACTGTAGGATGAGTTGGCTGTTTATCGTTTGATCGAATTGGATACGGTCACATTGCTGGATTAGCGAGCGAAATTTGGATGCTGTCAATAATGATTAGGAAAATTACGGTAGAATATGATAGCGTCTCATACAGGTACTCGTCCATCGATCGATACTCGGCCCCTTCACCGAACGACTCGTCGAGAAGACCAGGAACATGAAGGTATACGGTAGTTTTATGGATTTATCGATTGTTTACGGTAGCTTAATCAACTTCTAGCGGTGGTTGGAGAAACATAAAATTTTACTTAAGGTAGTACTTATCTCATAGTTTCTGTCCCGAAAATTGTTACTGTCACCAGTTGGGTTTGAGTTTCAACTATATTGTAAGTCTTCTGTAATTTATTTTTCGCAATGTCATTCCGTCTGTGTTGAAAAATAATACAATATTTTTGACCTATGTACTGATTCAAAATACTGCAACTATGCAATTACTTGGGCTTGTTTGATCTGCGCTTCAACAGAGCATTAAGTCCTCGTGTAATTCCTCTTAGGTAATATCTCGGAGAGTAATTGTTCACAAACCAACAATACATTTATAGATCGATCGATAATGTTCTGAAAGTGACACGCTAGCTCCATGATCATTTATCGATTGATAACTAATCGATAATCAATCAACAATCAGTCCCTCTTTTCAGGTAGGCGATCCCTTCGACGAGTCGACTCGGGTGGGCGCGGCTATCTCGCGCGAGCACATGCACAAAGTGAAGGCGTACATCGATGGTGAGACGGATTACGGTAGGAAGTAGATCATCGATTACCCTGATCAGGGGCGGTCGCGGCGGGAGCCCGTCTGCTGTATGGCGGCCGCGAGGTTACGGTACCCGGCCTGGAGGGCGGATTCTACCTCGAACCGGCCGTTCTCACGGGTATCCAGGAGAGTATGGTCGTGTACAAGGTACGGAGGATTACGGTAGCCAGTGATCACGGTAGGTTTGTCATCACTAGTCGGCACTCTCTCCATTTTGCACACTCTCTCGTTTGTCTGATCGGCGAAAGAGTGTGCAGAATGGAGAGAGCTAAATTCAGGAGGAGATCTTCGGCTCGGTGCTGCTGGTGCTTCCGTTCGACGACGAATCCGAAGCCGTGAGGTAGGTCGGAAGAAGATCGACTACCGTAACCCGCACTCACTTTGCAGAATCGCAAACGACACGGACATGGGCCTGGCAGCCGGCGTGTTCACCAAGTGAGTGTGGTTCGGCAAGATTTGGGAAAAGTCGTCTCTCGATTATACCACGTGAAATCAAGTTAATGGAAGAAATGGCAGGAATCTGAGCAAGGCGCACAAACTGGCCGCCAGACTCCATGCGGGCAACGTCTACGTCAACACGTACAATGACGTCTGTGAGTATACGGTAGATAGTCAATCATCGATAGCCAACGGTCGTGTAGGCTACAGTATAATATTCGGTCCGACAACACTAGTTCAGGGCATATATAGCGCTTACCATACTCCTATTTGATTGGCTGCAGTAGTGATGCTCCGGATCCAATAGTAGCTTTCTCCATTCTGCACACTCTCTTATCGTTCTGGGAGGCGAGATAGTATGCAAAATGGAGAGAGCTACTATTCGATCCGACTCAACTAGCCTACAGTACATCTCTAATTTCAGCTCCCTTCGTTCCCTTCGGTGGATACGGTCAGTCTGGGTTCGGACGCGAGAATGGAGTGGCCGCTCTCGAACACTACACACAGACGAAGAGTGTATTCGTGAACACGGATGAGAAACTGACGAATCCATTCGAGTAGGCTGATACAGTACAATAATAGTTACAGTATTCCCCCCCCCCCCATCGTAACTACAGTATGCATTCCCTTGCCCTTACTGTAGCCTACAGTATGCATGTATTTACGCTCCCTTTCACTAGCAGTGAGCAACCATTCTACAATAACTTATGTTTGATCTACCCTACAAATTACTGTAACGAGTATTCCGTCTTGTATTCACATTCCGCATGCGTTTATGGTTGTAAATAATACAGAGACCGAGTAGAGAGAATAAATCGATAATTTATGCTTTGTATTTACCATCTATCGTATACGATTATTGTATCAAAATAAAGATAATTTTGCTTTGAACTTGATCGGGGAATGCATGGTTCATGGCCTAAGAAATTACTGTTTGGTGTGATGAGAATCAATCGGGACTCGCTGATGCGCTCTGCACTCGAGGGATTGCCATCCTCATGTCGTCCTTCTTCGTCGGTCAGGTACGGTAAATAGTTGAGATTTGAGGGCACGGTAAACTGCTTTGGATACGGTATCCAGTCCTGAACTTGATCGGGGAATGCATGGTTCATGGCCTAAGAAATTACTGTTTGGTGTGATGAGAATCAATCGGGACTCGCTGATGCGCTGTGCACTCGAGGGATTGCCATCCTCATGTCATCCTTCTTCGTCGGTCAGGTACGGTAAATAGTTGAGATTTGAGGGCACGGTAAACTGCTTTGGGTACGGTATCCAGTCCTGATCGGGAACTGTAGCCTTGTTGGGGTACGGTTGGCGATGCCGTTGCAATTTTCAGATTTCTCCATTCTGCATACTTTCACTTTGTCTGACCGGTGAGACAGTGTGCAAAATGAAGTGAATCAAAACCGATAGGGCATCTAGGAGTACGGCAGTCTTTGATTGGTAGCCAGCCTTGATATGGGGTTACGATAACCCACGTTGTGGTACGGTTGTTATTAGGTACTGTAAGAAGCAAGAGGTGGGAGAGTTATAGCTGTATAAGCTGAATAATATCGGCGTGGTAAAATAAGAAATAAATAAGAAAAAAACGTGGTAGAATAAGAACTGCACATATTAAGTGTACCGTAATCTACGAATATAGATTACCGTAACCCTTATCGCCTTTTCGCTCATCACCTGGTGGTGCCCAATATCGCGGCGAGTGCACTCGCCCAACAACGAGTACCCACCGACGAAGGCGGGTATTAGAGGTGAATTTTATTTATTTATTTATTAGTCAGTTAGAAGAATAAATATGATGAATTAGCAATAGCCAGACTCGCGTTTCACATTTTTAGGTATGTGGTTTGCATTTTTAGGTATACGCTTCGCCTCAAAAATCATGTGCGGCTTTGGACATTCTCAATCATAATAGTTGTGAAACATGAATGGGACTGCAAAGAAAATCTATGGGCTAGACACCGAAGACGTTTGAAAACAAATAGCTTTTCAGGACTATTTTTGTGTAACTAACAAGGTTGACTGTAATTACCATCTTCCGTTCGCTTTCAACTTTGTATTACCGTTGAAACATGTCCGGGGCTGGTCGAAAAATAAGCTATCCTAGCGGAAGTACAACCAAAAGCGAAAATAATCACACGAAGAAATGCGCAATTCTTGGAGCAAGACTATGATTATAAAAGTGATTAGAACATAGAACTACTGGGAATATTAAATTAAATCAAATAATTATTTAATCCTCCAGCCGTTCCTCCCTCTGCCCTGCACTTCCTCCACTTCGCCACCGTACGGATGGACGACGTGAGTTGATCTTTGATCTTTGATCTCTGACCTTTGATCTACTATATCTTATCTTTGTGGAAACATCAGCCGTGTTATTCAATTGCTTTATTGCGTTTCTGCTTGCTGTGATTTCGAATGGACCGAAGAAATCAAATCGGCATTGCGCTTTAAAAAAAGATATATCGAAATCATGTGGCGCGAATATACAGTGGAAGATACTTTTTGTAAAGGTTGATCGATCTCACATCGAGCTCTACAGCGACGGCATTCTGATATCAGAAGCATGAAACACGGACTCAGTGGGATAAACAATACTGTCATTTTGCATTTATCTCTTCTACTCTTAATTTTAGCACATTTGTAGTGGACTTGCGATGATAGGATTACATATGCTGATTATAATTTTTCTCTCCTTCATGTGAGTTCGATAACTTTTCTATGTGATATCGAGTAGCACGAATCGACGGGACATGGTTTTGTTTTTGAAAGCTTGTTCGTTTATATCGGCTTACTCTAATATAATTCGGGAAGAATTCTTTTATACAGCGCCTGAGGGATGCATTCATGTTTTCGGAATATGATAGTAGAAGTAAGAATTTCCAATACTCTCTCCTTTCTGCACACTCCCTCATCTGTCTGACCAGCGAGGGAGTGTGCGAAATGGAGAGATCCAAATCAAAATGATTTCTCTAGTAGAAGTGTGGAGCACAAGTCATTGAATGCGAGAGCCCTTCAAATGTGATATCAAGATCGTGTGGCACTAATCTACAGGGGCTTTTTTGAGATGCGATTGCTGCTGTACCAAGCATTAGAGCTACGACATTACGATATCAGAATCGTGGAACACGGACTCGCGTGGGCGGGAAATCTGTTTGTTATAGTTTTCACTTATGCGCTTTTATACTGTTCTACAGGGAGTTTTCCGTTTCACGCTCGTAACATAATTCTATTGATGTTATTTTTTTATTAGTCGGCAGAGTACTTATTTAAAAAATTTTTTTATTATAACTCTCCAGGTGACCGTGGCGAACGCGGGCGACTCTCGTGCCGTGCTCTCCCGCTCGGGCAAAGCCGTCGACCTCTCGATCGACCACAAACCAGAGGACCAGATCGAGATGGACAGGATCACCAAGGCTGGAGGTGAGCATCAGAGGAGATTCGGCTTGACGTATTTGTGTCTCACGTCTAGACTAATCGCTCAGCGTAAGGCATCTTGATAGTATTAGAGCAGTGCTGTAGTTATTAAAATTCTTATCAAGAATCAGGAGAAGTAAATAATTAGGTTTCACCAGTTGGATTAGCATTTCTGGTGTTCCCTATACATCAGGGATAAATTCGCGAAGCAATATCGATAGTACAGTTCCCAAAAAGATGAAAATTTAAAACAATGAAGGAGCGTCTCTGATTAGTGTTTCATGCATTCCCTAAAACGTTCGGAGAAACGTCGGCGATGTTCTTGAATCGATGCCTGGTTGAAATATAACATTATATTCCTGCAGGCGTGAATCACACCTGAGCGCGCTTTCCTCTAGAGGAATCTCTGGAGGCGGCGACCCGTTCTCTTGAGAGGGAGAGGACGGGTCGCCGCGCCCTTTTCTCCCTCCTCTCGACCTTGTTTACCAAGATGGCGCACGCTAGACAAGCCGGGTTAGAGGGAAGCGAGGGAGAGGGAGAACGGGACGCCGTCAGAGAACTCTCTCGCACAGGTATGGTGGTGATTGAGGCGGCCTCAACCTCAGCAGGGCACTCGGAGACCATTGCTACAAGAAGAACAAGGTGGGTTGTGAATAGTAGTGATGACAAATCGGCATCTGACTCTCCTCATTTTGCCCACTCTCTCGTTTTTCTGACTGGATAGAGAGCGCGCGAATTGAGGAAAGTCAATTCAGTTTTGACATCTCTAGTGGATAGGAAATGTTCTAGTATGAGTATCCTGATTTTAATAAATTTTTGAACGGGGACTGTTTGACAATTTCGAGCCAGTTGGCTTGGGTTTCATGACTTTTAATTGAACAGACTTTGACGCTGGGGGTTAATGGAGTAGGGGTTGCTGTTCAACAAATGAAAAAAAAATTACAGGTGGAAGACCTGATTATTTGGGGTTTCATGGGTTCGGTTTGACAAGCGGATTTCGAAACAGGAGTTAATGAGATGATCTGACAGTTGAAATCACCAAAGGGCTAATCTGTGCTTCTGCACCCATCTTCCTGTGCTAGTGATAGATTCCAAAACAAAATAAATAAATAATCCCTACTGTAGGCTCTGACACAATAATGCCTACAGATTCTTCGAATCCATTGCCAGCCATGATCCAGAAGCAGTCAATAGACAATAGGGATGTAATTAGGTTTTGGCTCTCTCCATTCTGCACACTATCTCGCCGATCAGAGAAACGAGAGAGTGTGTGGAATGGAGAGAGTCGAAAACTGAAACAACATCACTAATAGACAACTGCAGTGCAGAACAATTAGATGGGGCTCAATAGCTTCATGTTTGGAAGGTTTCGATGACTTATACAAACATTTATATTTAATTAATAATATTTCTTAGCAGATGATCTCGGCGCTTCCGGACGTGAAGATCACGGAGACGACGGAGGAGGATGACTTCATCGTCGTCGCCTGCGATGGCATCTGTAACTCCCTCGAGAGCCAGCAGGTGAGGCCGAAGCCCGGGAATTCAGATGAAATATTTTGGTCGAAAAAAAATATCACGGCCCCCTCCTTTCATATTTCATGATTTGCCTGCTTCAAAACTCGCTCGAGAGC
This sequence comes from Pristionchus entomophagus, assembly GCA_036245825.1. NCBI lineage: Eukaryota > Metazoa > Nematoda > Chromadorea > Rhabditida > Neodiplogasteridae > Pristionchus > Pristionchus entomophagus. The sequence goes on from BTSX01000003.1 coordinate 2,483,751, forward strand.
CTAGGAGCATAATTCAGGGCATAATAGGGAGCAAAAGAAAAAAATCAAATCAGTGCCCGGCACTACTGTGCTTGTGGTCATAATAATAAAAATAGGTGCGGGAATGGCGACAGTAGTACTTTCGGTGAGATTCATATAAAAAACTTATCATTTTGCTCCAGAAGAAAGATGACCCCCATATCATGTTTTATGCGGATGATACATTGACGCATCATTTGGTTGAGGTAGTACATCGGTGGTTTCTGCTTGAACAAAACTTATCAATTCAATGTATGTGATCTCGAATTGAAGTAAATTAAGTAATAATTTAATAATGTAGTTTTAAATTCCTCATTTTCAGGGCGTTGACTTTGTGAAGGAGCGACTCGACAAGGGCATGGCGCTAGCCACCATCTGCGAGGAGGTGAACTATAATTATTTAAAAAATTTCTTTTTATATTTAATTAAGTCGTCTATGCTATTAGTGCACTGATATCCAGTTCATTTACATAAAAAAAATTAAATGAGAGGAACGAAAACTAAATTGAGAGCTTGGACGGTTTGTGCTTCGCCATTAAGCTAAAACATTGATGACACTATGGAACGATGATGGAATCGTGCCCCAGCCATAAATAATTATACAATTTAAAAAATGTTCTTGCTTGCTCAGATGTGCACGGAGTGTCTGGCGGAGTCTATGTCGGGCGACGGCACTGGCTGCGACAACATGACCATCATCATCGCCGACCTCAAGCCGGCGACCCGAGCGACCCCTGCAGCCGAGGAGGTCAAGGCCTAATCCAGTCCAAGGCCCGCCCCCTCTCCCCCTGTTAGAGAAGCCTAGACTCGACTCCATTCCTCTCTTTATTGGGTCCCCCTCGTTATGCAAAGCTATTTTGGAATGAATTAGGACCAGTCCAATCTAGGCTTTGATGTTTGCTAGTGATTGATTGTTATTTGCGTCAAGTATTTATAAATAAAACTGCCAATCGACGCAGATACGGTGCTTGTTTATCGCAAAGTGGACGCAATTACGGTAGCAACAAGATATCGATTGGTGAGATCGGTTTTGATTTGGAGAGAGGCGAGATACCGGTTGGGAACACGAGTAATGATTGAAAGACGAGTAGGATAAGTGACTTCGAGCCTATTTTAGAGTTCAGTGATCTTTGATCTTTGATCTCTATTCGAAAAGGTGATGAATATAGTCGAAGAATACTAGAACCGAGAAGAAGACTAGGGTGATACTGGAGAATACGGTAAGTAGAATACGATCCAGTACGTTGGCCAGGTACTCCCACTCCAGTGCGCATCTGGAAGAATATCGATTGATTGCGGAGTTACGTTAGTACCGTAACTGAGGGATACTGTAAAGGAAGGAATGCGGGATAAAATAACGAGAGAGAAAAACTTATAGCCATCACGCGCGAACTGAGGGGTGGTTAGCGGAGAGAGGGTTAGAGAGATCAAAGATCAACCAAAAATCAAAGATCAACGGAAGGGTGGATGGCATGCGGTGCTGGGAGCGGCGAGCCATTGTTGCCGGATCGAATAGCACTCTCTCCATTCTGCACACTGCCTCGCTGTTTAGAGCGAAGAGGAGAGTGTGCAGAATGGAGAGAGCTCTATCCGATTTGGGGGATACCACTAGTGGGAACATAGGGAGAGTGAACGAAAGCAGCAGGGGAAGGTGGAGGGGATGCCGTCATCTTAGACGGGGCATCTAAGATGCCGTCATCGATCGATCGATCGATATCTCACAGTTTCTTCAGGGTGTTGGGTGGCATGATCGCCGCGATAAAGTCCTGCTCCAGATCAGTCGCGTCGCTACGGATTACGGTATGATTACGGTATCGATCGGTGCACAGTGAGGCTACGGTATGATTGAGATTACGGTACGAACCGATATCGTGAACTATTGATCGCATCATGGGTATATTACGGTAGAGAATTGGTCGAAATTGTAAATGACAAGATGACTTGTGGACTATGGTATTCCCGTTTCCAACGCTCTCCATTCTGCACACCTTTTCTTCGGTCCTTAAAGAGTGATGATAGAGTGTGCAGAACGGAGATAGCTGTGAACCGGTTCGGAATCTTCATTATGGACTACGGTAGCATTGAGCGTTAGATTACGGTAAAGATTACTTTAGGATGATGTATTGATTAACCATGATTGAGAAAGAAAGGACTCCTGAGGAGGATAGACATGAGACAGGAGTTGTGGGGAAGAAGGATTACGGTAGGGTAAAGGGGTACGGTAGTAGGACGGGAATGAGGATTACGGTACCTTCTCATCAGCTTCTGCCTTTTCACTTCTCGAGGATTGCTGACGTTCCGGACAATCTTCCGCTCCGATTGCTGAAATTCAATGGTGAAATGACGCTTTGGAACCTATTTAGGGCCCAATTTTGTGATTATGACCATTATGTTACAAATGAAACATGTTCCTAAAATAGGTTGTGTCTAAAATCTCATGTAAAGAAGTTCGAAAACGTCCCATCATGAACTCAATCAGTTATGTTTCGATGATCAATGATCAGCACTTCATCCCCTCTCTAATCCAATTGTCGACCCCCCTTGCTGACAAATGAATAAGTTATGAATCTCCATCCGATCCCGTGATATGTGATTAATAATGTTGCTATTTCCGTTTTGGCTCTTTCCGCCTGCCGCCCAATCTATTATCACTCTGACTGATTAGAAAGTGCGCAGAATAGAGAGCGCGACTGATTCCGGCAACAATTATGTTTCAAGATGCAATGATAAGTCCTTCATCTCTTTCTTGTTCAATGGTACGCAGTATACTCGTTAAAAATCCCAATAATTAGTAATTATTAATTACTGACTAATTACCTTCTGCTTCAAGTGCATCGTGTACTGTTGAGTGATGGAAGCGAGTCTCCTCTCATAAGAGTAGACGGAGGAGTTTGACATGTCCATAGAGACCGTTCGGAAGAAACGAGACGGGTCCGGCGGCATTTGCTAAAGATTGTTGTTAACTACGGTAGATAAGGGAAGATTACGGTAGATTACGATAGTTATCGATTGTCTAATGATTCAGCTATCTATTTCACGATAATTCAGGGTTCAGGGGGTATTTACAGTGGAGAGCTACGGTAAGGTGTCGGTTATCGAACCGGCTACGGGCGATCGATCAGTTATCTAATTCTGAAGGCTACTTGAGTTTCTAGTTTTAGCGATTAGTAGCAATCGATCGGATTTGACAACAATAGGATTTCAGTTATCGATCTCTATGACATCACTACATCAAATGAACGATCAGTTATCAATCGATGCGGAGTACTGTGACTAATGCTTAGATTACGGCAGGAACTCAGTTATCGATTAATGCGTCGAGATTACAGTATTCGATAAATGATCAGTTATAAATCGGCGGGGATTACTGTAGTCACTACGATATGCTACTGTACTCACCGACACCGGGTCGATGCTGTGCTTGAAGATGGGGTCGAGTTCATTCGAGCTGGAGCGAGTCGCATCCACGATACCGTACTCCATCCAGAGCTCGATCAGCTGGGTCGGAACCTAGAATGCAAGTGGTCTTTGATATTTGCCTATTACTATGAATTGATACTGTGAATTTAATATGTTGTAGACATTTCGCAAGAATTAGCGCTCCAATGTTGAAATATGTTTCACACTTGAATGATAAGTCTGTCCGTCAATGATTGTTCAGTGGAACTGGCTTCTTTTTGTCGAAAAATCCAATAACCTCAGGTAAAAGTATCCATCGTTATTTAATGTTACACAGATCAACCTTGTGAATTTCGCGCTATCTATCTATGTTTTGATTGATCTTCCATCCCTTCTTTTTACATTCATTATTGTTTAATTCTCTCCATTCTGCACACACTCAAGGGTGTGCGAATGGAAAGAGCGAATGTCTTGTCTTTCTAAACTCTAGTATGCAGTTGCTGACGTGAACAAGGAAAGTCAAGAGATAAACGTACCCATGATGTCAAAGATCAACCTCTGAATAACCCGTTCTCACCTCGAGTATGCAGTTGTTGACGAACCAATTGTGCACTAATCGTCTCACGCCCTTGGAGAGCGGCCGATTGTACTGCTTCTGGGCGTGAATCGCTGCAATTTCATTGTGATGACGTCATTTTTGATATTGGATGACGTCATCTTTAAAATGGTAATGGTTATAGTCACTAATATTTGTTTTGTAATTATGATTTCAATTGACAAATAGCTTATTTTCTGCGCTTGAATCACTGAAATTTAATTATATCGGAGAGTACAGCATCCTATTATAGTGAGTGGGATGTCGTTTCGCTTTCACTATTCTTTCCTGTACTGTGAGCACAATTGGTACCACGGTTGATTTCGCTCAGCTCTCTCGCCGAAACGAGAGAAAGCACGTGAATATATGAGGGTCGAGTTTCGATTAGTCTTCGTCATCCGAAATTATTGTTTATTTTACTCATGTTCAACCATAGCTGCGCTCGAATGTCCCTAGGGATTTCTAAGGACTCGTCTTAGTTGGCGGCGACCCGTCCTTCTTATAGACGACGCGCGCTCTAGGCGTGACGGGTAATCGTTCAACGGATTCAACGCTGGATTATCGCTTTCGAACCGAATGTCCAACTTATCAGACACTGATGAAACATATGCGATAGTGATGGCAAATCGGCATCCGACTCTCCTCATTCTTCACACTCTCTCGTTTCTCTGACCGGCGAGTTAGTGTGCGGAATGGAGAGAGTGATAAGTGCTCTCTCCATTCTGCACACTCTCTCACCAATCATAGACCAGACAAAACTATCACTCACCCAGCACGAGCGTGGCCATCAGCGTACCCGTCACGATCACGAAGATGATGCCAATGTAGTACCAGCCTGCGAAGAGTTGATCTTTGATCTTTGGTCTCTCCATACTTTGATCTTTGATCTTTGTTCGATCTTTGACATCTGCGCATCCCCTCTCGCTACTCTCGTTGTCTCGGGCTCTCTTCATACCACCGATTTCTATGCTGGCGAAAGAATGTGCAGAATGGAGAGAGCTACTATTCGAACACTCATCTCTTGGAGCTCTGATCTTTGATCTCTCTAGTTTGAACTTTGATCTCTCTGGTTTGATCTTTGATCTTTGATCACTCACTCATCAGCGGCACATACGTCGAGGTGGACGGCATCTGGTTACACACCATCAGCATCATGATCGACATCGTCAGCAGCGTGTTGATGCCCAGGTATCTGTGGAGTTTGATCTTTGATCTCTCTCTGTAGTATGTAGTTTTATGATCTTTGATCTCTGTAGTTTGACCTCTTATGGTTGTAGCCTGGTATCTCTGTTTTCACATCTGTTTTTCGATTACGTTTCATCGATGATTGAATAGAATAGTTGAATCATTAAACGATGAAAGCAGCTGCTTTCGTGTTCAGAAAAAAAACTAACTAGTCAGAGTCTAGCATGTAATTTAACCCCTCTGCGCATTGTAGTTTGATTTTTGATCTCTGGTCCCTCCCCCACTCACAGCTTCTCGTCCCTCTCGCTGCTCGATGACGTCGGCGTGAAGAAGCCGGTGACGGCGACGATCGTGATGATCGACGTTGGGATAACCTGTAGTTTGTAGGTTGATCTATGATCCTTGTAGTTTGGTCTTTGATCTATGGTCTAGGATCTTTGTAGTTTGTTGTTTGGTTTTTGATCCAACTAGCCGAGACTAGAGTTTAGTCTCGATTAGATCTAGCCTCTCCACTCGAGAAACGTCATCAAAAACAACAGAGATTGCAGTTGGTAGTTTGTAGTTTGATCTTTGATCTCTGACCAAGTTGACGATGTAGTACAGCGGCTTCCTCTTGATCACGAGCTGCGCGTACAGCATCACCCACGGTTCCTTGCAGCACTTGTAGTACACCTGGATGGAGGTTTGATCTTTGCTCTCTGATCTCCGAAGTCTACGCAAGTCCAGAGTCTGGAGAAGATTGTTTAGTTTACTTTTATTGCAATTGAATAGCCGAGAAGAACTGTCTTCTCCGATTCTCCAAGACTATTCAAGTTCGGTTGAAACATATCCGAAAGCACTCAAATTTAATTTTTTTTCGATTTCCGATCGATATTTTTCTTTTATTAGTTGTCCTATGCTAGTCGAGACTCGATTCTAGTCACGAGTGGGACCAATTGACATAATTTACAGGAAAAACACCAGGCGAGAACCGGAAAAAATCAATAACTTTGTTCGGGAAATGAGGTCGTACGTTCGATTATGTTTCATCACTCATTCAATAGATCACTCATAGGAAATAGAAATGTTGATTTCTTCTCTTTATGTATTTTGGGAAAACAAAATAATAATGATTCAGACTAAAAAGAATGCAGCGTGAGAAATGCGCAAGGTGAGTCAGATCCAGTGAGAGATCAGGGATCAAAGATCAAACTATATTCACCTCTCGCCTGACAAAGTTGAAGGAGAGCACCTCCCACTCGTCGTTCCTCACCATGTTCTTGAGGTTGACCTGAAAGAGAAATATATATAGAGACCACAGGGATGTAGAGCCGATTTCACTCAGTCAGGCGAAAACCAGTGCCAAGTAACCCCTCTGGGACCGAATAACATCATACTTTTGGCCGTTTGTCTATATATCAAGTCATTGTCCAGAAACAATTAAAAAGGTGTTCTCGAGGGCCCACTATGCATTACTAGCCCAATCCACCCTCACACAACCATGTAGCTAAAGGCGCAACAAGATCCATACACTATGGATGCTTCATTTTCGACAAATAAAACTTTGGAAATTATTTTGACCGATTTATATCGAATGGATCATGATGCGCCTCACATATTTCATAGAGGATCCTGAGACCTACAGAAAACAACTCTTTTGATCGTTCAATTTGGTTGAGTCTCCGATTTGCTCGCCCTCTCGCCATGTTTTGGGCATCTCTCTGTTCGGAGCATGAGCATGCGGTCTCTAAATATAGATCCCAGATCAAACTACAAAGATTCTAAAGTTCGAACTAAGAACTGCGAAGGCTAAAGACTGGTGATTTCGTTGCAGGTCTGGCTCTCTCCATTCTGCACACCTTCTCGCCTGTCAGATCATCGAGAGAGCGTGCAGAATGGAGAGAGCAGAGAACCAATACTACAGAATTATTGCACATCTACCGAGGCCAATTCGGAAACCAAATATGATGGAGATCAAAGATCACAACCCGAGATCAAAGCACACCTCATCCATCTTGGGCCAGTAGTCGATGGAGCTCTTGTCGTGCGTCCACGAGGAGATGATGAAGGTGCAATTCTGAGAGGAGGGAGAGATCAAAGATCAAACTACAGACTACAAAGTACAAAATATCAAAGACTACAAAGATCAAAGATCAGCCTACCTGCTGATCGTAGGGGAAGAAGCGGACGTTCATCTTGCAGCTCAACCGGTAGATGGCGGGAAAGAGCAGCTGGACCCGGGCTCCTGAGAAAGAGCAAAGATCAAACTACGAAAGATCAAGGTACGAACACTAATCGTAAGTTCATGAATGATGAACAAAGATTTAATGAGATAGTGTTGCAGAATTGAACAGTAGCAATATTCATGCAATTTCGGGGTTTACTTTCTCCATTCTGCACACTCTCTTTCCGGTCAGAGAACCGAGAGAGAAATGAAGAGAGTCAGTTTCTGATTCGCAATCACTACTACCTAATAGAAGCCTGCTCCATTACTCATCCCCCTCTGTCTAAATTTGTCTCATTGAAATCGGAAAATACGGTTACGTTTCATGCCTGGTTGAATATGCTTGTGGAACAGGAAATGTTGATCGTGCCATTCTTGGTGATAGAGCAAACACAAAACTTCCATAAAATCAATACTCCTCACCGAGTGAATCATTGGCCCAATGCCCTGTTGAGACGATGGCGTTCATCAGACTCTCCGTCTTCTTCTGCTCCAGGGTCTCACTGAATATATAATTATTTAAATTAATAACTTAAATTAAATATATTTAAATTATATTCCCGCTTATACTTCCTCTAACTGTTAGATGCAAGAGATGCGCAAAATCGGATAGTACTCTCTCCATTCTGCACACTCTCGTTTCTCTGACCGGCGAGATAGTGTGCAGAATGGAGAGAACATCCCTACTCTCTGATGCAAATCTCGACTAGAATAGATATTTTGTTGTTATTTTTTACCAACGCTAAATGGACGACCATTGTTTGTTCCTGTTCAGCAACCGCCTATCAATTAGTGGTGAAACAAAAAATATTCGAGCCAAAATTTAATCCAGACTTCGAGTGAAAGTCTCTGCACATTACGTTGCATTCACAGTCATTTATCGAAAAGAGCTGACCGCAATCAACTAATTATAATGTCTGTTGTACAGATACGTTTATTGTACATATCACGCGTGTCGCCTAATTTGCAAACACACCTTGGCACAATTAAAAAGTCGAAAATGGACTGAAACCATTTTTGGACACCCCATAGGGTCGTTCACAAGATAGCGTCGAGCTTTGTTGCCTAAGATCGCATTTGAAACGAAAGCCGAAAAATTCGTTTTTGCGAGCTATGGTCTGCCTCCCAGAGTGGTCTAAGAGCTTAGTCGTCAACAGATAAAATGTGCCTACGGTCATGGAGAACACACCTGCTCAACTGGCCCATCGATATCTGCATTTGCATTTTTGTAAATCGATTAAAACGAATAACTTTCACCACATATTCGGTCCAAAACTTTTGAAAAGATTCATCGGTCAAGCTTGACGAGACGGTTCGAATGGTTATTAGAACCCCTACTTTATTTTAGTGAGGAACATGTGAAATCCTCATTTTAAGTAAATTTTGCCATTTTTTATCAAAGGACTGTCTATCGCCCATTGTTCTCCCTCTCATTTCGCCCTCGATGCCGGTCTCTCCGAACATGAGAACGCGGAATGAAAAGGTGAACAAAGGAATTCTGTGGAGAAATGGCCCAAAAAAGGTTGAAAATTTACTTAAAATGAAGATTTCACATGTTCCTCACTAAAATAAAGTAGGGGTTCTAATAACCATTCGAACCGTCTCGTCAAGCTTGACCGATGAATCTTTTCAAAAGTTTTGGCCCGAATATGTGGTGAAAGTTATTCGTTTTAATCGATTTACAAAAATGCAAAAGTATATATCGATGGGCCACATTTGAGCAGGTGTGTTCTCCATGACCGTAGGCACATTTTATCTGTTGACGACTAAGCTTTTAGACCACTCTGGGAAGCAGGCCATAGCTCGCAAAAACGCATTTTTCGGATTTCGAAAAGTTTAATGACCTACCTACCTTTCAAATGCGATCTTAGGCAACAAAGCTCGACGCTATCTTGTGAAGGACCCTATGGGGTATCCAAAAATGCACAGAAACATATGGGTCAACAAATGTGCCAACCATCCCCTGATTTTATTCGTATATTAGGCGACACGCGTGATATAGCTGTGAAAGAATGTTCCGAATCGATTAGCTACCTTTTCTAGCACAGTCTGCCGCATTCAACGGAAACTGAAAATCTATTCAGCAACTATTTATGGATCAGGTGCAGTTCGCCGCATGCTACTAACGGTGACGAAATACCGTATCCATACCTATTATACAGATACGTGTCCGGAATCCACAGTTGCTGATGGGGGACGATGGTCTTGTTGAGCAGCCCGTACTGCTCGGGGTTCCAGTCGAGAAACTCGTCGTACCAGTCCTAAATCAGGGTCGGGTTACGGTATCGAATCCGGAATTTGGCATGGATCACGGTACCTATTCGGGGTACGGTACCAGTCCGGTGATGACGGGTCGAATAATGCTCTCTCTATTCAGCACTCTATCTCGCAAGTCTCACAAGACTAGAGAGTATGCAGAATGGAGAGAGCGAATATTCGATCCGGCAACTCTACCGAGTTTGGTTATTCAAACAGAAATAGACTATTTAGATGTTCTTTTGCTTCTCGAATTTATTCGAGAACCTCCGTTCTACATGGAGTGAGAGAGAGAAGAGAGAGTGGCCAGGGGAATGGCGAGATAGTACGCGAAAGTGAGACAGCACGGCATTTTACCGCAAAAAATAAATTCAAAACATTCGCGACAAGACCACGCCTTTTGACGGCTACGGCTCCCGTTACAATGGCTGGCAAATTGCCAATTCCTCTCTTTCTCTCTGCTTTCTTTCTCTCGCCCTCCCCCTTTGGAATGCCGTGAGACAGCACTAGAGGGGTCTCAACGGGAATCCGTTTTGACGCGCTGCCAGCAAAACGCCATGCCCCTCCTTTTTGTCGCATTAGTTTTTTAAAAGTTATTTTTTTGTTGGAATTCGCTGCCACAGGACTATCGTTTGCACAAGTTCGCCAACGTCTCTTCACATGGGAGTGGAACACAAATAAACGCTGATAGAGAAAATGGAAATTAATATTTATAAAAAATAATTTTATTAATTAAATAATTGATTAACCTGCACCATCCACACGTTAACGCTCAGACTCTGCGAGTGCTCGTCCTGGAATTTTTTATTTTTAGATTTTACCGCTTTTTAAAAATTTATATTTAACATCAGATTTTACAAGGCATTCGCCTCGGAATCCACCCAGTCAAGAAGACCTTTATGGTTTTCGTCATTACTAGCAGGAGTGTGCAAAAAATTTCACGCACTCCTCTTTTCTCATGTTCTCTCGTTTCTCTAACCGACGAGACGGGTGTTCCCTAGGGTAACTGAGCATAATTGAGTATGTAGTCTCAACACCACGCTTTCACTCTTTTGTCTGACTAGAGTGTGTCCGGAATGGATAGAGTGACTATCTTCATCACTTCTCACCACTTCCAAGATCTGGTACAGCGACATGCTCACGTTGATGCGCACCGGCTTCGTGTGGTCGCGCTGGAATTAATATTAATTAATTAATTAATTAATTATTTAAAATATTTAAACCCTAATTGTATCCTATTTGTTTACCATGACGGTGCAATAGCGAATTTTGTTTGTTTTCCTCAATCGTTTACTATTCGACTTCTCACTAGTGATTGTTATGTTTCACCATTGTCTGATAAGTGGAACAGATTTCGCAGATGCGCTTCAGCTGATCCGATTTGGAGAAAAAAATAATAAAATGAATAAATTGTTCTAAAACTAACCACCGGATGCACGTTGCGCTCGTAGAAGTCCGGGTCGAAGAGGTCGTCGATTAGCCTGCAAAGATCTAAGATCAATTTTTGCTGAATGACATTCAAAAAAGTTTTTCCGAACCATCTTCCAATCGCTATAATAAGTCCAACTGATTTTTACCGTGGCTCAAGTAACAGGATAGTTTCGAATAACTCTCGTGGATAGACTCTCCTCTTCTGCCTACCGTCGGTTCCGGTTCTCTCTCCATTCTGCACACTATTTCACCGGTCAGAGAAAAGATAGGTAGTGTGCAGAATGGAGAGTGCGTCTATTCGATGCGGGCATCCCTACCACACACTTCCTCACCGGCTAGAGAGACGAGAGAGCATGCGAATTGAGGAGAGTAGGGCACCGATCAAACTAGACTCTTGTCCCGACTGGTCTCACCTCTTCTGCACGTTTTGCGCCTGGTCCTCGGGCAGCGAGCCGAACTCCTCGCGGGACGAGCGCGATTTGACTGTCTGTAAGGGATTTCCCTGTATTTTGGGGTGAAGATGAGCAAACTACAAACTACGATCGGGCACTATCAACCAGAAAGACTGATTGTTTAGGAGCTAGCTTCCGACAAAAGATTAATGGAAAGGCGAAGGCACGCTAGACCATACCACACTCTAGTGCAACCGTTTCCTGGCGTTCTCGGCAAACGTCCACAAAAGGGATGTAAATTCGGGTTTGGCTCTCTCCATTCTGCACACTCACTGACTGGTCAGACAGACGAGATAGTGTGCATAATGAGGAGAGCCGAAACCGAAACGACATCACTAACGCGTATTCTATTCGGCAATTGCATTTTTGAATTGTCCACACGGGTTGCAATGCATCTACGAACTATAAAGCAGCACGCCAATTTGCCAAACAAATTCTAGGTTAGTGACCTGTCTGCGAAGCATTTTCGCTCCATGATGCTCAGCCGAGAATTAAAACTATTTATATAGAATGTTAAAAAAAAAGGCAAGCGAAAGTTCACTATCGTGGTGTAAGAACATTTACTGCTATGCAATAGAGTGAAGAGGAAAGTTCTAGCTATCCTTCGGTCTGAAATCATTACCTCATTATTGGCCTTCCTCCTCCTTTGCTCCTCAAGATACTTATTACTCATTTAAATTTTTCTAGATTTGAGTAGTGAACAGTTTTTCTTATTCAAGATGTAGAATTACCGTAACATTGGACAATGCCTAATAGGATGATGCAATTCTGCTAATTGAGAATAACGATTTGGGGTATAGGTAATAATCGAACATGTCTACCTGACCTGCAGCTTGATCGATAAAGTCTAAGTAGATCAAAATTGAAAGAATTAGGTTGAGAAGAGGGGATTGAGGCACTTCCAATGAAACACGCTGCTCCATTCGTAATTGATAAATTATATTTTTAAAATTAATATTAGAATAAAAATAGAAGTGAAAAATTAAATCCCCGAATTGTCGGATCTCGGCAAAAGGTAAAGTACGCGCGTATTCGAATTCCGACTTCCGTTGTTTATCTTGACAACTAGCAAAACTGGATGCAAAGGATGGGACTCGAACCGGAGCCTTCGGGTTTGATAAACGAGCGCGCTGCCGTATCACGTGCGCTACATGGTTGTGTGAGGGTGGGTTGGGCTAGTAATGCATAGTGGGCCCTCGAGAACACCTTTTTAATTGTTTCTCGTCAATGACTTGATATATAGACAAACGGCCAAAAGTATGATGTTATTGGATCCCAGAGGGGTTTCTTGGCACTGGTTTTCGCCTGACTGAGTGAAATCGGCTCTCGACCCTGTGGTCTCTACCTAACGCGTTCCCTGATATCACAAAACCTCTCGTCATCTCTTTTCTCCCACAAAAATATCGAGACTGGACTATAGCCGAACTCTCCAACCTTATTATAGGCCTTCCTCCTTCTGATTCCATTATTGCAACACTTCTAGTGTTCACAATGCAATCGAAACTACACTCTAGCCGAACTCTCCACGCTCATTATAGACCTTCTCATCCCATTATTGCAGTAATTTTCGCAATGCAATCGAAAATACACTCTAGTCTCGAATTACCTCATTATAAGCCTTCCTCCGCCTCTCTTCCTCCATCAATCGTTCGATTTCCTCTTCAGATGGCTTGGATGAAGCCGCGGCAGCGGAGTTAGTAGCTAGCCACCACTCGTAGTTCGAAGTGGCTGGAAATCGAGACTACACTCTAGTTTCGATTATTCTAGTTTCAGCGTTAGCAAAAAACTGATAGTTAGAAGTGCATGTAATTTCTCAAATTCGAGACTACACTCTAGTTTTAAGTTGGCTTGAACAGTTGTGTTACTGGATCAAACTGTGATCTCTCATTTGTGCACATTTGTTTTCTAGCCCGGTCAGATATACGAAAGAGTGTGCAAAATGGAGAGAGTTTCGACTAGTGATGCCAAATCGGCATCGGGCTCTCCTCATTTCCCCTACTCTCTCGTTTCTCTGACCGTCGAGAGAGTGTGCAGAATGGAGAGAGTGCCGACTCACTTGTGCTCAGCTCGATCTTCTTGCCGCGCTTCGGCGCCGCTTGAGCTGCTAGTCGAGAGATGAGAAGGGAGAGCAGCAGTAGCCGCTGGATAAGGAGGGTCATTACCTGAAGTATTTGTAAAATAAATAATAAAATGCTTGTAATAAATAGAATTTTAGGCCCGAGAAGGCCTGAAATAATCGAAAATAATAATAAAATTCCAAGTTATAAGGAAAAAAACAATTCGGCAACAAGAAGATGATGTAGATGACATTTAGAAAGCGAGAAAACAACGAAATGTTCGAATGAGCCAGTTAGATAGGCAGGGACATTACAAAACAATAATATTCGTTCAATTTTGAAGAAGAAACAAGTGAAAGAGAAGCGGAACAGATTAGGATAGAACTTATCGAAATTCCATGTTGTCCAGTCTAGCCAGTTCCATTGTTTACAAGAAGCGCTAGTCATTAATTAATAGACCGCATTGTAAATTAATCAGGGAATGAATGACGCGATGCAGAAAAGGACCAGATTCACTACAAATAAATAGAGCGTACGTGAAAATATCATAACACAAGAGATTAGAAGCAAATTGCGCTAACAGGAAAGCGATATCGATGAAGCGGAGATCGAAAAGAAAGAGTGGTAAACGAAATTTCGAAAAAATCCCTATTTCGATCCGAAGAACAGTATCGGTTTTGAGAGTCACTTGCTCAGTCCGTGAAGAATTATAGGGAAAAAAACGTATCCAAAATCAGTATAGTTTGTTTAAAGAGAAGCCTCGGTATTGGTTACTATTTGAGTCCATGGACAATTGGGCTGCCAGATGAAAGGAAATGCATGAATTAGTCCGTGACTTAGGCAGAGCGAAGATGCCTATGGTTGCCGTATGGAATAGTACTCTCTCTGTTTTGCACACTCTCTCCTCTCTTTGACCGGCGAGAGAGTGTGCAGAATGGAGCTCCGATTCGATCCGGCTTCAGTACAATGGCTTGAAGCCCTTATGACATCTCGAACGCAAAAAAAAGTTGACGTGAGCATACGAATATCCAGGAGTAATCAACGAAATCTAGCCATTTCCGCGTGCAATAAATAACAGGCCGACAATAGAATGGGAATGGCCACTCTGACGAGATTGGCGCGCCACGAACTCTCCTCTTCTCGCGTGCTCCCTCCCGGTCAGAGAAACGAGAGAGCAGGCGAAACGAGGAGAGTCTGGAGTGACGGCAAGTCGGGACAAGATTTTCCTCAATTTGCCTGAACTCTCGTCGGTCAGAGAGGCGAAAGAGCAGGCGGAATCAGGAGAGTCAGGCTCTCGTGGTCACTCTCGATCCCTAGGGGAATCTAAATTTTGATTGAATCCCGTCTAGTATTTGCGGACTCAAGTTTGTTTCACGCCAACTGGTCTTGCCGGATGGAACAGATTCTCTCTCCATTTTGCACACTATCTCGCCGGTCAGAGAACGAGAAACTCGAGAGTGTGCAGAATGGAGAGAGCTACTAGTCGATCCGTCATCCCTAGTACTGACAACACGAAGATGAAATATTGCAAGACGTGCCTAGTCTGACAAGTGCTTATCATCTTGTTTTCTTGACCTAGAATGTCTGGAACATCCTTTTACTCAAATGACTTCAAATTTCAAAGTCACTGCGGACTGGTGTTGTTAGATCGAATAATTTTTAATCGCGAATATGTATGAAACTCATCAAATTCGAACAGAATATGTAGGTGAAAAAAATTGGATGAGCTTCTTACATACTTAATAATGGCGAATGAGTCCATTTATTCACAGTTATTCACGAATAGAAATTATTCGAACAACAAAACCACTGCAGACTTTAAATCGCAAACCGAAGAAAAAAGTTATGAATGAGAGAGGATGACAGGATGAAGTGTATCCATCATCTCCGCCGGATCCGAACCGGCAAGAGAGCAGAGAACGAAAGGATCGACTCTCCTCGCTTTGCGTGATCTCTCGCCGGTCAGAGACACGAGAGAGCACGCGAAACGAGGAGAGTCAGACGGCGTCAGACAGACAGGAGAGAGTGTGCCGAATGGAGAGACGGCGACCGTAATTCGAACTCTACTGATCATCGGGGCGCAAGGGATCATAGAACGAGAAATATGAGCACTGCGTTCTCGGGATCTTCTTTCAGTTCTCCATTTTGCACACTCTATAGCCGGTCAAAGCGACGATAGAGTGTGCGGAATGGAGAGAGCAAGATCAGAGAACCGACTAGTTCTGACAACCTCAATCAAGTGAAGACGACTCACTTCAAACAATTTCGCCATCCCAAACCACTAGGAGCGCAAGAGAGATAACTGACAAGGGAATGGTAAATGGTATCCAGTAACCGTAAAATTATCGGCAGTGACCTAATGGGCCTCAATCTGGACCATGGGCAGGCAAGGAATCAGTTTTCAAAAAGTGCACAAAACAATTTCTGGCGAGAAAAATCGATAAACAATTTTGTAACGAAACGGTCTCTCCGTAGCGCACAATCTATTAACTAGTGATGGCAAATCTGCATCTGACTCTCCTCAATTCGCTTACTCACTCGTCGGTAAGAGAAACGAGATAGCATGCTATTCGAGGAGAGTGCTCGTATTGATGAGATCTCTCGGTTCTGACAACCTCAATCAAGACACGACAGCGCGCGCCAGTTGTTCTACCTGTTGTTTGGTTCATCCCTTCTCTGCGTTCAAAGTAGTGATGTCGTTTCGGCTTTCGACTCTCTCCATTCCGCACACTCTCTCGTTTCTCTGACCGGCGAGATAGTGTGCAGAATGGAGAGAGCCACAACCGAAATTGCATCACTAGTTCTCCGGCTTGACAACAAGTCACAAATCACTCCGTTGGATGGGCGTCTAGTGGATTAGAACTTCGATAAATTCACGTTCTCGTCTGACAGTCTTTATCTCTAGCTTACTCTATTTTAAAAATTTCGAAAATGATAAGGAAGGATAAAAAAGAGTCTAATTAACTAGGACAAGAAATGGAAAAAGCACCAGGAGAACTTTTAGCAGCGAATTTCGAAACCCGTCGCTGATCTAATTTATAACCGGTTACACCAAGAGGGTTTGGACGAACACCTTTGACCGAGATCATAGAACTCGAACAAGACAATTGTTATTACAACCGAATACGATTTCTCACACGCCTTTGCTCAGTCTGCGAAATCATGCCGAATAGTCCTCCTTGGATGCTACCTTACAGTACCTCAACCCAAGCGATTGTTACGCGCATCTAGAATACGATCTCTCTCACTAGTGATGCAGTTTCGGCTCTCTCTCTATCCTGCACACTCTCTCTCGTTTTTCTGACCGGCGAGACAGTGTGCAAAATGGAGAGAGAGCCAAAAGCGAACTTACACCCTATAGAATACGATCTGTCTCACACCCGCCGAACAGCCCGCTCGCCTCAGTAATTCCCCCTCTGCAGCTTCCGGTGCCCGTTTCCTCCTCTAACTTGTATGCTATGCGGGCCTGCTGATGCCTGTTCTGCCTGCCCTCTCTTCATTCGGCACACTCTCTCGTCGGCTCTGACCGGCGAGGGAGTGTGCAGAATGGAGAGAGGCAGGGCCTCAGCGAGTCTAAACAGGCCGAGGAAACTGGGACGGACAGACGAAATAGCCGACCTGTGTGTTTTGACAAAACTGAGAGGAGGGGGATTACCCTGAGACAAAACAGCTGGGAAGTAGTCACGTCCTTACGAGACAGACTCTCCTTCTCTAGCGCGCTCTCTCGCCGATCAGAGAAACGAGAGAGTGTGCAGAATGGAGAGTGTCGAGAACCTAAACGACATCACAGCTGGAAAGGTCTGTGGTTCTATTGGCTAGAGCGGCTAGACGGGAAGTGAAATGAGATAAGGAAGATGCCAGGGGAATTGCTAAGGATGATCAAAGAACATACGTCAAATGAGCTCTCGCCTAGTATTTTCTGCCGATATACCCAAACAAGCTTGCCCACGTGGTCTACTCGATATAATCGACTTTTTTAAAACCATATATTACGCTGTTTTACTTTGCCGAGATGGGTCTTGCCGGAGTGCCGACGTGCACTCTCGCTTTTTCGAGACCCATTTGACGTATGTCAAAGAATGCTCGGAAATCCGCGGCAGTAGGTATTCTTGAACATCATTGAGAGGATAGTTATTGTCATAATCACATTATTATTATATTACCGTATTCCGTTGCGCCTCGAGCTTACATTAAATATATATCTATGCACGCTAGTGATGCCGGATCGACCAGCAACCCTCTCGATTCAGCATGATCTCTCGATGCTCTGACCGGTGAGATAGTGTGCAGAATGGAGAGTACGATTCGATCCGGCAACCTAATGTGCGCTTCTTCGAAACATAAGGTAATTCCACTTCGCGCCCACTCCAGAATTCGCAATAAAGTTCAATGTGCTCGTTCGGGTTGAGTTCGAGTTCGGGATGACCTCTACCTTTTACCCTTTATTTCCTCACAAGGGAACGATCGAGCACTTGCATTAATCAGCTTATTCCCCATATGTGGCGTACCCCAGCATTCGGGGAAATGTTTTGGCGCCGCTTTCTCCAATGTTATTGCGCAT
This sequence comes from Pristionchus entomophagus, assembly GCA_036245825.1. Classification (NCBI taxonomy): domain Eukaryota; kingdom Metazoa; phylum Nematoda; class Chromadorea; order Rhabditida; family Neodiplogasteridae; genus Pristionchus; species Pristionchus entomophagus. Next base: position 2,501,908 of record BTSX01000003.1, read on the forward strand.
TTTATGAGCGTGACTCGGCGCGCTACTGCTTCTGCCTCTCCCAATTTTGCGTTGTCTCTCGCCGGTTAGACAAACAGAATGGAGAGCGCAGACCGCAGCCACAACTCGCGGCGGCAGCTATCAATCTTGCTAAGAATTTTCGGGCGGGGCGGAACTCTTTGCGGGAATGACGAATAGCACAGTGAAAGCAAACAAGGCATAGCGAATCGCCGAACTCGCGGCAAATTCAAATTTAATTAAACGAATGGAAATAAAGACTGGGAAGAACAAGTAATTGCAAAATTATCTAATCCAGAAACATGATAGTTTTAATTATAATCAATAATTGTAGACTCAAGAGATGCAGTAGAAAAGTGTATGACAGGGAAGTAAACACACGTATCTGTGCAATCTGTACGCTGACACAGTAAAGCGAGGAAGAGTTTCTCGATGGAATGCACGCACTCTTCCAGTTCAAAGAAGAGTATATAGCGAAGGGAAGGCGACTGGGGGGAAATTGGATGGGACGGAATGGGTGGGTGGAAAAAGGCAGGCTGGAGGCATTGAAAAAGCGCTCGAATCACTTAGCGGCTTCTGGGTGAAAGAGCCCCGGTCGGTTCGGTTCTCTGCCCTCTCTATTGTGCCGAGCTCTCTCGTCGCTCTGACCGGTTAGAGAGTGTTCAGAATGGAGTGGGACAGAACAGAAAGGACATCGCTAGTTAGTTCCTCACTAGTGATTTCAAAGAGAACTCGGCATGATAGCATGGCAGTGGAAATGCCGAGTTGAAGCCGGCATGAAATGCCGTTTTGCCATCACTATTCTTCTCCAATTTTACACTTTCTCTATTGCTTTATGGCGCTCAGAAGCGCCTATGAAAAGTTTCGAAAATCGCTTATTCAGGCGTGCCACAGTCAATTTGGGTGAAAGCTTTTAGGGTGCCGCTCTTCCACTTTGGAATTCTACCACACCGCCCTCGCATAAAAAACAGTAAAAAGGAATAGTGGTGAGAAGAAAAGAAAGATACTCAAACATCTAGCAAAACCGAGGCAATCAGCGCGTCTTATATGGGCCAACGAATAGAACCGATTATGATTCAACACGACAACCTCCCGATAACGATTGATTCACGAGATGAACGATACTAGCTCCCGGAAGGATCGGATCCAGACCTAGAGGCCTAAGAGAGTGCACTCGAGCGTGTTGAGAAGGGGCAAGGCACACCCAGTCGTGATGCGGGATCGACTCTCTCCATTCAGCACACTCTCTCGTCGCTCTGACCGACGATAGAGTGTGCTGAAAGGAGAGAGCGGAGACCGATACCATTACCAGGAACGCCCTATCTTTCCATTTATTGACACAATGGCCAGATTTTGGATTTTTCACTCTCTTTTTCTCACGTAGGCATCAATTCTGCGTCAAGTATGCATTTGGCAGATTATCCAGAGCTAAATGGTGAAATGTACGCGAGGAAGATCAAATTGAAAAACAGTAAAAAGTAACAGTGGTGCGAAAAAGAAAGATAGTCAAACATCTAGCAAAACCGAGGCCGGTACGGTTGCCTTGGTTTTGCTAGAAGAATGGTTCCATGATGGTACAATGTTACAAGGGCCAGAGTTACTCTCGGTATTCACACGTAGCCTCGATCAATTTCGACAATAAATGCATGCACCGAATGAATTCTAGGTGGCAAATGTTACAAAAGCAGATGAGCTCTCTGATTCGAAGCCCAAGAAAGCTGCCGAAATTACGGATGAATTAGCAATAAAGGAAGGTCAAAAAACCAACACACAAACGCGATGCATTGTGTGTGTTGACAAAGTTTCCCAGGTGCTCTCTCATCTCTCGGTTCTCTGCTCTCTCTCAATTCTGCGCACTTTCTCGTCACTCTGACCGGCAAGAGAGTGTGCGGAATGGAGAGATCACCGGTGCGCTCTTGCGTCTCTTGGACATGGGGCGCGTAGGTCCGGCCGGATGTGCGCCGAAGAGCGAAAAAGAGACGAAAAGTGTGGGAAAGCGAAGCGAGCTCGCAGCGAAGGACCACGAATAGCGAGGAAGTGATGTCTTCGCTCTCTCCATTCGGCACACTCTCTCGTCGCTCTCTGACCGACGAGAGATCACGCGAATTGAAGAGAGTCTTTCCGATTTGTCATCACTATATCTACCTATCGCCGGTCAGAGACAGACAAGAGAGCGTGTTGAATGGAGAGAGAACAGAGAACCGAAGACAGAAATATCGGCGAGGAATCGAGAGAACCGGGCTTTACTCCGACGACGAAAGAATGTTCGGCCATTTTCCCCAGTGGTTCTGGAAATGAGACACAACAAAATAGTTGAAATGGAATTCCGGAAGTTTTGTGAGCAATTGGTTCAAAGATAAAATCGCAATTACTTTCGGAGGAGTGGCATATACAGTAGGAATGTTGTCTCGGTTTGCAGCGCTCTAAATTCTGCACACTCTTTCGTGCCTCCGACCGGCAAGATAGTCTGCAGAATGGAGAAATTTGAAAAACATTAAAACCGAAATTACACCCATAATAGACAGCTCATGTGGCGACAGAGTGCGCAGATTGTGAGAAATGTCCGTATTTGTCTTCCAAAGTCTACCGTGATTACGTGAGAAGCGGAGCGTTCCTTCCAAAACACAATCAGTCCGAAACCGAATCAGTCCAAGGTCTGGGCGGGCAAGCCCAAACTCGGTAGGTCAAACGAGCCCCAAAATTTCGGGGGGAAGACTAACATAATTGAATATGTGAGCACACGGTGGAGGAGAAAAAGGAGCGGAGACAAAACTGCGGCGAAAATAACGAAAAAGGGAGAAAGTAGAGACAAGAAGAATAAGAAAACAATAGGGACCGCGTCCCCAAAGAGAAGACCGAGGTCGAGAACGAAGAGAAGTACCGAGAAACTAGACTTTGAAATTAGTTGTACCGGATCGAATTGTGACCCTCTCCATTCTGCACACTCTCTGGTTTCTCTGACCGGTGAGATACTTTAGACCATCTCCCCATTCTTCAAAAACGCAGATCAACAAATGAAGGCTCCTTCCGTGTTGACTCTCTTTCGGAGGCTCAAGGAAGGGGAAATTAGAGGTTAGGAGGTGATCTTAGACCGTAGGCCCTTAAACCTCCCCGACCTTAGACCTTAGGGCAACTCCCAGAAACCCAAATCAGGAAATAGAGGGTGTCCGACTCTCCGTGTTGACTCTCCCTCGAAATTAGAGGTCAGGCGCATAATTTAAATTAAATTAAATATAAAACTCCGAGGCGCGCCCGGAATTCCCCACTGAATTGCCCCTGACAGCCTGGCTTTCATTGCTTTCCGCACAAAAAGAGGCTGAGGGAACGAGGTTCTGTCTGCCGTCTCTCCGTTCTGCACAGTCTCTCGTCGCTCTGACCGACGAGAGAGTGTGAAGAATGGAGAGACAGACTAGGAAGAGTTGGTGAAGTTCGGGAAATGAATGAAGGAACTTAGGCGCTTTGGCAAGCTTTCCATCAAAACGTCGACGCAGAGAAATATTGAGAAGTGACCAATGGTAGGGATGCAAATTTTGGCTCTCTCCATTCTGCACACTGTCTCGCTTGTCAGAGAAACGAGAGAGTGTGCGGAATGGAGAGAGGCTAAAACGGAGTCACTAGTGACCATCGATAACTGTAAAAAATCATTTTTTCAATGTCCGAAGCATTCAGGAAGCGAGAATCAGATGAGTTTCAGACAGTCTACGAAGAGGAATGAGCGCTGCACCTTTGATGAGTCGAATCAATGCCGAATTATCATCACTAATGTTCACTAGGCAACCGCCAAAGCAAAAGCCGCGGTCCCTTAGGGGTGCTAATCTGCGGCTGTGGTAACGAATTGCACAGGAGCCGCGTCCTACTTTGCGGCTTTCTGGTCAGACAACAGGGTGATCTGCAATACAAGTGGGAATGTCCTTTTTTATCGTAGTTTCGCTCCGTCTAGGAGCTACCATCCGCTAAACTCTGCGGAATCAACGCCAAAAATCGCCAAGCTTCTACAAATTGTAGACTGCACTAGTTCGTGATTGTTTTGCGTGAGTGAGATGAGTTTCAGACAACACACGAAAGCGAATGAGCAATGCAGGTTTGATATGAAAGGCGACACCGTGTAATTAATAAAAACTAATTTATTTTTTAAAAAATTAAGTCGAACCCCAGTGAAACCCCAGTGAGGTCACAGGACTGGCAAAAGGCCGAATAAATCTGCAAGCTAGTGATGTTGTTTCGGTTTTCTACTCTCTCCATTTTGCACACTCTCTCGTTTCTCTGACCGGTGAGAGAGTATGCAGAATAGAGAGAGCCAAAACGGCATGTATATCCTTCCAGCACAAGTCCTTCCTCTATGGGAATGCAGGCAGGCAGAAAATTAGCAACCAAGAGGTCAGATGGCCCACTAATTTTAGCACGGCAACCCTGAAAATGGGCACGGAAGTACAGAGCCAAGGTTACTGTAAGTTGTAGGGTACTGTAGGCATACGAAAATGGACACGGAAGTCCAGAGCCAAGGATATTGTAAGTGCCGGGTACTGTAGGCATTCGAAAATGGAAGTTTGTGCAAAACCATTTGCAGTGGCAATAATAAAAGTGCGAAGCGGTGAGACGGCGCGTATTTCGAACTCTAAACTTTAGAGTTTAAATGTCACTTCACGAAGCAGGAAGCAGAATCCAGAGACTTAATTAATCATCTCACATTAGAAAATAGATATAGGAACATGTGGCTGGATCAATTTGTGCGTTGCTCCGTCTGCATGTGCGAATAAAACTTGACGATGTGAGCGCGAAATCGAGCGCGAAAGATGCATCACTGAGGAGAATTTGGAACTTCTTCGGTTTCAGATTGCGACCGCGCAGATTGAAATCAGAAGAGTGGAATGGAAATCGAGATACGGGGGGAGGGAGAGAAAACAATCGCAGAATTATTTGGGTCAGAAACCGAAGAAGTACCGAGAATTTCTCGTAGGACCGGAACCAAGAAAATACCAAAGCGAGACAATGGAGCGCACTTGCAAGAGGGCGGTAGTGCACGAAAACAATGTGGAGCAATAAACGAAATGAAAGGATGCATAGTGCGTCGCGCACTTCATTCCTGGATCTATGGTGGGAGCATTAGTGATGTCGTTTCGGTTTTCGACTCTCTTCATTCCGCACACTCTCTTATTCGCGAGATCGTGTGCTAAATGGACAGAGAGGCTATCCAATCCGAAATCACTACTGCATAGCTGCGTTATTCCACCTCGCCCTACGCTCCAACGAGCAGAAGTGCAAGAACGTCAAGCATGTGTGAGTTGGAAAAGGCGCAGTAAAGGGCATCTCTCTCCATTTTGCACACCCTCTCGCCGGTCCGAGTCGCGAGAGAGTGTGCAAAATGGAGAGAGCATCATTCAGACAGCGCCAAAGGGTATGCTCCTCGCAAAGAATAGGGGAGAAGTGGCCACAAAGGGAGGGGAAATTGAAAGGCCTCCCCCTTCCGAAATGAGAGCGCCGCCACCACGAGTGAGGTAAGCAGCTTCCTCCATTCTGCATGCTCCCTTGTCGGACTGAGCAGCGAGAGAGTGTGCAGAATGGAGAGAGCATCTCCTTTTCTCTAGCAGGCGAGAGAGTGTGCAGAATGGAGAGAGCGGTGAAGATGGGTTAGAAGAGTAAGGAGCGCTCACGTGGAGCACAGATGAGGTGTGTGTTGATGACTTTCAGAAGTCTGAGTAACTCGATTCAATGGAGTCTACTGCTCCATAATACATTCTCGAAAAAAGAAGAAACAAAAGAGAAGAGCTTTCAGAGGCCGTTGAAACATGACAGTTGACTGACAGCTATTGAAACTATTGTGGGTATTATATTTAGATACAAATTATTTTAAAAAATACATATGATATATGAAAAAAAGACATATGAAAACACATTATGAATCAAGAACAAAACTCCATTTCCACCCCAACAACGAAGTTTCAAGTCGCTACCGGGATTTCGAATATTACAACTTCTCCTTTACTTTTTCACGACATTAGACATCGGACGAATACGCTGAGCAAACCATAAGAAAAATCCAAATACTCCTGAATTTCAAGAATTTAAGCGAACGCTAAAATGCGAGCGAAGATGGGCATTATGATGTGCACAAATGTGATGGGCGCAGTAGTGATGTCGTTTCGGTTTTCTGCTCTCTCCATTCTGCACACTATCTCGTCTGTCTGACCGGCGAGAGAGTGTGCAGAATGGAGAGAGCAGAAAACCGAAACGACATCCCTAGGGCGCAGGCGCCATTATAATGCGCTGGTCACTCAATTTTCGGTGGCCTTACAGCCGGGGGGCGAGATGTTTACCGTAAGTGACGTCATCACTTGTGAAAGTTACGCTATTAGTGGCAGTTTGGGGCGAGACAGATACCGTGATATGCGCAATTCGGGTGATCGTCTCTTCATTTCGCGTGCTCTCTCACCGGTCAGAGCGACGAGAGAGTGCTCGAAATGAAGAGGCGAATGCCTGAATTGGGCACTCTAGTAAATATCGCCATCCGGCATGCCCGAAGTGACAATTGTGTTGCCATATCGAATAGTGTTCTTTCAACTGTACAGTTAGAGCCACTAGATAAGTCGACAAAGCTCCTTATTGACAAATCGGAAAAGACTCTCCGCAACTCACAAGCTCTCTCGCCAGTCAGAGAAACGAGAGAATGCGCGAAATTAGGAAAGTCGGACGCCGATTTGTCATCACTAGTGCTTATATTCAACACTACTGTATTCAACACGTAGATTGCTCTTTGCATCGGATCAAATGAAACAATTTATGCTCGTAATACTCGTAATCATGAGAATTTAATGGCATTGCCTAGCTCAAACTACCGGCTAAAAACGGAATATAATAGCAAAAATATGCTAACGAAGTCTAGGAAGGGTCGTAAAGTGACGAAGAAGTGGGGAAAAGGTGGCCTGCCCTCTCTATTTTGCACACTCCCTCGCCCTTTCTGACCGGCGAGGGAGTGTGCAGAAAGGAGGGAGTGGAAGGAATGGGGTCTCTCAAGGGTAGCGCTCTAATGCGTTCGTCCTAGAAGAAGTAGAATGAAGCTGTTGAAACATGACAGTTTAGTGACAGCTAGACGGACTTACGGCTAAAGCACTTATGTAACTTAAGCCTTAAGACAAAGGCTAAGGCACTTAAGTAACTTAAGCCTTAAGACAAAGGCTAAGGCACTTAAGTAACTTAAGCCTTAAGACAAAGGCTAAGGCACTTAAGTAACTTAAGCCTTAAGACTAAGGCTAAGACACTTGAGTAACTTAAGCCTTAAGAGACGTTCCACGGTATTCTGCACCTACTTCACGGAACACTTTTTGGCAACCTATGCCAATAAGTTGTGGGTGAAGTCCCCATACCTAGACCTCATAGCAGGCCCAATATGAGAGGTTGGGATGCACTTTCCGAAAAATGACGGGCCGTGCCCAAAAAAAGTCGAAAATTTCATCCCAGAAAAAAGTACGTTCTTATAGATGTTTCAGGCGTATTTTGCCATAACAACAACAACGAAAAACTTACTTTGGAAGCGATAGGAGATCGATGAAATGTCAAAAACGGCGATTTTCGACTTTTTTCGGTCTCCGTGAAAAATTTTTCCACACATAGCCATTTTTTTATTGCAAAATCGGATTCTACGTGCAAAACTACTTCTGGTGTTATTTTTTCACGCTTTTTCATTTGTGCGCTCGGAAGCCGCAGTCTCCCGCCCGAGGCTCTCTCGGAGACTGGCGTGACAACGATAGCGAGAGGGTTCGATATTTCGAAGGGATACAGTCACTTTTTCATTCAATTTATATTTCATTAATCATTTTCAATCATTTCTCTCAATATTATGGGGTTTTGATAGCGAAAAGACACAAAAAACTGAAAAGTTGAAAAATCACTTTTAAGTCATGTTTATGATATTCAAATGATGTACTTGCAAGTGAAAATCACTTGAATATGAATTCTGAAGAATATCCAAGCTTTAGAGCAAGAATCCAAAGAAAAAATATTCATCGAAAAATTTCTCGATCATTTGCCCACCGAAAAATTTCAATTTCAAAAAAATATTCACAAATCAGCTATAACTCTCAGAAATTGATGCCATAGGTAAGAATAGTTATTTTCACTTGCAAGTACATCATTTGAATTTTATAAACATGACTTATGAATTTTTGAAATTTTGAGATTTCAAAAAAGTGATTTTTCAACTTTTCAGTTTTTTCGTGTCTTTTCGCTATCTAAACCCCATAATATTGAGAGAAATGATTAAAAATGATTAATGAAATATAAATTGAATGAAAAAGTGACTGTATCCCTTCGAAATGTCGAACCCTCTCGCTATCGTTCTCACGCCAGTCTCCGAGAGAGCCTCGGGCGGGAGACTGCGGCTTCCGAGCGCACAAATGAAAAAGCGTGAAAAAATAACACCAGAAGTAGTTTTGCACGTAGAATCCGATTTTGCAATAAAAAAAATGGCTATGTGTGGAAAATTTTTTCACGGAGACCGAAAAAAGTCGAAAATCGCCGTTTTTGACATTTCATCGATCTCCTATCGCTTCCAAAGTAAGTTTTTCGTTGTTGTTATGGCAAAATACGCCTGAAACATCTATAAGAACGTACTTTTTTCTGGGATGAAATTTTCGACTTTTTTTGGGCACGGCCCGTCATTTTTCGGAAAGTGCATCCCAACCTCTCATATTGGGCCTGCTATGAGGTCTAGGTATGGGGACTTCACCCACAACTTATTGGCATAGGTTGCAAAAAAGTGATCCGTCGACCCCTCCCCATAGCTTCACTATACCGTGGAACGTCTCTTAAGACCACGGTAAGGCACTTAAGTAACTTAAGCTTAAGGATAAGGTTAAGGCTAAGGCTAAAACTGCTGCACGATGTAGCCGTTCTTATCAAGACGCGCTCGCAGTTCTTCCACGGTCCCGGTGGACATCCATCCGTGAAGAGCGCCAATACCGGCTGGAATTATAATTATATTAATTATTCTAATTACAATCCATTTGAGATAGTCAACACGAACACATGCGAAGGTTGTGGCAAATTCAGTAAAAATAGAATGTTTTTTTTATAAAGAAAACAACGGACAATAACTAGCTCTCATGAGAACTTCTCATTTTGCGAAGATGCTGAAATTCACTTGATCGCGAGTAATAATTTTTATTTATTTATATTTATCCTATGCAGTAAAATATCTTTGTAGGATTTTGTCAAGATCAGTAATTATTGTTATGACCAACTAGCAACGGCGCTGAAATCAATTTCGGACGAAAACATCACTCTTTTAAATAATGCTGAAACTCACTTGATCGTCCGAGCGCATCCCTCTCCGGAAGGGGAAGGGTTGGCGGAGCCTGAACAAAATACGATTAAATTTCGAAAACAAACTTTGATTGTACAACTTTATACGCTTCAGCGGCTTACGCATATTTTTTCGTCGAACTGCAAAAAATCGAGAGAAATTCGGGAAATAAAAAAAAGATCCTTGAACTGTCAATTAGCTGAAACTACAGTCCCACAGAGTCTCCGCCCCAAGAAGTGGGGCACGGAGGGTCACCGTGGGTCACCCGAGGTCACCCCGACTTTGAGGCGGCCTTAGACCCCTTTAAAATGCGAGTTCGACTTACTATTTTTGGCAATGGGCTTTTATCATGAGTGTCAATGGATCTGTGAAAGTAGATATCCGAAATTATAATTTTGAGCTCCTTTCTGAGACGTTATCGTTTAGCCCTCCTCCCCTCCCCACCCCTCATTTTCATAAACGACCGCTCCCTTGATAGGTGAGAGTGAGGAATGGATTAGGGAAATGGAGGAGAGGAGAGACGGGCCAAGTTGACGTATCAGGAAGTAGCTCAAAATGCAAATTTCGGAAATCTGCTTTCACAGATCCATTGACCCTCATGAGAAAAGCCCATAGCCAAAAATAGTAAGTCGAACTCGCATTTTAAAGGGGTCTAAGGCCGCCTCAAAATCGGGGTGACCTCGGGTGACCCACGGTGACCCTCCGTGCCCCACTTGTTGGGGCGGAGACTCTGCGGGACTGTATGTCTCACCTGCTCCCAATTCGTCTTCAGTTGGCTCACTGCTCCTCCCCCTCCAGTCACCCCTGCATTTTTGTTAATACAATTATGTTATTTATCATTAATATAGTCAGAATTTGGGAGAAGAAAGTGAAAAAAGATGAAAGCAAAGCGAACCTCCTCGCGCGTCTCTATTGAGCGTCGCTGACGATGAGGATGTGTCCATGGCATCATCACGATCGACGAACGGAGCGAGCAGAGTCACTGGATGGGTGATCTTTGATCTTTATCACCAAGACGACTATTTATCGTTATAGTACTGTCTATAGAGCACAGCAAAAGGATGTTCGAGAGAGTTTAGAAATGAGCTATTGAATGGAGTGACTGAGATTGATCTTTGATCTACGATCTTCATCACTTATTTTCACTCTTCTTTCCATAGTCATTGCACGTCTCCCAACTAGTAGTTCTGCCCTGTTCATTTAATTGAGGATTCTGTAAAGAAAAAAAAGAGTTACCGATTTGAGAAAAGTCGGATCGGGAGTCCGGCTCGTGCGACCAGGCCGCGTTCAGCAATCGAATGACGTGGTCGGGGAAATGGAGAGAAGCCTCGTTCGGGAGTGGGGGGGGGGGCGGGCTGAAGAGAGGCTATCACTTGTTTGTAGCTCTAACATTTACTCTTCCAATTGTGTACTCGCTCTATCATTTCTTATGAGTGAGAAGATCAGAACAAAAGAATGAAGAGGCGAATTCAAATTACCCTTTATTTCGTTATGTCGCCAGTCTAGACATTCGCTTCTTTGCACTTTGTCTGTTGCACTACCGCGAAGCAAATTCATCCCGTTAATGCATCGGGCCCACTAGGGAAGTGACGCTATGCACTTTGCACACTCTTTTACCTAATCGAGGAAAAAGCGTTCAGGATTGAGAGGTTAGCGCTTCCAGAAAGAACATTCCTTCTCTCCATTCTGCACACACTCCTTTTCTCACACGCTCTCCTCTTACCGATGCTAAATCATGAGAAAAGCAGTTTCCTATTTGGCATAGCTGTTTCCTTATTTTCAAAAGAGTGTGCAGAATGGAGAGACAGAAACTCGTTTTCGTGCTCTAGTGTCCAGTCGCTTCATTGCATCAGAGTTCTAATGGAGCGAATTGAGAACCGCAGGCTACTTTGAAATTCGCGCGCTTTTACGAGTGGGCAGAGCAATTGGGTCTGATGCAAAGGAAAAAAGAGAAGAAAGAAGTTCGGTTCACATGAGCACTAGTGACGTGCATCGAATAATTCTATCATTATTCTGAGCATAGTGTGTGAAATGAAGAGACGATTACCCACGCGCTCTCTCACCGATCAGAGAAGCGAGAGAGTGTGCAGAATGGAGAGAGTCTCACCCTAACATTATTAGTTTGATAACCGATAGAATGATAAAAGCTTCTATTCGAATCGATAACACCACTCGAGGCTGGTCCGAATGAAGCGTATGATATGCCGAAACAGATCCTTTCTATTGTACATAGTTGTCGAGCCATGTATTTGGGCTAGACCAAATTCATCCCAAATAAGAGATATTGTTGATCTACCTCTCTTATAGGCCATTTCTGCAGCAGCTGCAGCCGGCTTGAGATGGGCGAAAGGAAGCTCGGCCGAGTGGAGTTCCCAGACACAGAGGGCGTAACTGCAGAGGAGGGAAGTTAGGGTGAGACTCTCTCCATTCTGCACACTCTCTCGCTTCTCTGATCGGTGAGAGAGCACGTGGGTAATCGTCTCTTCATTTCACACACTCTCTAGACCGGTTGAGCAAGCTGCGAGAGAGTGTGTGAAATGAAGAGACGATTACCCGTATTTCCAACTCTATTACTAGGGCTGTACCGAAAGAGCTGGATGCCGTAACGGCATCCCTACTAATTGTAAGTACAGATAGGGACCACCAGGCTGAGAGCCGATTTTTCGGAATCTGGTCGCAATTAGGCTCAATGTGACCGTCAGGTTCTCACTATAATTTTTGCTTTTGTACTTATGTCGATAGCTGTTCTCTCAAGCCCACGAGAACTTTAGAAGCGCGCGCGACCTCTCCAGCCAGAGAGGGGGGAAAGGCGAGACGAGAGAGAAAGGGGCGGAGCCTCTCTCGCGTGTGTCTCTCTCACTCCCCCTGCTCTCTCGTCGCTCTCCTCCCGCGCTCATATTTAATTCAAGCACAATTCGGGGAAAATTATTAAAATTCCAATTTTGTGCGTAAAATTTCTCTAAAATACTAATTAATGGAATTCCAACTGGCGAGCAATGTTTCGACTATTGGAAATGCCCTAATCACCCTATTCCCAACCTAAATATCGATTATTGACCTACTCAGACTTGTGAGATATCGGCTCGCCAGTCCTTCATTGATAGAGGACATCGTAAGCTATCTCTTGCGCTTTTGGTCGAGCGATTTCGTTGCGAATTATCTTTGTGCTCCTTCGATCTCGCTTTTGAGGGGAATGGTGTCGAGGGAAAAGGGGCGGGGCTGGTGGTCCCTAAGTACAGATGATGATTATTTTTATCGGGACGAACCAAGAACGATTAACAATCCTCACGCTCACTATCCTATCTATAATAGAATGAGTGAAACCTCAATCTCCCCTATCTTTCACTCTGAGGCGCGAGTGCGGGGTAATATTGAATGAGTTTCAGTGGGACTTGAATTCGATGAGTGAGTCCGATCACACAATATCGTTTGCAAACTTTGCTCTATAAATTGAAATTTTTTTTTTTTTAATATAAAAAAATTTATTTATAAAAAAAATAAGATAATATTTTCTGTGTCCCTTCAGCACGCTCTCTTGCCGATCAGACAGAAGAGAGAGCATGAGTAGTGGTAAATCTGGATACTAGGGTTCTCTGCTTATTGAAATTTCAATAACGTATCAAAGGATCTGTTACACTTTGTTTGTGAGAGAATGCGAGGCATGAGGAGTTATTGGGATCATAATTCCAATAAGGGAGTGGATATTAGTGATGCCGTTTCGGCGTTCGACACTCTTCATTCTGCATACTCTCTAGTCTGTCTGACCAGCGAGAGAGTGTGCGAAAATGAGAGAGCTAAACCCTATACGTAGGGACCACAAGCTCGAGACTTAACGACGCGACCAAATCGCTCGCCCAAGAGCTTGACATGTAGCTATGACCTTCCTCTATAAATTGAGCTCTGTAGACCTAGGGTCGGACAATTTTGAATAGATCAAACATCAAGAAAAACACTCCGAATGTGCTTATTTAGCCTTTTCCAGAGTGGGTACACCAAACTTACAGCGTTTATTTTATTCATTAGTATTTTAGAGGAATTTTAAGCACAGAATTGTATTTTTAATAATTTCCCCCGAATTGTGCTCCAGAGCGTTAGAAGAGCGGGAGGAGCGCGGTGAGAGAGCGGGAGGAGGGAGAGAGACACGTGCGAGAGAGGCTCCGCCCCTTTCTCTCTCGTCTCCCTCCTCTCTGGATGGGGGAATCGCGCGCGTTTCTAACGCTCTCCTAGGCTTCAGAGAAGAGCTATCGACATACGTCCAAAAGCAAAAGTGATATTGAAACCCTGACGGTCATACTGAGCGTAGTTGCGACCAGATCCACATTGTGGCCCCTACCTATACGGCATCCCTTCTGGATACCGTAGTGAATTCTTTAGGAACTGGAGATTATGATTCGAAAATTCGGATGATCTTGCTATCACCGCACCACTCGTTCGCAGTCGCATTAAGAATGAGTGAAACCCATGTCATTCTTCACTAGTGATGACAAATCGGCAATCCGACTCTCCTCATTTCGCGTGCTCTCTCGCCGGTCAGAGATACGAGAGATCACGCGAAAAGAGGAGAAGCGGGTTCCGATTTGCCATCATTAAAACCGATGTCATTCTCCACTAGAGGGTTCACTGAGTGGCGCGAGCGCCGAGCGAAATTGAATGAGTTTCAGGAGATCTTGAAATTAGTGAGCGATATTACTCGAGTGATTTGTATCTGGCGACTTATGCCTTTTAATAAAATAATCTAATAAATACTATACATTGAATCGACTACCAAATACCGGCCATTTGCAACGGATAGATGCAACGGATAAAAAGAGAAATGGTACTCACTAATTGGGATGCCTTTTCGGTTTTTGCTTTCTCCTTTTCGCACACTATTCAGGGAGACGAGATAATGTGCAGAATGAAGACAGTCCAAACCACAACCGACGTCACTACTCACTAGTGATGCCGAATCGAGACCGACTCTCCTCAATGCGCGCGCTCTCTCACCGATCAGAGAAACGACAGAGCAGACGAATTGAGGAGAGTAATGCGATGTTAAAAAACGGCGAAAAGATCCGATCTTCGATGTTGGTCCTGTTAAAAAAATGCAAAGATCCTATCTTTGATTTGAATTCCCGCATTTTTCTATCTCAGCTCCCAGTGGAGCTAGAGACTAGAAATTTTAACAGCAGCTTGAACATTCTGAAAGGAGCCCAGAAACCAAATTTCAAGTTGCTAGCTATCATAGAAGTCGAGTTATTCGAAAAAAACACTAAAACTACGGTAATTACAGCTTTAAAATCTTAATTTACGAATAACTCGGCTTCTAGGCAAGCTAGAGCCTTGAAATTTGGTTTCTGGACTTCTTTCAGCATTTTCAAGCGGCTTTTAAAATTTCTAGTCTCTACCTCCACTGGGAGCTGAGATAGAAAAATGCGGGAATTCAAATCAAAGATCGGATCTTTGCATTTTTTTTAACAGGACCAACATCGAAGATCGGATCTTTTGGCCGTTTTTTAACACCACATAAGGCCTCGATGTGGGGCATTACTCGAACTCACGAGAAGACGTCCGCCCGTCGGTCGTAGCGGCCGGCGCACGAGAAAACCTCGGGAGCCATCCAGCGAAGGTTCTGAATTGGGGGAAATGAGGACTCAAAATCGCTCTAAAATTGAAACAAACAACTGCAAGAAAGTAGAAAATATGAAATAAGATGTGTTGGTACTAATGTTGGCAAAACGGCCTGAATTACCTCTCCCTTGCCAAATTTCGCAATACGCGAAGATGAGGGAATTACGGCGCCGTAATTCAGGCAGTTTGGCCATCCCTAGTTGGTACCATACAGTAGTTGAATTGGTTTTGAGAGACAACAAATATTTATTCGTGTGATGGGCGAAACAGTCAGTGTGTCTAGGAAAACTGCAGATTGTCAGTCTAAATCAGGGTTGGCTATTCGACCCTAAGTAGCGACGGTCGCAACCTCTCCCCCCTCGCCTAATTTCGTAATAGGCCAGGGGGGAGGAGGTAGCGAGCGTCGCTATCTAGGGTCGAATAGCCAACTCTAGTCCAATCCCAATACCCGGTTATTTGGTCATGTTGTTGCTCTCTTCGGGAGCCCCGGCAAAGCGACTCTCGACAAAGTCTGCGACCACAGCACGGCCCGTCGAGTGGATGAGGATGTTGTGACTGCAAATATGACGTAAAGATACATCCCGACAAGACTGGGCTCACGGGACACCCCTGAGAGGTCAGTTATAGTCAATACTAGTGTTTCCGTTTCAGTTTTAGACTCTTCATTCTGCACACTCTCTCATTTCTTCGAGTGAATGAGGATGTTGCGACTGCAAATATTAAATTCTCTTTGTAATTGGTAAGTTAAACCCCTTCTCAGATCAAACATTTCGGCCAGTAACGAAATCTGTTGGATTGGAACTCTCTCTCTCTCTCCATTTTGCACACTCCCGGTCAGCATCCGAAATCACTAAATTAGAACCTACTCGCAAGGTGCGAGAACATACAGTACCGTGCAAAAGTCTTCGAACTTTTTTTCAATTGCCATAACTTCTTTCAAAATCGAGATTGAAACTCACGGTTTGAAGCATTAGGTAGCCCATCTCTAGGAAAATATCCACCTATTATTGAATTGTATACTGCTCTATGTCTGATTTTTAGACAAATTTAATTCGGACAAGCTCTTTTAGAAAAATGGCAATTCTTACATGGAATTTTTGCATAAGTTCAAATGTCTCGTGCAGTTAGTACTACTTCCGGTGTGCACATTCCACTTAGTGACACATTGAGCGTATTTTAAAAAAAACGCCAGAATTTTTTTCTACAAAAAAAAAATAAAAAAAAAAAAAAAAAAAAAATTATGCCATTTTCGTTCTAGTTGAGCTACAGCCTCCATATTTCTTAGGCTATGTCAGTACCTGGTAAGACAACACCGATTGAAATTTGGGCCCGATCAGGCACTTGCGGCGAAAAATCGTTTTGCGAAAAAGTTCAATATTTGGTCACTCTGCACTCCCCAGCCACTGCCGGTAAAAATCAACCAATTAAACATTTCTTCTCCGAGTTCCTTAGGGAAGAACCTCTCAAAATTTCATGTTGATTGATCACTTTTGAACAAAGTTATAGTTCGAGAACTTGGGCAGAAAACGTGGTAGGAAAAACATGCATCAGAAACGAAATTTCGTAGAATGTTTACTACAGTGCTCTAATTTCAAGCAGAAATGCGCCACCACTTGCTGACACTCCCTGCAAATTCTAAGCGCAGTTATTTGGCTAGAACAATAATTACGCAACTGTTGATATCGAAGCAACCCTTTCCACTTTTTCTGCCCAAGTTCTCGAACTATAACTTTCCTCAACGGTGTTCAATCAACATGAAATTTTAAGAGGTTCTTCCCTGATGAAGTCGGAAAAGATATGTTCAATTGGTTGATTTTTACCGACAGTGACTTGGGAGTGCAGAGGGACCCAAAATTGAACTTTTTCGCATAACGATTTTTCGCCGCAAATGCCCGATCGGAACCAATTTTAAACCGGTGTTGTCTTAGTGCGTACTGAAAACCCATACGAAATATGGAGACTGTAGCTCAACCAGAACGAAAATGGCATCATTTTTCATAATTTTCGGATTTTTTGGAAAATGGTTTTTCTGGCTTTTAAAAAAATGCGCTCAATGTACCACTAAGTGGATTGTGCACACGGGAGGTAGTACTAACTACACAAGACATTTTAACTTGTACAAAAATTCCATGAAAGAATTGCCATTTTTCGAATAGAGCTTGTCCGAATGAAATTTGCCGAATTAAAATAGAGCAGGATACAATTCAATAATAGGTGGATATTTTCCTAGAGATGTGCTACCTAATGCTTCAAACCGTGAGTTTCAATCTCGATTTTGAAAGAAGTTATGGCAACTGAAAAAAAGTTCGAAGACTGTTGCACGGTACTGTATCTAGAGACCACAGGCTCCGCCCACTTGGAGGGGATAGAGAGTTGCCCAAAACATGGCGAGAGGTCCGGCAAGTCGGGTTCGCAATCAAATCAATAGATCAAAAACGTTTTCTGTAGGTCTAAGGATCCTGCACAAACGAGGTGATGCGCAGCTTGATCGGTCAACTGTAAATAGGTCAAAATTGACGATTTATGGTCCAGAGTATCGATTTGAAGCGTTTCTAGTGATCGTACCCAGCTGCGCACCTGCCCTTTACTTCATTTGTTTTTTAGAGTAATTTTAAGCATTTTTTTGGAATTTTAATATTTTTCTCCGAATTGCCGCTCGAGCGCGGGAGGAGCGGGGGGAGGGAAAGATAAACACGCGAGAGAGGCTCCGCCCCTTTTCTCTCTCGCCTCATTTCTCTCTCCTTTCCCTTGTCCGATCGCGCGTGGGTTTCGGGGGAGAACTCGGCGCAGAGATGAGATAGAGACAAACTCAAAAAAGCGAAAATGTTATTCAGAATCATACCAACCCATTGAGCACACATTTGAACCGGTGCAATCAATTTGGTAGATCACCCTGTGGTCTCTAACTGTACCTATTTGAAAAAATATATTTAAAAAAATATTTTACTTATATTTGCATATTCCTTCACTAAATACACTCGGTTTTTGTTCGAATCGATGATTTTGAGTTTCACGGTGTCAGTAAATACAAGGCTTCCGAGATTTACCAGTTCCATCGCGCTTCACGGCTTTTCAGAAAAAACTATTATATCTACGAGTTAATGGCTACATCAGAGCGATCAAAGATCAAAGATTGAACCGCGGGAAAGCCGGCCTCATAAAAAGAAAAAAGGCCAACCTGTTCAAATCCCGATGGATCACGGGCTTGGTCGCTCCATCGTGCAGATATCGCATGCCCTGCAATTTTTTCATGAATATACCGATCAATCACCGTTCTCGTTGCAACGTATTTGAACACAATTTCGAATAAAAATTTGGTTAATTTCTTTCCCTTCAGCACACTCATTCTTGACTCGACAGTGTGCAGAATGGAGAAACGTTGACTGGTATTTTGTATTCTTATTCGAAAACATTCCGGCTTTCAATTTGCTGTGCTGTGGTTTCGATTTTTGAGAATAATCTGTGACATTTGCAGCGCAACATCCATAGCAATCCTCAACCTAATTGGTTAAGAACGATAAACGAGCAGTCTATTGGGTCGCGAGCATTATATTGTCATTTGGATTTTGGATTTTAACACATTTATCAAGAGTAGGCTCTGATGTGCATGGCGGGCCATTCATGATTTCTTGCTTGTCTCAGGAATGTAGGTCCGATAGTTCGCATGAAGAGATCGTTCCATCTTGTGGGCGGTCTTCCGCGTCCTCGCTTAGGCCCTCGTGGAGTCCAATCGATCACAGTTCTGCTCCACTTCAAGTCATGATCATTAGCAACTTTATGCACCCAGAGCCACTTTCTTTTCAAGGCGGTACGAACAACGTCTCTGACCTGAGTGAGTCCACGCAGCCTTTCGTTCGAGACATGATCCAAGACAGTGCAACCGACCATCCAACGCTCCATGCGTCTTTGGGCCACCGATAATCTTTCACTTTGTGCTTTGGTCAAGGCCCATGTTTCACATGCGTATAGGAAGGCGGGAATGATACAACCATTGAAAAGACGGCGCTTATGAACCATTGGGACAGATCTATTCACTAGGAATGATCTATGCTTGTGGAAAGTCCCATATGCGGCCTGAATTCGCCGGCCAATCTCCCTCTCCTCCTTCCCATTGATAGTAATGATGCTTCCCAAATAGACCACCTCTTTTCTGATACCCACAATCTTCCCCGCAACTCTGACATCCCTGGGATTACCCTTCGAAGACATTCCCACAGTTTTATCACCGTTAAGATGAAGCCCCACCCTTTTTAATTCCCTCTCCAACTCTATTGCCATCGATTGAATTTGTCGCTCATCGTGAGAAATGAGCACTGCGTCATCGGCAAAGAGAATATGAGAGAGGAATCGCCCATTGATGTTAATCCCTTTTCCCGCCCAGTCTAATTGACGGAATGCCATATCCAAGACTGCTGTAAACAGTCTGGGTGACAAACAGTCTCCTTGTCTAACCCCTCTTCCAACATTGATTTCCACTTCCTTTCCATTCACTAAGACTGCACTTTTGCTACACCGAGAGAGGGAACTTAGGAATGAAACCACTTCCGACGGAACACCTTCCACCTCCAGAGCCTTATAGACAGCATCAACATAAACCGAATCAAAAGCCTTAGAAATATCCACGAAAAGTAGATAAATGGGCAAGCGATGATCAATGCAGTTTGTGACTACCGTTTTGAGAATGTGAATAGCATCTACCGTAGAATGTCCCTGTCTAAATCCCATTTGTTCCCAACTCCTACTGCTATCCAGGATAGGTGCGAGTCTCGTATTCAAAAGACCGGTGAGGGCTTTCTGCAAAGCAGGCAGCAGACTGATTGGCCGGTAATTTTTAACGAGAGAACTATCACCTGTCTTAGGCAGCAGAATAGTGCGCGAGTCACCAAACCCCTTTGGGACACTTCCGGTTAGTATGTTGTTAAATACCTCTGTTAGTAATGGAGCTAAGTAGTCAGATCCCGCCCTCAACATCTCACCAGTGATCCCATCCCTTCCCGGTGCTTTACCTGACTTGAAATGTCGAAGTGCTTGTTCCACTTCAGCAACGCACAAGGGAATGAATGGGTCCCTTACTCTTAGTGTTCTATATCCTATTCCTCCGTCCCCTTCATACAAATCGTTATAAAATGCTTGGAAGACCCTCTCTATACCCAATTGTGTGCATTCCCAATTACCCGACCCATCCCTAATTTTGTGAATTCTACCTTTCCCTACAGCAATTCTTGCAGCAGCCTTCTTATAGCTTTTCCCGCTCGCAATGGCTGCATTGACGTAACTTAGATACGACCGTTCTCTATCATTTCTGAAAGATTGACGGATCGATCTGTTTAGAAACAGCCACTGTAAGCGAGGCAAACCGGCTGACTGCATCTTATAATCCTTTCGTCCCGCTAGTAGATCCTTTGTAGCTTGTGATATTCCTCCATCCCTAGGTGTATAAACCGTTGCAATTTTCCCCGCCCCTCTAATCGCATCCACAATGTTACCGTACCCAAGATCCGCTCCTCTACTTTGTAACTCTAATCGTAGACTGAGTTTAAACAGTCCATTTTCGAGGTGCGAATCACCCTGACCGGTCGTTTCCTTTCTCCAAGGGAAACGGCGAGGGAATGAGATGGAAGCTCTAACGAGTCGGTGATCAGTGGTAAAATCGAATCGATTTATCACTCCGACATCCCTCACTGCCATTCCCCTAGGATACAAGATGAAATCGATCTCATTTGCTGATAACCCATTTGGTGAAACCCAAGTGAACTTGCGGATTGTCCTTTTCCGAAAGAAGGAGTTACCCACCTTGAGATGAAGCCTCTCACACAAATCCACAACCATTTGCCCTTTGTTGTTCCTATCCCCATACCCGAATGCCCCCACAGAGTTTTCCCCCAACTGACGACAACCAATTTTCCCATTGAGATCACCCATTATGACCTTATGCACGAATCGGTACCGGTGGCTTCCAGACACAGGCGCGTTGTACGCTGCTTCGAGCTGATCGAGAAAATCACTGAACTCCGAGTCATCTCTCGAACTGGCAGGCGCGTAGACCTGGAAAATGCGAATAAGCTCGTTGTTCGGTACCTCCACGTCAAGAAAGCAGACCCTAGGAGTTAAGCCGCCAAATCTCACTACCATCCGCTTAGCTTCCCCACTCACGACAAACCCCACTCCGGCCATACGATTCTGCTGCCGTTGCGTGTGATAGAGTACGCTTCCCGACTTGAGTAGATCAATTGAGGCTTCATCTGGTCTTCTTACTTCGGACAGACCCAGAACGTGGAAGTTGATATTGCTGAGTGCGTTCTCCAGTTCAGTGATCCTTGAGTCATGGCACAGAGATAGGCAGTTGAGCGTAGCGATGATAAGGCTTGCCATGATTTGGTCATACCCTCCCACGGTGACCAATCCGGCTTGGGAGGAGAAACGAGAGCGGCGCGTTTATGCGAACCGACCGACCTTTGAGCGAGCGTCGCACTCGAATGTTGTCATTATCCACCTATATTTGTATATTAAATGTTCTGTTTGAATAGAATCAGCCTGTGCCACATCCATGGCAATCCTCTGCCTAAAGGCACCTCACCTCTTGTCTTAGGTTAAGAAAACTAAAAACAAAATCTATGCAGACGAGATAAAATGATGAATATTTGTTATTTGTGTTTATATTTGTTTATTGTATAATAATTTGAGAAAAATACAAACCTGAGCCACATCCATCGCAATCCTCAGCCTAAATGCACACTCGAGCACGCGTTTCTGCTCGTGGAGCAGAGAGAAGAGAGAGCGGCTCTCCACGAATTCAGTGATGATCGCGAAGGACTCGAATGATAATATTTAGTTAATTATGTAACTAATTTACTTATTTATTAAAAGATTAAAAGACTATTCAGATAGCCGGTGTCGATATGTTCGCAAAGCAAGGCATGAAATTATGAGTGTCAGAGGCGCTATGAAATGAAAGAGATTGCGGCTAAATCAGTTCTTGCTTAGTCTGCTATAAATAAAATTTTCAAAATAATCTTTTTTCGAAACGACGCGTTGTAGTTTGGATTCGTAAACAGTCCGAAATGAGTTTCACAGAAACGCCAACTTTACTAGTTGATGAGGATCATCCGTTGAAGGGAGGTCCACAATGTTGATTCTTCACCGCATTGGCAGTCTATGGCCCAGAGACTTCCAAACCGGTGAATAATCAACAATGTAGATCAAACTGAGTTCATTTTCTTCTTCTTGAGAAAAATAGGCTATGTGATGACCAGACAGACAGATTTGCTCGAAACATCTTACCCACTCACAGATTTTCCGGATACAGTTAGTAATCATTTTCCTCTTAATTTTCGATTTTCCGAACACAAAGCACAGCTTATCTCCAAAAAATGTGTGAATGTGTCAGATTTTGCATGTAGAACTTTGAAAATACCTCAAATGTAACAATTTATGCTTGGGATACTCGTATTGATGAGAATTCGATGGCCCTGCCTAGCTTATTCTACCGGCTAAAACGGAATATAATAGCAAAAATATGCTAACGAAGTCTAGGAGGGGTCATAAAGTGACGAAGAAGTGGGTATAAGGTGGCATGCCCTCTCCATTTTGCACACCTCTTCGCTTTCTCTCTGACCGGCGAGGGAGTGTGCAGAATGGAGAGAGTGGAAGGAATGGGGTCTCTCTAGGGTGAACGCTATAATGCGTTCGTCCAAGAAGAAGTTAACGAACTTTCAGAAGCCGTTGAAACATGACAGTTTAGTGACAGCTAGACGGACTTAAGGCTAAGACACGTATGTAACTTAAGCCTTACGACTAAGACTAAGACACTTGAGTAACTTAAGCCTTAAGA
Organism: Pristionchus entomophagus; assembly: GCA_036245825.1. Classification (NCBI taxonomy): domain Eukaryota; kingdom Metazoa; phylum Nematoda; class Chromadorea; order Rhabditida; family Neodiplogasteridae; genus Pristionchus; species Pristionchus entomophagus. The sequence continues at coordinate 2,524,644 of BTSX01000003.1, forward strand.
CCAAGGTAAGGCACTTAAGTAACTTAAGCTTAAGGTTAATGTAAAGGCTAAGGCTAAAACTGCTGCACGATGTAGCCGTTCTTGTCAAGGCGCGCTCGCAGTTCTTCAACGGTCCCGGTTGAGATCCAACCGTGAAGAGCGCCAATACCGGCTGTAATTATAATTATATTAATTATTCTAATTATAATTCATTTGAGATAGTCAACACAAAATCGTGCGAATATTGTGCAAAGTTCAGTGATGATCGTCGTACTATTATGAGAACTTCTCATTTTGTGAGGATGCTGAAACTCACTTGATCGCGAGTAATCATTTTTATTTTTTATATTTATCCTATGCAGTAAAGTATCTTTGTAGGATTTTGTCAAGATCGGTAATTATTGTTATGACCAACTAGCAACGGCGCTGAAATCAATTTCGGACGAAAAATCACTCTTTTAAATAATGCTGAAACTCACTTGATCGTCCGAGCGCATCCCTTTCCGGAAGGGGAAGTGTTGGTGGAGCCTGAACAAAATACGATATAATTTCGAAAATAAACTTTGATCGTGCAACTTTCTACGTTTCAGCAGCTCATTTTTCTTCGAACGGCAAGAAAAATGAAGATAAATTAGAGTGATTAGAAAAAATCCTCGAATTATTCCATCCATAGAAAGGAAAAGCTCACCTGCTCCCACTTCGTCTTCAGTTGGCTCACTGCGCCTCCGCCCGCCACTCCTCCTATATATATTAAATTATTTATCTTAAACTGATGATCGAATAGAGTGTCTCTCTCCATTTTGCACACTCTCGAATTTTCCTGAACAGCGAGAAGTCTGCAGAGAGAGAGTAATGATCGATTTGGCAACACTACCGAGATCAGAGCGGGCCTGGATTACGGTAGCAGCCCTCATAAACACCCATAAAGTGAACCTCCTCGCGCGTCTCTGGTGAGCGTCGCTGACGATGAGGAGGTGTCCATGGCATTGTCACGGTCGACGAATGGAGCGAGCAGAGTGACTGGAAGTATGATCTTTGATCTTTATTTTTTGATCTTTGATCGCTCCAGAGATGGTTAGGATCATCTCATACGAGAGTATTTGCTGAATTATTTCTTGTTTCCTGTGATCCGTCCATAACATCCACTTGCTAGTTTTTATCATAAAATGATGTGAACGATAATTTGAAGCGAATGAATTTTCAATCTCCAGCACTTCTTTTCCCCTTATTTCTTCTAATCATTTTTTACACTCTCCATCGTGTTCGTATAATAATCGTAATAATTGAGGATTCTGAAATCTGGATCACCGATTTGAGAAAAGTCGGGTCGGGAGTCCGGCTCATGTGACCACGCCGTGTTGAGCAATCGTATGACGTGAGGGCAGCGGAATTGGAAGCGATGTGCAGAAAAAATAAGGAAGTTTTGAGCGATGGGCGTTGAGAATTTATGTAAGGGCTGTTTTTGATGAATTACGTGCATGAACTGAAGATGATTTAGTCTAATTATTGGGAATCGTTTGATCTACCTCGTTTGAAGACCACTGTAACCTATCTTTTTCATGCAAAATCAAACTAATTAATCGCCAACTGATTTTTAAAAAATCGTCTGAAACGACGTTTATCTACCTTTTTGTAGGCCTTTTCTGTAGTAGCTGCTTAAATTCTTAACATGCCAAACATTTATTTTTCGATTGTCAGTACTTGGGCTAGTCCAAAATCATTAAAACCAATTTTTAAAAAAAAACCAATTTTTGGACTACCTCTATTGTAGACTATCTTGGATTAGTCTAAACTCATTCCAAAGAAATGACCTACCTCTCTTGTAAGCCATTTCTGCAGCAGCTGCAGCCGGTTTTAGATGGGCGAAGGGCAGCTCGGCCGAGTGGAGTTCCCAGACACAGAGGGCGTAGCTGCAGAGGAGATAGAAGTTAGGGTTTGACTCTCTTCATTTCGCACACTCTATCTGCAGTCGGATAGATTAGAGAGATCGAAGATGGTAGATCAAATCGGGCACTTTTTGAAAACAGAAGTGAGATGCGCATAGGGTCCCTATTAAGGTCCAATAGGTGTCGTACCATAATTTTACGGACTCCAGTTAACATTCCCTTGTCAGTTGGCGCGCTCTCTCGTTTCTTCGATCGGCGAGAGAGGATGCACTTCGGAGAGATCTCTATTCGCTAAGGCAACAATAGACAGAATAAAGAAGAATAAAGACAGAATGACTCTCTCCATTCCGGACACTTTCTACCCTGTCAGTCGAATGAGAGAATCTGAGAAAGGAAGAGAGCAGAATGCCGTAAAAACATCCCTACTAACGGAAGAGGTTGATTATTTTTATCGGGACGAACCAAGAACGATTAACAATCTTCACGCTCACTATCCTATCTAGAATGAGTGAAACCTCAATCTCCCCTATCTTTCACTCTGAGGCGCGAGTGCGGGATAAAATTTAAAGAGTTTCAGAGAGATTTGAAAACGATGAGTGACTTCGCTCAAACAATGATCAGTCGGTTGTTAGTATGAAAATTTACTATTAAAAATATAAAAATCACTGTATCCCTCCTGCACACTCTCTCGCCGATCAGACAAATGAGAGAGCCTGAAGAATGTATAAATATGGATATTAGTTATGTCAAACCGATACCCATTACCTTTCCAAATACCCCAATACCTCATCGATTCGCGTGATCTCTTGTTTCTCTGACCGGCTAGAGAGTACGCGAATTGAGGAAAGTCGGTGGCATTGGGTCGGTATTGGGGTCTCGAAAGACAATAGCATGGTATTGGTTTAAGATCGCTACTGAATACTAGGGTTCCCTTGTTGGAATTGCTTAATGGAATTCGAATGACGTATTAAAGGATCTGGGCCACTTTGTTTGTGAAAGAGTGTGGGGAATGAGGAGTTATGGGAATTTCAATTCCAATAACTCATTGTAGAAGTTTCTGAGCGGCGCGCGTGCGGGGTCAGAAAGAATGAGCTTCACAGGAATTGGAAATCAATGAGTAATATCGCTCGAGTGATTTATTCCAGGATTTGCTCTTCAATATAAATAATCATTCTGATGAATATGTAATCCGTTGATAGAGTGTTGTAGGAATGTACGAATCAAAAAATTGAACGGAATTATCGACAGCTTAAAAATAGAAGAAAGAGAACTCACGAGAAGACGTCCGCCCGTCGGTCGTAGCGGCCGGCGCACGAGAAAACCTCCGGAGCCATCCAGCGAAGGTTCTGGAATGTTGGAAGTATTCCTTATATATTCAGTATTTACTTCATCTGAATAAGTGAACGATGCAAAAATGGGCTTTTGGTAAGCAGAAGTGGTTCTGTTTCGGTTTTCAGCACTCTTCATTCTGCACAGTAGTGATGGAAAATCGGAACCGACTCTCCTCAATTCGCGCTATCTTTCTTCGATCAGAGAATTGTGTAGAGTCCGGATTTTTTATACTCCATTCTTCAAGGAAAAATGATTTGGAAAAATTCAGGCCAAGGTCAGCCCAAACCCAAGTCCCGGTTGTTTGGTCATGTTGTTGCTCTCCTCGGGAGCTCCGGCAAAGCGACTCTCGCCGAAGTCCGCGACCACAGCACGGCCAGTCGAGTGGATGAGGATGTTGTGACTGCAAATATAATCTTGTTTTTGTAATTAGCAAATAAAGCTCATTCTCAGATCAAAAATTTCAGCAAGTGACGAAACCAGTTGGATTGGAACTCTTTATCTCTCTCCATTCTGCACATTCCCGATCGGTCGAGAGGACCTGAGGGTGTGCAGAATAGAGAAAGAAAGAGATGAAACACCACTCTAATTAGATCATGTTCGCATCCCGATTTGGAAAAAAATATCATTATTATGGATTTTACTTGTATTTACACATTCCTTCACTACGCGCACTCGTTATTTGAGAGAATCGATGGTTTTGACTTTCACGTTCTCAATAAATAAAGGTCTAGAGAGATATTTTCAGAAGATCTCTGCGTGCCTCTTATAAAAAATAAACATGAGAATGACATCTCAAGTTCAAAGATCAATCCTGTGGATTGTCCGCTCATACGTTAATGATGTACGATCGAGACCGGCCTCTCCTCAATTTGCACACTCTCTCGCTGGTTAGAGAAACTAGAGAGTGGGTGAAATGAGGAGAGGACGGTCTCCATCCAACATCACTGCTGCGTCTGGAGCGTTTTGGTTGCTAAATAAGACAATCAAAATCGTTCACAGTGCCTTAAATAAATAAATAAAAAGAGAGAAAAGCGTGCCTGTTCAAATCCCGATGGATCACAGGCTTGGTCGCTCCATCGTGCAGGTATCGTATGCCCTGCAATTTTCTTCATGAATATAGCGGTCAGACTCCGATCTTCAAAATGATTGAGAAGAATGTAATCAAAATTTCGATTATAATGGATAGACGGCTCGTATTTCGAGCTCTAATATTCTAGCCTATTCAGGCTTCGTCATGAGATTACAATTTGTATAATCTGTGATATTTCCAACCTGCGCCACATCCATCGCAATCCTCAGCCTGAATGCACACTCGAGCACGCGTTTCTGCTCGTGGAGCAGAGAGAAGAGAGAGCGGCTCTCCACGAATTCAGTGATGATCGCGAAGGACTGAGTAGAAACTTGATTATTTATTTAATTAATACAAAGAATCATTCGTCGAAATGTTCGTTCAACTAGGCAGAATATTTGAGTTTCAGAAATTATACGAAAATAGAAAGATCGGAATTCAAACAATGAAGTCGTCAGATTGCTTTAGAATAAAATAAGAAACACTTTCTAATTTTAGTGGAGCAATATAGTGCAGATTTGTGAATAGTCAGTAGACTTACCGAAGGATCATCCAGTGCGGCTCCGACGAAGGCGAGGACGTTGGGATGCTGGACACGACAGAGGATGGACACTTCCCGACAAAGCATGTCCACCTCGGACTTGCTGCCGAAGGCCGTGGCGCGGTATCTGATAGAAAAGGATATGATGTTGAGTTTCTCCATTTTACACACTTTTAACCTCCTCCGACCGGTGATAGCGTGCACACTATTATGGTAGAAGAACACTTGAATATCAAGCTGTGCTGACGAAGCCAGAATCGCATATGTTTGTGTCAGTTCGTACGCACTCTCATGATGATGCACTCACCTTTTGAGCGCTACAGGCCTCCCCTTGAATATACCTCGGTAGACTTTGCCGAACGAGCCGCTACCGATCGCTTCCTGTGAATAAAATAGTTAACGTTGTCCAAAATAAAATCATGGTTTTCAAGTCCGGAGTCTACTAGACAATGAACTTATGAAAGCTTTCACTGATCGTGATTCTAAACAACGTCCTAATGATGACAAAACCAAATCCATTCTCTTAAAAGCGCATACGCTCTTGCCAGTGACGAGAGAGCGTGCGAAATGAGGAGAGTCGGGTTTCGAATAGACATCACTAGTATGGGCCTATTAGCTGCTTTACATTCACCTGGAACTCGATATCGCTTAGGTTCACATGGAAATTCGCATTGAGGGCGGCTCTCAACTGCAGAATATCCGCCTTTTCCTTCGTCATCGATCGCAGTCGGCCAAGGGGTGAAGGGAGAGGAGTGTAGGAGGAGTCGCCGGAGCTGGAATAGGGCATTTTGCTGATATGATGTCAAACGGAAATCTCACAAACCGCATGCCTACGACTTTCTGGCCTCTTAAAAACCTTAGAAAGTCGATCATAGAAAGAAATTGACAATATGGAAACCAACCTGTATTCCGAGCACACATCATTATTTCCCTGCTTATTAGCGTAATGCTTCAGTAGAGCTACGATCCGGTCGTGTCCCTGATATTGAATCATGTTTTTAGAAGCACATCCAAATATCAGCTTTAGATGATGTGAGGTTAGTGAAATGGATCTGAATACGTGAGAAACACCGAGTCGTAGCAAACAAGCAGACACTCTCACAAACAACGTGTGTGAGCAGTGTGTCCCATTTAAATCGTCGGATCAGTACGATATTAGGCATGTAATTTCGGTTTTGGCTGCACCCATTCTGCACACTATCTCGCCGGTCAGAGAGGCGAGAGAGTGTGCAGAATGGAGAGAGTCTACAACCGAAACGGCATCACTACTAGTTATCACCTTCTCATACGCCCACAGCACGGGCGTCTGCAGCTGCTCCTCCCCGGGCGTCGCTCCATTGGTGGAGGAGGGAGTGAGGGAGGACCGGAAGGGGATGGACTCGGCACGAGCCGCGAAGGCTAGACCTGCGAAAATAAATACATATGTATGTATTAAAAAATATTTTACTAACCTAGATTTGACCTAAAATAATTGCAAAACAGGTCAGACTACGCGCCGAGTCCATTAGGGATGGCAAAACGGCTGCGGCATAGCATGCGTTAGCCTGTGCGAAACTCCGCCCCTTCTGATACCGCTCCCCTTCCTCTCCCAAACCCGCCGCGTCTAGCGCGCGCTCGTCTCTAATCTGGAAGTGAGAGAGAGGGAGAATGCGGCGCCGAAATCCCTCCCCCTCCTTTCGCCTTTCTATTGCGGCATAGAGAGAGCGCGGGATTGCGGCGCCGAAATACCGAACTGCCAACACCTCTGGTGTGCGCGCCCAACTCTTGTAAGGTTCTACTACTAGTACTACTAGCTTTTCTACTAGTAGTAGCCTAGCTAGTAAATCTAGTAGTAGATTGACTAGTAGTGCTAGTAGTAAATTTTTCGCCTAGCAGTACTAGTAGTAGAGCGAGGCGGGGAGAGGCGCGATTCGGACTAGCACTGCTTCTGGGAGACTCGAGAGGATTACTGTAAGAAAAATCGTCTTTCGTGTTCTTGTTCGTTCTCAACAGGGATTTGCCTCAGGTTACTGTAGTTTTATCTTTACGATGAGATCAAGACTCAATAGGGCGAATAACAGGACTTCTAAAGTAACAATTGTATTCCGTGGAATATAAATAAACAGGTTCAGCGAAATGTTAATTGGGATAATATCGAGAACTAAATATTGGTAAATATCAAATAGCCGACAACAACAAAGTAACAACGAATTAAAATAGGCAACAGATGATTTAGAAATTGAAATTATTTCAATGAAATCGAACGAGAGATATTATCTTATCATCTCATTTCTAACAATCTTCCATAGTCGTAGCCGTTAAACATCGGATCGTAGAGGACCTTGGTACCTGCTGGATCTTGACCGAGTGGCTGCATACTGAAATTATATATTTGAGTTATTTTTTCAATAAATATATAATTCTATGTTCGATTCCAACTAACCATAATACCATATTCCTAACCATAATCCTGCCTCAAAGTTACCTCGCTTAAATAGCTTCTAGCAATCACTTAGAGAGGGAAAATTTTCGCTTTAATAAATATCAATTCCTCACTTGTGGTAGGTGATCGGCGACATTTGTGAAGTGCTCGTCTCCCCCATGTGCGCTCGATCGTTCGCGGTCATCGGGGATCTGAAATGAAAACATTGAAAATACCCGAATATTTAACTTTTTAAAAATGACATATTTTTATGAATCCCCGTTCTAAGTGCGGTTATTTACTCTCCCCATTAGATTACTAGATATATATACCTCTGCTGTAGAGTAGTAGTTCCTTCACTAGCTGTCTCCGAGATGTTTGCGTCTCTGACTCTTAAAAAAATATTATTTTCACCCCTCACTCTGTATACCTCTGCTGCACAGTAGAAGATCCTCCTTTCTTCATTTCGATGCCCTTGGAGTGAATCCGACACTTTAAAAAAGTATTTTTATACGCAATAATTACAAGTATTCAAGATATTTTTTTATTTATAATTCTGTATAATGGTTATTTTAGTATCGAGATACTAAACCCAATATTAGCAAACACGGAAGTCAATTTCAATTATGGATTGACATGCGCAAATAGACCATATTTTCACATTCATGTTTCTTGTATCTCGATCAATATCTTATACCTCAAATTTCTCAGAGTGAATGGACTGAATGGACTATTCTCCATAGTGAATGGACTGCTCGGATTCTGCCGTCCCTTAAAAGATGATCTGCCCCGGCCTCACAACAATCCCCGCATTATTCTGACACACGCACATACCTAAAGAGGGCGAAATAGTGGCGCAAGGTCGCGAGAGAACAAATTGTTTAGACGAGATGGAATGGAGAAAACAACAGCAATGCGAATGGCTAACAAGGTGCGCAGTCCCATTCGCATTCTTATAATTATAAAAGTCTATAGTAACTAGCGGGAAGTCCGTCTAAAAAAATATTTGACTCTCACAGAACCAGCATAATCGCAAAAAACTACGCCAATATAGGAGACGCTCGATATATGACTCAATATGTTATAAATAAGAATGGGTTCCTTGATGAAATGAGAGCACGAACCTCGATCCATCGCAGCACTGCTTTATTTCATCAGTCGCCGTCCTCTTTCAATTGTACTGCACCACACTGCACTTCCTATTAACTCGGCCGCTTGGGAGGATCTGCAAATGCTGAGATAATTATTACGAAGAAAGAAAGTGGACGAATAACCTCAGCAATCAACAGTAGCAATCAACAGTAGACAGTAGAGATGAATGCATGCAAAAGGAGCAAAAAGGGCAAAAAATCCGTGAGGAAATAGTCACGATTACGAAATACTCAGACGATTTCGTAGGTAAAATGACCCCGCGACACAAGGACACATACAAGAGGAACCGGCTGCGTGAGAAACTAACACTAATCAATTACCAAAAACAAAGCAAATCGATAATGTTGAAGTTCGTAATTTGAAAATAAATCGCACACTCCCTGTGCGATGAATCCGAAAACTTATTTCTTACAGTAATTTGTTGACACATGCACTGGTACTGCTAGTAGTAAGTTGTTGAAACTGGCACTGCTACTAGTAGGCTGGACTAGCAGTACTACTAGGAGATCGAGGCCTCTCGAGCCAACGATTCTGACTAGCACTACTAGTAGTAATCTGGAAAACTACAGTAAGAACTAGCTCTACTAGTAGTAGAACCATACCAGAGAAGTTGGAAACAAGCAGCAAAATTCGTTTCCAAGTTGCCCCCAAGCTTGTTTCCAACTTGGAAACCGCAATGGTCTCTCCATTCTCCATACTATCTCATTCTGTCTTTTTCTCTCGATCTCTCGCTTTGGATCTACAAGTAGGAATCAACTTGTTTCTAACTTGGGAATCTCCCATAAGGATTGCGAGAGAGTATGGGAAATGGAGAGATCAGGTTTCCAAGTTGGAAACAAGCTTGTTTCCAACTTGGAGACTCCGACCCTGCTTGTTTCCAACTTGGGCGCGCACACCAGAGACTAGAGTCCATCCCTTACGGGAGATAGGACCCGGAGGGGATGGACTCGGCACGAGCGGCGAAGGCAAGACCTGACAAGATAAATCTGTATCTTTTGCTGAATGAACCCACTATTTCCCTTACCAATACTGATGAAACTACCAAGCGAGCGAATTTAGGTATACATTTTTGAGCTAGATTCGAATGCACGGCATCCCAGACGGGGAGGGCGAGAGAAAGAGAGTAGAGAGAAAAAGAGAAATTTGCAATTTGCCAACCATTGTAACGGGAGCCGTAGCCATCAAAAAGCTCTGGTCTTGTCGCGAATGTTTTTGAATTCATTTTGGCGGTAAAATGCCGTGCGAATGAGTTTCATCAATTCCTGAAAAGAGTTCGCTGATGTTGTACATACGATTATTGGTCGATCAACGTGTGAAAAATCTAATGAGTGAAAGATCTACCGACGCACGGCATTTTACCGCCAATGCTCAATTTCTGCATTATTTTTATGTTGTCGAGGGTTTTCACCAGAAAAAATATTCATTCATTATTCTTTGCATTGGAGAATACAGAGCAGACTAATGTGGTGTTAGTTCTCAGGAAATGGTACTGGAAAAAGTAAAAGGGGTGTTAGTTTTCTCGGAAATGTTTTTGGAAAAAGCAAAACATTTGAATTCCCGCACTTTTGTATCTCGGTCCCCAGTGGAGCTAGAGACTTGAAAATTGTTTTATGAGGTTTATGGACCCTCTGAACATGGTAACCAAAATTTCAAGTCTCTAGCTCCACTGGGGACCGAGATACAAAAGTGCGGGAATTCAAATGTTTTGCTTTTTCCAAAAACATTTCCGAGAAAACTAACACCCCTTTTACTTTTTCCAGTACCATTTCCTGAGAACTAACACCACATCATTTTCCTTGCCCTTCCGTTTCTCTGACCGGCGATATAGCACGCTAATTGAAGAGAGTCGGTTCCGTTTTTGGCATCAGTAATGGCGTAGCGTAAAAATTGGCTGAACTTCAGAAGAACAAGAATGAGGAAGCAGAATCCAGAGACTGGAAGATCTTCTCACATTATAAAGTGGCTAACATGTGACCGGAGCAATTTGCGCGTTGCTCCGTCTGCAATAATGGTCTCGTTTCGAGTTTGACTCTCTCGTTTCTGCACACTCTCTCGCCGGTTAGAGATACGAGAGAGTGTGCGGAATCGAGAGAGTAAAGACCGAAACGACATCACTAGTCTGCATGTGCGAATAAAACTTGACGATGGGAGCGCGAAATCCAGCGCTAAACTGCCATAGATATTCAAGAATTTGTGTCAGTTAGTTGTTAATCAGTGCTGATCTCTTCATTCTGCACACTCTCTCGTTTCTCTGACGGTCGAGATAGTGTGCAGAATGGAGAGAGTAAAAACCGAATTTACATCCTCGGTGAGAAACGTGAGAGTGTGCAGAACGGAGAGAGCAGAACACCGAAACGGCATCACTACAATGCACCATCCGGGAGAGAAGATACCGGCTCATACCGTCCTCAGTGGCTAGCGGCAATGTCAGTTTGAGCGACAGCAACACTATGGCATATTTTCAGCACTCTTCATTATCTCGCATACACACACCCCCGTTCACTACGAGATATTATGTTCATTGCTATATTCCCAGTGATTACCCAGCTCTTCCTAGTTGATCGTCGTAGAAAAAATCCAGTATTCTAAAAATTCAAATGCTCAGCAAAAACAATTCAGCGTTTAGCATAGGATTCAAACGCAGCGCGGAACGTTTTATTCACGGGGAGGGGGAGACACGCGACGCGTCCTCAAAAACGCGTCGCGTGCCCCAGCGAACTGTTCTAGTGACAGTCAACGGCCGGTTACTTATATTTTCTTACAGTAGCTCGAGAGTGTGCGTAGCTGCGTTATTCCACCTCGCCCTGCGCTCCAACGAGCAGAAGTGCAAGAACGGCAAGCATGTGTGAGCAGAGCGAGGTGATGTCAGAAAAAAAGTGAGGTAAGCAGCTTCCTCCATTCTGCACACTCCCTTGTCGGACTGAGCAGCGAGAGAGTGTGCAGAATGGAGAGAGCATCTCCTTTTCTCTAGCAGGCGAGATAGTGTGCGGAATGGAGAGAGCGGGTTGGTTAGAGGAGTGGAGCGCTCACGTGGAGCACAGATGAGGTCGTGTGTGTTGATGACTTTCAGGAGTCTATGCAACTCCATTCAATGTAGTCTAGTGATGCCGTTCAGGCTGTTGACTCTCTCCATTCTGCACACTCTCTCCCGTTTCTCTGACCGGCCAGATAGAATGGAGAGATCCAAAACCGAAACGACATCACTACAATGTAGTCTACTCCTCCACAATACGTTCTCAGAAAAGAGAAACAAAAGAAGAAAGCTTTCAGGGGCCGTTGAAACAAGACTTGGGAGGAATTTGTCTCTTCGTACTGCGCATTCCCTCACCGGTTAGAGTGATCAGAGAGTGTGCGGAATGGAGAGACGGATTCCGCATTCTGACAGCCCTAACCATGACAGTTGACTGACAGCTGCAGAAGCTATTGTGGGCGCTGGACATATAAAATTATGAAAAACATACATATGAAATATGAAAAAAGGGCATATGAAAAAATATTATAAATCAAGAACAAATCTCCATTTCCACCCCAAAAACGAAGTTTCAAGTCGTTCCGGGAATTCAAATATTTCCTGTTCTCCTTTACGTTTTTTCATGACATTAGACATCGGACGAATACGCTGAGCAAACCATAAGAAAAATCCAATACTCCTGAATTTCCAGAAATTAAGCGAACGCTAAAATGCGAGCGAAGATGGGCATTATGATGTGCACAATTGTGACGGGCGCAGTAGTGATGTCGTTTTCGGTTTTCTGCTCTCTCCATTCTGCACACTATCTCGTCTGTCTGACCGGCGAGAGAGTGTGCAGCATGGAGAGAGCAGAAAACCGAAACGACATCCCCAGGGCACAGGCGCCATAATAACGCTGGTCACTCAATTATTGGGTGGCCATTCCGCCAGGAGCGAGATGTTTACCGGAAGTGACGTTAGCCCCTGTGAAAGTAACGCTATTAGAGGCGGTTTGGGGCGACACAGATACCGTGTCTCGTAGGGTAAAAACGGTGTTTTGCTGGCAACGTGCCAAAACGAATTCCCTTCGAGACCTCACTCGTGCTCTCTGACTTTCGCGTGCATCTCGCCATTCCCCTGACCGCTCTCTCTCTTCTCTCGCTCACCCCATGTAGACCGCCGTGGTAAATATTGTCAGGCATTCCCGGCATGCCCGAAGTGAACATTGTGTTGCCAAATCGAATATTGGTCTTTCCACTGTACGGTTAGAACCACTAGATAAGTGGAAAGTGCTCCATAGTGGTGATAAATCGGAAAAGATTCTCCTCTTTTCGCGTGATCTCTCGCCAGTCAGAGAAACGAGAGAGTGCGCGAAATTAGGAGAGTCGGACGCCGATTTGTCATCACTAGTGCTTATATTCAACACTACTGTATTCAACACGTAGATTGCTCTTTGCATCGGATCAAATGAAAGAATTTATGCTCGAGATACTCGTATTTATGAGAATTTAATGGCGCTGCCTAGCTCAAACTACCGGCTAAAACGGAATATAATAGCAAAAATATGCTAAAGAAGTCTAGAAAGGGTCGTAAAGTGACGAAGAAGTGGGGAAAAGGTGGCCTGCCCTCTCCATTTTGCACAATCCCTCGCCCTTTCTGACCGTCGAGGGAGAGTGCAGAATGGAGAGGGTCGAGAGGGAATGGGGTCTCTCTAGGGTGAACGCTCTAATGCGTTCGTCCTAGAAGAAGTAGAACGAACTTTCAGAAGCCGTTGAAACATGACAGTTGAGTGACAGCTAGACGGACTTAAGGCTAAAGCACTTAAGTAACTTAAGCCTTAAGACTTAAGTACCTAAGTAACTTAAACTTAAGACTAAGGATAAGGTTAGAACTGCTGCACGATGTAGCCGTTCTTATCATTGTTCAAACATGACAGTTGACTGACATCTACTGGGATCTAAGCGGACTTAGTCAATTCGACTTAAGTCGACTTTAGTCTTTAGCTACTTAAGGTTAAGGTTAAGGCTAAGGCTAGAACTGCTGTACGATGTAGCCGTTCTTATCAAGACGCGCTCGTAGTTCTTCCACTGTCCCGGTTGAGATCCAACCGTGAAGAGCGCCAATACCGGCTGAAATGATAATAACATTAATTATACTAATTTCAATTCAATTATTTATCCGCCAGGGTATTTGGGGTAGGGAAAGGTTTGGTAACTTCGTGATTGATTGGTGAATTTTTCCGTTTTCGTTGTAGCGAGGAGACCGATGTTAATTATTATAATTACAATTCGTTTGAGATAATTAGCAAGAGCTCGTGCGAATATTGTGGTAAATTCAGTGATGATTAATTTTTTTTCAAACAGAGAAGAGATCATCATCGTACTTTCATGAGTACTTCTCATTTTGTGAGGATGCTGAAACTCACTTGATCGCGCAAGATAATTTTATTGTTTTATTTATCATACATATGTATACAGTTAAGTATCTTCATAATGAAGGATTTTGTCAAGTTCGGTGATTATTGTGTTAAATGAATGCTGTCGCAGTATCAAATTCGGACGGGAACTAGATGTCTTCAAATGATACTGAAACTCACTAGATCGTCCGAGCGCATCCCGCTCCGGAAGAGGAAGGGTTGGCGGAGCCTGAACAAAATACGATTTAATTTCGAAATCAAACGTTGATTGTGCAACTTTCTACGTTTCAGCAGCTCATTTTTCTTCGAACGGTAAGAAAAAACGAGATATATTAGTGTGATTAGAAAACATCCTCGAATTATTCAATCCACAGAAAGGAGAAGCTCACCTGCTCCCACTTCGTCTTCAGCTGACTCACTGCTCCTCCTCCTCCTCCTCCAGTCACACCTTCAATGCATTTTTGTTGGTATAATTGTGTTATTAATCATTAATATAGTCAGAAATTGGGAGAAGAAAGTGCAAAAAGATGAAAACAAAGTGAACCTCCTCGCGCGTCTCTGGTGAGCGTCGCTGATGATGAGGATGTGTCCATGGCATCGTCACGGTCGACGAAGGGAGCGAGGAGAGTGACTGGAAGGGTGGTCTTTGATCTTTAGTATTTGATCTTTGATCACTCCGGAGATGGTTAGGATCATCTCGTCGGAGATTATTAGCTAAATTATTTCTCGTTTCCTATGATCCGTCCATAACATCCACTTGGTAGTTTTTTTTTTATCATAAAAGATACGAAAGAAAGTTTGAAAGTGAGCTGATGAATCTTCACCACTTATTCCCCCCTCTTCTAATCATTTCGTGCACTCTCCGCCTTGTTCGCAAAATAATCGCAAGAATTGAGGATTCTGAAAACTGGAATGGCTCACCAATTTGAGAAAAATCCGGTCGGGAGTCCGGCTCGTGTGACCAGGCCGTGTTGAGCAATCGAATGACGTGGTCGGGGAATTGGAGAGAGGCCTCGTTTGGGAGTGGGGGACGGGCTGAAGTGGAGAAATGCTGGCTGATTGAATAACAATAATAATTTTACAATCAATTAATCTAACATTGATCTATTTTAGATAAATATTCAATCATCTTTGTTTTCCAAAGAGAAAAAGAGCATTAACTTACTCTCATGAAAAATTCTCATTTTGTGAAGAAGTTGAAACTCAACTGATCTTTCTAAGGCTAAAAAAAAGGCTGATCGAATAGTGGCCCTCTCCATTCTGCACACTCTCTAGTCGGTTAGAGAACGATAGCTTGTGCAGAATGGAGAGACTCGTATTTTGTGCTCAGTCTGCGTCACTGCATCGGAGTTCTAACGGAGCGAATTGAGAACCGCAGCTTACTTTGACATTCGCGCTTTTACGAGTGGGCAGCGGAATATGAAGCGATGCACAGGAAAACAGAAGATGAGAAGGAAATTTTGTGGACGATGAGCACCTATTTCTGATAATACTGCATTTTTTCTTCATTAAGGCGGATTAGAGAGAATACAAAATGAGTTTCAGAGGGTCTAGAAACAGATGAGCATACATTCTGACGGATACGGTGCCACCACCTTTGTAAAAAAACAAAAATGATTTAACGGCTGTTTTTGATGAATTGCGTGCATGAGCTGGAGATGATTTGGTCGAATGATTGGGAATTTAAAAAAAAATTTTGATCTAACTCTCATCCCAAATAACTCTCTCTCATAGACCATCTTGGAATAGTCTAAACTCATTCCAATAAGTTGACCTAACTCTCTTGTATACCATCTTTGATTAGTCCAAATTCATTCCAAAACGTGTGCCTACCTCTCTTGTAAGCCATTTCTGCAGCAGCTGCAGCCGGTTTGAGATGGGCGAAGGGCAGCTCGGCCGAGTGGAGTTCCCAGACACAGAGGGCGTATCTGGAGAGGAGGGAGGTAAGGGTGAGACTCTCTCCATTCTGACCACTCTCTCGTTTCTCTGATGGGTGAGAGAGTGTGTAGAAAGATGAGAGCACCATTCGATAAGGTAACATTACTAGGGATGTGCCGAAAGATCTGGATGCCGTAACGGCACCCCTACTAACGGGAGAGGATGATTATTTTTTAGAGGGACCATCAACCAAAGATTATCAATCTTCGCGCTCACTATCGTATGAAGAATGAGTGAAACCGATCTCATTCTCCACTTGAAGTTTCACTTTGAAGCGCGAATGTAGGGCAAAAAATTGAGTTTCAGAGGGACTTGAAAACGATGAGTGATGTCGCTCACACAATACACTGTATACTAGCGGTATAAAAAAAATTAATTCCGTAAAAAAAATCATAATATAAGCTGTCTCCCTTCCGCACTCTCTCTCTACCCGATCAGATAGATGAGAGAGTCTGAAGAATAAATAGATCTGGACACTAGGATTCCCTCTCGGTGGGATTGCTTAATGAAATTCGAATAACGAATCAAAAGCTGGGGATCGTTATGTTTGTGAGAGAGGAGAAATTGGAAGTCCATTAACGGCTAATTGAAATATCAAGTCCAATAAGGGAACCTGGATAGTATTGATGCGACCAACGTCTCCGCAGTTCTCACGCTCTATCTGATTATTTTTAGAGTGATAAACCACCAACTAGTATCAATCTTCACGCTCACTATCGTATGAAGATTTGAGTGAAACCGATCTAATTCTCCCCTATTTTTCACTCCGAGGCGCGAATGTCGGGTAAAATTGAATGAGTTTCAGAGGGACTTGAAATCAATGAGTGACCTCGCTCACACAATGGCGTGTAGTCTTCCGGTAGAAAAATAATTGATTCCGTAAAAACCATAATATTTGCTGTCTCCCTTCTGCGCACTATCTCGCCGGTCAGGCCGATGAAAGTACTCTGTAGAATGGAGAGATCTGGGTACTAGTGATGCCAAAACAATACCCAATGTCGTACTTACAAGTAAACAAAACCGAACAAGTGAACAATTTTGTTCAATTTGTCACTTGACTTTCAATGGGCACAAACTTAAAAATTCCAATTTTTGTTTCATATTTTTTGTCCACCCCGATTTGCGGGAATCGATCGGGCATGTCACTGTGAAATATTTCTTTAAAGTGAAGAAAAACGAGAGCTTTCAGTCAGTGATTACGGTAGTATGTGGTAGGTAGATAATTTCTACCGTAATTCCTAGTTTATTTTCATGTTTTTTGCTCTCGTTTTCCCCATTTCAAAGAAATATTTCACCGTGATCGATTCCCGCAAATCGGAGTGGAAAAATTTTTTAAACAAAAATTGGAATTTTTAAGTTTGTGCCCATTGAAAGTCAAAAAGTGACAAATTGAACAAAATTGTTCACTTGTTCGGTTTTGTTTACAAAGTACGATACCCTCCAAAAACGCCAATATCAACAGGTATTGGGTCGGGTCGAGAAAGACAATAGCTATTGGTTTGGCATCCCTATTGGCTACTAGGGTTCCCTTGTTGGAATAAATTAATGAAATTCGAATAACTAATCACGTGATCTGAACCGCTTTGTTTGAGAGAGTGTGTGGGGAATGAGGAATGATTGAAATTTCAAGTCCAATAAGGGTATCCTCCTGGATACTAGTAATGCCAAATCAATTGGTACTCACTAATAGGGATGCCTTTTCGCTTTTTGCTTTCTCCTCTTCGCACACTATTCAGGGAGACAAGATAATGTGCAGAGTGAAGACAGTCCAAACCCCAAGCGACGTCACTACTCGCTAGTGATGTCGAATCGACACCGACTCTCCTCAATGCGCCTGATCTCTCGCCAGTCAGAGAACCGAGAGATCAGGCGAATTGAGGAGAGTAAGGTCCCGATCCGGTGCATCACTAGAACTCACGAGAAGACGTCCGCCCGTCGGTCGTAGCGGCCGGCGCACGAGAAAACCTCGGGAGCCATCCAACGAAGGTTCTGAATTGGGGAAATGAGGAGTTGTGGTGGCAAATCGGCATCCGAATCTCCTCTCGACTCTCTAACCGACGAGAGATCACGCAAAATGAGAAGAGCCCGGTGCATGTTGAATAGTGGTCGAAAATCGGAACCGACTCTCCTCATTTCGCGTTATCTTTCTCCGGATAGAAAAATGGGGAGAGACAGGGTTGATATCACTAGTGTTGATTGTGATTCTCCCTTATTCAAGAAAAATCAGAGTGAGTTGGAAAAAGTCATGCCAAGGTCAGCCCAAACCCAAAAGCGACTCACTCCCGGTTGTTTGGTCATGTTGTTGCTCTCCTCTGGGGCTCCGGCGAATCGACTCTCGCCGAAGTCTGCGACCACAGCACGGCCAGTTGAGTGGATGAGGATGTTGTGACTGCAAGAGGAGGTTAATGTAATGTAATGTAATAATAATAGTAATAATGCACATCCCGACTTCAAGACTAGGCTCACGGGACACCCCTGAGAGGCCAGTAATAGTCAAAACTAGTGATTCTGGTTCAGTTTTAGACTCTCTTAATTCTGCGCACTCTCTCGTTTCTTCGACTGAATTAGGATGTTGTGACTGCAAATATTAAATTGATTTCGTAATTGGTAAATAAAGCTTATTCAAACATTTCGGCCAAAAAGGAAGCCAGTTGGGACACTCTCTCCATTCTGCACACTCCCGGTCTCTGGATCCGACATCACTAAATTATACCCTGCTCGCAATTTGCGAGGACGAATGAAAAAATGATTTTACTTGTATTTGCATATTCCTTCATTACAGACACTCGGTTTTTGTTCGAATAGATGATTTTGAGCTTCACGGTCTCAGTAAATACAAGGCTTCCGAGATTTACCAGTTCCATCGCGCTTCACGGCTTTTCAGAAAAACTATTATATCTACGAGTTCATGGCTACATCAGAGCGATCAAAGATCAAAGATTGAACCGCGGGAAAGCCGGCCTCATAAAACGAAAAAAGCCAACCTGTTCAAATCCCGATGGATCACGGGCTTGGTCGCTCCATCGTGCAGGTATCGCATGCCCTGCATGTCAAAAAAAATACTGGATACGTGAACCTCAGAGAAGGTGTTGAAGGCTTTCTGCATACTAGTGTTGCTTGATTGAATAGTCCTCTCTCCATTCTGCACACTATCTCGCTGGTTAGAGGGCAAAAAAAGCGTGTAAAAGGATAGAGCTAACATTCGATTGGCAGCAATACACAATTAGTGTACACGCTCCGCTAATATCTACACGGCCTAATAGTAAATCCCTGTAAATTGCAATATCAGAATCAAACCTGCGCCACATCCATGGCAATCCTCAGCCTGAATGCACACTCGAGCACGCGTTTCTGCTCGTGGAGCAGAGAGAAGAGAGAGCCGCTCTCCACGAACTCGGTGATGATGGCGAAGGACTGGAATGATTGTTAATTCGTTAATTATTTAACTAATTTATTAGTTTATTAAAATTTTATCGACCTGTGAGTTTCAGCGGCGCTACGAAATGAAAGAGATCAGGAATGGAATAGTGAAATCAGGGTCTTCTTGTAAAACAATATAACACGCGTGTCGCCTAAGATTTTTGACGACAATTGTATTTCTCTCGACTCTGCAGGCTCTCGTTTTTTTGTTGAAAAAATGGATAACGTCTCACCGATGGGTCGTCCAGCGCCGCTCCGACAAAGGCGAGGACGTTGGGATGCTGGACGCGACAGAGAATAGACACTTCCCGGCACAGCATGTCCACCTCGGACTTGCTGCCGAAAGCTGTCGCGCGGTATCTGAAATTTTTTTATGGCTGATGTGTTTTGAAAATAACGAAATGCCAAATAGGTGGCAATTTTTTTGAGTTTCGGAAACGCAGAAGGGAGTTAAAATCACCTTTTAATGGCCACCGGTCTACCCTTGAACGTGCCTCGGTAGACTTTGCCGAACGAGCCACTCCCAATAGCTTCCTGCAGAAAACCCAATCGAAAAATAAACATAATATTCGTAGATCGATAGCCATTAGACCCATAATTCAGTCTGTGCCGAACAGGAATTATGAAGGAAATATCGAAAGGTTTACATGGTCAGTTTTCGTTCTACCAAACATCTTGAAGAGTATCTTACGGAATACAGGTAATATGTTCATAATTTCACGCCTTGCGAAGGGAACTTATCGACCACATTTTTAATTAATTAAATACATAATTAGCTAATTAGTAAATTTCCAGTCCTTCGCGATCAAGTGCTCACCTGGAACTCGATATCGCTCAGGTTCACATGGAAATTCGCATTCAGGGCGGCTCTCAACTGCAGAATGTCCGCCTTTTCTTTCGTCATCGATCGCAGTCTGCCAAGAGGAGATGGAAGAGGGGTGTAGGAGGAGTCGCCCGAACTGGAATTGACCTTGAAGTATAACAATGTAATCATCAAACACCATTCGCACTAGAGGGTTAAACGGAATAGACTCTCTTCAATTCTCTCGTCCGTCAGAGAAACGAGTGCTTGCAGAATCAGGAGAAACAGCACCAAAATTAAGAGCAATTCCGAATTTGTATCACTAATTTGCATGATCGCTGCCATAATACACCGTTTCTCTGCATCTTCCTCGGAAATTATTGATCTCGCTCCGTCTCGATTCAAAATGATGAGCAACTGAGACTTTGACCTACCTGTATTCCGAGCAGACGTCATTGTTTCCTTGCTTGTTGGCGTAGTGTTTCAGCAGGGCGACGATGCGGTCGTGCCCCTGTAATACTATCCGTTTCAATGGAAACTGGATTCGAATACCAGTCATGAATACAGATGAAAGATAACTCATGTTTTGCACGGAAGGAATAAAATTACGAGAATGGTCTGGAGTAAGGACCTCCTATCGAATGACCAAACAGATAATGAAATTATCATTCGATTGGCCAAACGAATAATCATTCGAATGTTTATCAAATGATTCGCCATTCGAATGATCGGCCAATCGAATGAGAGAACCATTCGTATTCTCACTCATTCCTCGTCATTCGAATATCGAATACATTCGATAGGCGGTTTCTAGTCCGGAAAGACCTAACTGCGTCGCAATTTTTTATTTGATCAGAAAGTATAATCACCTTCTCATAGGCCCACAGCACGGGCGTCTGCAGCTGCTCCTCCCCGGGCGTCGCTCCATTGGTGGATGAGGGAGTGAGGGAGGACCCGGAGGGGATGGACTCGGCACGAGCCGCGAATGCTAGACCTGATAATATAAATCATCTTTTAATGAATAAATCCACAGTTTTTCCTTTCCATTATCGATCAAACTAACCGGACAGCGAAATTTGGATATAAATTTTTGAGTTAGGTTCAAATGAGTTTCATCACTTGGTGAAAATACTTTGCTGATGTTGCACAGACGGTTTCTTCACGTTGAATGGGAGAACAATCTAACGAGTGAAAGATCAGCTAAAGCACGGCCTTTTACGGCCAATATTCAATTTCTGTATCATTTTTATGTTGTAGTTTTCACTAGACAAATATTCATTCATTTATTCCGTCCATTGGAGAATTGGACAAGAAAATATCATGATGATTTGCAAAACAGATCAGACAAAGCGAAATTACGTTTCTCTGTTTGAGTTCGGTTTGAATGTGTTTCATCACTTTATGAAAAATCCTTGATGATGTTGTACGACGATCAATTCGCGACATCTATTAAAGACAAAAATCTATCAAAACAAAAATCGCACAAGTTCGACTCACACATTATCGGTCAATTCTTCATCCTACACTAATCTCAATCCTACCGTACTCTATATAATTGTACTACCATTGTCCACAAGTACTCCCACCTCTCGTAGCCCTCTCTTCCACTGTCCCTACTATCTTTCAGGTCAGATCGAGTACAGAGTGTACAAAATGGAGAGGGCTGGAATGACTACCTCCGACAGTAGTCCCAGTCCTCTCCTCCGCTCTGGCAGTCAGCGATTGATCGATATACCGTCCTACCGAAACCCCAATCCTACCGTAATCTTATATAACCGTAGCCCACAAGTAATCCTACCTGCAACCGTAGTGGCGGTCTTTTGTTTTGTTCCGCCCTCGCCGTCAGTGACTGATCGATACACCATCCTACCGTAAGCCCAATCCTACCGTGCCTAACCCTATATTACCGTACCTCCAACCGTAGTCGCAGTCCTCTGTTCAGCCCTGGCCGTCAATGACTGATCGGCGCCGTTCTCCAGCAGGAATTGCACGACTGCTACGTGACCATGGTAGCAGGCGGAGTGGAGGGCTGGAATGGAACGATAAGTGGTGGCGATACTAAAATGAGCGGCATTCCCCGGACTACGTCGGGGGAACACCTCTGGCTGGGTTCAAGCGTAGATTGTGTGTTTGCAGGACGCCCATTCCAAACGTTGGCAGGTAGTCCATACCGATCACACACACACACACACACACACACACGTTTGCTCTTTATATAGATGAATGAGTGCTCGTTAGCGAATTTTCATCGACTCTTTTGATTTCAGGTGCTCTTTCGCCGGTCATGGAAACGCGAGAGCACGCGAATAGAGGAGAGTCGGATGCCGAATTGCCATGTTCATGTTAGGAAGAAACTCACGTGTGTGTCCATCGGATCCCTGACAGTTGGGGTCGACGCCGGGTTGACGCAGCAGATACGCCACCAACTCGATCGATCGACCGGAAGTGCAGGCGGCGTGGAGCGGCGTCTCGGAGAACACGTTTTCCTGAAGCGGAAACATTTTTTGAACCGAGAGGATCATGGTGATATTAGAAATGGGCGGATGTGATGCCTTTCAAGTTCGCAGTGAAACATAGTTGAATATTATTTCAAATGTTCAATTCGCAAGAATATTGTTAAACTACAAAGATGACTAGGTTAATCTAGAGGCCACAGGGTCGAGAGCCGGTTTCATCCAGTCAGGCGAAATGTATCGTACATGCTACGAAAATCAGAACAAGTACCGTAAGTTGCGGTGAAATATTCACCTTTTGAATCTTTGCTGATACTAAATATTACGACTTATGGTTGTGCTGTTATTTTTTCTCGTGGTCACTTTGCGGGAATCGACACGGATATGCTCGGTGAAATATTCCTAGAAATCGATATTTGAAACAGGTCTCTTTTATTGTGCGAGTTACGGTAGCTCGGTCAAGGTTTATCATTTTAGCTTGCGATTACGCTCAACCGTTTTTACTAATTTATTATCTTTTTTTTTGCCCCAAATTTCAAAAAAAATTACAAATTACATGAGAAAATCAAAGGAAAATGCGAGCTAAAATGATAAATCTTGACCGAGCTACCGTAACTCGCACCATAAAAGAGACCTGTTTCAAATATCGTTTTCTAGGAATATTTCACCGAGCATATCCGTGTCGATTCCCGCAAAGTGGCCATGAGAAAAAATAAGTGCACAACCACAAGTCGTAATATTTAGTATCAGCAAAGATACGAAAAGTGAATATTTCACAGCGCACGCGTTTACTAAACCTGTAACTTCAGGTTCGAGTCCCATCCTTTGCAGCCAGTTTTGCAAATTTTAAAGATAAACAATGGAAGTCGGAATATGAATACGCGCGTACTCTAACTTTTGCCGAGCAACCACAATTCGAGTATTCACTTTTTCCCCTCTATTTTTATTCTAAAATTAATGAAAAAATATAATTCATAAATAACGAGTGGAGCAGCGTGTTTCATTCATTGGAAGTGCCTCAATCCCCTCTCCTCGACCCTATTCATCGAGTTTTAAAATAATTAGACTTGACCGATCAGGCTGCTCCACTTGTCATTTGTGAAGACTACTGAGAGCTACAGAAAATGTTTTTGATCGGCCCGATTGGTTGAGAATCGGATGTGTGGTCGGTCTTGCGGATTTTGGGCAACTCTCTATTGCCCTCAAGTGGGCGGAGCCTGTGGTCTCTAGGTTAATCTGAGTCAAAAACAGTATTGCCAGAGTAGCTATCACGATTCTAAATGATCTCTTGTCCGTCTCACAATGTGAACGACGGCACTCGTTCTATTCTCGATCCAAATGAGTTTCATGGTTTCAATAAATATGTCTCTTCGGAAATGTTTTCAGTAGTCGCAGCAGTTTTGTTCAAATATTTATTACCCCTACATAAAAGAATCCCGATTTCAAATAGGCCGGTCGAAGCAAAATGTTGTTGGGGCCTTGGAGATGCGGTTTCAAGTTTAGGTAATAGTGACCCTATGCCCGAAATGTCTTTGCGCATCAAATGCGCATATCGGCGTTTGGCCTGGATTTGGTTGGGTAGGTCAAAATCCAGCCCAAAGTGACCATTGCGTTTTGCACTGTAGCTAAAAAAGTACTGGTCGGATCGGCTCGGGAGTAGTGCAAACTCGATGCAACTTTTCGAGATGCGCTTAGATGCTCTTGCCGCGCATGATCTGCACGCTGAAACCGACTTTTACCGGGTTTTTAACTCAAAAAGTGCACTTTTTTTTGTCGAAATCGGCCGAATCGCTATTCCGGCGGATAGGAAATATATGGGAAATAGTAAGAAATACTAGCGCTAAGCGGTTCGAGATTTAGAAAACGCTGGCGCATCTTTCTGATCTTAGTAGAATTCTGTGTGACCAAAAGCCGCTTCAGGAGATTTAGTTTTCGGAGGAACACTTTTTCAAAAATTATTTTCGGGGTTTCGCGGGCCGGGAAATAGTTATGGTGCTTCGTTATGAAAAAGAAAGTTGTAGATAGCGCAGAGACGCGTCGGACAGTGCTCGAGGTAAAGAGTTGCAATGCGTCTGAAACGTACCACGGCCGGGTAAAGCCGAAATTCGAGGTTTCGCTATCCGTCCTTTGACCTACTCCGTGCGCAACTGAGCGAGAACCGGGTGGAATAGTGTGGGCTAATTAAGAACTTAAGTTAAGCATGTCCTCAGCTACCTTTTGATATGCTATACCGCGCGGTCGGACCAAAATTGGACCTGGGGCATCCACCCGTGTGGACAAGGTCTAGGGTAAAACAGAAGGGTTTCTTGCGTTTTTGAGCTGTTCTTCTTGCTGAATTTGATCGTTTCATGCCAGATGGACTATCAGAAGTTGTAGGTGGGTCATGGTAGATCAGCACAGTGCAGTTCACGGGTCACCCAAATTCGTTTTAAGCGTGGCGCAGTGGGGTAAAATTAGCTCCAGGGGCTGAAATTTATATTACGGGTTCGAACCCCGGCCAGAACAAAAATTTTTGCTCGGCCTCGAAAGTGACAAGAACGTGTGCGGAGTGGTCGGGAGCGTGCGTAATCATGGCGCAGGTGGTTAGATCCTAGACTGGCGCTCATGACCCTCCGGGTTCGAATCCCCACCGGCGCAAAAAATTTTGCAATACTTTTCTCGTGCTCAAATCGTGTCCGGGAGTGGTTGGGAAGTATCCTGGTGCCCGTTAATGTCGAATCCGGATCTCCCAAACCCAGATTATCACCCGGCACCGGCATAGAGCACTCGATCGATGAGTATCGATGGCGCAGGTGGTTGGACGTATGTCTACCCCCGGGTTCGACTCCCAGCCGGTACTCAATGTTTTGCAAAATTTTTTTCGGCTAGAAAAATATATTTTCATTAACAAAAAATCACATAAAGTATAAATAAACCTACGGCTTGCCCGTAGCGAGCGCAGCTCGGCTAGTTCGCCAATAGATAAAGAATCATTAGATGACAAATTGACTGGTCGAAGCAAATGGGTCGTGTGGGCCGGAAGTGCGGTGCAAGGTTTAGGAATTAGTAGGGTAGGTACTTGAGATGGTGCCGGATCGAATGGCACTATCGCCGATCCGATCAGATGACGTTGAGTAGGTCAAATATGACGTCAAAGCTGGTACACTCGACTTTTTCCGTTTTTCGACCCTTCAACTGACTGTCCAACTCGCCCCCGTTGTCCGAATACCCTACAAATGGGTCGTTTCTGAAAGCTCTCGACGAGCGCTACAAGAACTCAAAGTCAGCTCGGCTGAGTAACGACCCAGTACGACCACTCTGAAGCGAGATATGGCCGGGTAAAGGTTTGGCGTTTGGAGCAATCGCTATTCAGGCGGTTGACATTCATAGAAGCGGGGGAGGGACGGACTACCGGATGCAACTAGGAGGTGCGGAAAACATCGGAGAATCAATGGATGTTTTGGTTGAGTCGATTAGTGCAAAGGCGGCTGAGCACGATCCGTTTCCATGAGGTACTATTGTGCGAAATACGATGGGTTTCGGAGAATTTCTCAGAGTTCAGTCACCTTTCTTATTTCTACGAGGTGGGAGTGCCAAATAGAGTTGACAGTCGTGTAGAGTGACCCGTGACGGTTCGAGCACTGTTTTGATGGAAGGGTTTTATTAAGTTTAAAGCGTGGTGTAGTGGATTCATGAAAGGGTTTCGGATCGTGACAGCGCGGGTTCGAATCCCCACCGGTGAAAAGTGTTCTGCAATAATTTTCGCGTGTTCGGATCATGTCGGAGAGTGGTCGGGGAGTGTCAATCCCGGCGTGGTTGTGTTTCAGACTTGAAGTTTATCAGAACCAAGCCGAATTGTGCCGTTCTGCCTGGGCATCGATGGGATCTCTAGCAGTGGAGGGGAGGAGTGACAGTCACCAGGGTGGTAATTTTTCTGACAGGGATCAGCGTGGTATTTTTTCTGACAGTCAGCAGGGTGTTTTTGCGGCATTAAAAAGGCTAGACAACTCACTCTAATAAAAAAAACTTACGGCGTACCTCTAGCGAGCGTAGCTGGGCTAGTTGCTTTAGAAAACAGCAATCATACTTTTACTCTGGCCGGCAAGAGAGTGTGCAGAATGGAGAGAGCAACGAACCGCGGCAATGAACTGTGCCGACCCCGCAGCGACGAGTGCCTTGCTCGCCTCCTGTCTCCCAGCATAGCACGAGACGTGGAGAGCCGCGTCGCCGTACATATTGCGCATCGAGAGCAGCTGGAAAGTGATTATGTCATCAATAGTGTTGCTGATTTGGTACCGGCTTCTGCTCAATTGTCACACTCTCTCGTTTCTCTGGAATATCCGAAAAAGAGCCTCACAACTTGGCCACTGTTCTGCTAGTTGTAGTAAGTTTTAGGAGCAGTTCATTGAAAGCTCGGAAGCGAGTCTTCCGTATCTTGATAGCTCTGGTTAGTGATGGCAAGTAACTTAGATACCTTGGCTGGCGCGGGACTTCTCTGCAGCAGCAGCTGAATGACGGCGGTGTGACCTGCCTTGGCTGCAAAGTGCAGCGCGCTGTTCGCCTCGTCGTCGGTGAGCGCCGCTGAATAGCAGGGTTGAGGATGGATCTATCTATTATTACAGGCATATCTGATAGTGTCAGCGTACATATATGGCATAACCAACGCCATGTTTAACGAACGAGATTGTTGTGAGATACCGGTGATTTGTTCATATTGCAAGACAGCAAAGGTATAGTGCCGAGGCTTGGATCAAACCAGCGTCTTCAGCTAACCAGGCAGATGCTCTTCCGCTCGACTACTTGGACACCTTGCTCACTACTGGTAATTGCACTCACGATCGGCTCCCGCCTCCAGCAGAGCCTCCACCGGCGCCTTGGCGCCCTTGCTCGCGGCCAAGTGCAGCGGCCTGTCTGAAACGGCGCCACGCATGTTGGGATCGGCACCGTGAGCGAGGAGTTCCCGCATGACCTGAAGGAGTACGATCAAACTCTTCCCTTTGAAGCTAGTAAATATCCATGTTATGACGAATCAAAAGAGCATTCGCATGCTGGATCAGAACTATTTTGCAATACCGTTGTATATACAAATCTCATCCAATAGGTCATCAGACATAGTGCATTGCAAGCACAATTTGTCTTACCGACTCGTGCCCGAAGTACGCTGCGCAGTGCAGGGCGGTGAACTGGCAGGAGTCGGTGGCGAGAACGGTCGCCCCACTGCGAAGCAGCAGTCGAGTGATTGGGGATGAACCGGCCATCGCTGAACGGGATATCAATTTGTTTCCAGTAAAATCATGGATTCAGATGTACTCTTTTGACAGCTCGAGTTTTCCTGTGGAACCATCAAAAACAACTTTCAGGCATATTCGAGCGTCGCTAATGGATTCTCACCAGCGATATGCAGTGCAGGCAGAGCCGGAGGGCCACCGACGAAGGCGGGATCGGCGCCGCTCTCCAGAAGAGCCGACACCACGGAGACATCGGCCTAAACACAGGATATTGAGTTCGGAATTAGAGTCGTCGTTTCTCTATTCCGAATACTCTATCGCCACAAGCACTGTCGAGATGTATCATAGTGTAATGCGACCAGTTTCTCAAATTCTAAAACACATGTGATCGAAGCTTTCGTGGCTCATGAGTTTCACCTGTAATTGGACTCTTTATTACACTCATCTTTGTTTGTTTAGTTTTGAATTTGGTTTGAAACTCAACAGAGGTGGTGTTATGATTTTGCAGAAATTCAGATGTACTAATAAGGAGATTGGTCGTTCACATCTGCCCGCGCAGTCGCGCAACGTTCTCGAGGGGAGGCCAGCACAGTTCCCTTGTCTAAGCTGTGTTCCCTTTTCTTTACTATGAGTAAACTGCCCGCGAAGTCGCGCGCAACATTCCCACGCTAATTTCTACGCCTAAGAGTTAGAGGGTGGAGATGTATACGAATTTAGTTAACTTTCTCTTCTTCTGTCTTCTTCTTCTGTCAGTGGGATGTGGAATCCCTTCATCAACTACTCCAGGGAAGACACGGTTGGTTCACTATACTCTATTACACCTCTATTACTATCCTCTATCATATATTATACACATCATTCAGTTCCGAGGCCTTATCTGGTTCTTCCTCTCGCTGGAAGTGACCGTTGTTCTCTATTGGCTGATCGCCGTTCTCTTCTGGCTGTTCGACTGCATCAGTCACTGCTTCGTGAGTTGTTCTCTCTTCTCGGGCAACGTCGGAACTACTTCTGGATATACAAACCTCAAAGCTTATGATTCAAAATATTATTTGATCTGACTAGTAGTCCATAAAGTCTCTACAGCGCCTGGTCGTTCGCGCGGAGGGCGTGCAAGACGCGGAGGAAGGCTTCGAAATGAGCGAAATGAGCCACATGAACAGACCGGTCAGTTTTTGATGTCTCCACGATACCCATCATAGTCAAATACGCCATTTAGATGCTTGCTGACGATAACGATGCCTCTGCTGATAACACCGATTCTGAGGAACATTCGTGGTAAGTTGTTTGAATGCCCACATGAATAACCCGTTAATGATGACCGGTCGGCCCTCCTCCGTGGTTGGTGAGACCAACCATGCGTCCCGAGGAGAAGCCCGTGTGTTTTTCGTTTTTTAAATATATATATATACTCAACTACTGATAATCTAAATACAATTCTATCAGATGTTTCAGGAATGGAGCAATGGCGAGGTAGAGGAAACAATGAGTCGGTGGGCCTAATCCATCTGCCCATCCCTCGCTCCTCCATCATAACATCGCCATATGCCGCAATTATTAAATTATTACTCTAATATCTTCAATCGCGATAAATATGAATATCGTGTTGCTAACTCAGACACATCTGATAATATTTATATGAAGAAACTAGTAGGCCTCCGATTTTTATTAACTCAACCAATAGTTAGAGCATGAAATTCTTTTCCATCGATCATGTCAATAAAGTTGTCATACCTAATCATTTGCCCCCTAGAAATGGCTTCCTACTGTATATACATTAACTAATTGTACCCTACGATCATACTTTTGAATGAGAAATTATTGATTTTAGTAACCTTATGGATGGCCAGCTGCAGGGCGGAGAACCCGTGGGTGGTCGTGTGCGAGAGGAGGGCGCGCCGCTTCGCCTCGTCGGTGCCGCACGCGCCGAACAGCACGCCCAGCTTCTCGGCTTGCTGAAGATTAGGCTGGATTCGATGATAACTCGGAATCTCTCTTTCTCTGTCAAATCTGTACTAGTATATAAAGCATCTGTGCGGATGTTCGGTTTGAACGTCCTGCCAACGCTAGGTATGGGCTTCCTGCCAACACACAATCTAATTCAATTCAATTCAATTCAATTTAATTCAATTATTTATCCACCAGGTAACATGGGAAAGGAATAGCGAGGATCTTCTTTAGTGATTTGGTGGAGGTCCGTCGTCTTGATGGCGAATCGGTTGTTGGGGGAGAGGGGTAAGACTTTCGGATGAGCAGTGGGTCGGTAACAATATCAGAGTCGCAAGAGCGATTCTGGAGAGAAAGAAACAGAAGATGTAGAGAGGAGATGAGATCGGAAAAAGTGAGGCGAGCTGGTAACAATTTCGGCAGAAAGCGCGTTCCATCTTTCGATTATCCTAGTCGCAAAATTAGAATGAGACTTGGGAGGCACGAAGGGAAGAGAAATACGCAAATTGTGGGATCTACGAAGGTTACGGCTAAGTGGGGCTAATCTGTATAGATTGGAGTGGTCATAAGAATAGAATCCATGAATAGATTTATGAATGAAGAGAAGATCAGAGATCATTCTACGGTGTTCGAGAGTTTGAAGTGAAAGATGCGACAGTCTATCTGGATACAAGGAATAGGGGATTTGACACCGTGCAAATAGACGTCGCGTGAAATTACGCTGCACGTCTTCAATTTGATTGGCAAGAATGATGGTGTGAGGAGACCAGACAACAGATCCATACTCGAGTATTGGCCGGATGAAAGTGGTAAATGCGCGACAATACAAGTAAGGATCAAGAGAAAAGAAACACTTGAACATGATATTAATTTTCGCTCTCGCTTTTGATACCATTTTCGAAACATGATACGTAAATTTAATTGAGAGGCTCATAATAATACCAAGGTCTTTCATGAAGGGAGAAGCGGAAAGTGGAATGTTATTGATCGTGTAATGAGTACGTGGTGAGAAAAAAAAATTTGGGCAGCGGTAATAGAGGGTAGGTCAAAAGTAGGAATTTTTTTTTTCTTTCTCTAAATACTTTGCCTCTGTCTCTACCTCCCCTCTGCTTGCACCCCTTCCTACTCCTTCTCCCACTCCCCACATTCCTACTTTTGACATACCCTCTATTACCGCTGCCCAAATTCTGGTTGCTATTCGTTCCCTTGCTCCTAAATGCAATTTCTCTCCTGACGGTATTCCCAACATTTTTTATTCAAAGTGTAAATTCTCTATTGTCTCTCCTCTGTTGATTATATTCAACAAAAGTTTTGCTTACTAACACCATCCCTTCTGTTTGGAAACAAGCTATCGTTAAACCTATTCCTAAAACTGCCTCTAACTCTATCAAACTCTATCCTCTAACTCTATCCTCAGGCCAATTAGTCTTACCTGTTCTGTTACTAAGATTTTTGAGAAAATTCTGATTTATGAAATTAACGAGTATCTGAATGGAAATAATCTTTTGGATTCTCACCAATCTGGTTTTCGAAGTTGCCGTTCCACTTGTACTCAGCTTGTACAAACCCATTCAGATTACTTATTTTTCAAATCTCAGAATTCCTCCTTTGATACCATTTACTTCGACTTCAAAAAAGCCTTCGATAGTATTGACCACCGACTCTTACTCCATAAGCTTTCCACCCTAGGTTTCTCCTCCCACATAGTCTCATGGATATCAAACTACCTCTCTAACAGAACTCAGTCTGTCCTCATAGGCAACACCTTTTCTGACCCCACTTCTGTCACATCAGGCGTCCCGCAAGGCTCATGTATCGGTCCGTTACTGTTCATCTTATTCATTAACGATCTTTCTAGTGTTGCCACCTGAGATTAAGTACGGTATTTATGCAGACGATCTCAAGATCTATGCTAAGGTTCCAACTCATTCTACGCTTTTACAATGCGCTATTGACTCTGTTTTCGAGTGGTCTCTTGAGTGGAATTTATCCCTCAATGAGACAAAGTGCACAGTAGTTCACTATGGCTCTTTCTCACCACGTACTCATTACACGATCAATAACATTCCACTTTCCGCTTCTCCCTTCATGAAAGACCTTGGTATTATTATGAGCCTCTCAATTAAATTTACGTATCATGTTTCGAAATGGTATCAAAAGCGAGAGCGAAAATTAATATCATGTTCAAGTGTTTCTTTTCTCTTGATCCTTACTTGTATTGTCGCGCATTTACCACTTTCATCCGGCCAATACTCGAGTATGGATCTGTTGTCTGGTCTCCTCACACCATCATTCTTGCCAATCAAATTGAAGACGTGCAGCGTAATTTCACGCGACGTCTATTTGCACGGTGTCAAATCCCCTATTCCTTGTATCCAGATAGACTGTCGCATCTTTCACTTCAAACTCTCGAACACCGTAGAATGATCTCTGATCTTCTCTTCATTCATAAATCTATTCATGGATTCTATTCTTATGACCACTCCAATCTATACAGATTAGCCCCACTTAGCCGTAACCTTCGTAGATCCCACAATTTGCGTATTTCTCTTCCTCCCAAGTCTCATTCTAATTTTGCGACTAGGATAATCGAAAGATGGAACGCGCTTTCTGCCGAAATTGTTACCAGCTCGCCTCACTTTTTCCGATCTCATCTCCTCTCTACATCTTCTGTTTCTTTCTCTCCAGAATCGCTCTTGCGACTCTGATATTGTTACCGACCCACTGCTAAAAAAAACGACAAGAGCTTTGAGAGAGCATCATGTGAGAGTTGAATCCCGCATTGTTGAGTCATTTTGAGTGGGTGAGGTAAAATTAGACCAGTCGATGCTGGGAAAATTTAAGTCACCACAGATTATAAAAGGAGATGTACTTACAAAAGGATTGATAAAAGACAGAAAAGATTCAAGAGATGAGGAGGGGCATGATGGGGCGCGGTAAATCAGACAGATGCGAATAGAACGTGAAGATAGGGAGCTAATTGAATGGGGGAAATGGATATCAATGATAATAGATTCGATACCGGCAGTTGCGAAAGAACTAACTAAGAAAGGGTTTAGAAAAAGGGTTTCAAAGAATTGCCACGCCTCCGCCTCGAGTAATCTCAGCATTGGTGGGCCGATCCTTTCGAAATGAAACGTAATCGTCATTTGAACCCAGAAGATACGCATCACTATCTTCAGTGCACAACCAAGTCTCGCTTATCAGAATAAGATTATAGCTCAAAGATTTAACAAAAGATAGTAAATGGGATTTTCGTCTGATGGAACGCGCATTTGTAAGAAACAGCTCGATATTTGAAGATTTAGAAAAGGAAAGTGATTTACTAGAGGAAGAGGAAAGACGATGAGAGACCAAATTAGGGGAGACAGAGATAAGAGAAACAGAAGAGACAAGTACCTCACCACTGCTCATGTCCTAGGCCTGGACCTCTCCATTATCGTGACTTGCTGCAGAAGTTTTTGTTTTCTGTTGGATCGGTGTGAGCGACGATAGGATGGAGTTTTCGGCATTCAGGGTGATCGATTGATTGCGAGAGCTTGTATCGATGGGGAGAGATCCGTTGAGCTGGCTCTTGACCGGGTTATATCCACGGGGCGGGCGGGTATCGTATCCATTGAGGAGGGGACGGGGAGTTCCAGTGAATCTGATCAACTTTTCATCACGAACTTCATACATGAGCGCACCGAGATTGATGTTATTGATCCACGCGTCGATTCTGGCTTGCCTTTCCAGTTCCAGTTCGAAAGGGCAGAGATCACGGCGGATGAACTTGCCGGAGGTTTTGGTTACCGTAGGCGGGCGGGAAGAGCGAACGAGAGAGAGGAAAAGGTCACGGGTCTTCTGAGATTCGAATTTGATCTTCATGATTCGATTCTTCCGTTCTCCCTTGACCTCCGGGTGTCGCTTGTGGGTGATCTGGCCATCCTCGAGTGCCTTGTTGATGGTCTTGTCGCCGAGTTCTTTGCACAGTTCCTCGATTGACTTTTGGTCCGCTGCGGTCGTGTCATGGGGAGAAGGGAACTCGGGAAGCCCAACCCACACCACACGACACGCCTTCTCCGCGTAGGTGGTAGCATCGGTGACGGCTCTCTTGACGACAGAGTAGGTGATGTCGGTAGGAGGAGGAGTAGAGGCCATCGTAGAGGACTGGCTCATGAACTTCTTGACCTCAGCAAGCTCCTGACGTAGAGTATTACACTCACAACTCGGCATGGCGTCGACTTTGGCGTGGAGAGACTCCAGCAGCTGGATGACCTTGAGGACAGGGTCAGTGGTGCGTGTAGTCGTCGTGGTAGCTGTTGTCTTGACTGCAGAAGTTGACGGAGTGGCCATCACGGAGGAGAGAGACGAGGGGAGAGAGAGAAGTGAGGAGCGACCGATCAGGATGAGAGAAAAGAACGGGAAGCTTAGGCGAACTAAGTTTATGTGAGGCGCAAAGTGCCGAACAACGCCAGTGTTTCTCCCCCGACGTAGTCGGGGGGGGGGGGGGGGGGGAACCGCTGGTATAATATAACTACGTTGTCGACAACCCATCACATTAAAGTACGCACAGCTTCTCGGTTTACTGAACAAAATTAAATGTGCATGCTGATTTCACGATAATTTTCTTATCTCTCCTATCACTATGTCTATAGAAATGGGCTCATTATCTTCCTGCATCTGGACTGCGGTTTCGGTAATGAGAAGGAAAGCTACTTCGGCTCCATGCCCGGCAGCAATCAGATGGAGCAGGGAGAGATCATGGGGCGCACGAGCCTCGACGTCGTCTAGTAATGATGAGAAGATCTCAGCACGGCCGTCACTGAATAGATAATGATAGTTCTGTTCATGGGATAAAGGTTGTCCTCATTTGTCAAACTCTACCATCACTGAAATAACCACTCTTTCTGAAGGGACTACTATCGAGAGCGGTCTTGGTCAAACATGACATTGTTGCCACCAGCTGGATAGATAATTGACAATCCCATTATGAGTCTTGACCTTTCGCACGCTATTTACTGGTGAGATAAGATGACGTATGGGTTCGCGTAGCGCCAAGTTACCTAACAAATAAACAAGAACTTGGTAGGCGAAATCAACTACAGTGCTATGAACTGAAGAGTTATCCACAGACTCACAAGGCGGCATTCTGCAAGGGCGTCCAGGAGGCGGACCGCTGCTTCACATCGTCATTGAGCCTTGATCGAGCGAGCGAGTATCCCTCGGAGATCTTCTTCTTGAACTCGTCTGGAATGGTTTACATCGCCAGAAAATCACCCGATGACTACATATATTATTGGTGTGAACTCTGGAGGTTTTCTGTGAAAGCGATGTGATGAAAAGATATTTTTGTAACAAGGTAAACATCTTTATAAAAAAAATGGAACGATAATGCTAATTTAGACTATAAATAACTTTGATTAGACATGATTTGAGTCAGCACCTTTCACAATCGCTCACCTGAACAGGAAGATGGCGGTCGACTCTTGTAGTTTCCCATCGGCAAAGGAACCTTTGTGGATGTACCGGTGGCTTATTACTTGCCGACAAGCCGACAGCTTCTAGTACCCGAGGCTGATCGACTGTCTCTGCCCCTTCTCGCTCTCCTCAGATCTTCCTTCTCTCTCCCTTCCTCCCTCTCTTTGCCCCTCTCTCGCTCCGCGCCCATCCCTCGGCCAGTCTCTTTACACACATACCCTCGATCGTCTTCTTATCGGAGAGAGGAGTGGAGTGGGGAGAGGGAGGAGATGGGGAGGGGAGGAGTGGAGACAGATGTGGTGAGGGAGTATGGGAAAAACTGAGAGACTCTTCACACGCCTCTCATCACACTCATAATATGTGAAACAAACAATGACATCCAGGGCACACAGACACTGATTCTTCCGGTCACCTTTATTGTAATACGATACAACACGAGATCAACATGATTATTACAATTTTGACTTATTACAAGTGGTATTTACTGAGTTTTAGTGTACCGGGCCTAATAGAGACCTATGATCCGGAAACACAAATGAAAGCCGAAATTCATTGCTTGGCCTTCGCCTTGGCCGCCCAGGGGTACATCGAGGGATACATGGGGGTCTGGCCGAACATCAGTGGATTCAGCGGGTTCAGTAGATTCGGCTGACCAAGCCCTGCGAGCGGGTTGAGGGCGTTTGGTTGATTGAGCAGGTTGTTGACGGGGTTGAGGAGGTTGGCGAGAGGGTTGAGGTTGAGGGGGTTCGTCGTCTTCGAGGTGGAGACGCCCTGCGCGGCACCTGAACAGCCTTTGCCTTCCTGAGTGGTGGACTGGGTGCTGCCTGCAAGGTGGTGTTGCTCTCTCCAGTGCGCTCAGATTACCGTTCTTATCGTTAATAGTGCAATATGACACTCGATCATGCTTTCTAAATATTTACCAGTTTTGAAGTGTATCATATGCGAGAGCCAATGCAGGTAACAGTTTAGGTAAATGAAGTTATAGAATCACAAGAATGAGAAGCATGACGACTTCGATACAAGAGGAAATAGCAAAGCTGCTGGCGGAATTGAAAGGTCGGTGCTCACCAAGCCTCCGGCTGTAGGTGTTCTTCAGACCATAGGCCGACCCTCCATTCACCGTGCCCGATCCATATCCGAGCCCGTAGTTTGAGGTTTGCTGAGCGCCGGCGTTCAACACTAAAATCGCTTATGAAACTACTCAAATCTCAAGAGCAGTCATAATCTCTTTGATAACAATCGTTAGTCAATCATGGAAAGATGAACTCACCATTTCCATTGTACTGGTCGATGCTGTAGGACATGCCGGGCATCATCCCGCCCATCCCGCCCATTCCTCCCATGCCACCCATCCCTCCGTAGTTCATGCCGCCTCCGTATCCCATCATTCCTGAAGATTCATTCATTCATTCATTCATTCATTTATTCCGTTAACGTGGGAATTGGACAAGAAAGTATCGTGAGCGTGCAATATACGGAGGTCAGATTTTATAAAGATTAAAATCTTATAGTTCAAGTACATGATGTAGTAAATGATTCCCTCTCGATCTAGCACATTTGTAATGCAATTTTACAGCGGTTCTCGGAAACGAATGAAAGCGTACCTCCTCCGTATCCGCCTCCCATCATTCCTCCCTGTCCGCCGTAGCCGCCTATCATGCCCATCGTGTACGGGCTGTACATGCCGCCCATGCCTCCTCCTGAAATAAATAATACAATTTGACCGAATATTATCTGTCCATTAGAGTTTCCCAGGCCAAAATCCATATTTCTCCGCCACCATGGCTAATCATCTGAACGCATGATATCCGATAGTGTTTGCAAACAAAGGATAATGAGAAATAGAGGGACAGAGAGAGGATTAACTGATTTCGAATTACTCACCGTAGCCGCTACCGTATCCGTAGCCCATTCCATACCCGCCCATGCCGTATTGTGCCGCTACCGTGGCCAGAAGCGCGGAGAAGAGCGATAGTAGAAGCGACCTCATCTGTGCAGGGATTGCTGACCGTTATGCTCCCCCTTCTCGGCCCAATTCCCCCTCCCTGCCACACAGCCCCAAGTACTTCCAGATTCGCACCACTAGTGGTGTCGCCTCGGTTTGCTGCTCTCTTCATTCTGCACACTCTATCGTCCGTCTGACCGGAAAGACATAACTGATGACCAGGCGAGAGAGCAGGTCAGATCGAGAGAGTGCAGCGATAGTGCGGTATGTTTACCCCGATGGAGCCTGTGCGGGCGATACTTGAGACCCGCAGGGGGATATGAATCGTGCATGAGAGTGTGTGTCGATGACAAAACGCGTCTTTGATTGTCCTTTCCTCCGCCCTTTGATCCCGGAACTAATCGAATTGCGAAATTCTCATTTCAACGACCCTACTTTTCAAATGGCTCTATTTTTCGTCTGGGTAGCTTTTCGTGGGCAGATGTGTAGCCGAGCGAGCGCGCTGTATATTTTCCCATTCTGTTCTTTTTCTCTCTTTCTTGTATGACTCATAGTGTCGCTTG
Organism: Pristionchus entomophagus; assembly: GCA_036245825.1. Taxonomy (NCBI): domain Eukaryota; kingdom Metazoa; phylum Nematoda; class Chromadorea; order Rhabditida; family Neodiplogasteridae; genus Pristionchus; species Pristionchus entomophagus. Next base: position 2,562,102 of record BTSX01000003.1, read on the forward strand.
CGAGTCGCCACGCGTACGAGAACAACTCGCCATGGGAAACGGTGCGGGTTGTTCGTAATGATTTGCGAAGTCTTCACCGCTGTTTCTCTGCCGGTTACAGCGTACTTTCTGTGGAAGTTCTTCTTCGGCCGTAAGGTTGGTAGTTGCGCTTCAATAGTATGTCTCCTTCCTCTCACTCTATCGACAGTCTTAGCTTCGTAGAGAGAGAGAGAGAGAGAGAGAGAGAGAGAACGCGCAGGCAAGATATTGTCAAGATATATAGCATTTACTACACTTCTAGTAGTTGCGGGTATATCACTGGGCTAGCAGTGACTCCCCGCGAGCGCATGCTCGAAATTGGGAACCACTTTTCGTTTGCCTTCATTAGTTGCATGCTGCAAAGAAGGAGCGTGTAAAAAAAACTCATTCCTCATATAACTGGGGAGAGTGACGAGAGAGAATGGGAAATATGGAGTGTGAGAAATGTTTTCCACACCTCTGCTGCAAAGCAACATAAAATAGAGAGAAAAGATATTCCAGAGAGTAAACGTTCTCATCTCATGCGTCGACTATGCTATTCTAAGAGTAGTAACTACCCGAATAGTGGATGGGAAAGGGAGTGATGGAGAGTGGCCGGTTCGAATGATTGGTGAGATAAGGCTTTACCGACATTCTCGTCCTTCGATCGGTCTATAGAATGTGCAAAAAATGAGATTCTTCACAATGACAGTCACACTACTTCAGGAGCAACTCTGTACAAATGCCGCTTCGATTGGGACGAGTACTTGTTTCTCGAGCTCAACTCTCACCCAGCGAGGTTCTATCACATTCTCGAGCATGTAAAAGTGAGTTATTACCATCATTGTCGCCATTTTTCTCATTTCCGGTAATTTTCTCATTTCCAGTGTTTTTTTTTCATTTCAGGTAATATTCTCATTTCCGGTAAAATTTTTGTAGGTCGTGATATTCATCGTTGATTGTGCACAAGCTGCTCAAGATCAGAAGGATTCGCTGGAGTTGTTTCAATCTGTGATGAACACTGTGCCACTGAAGAGTTAGTCGCTTACTATCTCGACCCTTATAATCTGTCGGAAATCTGCGAGACATGGAACTCATGGAAAAGTTATTTTAAGTTGTCCACCAGCTGGTTAGAGACATGCAAGAGAACACGCACAAATGAGAGAATCAGAGAAAAAGTTGAGAGAAAAGTTTCGCAAATTTTTCCGCAACTTCTCTCGCAGATTTTTTTTAGATTATACGGGTTTCTGACAGATTATCTGATCTAGCTCGAATTGCTGGTCGCCGGCTCACAGTGATTAGAGATCCAGCAAAGTAATACCGAGCCATATCTCTCCCTCTGCTCCACCCGCTCTTCCTAACCCGGCGAGACTAGTGCGCGCCCTCCTCTCATCATAAAGCCTGATTCTTCGCGAACCCGACTCATTTTTCTAGCTTTGATGACTTTATTCAGAAGCCCATCTTCTGCTTCTCGCAATTGACCGGAATTCACAAGCGAGAATAGATAAAATGACTGGACAGGAAATCATGGAGTATTATGGATTGCAACGAATCAGCAATAAGGTGCGCAAGTCAGCTTCCTTGCCCTAAGTTAATCGGCGGGATGTCATTTCGGTTTACTGCCCTGTCCATTCTGCACATTCTCTCTTCTATCCGGCGTGGGAGAGAATGTGCAGATTGGAGAGAGCTAAGACCGAAATAAAACTCATTAGTTAATCGTCTCTTGTTTCAGTGGCGAATCCAATCAGTCAAGTTGCCAAAGTTTATCGGACTCAAAGCAGGCATGGATTGGATCAGATCGGAGTTGAAATAAATGTCATGGTCATTGCGTGTTTTTTTTATTTCATGAGGAATAACAGGACCTGTATAATCTGTGAAAAAGCTGGGAGAAAACCTCGCGAAAAAGTTTTCGATGAGAAATATACTGTTTCTCTTGTTTACATGCGGTATTTTCTCTTTCTCTAACCAGCTCGTCGAAAACCTCGTCCGAAAAGCTGCGAGAAAAGCTCGGAGAAAAGGTGGCAGTAAAGTTAGAGAAAGGCGAGAGAGCGTGTGTTTGAGGAGAGGTTAGAGGAAGTAACAACTTGTTTACTTCCTCTGCGCTCTCTCGATTCGCGTGCTCTCTCACTTTTTTCTAACTTTTCTGCCACCTTTTCTCCGAGCTTTCCTCGCAGCTTTTCGGACGAGGTTTTTGACGAGCTGGTTAGAGAAAGAGAAAATAGCGTATGTAAACAAGAGAAACAGTTTATTTCTCATCGAAAAAGCTCGAACCTTTTGTCACGAGGTTTTCTCCCAACATTTTGACAGATTATACAGGTCGATTATCAAACTAAGGGAATTTGTGTTGTTGGAATTTATGAAAAAAATTTGGGCTAGGACATAATTATATCACTCTTCCTGCTGGGTCATCTCTATGTTGCTGCCGCCGTTTGCTTTCTGAAATTTGCTTCTCTCTTCTCGTCTCTATTCACAGCACAACTCACAATTATCATCAGTCCACAAGCACGCATCACCACCAGACGTCACGATCTTTGCACGGAAGAAAAGTCGGAAAATGTGGGGACATCACAGAGCAGGGAAATATGTGGAGTGTAGAAGAGAGGAAGAGGCAGGAGGATTATATGTCCATCTCGCTCGAATGGAATGAGCTAAGCACCTTTGCTTCTATTTTCGTCGAGCATCTGAGTAGACTGACGAAGCTTCTGAAATCATCTCCGATCTTGGAGCGGCCATCGATAACAATCTCATCAGAAGCTATGTCTTACCTTCTGTAAGGCATGATGACATAGATATTGGCAATAGGGCCGAGCACGTTCTGCAGGGTAGCCATCTAAAAGTGTAGTTCCATTCGAAGGTGTTGTTTGTAGTGTGTGATGGACCGCATGATCCGATGAAACTCTCACGAAGTCATGAGTCACGCCTATCGAAAATGTCAAGGTGTAAGTATTGCATTAGTACACTCTCACACGTGCTAATTAGACTTGAAGTGTCGACTACTACGATCTAGCATGCCTCAATCGTAGGATAAGTTTGAGCACAAAACTCAAATTCGTATGGGACTCGCCTACGTGCTGACATTAGAGTCCTATATTCCCATAGCGGTAAAGACAAATAGGATAATCTGGCTGTTAAGGTGCATTGTTGTCAACAATGACGGAAAACGTTGTTCAGAGTATGTACTAGTGACTCACACTCTGTAGTTTCTCTGACTGACGAGATATTGTGCGGAATGGAGAGAGACGTTATCCGGGAAACCTACCGGCACGGAGGTGTAGTCGGGCCAGTGCATGTTCAGCCCGCTGTAGTTGTTGATGACAAATATGATTGCGGCGAGGAAGAAGCAGGACGAGACGACCAACTGGATGTTCAGAGCCTGGAATAGGTGTTTGGTAGTCATTTAGAAATAGCATTTGCTGGTTTACTGATTCCTTCCTTCTCCAGATACTGCAAAATATATAGCTCAAGTACAATAAGAAGAATGCCCGTGCTTACTAGTGATGTCAGTTTTTTTCTGCTATCTCCATTTCGCAAGCTGTCTCGCCTGTCTGACTAGCGAGAGATACTGCGAAATAAGGAGAGGCATAATTCAAACGACATCACTAGAGTGTTTACGTGCTTGCGTGTCACCCACCCGAATGAGCATTCGGTGCATGTTCTTCGAAGCCTCGCTCATGTTGAACTGAAATGGCTCTCGAGACTCGGATTATCGCCTATTTTTCTAAGCATCCTTTAAAGACATTGTTTTTCTAGACACGTAACAGTTGTGTACTTACTAGTGATACCTACTCTCCTCAATTCGCCTGCTCCCTCTCAGGCAAGAGGAGCGAGAGATCAGGTGAATCGAGGAGAGTAGTTTCCGTTTTGTTCGTAATGAAGAGATGGAGATTTCTAGGTCAATCAAGCTTTCAATTAGTGATATCGTTTCGGGTTTTGAAAAACAAAACGATATCTACTAATAGCAATTAAAAATCACTAATAGCTCACTGCAGATATACGGAAGGCGAACTTAGATTACACGACTTCTCTAGTACCTGAGCGTCGTTGAGGTGGTTGATGACCATGGATCGAAGAGGGATAGAAGACAGGAAGGGCAGCGATGCCGAGATGAGGGTGTAGTGAACCACGGAGAAGGGCAGCCAGTCCCGGTAGTCGGCGTAGCCTGGAAGAATCGGAACTTTTTCGGATTCTGGCCCAGATTGCTACAGCGCAGAATGAAATGAAAGGGGTGGAATGGAAATCAAGATCTACCGTCAGAAGGAGGAGGAGAATGTAATCACAGACTTGTCTGCGCCAGAAACCGAAGATTCTATCAGGATATGACTCCTGTAAGACGACCATTCAAGGATCGAATGGCAGTCGCTCTGTGAGCAGTAGTGTTGGCAATACTAAACGGTTTAGCGATATCGCTACGGCTCCCCTCCCCATATTTTGCAATCTCAGGACGAAGAGGCATAGCGAATCAAGAAAAAAATCGTAAAATATTGCCAACATAGAGAACATCATTCGATCCGGCAATACCAATTCTCACCAATAACGTCATTTCTGAAAGTATCGATGTGTCGTCCAAGTCCGTTCTGCACAAAGTAACGACCCTTCTCAAACATGAAGTAGTATCTGAACAATCTTCACATATTTTCCCCCAAGAAGGCAACACAAACCCCGCAGCCAGAAACATATGAGGAATGACGATGAGGCAACTGACGACGATTAGCACCTAAAGATATGGTTATGAACTTTAGGCACTAACGTCCATTAGAAGGTAAAGGTAAAGGTTCATCCCGACTTCGAGACTGGGCTCGCGGGAGATCACTGCAAGGCCAGTGATACAATGGGCTTGTCAGTGTGGAGTGCCCACCTTTCGCCAGACCTATTTACCACGTGATCTTGTCACTTCCAATTCCCCCGAAGCAAGGACCGTCTTTGCTCATTCTGAAGGCTATCATAGCTCTCCTTTATGCCAAATCGGACATCACTCTCCTCAATGCGCGTGTTATCTCGTCCGTCAGATTGGCGAGATAGTGCGCGAATTTAGGAGAGTCATTACAGTTTTGACATCTCACCGTATAAGACGGCGAGCGACTCTTGATCACGAGCAGTCGGAATATGTATGAGAAGCACAGGAAGCAGGACGTCACGGTGTACATGCACTCCAGAATTCCTGCAGCAAAAGACATCTAGATTCAAGCTTGTAATGTCAATAATGATTGTGGAGGTTAGTAAGAATAGTTACTAGTGGCACAGGCGTATTGACGTGTAATGACCGTAAGATTCAAGCTTGCAGCTTATTCCGCCACAGCACCTGGTACTCACCGAAATTGATCCAGCACGATTCCTCCCCAATCAGCGTGCACGCCCCGAAGAAATGGACGATGGTCGTGTCGCCTTTGTCGAAGCAGACCTCTCTGAATGATGATGGATTGTCGATTAGTAGTTGTCTCAACTCTGCGGGCTCTCTCGTAACTATGACCGGCTAGTGAGTATGCAAATCGGAGAGAGTAATAGTCGATCCGTCAACATAAATGGGTAACAATGTTCTTACGAGGGAACGACGAATATCATGCAAACGAGCCCGACAAAGTCGCCCGCCGAGTTGCACAGCACGAGCTTCGAGTATTTCTCGATCATTTTGGGCGTTCTGAAATGTGAGAAGTTTTTAGTATGTACAAATCACAGGAAGCCTGACGTCACAGCGTAGATTTATCTATTACTCATCCAAAGTGCATTCAGAGATGCACACCTGCAATTGTTCAGCAAGGAATGAAAGCTTACCTCGTCAGAATAAGCCCAATGAGAATGAAATTAGCAACCAGTCCACAGGCGCAGAAGGAGACTACGATGATGACGAACCATGTATTGAGATCCATCATCTGAATGTTTTATTTAAAAACGACAAATGAAATATGGCATTCATATTTTCATCTCATATAAATGCGATATTTTCAGGGAAATTATAGAGGCTTTATGAGACGCGAATAGTTTCGAAATACGTGAGATTTCGCAGGAGGAAATTATTTAGCGATAGCGTGCAGCCGTGCATATCGTCTGATTCAATTAGCGTACGAGACAATGGTGCCCTTGCGGGAAGATTGCAAGACCAATGATAGCGTAATGTCTATCTATCAGGAACTAAACCTTCCATCAACATCGCAATTAGAGATTTTTAGAAGGCAACTCTGCAGAACGTACTGACATCTACGTCATCACCCTTTTATGAAGGCTAGGAATGTCCAGAGATGTGCAGGAGCGCCAAAATATTGAGACCATAACCTAATATCGAATTTATAGAGGATCGTAAAAACGAATAAAACAGAACAAGAGCATGTCCAATGGGGAAACTGCAGAAGCCGTGAAAGCTACGTCATCTCGGAAATCATGCTAGAGCACTGTGTGCTTGTAATTCGACTAGGGCAGAGATGCTAAAGAGAGCCATATGAGGAGTAGCAAGAAGGTCAATGTCGAGTGCTCATTAGAAGTGATGACAGACACAACACTCAGACATCACTTAGCATTCACTGATGTATGAGTGTTGGGAAGACGGAACAGTTCAAGAAGATCACATCACATACAAGATATGACCGTTTGGAAAGAAGAAAATTATGCGAACATTGTTTAGGAGTTTGAGTTTTTTCAAACAGACATTAATAGATATGCATATACATATACGAAAACATTCTTGGGTTCGAGCATTTCTTTTATACGTGTTGTCTTACTGAATGAGCATTCAATGCATCGCTTTAATGAGTTTAGATAAACCTCGATCTCAGGAGGATTGAAAAGATCAATGTACCCATTGTGTGGAGGAATTCGAGAACAGTGTTTTCCACAAATTTTAGCATCTATGGAAGAATGCACAAACATAAGTAACAGCAGATGAACATGTGGGAATGGCGAAGTAAACTGGTGATGTTTAGAGTATTATATTTCACTCTCGTTAGTTTGAGGAGCTAATTGTCTGCCCCATTGGCTCGATCTTCTTTGTGCAGCAGAGTACGCCGATGAAACTTCTGGAATAGATTTCGTTTTGTTCACTTTGCAAGCTCCCCCATTGACAACACCCACAAGAGGTTGAAATATGGGTCACCGTCTCTCCATTTCTATTTCGACCGGTAAATTGACGATAGCATGTATAAAATGGCGAGACTGTGGCCCGTATTTCGAACTCGAACAGCCGCATGCGGTCTCTATTTTTAGTGCGATATTTATAACCATCTATATGGCGTGATGACGTAAATATTGGCAATAGGAGTGAGCACGTTCTGCAGGGTTGCCATCTAAAATAGCGATGTCGATAGAAGCTTTCGTAGAAGTTCCTGATATATATTTTCGTGTTTGATTATTTGATTATTTGATCATTTGATCATTTGGTAATGTCACTGACATTACTGATATCATGCAGCTCTCGCCATGTGAGTCACAATGATCAACGGGAGTAATTAAGGCAAAAAGTCAAGTGAAACACTCTTCGAAAATGTTGATGACCTTTTATCGCCCCAGCCAGACAAACAAACAAGATTTATTGTTTGATGTGAATTAATGCGAAGTCACTCTTAATCTCTCCTGGGAATTGTAGAGATAAATACACGTTTTCTCAATTCGCCAAGAACCACAATAACAAAGCTACTACACAAATAGCTTTCATGTTCGAATCATGCAGAATGAGGAGATTTCGCCAAAAATGTCACGTCCACTCGGTACCTTGAATATAATGTAGACACGTTACCGGTATGGTGATATATGTATATTCGGAATACTTCCACGAATATTCATCATCACGCAGCCACTCACGCACGCACTACACATCCTAATCGCATAATCCCTCAACCTTTCGAACTTTTGTCGTTACTTCATGAATGTGGTGACGAAACTGTGCATATGTGGAGTACTGTAACGTTTGAAACGTGAAACTCAATTTTTATCGTGAGTAGTCTTGCCAACTAACGCAGAATTATCCGGCATTTCGATCTATTCTATCCGGCAGCGCTTTCATCTTAAGTGATGAGGGTATCCGACGGAACGTAGTCGCTTATTCACACCATCGTCCCCCCCCCCTCCTCTCGCATCTGTAGGGAAAGAGAATTGAAGCCGATATGTCATTAAAACCACCTGGATATAGCAGAAGTAAGCGACTCGCGACGCGCCGATTGCCAATCCGACCAGGCCAATTACTAGAACCACACTGCAAGAATTAACTTTTTTTATCTAAAAAGTTTCATGTTCGAGACCTATCCATAGCATGGACTGGAAGGAGTTGTTGGCGAAATCGGAGCTGATTCATCACAATTCAGCATGTACCGAATTATTTCATCTTTCCAAAGGATAATAGGCACTCATCGCCAGTAAAGTTACTCACAAGCCAAAGCCACTCTCATCCTGTTGGTCCTGTTCTTCTGCAGCTTCAATGCATGCTGAGAAGAGAAGAACACTGCATAGAACCTCATTAGTACTACTCTACGATCAAGAACTACCGTGTGTTCAGAACTTAACATACAGTATGAACAGGGTCATCGCAGGGGGATATGTGCGAAATACAATGCACCACAATCGGTTCCGCAGTTTAAAGGATCGAATAAAAGGCAGTGAAACCATTCGGTTAGAGATAGCTAGGAGAAAGTGGAGACCTTGGTGCAATCACGATTTGAGGGTAACGCTGGTCACACTTTGCCTCCTCTAACACTTGATGATAGGAGCAACTTCAACGAACTCACGAGATACTAACATTCAGCACAAACAATAACAAATTAAATCGATATTCATTATTTACTTTATTCAATTGGATTAGAAAAGTTGGCTGCTCGAATAGAAGTGGTGGTACACATTGACATTAGATCCAGTTCCTCAGCTGAACAGCGTCCATTCATTTCAAACGTCAAACGAAATCGTATACATGAAAGTTGACTAATGTGATCGGGTATGCAAATTCCCGTCATGTCGAAAACTCATTCAGTCGGATTTTAGTCACTCTGAATCTGGAACGACCTCCCTACTCCTCACCCCATTGCCTCTTTTCTCACGAAATCGATTAATGATGTAGTTAGCCGTCACTTCTCCTACGAGGAAGAGCCCTGAAAATTATAATCTTGCACTATGAACGATTTTTGATCTAACCGGATACGGCAAGTCCACTTGCACCCAGTAGGAAAACGCCAAAGATCGACCAGAAAACTGAAAAATGAATTAGATAGTATCCCTCTTTTGTATGCTATCTCGTCTATTTGGCGAGAGATCACACAGATTAGAGATAGTAATCCTCGACATGATCTCCTTACTAAGCGGATACGTTGGCCCTGGCAAGGCGTAGATTGACTTGGGACAGGTACCCGTCTTCCACAGACGCTCCTCGATTAGACGACATTTCAGGAAAGTGTATTTCAGGAAAATACTCGAAATACCGACTTTTGACCAGATCCACCATTGCATAACTGCCCGTAATCGCCTGAATATTATGTGCGAATAACGAATCACGAGCGTTTTTTTGCGATGAGTGTGATTAGGAAAAACAACCTCATTAATAACCGGTATCCATGGATTCCCCTTCGAAAAGAATGAATGCAAATGACCTTTCTATCTAACGTGCGAGAAATCAAGCGAAATGATTAGAGTCGGCTCGAATGTGCATCACTACCGCTTACGATGTTATTGTTGCGCGTTGCTTCTCGTAGACCGACGAAGAAGGGATCGGAGGAGGCCACAATCTCTTGGTAGAACCTATGAACATTCCCATGATTACCGACTCATCATTTCTCACACGTTCTGTCCTCAATCTACCGCTTCTTCTTGACAACCCACTATAAAATATTCTACGTGATCCGGTAAGATGAAAAAATGTAATGAATGAGATGAGAAATGTCAACACTCACCACATCGCTTTATCGACGATGAGTTTGTAGCTGCCGGTGGAGAGCAGACGGAGAGCGTCACTCTGGCTCTGAAGAAGGGATGTAATTTTGGTCTGGGTTGTCTCCATTCTGCACACTATTTAAGTGTGCAGTTGCCATCAAGAATAGCTCTTCACTCCACATACTCTATCATGTAGGATGAAGAGCATGAATGCCAAGATTGGATCCATTTCGATCACGCATTGAGAGCGCACACTACTTTCACTATTTGATCCACCTTCATCATGGTTTACCTTGAGAGGGGAGTTGTCGGAGGGAGCGAGCAGAGCAGCCAACAGCGCGCCCGTGTATATCCCAGGAAGGAGTCCTCGTTGGAAAACACTGAAGATCAGACGAAGGAGCTTACCTGAACGGGCAGAGTTGGTGATGACTAGTGATGGCAAATCGGCATCTGATTCTCCTCATTTTGCATAAACTCTCGTTTCTCTGATCGGCGAAAGATCACGCAAAATGACGAGAGTCGGATGGCGGCCACGTGAGAAAAGCATGTGCAGTTCGCGTGTTTGTTCTGAATATACAAGAGAGGAGATATGGGGGAGTGGGAAGGAGAAGGGAAGTGCTGACCTGAGAAGAGTATGAACTGATGATCGCCCCCGTTCAACCAATCATTGAAGACGGCCCAGACGGACTGGAATGAAAGAGTATTGATGTATGGAGGGAGCCCTATCTTCAATCCAAGCCCAGTGATGAGAAAACGGCTTTTCACGCCGACTTGAAGCCGGCTTGAACCCTAGTCGAAGCCGGTATGCCGAGTCCGTTTTGACCTCACTAACATCTCCATATCGATGAGTGGCGCTCCTCAGATCCAGTCCGATCTCCGTTCGCGCCAGGAGAGGCCACAGAGACATCTTAATCTCCACTAGTAATCACAAAGCAGCGTCTGCCCTCCTCAATTCGCACGATCTCTCGCTGTTTAGATAAATGAGAGACCATGCGAGACGAGGAGAGTCTCGGATGCCGATTTGTCATTGTTAATCTCCATCATCGCGAATAGTATCCGCCGAATACTACGATATTCTCTACTACTCTACATCAGGTTAGATCGACGAGAGATCGTTCGAAATGAAGAGACCGCTGTCTTTAATTACGAACATGGATTATCAGTCCGGCAACGATGCAGATCCAAACCCATCCCTGGAAACGGGAATGTCATTTAGGCTCTCCATTCCGCACACTCTCTCGCCTCCACTCCGCACAGTCTTTCGCAGCTCAGGTAGCATTCATAATGAAGAAACAATTTCCGGGTCATTAATACCGTAGTTTATGTCGAACTATTCCGTAACCCCATCGACAGTATCCCGATCGTAACCTGGAACGGATTGAGGCAGTTGAGAAGAAGGGAGACGAGGGTGATGGGATACTCGCGAACGACGAACACAGGAGTGATCTAAAGACGGGTGTTCAACATCGTCATTAATCTAATATCCACAATCAACAACACCCCCCCCCCCCCCCCGCATAGCGATGTGTGCGCTCAGCAGTGTCAAAAAACAAGTTTTGAACGCGCGTTATGGTATTAAGTTGATGACCGGGTTTGAATCCCCCCGCCCCCCCCCCCCCCCGCTAAACCCATCGAAACTTGGAACTAATTAGTGCAAAAATCGATTAATTAGTGACAAAATAATAACTAATTAGTGATAACCTCGGTTACGGGAATCGAGTAGTCAAAGTGGGCTGACCGCAACTCGCTCTTCTCATACAATGAACAAACAGATAATATCACCCTGGAATGCTCTTCATTAATCGAAATAATACGAAATATATTTATACCTCGTCTTTTTGAATCCGACCAAGCAGACCAGAGAAGGTGTTGTTGTCAAGCTGAAAGAGGACGGAAACGGTGGAATAATATGTTTGAGATGTCAAAACAATTCGACGTCACGAATCGTTTCGACAATCCTAATACCTGTGGCCTCCCCCAGTCGACCTCCTCCCCTCTCTCCCCGGCGATGAATTCCACAGAGATATTGTAGGCGGCCGCAAGATTTCGCACGATCTGAAAGGTACTATCCCTTCCCCTAGGATTGCCCGTGCGAACAAGCGTACGAGATTGCTATTGTGCGATTCTCATTGCGCATCGAGTTCATTCTCTCGTTGTCGAGCGATCAGCGCTTTCGAGAAAAGGGAGTGAAGGGGGAGGGGGAGAATAGGAAGGGTTTAGTGAGAGCTCGGACGTATCGAAAATAGATTGGACGAACAATACTGCAAAACATGGCAGTTAGAAGTTGCTGAGAAAAAGTGCAACATAGTTCACATAGGACGAAATAATCCCCGAACCATCTACTCTCTTCTCTCTACAAATCTCGCAATCTCTGACTCTATTCGTGACTTAGGTGTCCATATCGATCCCCTCTTGAACTTTGATTATCATATAAAGATTGTTTGCCATAAATCAACTTCACTTGTCTATCTCCTATTTCGTAGTATCAGTTGTACTATTCATTCCCCTTACATCTCAGCCTTCAAGTCATTCATTATTCCTGTATTAGAATATGCATCCCCTGTCTGGTCCCCATCATCCAAAGGTCTTGTTCGGAAATTAGAGAAAGTACAACACTTGTTTACTAGACTCTTACATTTTCGTTGCTCCAGAGTAGAACCTATCATTCCATGCTACTCTGATCGATTATCTCTCTATTCACTTAACACCTTGTATACTCGTCGTATTGTGATTGATATTTTAGCTCTCAAAATTTTTGCCCATTTTGTTGACTTAGAACCTACACATTTTTACACATATCGTGCAATTAGTAGACGTAATGGTTCGTTTGTCCTTCATCTACCCTCATTCAAGAGAGAGAATCTCAAAGTATCTTTTTCTCACAGAACCGCTCGATTATTAAATAAATTGCATCTGATTTGTAACCCCAAATTGTCAATCCCCGTTATTAAGGTTCACTTATTTAAACACCCTGACTTACCTCGTGTTTTAGGAATAGAAGTTTCGAATCTTTGAGCTGCCCTCCAATCCATCCCCATCCATTCCCGTCTCCTTTTCCCTTCCATCTTTCGATCTACCTCGTCAAGTCATACACTTATAACCAGTCAGACATACACTGGATAAGCGGACTCCTCCATCCGTTTACGAGACTCCCTCTCATCGATACTCGAATTGTGTGGCTCCATGAGAAGATCGATCCCACCCCCCCCCTCTCCCTTCCTCTCCCCTCCCCTCCCCTCCCCTCCCCTCCCCTCCCCTCCCCTCCCCTCCCCTCCCCTCCCCTCCCCTCCCCTCCCCTCCCCTCCCCTCCCCTCCCCTCCCCTCCCCTCCCCTCCCCTCCCCTCCCCTCCCCTCCCCTCCCCTCCCCTCCCCTCCCCTCCCCTCCCCTCCCCTCCCCTCCCTTACCCCGTCCTCTTTCTACACGCATCCTTCCCTTTGTTGTATTCTTACTAACTTTATATTTCCTCGTACATCCTGTACTTGTTGAAGCACCTTCAGTGGTGTACGATAAAAAAAATAAAAATAAAAAACAAAAGGCGAGTTGAACGAATCGACGAAAATAAAAATAAAATTCATTCAATATCTCAATGAATGGAATCGAATGAGTTTCACAATTGCACAGCAGCGCCGCGTGAAACAATGGAATCCTCCACTTTGACACGCCGTGAAGAGATTCGGGTGCCGATGTATCATCACTAGCTAATGCTCACCTCAATGCACTATCCTGGATACGGACATTTGAGCGTTCGCTCCAGAGGTGGCCATTGAACGCACGATCCGTTCGCGTCGGGGTACGTGTCGATGACGATGACTCGCAGCGGGCGGGAGGGATGAGGATGGCGCATGCCTATAATCCGGAACACCCGGAACTCTAATCATTTCGCGCACTCTCTCGTTTCTCTGATAGGTGAGAGAGAGCGTGAATTGAGGAGAGTCAATTCCGCTTTGAAATCACTACCGCGCACTATCTGAGAGCGACCAGGAAGAACAGACGGTTTAAGAGAAACTCCGGGACATAGTGGAAAGGGTCCACGGATGGCCAAAAACTCGATTCGTACTTTACAAGTAAGGGTACCGAGAGCTGATCGACAGCACCACTAGCTAAGGTCTCAGGACAACTTTGGCGGACTAACAGTAATCCGCTTGCCTCACCCAGCTACGTGAAGGGCTTCCAATAGAGTGGACTCATCCCCCTCCCCCCTTCTCGTTTTTCTCCCCGTTCTCACATCTTTCATGCGGATGTCAGGCGCTATCGGTATTTGCACTGCGTGGTTAGAGTATCGAGACACTTTCCTCCTCCAAACTATTTACTAGGACCTATATTGAATTCATCGCTACTCCGCTTACTGACGATTTGCATATGAGGGCTCTTGTGTTTGATGGCTCTCACATTGACGTGGAATTCGTTCTACGGTATTTTACGCTATCGACACATCTCGCACATTTCTCAATATCACCATTCCACCTATGATTCGATAGCATGATTTATTATCAGTATAAGCTGTTAATTCCAATCCATCGAAGTGAGATAGGCATTTGGACAAAGAGTGTAGTTAGTTCCTACATACACAATATTTCAACGATTTTCGCCCTTAATTTTTTGAGCCGCTGCTTGCGACATCGAAACGAACAAAAATTATGAAATGATGTAGTCGTGCATATTTCTCTGTAGAGAATACGAATATTGGGGAATAGAAAATATATTTAAATATTTCTAATAAGAAACAATGTGAAAAATATAGTCCACGATTCGCACTCAATTTTCTTAATAACTACTACGGTAGGTTTGGTGAACCGTTGGACGCTGAAACTCAACACGTCCTGGCGCGTTTTTATTTTTGAATTTGTCGGTTGCTCTCTTTGTTGTTATCCCTGCTTGTTTCCTCGGACCACGAAAATTTCCATAATTTCAGTTGCACAAGCACCTCGCCTTGGACGCAGTAAGAATGCCGAAAAAAGAAGAGTGTACGTTTAACCTTCAGTGTTGCTTGCTAGTTATTGTTTTTATTGTTTACGTAATGAATATTATTCAGCGAGCGACAACGAGGAGTATGAAGTTGAGGGAGTAATGGGACGTCGCAAAGTGAACGGAAAGGTTAGTTGCAGTTCTCTGTCTTCCTGTTCTTCGCGTGTTGTTTACGCGTCAATGAGTGAGCAAACAAAGCGTTGCGTCTGTCTGTCATTATCACAACATACAAAGGAAATAGTGCTTTATTTTGTTAACAATTATTGTATTTATATATTTATTTATTTACTTGCGGCATTCTAACGTAGAAAAAAAGACTAACGTAGGGGAAACCCGCGGTGAACAGTATTCGAGAGGAGCGGGAGGCGCTGTTTGAATATCTTTTGGCGGGTTGTTTCGGCCATAAAAGGGCCCTCTATCTCAGTTCTGCGTCTCTGTCACCCTCTCCATCTGTGTTCTCCTACCCCTCTTCTCTTGTATTAGATTCTTTCTTCGGGATCCGATTTCTAAACACTGGTTCAGCTGTTTGATTGAATAATGAAACGCATTTTCCGGAATACTTTTGCCCCGAGCGTGATAATTAGAATGCGTTCGATTGATATAACCCTGCGGGCTTCCCTCTTCTCGGGCTGTTTGGTCACGGTGTCATCGGAGTACTGTAGGATTTCAATTGAGAGGGGTGGAACTGAAATCGAGATAGGAGAAAACGAGAATGCTATGATATTATCGTCTGAGCAATAAACCGAAGAAGTGCCATTTATTCCAGGTCGAGTACCTCCTCAAATGGAAGGGATACGTTGAGAAGACGTGGACGCCCGTCGCCGACTGCGTAAGTATATTTTAATTAAATAAGTAAAATTAATTATTTAAATAGTTATGAATATTTAGTAATTAAATTATGCATGGGTAAATTAGAGCGCGAAATACGGTCACTGTGCTTCATACCGCACGCTCTTTTGACTGGTCGAATGCTAAGAGAGTGTACAGAATGGAGAGACTGTCACGAGTGAATGCAATCAGTTCTTGAAACCTCGGTCGGACTAGATCATTGCGAGTTGTTCTCTAATTCACCGGGCTTGAGGCTAGGATTGAGCTACAATATTTATTTCCTCAAAAAAATAAATAATTTCTCTTCAGACTTCGTGCAAACCCCTGATCAACAAGTTCGAGAAGGAGAACCCAGTGACCCCTGTAAGTTTTTTTTTCGGATCATAGTTGTTCAAAGTATTTCCCGCACTCCTCATTTGGCATGCTCTCTCGTCTTTCTGACCAGCTTTCTAATCTTTCTGACGCCCTTATTTTGGATGTATAAGCTCTCTCCTTTCTGCACACTCTCGTCGGTCAGTCCGGCCAGAAAGTGTGTAGAATGGAGACAGTCTTCAATTAATAGTAAATAATAATTTTTTTATTTTAAATTAATATTATTATTTCAGGCCGCCGATGCCAATGGTGGCGACAAGCGCCGTGCGACGCGCCGCGACACCACGCCTGATATGGTTAGTGCGACTTATGGGTATGACATTTCCGCAACGGGGTAGAACTTTTTTGGTAGGACCAGTGGATGAGTGATCTTGGTTGCAAATGACATAAGGAGTGATGCTGATCACAACGACACCCATTCCATGACTAGGATTCCCACAAAATTAATTTTTACATCCCTAATGTGTATGTGTTGTTTCAGCCAGCGGTGAGCGAGGCCCGCTCGTCGGCGCGCAGCACAGGCACGAGACCGAACTACAGACTGCCCACGCCCGACTCGGACGTCGTTTCGTCAGTTTATTTATTTACTTATGTAATTATGGTAATTAGTTGGCTCTTTCGTGGAAAGTAGTGAGCTAGTTAACTACTTCATTCACCCTACAGCGTTGGTAGCTTCTGAGATACATGGAAATAGTGAGAAATATAAGGAGCAGTAGAATCGGATGCGTACTTTAGGCGTTTCTGTAGAAAAGCCCAGAACCGTTTACTAGGATCAAATAATTCAATTTGTTTTTTATCGTAAATTTCAAAAAACTAATCAATCCTCTTGCAGATCAGAGGGAAGTGTGGCGTCCGTCGAGGAAATGGAGGAAGACGGGGGAGAGCACAAGGGAAGAGGCAGATCCAGCCTGGCCTCGACTCCCGCGGCTGCCGGATCGGCGAATCGCAAGAAGAGGTATATTTAGAAACTTTTATATATAATTTTATAAACCTGGTATTCCTATTTAACATAATTTTTATCCTTACGGGATACGGTAACGGGGCTTTGGGTGTGACTGGAATAAGGAATAGGGGTGAAAGTAGTGGGACCGACGTGAAGAAGTGAGCCATGAACGATGCTAGCTCTCTCCTTTTGGCACACTTTTTTCCCGATACTCGTATAATGTCCCTAAACTCACAACTATTAGCTTTATGCTACAACAGAATACGATTCTAAAGTACGAGGACCCGGGAAAGTTATGTTTCACGATTTCTTTCTTGATTGTCAAATACTGATTAGGGCTGGCAAATGAATAATTCGTCTCTTCATTCCTCGTGCTCTCTAACCGGTCAGAGAGACGAGAGAGTGTGTGAAATGAGGAGAGCGAGCTCTTCATTTGCCATCCCTAGTGCTGATGCTTGCAGATCGTCGCACCGCGTCTCTCGTGCCCTGAGAGACAGTTCGGAGTCGGATGCGGATGAGGGCCCGTCGACCTCGAAGAATACGAAGAGACAGAGGTATTATTTAAATAGAATTATTAATTATTAATTATTAACGATGATATTTGTTTCCGATATTTTGGTTTTCTTGATTTTTCTTTGTGATGGTGCGTTTTGGAACGTCCATTTTGGAACCCTCGAAGATGGCCGGGGGCGATTCAGAAGGCGAAAGGCGATTCAGAACCCTTATTTGAATACAGGCGACAGTTTTATACTCTCCGATATTGAATTGCTTGCCACCCGTATTCAAATGATGATTCAAAACCGTCTTTCCGCTCCTTTGGGAGGGTTTCAAAACGGCCATCTTCGAGGGTTCCAAAATGGACGTTCCAAAACGTACCATCACTATTTTTCTCAATGACTGCCGATTATACTACCTTGTTTCAACAATTCGAGAGTGTAAATACGCTATGAAACACTAACCAAGCTGCACTGATAGTCCATAAACGATACAACGATCTACCTTGACTATACTTTTACTCTGATGGGTCTGAGGTGCCATTAGTATAATAAAAACGAGTTAGCGTTTAGGAATATTTATATTGTAATAATATAATATAATTTAAATATTTTTTACAGATCCACGGCCTCGCCCGCTGGCAGCAAGAAGTCCCCGAAGAATCAGGCCGCGAAGCGCGCGATGTGGGTTTTGATCTACTTCTTGCAGTTGACCTGCTTGAGCTGATTACTGTAGCATTGATGATGCCGGATCGAATAGTTACTCTCTCCATTCTGCACACTCTCTCGTTTGTCTAACCAACTAGAGAGTGTGCAGATTGGAGAGAGCACTATTCGTGTCCAGGCATCACTAGTAGCAGGTGCTGATCGTGATCATGATATTCGTAAACGGCTTCAATGCTGTAATTATGTCTCTCTAGTGAGAATATGGGATGCATATATGGGGCAAGTATTCAACACACTGGCATTACTGTTAACGCCAAAATCACGATTCTCCTTCAGACTTATTTTTCAATCTTGGATAGATTAGGAATATCTTTAAGATTTAGTGAGTCAGGCTCGCAACTTTAGATTTATAATAGAAACCAGCGGCATTCCCCCGCCCACAGCGGGGGAAGCCACTGGCATACTCCGCGCTGCGCGCGTCGACTGTCTTCCTTTTCTCCTGCTTCGCACACTCTCCGACTCTCTCCTCTCTCGGGAAGGTTGCGAAATTTCGGGGATGTTCTGGAAGTTTGTATGACGAAATCTCTCTCCCTCTCGATTCCCTCTCTCTGGAAAGTTCTGGAGATTTCGATGACGAAATCTCCTCCTCCCTACCTCCTTGTCTCGTTGGGAGGTTCTTGAAGTTTCTATGACGAAATCTCTCTCCCCCTCAATTTCCTTCTCTCTGGAAAGTTCTGGAAGTTTTGATGAGGAAAACACTTCCCCCTCCCCGTCTCGTTGGGAGGTTCTGGAAGTTTATATGATGAAATCTCTCTCCCTCCTTTCCCCTCTATCTGGAAGGTTCTGGAAGTTTCTATGACGAAATCTCTCTCCCCTCCCTCCCCCTCTTTCTCGAAGGTTCGATGACGAAATCTCTCTCCCCCTCCCTCCCCGTCTCGTTGGGAGGTTCTGGAAGTTTCTATGACGAAATCGTGTTGCTTGTAGTCTGTAGCGTGAAGTGTATGTAGCGTGGAATTTGTAGTTTGGTCTTTCTAGTTCGTAGGTTGAAGTTTGATCGTTGTAGTTTGGTCTTTGATCTTTGTAGTTTGGTCTTTGATCTTTGTAGTTTGGTTTTTGATCTTTGATCTATACCCGGGGATTGGGGACCCTGGGGGCCATAGGAGGGGGCGGGGCAAGAAGGGGCGGAGTCTGGACAGACGGCAGAGTGAGACTTCCGCGCTTTATATAGGAGTATGATAGTTGCATTCGGCACGAATTTTAATTCGCCAGGCACGTTCACTTTTGAGTTTCATCGTTGCTATGGATAGTTGATCCATAGATGAATTGAATATTTTCTTCGTCCGAAAAAGCGAACGGCGTGAATTTGGGCGGAGTCTAGTCAAATGTACTTCATCTAGTGCTCTTTGTAGCAGAGTGTTGACACATTGGTATTTAATTACCAATATTATTCTCAGAGCCTGTAAGTTCTGTAGATTCATTGATATTTGCGTTTCACCATCGCTATAACCAGCTGAGAGGATGACCATTGCGATATAGCGGTGGATCTCTATGGAAAAATTTCAAACTAATTCAAAAAGATGTTTATTGCAGCAAGCCGTCCAACGGCATGGTGACGGTGGATAGATGGAAAATAATTGATTGTGGATATTCGATGTATATTTGATGAGAGATAGATTAGCAGGCAATGCCACATTGGTGGATCATCATCGGCATGACTAGTTGGGAGGACCACCTTTACGATATACGGGCTGATCGATGTAAAAGTTTAAACAAATTCTAAAAAAAAATCTGAAAGCCGTCGAACGCATTTTTTGCACACTCTCCTAGTGCGCATCTTCTAGAGTTTTGAAGGGAAGCGCTACCACATTGCTATTTGATAATCATCATTATTCAGACAATCTACAGATTCATCGATATTTGCGTTTCACCATCGCTATAACCAGCTGAGAGGATGACCATTTCGATATAGCCGGGGCATTTTTTCAAACTAATTCGAAAAAGCTGTTTACTGCAGCAAGCCGTCAAACGGCGTGAGGGAGGATTTATTCTAGTGTCCAGTCAAGCGTAGTGGCCTAGTGCACTTCATCTAATGTTGTTTTGTTGTATTTAATAATTATTCTTGCAGCAAGCCGTCGAACGGCGTGGTGACGGTGGAGTCGGAGTCAGATAGCGACGACGACGACGATGAGCAGAAGCCGGGCGCGGGCAAGCGACGCAAGGTCGAGGCGAGGTGAGTTTTCTATTTTATTTATTTAATCTTCTATTTTTATTTATTTATCGCGCACCACTGAAAGTGCTGCAACAAGTACAATATGTACGAAAAGGGCGCAAAATACGGGTCGCTGTCTCTCCATTTTGCACACTGTCCAGTCATCAATCTAGTGGTCGGAAGAGAGTGTGCAAAAGAGAGAGAGAGAGACGATAGTAGAGGTGTGCAAAAAAATTCATGACCTCTATTCATACCCTCTCGTCTTCTCTAACCGGCGAGAGTGCATGCGAAATGAGGAGGTCGTAAAACTTTTTGCACATCTCTGGCCCGCATTTTGAACTCTAGTGTGGATGGGAAAACAATGGCATGCGATTAGATGATTTATATTTATAGCGAAACTCTATTCTGAATTCTTTGCTTCTACAAAAAGCTGGTTTATTTTTGGTAAGGACCTGTGCACCCGCCACATTCTGGTTTCATAGGATTTCGTTAATCCATTTGTACTTTGGGTGGCAATAGTTAGGAACCAACCTTGGAATACTTACATTACCTAAAATAATTGCAATAGGTGTTTTCTTGTGAGGGCAACAATGGTCTGAACGAATGGGGAAACACATCTCATCTGGGAAAAGAAGGACTTGCGACATTTATATTTATAGTTAAATACTGTTTTGTAAACACCTGGGAACCCGCCACATTCGGGATTCATAGTATATTATAGTATAGTATATGTATGTCCATTCTTCCTTGGGATTGCAATCTCGATTGGAACTGTTTCAAAACAATTTAGGATTTTTTCTACAATTGATAGGACAGCAGTTGACAGAGATAACGAATGGGCGAAACTAACCTCATCTTCGGGTATATGCGCTCTCCATTCTGCACACTCCCTCGTCTGTCTGACCGACGAGATTGTGTGCAGAATGGAGAGAGAGAGAGAGGGGCCGAAAACCGAAATGACATCCCTAATTATCCAGACGCTCGCCGATCAAGCGCGAGCCGGTGAACCTCGCGCTGGACAAGGCCACGCCCGAGCCTCGCGGTCGCGGCAGACCGAAGAAGGTGAGACATTTATTGTAATTATTAATTTAATATATTTATTTATCTATTTATTTGATACACCCAACAAGTGAACTATTGGGGTGTCCCAAGTCCTGTCGTTTTTTTTTTGAATATTATTTTTTCAACTGTCAAGATCATTATGGGATCCTGCTAAGAGGCGATTGATGAAGTGACTTTAGATCTTCTGTTTCAATACTTCAGCCTTTTTTTTTTTTTTACAATTTCGAAGAACTTCGGTATGTAGAATTGACCACACCAAAAACACCCACGTTCAGTTTTCGTTCAACAAATCCGTTCTCCTTTTTGTGAACAGATAAAAATCGGTTTATTGTTTCCCGTAAATAGGAAGTCGTCAACGCACACTATGCGCACCATTCCGGCTTCCCATCTCGAATTGCATCATCACTACGAAAGTTGACATTTCCCACACATTTTTCAATTTCTTTCCGATATCGATGCCGGAAATCGATCGAAATATTTCCAAATAAATCAAAACGTTCAACCATCAACATTTGAGCACAATCGAAAGGGATAAAAATAGAAAATTCAAAAATCGGCCTCCAAAATCGCCATGATTTTCAAATATTCTGGCTTATTTCTGAGATCGCCAGCGATATTTCTGGTTTGAAATTTTTATTTGAAAGTATGATACATATTACTACCACACTATTAGTTTGAGTTTCAAAATGTCAACGGCCTCTAGTTTACGAAAATTCTAAAACAATGTCGAAAAACATACATTTTATATTATTACGTCACCACTAGGAAAGCTCATGATCTAATCGAGGTCGAATAAAATATTGCAGGAGTACTTGCACCTATTAACAATGAGTGAGGGAAATTGCGACTTACGGTTCTCGAGAAATAATAATAAGAAAAACGGCGACATGACTTTTGGGACACCCTAATACTACAATGATATATGACATAAGTAAAATTATCTGTATTTTTGCACGTGCACCAGGCGCTAAATGTGTACGTGAATAAATATTTTTAGACCGTCGACAGTGACGAGGAGGAGGAAGAGAAGGAGAAGAGCAGAAGCAGCAGATCTCCTGTCAAGAAGTCAGGGGCGAAGGAGGAGCCGGAGAGTCGCGGTCGCGGCAGACCCAAGAAGGTGAGGATTAAATATATATATATATATATTGAAACAATATGTGGGAGAAAAATATTTATCTGATTCATCCTATTGTGTAAAAAGTTATTCGAGTGCGTAAAAAGTAAAAAGCCAATTTTGTACATAAAATGAACAAGGTAAAGGTAAGATCCCGACTTCGAGACTCGCAGAGGTACAGTAATCGGCTCTCGCTTTCTCCGTACCACCCCTATGCAAATACTCGTTTTCTACAAAATATTGGTGGACGCCTTTAATAAATATTACAAATAAATTAACAGTCCGCCGAGAGCGAGGATGACGAGGATGAGGTCGCTCCGCGCTCCTCTCGTGGTAAACCCAAGAAGGTCAGTGACTGAAAATTCTTGCATATTTCGATAAAAATCTGTTTATTCTTATGCTTCCTAGTGCGTTTTCTTATACATCGTATACAATATTGGTAAAAACATTTTTTTTTGTGTGCATAACGATTATCAATAAATCTGCAGGCCGCCGAGAGCGAGGATGACGAGGAGGAGATGGCACCGCGCTCCTCTCGTGGCAGACCAAAGAAGACCGTCGGCAGTGACGAGGAGAAGGAGAAGAGCAGAAGCAGCAGATCGCCCGCCAAGAAGACGCCTGCCAGGTGAGAGAGGGGGACTAGGGCTGGCAAATGAAGAGCGGTCTATCCTCATTTCACACACTCTCTCATCTCTCTGACCGGTGAGAGAGCACGAGGAATGAAGAGACCAATTTTTCATTTGCCAGCTCTAACGGGGACTGTTTCATTTTCGAAGTTTCTCAACTGAATCTGCTTCGATAAACGGAAAAATCATTATAAACATGCAAATTTCTTATGGACGATGATATTAATTTGAGAGTTTGAGAGAGTGCGTGTGAGTTGCGTAGCGAAGCTTAGTCACGAAACGATACGAGCTTTTAGTGTTGATCCTGGAGATTTTGACATGGAGAATTTGCGTTGCATCGGATTTTCAAGAACTGTCGTGAACTTTTTATCCAATAGTCGGTCAAGATCTGCTATCAAACCTTACTAATCTCGAACTGCCAATCCTAAAGGATGCTGAGATGCTGTTGGGTGCGTACAAAATAATGGACTGAAACATCCAGCCGCGTCATCTTGGAAGTGTTTTGCCAATTTGCTCTGATTCCTTTAGGAAAATCTTCCTTTTTTCCGAAACTTGCTTCATTGTAATTAGGTTCGGCGGTCAGAGAACCGAGAGAGTGTGCAGAATGGAGAGAGTTGAGAACCGTAACCACATCCCTAATGCTCAGGTTGATTTCATTACAGACTCGCCATCGCCGTTAAGCGCTCGTCGGGACGCAAGGACGAGGAGGAGGAGGAGCAAGTGGTGGAGAAGAAGAAGATGAGAAGATCCGGCGGGAAGACGTCCAAGTAAGGGACTTTTTGTGAAAATTTGAGGGCAATGCCCATTTACTGGAGGGGGAGGCGCTTTAGCACAAGCTCGGAAAATATTTATTAATTTGTAAGCTAAATTTGCAGAATGGAATCTTGGAAGGGTGACTAGGGGTGAAAATAAACAGCGACCCCTTTCTTTTTAAAAATTAAATTCTGGGACTGGTCAGTAGTGGGAGAGAGGGACTGGTTCGCTATAGAAGGCCAACTAAGTTTGAATCAAGAAAAAAAGAACGATCAATAAAACATACAACAACAAAAAAACATAAAACATGCCTGATTGGGGATATTATTTATGGGAGAAGGGACTAGGCGTGTTTGAGTTGCGCAGCGAACGTTAGTCACGGAACGACCTGAACTTCCAATCGTGAGTCATTTCACTGTGAAAAATTCTATCTCCTTGAGATCACGACCAGGAGTCTTCGTGCTGCAACGGTTTTCAAAAAGTTTAGTAAACCAATATTGCTAATCACTCGTTCCCTCTGATCTGTGAAACCCCTTTCAATTTCGAACTGTCGATCCTAGATTACATTAAAATCGGTTTGATTGATCCGTGATGAGCTCTCCTTCCAGTCTTTCAGATTAGCGGGGGTCCGAATGCGCATATTTCGTTCGTGAAATCAACTTATTTTTTGGGATTTAAAAACTTGATCTCAGGTGTACAACCGGACCCATTGGTGGAACCCGTCCTATGAAGAATATGGCCCATCCTCGCCTGAGCATTACTGTCTGATGTGATAAATAATTGAAAAGCTTGATTAGCGGTGGAGACACCATATATCGGCAGGATCTTCTGGCTGGGAGTGTTCGTGCTGCAACGGGTTTACAAGAACTGTCGTGAACTCGATTTCCAATAGATTTCCAACAGTCGCTTCTGATTCCATTCCAAATCCAACCAATTGCGATCTACCCCTTCTGGATTGCGCGATAATATTCATTTGATAATGGACTAGGCGTGTTTGAGTTGCGCAGCGAACCTTAGTCACGAAGGTGTATGAACTTTCAGTCATGATTTATTCCGTTTTGAATATTCAAACTACTTGATATTACGTCTAGGAATGTTCATGCTGCACCGGGTTTTCAAGAACAGTCATGAACTCGATTTCCATTGGTGATGTCTTCTGAAGTCGTTCCAAAATTCAACCAGTTTCGAGCTACCACTTCTAGATTATTTATATTTTGATTGATCGATTTTCAGACGCGCCATCGTCGTGAGCTCCTCGGACAGCGAGGAGGAGGAGGAGGTGGTGGTGAAGAAGAGACGATCCGGCGGGAAGATCTCCAAGTAAGGATGTAGAGGATTGCTAGGGATGTCGTTTCGGTTTTTCCTCTCTCCATTTTGCACACTCTCTCGCCGAGAGTGTGCAGAATAGAGAGAGTTCAAACCATCGCTAATGATTACTCTAACCTTCGGGCCCATGTCGACATAATCATTTATTGTATATCCTGTAGAGTTCGAAATACGGGTCGTCCCGTCTCTTGATTTCATACACTCTCTCTCGCCGGTAAGACAGACGAGAGTGTGTACAGAATGGAGAGACGGTAACCGCTATTTCGAACTCGAATATCCTGCATTCTGGGCGTGTGTGGGCTACCAATTAGAGATGACAAATCGGCATCCGACTCTCCTCATTCCGCGTGCTCTCTCGGCTCTCTCACCGGCGAGAGAACACGCGAATTGAGGAGAGTCGCTTCCGTTTTTCCATCACTACTACTGCCGACAATGTTGATACACTTTCGCTAATCTGTCCTGTTTTTTTTTCCTGATTTGCCCCCATTATGTTATTCCACCTGAATAAACAAAATAAACACATTGACAAGATAATGATAATGGAATACGATGAGCTGATGTACTGAGATGGTGCATTGTAGAAATTTAGTTTTTATATATCTCCATTCAGCACACTCTCTTCAGAAGGAAGGGATTGTGCAGAATGGGCATGGTGTATGACTGGCATGCCGACGCAGGCAGGTTCGACTCCCGCCCGCAGGTGATGTTTTGCAAGAGGTAGAGAAAGGGAGAGAAGCGTCTCCCATCCTTCATTTCGGTTTTACTACTAGACTTTTTTTTCTCATTTCGATAGCTGCGCTCATTTTCGAATTGATTCTTTCTCAAAGTCCATCATCGAAATAAGAAACACTCTAATATAGTGGTTATGGTGTCTGACTGAAGAACCCAATCCAGTCTCCCAGGTTCGAGCCCCACGATCGACCATGTTTTGAAACACTCTAATAGTGGTTATGGTGTCTGACTGAAGAACCCAATCCAGTCTCCCCGGTTCGAGCCCCACGATCGACCAAATAGAAAATGTTCTAAATATTTGAAACTGGTATTTTATTGCTAATAGCGATGCCAAATCGGAACTGAATTCTCATTTCGCTAAACCTCGCATGTAGAAGAGAATGCGCGATCTGAGGAGATTTGCCGTCATTAATCACTAACGCTTACATTTTTTATTATTATTTAAATATTTATTTGTTGTTGTTTTAGCCCGCCCACCCCTGCCGCCCCTGCAGGCCGCCGGTTCCCCTCCTCCGCCACGTCCCAGTTCGCGAATGGCGTGACGATCCCCGGGGGCGTCAAGAGGCATATCAGCTTGTGGTGAGACTTTTTTTTTTTCTTCGTAAATTTAGCCTTCTAGAGAATATGAATGGCCAAACGGCCTGAATTACGGCGCCGTAATTCCTTTCCCCTCGCATCTTATGCCCTACGAAATTTGGCTAGGGGGAGGGAATTACGGCGCCGTAATTCAGGCCGTTTGGCCAATTCTACTAGAGAAGAGTTACTGGCTCGCACTATTTTGATCTCGAAAAGTGGCAAGTAAGTTGCACTTGAAGCGCCAACTTGCTTAGTAATTTATTTATTTTTCTCCAGACTAAGCCTGTCCCATTGTCTTGGGATACCGATTAGATTTTCATATATTGTCCTTGAAACACGTAAGATCCCGGTAGGTTACGCAATTGTTCTGATGTAATTTGTCCCGTGAACTAATCCCACTGAAATATGGCCTGAAGTATTACTAACTAATCACACACTAAATGAATAAATAACATTTATTATTATTGCAGCATTAATATTAATATTATAATAAATATTGCAGCACGGACGCGGCCCTGGCGAACTGGACGAGTCCCAAGAGCAGCGATCCCATCCTGAGTCTGGAAGAGGTGAGGGGCGCTTTCACTTCAAGTGATTCGGCTCTCCGCTCTCTCCATTCTGCGCACTCTCTCGTCGCTCTGACAGTGTGCAGAATGGAGAGAGAGAGAGAGTTGAATGCTTCCATCTTTCGTTCTGATCTTCCCATTGATAATAACAAATCGGAACTCGACTTTCCACATTCTTCACACTCTCGTCGATCGATCCGTTAGTGACCGGTAGGGTTGGCTAAACGATTGCGGGATTGCGGGCCCGCAATCCTCCCCCCGCCCAGAGAGCGCTCCTCCGCTCCCGCTCCGCCGGCCTCCGCCTCCTCTCTCAAACCCGCGCAGACTAGAGCGCGGCGGGTAGATGAAAGCATCTTCCCTCCTCGGATTGGGCGGGAGGTGGATTGCGGGCCCGCAATCGAGCGGCGAGAGAGGCGCGATTGCGGGCCCGCAAAGCCCGAATAGCCAACCCTAGTGACCGGCTAGAGAGTGCAGAATGGAGAGAGCACTAGTCGACTCGACATCACAACTTCCCGTGTTGAAGGTGTACGCGCAGACGCTCGTCACGCAGCCCTTCGTCATCCCCGTCGACTGGCACGTATCGTCGGTTAGTTTAAAACATATTAATATTCTTATTTTAAATATTAATATTATCTAATATAATATCATTAAGGCGGTGTAGTCGACATCTACCCTTTAGTGGCAGTATTGCTTGTGGTAGTAGAGCAATGGGTTCGGGGAGTAGATGTTGCGTGTTTGGCAGGTTGATTAGTGTTGCCAACATGCGTTTAATTTACGGCTTATTGCCAACCAGCAATGTTTCGATGACTTGTTGAACACAAAAAATATTACTGTGTATTATGCTTATGGTGCGACTTGTGCATTGATGGCACGGCCTTGCATTGAAGATTAGTGCTTAGTTGAATGTAGTGTTGCCTGATCGAATACTAGCTCTCGCCACTCTGACAATGCGGTCGAGATAGTGTGTGAAATAGAGAGAGTAGCTATTGTATCCTGCTCCACTATTTGACAGAAAAGAATTGGAGAAAAATATGATAAATATCTGTGATCTAGTAATGGAAAGTAAACTACTTCATTAATTTAATTTTAATTTTAAATAAATTAAATTGCAGAGCAGGCCGCCGAAACCGCGTGGAAGTGCGGCTGACTACGTTGATCGCTTCCGCACTCTCCTCAGGTTCTTCAAGCCGCAAGATCTGCCCGGTGTGAGTTATTACTATTGATCTTTGATCTCTGATCAAACAGTTAATGTCAATTGATAGGATAAGTATTTATCCAGTAGTTTAGTAGAAGCTTCAGTAGCTGTTAAATAGACGGGGTTGAGTTTGGCAGAGCTGACTTGGCTCGGTCGCTTGTGATAGAGAGGCCCGGTCACATTCGAGTTTCAATGTTACTATAACTGGTTGAATGGAGTAAGATTCCGATTACTGTACCAGGCAGTATCTAGAAAATTTTATTGTTAGAACAGTTACGTGTGGCATACTAGAATATTTTTCTTATTTAATTTTTAAAAAAAATATTAATTAATTAATTAAATTGCAGGTGGATATGTGGACGTTCGACTCGTACGAGGCGAACGACGAGTACACGGCCACCAAGCGAGACGGGGTGGAGATGTTCAGAGACAGAGAGGTCGAGAGGGTCGTCGCATACTGCGCCCATCAGACGGTCAGTGTGCGGGTTACGGTAGTGGTGCAGTGGAATACGTCGCCCCCGCAAGGTACTGTAGAGCGAGAGGGTTGTGGGATACTACAACCATAAAACAATAAGGGGGCGTGTTACGGTAGCGTGTCAATACGATAGTAATTTAATTTGCTAGTATACGGTGTTCATCTCAACGTCGAAACGTACTGTATTATTCGGGGCGCTAGATAGAAATGCAGGAATAATTATTGATTCTTCTCAGGATCCGTTCGTGCTCGTGAAGCTGGTGCCGGAGAACAATAAGGTATGGGTTTCATAATTTGAATAACATTTTAAAAATGTGTTTCAATATTCTCCGCTATGTTTGGTGTTTCACACTGCTCCCTAAAGGAGAAGGAGATCCTCGTGTCAATGGTCTTGACTTTTGTTAGGCGTTTTCAATATCTTATATTATTCGGAATAATTACCTAATTAACAATGATTAATTTCATTAATATCTTCATTCCCACTTGTAGGAGTCGCGAGTGCGCGACATCATCCGTGCGGTGCACTGCCATCTTGCCGTGTTCCTCTTCCCCAAGGTGAATTGCCCCGGTTCGATCAGTAGCTCCCCCTCTCTTCATTCTGCACACCATCTCTAGTTGAGGGGGTGTATAATTTTAGAACTGGTCATTTTTAGAACTCACAGGATGTCGAAAATAATATGTTATAAATCGACTCCTGACATCGGAACAAATGAGTTTTAAAATGATGCACGCTCACCCCTAGTTGAGAGCTAGTAATCATGACTAGGGCTGGCAAATGAAGAATTCGTCTCTTCATTCCTCGTGCTCTCTCACCGGTCAGAGAGACGAGAGAGTGTGTGAAATGAGGAGTGCGCGCTCTTCATTTGCCAGCCCTAACCCTGACTGTAGCTACTATTTCGAATCGACATTTAGGACGAAGGCTGTAGAGAATGCACATTCATTAATGCTTATTGTTGTGTTAATTCTATTTCTAAAATTACCTTTTTTCAGAAGTTCGTCGAGTACACTGGCCGTATGATCAGGCTGTCCACCGACTACCAAGCGGCCGACGATCCGTACGACAGAAGCGCCGCCCCCCACTTCGTTTGATCTGATAGGCCACGCCCCCTTCTTAAGCCACGCCCTCTTAATCCCTATATTTATTTCTATCTATAGGTAATCTGTTGAAGATGGCATACTTTAGTCCCCCCATGCTCTTTAGTGTCGAAGCGATAATCTGTAGGTACTTTATTTCGTGATCGTCGTTTCTCCCCAAATCATTGCTTTTTGCCAATCTGTCCTGTTATAATGCCTTATGCCCCACACCATTGCCTTTTTGTGAATGTGATCTCCTATTTTTGATTATCGTTACCCCCACTCTTTGGTTATCGATTTTCGAAGTACATCACACACTCACACACGCTTTACTTGTATTGTATGCCCTCTTCCCCTCGTATCGCGCCTGTTTTTTGATATACGAACATATCTGCGCGAGTGATATCCTTGCGGCGACCCGTTCTGCAGACTCCGCCCACCCTCTCTCTCCTCGCTCTAACCCGTCGCGCCTAGAGCGCTTGTCGTCTATAAGAAGGACGGATCGCCGCCAACTAACAAGGGAAAGTCGCGAAGTGGCCATCAGCTTTCCGGAATTGATGATTACGCCCAAGTGAGGACCCATGAGAGTGAGCGATTTCAGTTTTCAAAAGTTGCCAAATCGCCCTGAGGGCAGAGAAAAATCGATAAAATGGGGATTCGCGAGAGGTATCATCGCATCTTAAGCGCTCCCTCTGAACTGGTCTGTGGTGTAGCGCTCGTCTGCCTATCCTCTGCTTTTGGGGGTCAAAGGTTCAATGCCTGTGGGTGACTATTATCTTTTGCTGAATTTAGAAACATTTATCTTGCAACTTTGAGTAAATCGAACATAAAAACATTGATAAATTGGACAATTGAATAAACAATACTATCTATGAAAGGCACAATCAGCAGCGATGATAATTAACGTAGAAACAGTCGAAGCAATAGTCAACAGTGCACGAAGGGCAGTGAATGAATGATACGTTGGCGCACATAGGACTCTGGCAGGTCGTCTCTCCGATGGTGGAATGGAAACATTTCTGCTTCGGAGTGAGGAAGGGATCAGGAATGGAATAGATGTATCCTCCAGCGTGTAGAATTGACCAAGCTCTGCGCCATCCAGGATCTTCTGTAGATGCCGAGCCACATCCAGTTCTCGATAGGAGAGTGGCGAATCATCGCTCCCAAACTTCGCTACCAGGAACGACGCAATACGGGCCGGGGAGACGGCGATAAGGAGCAATCAACAGCAAAAATAACAGAATTATTTTCAACTAATTTTTAGGCAAGAATGACTTTCTACCGTAATACAGTACCCACAGGGGTCGTGGTAGGAGGCACGAAACAAATCAAATTGGAAAAACATCAGATACCGAGCAGAGGCATCCAACCTTCGACCCCCAAAAGCAGAGGATAGGCAGGCGAGCGCCTTATCCACTACACCACAGACCAGTTAAGAGGGAGCGCTTGAGATGCGATGATACCTCTCGCGAATCTCCATTTTATCGATTTTTCTCTGCCCTCAGGGCGATTTGGCAACTTTTGAAAACTGAAATCGCTCACTCTCATGGGTCCCCACTTGGGCGTAATCATCAATTCCGGAAAGCTGATGGCTACTTCGCGACTTTCCCTTGTAAGAGGAGTCCTTAGAAATCCCTGGGGACATTTGAGCGCAGCTATGTATTAGGGTTGCCCGATCGAGACCGAGACTCGAGGTCTCGACCCAAAATGGGGGAGAGCACGCCCTTGCGCTAATTCCTCGACTTTCGAGGCCGAGGAGTCGAGACTCTCGACATTTTGCCTGAAGAATGAGCGTTCGCCAGCCAAGAGGTGCGCACTAAGAATACAAGAACTCGGTTCTTTTTTAAACTACAAGGATCCCGTTTTTTTGCGAAAGTACCGAAAATCATCTCTTATTATGATTCCGTTTTGACCTAAGACCGTCCCCTCACGCGAAATTAGCCCTCCTCTCGATTGTCCCTCCAACTGCCCGTTTTTGGACGTTTCAGAACCGATTGTCCATTAAAAACGCAAGAACTCAGTTGGTTTTGAAGCTACAAGGACCCTGTTTTTTGCAAAAGCACCGACAAACATCTCTTATGATGATTCCGTTTTGACCTAAGACCGTCCCCTCACGCGGAATTAGCCCTCCTCTCGATTGTCCCTCCAACGGCTCTTCTTCCTCTCTCCTGCCTTGCCTACCCGTCTGGTCTAGCGCGCGCCCTCTCCTTATCTAAAAGCTCGGTTCCACAGGTGAAAGCTGAGCGAGAGGCGCGGGAAAAAGTCGAGAGTCTCGACTTTTTCCGAAAGTCTCGACTCTCGCCCTTGCAAGTCGAGAAATTATCGAGAGCGCGCGCCTTCTCTTCTATTTCTCGACCCGGGGCCGAATCGCGCGCGGTAAATTCGAGGTATCGAGTCTCGATACGGCAACACTACTATGTATACGAATTACTTGTTTTCTCTGATCCTTTCCCCTTTCCTCTATTTTTTTCAAAGAACCCAGTTCTCGACTCGACTCTCGATCCTACTTTTCCCGTACCGCCTTTGCAATATCAGATTCCCCCTCTCTATCTCGGAGTTATCTCTAAACTGATGGCACTAGTTCGGATGAGAACATTAACTATTTCGCAATACCGTCTCGTATATAACAGTTGTATCTCGTATGCAAATCGTGATCATTCAGTAGGTTATCATCCGATTTTTCTCATCCGAACTAGTGCTATCTAACTGATGTGTGCGCAGAAATTATTCAATAATCGATTGCATCGATGATATTTCCCCGTTCCCTAACTGTTTCTTGTCTTACAACCACACAGTATTGTCTTTGCGATTACGATCTCGCCTCATTTAATGCCTATTTCTTTAAAGATTTATGTGTTCGAAGAATATAATAAAATGAATAATGGCAATGTTTTGATTGTTTTACAATACACACACGCCAAGAGAAACACACTCCCAATTGTCGGTTGGACAATCAGCTTTGTTATTCAAATAATTTGACCGTGTTTTTGGGAGAATAAATCTGTAGATATGTTTGAAAATGATGCGATGAAAGGTTGCAGAATATTAAGAGTGGAGCTAGAGCTAGATCCCAAGCTCGTTTCCCTCTTCGCTCATCCGGTCCCGTGGTGTAGCGGTTAGCACTCAGGACTAGCGACCACTCGAGTGCTCGAATTGAGACGAGAATGGACTCGCGCGAGAACGAGTACTCGTTTTCTAATCTAAACGAGTACTCGTTTACTAATCTAAAGGAGTACTCGTTTTCGCTCGACTACTCACTTTCGAAGGTCTAGTTGAGAAGCACTATTCGATCCGACAACACTAGTAACTATTCCTTAAAGCAGCTCCAGTCCGACCGCTTTCAGACGAGAGACAGGAAAGAGATTTGGCAATAGGTCTTATTTGCACCAACCGAATGAGTACAAAAAATTTCGTCTTCCAGTATTCGCTCAGTAAGTTCAATATGGTACCGAGAATCATCTGAGAAAATACTGGGAGTCGACATTTTTTTCGGTTCTCATGCGGTTGGTTCTCATCCGACGGTGCTCACCCGACCTAGTGCTAGAGATATTATCCCTTCGAACGGATGCTTAAGAGATTATGGATGAAGAGAGAGAGAGAGAGAGCGGAAACAATGAGAAGATGCGGTAACCACATACAAATGGCCATATGAACTTTATCATGCTAAGAATGAATAATAATTATGTATGGAGGAGGGAAACTAAAACAACAACTCGTACAATAACTGATAAATTACTGTAAACCCTGTACAATGAAATATTTTTGAAAGAAAACAAGATGAGATATTCGTAGGGTTGGCTTGTTAGGATTGAAACCGCATTTCAAGGTTGAAAAGCGCAGAATGATATTGACAAGATAAGCTAATTGAGTTATCACATTTCAAGATCTTGAAAAACAACCAAGAAATTTCAAGAAATTCAAGATCTTGGAATCTCGATTGTCAAGCCAACCCTAGATGTTCATATTCATCTTCTCCTCCATCGTCACGGGCCTTCACTCGCTCAGTGGGAGGATCGGGTTGGATGATGGTCCTTGTCCCTCTTGGATTTAACCTGGATTAGGGATACACAGTTTTGTCTCTCTCCATTCTGCACAGTATCTCGTCGGTCAGAGATACGTGTGTGCAGAATGAAGAGATGTTAATACGATTAGAGATCTTAATACAGTTATAGCTCTCTCCATTCTACACACTATCTCACCGGTCAGAGCAACGAGAGAAAGTGTGCAGAATGAAGAGTTTCGAAACCCGAAACGGCACCACTAACCTGTACGACGCTGGAGGATCGGGCTGCAGGTGCTGCCTGCGCTGCCGATGAAGGGGCTGAGGCTGACAGGTGATGGTGGTCCTTCCTCCCTATAATGGAGTAAATTCGGTTTTGCTCTCTCCATTATCTCACCGGTCAGAGCAACGAGAGAGTGTGCAGAATAGAGAGAGAGCCAAAACCGAATTTGCATCCCACCTGGATAGCGTGGTAGGGATCACCCTGAGGTCGGTCGGTGATGGTTACGGCCCTTCCTTCCTCGAAAGCCACTGAGGGGTCGACAGAGTGCGTCTGGAATCAAACTGCTTTCGAAGTGAGAGAAAAGGCATGAAAATTCGGTTTTGGCTCTCTCCATTCTGCTCACTATCTAATTTTCAGAGAAACGAGAGAGTGTGCAGAATGGAGAGAGCTGAAAACCGTAACCACATCCCTAATGCTCAGGTTGGATAAGGATTTCACGCTCAGGTTGGATAAGGATTTCATGCTCAGGTTTGATAAGGATTTCACTAGAGTAGGGATGGTGGATGGGGTCGGTGTGATAAGACGGATGATCTATGAGATTTCGGGAAGGTGACAACTGGGCAACGGGGGCATTCGCGACATTTGTTCAACCGCCTTTTGGGCAAACGATATTTTGAGCAACGAACCATAAACCCCTTAAAAATCATCCTAGAACAATGGGGTTGGTATTAATCGATTGCTAATGATCTCCCCAATCTAATCCATCGATTGATGCTAATCCCATCACTCTAGGATGAGTTTAAATGGGGTTTTTTTTGGCTCGTTGACCAAATGTCGTTTGAACAAAAATATTTCCCGTTGCCCAACTGTCGTCGCCCATTCGTCATCCCCCCGAGCTTTCAGCCAGTTTTAATACGGCGTTGAAGAATTCATGATAAACTCTTGAGAACTCACCTGCATCAAATTAATATTTCATGATCTTGCTTCGTGGAAGCACTAAGCAGACTTGAGGTCGAGTAGAAACCTGCAAAATTGTGATTTTCCCCGAATCGCACGGTCAAAACGAGAGGAGAGAGAGCGGTCAGAGGAATGGCGAGATAGTACGCGAAAGTGAGAGACGTATCGACGTTTTGGCGCCTTGCCAGCAAAACCTCGTGAAAACTAGATCGAACAGTGAAAACGACGAATAAAAGCAGGCGAGTAGGAAGAGAGATACAGCTCCGCCTCCCCCTTGCTTTGAGTATTGGCAGATGTCCGAGAGAAGGCTCTCTTGGTTTTGGCTCTCTCCATTCTGCACACTATCTCGTCGGTCAGAGAGACGAGAGAGTGTGCAGAATGGAGAGAGTCGCTCTACGGCGAGAGAGGGAGAGCGAAAGATTATAATGCACCGCCCCTGCCTTGATAATTACTAGTGTTGGCTATTCGGCTCCAGGAAGCGATGCCGCTACCTTTCCTCTCATCTGTAAATGAGAGGGAGAGGTAGCCAATACTAGAGATCACAAATATCAGAGGGTACATTGAAGGGGATGGCCGGTCCATGAAATGTTCAAGGAGTTGAGGAAAGTGGGACAAAAGTGTCTGATACACATCGTTTGACACAAATTGCTCGCCCAAGCTAATACGACAACAGCAAAAGCTTTGTTCCGATGCCGGGAATCGAACCCGGGCCTTGCGGGTGAGAGCCGCAAATCATAACCACTAGACTACATCGGATGATTGCAACTCTGAGGTAAGGCGCGTTCTCGAGGAATCAAATACTAGTAAGTACCAAATGATGAGGGTACATTGAAGGGGATGGCCGGTCCGTGAAATGATCTTATTTATGCCGAATCTCGTTGTTAATGTGTCGTATGCGGTGAATGGAACTAGGAAAGGTCATGAATACTTTATTTGACTTTAGCGAAAGTGCACATATTAGGTTATGTCAAAATGCCTGTGCAGAACAGAGATTTGCCGTTGAATGCACTCAATACACCGCCTTCAAACTATAATAGTGGACTCGAATTTTGCCGAGAATGAGAAGTCATCAATACTTTATCTGGCTAGGGAACATAGAAATTCAAAAATATTATTAATATAATAATCTTTTTGATTGCTCAATCCAGTCCGACCGCCTTGAGACTGTAATCATACAGTTGCTTGCATGCCAAGTCGTCCAGTGCCAACTGGCTCTCCGGCTTACGAGCACAGTCCTGAATCGGGATTTTGCGTGTGTGCAAAATGGCAAGAGTCATGAAATATTGTGCGGTTAGGAAATCACTAATAATCAAGTTCCAAAGAGACTCGTAATAAAAGAAATGAGATGATCATACAAGCAGTAAGGTGTTTCCAGATCGCAAAGTAACTCGCTCTATGTAGAGAACTCTCTTTTCTCTGACCGGCGGTAAAGAATGCAGAATGGAGAGAGTTCCTATTCGCCAACACTAAATCGAACCTGGAAGTAGCAGCCCGACACGCCCTTGACTTCACTCGATAGCGCTAGGTAGAGGGAAGTCTGGGCTCCATCCTTCTCCGATTTAAGCATGAAACCACTGCAATTACCCTTTTAGGCGATGACGACATTTTCCGAAGTATATTTATTCTTGTTTTTTGATGCACTCTATTCCTATCGTTTTGCATACTTTTTTTATGGTTCATTGCACGGTGCCAGACATGAAAAAATAGGTAAAAGCTCACGCGAGCAACTGGCCGATTCTGAATCCGGCGCCGAAGTTGCGCCACAACTCGGATGCGATGACACCTGAAATTATTTCAAAGTTTAAAAAAATATATATTTATTTAAGTTAGGCAAAAACGTGAAATAACATCAGATTTTGAGTCGAAAAATGCTGCAAAAGAGAAAGGTCCCGGGGAGATTTGAACTCCCGTCGCAGGATTCAGAGTCCTGAGTGCTAACCGCTACACCACGGGACCGGTGCGTGCTTGGGGGAAAAGTAGCGTTTTCTTTCGCTTTCTAGTTGGCGGTGCTCTTGTAATTAGGCTCACTGCTGACACAATCTCAATGGTTGTCAAATGCGATATGAATAATATTTTATTTTAATTATATATATATATATATATATATATATATATAATTATTTAAAAACTCACCAGGATGGAGCGAGTTCACCGAGACCGTCGTGTTGCCCTTAGCTCGCAAACGGCGACTGAGCTCGCGAGCGTGCATTACCTACATTATTATACCATATTCATTGCATTAAATTGATTTTACAAAATAGTTTTCGCACTATGAGGTAATGCCGGCTGTCAAAACAAAACACTAGTGTTGCCGGATCGAATAGTACTCTCTACATCTACGCATTGTCGCATCGGTCAGAAATAGTGTGGGAAATAGCTTCGATCAGGTCATCGCCATCGAAGGCTGATGGAGTAACTCTCCCCATTTAGCACACTATATCGTGTCTCTGATCGGCAAAAGAGCATGCGAATTGAGGAGAAACAGGTTCCGATTCATCATCCCTGAATGATACTCACATTAGCGAGCTTGCTCTTGTTGTAGGCGATGTATGCCGATCCGAAGCCCTGCTCGGAGTCGATGGTTTCGAGGTCGATCGCTGGACTCTGCAATAAAAATTGACGAAGTACTCTCGAATACGAGAACAGCAAAAGTGTTGTTCCGATGCCGGGAATCGAACCCGGGGCTTGCGGGTGAGAGCCGCAAATCATAACCACTAGACTACATCGGATGATGGTAACTGTGAGGTAAGACGCACTCTAGAGGTGCACTGAGAAAGATCACAGGGAGAGTGCTCTCGTCGTCGACTAAATGATTTTATTTCACCTTTCTAGCGCACTGGAGAAATCAAAGATCAGATTACGGTAGGTCGATTCGATAATTGATTTTAACGAAATTAACCTTTCTGTGCAGAGCACTGGCGACAATGACGATCCTGCCCGCCTCGGCCTTCTCGACCAGCGGAAGGAGGAGTTCGGTGAGCAGGAAGGGACCTGCAAAATGGTGACAACTAGGGACGTAAATTCGTTTTGGCTCTCTCCATTCTGCACGCTCTCTCTCTTCTGTCTGACCGGCGAGATAGTGTGCAGAATGGAGAGACCTAAAAAGAGAAACGGCATCATCCCTAGTAAGGAGATTGAGCCATTTGCGTGCTTGCTCACTCTACTCGCTAGGATGGTTCCCTGCTACTCATTAGTGATGCTGAATCGAATAGTACTCTCTCCATTGTGCACACTATGCCACATGTCAGACAGAACGTTTGAGTCGGGATTGAATCGGCTAAGGGATGTTGTTTGCTACTCATTATTTTTTGCTTCTCTTCATGTTTTTGAATACTATGCCGGATAATCGATGGTCATCATAAAATATTTGACATCAGCCTCTTTCGTTTACGATCGACTTCAGAACAGAGATAAGGCGTGATAATTTTTGGTAGGAATAAGCAACTCGTATAATATAGACTAGAGATGTCCAAACAATACCCAATAAGTTTCCTAACAAACCCAATAGCTTGCATACAACCAACCAAGGAGAGCTAATGAAAAATTTGTTTTTTTATATCCCTAATCTAGCGCACAGCTCTAGGCCAAGTGACATCCAAAGTGCAAGCTAAGTTCCAACAACACTTGCTTTCCATATAAATCTCACCCAGATGATTGGTCTGCCATGTGGTTTCGTGCCCGTCGTTGGTCTTCTGGTAGCCATTCAGCCACAACCCGGCGTTGTTCACGAGAATGTCGATGTGGTCCTCGCCTGAGATCAAAGATCAACTTTGGAAAGATCAAAGATCAGACTGTCAATAGCATTTACATATTCGCCGTATGTGAGAGATAGTTGCGATACAAGATAGTAATGATCTAACGAGAAGTGGGGTCTAATAGAGGTATAGTTTCGGTTTTCGTCTTTCTTCATTATACACACTCTCTCGTTTCTCTGACCGGCGAGATAGTGTGTGGAATGGTGAGAGGCAAAACCGTATTTACATCCCTAAAGTTCCAGGAAACGCGACACTTACGCTCTTTCAGCAGCCCAGCGCAATATCTGACGTTGTCTTTATTGCTGAGGTTACAGTTGACGTAGATCAGTCGAGTGGCGTCGCAACCCTTCTGAAAACATGTTTTGACTTCACTAATCAAGCGTATTAGCGTGGGCAAGGATAACCGAAATAAGACGGAATAGCCACATCGCATAGGTCGCTGAGTTTCTCAGGGCAGACTGAACGCTGAACCGGCTCGGGGGTGGCAAAGCCCGCCTTGCGTGGAGTGCCTTATCCTACTTATTGCTAATCGTTCCCCACCTTCCCTCACAAGTAATAGAGACCAGGTGGTCGATTACGAAAGCTCATTTATCTTCAATGGGAATATCGTAAGGACTAACCTTGACCAGCTGAACTTGCGCCTCCCTGGCGCGCTCCTCGCTACGGCAGAGCATGTAGACCTGAAGACAACTGATGTATCAAATTCAAATCTCTTCATGAGAAAGAGTTTGTCCCCTTCATTCTCTGGAAGCCGAATGGTGAGACCTTTCCCACGAAGCCATCTCTTCAATGATCCTTCCACCACGCCTTGTGTATCTAACATTTCGTATGCCATCAACCATCATTCTCTCAGATTGAGCTAGTATTTCTACATCTCGTATGTTCTGAGATGTCCTTGTAGGACCCCATATGTATCATCCACTATTTTAAAAATGACCAACCTTGGCGCCTCTGATATTCAGTTCCCTCACTGTCTCCAGTCCAATGCCCGTGTTGCAGCCGGTGACCACGGCCACCTTGCCCTTGGCGGAAACGCGCTCGCGGAACTGCCCGCCCTTGAAGTGGCGTCTGCAAAGCATGGGTGATGTCCGGACAGTAGCCCCCTCCAATCGGCACTAGATCGGATGAGAACATTCGCATGATAGCCTACTGGATGAGCACGACTTGCATACGAGATACAACTGTAAGAGACGGTATTGCGAAATAGTTCAATTCAATTCAATTCGATTCAATTAAATTATTTATCCACCAGGGGGTTTCATGAGATTGGAACAGCGGAGATCTTCAT
Organism: Pristionchus entomophagus; assembly: GCA_036245825.1. Taxonomy (NCBI): domain Eukaryota; kingdom Metazoa; phylum Nematoda; class Chromadorea; order Rhabditida; family Neodiplogasteridae; genus Pristionchus; species Pristionchus entomophagus. The sequence continues at coordinate 2,602,136 of BTSX01000003.1, forward strand.
TAGTGCTTTGGTGGAGGTCCGTCGTCTTGATGGCGAATCGGTGGTTGGGGTTGGGGAGTTCATTTCCAGTTGGTTATCATACGAATGTTCTCATCCGACATGCCACTCGACTCTCTTCATTTTGCGCATACACTCTCGTTTCGCTGACCGGCGAGATAGCAAGCGAATTGAGGAGAGCCGTTTCCGTTTTGGCATCACTACACAACCGACCTGATCAGGTACAACCCGAGGGCGCTGCCCACTCCGGCGACGGCAAGTGTGTTTCGATCCAACATTCTGCGATTGAGAATTTGTGATTACGATCTGATGCTGTGGAAAAAGTCAGGGGAGATTTTTTTCCTGGGATGGAAAAAGGAGGAGGAGAAAGGAGGTAATTTTAAATTTGAATTCCCGCAAATATTTCGTCTTCTCCTTTGACTATTTTCACTCCATTTTCCTCCTCTTCTCCTTTCTCCTCCCACTTTTTTCACAGCATCAGACGAACGAATCACCACGAAAAATAAAGAAATGATTGTAAAATGATGGCAACGCGAAACTAAGACGGCTGCATGTTCTGATTCACCATTCTAATATTCAGGATTGATCTTTGAAACAGAAGAAATCAAACAAAACAATGAAATAATACACAAGCTGGATAGCGGAATTTGCTAGTGGTTCCTCATCCTCACAACAACGCACAGACAAAACAATGTGCAACTTCAGCTCCAAAGATCCTGCCAGACGCCACCATGATTCAACAGATTGTGAAGGGGAATGGTGGTGCGCAGATAAGAGAGTATCGCAATAAAGCGATGGAGGGAGGAGGGAGGGAGAGGGCGAGTAAGGAGGAAAGGAGGAAGGGAAGGAAGAGGAGTGTGAGACATCGGAAGGGAGATAAAAGATACATTAAATGCAGTTCCGTCTTCAGAATATTGACAATAGCGCTCGCAGGTGCCTTTGTAAGGTGCGCGCGCATAGGTTAAGAATTACGAAGAACCTAATATTAGCTACGCATACGTTTCATAAGCAACTCGGCCTAACATAAAACAGAGAGAAAGCGAGGGAGGGAAGACGAAAAGGAGGAAGAAAAGGAAGAGGAGGGTGAGACATCGAGAGTGGGGAATGGGTCACAAACAACATGCGACAGCTCGCTAGTTTGTGCCTGGGCAACCCTCTGACCACTAGAGTGTCCCTCCTCTCTCTCTCTTTCTCTCTCTCTCTCTCTCTCTCTCTCTCTCTCTCTCTCTCACTCTCTCTCTCACAATCTCTCTCTCTCTCTCTCTCTCTCTCTCTCTCTCTCTCTCTCTCTCTCTCTCTCATTCTGTCTCACTCTCTCTCATTCTGTCTCTCATTCTCTCTCACTCTCTCTCATTCTGTCTCTCATTCTGTCTCACTCTCTCTCATTCTGTCTCACTCTCTCTCATTCTGTCTCTCATTCTGTCTCACTCTCTCTCATTCTGTCTCACTCTCTCTCTCTTTTGTTGTTGAATCAGCACAGAGGAGAGTCTGGGACAGACAGCGAAATGAAAAGAGATAAGATACGAATCTAGTCTGTGATCCCCAAGATTCACTCGTGTGAATGCAAGGAAACTTGGAAAATCTAGGAAGAAGATGAATGGAGTTTATGAGAGCAATACGAGAAGGTCACTGTTTGAAGTGTCTATGTTATTCCATTCATGTTGATACACCCTTGTTTATTTCCGATCGATTCATGTACATTATAATCTCGTAGCTCCTCGTACGTACATAAATCGTTATTATTGGATACAATATACAAACTATCATCATGATGATGGTCTTAGTATATCGGCAGTCCTACGGCCTTGAGACTGTAGTCATAGAGCTGCTTGCAGGCGAGATCGTCACGAGCCAGAGGCGCCTCCGTCTTTCTGGCACAGTCCTGCAAAATTATAAAAAAAATAATCAGTACAAAAAACAGCGATAAACTACACCAAACAACAAGCATCTATCTTAAAGTCCGTGTATGATATATGGAATCAAGAATGCTTCAGGAGATCAATTATTCGGTACCACAGTGCGAACATACCGAGAAGTATTGTCCCGACACGCCCTTGACCTCCGCTGAAAGCGCACAGTATAGTGAGGTCTGGGCGCCGTCCTTCCACGATTTCAGGAAGAGTGCCCTGCAAAGAAATCAATCAATGACGTTGTGCATGTTATGTCAGATGTACTTAGTAAATATGGCTCACAATACGTAAAACGAGATTTTATAGAGGGGGCCGAGGTCGCGTATCAGCTCAGTTGCGATCGCTCCTAAATGGTTATGTTGTCTGGTTGATCGTTGATCTTCCGATGATCTTTGATTTTGGGCTTACCAGGATGAACCGCGTTCACTGTTACAGTTGTGACGCCTCTCAATCGAAGTCGGCGAGCCATCTCGCGAGCGTGCATCACCTGAAGTAATACTATTATTATTACTGAATCATTAAATTCCTATTATTACCCTCACTGGAAAGGGAAAATTCGCTCCAAGCCAAGCGATTTTACGCTCGTCTTTCAACGACTACGCTCAGCAGACAGTAAGGCAGATAACTATCAGAACAGCTATTATACTCGATAATGGGGTTTTTAACGTCCTGTCTTCTCTTTTCTAGCCATCCTAATCATTATTATTCGTTCAACTCACATTAGCTAGCTTGGACTTAGTGTAGGCGATTGATGCTTTGAAGTCGCTAAGACAATCGTCGATAGTGGGCAAGTCGAGCGCCGGGCTCTAGAAAGAACTCTGCTTCAATGTAAATCGGTGTCATTGGACAAGATTCGATTAGTATAAGCATTTTGGAAGTAAATGTCTACGAGCCCAGTACCAGGTTGATAAAAGATTAAATTATAAAGAAACTTGGTTTGTAACGCGAAAGATAGATAAAAACTGACTAAGTGAACTTTAAAAAAATGTTCAATTCCGATTCAAATGCGTACGAAGGTATGGCCCAAGCTAGCAACGTTGACGATTCTGCCTTCGGGAGACTTCTCCACTAGAGGCAGCAGGAGCTCGGTGAGCAGGAAGTGGCCTGAGAAACCAATCTATACCAACATCGTGATGATGGACATCGTCATCATTACTGTCCGAGAGAATGCTCCAAAACTCTCTCAGTGAAATCATCATCAGTTTATTCTGGAAAGTCCAACATGTAGGTAATTACTATTACTCAACCTCTGTCAATGGATTGTGCTCAGATTGCTCACCGAGATGATTCGTGCCCCAGGTCATTTCGTGTCCATCGGCCGTCTTTTGGTAGTCGGGCATCCAAACTCCAGCGTTGTTGATGAGAATGTCTATGGAAGACTCCACTGAAATACGTCGGTGTTTTGTTGAATCTTTGCAACAAAATTACTCGTCTTAGCAGCAAAGGTGCGCTGTGAAATGCAAATGATTCATACCTTGATATAAATAGCTTAGATATTCCTGATATCCGAAAATGTACCCCTCAACACCTCAAATACAGAAGGAGGACTCACATTGACTCATCTTGGCAGCGCACTTCCTGACGCTATCCTTGCTTCCAAGATCACAGTTGACGTAGATCAGGCGAGTAGCGTCGCAACCACCCTGAATTCAGGATAATGTTTATTTTTCGATCCATCTTGCGAAATTTCTCAATATGTTTCACGAGTATTTAAAATCTGTAGAAACTGCTTCGGGATGATTGTAGAATGGAATGTAAAAACAACGAAGAAAAACAAACAATAATAATTCCTAACTGACCTTCACCAACTCTGTCTTTGCATCAGCTGCGCGCTGCTCGCTGCGACACAACATGTACACCTGCATGACAACACAATCATAATGCATTAATTGATCAGTTTGCAAGACAGCAAAGATATATAGCGCCGAGCCGGGGATCGGCACTTTATCTTTGCTGTCATGTAAAATTATCAATGTCCATGATTAATGTCCATGATCAATGTCCATGATAAATAATCAATCGATTGTGATCAGATTGCTCACCGAGATGGTCAATGTCCCCTGAGCCTACTCGGTAATGCCCAGAGTTTACTCAGAAACGATTCAGATAATACATTAATGATTTTTTTCTTCCATTTTGTTCTGGGCCAAGAGCTGAACGAAAAATTCGTGGCGCGATGCTTCTCTGTTTTTGTAGATCGTCTTATCGGTTCTAACACTCCATTGAATCACAGAACAGTGTGTGAGTCAGTGGAAAAAAACGTACCTTGGCTCCTCTAAGGTTGAGTTCCTTCACAGTCTCCAGTCCAATTCCCGTGTTTCCACCCGTTACCACAGCCACTTTGCCTCGTGCAGAGACATGCTCGGTGAACTGACTGCCCTTGAAGTACTTCCTGGAATGGTTTATCGGTCATTCACAATATATTTGTGCTTGCTCGAGGTATGAGCACTAACAGGCGAAAAATTAAGCGTTGAGTTGCTAGAATAACAGTCAATGATCGTACCTCACAAAGTAGAGCCCAATAGCCCCTATGGCAATCGCCAGATATGTGCAATTGCAATCGAACATCCTGCAACATGGTTGAAATTGGCATTTGAAAGCGAACGATTGGAAAAGGAAAGAGCCACGTTTAATCTCCCTCTTTCTAAATATGCCATTATCGAGTGTGGCAGAGGGGAGAGGGAAAGTGTTTGTTGCCTGCTGATAACAGCTATGGTTTCGCATGCACAATAGGCGTGTGATTGTTTACTAGTGATGGCAAATCCGACTCTCCTCAATCCGCTCTCTCTCTCTCTCTCTCTCTCTCTCTCTCTCTCTCTCTCTCTCTCTCTCACTCTCTCTCTCTCTCTCTCATTCTGTTTCACTCTCTCTCTTTCTGAGCTGCGAGAGAGTATGCGAATTGAGGAGAGTCGATTTGTCATCACTACATAAATGCGTATGATTGTTCACGATTCATAGATGAGATGAGCACAGAACGGCCTAATCTTGTGCGCTACACTCCGAGTTTGACTAGAAAGATAAGGTTGCTTACGAAACGCAATCGTTCAACCGCGAATGCATCGAGCTAGCGAGCAAGAGGGTGAGACAGTTTATTATATCGCCAAGAGAATTGATATAATGGCTACAATAATTTGGACGCAAGCAATCCTCGTTCGGTAGACTATAATTGTAATCGACAAAGCCACGAGTGGTCATGAATGTAGCAGTATAGATTGAATAGATGCATTTATGCGTGTGTAGGCGTGGTGAAAAGGGAAAATATGTGCCATGAATGGTGTTTGACTCTGACTAGCTATTCAACAATTTTCAACAAAAAATATGTATCTCACGCCTATCTCACGCCATGCTTCTATCTTCTACAGACGTGAGATACTTCAATCCAATCCGACGGCTCTCAGACTGTATTCGTAGAGTTGCTTGCATGCGAGGTCATGCTTGGCGAGTTCAGCTTCGTCCATCCAAGCACAGTCCTGAAATACACATCGTTTCGATGGCGTGCACAATATAAAGAAAGAAAAAATTAGTACAATGCCTCGATTCTTTGATGTGAAATCTTTCGTACTGTTTAAGACCCAATGTCCTTTCTCCGTATGCTTCTGAAACTCTATGAAATGCCGAATTAACAGCAACATAATATGCGCATAAAGGTCATCTGCATGAGGAATCATTTCACTAACCGAATAGAACTTTCCCGACACTCCCTTGAGTTCAGACGAGAGAGCGCAGTACAGAGAGGTCTGGGCGCCGTCCTTCCACGATTTCATGAAGAATGCACTACAAAGTACATATTTATTAAGAGCAATTGAACATGATTCCAGGCATACATACGAACATCTAAAACATATTAACTCACAAAATAAACTGGATGATCTTGGCGCTGTGTTGCGTGTTGCGCAAAATCCCAGTAGCGACAACTCCTGAACTTTCTGATCATTCTTTCAACTCACAATGCATTTGGCATCTGGATGGCGCATCTATAGGCATACCACTTAACTCCTAATATGCGGTCCATGCGGTTTCCATTGAGGGTACCTAACTTTTCACTCAAGTCCGCAATACAAGAGCACCGAACTAACCTGGATGGAGCGAGTTCACCGTGACCGTGTTGCTGCCTCTCGATCTCAGTCGACGCGTGAGCTCGCGTGCATCACCTGCAATTTTCCATAAGATTCTTTAATTTTCATCAGACTCAGTTAAACACCATAACCGTTACATTCAATGTGCTTCGTCAGATCACAGTTTGCAAGCCAAAAGTGATACATACGTTAGCCAGCTTGGACTTGTTGTAGGAAATGTTCTCGGCAGTGTTTGCGTCGAATTCGTGATTTGCATCAACCTTGTCTAGGTCGATGGCAGTGCTCTGCAACCAGATATGCTGATCACGCCCACAGATTAGAGATATTTTTTCCAAATGTGTCGTTGATAAATAAAAGAATGAACGTGGAGCCAATAACGAACTATAGCATATGTGCAGTATGATTTTTGCGGCTCCTTATGAATATGGATCTGTTGTTTATCTGCATATGTTTTGTTGCATCTTTGCCGCCCACTTGCTGAGATTTTTTCTTGCTTGCCAGTTCTTTTATGTTTAAAAAAATATATAGCTGAAGATTCTCACATAGTAATGCAGCTTGCTTGCGACAATAACAATTCAGCCCTCAGGAGCCATCTCAATTAGAGGAAGCAAGAGTTCCAAGCTGCCTCGAATAAAAATGAAAGATGAAGATAAATCTGATTACCTTTAAGATACTACATAGCGAGGCAAGCCGTCGAACCAACTGCTTGCAATATGATAGCTTACCGAGATGATTTGTTCCCCATGTCATTTCGTGTCCATCGGCAGTCGTTTGGTAGTCGGGCATCCAAACGCCAGCATTGTTCACGAGAATATCGATGCTCGATTCCACTGGAAAGAGATAGCGTTGGCAATGCGATCTGGGTTAGCGATATATCTACCCCCAACCCTCCTTAGATTGCTCGTTTCCGCTTAAAATAGGGTCATTGTTGAGTTAAATATTCTTTGATGAGCGTCCTCAACTTGAATGCAAGTCCTCCCAAGTCGCGACCAGGATTAGGGGGACATTGTGCAGGCACACCAGAGTTGCTAACAAGGCTTACGTTGGCTCATCTTTGCCGCGCACTTCCTCACATTTTCCTTGCTTCCCAGATCGCAGTTCACGTAGATTAGACGGGAAGATTCACATCCTCCCTAAAACTGTTTATTTTTTCCGGATTAGCTTATTTATTCGTTATTCGCCTCAACCGATGCAATTTCACGATATGTTTAACAAAATTCTGAAGAAAACGGGAAGAGATGATTTGATCACAGGATTGGCGTCCATATTAAAATAACTCCCACTGACCTTCACCAGCTCAATCTTTGCATCAGCAGCACGTTGCTCGCTGCGACACAGCATGTAGACCTAACACGAATACGGTAATTATAATTTCATGTGGTAATTATGAAATGCATAGCCAATAGCCTTCAGTTCGTGCTTAGATGATTCCTATGTTGTATCACTTTGTGCACACTTTGTGTATGGTGTGTTATTTAGCCAATCTCATAACTGCATGAATCAGCTACAATAAAAAAATCAAACCTTTGCCTCTTTGAGGTTAAGCTCTTTCACAGTTGCCAATCCGATCCCAGTGTTTCCGCCAGTAACCACGGCTACTTTTCCTCTAGCAGAGACATTCTCCGTGAACTGCCCGCCGAAGTACTTCCTATAATAGATATCATTATTTTAAATTGGCGGAGAGGAATGAATACGTTTGGTTTCGGAAAATGACAAGTACACTGATGGGTCATTGTATAGGGGTGTCAAATGAAGAGATGAAGAGGGAAATGAAGAGTGAGTTTGTCGTTCATTCCCCCTCTTCATGAAGAGGTCTGCACCGAAATTCTAACTCAAGAACGGGTAAATGTTTTTGCGCGAAATTTTGGAATTGAGTTGGGTAGGTCATTATGCATCATTGGGTATGAGAGTCGAAGCATCTGTGAGCCATGTTGAAAACTCAAACCGTCAATATCAAGAAACTATTATGCATGCTGAGAGCATTGTAGACTCAATTCCCAAGTTTAGCGCAAAAATGTTCACCCGTTCCTGAGTTATAGCCATTTCTGTGCAGACCTCTTCATGAAGAGGGTGAACGACAGCGCCCTCTTCATGAAGAGGGGGAATGAACGACCGCTTAATTCGCTCTTCATTTCCCTCTTCATCTCTTCATTTGACACCCCTAGCATTGTACCTCACAAGATACAGTCCCAATGCTACCAGGGCAATCGTCAGATAAGAGCAGCTGCAATCGAACATCTTATGAAAATTAAACTTTAAAACAACGATGGTGAGACACATAAAGGTGCAATTGATACATAAAAACAATGGATAAAGATGGATAAAGAGTGAATAAACACGGGAAACGGAAAAGCCACGGGAACTTCTTTGATTTTGGTCAAAATTATGACATCACCGATTGAAATGAGAGTGGTGGAATTGAAACAGAGGAAGAAGAATTGTTCGGGCAAGATACCGAAGAAGTGCCGAGCAGCGTTTACTCACTTACTCACTTATTCAATATTATATTCAACTGTCGAGTGTCAGAAATGGGGAGAGAAATTGTTTGCTGCCCACTGATAACGGCTACGGGTCAGCACCTCACATACACAAAATATGTACAGTCGTAATAGAGGACGTTTTGCAAGATCGGGTAAGATATTACGGAAGAATAATTGCGGTTGAACGATCATTAGCCGAGTGCAGGTGATCCTAAATACATAATTTATCTCACTAGCGATTGAGGACATTGAATAATTCGTCACGAAACAAAAAATAACATTATTACAGCATTTTTCTATTGTAGTCAACTCGTTCAAGCCAATCCGACTGCCTTCAGACTGTAATCGTAGAGTTGATTGCATGCGAGGTCATCCTTAGCAAGAGCGGCTTCGTCCTTCCATGCACAGTCCTGAAATATCGGATAAATACCAACATAGGAAGCTGAATCAAGATAATAACGATTGCGCTTTAAAATAAGGTATGCACTTACCGAGTAGTACTTCCCTGACACTCCCTTGAGATCAGAAGAAAGTGCGCAGTACAGAGAGGTCTGGGCTCCGTCCTTCCATGATTTCATGAAGAATGCACTGAAAGTTGACATAAGGACTATCCTATTTAAACATGATCCCAGTCGTGAAACATGTTATCTGATAAAGTTATTCACACAAATGCCCACACAACACCATGGGTACAATACACAACCCAATACAATGGCTTTGGAGAAAGATAGTGAAAAAAAAGTTTAGCGATAATAACTCACAAAACAATCGGCAAGATCTTGCTGAAAACGCCACCGTTGCGCAGAATCTCCGTAGCGATCACTCCTGAACTTTCTCACATTTGTTTTAAATCACAATGCATATGTCCACGCATCAGGTTGTAGATAAAAAGCGACGTGACTCTGGTTTTGTTCACCTAGTAGCCCATATGTTACTTCGGATCTAAGTAAGTGGCCCATAAAGTCTCCAACAAATATGCCTTGTCTACCAGAGAAGCGACCTAACCTGGATGGAGCGAGTTCACCGTGACCGTGTTGTTGCCTCTTGCACTCAATCGACGTGTGAGCTCGCGACCGAACATTATCTGTTACCATCATCTTATCATCGCAACAGTCTTACAAAATATGTCTTTAGATATATGAAATGCTTGTCCTCGAGGCACTCGGTTTGCGGGATTTAATCGAGGTTGGTTTCCTTCCCCACTGAAAGTTGGATGCGAACGTGAAACTTACGTTAGCTAGTTTGGACTTGTTGTATGCCATGTTATCTGACAAGTTCACATTCGTGCCGAATTCGTCTATGTCATCAATCTTGTCTATGTCGATGGCAGTGCTCTGCAACCAGATATACGCATCAAACCCACAGATTATAAATTTTGAATGTTGTTTTCTAATGACCTGTCGTCGGCAAATAAGAGAATGGGCAGCTTAGCAAAATATGGGTCAAAATGTGCCACCCATCCCCGATTTTATTCTATTCTTAGGTGGCACGCACGCGTGATTATGCTCAAGCTCAAATAGTAATGCAGCTTGTTTGCGACGATATAAAAGTTCAAAGTTGTGGATGAGATACTAACGTAAGTGTGGGCCAGACTAGACACGTTGACGATTCTACCCTCAGGCGCTTTCTCGATGAGAGGAAGCAGGAGTTCGGTGAGCAGGAAGGGGCCTGATACAAATAGAAGTTAACTCGTATGTCAGATCAATTATTGATGATCAACTTCTTTACCACATCATGAGATTGAGTATTGATAGGATTCGGACTGCTCACCGAGATGGTTCGTTCCCCAGGTCATTTCGTGTCCATCGGCAGTCGTTTGGTAGTCTGGCATCCAAATACCCGCATTGTTGACGAGAATGTCGATGCTCGTTTCCACTGGAAATAAAAGGCTCAACCCTTCCAAAGATGGTGAAATCGAGGGGTGATAGGGTATTACATATGACATTGCTAAACCATATCGTACACCAAAAATAGGTTCATTGTTGAGGTCGATCCTGCTAGCAAGACTTACGTTGGCTTATCTTTGCCGCGCACTTCCTGACATTTTCCTTGCTTCCGAGATCGCAATTCACGTAGATTAGACGAGAAGCATCACAACCTCCCTAAAATGCATTATTAATCTAAGAAAGCCCCACCGGAATGATTTGGCTGGAAGAATTGTGGGCTGACCTTCACCATCTCTATCTTTGCATCAGCCGCACGTTGCTCACTGCGGCACAACATATATACCTGAAATTTAAATGTCAGTATTGTCCTAACTTTCAGGTCCGCATCGTTTGGTACCAAGGGATAGCTTCTTTTGTACTATATTGCCACGAACCTTAGCTCCTCTCAGGTTGAGCTCTTTCACAGTCTCTAGTCCGATTCCCGTGTTCCCACCGGTCACCACGGCTACTTTTCCTCTGGCAGAGATATTCTCTGTGAACTGACCGCCCTTGAAGTACTTTCTGCAAAATGACATACGTTTCACAAACGTGTACACTATTATTGTATAGTTTTAGGCGAGCAATCGCTATACATACCTCACTAGGTACAGTCCAAGAGCTCCCACGGCGATCGCTAAGTAAGTGCAACTACAATCGAACATCCTGCCACAAATTGATGAAATTTGTTTGATAAATTGATAAAGCGGCACTGGATAAAGACGATAAAGGGAGGAGCCATGGGAACTTCGCGTTCAGCCAAAATTACGACAGCATAGATCGAAATAAGAGGGGTGGAATGGTAATCGAGATAGTTAAATAAGAGAAATCAATCACATCAATCACAGAAGAGCAGACATTAAAGAAGTGCCGAGCCACGTCTCACTTGCGAAATATTCAACCTCGAAGGTGAGAGATCGAGGGAGAAAGTGTTTGTTACATACTGATAACTAGAGAAGCGACTCCGGTTCTGGCTCTCTCTCTCTCTTATGCACACTCTATCGCTGATCAGAGGGACGATAGAGTGTGGGGGATGGATATGGCCACTGATAACAGCTACGGCTATGCTCCTCGCGCACAATAATGTGTTCAATGACGCACAATTCATAATAAAGCATGGCACCTTTCTCAACATTGTGGAAGATAACACGAAAGAATAATCAAGATGAATGATCATTTCTTAGAGCATGAATACTTTATCTCACTAGCGATTGGAGACATGCATTATTATCAACCAGCCGATCGCACGCGCCAAGGCCGGCTGGCGTACGCCGGGTTGTGTGCTAGTTTGGGCTCTGCTTATTGTGCTTTTTGTGTGCACAATATCCACCGAGGCATTCCCCCGCCTACGACGGGGGAAGTCACTGGCAGACTACGCGCGTCGTCTGTCTTTCTTTTTCTCCTGCTTCACACACTCTCCGACTATCTCCTCTCTCTGGAAGGTTGCAAAATTTCGGGGAGGTTCTGGAAGGTTCGATGACGAAATCTCTCTCCACCTCAATTCCCCCTCTCTCGAATGTTCTGGAGGTTTCGATGACGAAATCTCTCTTCCCTCCCTTCCCTTCTTTTGGGAAGGTTCTGGAAGTTTCGATGACGAAATCTCTCTCCCCCTCCCTCCCCGTCTCGTTGGAAGGTTATGGAAGTTTCTATGATGAAATCTCTCTCCCCCTCCCTCCCCCCTATTTCTAGAAGTTTCTGGAAGGTTCGATGACGAAATCTCTCTTCCCCTCCCTCCCCCTCTTTCTGGAACATTCTGGAAGGTTCGATGACGAAATCTCTCTCTCTCTCCCTTCCCCTCTATCTGGAAGGTTCTGGAAGTTTCTATGACGCAATCTCTCTTCCCTCCCCCCTCTCTCTTTCTGAAAGGTTCGATGACGAAATCACTCTCCCTCCCTTTCCCTCTATCTGGAAGGTTCTGGAAGGTTCGATGACGAAATCTCTCTCCCCCTCCGTCCCCCTCTCTCTTTCTGGAAGGTTCGATGACGAAATCTCTCTTCCCCTCCCTCCCTCCTCTTTCTGGAAGATTCTGGAAGGTTCGATGAGGAAATCTCTCTCTCCCCCCCCCTCCCCGTCTCGTTGGGAGGTTCTGGAAGTTTCTGTGACGAAATCGTGTTTTGTAGTCTGTAGCGTGAAGTGTATGTAGTGTGGAGGTTGTAGTTTGGTCTTTCTAGTTTGCAGTTTGGTCATTATAGTTTGTAGTTTGGTCTTTCTAGTTTGTAGTTTGGTCATTATAGTTTGTAGTTTGGTCTTTGATCTTTGTAGTTTGGTCTTTGATCTTTACCCAAGGATCGGAGACTCTGAGGACCGAGGAGGGGGCGAAAAGTGAGCGAAGTCTGGACAAACAGAGACTCGCGCTTTATATAGGAGTATGATAGCCCAGGGTATTGAGCACGCGAGAGAAAGTTCCAGAACATTCTAGCCGACCCCTCCCCTTCTTCCCCGCAATTACCGTAATCATACCGTATCCCGCTATGGAAGGTTCTGGAACTTTAGGATTTTTGCGAACTTTCGAAGCATCTGGAACTTTCTTTAAGCAGTCATGCGTTTTGGAATGTTCTGGAAGTTTCTGGGAGATTCTGGAAAGTTTCGAAGGTTCTAGAACATTCGGGAAGATTCTGGAAAGTTTCGAAGGTTCTAGAACATTCGGGAAGATTCTGGAAAGTATCGAAGGTTCTAGAACATTCGGGAAGATTCTGGAAAGTTTCGAAGATTCTAGAACATTCGGGAAGATTCTGGAAAGTTTCGAACGTTCTCGAACACTCGGGAAGATTCTGGAAAGTTTCGAAGGTTCTAGAACATTCGGGAAGATTCTGGGAATTTCGAAGGTTCTCGAACATTCGGGAAGATTCTGGAAAGTTTCGAAGGTTCTACGGTAGGATTACTGTAGGTCGGGTTACGGTAGGATTACTGTAGGTTGGGTTACGGTAGGATTACTGTATGTTGGGTTACAGTAGGATTACTGTACGTTGGGTTACTGTAGGATTACTGTAGCTTGGGTTACGGTAGGATTACTGTAGATTGGGTTACGGTAGGATTACTTTAGGTTCTGTTGCTTAGCCTGTGACGTCATCCGTCTATGACGTCACCGGACACACGGAATAAGCGCTTTATATAGGAGTATGATATAAATCTTATTAGAACAGTTTTCGACTGTAGTCAGATCGTTCAAGCCAATCCTACGGCCTTTAGACTGTAATCGTAGAGTTGCTTGCATGCGAGATCATCCTTGGCGAGCACAGCTTCGTCCATCCAAGTACAGTCCTGAAATATCGGATAAATACCAACATAGGAAGCTGAATCAAGATAATAACGATTGCGCGTTAAAAGAAAGGTATGCACTTACCGAGTAGTACTTTCCTGAAACTCCCTTGAGATGAGAAGAAAGAGCACAGTATAGAGAGGTCTGAGCACCGTCCTTCCACGATTTCATGAAGAATGCACTACAAGTGAACATCATTAAATATCATATATTTTAACATGATTCCAGTTTCTTCCTCAAATTCACTTCTTTTTCCTTCCTCGTTTCCTGTTGTTATATAATATTTTCGTTTAATTACGCAAGTATCAGATAAACAACGTTACCGTGCATTTCGTGTTTGATTTTGAAAATTATAAACACAATTGTCAAGACACTACCCAATACTTGGCTGAAAATCTAAAACCTTAGGTACAACACCGCTATCCAATACCAAGGCCTTGTGTCGAGAGAACCGATGAAAAATATTAGGGTAACATCGTTACTCACAAAACAATCTGAAAGATCCTGGCGCCGGCGCCCATGTTGCGCAGAATCTCAGTTGCGATAACTCCTGAACTTTCTCGCATTTGTTTTAAATCACAACGTATCCGTGACCTGTGCATCTACAAGCAGATTGTCGCTCAAACCGGGATGATTCTGCTATGGTTTACGTACAAGACCAAATGTTACCTCGGAACTCCAAGTATGTGGCCCATGAAGTTCCCAATAAGTGTTCCTAACTTGTCAACCAGAGGACCGAACTAGCCTGGATGGAGCGAGTTCACCGTGACCGTGTTGTTGCCTTTCGATCTCAGACGACGCGTGAGCTCGCGAGCATACATGACCTGCGAGTCACCATTACCCTATCATAGCAGCAGTCTTACAAAATAAGTCGTTAGATATAAATGTGTGTCCTCAAGGCACGGGATTAGAAGGTAAAACTCACGTTAGCTAGCTTGGACTTGTTGTAAGCCATGTTCTCGGCCATATTTGCGACAAATCCGTCATTCGCATCAATCGTGTCTAGGTCGATGGCAGTGCTCTGCAACCAGATATATGAATCAAACCTACAGATTGGAGTTTTGTTGAAGATGGTCGAATGAAGTGTCGTTGGTGAATAAGATAATGGACTGCAGAGCAACAAACGGGCAAAATGAATGTGCAACAACCCCCCCCCCCTCTCCAATTATATTCTTTTTTTTTCGTAGTTGACACGCGTGATTCAGCTCAAGGTGCTCACATAGTAATGCAGCTTGCTTGCAACGATAACTATTCTGCCCTCAGTCGCCTTTTCGATGAGAGGTAACAGGAGTTCGGTGAGCAGGAAGTGGCCTGAAGCAAATGAACCTTACTCCATATCACGACAACCACTTCAGCGCACTATCATAGGCGAAACAATGCCCAACTCATTAAACCCTCATCCATGAGTTCAATACCTTAACCCAGAACTATGGAATAGGGTCTACAGAGTTAACACAATATCGGGTTGAGAACACTGATCATGATTCAACATTGCCAATGTTGAATGAGAGCAATAAGGCTGCTCACCGAGATGGTTCGTTCCCCAGGTCATTTCGTGTCCATCAGCAGTCGTTTGGTAGTCTGGCATCCACACGCCCGCATTGTTCACGAGAATGTCGATGCTCGTTTCCACTGGAAATACGATATGGTTCAGTGTTGACAATACGATATGGTTCAGCGATATCGCTACGCCCACCCCATCCTGAGATTGCGAAATATGGGGATGGGGGAACTAGAATAAGGTCCACTGTTGAGGTCAATCCTGCTAGCAAGACTTACGTTGGCTCATCTTTGCCGCGCACTTCCTGACGTTTTCCTTGCTTCCCAGATCGCAGTTCACGTAGATTAGACGGGAAGCGTCGCAACCTCCCTAAAATGCATTCTTAATCTAAGAAAGCCGGGCAGTAATGATTTGGCTGGAAGAATTGTGGGCTGACCTTCACCAGTTCAATCTTTGCATCAGCAGCACGTTGCTCACTGCGGCACAACATGTATACCTGAAATGCAAAGTACAGTATTATCCTAACTTTTAGGTCCACGTCGTTTAATAGCAAGAGTTAGCTTCTCAGTACTATATCTCCACGAACCTTCGCTCCTCTGAGATTGAGCTCTTTCACTGTCTCCAGTCCGATTCCCGTGTTGCTGCCAGTAACCACGGCAACTTTGCCTCTGACAGAGACATTCCCCGTGAATTGACCGCCTTTGAAGTATTTTCTGCAATATAAAATACGGTTTGCACACGTGTACGCTATCGTCATACACACCTCATTAGGTACACGCCCAGAGCTCCCGCTGCGATCGCCAGATAAGTGCAACTGCAATGGAACATCCTGCAACATATTGATGAAAATGGCACTTGGTAGAGCCGAGAAACGGAAGAACTTCTTTGGTTTCTGGTCCAAATGACGACAGCACAGATTGAAATGAGAGGGGTAGAATGGAAACCGATATAAGAGAAAGCAATCACAGAATTGAGTGGATCGGAAAATGATGAAGTGCCGAGCTACGTTTACTCACTTGCGAAATACTCCACACTCGAGTATGGCAGAGGGAGAGAGAAAAATTGTTTGTTGCACACTGATAACTGCAACGGCTCAGCCCATCGCATGCACAAAACGTGTACAAATCGCTCACAATTCAGGATAGAGTGAAAAAGATAACACGGAATAATAGTAGCTGTTAGACCAAGTATTGTATACAGTTAGCCGAGTACCAGTGATCATGAATACTTTATTTTACAAGCGACCGGAAACATCACTGTTTTATCCCAGCCGTGTGCCCAACATGTTAAAGTCGTGTATAGTAATGCTATTTCAAAGCCAACTGTCTTTGTTTCGCGCGTATGTAAATTGAGTAGGGGTTAGTCGCGAATCGACAATTCGTATCAAGAGAGGGGAAGCAAGACTGGTGGGAAGAGAGAAGAGATGGAACGGAGAGGGAGCGAGGGAGAGGGGGTACACAATACCACACACACACGCTCTCTCTCTCGTGCAAACTGGAGACTAGGCAGAACACACTACACAAGCTCTGTTTTAACCAACATTATGTAATATAGAATACTAACATTGATAATGGGCAGAGCTCAGCGATTATTGTACATATTTTCAAGACATCGTGAATACTTTATCTCACTAGCGATTTATCACGTACTACGCGAGCAATATCATTGAGCACTAAGCATTATTATTATATAAGAACAATTCTCTTCAAATGAGTAAAAGCTCAAGCTAATCCGACGGCCCTAAGACTGTAATCGTAGAGTTGCTTGCATGCGAGGTCGTCCTTTGCAAGAGCAGCATCATCCTTCCAAGCACAGTCCTGAAATATCGGATAAATAACAACATAGGAAGCTGAATCAAGATAATAAGGATTGCGCGTTCAAAGAAAGGTATGCACTTACCGAGTAGTACTTCCCTGACACTCCCTTGATATCAGAAGAAAGTGCGCAGTACAGAGATGTCTGGGCTCCGTCCTTCCACGATTTCATGAAGAACACACTGAATGCATACATTGTATGCGTGGATAACGACCATGACTATGCTACATTCAAATTTATGTCATGTTATCAAAATATCGGTAGAATGACTCACAAGACAATCTGGAAGATCTTGTAGCCAACGCCCAGGTCACGCAGCAACTCGGTAGCAATGACTCCTGATTGAGAATTGATTTACTCGATATTGAGTCATGGGTAAGCTTCGTAGTGTGAGATATAGCCGTATAAATAGAGACCGCAGGGTGATCTACCAAATTATTTGCACCGGTCCATATGTGTGCTCAATACCTTGGTCTCTGTCTGAATAACATTTTTGCTTTTGAGAGTTAGTCTCTAACTCATCTCCGAGTCGAGTTATTCCGAGAAAACCATTCCCGCGCGAGCAATGGAGAGGATTGGGAAATAAGGCGAGAGAGAAAAGGGGCGGAGCCTCTCTCGCGTGTGTCTCTCTCGCTCCCCCGCTCTCTCGTCGCTTTCCTCCCGCGCTCGCGTGACAATTCAGAGAAAATTATTAAAAGTAGAATGCTTAAAAATCCTCTAAAATGCAAATTAAACGATGACGAGTGTCGGAGCTGCGTATGACCACTAGGAGCCCATGAAACACTACTTTTCAAAATTAAATTGCCAGTTGGACCTACTTATAATCGAGATTGCAAGCTCCGCCTCACATATTTTGTAGAGGCTACTGTTAGCTACAGAAAATACTTTAGAACGCCCGGATTGATTGCGAACTAGAATTGTCACGTCGATGCGCAGGTTTTGAATGAGTTTTGTTCCCCTCAAAGTGGGCGGAGCTTGCGGTCTCTACGTATAAAGCTTCTTCATATCAAACAGATCATGTAGCGATTGATCTTACCTGGATGAAGCGAGTTCACAGTGACGCTGGTGATGCCCTTCGACCTCAATCGACGCGTGAGCTCTCGTGCGTGCATCACCTGTAGTGTTGACAGGTTGTGTGATTCGATCGACTAGCGATGCTAAACTAATTCTGACTATTGACATCTTTCGGCCCAATCAATTGGGTCATTCGAGCAGGAATTGTTTGATAAGCCTACTTCCGAGTGAGAACTACAGCACTTTGTTATACTCAACACTATTCACCTGCGATACGCATTATCACAGCCTATTGTATTCCAAGATCAGTTAGCGATACAAACTCAACCTCACATTAGCCAGCTTGGACTTGTTGTAGGCCATCGTGGTGTCGAAGCCATCATTTGAGTCGATCTTGGCGAGGTCGATCACGGTGCTCTATAAAAAATAATTGTATTTCTATGCTTTGGAAGGAACTAAAGTCAAATGAACAGTTGTTTTTACTAAAAAGCAGCTCAAACATTATTTTCAATGAAACTGAGTACAACCTAAACGTTATCCATGAAACTCACTTGGTACCAAACCGGCAAGACGATCAAATATTTTAGTTTTTCAAGTGCAAGTGATGAGAGAATTGTCGACGAACTCGCATGAGATTCTTATTTTGCTCATGAAACTTACTTGGTAATGGACCAAGCTGGCCACGTTGACGACTCTGCCCTCGGGCGCCTTCTCGACGAGCGGAAGCAAGAGTTCCGTGAGCAGGAAGTGGCCTGCAGTAATGCACTATGATTTCGAAAATCCAAATACAATGTCAATTTGTCAATAACAACTGACGATCTAACGCCGCAACAATCCGACCGCTTACTCGTCCAGAAATGAGAGAGTTTGTATTCTATCGGCAGCCACACCAAAATAGATCCTATAGCTCACCGAGATGGTTCGTTCCCCATGTGACCTCGTGCCCGTCCTTCGTCTTCTCATAGCCTCCCGCCCAGACTCCGGCGTTGTTCACGAGGATGTCGATGGAGGATTCGACTGGAAATGATGCAGAAGTTGTATCCGAAACGAGCTAGAGCTAGATCGTATATCATGCATCTCTTGGTCTCAGATGGATAACATTTTTCAACACAAAAGAGTCTACCAATTCACTTCGCATCAACAAACCAGATTGTAAGCCCCCTAAATCGGCTTTCTGGACGACATTGATGGTTTTATCCGTAGCCAGCACGTGAAATATCAGAATAAATGGCGCTCAAGACTCACGTTGAGACAGCTTGGCCGCACATTTTTTGACGTTGTCCTTGCTGCCGAGATCGCAGTTGACGTAGATAAGACGAGAAGCGTCGCAGCCATTCTGCAAATCAGATGATCTCCTCTATCGCAGTCACTCTCCCTTTCTGATTCAAGCATGCATTAGAAATATATTTTTTAAAAGGAAGTTTAGCTCTAATTCGTTTCGATTTTTCCCCTTACCTTCACTAGCTCGGTCTTAGCAGCAGAAGCGCGCTGTTCACTGCGACACAGCATGTATACCTGAAGATGAAACTATTTTGAGCCACATGTATCATTGAACCGATGAATTTGTATCTTCTAATTGAACAGAGTATAATCTGACCTTTGCTCCCCTCAGGTTGAGCTCTTTCACTGTCTCCAGTCCGATTCCCGTGTTGCCACCAGTAACCACGGCGATTTTGCCTCTGGCCGAGACATTTTCCGTGAACTGGCCGCCCTTGAAGTACTTCCTGCAAATGTAGTGATAGGAAAAGAGATTGGACGACGTTGTTGGCATCTCAGGAACTGCTGGTGCTAGGATAGTAGTGATGTCGTTTCGGCCTATCTAAATCTGCACGCACTCTTGCCGATCAGAGGGGCAAGAGAGCGTGCAGACAGGAGAGACAATGTCCGAAACGGCATCACTAATGGATAGATATCCAAAGATGCATCTCTTCATTCAGCACAGTTAGAGAAGTGACACCGACGAGCAATGGCAAGAGAAAAAACAATTGCTGCATCAACCAATCCTAACTCTCACCTCAAAAGGTACAGCCCAATCGCTCCGACTGCGAGAATCGCAATGTAGCTGCAGTTGCAATCGGTCATTCCTGAACAGAAAAAAACGCTCTTGGAAATGGAAGTAGGCACGAGAGAGAAATGGGCGGATCCTCTACCTCGCTTAGCTTTTTATTCCTCTCGCTGTTAGTCTGTTTGTTGCAGGGTAGAGATAACCCGCACGCGCGCACGAAACGTGCACAGATCGAGTGGGGGAATCGCGCGCGGTTCGGGCTAACGTGTGCGCTACAGTGGAATTTGATAAGATCGTCAAGATCAGAGCGAGTCGAGCAGAGATAGGGCGCCTTTCCGAGCACAATCGAATGGAAGAAAGCACAGAGACTAGATGACATGCTATTGCTCAATAGAACTTTCGCCGGAGATCCGTGGATGATGTTATCGGATTGAATAGCTGATCTCCATTCGCCAGTCAGATCGTCGAGATAGCGTGCAGAATGGAGAGAGTATTATACGATCGACATCACTAGTGCTAACTCTGCTTGAACCTAATCAATATGGATGCGAACGATGAGAGTATATGAGAATAGTGTGAGCAAAATGGATTAGGAATAAGAAGGAAGGAACTCAAACTACGTGGAGGCATAGTTTGTTGCCATTGTGTATCTCTGCTGAGAAAGGAAATACCAGGCGGAATGAAGAGAGTAGCACTCAAACCTTTCTCGGTAGAAAGTGTTGCCATGTGAGAACATGTGCGTAGTACACTCACTAGAGAATCGCACAAATATATTTCCACCGTTTTCTCTAATTTGGATGACAAATACAATCACAAATTGAGTATTCCGCTGGTCATAATTCCGGTTAGGATAGGATATTTCCTCGTTATCTTGGCTAGTTGCTGGTGGCACAGCCTGCCTTGAGTGGAAAAGCCTAACACCTTTACCCTTTCTTTAGCTAGCTCCACATTCATCTGATGCGAGAGAGAATGCATTATCTCATCCCCTTGAATCAAGCCGAATCATGACATCTCTCTTCTCTCCTCAGTTTATTGCGCTGTTTCACACGATCGCAAATCACTCACTCATCAGCAGAGCGACTTGGAGAGGGATGTCAGGTCTCTCCATTCCGCACATTCTTTCGTCTGTCTGACAGGCGAGAGAGCGTGCGGAGTGGAGAGAGTCGAAGCGGCATCACTAATGTCAGGGGAGGGTTTTAATGAAGAAGCGAGGGGCTACATCCGAGGGCGATAATTCAACCTTTTTGCCTCAACGACAGCTGCTGTTCTACAGAGGAGGGTGACAAGGAAATTTGCGAATCTAGACCCTCGGCGGATCTCAGGCCATCGCACAGCATATGTGATGGAGTGGCTTTGTGGCTGGCCATGCAAGATATGGGGGGCATGGCGATTCCAGCTAATAAGTTAGCAAAATTACCAAACACTCGAACCTAACATCTCTTGTTATAGGCCGAAACTACGTTGTCGATTGCAATCTGCTGGCATTAGGAGACAGGTAGGATTCCAGGGTGACAGGGAAATTAGGGAAACTTACAAAACGGTATCGACTCCTTAATTTGCATGCTCCCTCGCTGGCCACGGAAACCAGAGAGCGTACGATTTGAGGAAAACTATATTTGTCATCATTACAGGGGATGTATATTCTTCTCATTTCACACTCTTTCAGTTCAAGTACCTGGTCCTGGATCATTTCAGCTTCCGGGGCGTCGATTTATCTGCCCAGTCTCTCTTTCTCCTCCCCTCTGTCCTCTTCTCGCTCGTCGCTCTTGTCCTCTCTCCATTCCGCCACTCTCTCATCAATAAGAGAGACGAAAGAGCGTGTTGATAGGAGAGAGTAGAGAGAACCGAGTCAAAATCACTAGTCGCTTGTCCTCTCTCGACACGACAAGAAGTATGTAGCCGGGAGAAGAAGATCGAGATTGAGTGGTTGGACAAGTGTTTTGCACTGGGGTAGTTGGCACCTGGATGAGGAGGGCAGTATTGATGGGAAAATGGGCATTTGACTCTCCTCAATTCGCATGCTCTCTAGTTTCTCTGACCGACGAGATAGCATGCGCAATGAAGAGAGTCTGAGAAAGCCACTGGACCTATATCACAGATGACTCCATTCGACTGTGTCAAAACAGGGAACCTTTGCGGTGTTTTTATGTCCATGATGAGGTTAGTTGCCTGAAGGGATGTTCAGCTACCTTTATGGATCCCCGATACGATCATTGTTGTCTGCAGTGTCCGTTAGTGGAGGGGCGACATTTCCGCAACGACATTTCCGCAAATGGGCATATTCGACAATTCCGCAAAAGACATTTCCGCAAATTTATTTTTTTCCGCAAACGACATTTCCGCAAATTGGCATTTGCGACAATTCCGAAAACGACATTTCCGCAACTGATTTTTTTTCCGCAAACGACATTTCCGCAACTCGACCAAAACGACATTTCCGCAGGCGGTAGTTGTAGTTTGGAGTTGCGGAAATGTCGTTTTGGTCGAGTTGCGGAAATGTCGTTTGCGGAAAAAAATCAGTTGCGGAAATGTCGTTTGCGGAAAAAAATTAATTTGCGGAAATGTCGTTTGCGGAAATATCGCTTGCGGAAATGTCGTTTGCGGAAAAATATCCATTTGCGGAAATGTCGTTTGCGGAATTGTCACCCCTCCCCGTTAGTGAAGCAGTTTCGGTTTCAGCTCTCTCCATTTTGCACACTTCAAAAACCGAAACGACTTCACTGGTGTCCATCAGTGTCTCTCGTCGATCCCTCAAGGCATAGCAACTCTCACTCACCTGAGGCCTATCATCTTTCGCAGGTTTTTCCTCTCTATCTGCTTACGTAAGGGGACGCTCTGCAGCTCCGAGATCTCGGATTCTACCCGGAACATTCGGGATAAAGCCAGAACCGCTATTTAGAATGCCACTTGCCCAGCCGGCCCGCCGCGCATCCGTTGACCTGCTGTCCTCTCCAGTCGCTTTCTCATCCCTTCTCTTCTTCATCTATCTCTCTCATCCTCCCTCCCTCTCCTCCTTCCCTCTCTTCTCCCCTCCGAGGCTCAGAGAGGTGGAGTGAGGAAGAAGTAGAGGGAAAAGGGGTGGAGATAGAGAGGAAGGGAGGGAGAGAGGGAGGGAAGGAGGGAGGCTCGAGTAGTGGCCGTTAGCCGAGCGGCCTCGCTGCTGCGCATTGTAACACGTATCGTGTGCTGATGCCCGAGGGTCGAGGGAGGAGGGAAGGAGGGAAGGAGGGAGAGAGAGGGGAGGAAGAGAGAGGGAGAGTGTGGGGGGAGAGAAAGAGAAGAAGAAGAGAGGGAGAAGGAGGGGGATCAGGCCCCGAGATGAGATGGCAATGGACAGTTGCTCTTTGCTGGCTTCTAGATTGGCTAGCTCTTCTTCTTCTTCCCTTCTTCTTTGGACTGATTTGTTGGAGTGGACTGATGATTTGTTGCTTTTCGAAATCTACCGCGTTAGATCTCTGATCCCATAAAATTAAAATATCTCTATGTCCTCTTCTCCGATAATTCAGTGCCGTTGATTCTGTGATGATTGTCTCATTTCTTTGCTACTTTTGCTCATGCTCTTTGTAGACGCTGGGGAACACCAACATGCCTGCGCGAGTGGTATCCTTGCGGCGATTCGTTCTTCAGACTCCGCCCACTCTCACTCCCCTCCATCCGCTCTCTCAAACCCGTCGCGCCTAGAGCGCGCGTCATCGACGATAGAACGGCGCGGAACCCCTCGGCCTCGTGTCCTTAGAGATCCCTAGTGACATTCTTGCGCAGGTATGAATACCAAACAACCAGTTCGTTCTTGTGTGGATTTGTTTGATCACTCTGATCAAGCTTCTTTTTCTGCGCCCGAATAAATTAGCGATCGCTTTTCCATGAGAATTCCGGCTAGTCCTACTGGCTCCTCGTTTGCAATTGCCGTTCTCTAGACAGATCTGCATCCGACTCTCCTCATTTCGCGTGTTCTCTCGTTTCTCTGACAGGCGAGAGAGCATGCGAAAAGAGGAGAGTCTCTAGACTACCAGTGTTCCTCTTGCCAGTCCTCCCTCGCATTCCCCTCCAATTCCGTCCCCCCCTCTCCGACCATTCATGAATTTCGAATTAGCCGCCAGTGTTGCCTGTACCATCTATTCAACTCTGGCTCTCTCCATTCTGCACACTCTCTCACTGGTCAGAGCGACGAGCGTTCAGTGTCCTACTCTTCAAAGTTATTGCTCCTAGTTTTAGAAGACGCGGTGTATAAAATAGGTTAGAACTCGGAAAGTAGCTCGGGCACCAATCAGCTAAAAGCTTTCGCACTTCAGCTGTGGTGGGGCTTCTTCTACGCGAGTCTTTTTTGCGACTGACAGATATTATTTTACTTCCCGAAGATATTCCCGACTCATCATTTACCTAATCGGTTTCGATTCATCAGTCACCACTGAAACGTATCCGTTCTCAAAAAAAGCTCTCGCCGGTCAGAGAAAGGAGAGATTACGCGAGATGAGGAGATTGGGGTTCCGATTCGCTCTCTCTACTTGCTGCACTTCATCATTGCTTTGTGAAATATTTTCTTCAGCCTGTGCCAAACGCATTTGTTGTCCTTCATCTAGTTTCATTCTTGGACTACTTCTGAAACATATCCGTACGCACCTTAGCTTCTCTCCAGTATTCACGTTCCTTCTCCTCATTCCTTCCTTACCTCTCAGTAGTAGGGCAGTCAGAGCAAGGAATCCGTCTCTTTATTCTGCACACTATCTCGCTACTCGGAGGGTTATAGAGTGTGCAGAATGGAGAGAGCTTCTTTCTCTCCTTCCCTCCTCTCAGTAGCCGATACCCACCCATCTCCGCGTCACTTGGCTTCACTCGAACAATGATAATATGCACCTCTGTCTTCCTTTCTGGAGTCTAGGTCTCCTCATTTTCCATGCTCTCTAGCTGCTCTAACCACCGAGAAAGTGTGCGAAATACGGAGAGTCAGAGAAGGTAGCCTACTATCTGGCTCCGGTTAGAGAAAAAGCCAGTGAGGAGACGGCTACCTTTCTCCCCTGAAAGTATCGCCCTTTCGAGTCACGGAGGTGGAAGGAAGGCTTCACTTCTGAGTCTATCCTTACCTCGCTTGGATTTTCGCACGATTATTCCTCTCTTGCTGAATTGATGCGAGCTTCTCCTGAATTGCATTAGATTGTTGCGCCAAATTTTATGCAAATTTGCTGATCTCTTTGGTTATTACTTTTGATCCTTGAGAGTAATCTGAGGCATCCTTCATGCTAACCAGGGCTGTGCGAAAAATTTTCGCACTCCTCATTTCTCATGCTCTCTCGCCGGTCGGAAATACTAGAGAGCATGAGCAATGAGAAGTGCGTGAACTTTTTCGCACACCCCTGATGCTAACTGCTCTGAAAAACAAGTGTCATAGCCAACTTCGACATTCGAATCAGAAAAAGCTTGCTTCATATAGACATGACTTCGTTTTATCAATGGTGATAGTTTTTCTCTAGCACCTTAGATCCCTTCGCCCTCCTTTCTCTCTTCTCTCATCGTCCCCTCTTGATTGGCAGTGATCATAAGAGTTGATGAGAGGAGAGAGGGGTATGACTGGCTCTCTCGATTCGGCACACTCTCTCGGCGGTCAGAGAAACGAGAGAGAGTATGCAGAATGGAGAGAGCCGGCATCCCTTCTCAAGAGGCGTGAAATCTCAAGACAATGAGATGGAGGGGCGAGAAGAGTCACTTCCACTCGACACTTCCAATCATTGCACCTATTTCTCGCGTCTCTCGGACACAATTGGAGGGTGCTAAAGCGGGCGGCAGGGAGGTGGCAGCTGCCCTTTTGGTCGTGTTAGCCCTTTACTGAACTTTCTAGACACTTTCCGAGATCGGATATGTTTCAAGAATCAAACTTCAGCGCAAGTTTCGTCCTCTGGTTAGTATTTCCTTGGTTGCTGCTTTAAAAAAAACTGAATATCATCCTTGAATTCTCGGGCCTACACTATTTACAAGGGTGCTAAAGGATCTCGCTAGGTGGCAGCTGCCACTTTGGTCCTATTGGAATCCTATTGAACATTCTAGACCTCCTATTCCAGAATTTTTATCCCCAAGCCCTGGGCTTGCACGTAGGATCTGTTGGCTTCCTATTGAACTGTCTGGATACTTTCCGAAATGAGAGGATATGTTTCAAGAATCATACTTCAGCGCAAGTTTCGCACTCTGGCTAGTTTCTTCCAGGTTCCTACT
Source organism: Pristionchus entomophagus (assembly GCA_036245825.1). NCBI lineage: Eukaryota > Metazoa > Nematoda > Chromadorea > Rhabditida > Neodiplogasteridae > Pristionchus > Pristionchus entomophagus. The sequence continues at coordinate 2,628,319 of BTSX01000003.1, forward strand.
CAAAACAAGCACTTACTCTCTTGGGGCGTGCTGAATAGGGCTGGCAACTGAAGAATTCGTCTCTTCATTCCTCGTGCTCTCTCACCGGTCAGAGAGACGAGAGAGTGTGTGAAATGAGGAGGGCGCTCTCTTCATTTGCCAGCCCTAGTGCTGAAGCGGACCCGGAGGTGGCAGTTAGACATTTGGTCCTGATAGTTTAAACTTCTGTTATGTTTCAAGAATCATATTTCTGGGCAAATTTCCTCCCGGAACCAGTTTCATACGGGTCTCCGCCAAAAAAAAGCTGCAAATCACCCTGGTGTTCTCACACACAGGGGAGTGGCAGTTAGACATTTGGTCCTATTAAACTTTCCAGTCAGCCTATCTCTTTACCATCAGGATGTCTCCTCTTTATTATCTACTCCTGAGCTTGAGCGCAGGTCCCGTTTTTAGACACATCCGATTTCTCGAACTGATCGGATATGTTTCATGAATCTAATTTCAGCACAAGTTTCGTCCTCTGGCTAGTTGCATCATGCTTCCTGTTGGGAAAAAATCAACTTTGAATTTGCGGAATTCTCTCCATTCCGCATACTCTCTCGCTGGTCAGAGAAACGAGTCGGGTTTGACTGATTAGATTTCTGCTTTTGTAACTACACGAAGGCTTGCGTATTGATCCAAATGACCTCCAACGTTCTAGACACTCCGATTTCTCTTACTGATCGGATATGTTTCACGTATCATACTTCTGGGTAAGTTTCGCCCTTGAGCTAATTCTTTCTCTTTGTAGGTTATTTGAAAAAAAAATATATATATGATATATAAATCAATTCTCGGACATACTCGACGGGTGCTAAATAGTTATTGCTCTCGTACTTTCCCGTTATCTCTCGTCGGTCAGGCGGACGAGTGTGCAGAATGGAGAGAGCCAACCGGGAAACGGCATTCCTTGTGCCAAAGGAGGGCCTGAGAGATGACAGCTGGTCATTTCGGCCACCCATTGAACCTTCTAGATAGCTTATCTCTGATAGGAGGGTATTCCTTTGCCTCATAAAAACAGGCGTGTAGGTCTCGATTATGGACGTAAATCCGTTTTTAGCTCTTTCCATTCTGCACACTCTCTTGCCGGTCAAAGAAACTGGAGAATGTGCAGAATACGGAGAGTCGAAAACCGAATTTACAGCCATAGTCTCGATGACCGACAATATCCCAAAGGAAACATCCCCCCTTCAGACTTGTTGATTGGTGAACACTCCTAGGGATATTTATTGTCCCCCGACACGCGATTGTCTGTTTGCGTGCGTTTCCTCATTATTTTCTGGCTGAATTTGAGCTTTTCGAATTCGACCTTCTTCTTCAAGCGTCTCCTTCCATCTCTCTATCGATAAGTTATGCTGGTTCCATTCTGCCTCTCCTTATTTTGAATTACTTCTCGCAGATCAGACAGCTTAGAGAAAGTGTGCTGAATGGAGAGAACTATTCGATCCGCAATACTAATGTCCAGCGAGGGAACATTCAAAGACGGACTTTACTTTCTCATTGTTGATCACTTTCTGAAGCGCTAGCATCTGAATCATCAAAGCCACCCACTCATCCAAGTGCGTTTTAACAGTGGCTTCCGGTTGTTTTGGTGATGACTAATCTAGCTAAATTTCGAAATTGGCGCTTTGAAACCTCTTCATTCACTCTGTTAGTGTTCCCTATCAGTGGCCGGATGGTCTAGAGGTATGATTCTCGCTTCGGGTGCGAGAGGTCCCGGGTTCGATTCCCGGTTCGGCCCAAATATTTTTGCTGCTTTTGCCCAGAGTCAACCACCCGGAAAACGCGCGCTTATGAAATGGGGCCTCCTCCAAGAGTCTTGAGAGAGATAGAATCTCAACCCTCCGCAGTTCCTAAAAATCAGAAAGGGTACGCCGGGGACTCAAAACATTGCTCCGTATCTTTCTGACCGTCAAATCGCTGCCTCCTATCCATCTCTCCTTCCGCAGTTTCCTAAAAATCAGAAAGGGCACGCCGGGGACTCAAAACATTGCTCCGTATCTTTCTGACCGTCAAATCGCTGCCTCCTATCCATCTCTCCTTCCGCAGTTTCCTAAAAATCAGAAAGGGCACGCCGGGGGCTCAAAACATTGCTCCGTATCTTTCTGACCCTCAAATCGCTGCCTCCTATCCATCTCTCCCTCCGCAGTTTCCTAAAAATCAGAAAGGGCACGCCGGGGGCTCAAAACATTGCTCCGTATCTTTCTGACCCTCAAATCGCTGCCTCCTATCCATCTCTCCCTCTAGCTCCGTCCCTACCTCTCTTCCCCTTCCTCCTCCTCCTCCTCCTATCTCTGGTGGCTTCTGCTCTTCTTCTTCTTCTTACACACTACTCCTCCCTCTCACTCAGATTAGGTACCCAGCAGCTCCGCCTAGGCCAGAGAAGCGGGAGGAGGCGCCCTCCCCTGGCCGGATTCGAGGGCCCACTTTGGATCGCCCGATCGTTCAATCATCCTGACGCGTTCGGGGGGCAACAACAGCCCAAGCCCCCTCCCCCCCAAAGGTGCTTCGCCCCCCATCACCTGGAGAGATGGATCGTTACCTTCCTTCCTCGGTTCCTTTCTAATGTGGTCTCGAGCAAGCTGTAGCTGATAATTTTTAGAATTATTCATTTTATTCATCTCCACGACCTTTAAATGTTTCATATTAACAGTTGCGGACCTCGAAGGTTCTTCGGGGTTCTACCCAGCGAGATCGATCGCCCTGTCTTTCCCGGCTTCCTTCTAGTAATTAGAAGTTGCGCTCAAAATCATGCAATGCTCGATTTGTTGAATGTTTTTTGCTAGATTCATTGCCACACATTTTCCCCTACATTGTCTACAGTTATCCATCGCCATATAGAGATGGATCGATCTCAGTGTTGCCACGGAACGAGTAGTGGCTATCTCCATTTTGCACACTTTCTCGTATATCTACCAGGAAATCACAATTTCCCTTGGCGCTTGTTGATCACCGGCTATTTATCAGGTCTGCCCCAACCATCCCGTCTGACCCCCTCCTTCGATCCATCTTGCTGTTGTCGTTCCCAATTATTTTCTTGACACTTTTTTCCGAGATTTTCCGCCGCTGATCGGATAGGTTTCAGGAGGATGGTTTAGTCCGAGTTGTTCTCTCAATCTAATATGTACTCGATGTCTGCCGAGAAACAAAAAAATATTTGTAATAGTCAATAGTTTCATCATCGTCGGTTTAAAGTTTAGAAATACGTATTTTAGCGCAATCATATTACTGTCGGTGAGAGGGAGTGTGCAAAATGTAGAGAGTCCTCCTCCGTGAAATGCGACCAGCCATGTCCACCTCTCTTGTCCCCTCCATCACCGGTATCTCTATAAAACCAGACGCCGCTCCCTCCTCCAAGTCCGCTCCTTCCAGATTTACAATGACCCCTGCCCCTTTCGGCACACTACTCCCCGTCTAATCTTACAACTTCCCCCCAAATTGTTCTCTCACCTCGTCGCACCCTCCTCGATTCACACACTCTCTCGCCTGCTCTAGCCTGTCTCTCCGCTCTCTTCCTCTCGCACACTGTCTCGGCGGTCAGACCGAAAGTTGTGTTACCGGATCGAACAATATTTCTCTCCTTTTCGCACGCTCTCTCGTATCTCTGACAGGCGAGATAGTGTGCAGAATGGAGAGGGTCATATTCGAGGTGGTGATACCAGTCTGATTCACCCTCTGTTCCCACAGGATGTGCGCGCTTCTGAATCAGCAAAAACTCGCCGGAACCCTGACCTTCTCTAGAGTGATGTCGGTTCGGTGCGCGGCTCTCTCCACTGTGCACGCTCTCTCGTCTGTCTGACCGATGAGAGTGTGTGCAGAATGGAGAGAGCATTCACTGACCTTATCTGTCATGAAAAGGAGGCTGGCTATCCGGGTGTATTGTTCAACCACCGGGCGGCTCTTGTGAAACAGGCAACACGCCTGCTAATTTCGCATCTCTACATCCACACTAGTGAAGACAAATCGGGATCCGACTACCCTAATTTGGCGTGCTCTCTCGTTTCTCTGACCGACGAGGGAACGTGCGATTAGAGGAGAGTCTGATGCCGATTCGGCATCACTAATCCTACGAATCATCAATACCTTGAGATGATACTGTATGTACACAGTAGTGATGTCGTTTCGGATTTTGACGCTCTCCATTCTGCACACTCTGTCGTATCTCTGACCGCTGAGATTGTGTGCGGATTCCGATTTTGTATCACTACTAGACTCCATCTGTATCTTTCGCCCCCATTCACTCTGCCCTTTAGTCGTGGCCACACTCAAGCAGTGGGGTGATGGCTTCTTCTCAGATTAGAGTGAGCTCTTCCCACGGCTCTTGACCCCCTCTAGATGATTGGGTGAGAGGTGGCAATACTCTTCACTTTAGTGTGACTCCTTTCTGCCAGCCTCCTCTTCTCCCTCCCTCCTTTTCTGTATTTGTGATGTCAAAATTGACTCTTTTTCTGTATTTGTGATGTCAAAATTGAAATTGATGCTGAATCATGATCACATTAACTTGATCCTATTGCTTTCTGTACAGCTGGCACGTCTTCCTCACTATTATAATCGTCCTCGAATTAAACTGATTTGTGAGCACTACCACTTACAAATCACTGTTTTCCGGTACTGCAAACATCACCGGAACAGTCTTCTGTACCGTACAGAAGAGCATTCTATATCTAAATCTGTTCATTTCGCTAGAAAACATCGTATTTTCTTTGCAAACTCAATGGGACACTCGAAGTGCAAGACATGAGCTTCCCCTTCCCTTCATGATCTCCTCCCCCTTCTTTTTACATGCCCGATACCAGATGGTCACTTCTCCCTCCTCCCTCTGCCTCTCCCCTTTTCCCCTTGTCTCTCGTCTTCTCTTGCCTGTCTGCCTCTCTCCATTCTCCCTGATCTCTCGTCATCTCTAGCCCCGAGAGCTTGAGACTCCGATTAGCAGTGGTTGGAGCTGTGATGGATCATAATATGCCTGCCGGGGGGGGGAGAGAGATGAAAGAGCGAAGGCGCTTGGAGGAATCAGAATAGCGATGCTATAATCGAATTCAGATTCGATTTTGCCAAGGAGCATACTCTTGATTTTTTAATGACCCATTATGTTATTTCCCTGAAACTTTCCAATTCCTATTATCCTCATCATTCCGCTTTCTTCACTCGAACTGCGTTTCCTCGTTATTTTGCCCGTCTTTATCCCATAAAATCGATAGCCTTTCAGATCTAGGAACAAGCTCGGCAAAGTTGAAGATATGCGACCTGTGCAGCTGCTTGTGGCTGCTGCGGCGCTCATAGGCGTCGTATCGTCTGGACAGGGCTACCTGTTCCCGCAGAGTGCGTGCAGGTGAGAATTACGGTAGGGGTTACAGTACACCGGGTGCATCATCAGACCGCTACGGTAGACGTTTGGTTACGGTAGAGGGTACTGTAGATACAGTGCACCAAGTAAAACGCTAGGTAAACAGTAGCTCTCTCCATTCTGCACACTCTTTTGTCGATCTGCCTAGAGAGAGAGTGTGCACGATAAAAAAGAGTTTTCTTTAAATCTAGATAGGTCCCGCAGAGCGCGTGCAGGTGAGGATTACGATAGGAGTTACAGTACACCAGGTAGATCATCAGACCGCTACGGTAGGTGTTTGATTACGGTAGAGGGTACTGTAGCCACAGTTCACCGGGTGGATCATTAGGACGAATAGTAGTTCTCTCCATTCTGCACACTCTTTCGCCACTCTAGCGGGTGAGTGTGCAGAATGGAGAGAACCAGACCAGAGATGACACAAATTCCTATAGGAGCGTTGACCCTTGTTCGCTCACGTTGAGATGCCTTTCACATGTTGGGTAATAATCACTAGACATTCACTTTGACAATTTATCCCAGAAGGATTCTCGAATTAGAAACTAGTACGTTGAATTCACTATCAGAACTGCACTCAAATCTGAATGTTGATGAATGAAGGAAATAATTCCAAAATATGTGATACTCATAATATTTAGAGTCCACTGCCAAAACGGGGGCGCGTGTGCATACGACACCGAGGATCCCTCGATCCACTCGTGCATCTGTCTGGTGGGAGTATACGAAGGAGACCGATGCGAGCGATTGGGTGAGTGGTACGATATGTGTGAGGCTACCGTATCCGAGAGGTTACTGTAGCTACCGCACCATGAGTAGATCACTAGTGGGGTCCCTCGATCCACTCGTGCATCTGTCTGGTGGGCGTGTATGAGGGAGAGAGATGCGAGCGATTGGGTGAGTGGTACGGTAGCCGAGAGGATACGGTAACATTGAGGCTACTGTAGCTACCGTACTCTGGGCAAAAACATATTAGTGGGTCCCTCCATTCACTCGTGCATGGCGAGAGATGCGAACGATTAGATAAGGGTTCAGAAGCAGAACTAAATCAAATGAAATAAACATCTATCTGTTGTAATTTATTTTCGTCCTCGAAAACCGACTTCACATTGCGGAAACGGTTCGCCGCCCTTTATGAAGTGTGCCTGAAACTTAACTCAAATCGCCCTGAATGTTTCGATTTCGATGACAGTCTGTAACTGCAATTCCGGACGTCAGATACATAAATGACAGGAGAAAGTCAGGGCTGATTCGCTATTTAGCACATTGTAATGAATTATTAAAATAAATAAACCAATTCTATAATGCTAATCGCAGTACCCGGGGCGGAGGACCCTGCCGCAGCCACGACCACTACTACCTCAACGACCACGACGACGCCCGAACCGACCACGCCTTCTGGTATTTTATTATTATTATTATTATTATTATAGCTGTGTTTCCCAAGAACCTCTGTGATTTACATATATGTATAATATATATAATAGTTTATCCGAGCACTTTTTCGTCTGACACTTCGAAGATAGAGTGTGCAGAATGGAGAGCGCGGCTATTCCATCCTGAATCAATCGATAATCCTCATCATCAGCGTACGAGCTGGAACGTCGGCGTCACGAGGAGCACCGGCTGAGGATCATGGAGGAGCGAAGGAAGCACGAGGAGGAGAGAACGAGGTGAGGGTTACGGTAGTCTTGAGTGTACGGTAGCTGTCGGGGGATCACCATTGTTCTAGAAATGAGAGGAAGAGCCGCTCTTTCCATTTTGCACACTCTCTCGTCGCTCTGCCACAACGTTTCAGCAGAATGGCGAGATTGGACATAGGGTCTCGAACGGAAAAGAAAGATTGCGCATCAAAAGAGCGAGCGGAGCCAAAGTAGCAATGCGTCGCGGCTCGCGTCACTCTCTCACTTTTGCCTTATCTCTAGTTTTTCTCTGCTTCTCTAACTCTTGTCCTCTCTCGAAACGCTGTGTCTGCTCGGCGAGAGATCAGGCTGAATTAAGATAACTAAATTATTTCTATCGCACATTTCGCATCTAGATAGTTTTCCTTCAACACGCTCAGCTGCACAGCGTTTTGCATATGGTAAGGTGAGCGAGAGAAGAGAGAGAGTAGTCAGGTGAATGGCGAGATAGTACGCGAAAGTGAGAGAGCACGAGAGTGGTCTCGACGGGAATTCGTTTTGGCTTGATGCCAGCAAAACGCCGTGCAGTTGAGTGTGGAGAATGGAGAGAATTCGCTTGCGGTCAGAAGATTTGGCGCGAATCTGAAGTTTCGCGAGGACTTTCGGGTTACGTTTCAGACCCGCAGTACAAGCGATAGGCGGGCTATCAACCCAATTTTCATATGTCGTTCATTTTGAAAAAAAATCATATCAACAAACACAACGTTTCTATCAGCAATTCCAATCTTTTCGAAAAAAATGTTTTCTTACAGATGCAGATTTATTCAAAATTCAAGGTCAGGGCCTGTTGAATGGTGATGCCGTTTCGGTTTTGGCTCTCTCCATTCTGCACACTGTCTCGTCTGTCTGACCGGCGAGACAGTGTGCAGAATGGAGAGAGCCAAAACCGAAACGACATCACTAGATTCGCTACTGTGGAACGATGGCTTTCCTCCAAGCATGGTTATCTCTTGTGCAAATTCTTCCCATTGCGCGCCAAGTTGTCGTACGATCTCGTCCCTATTTATTTATTTATTTAATTATTTTATTATTATTATTATTGCAGAATGGAGGAGGAGCGTCGGCGGTTGGTCGAGGAACGAGCGAGACAGGAGGAAGCGAGGAGGGCGGAGATGACAAATCGAGGTGGGTCGGAGTTACGGTAGGCTTGGATTACGGTAGGTTGGGTTACGGTAAATAAAGAGAAATGCGAGCCAGTAGTGAAGATGGTTAGGTTGCGGTAGTTTGGGTTACGGTAGCCGATGACTTTTGAGAGCCAGAGGTGAAGATGGTAAAGATCATTACGGTAGTTCGCGTTACTGTGAGCTAGGGATGGTCATGAGTATCTCCGGGATTACGGTAGCTGTCGGAGCTTCCTCCGTCACAGCTACTAGTTTTACCCCGAGTTGAATAGCTGCTCTCTCCATTCTGCACACTCTGATGTCTATCTGATCGAACAGAAGTTCGCAGAATGTAGAGCATCTGCGCATTGAGAATGATTTCGAGGGAGAATGATTTCGAAAATAAATAAATAAATAAATATTAATAATATTCAGGCCGGGAAGAGGAGGCCCGGCGCAGGACGGCCGAGGAGGAGCACAGGAAGCGAGTGGAGGAGGTGAGTAGTAGAGATGTGATTTCGGATGGGTGACAATAGCGCAAACGACATTTGCGCAACTCGACATAATTCGATTTCTAGACACCCTAGGATCCTAGAAAAGGTGTCAAAATAAAGAGGAAATTATGCTGATCAGAATGACACCTCCGCCAGGATCCTAGGGTGGGTAGAAATCGAATTATGTCGAGTTGCGCAAATGTCGTTTTGGTCGAGTTGCGCAAATGTCGTTTGCGCTATAGTCACCCATCCGTGATTTCGGTTATGGCTCTTTCCATTCTGCACACTATCTCGCCGGTCAGAGATACGAGAGAGTGTGCAGAATGGAGAGAGCTGAAAACCAAAACGACATCATTGGTGAGCAGTGAGGACACATCGGGGCATGGACCCTCCTCGTTTCGCATGCTCTCTCCCCGGTCAGAGAAACGAGAGAGCCGAGAGAATTGAGGGGAGGGATGCCGATTTGCCATCACTACGCAATAGTGTTGCCGGATCGATTTGTACCTCTCTCCTTTTCGCACACTAACGCGGCCGGTGAGATTTAGAGTGTGCAGAATGGAGAGAGCTACTAGTCGATCTGGTAACACACAACAGGGAATCTGGACATTGAATCATCACTAGGAAATCGAAGCAACACTTACTCTCTCGGCAATCATATTTTTTCCAATTCGCATATTGTGAAATAGATTGTTTTGAGTTTCAGAAGTTTCATGAAAGAAGTCGAAAGAATGAAAACTTAATTTTCCTTCGGCACCCGTAAAAAATAACCAAACTGATTTGAAGTCGATTCGAGACCGACTGCTCCTCAATTCGCGTGCTCTCTAGCTTCTCTGACCGGCTAAAGAGTGTGAAGAATGGAGAGAGCTGCTATTAGATAACGTACTTGTGATGACGTAACTATTTCCTGTCGATAACGCAATCCTCATCAGGAGCGTCGTCGTGATGACGAACGGCGTCAGACGGAGGAGCGACGCGCTCATGATGAGCGCAGACGGATGGAGGAGGAGGAGAGGAAGAGTGCGGAGGAGGAGAAGATGAGGACGGACAATCAGCAGAAGGTTCGCTCTCTGTTTCAATTCACTGTATAGCTGCCCCGTTTCGTTCTTTCGGGGCTGCCATGCAGTGTCTTCTTCATCATTTAATCATTGCTTACTCCTGATCAAACAGATAGCTCCTTTTATTCGGGTTAGCGACAAACGAGTCTAAATAAAGCATGGCTTCTTGAGAATCATACTAAGCCACCAGCAGAAGGGCGAAAGATCTTGACTGGTTACGGTAGGCAACTGGGTACGGTAGGTCACGACCCTGGTGCGGACGGACCTCAAGGGTTACGATGGAACCGAACAACTAAGCCAATATGTGTGGGATACTTTCACGAGACAGTAGGGGAGAAGAAACACGCTCGAGACTCCGCCCCTTTCTCTCACCTCTCCCACGGGTTTCCACCCCGTCGCGTGTAGAGAGCACCGCGTCTACGAGAAATCGCCTTTCGCTCTCAGCATCGGCTTTAACCTAGTATCTCAAGGTACGCTTGGGCTTCTGACCAGTTAACTCTGTGTTAGAGAACCATCAGTTTTTGGGCAGCTCTGCGGGGGATCTCCCGAGTGCAATATTAATGGAAAGTTTATTTTTTTGGGTAGTATTACATAAACAAAACGTTCCGGGCAAAATACAGCACTGTGACGAGCGCAGCGCGGCTGCGCGCAAATTTGTATTTCACTCTTCGCACATTGTTTTATTCAATTCTTGTGATGATTCTATGCTTATCAACTTTAAAATAATAAATAGTTATCAACTTTAAAATAATAAATAACTAATATTAACTAGTAGAAAACGCATTGAAAGTGATGTGCGCGCTCGCGGAGCACACACTTCTGTCGCGGAACGGAACGTTTTATTCCTAGTGTAGCACATTCAGACTTCCGTTTATAATAACCTCTCGCCAGTCTGACAGACGAGAGAGTGTGCTGAATGGAGAGCACAGAAACCCGAAATCTAATCCCTATGTCTGAACTGTAACGCAAATCTGAAATAGTGCAGACGCATAGTTCGGGAGGAGAGGCAGTTGTGAAGGGGCATATCGGAACACCCGACTCTTCTCATTTCGCGTGTCCCTTCACCGGACAGAGAAACAAGAGAAAACACGTAAATTGAGGAAAATCGAATGCCTATTTATCATCACTAGTGGCAAATAATATCCACAAGGTAGCAGCAAAAGATATTTGGAGATTATCGCGGCTATTAATGAGTCAAACTGCTGGTAGAACTAGGGATGTCGAACCGAATAGTGCTATCTCCACCCTCTCCATTCTGCACACTCTCTAGTCGGTTAGAGAAACGAGAATGCGTGCGGAATTGAGAGAGTAACTATTCGATCCGGCATGGCAAGGTAGTCGCGTGGACTTGAGGTAATCAGAATGGGGGAAAAGAATGGCAGATGACTCTTAATCCGCAAGAAAACTGAAAATCTCACAGTTTGGAGGAATTCTAATAATAATATACTTTTAAGGTCGAATCAGATGACCACCACGAGCCCACGCACAAACTCGACTACGACGAGTACGAAGATTCTCTGGACGGTGAGCGAAAATTACGGCAAAACAGTTGGGCCGAACCGGGAATCGAACCCGGGACCTCTCGCACCCGAAGCGAGAATCATACCTCTAGACCATCCGGCCACTAGAATAGAGCTCGTGTAGAGGGATAGAAGAGGGAGTGAAAGCGCACGCTTTTGCTTGCGCAATAGGGAGAAGTTAGGAGCGTGTGACATGTATTCATACAATTCGCAAGCATTGGCGAACATTTTTAATGGAATGTTCGTGTCATTCTTATGCATCCTCCCTTGTTATTAGTAGAAGTCAATCCTAGCGGTTCTGGAATGGAAGGTCATGTTCCGAGGCCTATTATTTTACTGTTCTACTCATCATCTCAATCTTCTCCGAAGTAGTCAAAACAAATGTTTAATAAAAAGTACTATATACCGTAACCTGGCGGATGCCGTAATCCTACCAAGCAACCATAGTAGTTAGTTTCTCGTTGTTCTAATCAAACTAAAATAAACGGCTCTCCTCAATTCGCGTGCTATTTCTTTCTTCTGACCGACGAGAGATCACGCAAAATTAGGAGAGTCGATGCCGATTTGTCATCACTAGACTTAATTAGCGATTGATTTTTGTAGATCAGCGTCTGGAGGAGGTGCCCGACGAGAAGAACACCGTCGACGATGAGGATGAGGACATCGACCAGGTGCAGTCATAGTTATATTTATTGTTAATATTTATTAAATTATTTTTATAAATTAATATTGTTATCAATGCAGGTGCAGTCGGCGGAGATGGCGAAGCCGGATGACGTCAACGATGATGATGATGAGGATGACATGGAGGAGGAAGCCGCCGTGACCACTCCGGTAGGCGATCTACCGTAATCTGGGGGTTACTGTAACCCTAATGCGATGGATAGTAGTGATGTCGGCTCGGTTCTCTATGCACACTCTCACGTATGTCTGACCAGAGAGATAGTGTGCAGAATGGAGAGAGTAAAAGTTGGCATAATCCACGGGCGACCGTAATCCTGCGCCGTATCCCTTAGCAATATCGTAGTTCGACGAATAACATAACTCAATGGATACGTCAGGGGGAAGATAATCATTATGAGTTTCTCTCCTATACTGTGTCAGATAACTGAAACTGCTACAATCGCTGAACACAAGTTGTTGCATTTTGATATGTTTCAATGCTAGTAGTTACGTTGTGAAAGTTGCGAGAAATTAATTCAGTTGTTGTTGCTGTTCGAAGAAAAACTAATCTCGGTGTCGATCGATTACCTTAACCTCTCCTATCGTTGCAGGAACCGACGAAGGCGGTGACCTACGAAGTCGAGGACGACTATGTCACCTCCACGACGCCCGCCCTGGAGCAGGAGGCGGTGAGAATAATGATCTTTGATCTTTGATCTCATTTTTGATCTTTGATCTCGGATTGTATAGGCCATCAACTGACGAAGGAGAGGCGGTAGGTCATTAACAGGGATTTTTGATTCAATAATCACCCCTCTCCATTCTGCACACTCCGATATAATGTGCGGATGGAAAGGAGATCAAGACTGATTCTTCATTCTTACGCCATTAGTCATGCGCCGAATTGATCTTTGAACTTTTGTCCGATACGCCGAGCAACAAATAATAATTCACGAAAACTCGGGATATGTTTCAAGCGCACTCTATCAACGATAGCAGGCTTACTACCCGATCCAATCCAATCATTGGCTCAAAAATTTCCAATTAACAAAACAACGGATCTTTGGTCTCAAAACTGATCTTTGATCTTTGGTCTCAAATCTGACCTTTGATCTCTCGCAGAAGCACAAAGTCGCTGGTGACGACTCTCGCATGTCCGGCGAGGACGACGACTACTGGGACCACACGCCGGTCGACGAGGACAAGGTCGACGCCGACGGCAACCAAGTGTGAGTGGTGCGCCGAGGGCGACGAATACCAATAGCTGATGTCCTGTCGAAAATGGCATTGCGTGTGCCTCTGAGTGCATTTCTCGAAGCCAACGATTCCAGGCTGCCCCCACTTGCCGGCTCCGGCGGCAGCACCGAGGACGTCGTGCGCGGTACCGAGATCGACGGGACCGGCCGCGTCGTTGGTGAGTTTTGACGGCGTGCCAGGATTCAATTTTGGCGCCAACTCCCTGATTTTCAGGGGTCTCCTCGCTGGACGAGGACGAGGAGGCGGAGCAGGACGGCGAGGACGGCTGGATGATGGTGAAGCGGAAGCAGGTACGGTGGCCGACATTTCCTAACAGCTGCCTTGTCGAAATTTGCATTGCGTGAGCCGAGGGGACGAATCCGCATTGCAGACCGCCTCGTCCTCCCCGCACGCGCTCCTCACCACACTCCTCGCCGCAGTCGTCGCTCGATGGGCGTTGTGAGAGCCTACCGTATGCCCCCACTGCCTACCGTATGATTAAGATACAGTGTCTTTCCGTTCCCGCACTAATCGATAATCAAAACAATACCCTATACTAATCACATCCTCGATCTCAAGTATGTAACCTGATTTTTCTCATTTTGTTCTACCCTACTCACACCGGTGGACTTGTATTGTGTAGCGTATTGTGTAGTAATTATTGCGAAGATGATCTTTAATCTTTGATCTTTGATCTTTGTCTTCGTTGTTGATCCGTTGTTCACCGTACCCCGTGTGCTACCCAGTTATTATGCATAATATTTAGCCAAATTATCCATCAATTAGCAGTCATTTACGTATCGTTCTAAAGTGCCTTCCCCCCCCCCTCTTTTTTCGCCATGTTTGCACCCCTCGATTCTCTCATCCCTTTCTCACTATGTTTTCTCTCGCGAGTTGCCCATTTGCCGCGATAAACTATACGTACTCAACGAGGGAAGGGCAACGCATCGGCCGCCATAGCTCAGTCGGTTAGAGCGTGGGTCTAATAAGCCCAAGGTCGCAGGTTCGACCCCTGCTGGCGGCAAGTAGTTTTGCAGTTTATCATATGACGAGAGATGGGCTTTATTGGTATCCTCATTACTTTCATTTATGTTTTTGCATCTGAAGAGGCAACATTATTTTTGATCTTTACCATTTTACTCACTCGTTTGTTCTGTTGAGCAATGGTAGTTGACGGATGTGGGATGATCATAGATCTTTGATCTACCTGATCTTTGATCTCTGTTCCCAACTGCGAAGCACCAACCTTGAGCCGGTCTAGTGTCGAGCTCATATCATCTGAGTTTCAGAAGTTTTAATGGTTCTACTCGCGAAAACTTCGATTTCGTACATCGTTTAGGATTCCAGCTCTCTCTATTGAGCACACTCTCTCGCCTTTCTATCCGACGAGAGAGTGTGCAGAAAGGAGAGAGCGGCACGGTATTTCGAGTACCCAGATTCGACTCGATCTTGTCGTCCAATTGCTGCAGTGGCGTGCCGGCTATGGCACTTCTCGACGCGGCTGATAAACTCCTCGCTGGCTCCTGGCACGCCTGAAGAAGGGTACGGTAGCCGGCTATTATCGATACATCTCCATTCTGCAAACTATCTCACCGGGGGAGCGATTGAGTGTGCGAAATAGAGAGCTAGTATTCGATTCGACAACACTACTGTGGACTACGGTAGTTGATAATCATCGCCTACCGTAATCCTTATAGATGCAAAATCGGAACGGACTTTCCCGATTCCGCAATATCTCCCGTCTGACAGATAACTTTCACAAATCATATAACGCCAAAAAATAGCAATCGCAAAGCTGCCAATGATCGCTGATATTTCTCTTCTTCCATGAGTGGCAGAAGGTATTACAAGATATTAATTATCTGCATTTGTATTATATTAGGCATTTTTTTAAAAAAATTAAAATTAAAATTATTTATCTATTTCTCGCATTTAAATGAATGTCCAAAGAATGAACGTGTTATTCAATCTCGATCATTTGCAAAACAAGATTATGGAAATGACAATTCGGTTCATTCATTCCATTCACTCTCTAGTTCTTCTCTCGCCCTGATCGGTAGACCCGCGCGCGCGGAATGACTTCTCCAGACACAGTAAGGATCTAAACAGTTGTGTAACCTACACTGAATGAGGAAGATTACGGTAGATACTAGGGTTACCGTATAGAGCTCGGTTTTACACTATTCGCGCAACTTTTTCCCTTCCTCTCTCTATCTTTAGCATAGCTGCGCTCAAATGTCCCTAGGGATTTCTAAGGACTCCTCTTAGTTGGCGGCGACCCGTCCTTCTTATAGGCGACGCGCGCTCTAGGCGCGACGGGTTAGAGCGAGCGAAGGGAGAGGAGAAAGGGTGGGCGGAGTCTGTAGAACGGGTCCCCGCTGAGATATCACGCGCAGGTATGATCTTTAGCTGCATTTCGCTCATCGACGTTCAAAGGTCAAAGGGAGTGAATGATCCTACGCTAACACGTGATAGGGCGAGAGGCAAGGTTGGCGAGAGGCGAGAGGCCAGTCAGACACCATGCCCATTAGGGGCGCGCGCCTTTCTCTACCTCTTGCAAAACATCACCTGCTGGCGGGAGTCGAACCTGCCTGTGTCGGCATGCCAGTCAGACACCATGCCCATTAGGGGCGCGTGCCTTTCTCTACCTCTTGCAAAACATCACCTGCTGGCGGGAGTCGAACCTGCCTGCGTCGGCATGCCAGTCAGACACCATGCCCATTATTGGTTATGGTGACTGACCGATGCCCGCTATATCGCCGGTTCGAGCCCCACGATCGAATATGTTTTGCAAGATCAAGGGGGGGGGGGGGGAGAGACACGTGGACCAATCAGGGAAGAGGTCAGCGAGATCAACACAACATGTTCTTTTTTTCGGCGACTCTTTTTTTTTCGGCGGAGGGGTGACAATTCCGCAAACGACATTTCCGCAAATGGATATTTTTCCGCAAACGACATTTCCGCAAGCGACAATTCCGCAAACGACATTTACGCAAATTAATTTTTTTCCGCAAACGACATTTCCGCAACTGATTTTTTTTCCGCAAACGAACTTTCCGCAAACGACATTTCCGCAACTCCAAACTACAACTACCGTAATCTTTCCATTTTTTCACAGACCTCAGTCTTTTTTGCTTTCTTTTCGTTTTTCATATCCTTTCTCGTGTTTAGTGTCGCCATTGCATCTAGTTTATGTGTGTTTGCACTGTCCAGACTTCAGGTATCAAGACGGACGTTAACTTCGGCGGCTGATCGAAGGCGGAATCCGCCAGGCCAGTTGCTTACAACTTACTAAACTTGAAGTGGGCTCAGATCTCGCTCTCTGTCGTTTATATTTGAGCGGAGAACCATTTATAGTTGTGCTAAGCATCTTTGTGAAGGTAGATTTCAAGTATATTTGTTGAAACGTGAGTGTAAAGGGGGTAGATCATGTTTTTTTTGATGTAGTTTACACGTTTGCTCAATCAACTAGTTCACTTTTGTGCTAGAAATGGTTGTTGAAGAACAGTTACTACTTCTAATTATGTATACTGAGGAGATTCGCGCCGTTCGACCGATTGTGAAGAGTACTGGACTCCTTCCTTCTTCTCAGGTCAGCGTTATCGATCCTGGTTCTCTTCCAATGCGCCTTGTTTCACGCGAGTTGGCTTGCTTTCTAGCTACTAATAATTATTAAATGCAGCCATATTCTAATCACGTGCAGGTTCTCATCCAATTGAGCTGATTTTGCATCTATTTCGTTGTGAAAGTACTAAACGAAACGGGCTTTCTTTATTGAAAGCGCCAATGATTAGCGTTGACACTCTGACTAATCTCGTTCGCTACTATCGACTTCATATCGGTGTCAGGAATGGAAGTCTCACTGATTCTGATTCTTCTCTAGTTGATAATTGCCAATATCACGTAGTTCTCACTCATTCATTTTACTACTCGTTCATTGAGTGATTCACTTTCACATCAGAGGCGATGGCGAGGCGGTCACTTCTCTACCCCTCTCTCTTCCCTAATCGCTCCACAATAGAAGGTGAGCATCGCCTCAATACCTTACCTATAATATTCACAAAACTTTATAGTTGTTAGGCCAAGTTTTCGATGTATTTGCTTCCTATCGATATGCCACTGGTTACGGTAGCTACTCCAATGCGAGATAAGTCAATTTCTGATACCGTACTTTGTAGCCCGCTCATTATTAGTGAATGTTTCTACTTCATCACACGTTTACTGTGTTGCTTGACAGGTCCGCTAGCGGCGAACAATGAGGCCTCTTCAAGGAGGGACCCGATTTCGGTGAATCAGATATGGTTTTCTTCTTCATTTTTTTTGTTTAATCTAGTTGAAAAACGGGGGAGGAAGCAATGCCTAGAAATTTAGAACGGGGTGGAACTGAAACGGATATTACCTTGGGTAGATCAAAGGACTTTGGAACTAGCTACAGTAATTCACAAAAAAAGGATACGAAAGAAGAACTAATAATTTAGCAGTGAATTATATTATCGAAGTATAGAAGGGATTAGGTCGAAAATATCGTGAGAACTTGATGCTTTGTGGTAAAGTTTCAGTGTCTCTTCTTCGTGACGTCTACGGCGGACGCAAAAACATCGACAGGAACGAGTTAATTTTTATTCACTATTAACATCATGAGTGGAGATGAGGAGGAGTAGCAGGATGGAGTATGAAGTGGAGAAGCTGCAGGAGTTTGTGTGCACGACAAGTATTAGATGAAAGGCTGAAATGTATACAGATTCCTTGTTACACGAACACGATTATGTATCTTTCGTCGTCTCGTGGCCCCTTAATAAAATTATTTCACTACTGTAGTCAATGATTACTGTATTCGAGTAGTATAGTATATCGACAGCCCATTCACTACCCATCTCTCACTCTCCACATGATTGCTAATCTAACATCAGGGGCGGGTCTAATTTTCCACACAATCCGCTCCCATCTTTGCCATTCCCTCTTACTGCTTCTCTTCTATCGCATCTGAAGCGCTATTGTATCAGGATACTGTAGCCAGCGATCTACCATCTCGCACCACCCGCCGTCATTCCATGCTATCATTTCGTAATTCCTTTTTTCGTTCTCATTTATCTTCATGCGGTAGTATTCAAAACACACCCCGACCGCTAGATCACTATTATTATGCAATGGCTGAGTACATGGGTTACTGTATCTGGATGCTGCAGCTACGCAGGAGTGATATACTGGCTCATCCGCATTCATTTCGCAGTAGTAGCGCGAAATCAGCAGGTTACCGTAATTCTAGATTTGCTGCGAGATTCGAGAGAAGGAAACATCCAGGGCTTAAAAACGCCAAACATACCCTTTTTATTTTCCGCCAGCTGAGCTGAAAATTTTCGCAAACTGACCAAAAGTGCAGAGTACTGTATCAAGGATATCGTTTACAAGCGTCAGTGATCTACCTTCTTACCCCCTCGCCATTTCTATCAAATCCTGGCTCTTTCTCTCATCACAAAACCCGATCTATCAACATTCTACCAAAATAACGATCGATATTCGGCTCATCCAACATTACAGTAGCATTGTGATCTTTCAGAGAATCAAACACCAGCCCATCGACCCCCCAATAAAAATATGACGAAAAGCAAGTTCGAAAGAAAATTGCATCATTATCTTCTATTGTCGAAACACAAAAATCCCAGTCTATCGCATCAGCGCTGAACCTAATGTTGAACTATGCTGAACCTAATGGCGAGAATGTAGTTCAGTTACTCGTTCAACCGCCGCTCTCCTATCCCCCTCGTTCTATATAATACTGAAGCATCGATTATTTACTGTGGCGGGCACACTAATTGCTACGATATATGAGTACCGTAACCAAACGATCACGACCTATCCATTTAATGATATTTAATCGAATCATAATCACCCCGTTTATAGCCCTGTTATCATTTTCCCCTGCCAATAGTTTTCCCTAAAAAGACTACTGTAGCAAACAGTTTCTAATCTATTTACCGATTATCGTTTTTCTTCAGCTCTAATTTCCCACCTATCTATATTTACAACAATCCTATCAACTTTTCTTAATTATTGTAATAAATTGTTACCTGATGCTAATAGTGAATAAAAATTAACTCGTTCCTGTCGATGTTGTTGCGTCCGCCGTAGACGTCACGAAGAAGAGACACTGAAACTTTACCACAAAGCATCAAGTTCTCACGATATTTTCGACCTAATCCCTTCTATACTTCGATAATATAATTCACTGCTAAATTATTAGTTCTTCTTTCGTATCCTTTTTTTGTGAATTACTGTAGCTAGTTCCAAAGTCCTTTGATCTACCCAAGGTAATATCCGTTTCAGTTCCACCCCGTTCTAAATTTCTAGGCATTGCTTCCTCCCCCGTTTTTCAACTAGATTAAACAAAAAAAATGAAGAAGAAAACCATATCTGATTCACCGAAATCGGGTCCCTCCTTGAAGAGGCCTCATTGTTCGCCGCTAGCGGACCTGTCAAGCAACACAGTAAACGTGTGATGAAGTAGAAACATTCACTAATAATGAGCGGGCTACAAAGTACGGTATCAGAAATTGACTTATCTCGCATTGGAGTAGCTACCGTAACCAGTGGCATATCGATAGGAAGCAAATACATCGAAAACTTGGCCTAACAACTATAAAGTTTTGTGAATATTATAGGTAAGGTATTGAGGCGAGGCTCACCTTCTATTGTGGAGCGATTAGGGAAGAGAGAGGGGTAGAGAAGTGACCGCCTCGCGATCGCCTCTGATGTGAAAGTGAATCACTCAATGAACGAGTAGTAAAATGTATGAGTGAGAACTACGTGATATTGGCAATTATTGACTAGAGAAGAATCAGAATCAGTGAGACTTCCATTCCTGACACCGATATGAAGTCGATAGTAGCGAACGAGATTAGTCAGAGTGTCAACGCTAATCATTGGCGCTTTCAATAAAGAAAGCCCGTTTCGTTTAGTACTTTCACAACGAAATAGATGCAAAATCAGTTCAATTGGATGAGAACCTGCACGTGATTAGAATATGGCTGCATTTAATAATTATTAGTAGCTAGAAAGCAAGCCAACTCGCGTGAAACAAGGCGCATTGGAAGAGAACCAGGATCGATAACGCTGACCTGAGAAGAAGGAAGGAGTCCAGTACTCTTCACAATCGGTCGAACGGCGCGAATCTCCTCAGTATACATAATTAGAAGTAGTAACTGTTCTTCAACAACCATTTCTAGCACAAAAGTGAACTAGTTGATTGAGCAAACGTGTAAACTACATCAAAAATACATGATCTACCCCCTTTACACCCACGTTTCAACAAATATAGTTGAAATCTACCTTCACAAAGATGCTTAGCACAACTATAAATGGTTCTCCGCTCAAATATAAACGACAGAGAGCGAGATCTGAGCCCTACTCACTCACTTTTACGTTTGGTAAGTTTAAATAACTGGCCTGCAGCTTCCGCCGCGTATTCTGCTTATCCAATAACACCCGCGGAAATGCAGAGCCTGTGAAATCAATGTAAATGGGTGTTAATGAGTTCAAGAACGCAAAGCAGGAGCAACAAAGGAAAAAGCTGGAGAAAGAAGACTTGCGTCTGTTACACACGATTTTCGAATTATATTATTTTATTTAGCTTTAAAAAAAGGTGACAAATGCTTCTACAGTCCTGCACACTATATTATAAAGAGGAAACGGCCGAAAATAAGCTATCGAACAGTCACTTCAAGTTTAGTAAGTTGTAAGCAACTGGCCTGGCGGATTCCGCCTTCGATCAGCCGCCGAAGTTAACGTCCGTCTTGATACGTGAAGTCTGGACAGTGCAAACACACATAAACTAGATGCAATGGCGACACTAAACACGAGAAAGGATATGAAAAACGAAAAGAAAGCAAAAAAGACTGAGGTCTGTGAAAAAATGGAAAGATTACGGTAGTTGTAGTTTGGAGTTGCGGAAATGTCGTTTTGGTCGAGTTGCGGAAATGTCGTTTGCGGAAAAAAAATCAGTTGCGGAAATGTCGTTTGCGGAATTGTCGCAAATGCCAATTTGCGGAAATGTCGTTTGCGGGAATTTGCGGGAATGTCTTTTGCAGAATTGTCGAATATGCCCATTTGCGGAAATGTCGTTGCGGAATTGTCGCCCCTCCGAAAAGAGAGTCTAACGATGCGGAGCCGAGCTGCAACCATACTATCACCGTACTCATTTCTCTCCATTTTGCACACTATCTCGCCTATCAGAGAAACGAGAGAGTGTGCTGAATGGAGAGAGTGGCAAACCGAAACGACGCCAGTACTCATCACTCATTGATTCATTTGCAGACCCCCGAGGGCGAATACAATCGATTCGCCGCCGTTCTCAGCAGCCGAGCCTACAGTATGAAAGGATACTGTAAGAAGGACGAGGTATACCGTAGTTGCTGCCCCTCTTTAGTCTGATATTCTAAACAACAGGCCTCCACTATCGCATTTTTCGGCAATATGTTCAAGGACAATCCGAATCCGCCCCCGTACTTCGACTGCAATATGGTATTTCAATACAGTAGTATGTAGTCTGTAGTCTGTAGTCTGTAGTATGTAGTCTAGTCTGTAGTAAATACAGTAGTCTGGACTACGGTATTTCCCTTCATATCTGGAAATTCATTGATGTCGTTTGCAATACGAGAAGACCTAATTCATTTGAACTACGGTAAGATATTTGAGGGCGGTAGATCAAATGATCGACATACTCCAGAGTTGATGCCCTCCACGTTGTCGCTGGTATCATGAACAGCAGTCCTGTGATGAGACACAAAATATTTGACGACAAGGTATACGATAGTTCTGCTGGGTTACGGTAGATAACATAATCGTTTTAGGGCGATTGCAGTATCGTCATGAGAATGGTTGATATTTGCCAACAATCAAAGAATGCAGAGTGAGAACTCGAATCGGTGACCAAAGATCAATCGATGTTCAGATTGATCGAAGTATCTCACACCTCCTTCCGCCTAATAATGGAATGTTGCGAAGAATGCAGAGAAAAAGTCAAACGCTTTGGTTATCTGAGGGACATTCTCAAGGTGAACTTTCTTAGAGTGATAGGGCGAAACAATATTGCGCATCTCAGAGATTCAATCATTTCTCTACCGTATCCCTATTCGATGTTTCATGGTTCAGAAAGTTCATTCTCCCAATGGAAATTGGAGGATATCAGGTATCGCTCACTTCTATTTGGTTACTGTATCTATCATATCAGTATTTATGTATTTTAATATTTTATTTTAATATTAAAATAGCTGATATGTATCTTGATCGATACTGAAGAGCTTGTGTCCTTGTAGTGCTAGGGGAATTGGAGGGTGACTTCACTTAGACGTTTATCGGGCGAGGGAGGCAATAGAACAACGGTGGGAGATGCCCGACTTTTCGGACTGCATTGCGGAACTGTTCCGACTACTCAGCTGACTGAGTGACGAACATTCATAGATTACGAGAGGTGTGTTTGCCTCCTCGTACTGCTTCTCGGTCAACAGAGGTTCTGCCTCATTGACCGGCTGAGAAACTCTCCGTCTTATTGGCTTGATCGCGCGTCTTGCGCTCGCCCGTCTTGGACTGCCATGCGTGTTCTTCCTGGCACGTCTCGTGGCACGCTCCCTGCACTTGGACGCGCGACTTTTCGCGCTTGCCCGTCTTTTCGGACTCATTGGGGTCGTTGACTTTCGACTCATAGGGGTCGTTTCCATTCCAATGCCAGTGAGGAGTCTTGAGTATGCTCTTCTCTCTGCTTTTCCACCCACTCTCCATCGGGAATCTGTCCTCACGGGAGCACTTGAGCTCCTGAATGCGCGACTCATTCGCGTTCATTCTCACACGAGAGTTCTTTTGATTCCCGAGGTATTCTTAGCAATTTCGTCATCATTTCGATTGCTGTTATGAGCACTTTGCTCAGTGCCTCGGTCGTCTTCTCGCCCTGCTTGGCAATTTCATCACCGCGTGTCATACTCGCACTTTCGATTTGTGACGAAATCGAAAATCGGGCAGCACTTCGTGCGCGACGGGGAAATCTGCCACTTGAGTACCGGTCTTATCGGTTGCTCAAGCAGGTTCACAACACACTGGAGCAACCGCAATTCAGTCTTTCCAGAGTGACCGGAAACTCGGTCAATCACCACTCACGGGTCGACCGGTAACTCGGTCTTCCCAATCAGCAAACAAGAAACACAAGAAAAGATGATAAAAATTAACCTTTTTACGAGTCCGAGTTTTCCTGATCGCCACTGATATGTATCTTGATCGATACTGAAGAGCTTGTGTCCTTGTAGTGCGAGGGGAATTGGAGGGTGACTTCACTTAGACGTTTATCGGGCGAGGGAGGCAATAGAACAACGGTGGGAGATGCCCGGTAGGAGAGCGCGGGGCGACGACTACTCGGGTCGGGGTCGAGAGAGAGACTACGTCATGACTAGACGAGGGAGCGAGACCCGACTGGGAGTCTCCTCGAAATAGGCGAGGGGAATACATACGGTATTCCCTTACTATGAGGGGAAAGCGTGACAAGAGAAACTGCATTCAAATGACGCCGCGTGGGCAGGTTGACGAATACTTACAGTATACTGGGATTTGAATGGGCCACGAGTTCAAGTGGGTCAGACTTGTTACTGGGTATTTACTATTCGTGTATATAATTAATATGGAGTATAATTACTATACAACAATAGCGAATAATAATCTTGTGTAATTGCTTCATAACTGAAATTTGCAGTGGGAGTACGCGGGCCTATTCGCCGTGATCGCTCGTCGTCTGGTTCACTTTCAACGAGATTCTGGTGTTATGGAGGTTTGTGTACGGTAGAGTATCGCTGATCGGTGATCGCACGGCGTTTTGCATGGGGTGAGCGAGAGAGGAGAGAGCGGTCAGGGGAATGGCGAGAGAGCATGCAAATACGAGAGAGTGCACAAAGGTTTCACAACGAAAGCTCACTTGGCGTTTTGCCAGGATTCCATTCGCGGTCTTCTGTTGAGCGAGAATAGTAGAGAGACTGGCTGGGAGAGGAAGGCAGCGGAGACATGGTGTGCATCGGTGCTGAAGGAACCGGGACAAATCGACCGCCTTCAATCCGCGATCGGTAGAAGAGACAGCCTCGACAAGTTGGTGCATCCACCTTTGACTCTATACTAGTGATGTCGATTCGGTTTTCGACTCCTCATTCTGCATACTATCTCGTTTCTCTGAATGGCGAGGGAGTGTGCAGAATGGAGAGAGCCACAACCAAAATTGCATCACTATTCCATACCATTTCATTAAAGCCCCATTCTCGATCTTCTCACGTGCATCGATCGTCATGGTATTCGTATTACACCATTTGACTTACCGTATCCCCCTCTCTCTCCCTTTGACCTACCGTATCCCCCCTCTCTCTCCCTTTGACCTACCGTATCCCCCCTCTCTCTCCCTTTGACCTACCGTATCCCCCCTCTCTCTCCCTTTGACCTACCGTATCCCCCCTCTCTCTCCCTTTGACCTACCGTATCCCCCCTCTCTCTCCCTTTGCCCTACCGTATCCCCCCTCTCTCTCCCTTTGACCTACCGTATCCCCCCTCTCTCTCCCTTTGACCTACCGTATCCCCCCTCTCTCTCCCTTTGACCTACCGTATCCCCCCTCTCTCTCCCTTTGACCTACCGTATCCCCCCTCTCTCTCCCTTTGACCTACCGTATTCCCCCTCTCTCTCCCTTTGACCTACCGTATCCCCCCTCTCTCTCCCTTTGACCGACCGTTTCCCCCTTCTCTCTCCCTTTGACCTACCGTATCCCCCCCTCTCTCTCCCTTTGACCTACCGTATCCCCCCCTCTCTCTCCCTTTGACCTACCGTATCCCCCCTCTCTCTCCCTTTGACCTACCGTATCCCCCCTCTCTCTCCCTTTGACCTACCGTATCCCCCCTCTCTCTCCCTTTGACCTACCGTATCCCCCCTCTCTCTCCCTTTGACCTACCGTATCCCCCCTCTCTCTCCCTTTGACCTACCGTATCCCCCCTCTCTCTCCCTTTGACCTACCGTATTCCCCCTCTCTCTCCCTTTGACCTACCGTATCCCCCCTCTCTCTCCCTTTGACCGACCGTTTCCCCCTTCTCTCTCCCTTTGACCTACCGTATCCCCCCCTCTCTCTCCCTTTGACCTACCGTATCCCCCCCTCTCTCTCCCTTTGACCTACCGTATCCCCCCTCTCTCTCCCTTTGACCTACCGTATCCCCCCTCTCTCTCCCTTTGACCTACCGTATCCCCCCTCTCTCTCCCTTTGACCTACCGTATCCCCCCTCTCTCTCCCTTTGACCTACCGTATCCCCCCTCTCTCCCTTTGCCCTACCGTATCCCCCCTCTCTCTCCCTTTGACCTACCGTATCCCCCCTCCCTCTCCCTTTGACCTACCGTATCCCCCCTCTCTCTCCCTTTGACCTACCGTATCCCCCCTCTCTCTCCCTTTGACCTACCGTATCCCCCCTCTCTCTCCCTTTGACCTACCGTATTCCCCCTCTCTCTCCCTTTGACCTACCGTATCCCCCCTCTCTCTCCCTTTGACCGACCGTTTCCCCCTTCTCTCTCCCTTTGACCTACCGTATCCCCCCCTCTCTCTCCCTTTGACCTACCGTATCCCCCCCTCTCTCTCCCTTTGACCTACCGTATCCCCCCTCTCTCTCCCTTTGACCTACCGTATCCCCCCTCTCTCTCCCTTTGACCTACCGTATCCCCCCTCTCTCTCCCTTTGACCTACCGTATCCCCCCTCTCTCTCCCTTTGACCTACCGTATCCCCCCTCTCTCCCTTTGACCTACCGTATCCCCCCTCTCTCTCCCTTTGACCGACCGTTTCCCCCCTCTCTCTCCCTTTGACCGACCGTTTCCCCCTTCTCTCTCCCTTTGACCGACCGTATCCCCCCCTCTCTCTCCCTTTGACCTACCGTTTCCCCCCCTCTCTCTCCCTTTGACCTACCGTATCCCCCCCTCTCTCTCCCTTTGACCTACCGTATCCCCCCCTCTCTCTCCCTTTGACCTACCGTATCCCCCCTCTCTCTCCCTTTGACCTACCGTATCCCCCCTCTCTCTCCCTTTGACCTACCGTATCCCCCCTCTCTCTCCCTTTGACCTACCGTATCCCCCCTCTCTCTCCCTTTGACCTACCGTATCCCCCCTCTCTCTCCCTTTGACCTACCGTATCCCCCCTCTCTCTCCCTTTGACCTACCGTATCCCCCCTCTCTCTCCCTTTGACCTACCGTATCCCCCTCTCTCTCCCTTTGACCTACCGTATCCCCAATCTCTCTCCCTTTGACCTACCGTATCCCCAATCTCTCTCCCTTTGACCTACCGTATCCCCCCCCTCTCTCCCTTTGACCTACCGTATCCCCCCCCTCTCTCCCTTTGACCTACCGTATCCCCCCCTCTCTCCCTTTGACCTACCGTATCCCCCCTCTCTCCCTTTGACCTACCGTATCCCCCTCTCTCTCCCTTTGACCTACCGTATCCCCCCTCTCTCTCCCTTTGACCTACCGTATCCCCCCTCTCTCTCCCTTTGACCTACCGTATCCCCCTCTCTCTCCCTTTGCCCTACCGTATCCCCCCTCTCTCTCCCTTTGACCTACCGTATCCCCCCTCTCTCTCCCTTTGACCTACCGTATCCCCCCTCTCTCTCCCTTTGACCTACCGTATCCCCCCTCTCTCTCCCTTTGACCTACCGTATCCCCCTCTCTCTCCCTTTGACCTACCGTATCCCCAATCTCTCTCCCTTTGACCTACCGTATCCCCCCCTCTCTCCCTTTGACCTACCGTATCCCCCCCCTCTCTCCCTTTGACCTACCGTATCCCCCCCCCTCTCTCCCTTTGACCTACCGTATCCCCCCCTCTCTCCCTTTGACCTACCGTATCCCCCCTCTCTCCCTTTGACCTACCGTATCCCCCTCTCTCTCCCTTTGACCTACCGTATCCCCCCTCTCTCTCCCTTTGACCGACCGTATCCCCCCCTCTCTCTCCCTTTGACCTACCGTATCCCCCCTCTCTCTCCCTTTGACCTACCGTATCCCCCCTCTCTCTCCCTTTGACCGACCGTATCCCCCCTCTCTCTCCCTTTGACCTACCGTATCCCCCCTCTCTCTCCCTTTGACCTACCGTATCCCCCTCTCTCTCCCTTTGACCTACCGTATCCCCCTCTCTCTCCCTTTGACCTACCGTATCCCCCCTCTCTCTCCCTTTGACCTACCGTATCCCCCCTCTCTCTCCCTTTGACCTACCGTATTCCCCCTCTCTCTCCCTTTGACCTACCCTATCCCCCCTCTCTCTCCCTTTGACCGACCGTTTCCCCCTTCTCTCTCCCTTTGACCTACCGTATCCCCCCCTCTCTCCCCCTTTGACCTACCGTATTCCCCTCTCTCCCCCTTTGACCTACCGTATCCCCCCTCTCTCTCCCTTTGACCTACCGTATCCCCCCTCTCTCTCCCTTTGACCTACCGTATCCCCCCTCTCTCTCCCTTTGACCTACCGTATCCCCCCTCTCTCCCTTTGACCTACCGTATCCCCCCTCTCTCTCCCTTTGACCTACCGTATCCCCCCTCTCTCTCCCTTTGACCTACCGTATCCCCCCTCTCTCTCCCTTTGACCGACCGTATCCCCCCCTCTCTCTCCCTTTGACCGACCGTATCCCCCCCTCTCTCTCCCTTTGACCTACCGTATCCCCCCCTCTCTCTCCCTTTGACCTACCGTATCCCCCCCTCTCTCTCCCTTTGACCTACCGTATCCCCCCTCTCTCTCCCTTTGACCTACCGTATCCCCCCTCTCTCTCCCTTTGACCTACCGTATCCCCCCTCTCTCTCCCTTTGACCTACCGTATCCCATCCCCCTCCCTCTCTCCCTTTGACCTACCGTATCCCCCCTCTCTCTCCCTTTGACCTACCGTATCCCCCTCTCTCTCCCTTTGACCTACCGTATCCCCAATCTCTCTCCCTTTGACCTACCGTATCCCCCCCTCTCTCCCTTTGACCTACCGTATCCCCCCTCTCTCTCCCTTTGACCTACCGTATCCCCCCTCTCTCTCCCTTTGACCTACCGTATCCCCCCTCTCTCTCCCTTTGACCTACCGTATCCCCCCTCTCTCTCCCTTTGACCTACCGTATCCCCCCTCTCTCTCCCTTTGACCTACCGTATCCCCCCCCTCTCTCCCTTTGACCTACCGTATCCCCCTCCCTCTCTCCCTTTGACCTACCGTATCCCATCCCCCTCCCTCTCTTTCTTTGACCTACCGTATCCCCCCTCTCTCTCCCTTTGACCTACCGTATCCCCCTCCCTCTCTCCCTTTGACCTACCGTATCCCCCCTCTCTCTCCCTTTGACCTACCGTATCCCCCCTCTCTCTCCCTTTGACCTACCGTATCCCCCCTCTCTCTCCCTTTGACCTACCGTATCCCCCCTCTCTCTCCCTTTGACCTACCGTATCCCCCCTCTCTCTCCCTTTGACCTACCGTATCCCCCCCTCTCTCCCTTTGACCTACCGTATCCCCCCTCTCTCTCCCTTTGACCTACCGTATCCCCCCTCTCTCTCCCTTTGACCTACCGTATCCCCCCTCTCTCTCCCTTTGACCTACCGTATCCCCCCTCTCTCTCCCTTTGACCTACCGTATCCCCCCCTCTCTCTCCCTTTGACCTACCGTATCCCCCCTCTCTCTCCCTTTGACCTACCGTATCCCCCCTCTCTCTCCCTTTGACCTACCGTATCCCCCCTCTCTCTCCCTTTGACCTACCGTATCCCCCCTCTCTCCCCCTTTGACCTACCGTATTCCCCTCTCTCCCCCTTTGACCTACCGTATCCCCCCTCTCTCCCCCTTTGACCTACCGTATTCCCCTCTCTCCCCCTTTGACCGACCGTATCCCCCCCTCTCTCTCCCTTTGACCGACCGTATTCCCCTCTCTCCCCCTTTGACCTACCGTATCCCCCCTCTCTCCCCCTTTGACCTACCGTATCCCCCCCTCTCTCTCCCTTTGACCTACCGTATCCCCCCTCTCTCTCCCTTTGACCTACCGTATCCCCCCTCTCTCTCCCTTTGACCTACCGTATCCCCCCTCTCTCTCCCTTTGACCTACCGTATCCCATCCCCCTCCCTCTCTCCCTTTGACCTACCGTATCCCCCCTCTCTCTCCCTTTGACCTACCGTATCCCCCTCTCTCTCCCTTTGACCTACCGTATCCCCAATCTCTCTCCCTTTGACCTACCGTATCCCCCCCTCTCTCCCTTTGACCTACCGTATCCCCCCTCTCTCTCCCTTTGACCTACCGTATCCCCCCTCTCTCTCCCTTTGACCTACCGTATCCCCCCTCTCTCTCCCTTTGACCTACCGTATCCCCCCTCTCTCTCCCTTTGACCTACCGTATCCCCCCTCTCTCTCCCTTTGACCTACCGTATCCCCCCCCTCTCTCCCTTTGACCTACCGTATCCCCCTCCCTCTCTCCCTTTGACCTACCGTATCCCATCCCCCTCCCTCTCTTTCTTTGACCTACCGTATCCCCCCTCTCTCTCCCTTTGACCTACCGTATCCCCCTCCCTCTCTCCCTTTGACCTACCGTATCCCCCCTCTCTCTCCCTTTGACCTACCGTATCCCCCCTCTCTCTCCCTTTGACCTACCGTATCCCCCCTCTCTCTCCCTTTGACCTACCGTATCCCCCCTCTCTCTCCCTTTGACCTACCGTATCCCCCCTCTCTCTCCCTTTGACCTACCGTATCCCCCCCTCTCTCCCTTTGACCTACCGTATCCCCCCTCTCTCTCCCTTTGACCTACCGTATCCCCCCTCTCTCTCCCTTTGACCTACCGTATCCCCCCTCTCTCTCCCTTTGACCTACCGTATCCCCCCTCTCTCTCCCTTTGACCTACCGTATCCCCCCCTCTCTCTCCCTTTGACCTACCGTATCCCCCCTCTCTCTCCCTTTGACCTACCGTATCCCCCCTCTCTCTCCCTTTGACCTACCGTATCCCCCCTCTCTCTCCCTTTGACCTACCGTATCCCCCCTCTCTCCCTTTGACCTACCGTATCCCCCCTCTCTCTCCCTTTGACCTACCGTATCCCCCCTCTCTCTCCCTTTGACCTACCGTATCCCCCCTCTCTCTCCCTTTGACCGACCGTATCCCCCCCTCTCTCTCCCTTTGACCGACCGTATCCCCCCCTCTCTCTCCCTTTGACCTACCGTATCCCCCCCTCTCTCTCCCTTTGACCTACCGTATCCCCCCCTCTCTCTCCCTTTGACCTACCGTATCCCCCCCTCTCTCCCTTTGACCTACCGTATCCCCCCTCTCTCTCCCTTTGACCTACCGTATCCCCCCTCTCCCTCCCTTTGACCCACCGTATCCTCCCTCTCTCCCCCTTTGACCTACCGTATTCCCCTCTCTCCCCCTTTGACCTACCGTATCCCCCCCTCTCTCCCTTTGACCTACCGTATCCCCCCTCTCTCTCCCTTTGACCTACCGTATCCCCCCTCTCTCTCCCTTTGACCTACCGTATCCCCCCTCTCTCTCCCTTTGACCTACCGTATCCCCCCTCTCTCTCCCTTTGACCTACCGTATCCCCCCTCTCTCCCCCTTTGACCTACCGTATTCCCCTCTCTCCCCCTTTGACCTACCGTATTCTCCTCTCTCCCCCTTTGACCTACCGTATTCCCCTCTCTCCCCCTTTGACCTACCGTATTCCCCTCTCTCCCCCTTTGACCTACCGTATTCCCCTCTCTCCCCCTTTGACCTACCGTATCCCCCCTCTCTCCCCCTTTGACCTACCGTACACCCTTTCTCTCTCAGCCAACGACAACCAGAAGAAGCGGATGATCAACTTTGACAGATTCAAGGCGCAGATGGTCAGTTTCAGTCTTACTGGAACTTGGAGGAGATGCTAATCGACCGTCGGGGACATAGCTCAGTGGTTAGAGCATCTGTCCAACTTGCGGAAGGTCATTGGTTCGAATCCTTCTCTCTCCAGTACATTTTGTCCCCTGAGTTTGAGGGATTGAGGTAGTCCCTTCACAGGCTCAGCGTCGCGTCTCGGACACCATGTTCTGTAGAACACTTTCCATTCACCAATCGAACGGACGGTCCCACACGATTGATATCCTGCTGAAGGTATCGATTGGCAGGACCTACAGTATTTCATGTAATTCTCTTCAGAATCCAGAAATGATCGAACGATGCAAGCGCATTCTGATTGGTTCGAGGAGCGAAAGGGACTGCGAACAGGAGGATAGTCTAGTCTGCTTACTAGGGTTGGCTAAACGGTTGCGGTATTGCGGTACCGAGACGCGAGGGAGAGCGAATGCGGTACCGCATTAGAGACGTGATACCGCATTCCCTCTCTCTCTCACTTCTTCATAAGAATTAAGCGCGCGCTAGGATCGCCGGGTTTGGGAGAGGAGGGAGAGCTGCATTAGAGGGGGCGGAGTTTCGCGCGGGGAAGAGCGTCTCTATGCTAATGCGGTACCGCATTGAGAGGAGCGCGCAATGCGGTACCGAAAACACCGAATTGCCAACCCTACTGCCTACCGTAACCCATTGGGTCATCCCTCAGGTGTGCGGCCTTCTCACAGATGTCATCGGGAAGCTGATAGAAGATGGTCGAGGTTCGGACATGCAAGTCTTCCTCGGTTACGGTAGGTGTACTGACAGTTACGGTAACATAAAACGGACTTGTTCAGGAGTGCTCAGATCTCTCATCCTCTTCACTAGCAAAAACGATGGAAATGACTGGATCGTGAACAACACGCGTGAGGTAATGGATCTTTAATCTTTGATCTTTGATCTGTCGGTTCGGTATCAGGTTCTCCTCAAAATACTTGCTATCCGTCCGGAATGGTGGCCAGAGATTCAGAAGGTGAAAATGTGACAACAACTTGTTTATTTATAAGATTAAAGATTCATCCGATGGCTATCACCCGACCTTATTAGTGACATAAATTGTGCTTTGCAGGCTGGCGGTGGCGCGCCTCCACTCAATCTGGCTGTGAGAGCAATCAAGTCTGCCGACTATGTTCTGATGGAAGAAGAGTCGATGGAATTCTAAAGAAGTTCCCCTTACTCGCACTACCAAGAACAATTAATAAACAAATCATAAATTCGCACCTATGACTACAACAAACACAATAAACCAAATATAGATAACTTTCAAAATAATAAAATAAAATCACTTGATATTTGCCCTCGGGAGATCCCCCGCAGAGCTGCCCAAAAACTGATGATTCTCTAACACAGAGCGAACTGGTCAGAAGCAAAGCGTACCTTGAGATACTGGGTTAAAACCGATGCTGAGGGCGAAAGGCGATTTCTCGTAGACGCGGTGCTCTCTACACGAAGCGGGGTGGAAACCCGCGGGGGGGGGGGCGAGACAAAGGGGCGGAGTCTCGCGCACTTCTTTATTCTCTCGCTGTATTCATTCGTGACAGTCTGCCACACTTGGTTGTGATGTCAAATCGGAACCTGACTCTCCTCGTTTTCCGTTTTCTCTCGCCGGTCAGAGAAACGAAAGTCGGGATTCGATTCGTCACTAGCTCACCTTGACTTCAGCTTTGACATTGTCAGGCGTGGCAGATTCCTGGGCGATTGCTTCTGGACCCTTCTTACTGTATGAACTCACCATCCGTAAAATCGATAATCAGACCGCCTACCGTATCCTTCTCCTGACCCAGTCCTTGATGCTCTGTAGCATAGAGCAGGGACAGCCGCAGCAAAGCGTGCTGGAAAGAGTTGCTAGATCGTAGGGATGAAAGTTCAGTTTTGCTCTCTCCATTCTGCACACTATATAGCCGGTCAGAGAAACGAGAGAGTGTGCAGAATGAATAGGGTAGAAAACCGAAACGGCATCACTAGTGGCTATCTCCATTCTGCACACATTTCCTGATGGTCCCGCAGCTCTTTGCCGTCAATAGGAATACGCTAGGATAGCGTTTCGGCAAGAGTGTGCAGAATGGAGAGAGAGTCCAATCTCCAGACTTTAAACTAGCGTTTCCGGATTGAATAGTTAATCTCTCCTTTCTGCACACTCTGTCGTTTCTCTGACGGCGAGATAGTGTGTAGAATGGAGAGATCCAAAACCGAATTTTTATCCATACTTCATAATGACCTGATCAATTTCCTGCATGCGCTCTGTTCCATTGCATTCAGAGATTTGTCCGAGCTACTTGCCGATTTCGAAATTCCATCCAAACTTCGCTCCGTTCCTTCCAGAACTCTGCGCTGATCTCGCACCTCCTAAACACGCGCAATCCTACGACCCAGCGAACTACCGTACTCTCGCCTCTCTCCATTCTGCACACTAGTTTTTTCTCCGGCGGGTGTGCTGAGTGGAGAGAGCGAGAACCTATCGTACCCTGTTAGTTTCGTTTACATCGACCTCAGCACCGTGTAAGGTCGTTTTGCCCTCTGTGATTGCGTCCACAGTTTGCCGCATTTTTCTGGTAGGATACTGCCGTAATCTTACCGTATCCAACTCACTTCTCTATCTCTTTCGCGCAGTCTTCACTAGTTTTCATCATCTTTACGTGAAATAAGTGATCAAAAGATCTTCATGTCCCCTTTTATACTGTGCCAATCCAATCACATCGATGAGCATATTTACTCAATTCATTCAATGAAATCTGGTTTATTGCACAGGGGAACGCGAAAACAGACGTTCGGAGAATGGATAAAATACATAAATCGATGATCGAGTCGAAACAAATCAGGCATCAGAGGCGGGCACGATAGGTCAAGAGGCGAATACGGTATAATCGGAAATGGACCTACAGTAGGGGGTTAAGGTGGGAGCGGCTTCTGTCTTGCGCTCGGCAAGATCGGCTTTCATCTCATCCGAGAGAGTATTGTAGATGGGCAACGCCTGGAGCGAACAGGTTCAAGGAGACATGAGATTTATTTGAAATATTGGAACATTAAAACAATATTTTACTGTAAGAAAATATTCCGTTTCACACGTTACCGACCATTCCGGTACGTCCCAGCGGTTCGCTGGGGCACGCGTCGCGTACCTCCCCTCCCAGTGAATAAAACGTTCCGTGCTCCACTGCAATTTTTTTAATTCTAATTATGAAATAAACGGTACATTTCATTTGCTGAGTACTTGAATCTTACAATAAATAGTACCTCGATTGCCACGAAGTCCTTGACCGTCTTGAGCAACCCGAGGTATCGCATCTGGAAATTTCAGCATGCGGTTGAAACCAGGGGTAAATATGTTCCACACTCCTCATCTCTCAGGATATCTCACCAAAGACAAGAGAGCATGATGAATGAGGAGTGCGGAGATTTTTGGCAGACCCCAAACACATGCAACTTCGCAAACCTTCAGTCCGAAGAGTTTGTAGTCATCGGCGATTTTGAGCATCTCAATTCTGGTGAAGACGTAACAGCAATCCATTAGGCCTTTCTCCACTTGATCCATCACCCACTGAAAATACGCAGGAATCGCATAAATAATAAGAAAAAGTGATGCACGGCGTTCTACTGGCAAAACGCCAAGTGAACTTTCTTGGTGAGACCATTGAACATGCTCTCGCGCCATTCCCCTGACCGCTCTCTCTTCTCTCGCTCACCCCATGCAAAACGCCGTGTGATGTCGTTTCGGTTTTCAACTATGAGATAGTGTGAGGAATGGAGCCGAAACCGACATTACACCACTAACAGGAAACATTTGCTGTGTTCGGATATGCGCTGAGCACTTACTTGGATCTGGAATCGGTCTCCGAGCTTGAGCAAAGACTGAACGACGTCAACGATACATCGCGCATCACTCACGGTCTTCAAATCTGGAAAAAAGAGTGCAAATAAATAAATTAATTATTTTTAAACCGGCTTCGCCTCTATCATAAACCGGAACTCGAGCCGGGATCGTCCCCAAACACCCCTGCACAATTCGGCTTGGCAGGTACGTCATTAGAATGATACAATTGCCTAAAGAGACTCGAATGAGACATGCAAATCTCTTCCGACTAGTGATGACAAAACGGGAAAAACTCTCCTCAATCAGCCTGCTCTCTCGTCGGTCAGAGCAACGAGAGAGAGAGAGTACGCGAAATGAGGAGAGTCGGATGCCAATTCGTCATTATTGTAAGATTCAAAAACGCAGTTAGTGTTCTACGGCGTTTAGAGAGCGGACAAAACGTTACGCTCGAAACAAATTAATGAGGAGGAGGTGGGCGGAGTTTGCCGATGCCGCACACAAAAACGCGTATGTGCGCGTTTGAAAGCTGTTGGCCAGATGTTCATGACCGTGTATTCGTGAAACGGAATATTTTCTTACAGTACTATTCGCTCACCCAAGATCGTCCTGCTGGAAGGAAGCATGAATCGCAGGAGCTGGAGGAACTCCTGGAATTGAGCAATCAAGAGGAAGAAACGATGATAAAGACTAGGGATGCAATTTCGGTTTCGGCGCTCTCCCCATTCAGCACATTATCTCGTCGGTTAGACGAGTGAGAGAGTGTGCTGAATGGAGAGCGCACTAGTGAGGCAGTTTCGCTTTTCGACTCTCCTGTCACTGCATACTCTCGTTGCTCTGGACCGGCGAGATAGTGTGCGGAATGGAGAGAGAGCTCTATTCGATCCGGGCAACTCCAATGGCGATTCACCTTTGGATCGACCTCCTTCAGCTCGAATTCCTTCTTGCTCGAGTCCGCGAAATCGCCGTAGAACAACGAGTAGAAGAAGGGAGTAGTCAGAGAGCCTCTGCAACACGGCGTTTTACATGGGGGGGGCGAGAGAAAAGAGAAGCGGTCAGGGGAATTGCGAGAGAGCATGCAAATGCAAGAGAGCGTGCGATGGTCTCACCACGAATGCTCACTTGGCATTTTGCCAGCAGAACGTCGTGCATGCAAATCGGAAACGGCATAACCCACATTTACAGCCAAGATTATCCAAATTTGTCAAAATTTCCAGCAATGTCCCCGGGAATCATTAACAAAGAGATGAATTCGAGAATAGAATACTGCTGACATACCGTCTTGCTGACGTGGAACTTCTCTCCGTCGATGATAAGTGTCGCGTCGTGACGGGGGTAGGTCGGATCAGTGAAGTCGATACGAGGAGAAAGCCTGCAATATGTCACTCACCAGCCGCATTCGCCCCGACTACGTCGAGGGAACCCCACTGGCTGGGTTCGGCGCTTCGATAGTGGTGACCGGAACAAACCAAAAAAGGAAAGAACCACGGGTGCTCAAAATGACCAAATAATATCATTAAAACACAAGGGAGTGCGGAGGACCAATGAACGCGAGGGGCGGGACTTGGCAAATTTCCCAACTTGCGTTGCGGTCACGCAACGCGTTTTCCTCTCGGCGTTCCTCCATTTTGAACTTTCGCGCGCATGTTCAGATACGGTTTTAGCTATTCCCCTTGCTCATCTTGGCAAAATGCCAGCCCGAATTCACCGCCGTTTTTAATGACTGGTCTTGAGCACCCGTGAGAACGACCATACTGAACAGACCAAGAGACACACAGACGTTTGCACGTTATATAGGTGTATAGATTATTGTTGTATAAGATCATCATTATGCGAATCTCACCTGACTCCCTTCATGCTGGTGATGGAGAAGTGAATTTCGACGGTGACCTTATCGTCTTTGATGAGTCCCTTTAAGACGGCATCTCGGTAATTTGCAAGCATTTTGGCCCCTGCCCGGACACGTTTCTCTAGCAATGAGAATCAGAAGCCCATGCTAGGGTGCTGGAAGGGTCTTGGTACCATAATGCACAAACCATGACTTATTTGTTGTTACAGCCGTGGCACAGGGAGAAACATGATTTTCAAGGTAAAATGGTCGAAAAATCAAATTTTCACAACCGATCGAGATAGACCCAATTTCTTTTTTGCGTTAATTTAGGGGTGCCCTGGGGGTCTGAAATAACTGTTCTGATCGATTACTGCTCATTGAGAAATTTACTTTTTTGACATCATGTTTCGCTTTTTTTGACCAAGTTGCCGATTTCTACCAGCGAAAACTACCAGCGATCACTATATACGTTTTGTAGCCCGTGCAATTCTGCATCGAAAAATCCTAAAGTGGGATTCAGCGAGCGATGATAAATTTGTCATTTATTAGATTAATGCCAAAAAATGCTCGATTTCGACTGTTTTTCGATCGTAACTTTTTTCTTTAATGATCTAATGAGCTCTAACACCCAAATTCGAATTCTACACAAAAAGATACGTCGGAATAAAATATGATCAGATTTTTCCGAGATGCAAATTTTTCCACTTTTTTCATGACCATGGTCATTTTTTGGTAAAAAAAGTCGACATCTCAGAACTATTTGACTATAAATGTTTCCGACGTATTTTTACCCGTAGATGTCGAAATTTCATACTAGAGCTCACCAAAATGCAAAAGAAAAAAGTTACACTCCAAAAACTTAAAGTTTTTGAATTTTAGCACATAACTTTTTTTCTTTTGCATTTTGGTGAGCTCTAGTATGAAATTTCGACATCTACGGGTAAAAATACGTCGGAAACATTTATAGTCAAATAGTTCGGAGATGTCGACTTTTTTTACCAAAAAATGACCATGGTCATGAAAAAAGTGGAAAAATTTGCATCTCGGAAAAATCTGATCATATTTTATTCCGACGTATCTTTTTGTGTAGAATTCGAATTTGGGTGTTAGAGCTCATTAGATCATTAAAGAAAAAAGTTACGATCGAAAAACGGTCGAAATCGAGCATTTTTTGGCGTTAATCTAATAAATGACAAATTTATCATCGATCGCTGAATCCCACTTTAGGATTTTTCGATGCAGAATTGCACGGGCTACAAAACGTATATAGTGATCGCTGGTAGTTTTGGCGAAAATCGGCAACTTGGTCAAAAAAAGCGAAACATGATGTCAAAAAAGTGAATTTCTCAATGAGCAGTAATCGATCAGAACAGTTATTTCAGACCCCAAGGGCACCCCTAAATTAACGCAAAAAAGAAATTGGGTCTATCTAGATCGGTTGTGAAAATTTGATTTTTCGACCATTTTACCTTGAAAATCATGTTTCTCCCTGTGCCACGGCTGTAATAACAAATAAGTCATGGTTTGTGCATTATGGTACCAAGACCCTTCCAGCACCCTAGCATGGGCTTCTGATTCTCATTGCTAGAGAAACGTGTCCGGGGGGTGGTCTCAAATTACCGAGATGCCGTCTTAATAAGGTCAGTTCAAGAACATCAATCTGTTCGATCAAACTCATTAATGATCAAGCTTCCAAGGCAAAATATTAGGGCTGTAAATTCAGTTTTGGCTCGTTCCATGTAGCACAAGAAACGAGCCGGTAAGAGAAACGAGAGAGTGTGCAGAATGGAGAGAGAGAGGCGAAACCCGACATCACTACAAATAATTTATAAGATACTCCAATTCTCACCTTGTCTCCATCGATCACATCTTCCCATGCCCAGTTCATATCACATTCAAAATGATTCCTGTCGAACACTGCGGTACGCTGCAATATCACAATTGTTTCAGAGGCATGAGGAGAGCGGACATAGGCTCTTGAAATGAGAGAAAGATTGCGCATCAAAGAAACGAGGCACAGTACTCTCTCATTTTTGAATTATCTCTGGTTTTTCCCTATTTAGAAAAGAAACTTGTCCGTTTTCGAAACGCAGTGAATTATCGCAGGCACCAAGGCCGGCAAACGACGCACGCTGGAGGTGGCGGTTTTGTTCGGCGAGTAGGAGCTGACGAGCATAAACTCAGCCGTCACTCCGATGCTCCACGCCGAATCCTGATCGAATAGACTCGAGGCCGAGTGAGAGCTGCTTTCCCTCCTCGGTTCGTCGAACATTCGCCATCCTCAAAGCCAAACATCGTGACATGTGATAACAAATCTGCATCCGACTCTCCTCATTTCGTGTACTCTCTCGCCGGTCAGAGAGATGCGAGAGCATGCGAATTGAGGAGAGTCGGATGCCGAGTTGCCCTCACTAATCGTGACGCAACAATGCAAGTCTGCTCAAAAGCTCTCCTATTCTCGTGCGCACGCTTCCACCATCCGTTCACTCTCCTCACTCTCTCCGAAAATTCTTCTCATCGAATGGCACATCAAACAGTATTTTCCGCTGATCTAGACATGCGCTAGAAATGAGACAAACTCGAGTTCTTTTTTTGAAGTTGTTCAACTGACTAGTGTACTATCATTCAAAAAAATCATGTCCTTTGGTCCTAATCTACTGTACTCAAATTCTTGACTGGCCGTGCCCAGCCCTGATAGAAGGATTACTGACCACTGCACTCCTCCCACTTCAATCTTAGGCGATTCGACTAATTCCTCGTCCAGCGTAGAGACCTTATCGACCTCGAATCGAATGACGCCCGACTTGGCATTGTCGTTGAGGTAGCTCATGACTGGAAATGATTGGAAATGATTAGTCCAAGATATCAGGCTTTGTATTAATTTAAAAAGTAGAATAGGGCAGGTGTCCTCAAAAGTCGATCTTTCACAGGAGCGTCCATATGAGAATTCCATATGAGTGAGAGAATTGCTATTTTTCCACGATATTTACTGTAAGAAAATATTCCGTTTCACGAACACGATCATGAACACCTGGCCAACAGCTTTCAAACGCGCACATACGCATTTTTGTGTGCGGCATCGGCAAACTCCGCCCACCTCCTCCTCCCAATCATTAATTTGTTTCGAGCGTAACGTTTTGTCCGCTCTCTAAACGCCGTAGAACACTAACTGCGTTTTTGAATCTTACAATAAAAGCTTGCTTCATAATTCAAACACACATCACGCTTCGAACAGTATCAATATTCCCGACTTCTTCCCATGAAGACCAGGAGGAGACTCTTTGAGAGTTGCGTCACCTCTACCGTACTCTACGGATGTGAAGTATGGGCCTTGCGATCGAGCGACAAGGAGAGGCTGTGTGTGACCCAACGGAAGATGGAGCGGAAAATGGTCGGAGTTTCGCTAAGGGATCGTTGGAGAAACGAACGCGTGCGAGGGATCACGAAACTGCGCGATTGGAACCAAGAAGGACTGAAACGGAAGGCGCGCTGGGCACTCAAAGTGCGAAGCTTGGATACGGATCAGTGGAGCCGCGCGACTACTGTCTGGACGCCCTACAACTGGACTCGCCCCTCGGGCAAGCCAAGAGTGCGCTGGAGAGATGACTTGACGCGAGCTATTGGCAAAAACTGGTGGAATACAACCCGTGATGACTACCAGCGACTCATCCTCATCTGAGCACCCTAATTGCCTGATATGATAAATTGAATTGAATTGAATTGAAAGCCCGCCGCCGTTCGAGTCACTACCTATTTTGTTCCCTCCACTGTCTTGTCACTATACATTCCATACAAACTCTGTTCAGTCACCAAATATTTCGCTCTCCCTCTGTCCTGTCACTACATACTTTTGGTCCGGATACTGAGAAAGTATGCATGAGATTCGACAACCCATCAACAGCCACTACTCACCCTTTCCAATCACATCGATAAGCATATTTATTACCGTCTTTCAATCAAATCCGGCCGTATTGCACTGGCGACGCTAAATTCGTCGAAAGTATTATAATTAGAAAATTCAAGTCTGTAAAATAGATAAAAATCGATAATCTAGTCTCAAATGGAGAAAAAATTAATAATCGATAGTGGAAAGAAGCGAATACGGTGGACAGACGAATATATTACAGTCACCTATTATGTCACAACCATTGTACAGAGGTCGTAGACAAGAGACGGCATTGGGACAGGTTCAGGTAGGTCAGGAGGGGGATACGGTAGGGCAGGAGGATACGGTAGGAGGGACGGGGAATCGATCGATCGACGGCCTCACTTCTTCTACTTCTCGGCAGGCGTGTATCCCATCAGTTTCTTCATCTGAAAAAAATGTGAGCGTAATTGATAATTTTACAGTTCACCGGGTTTCACTACAGGGAACATTACAGTAACCATCCTTTATCCAGCTACTGTATACTCCTACTGGATATGGACCTTGCCTTTCTCCATTCCGCACACTCTCTTGTCCTGTCAGCGAG
The DNA here is from genome assembly GCA_036245825.1 of Pristionchus entomophagus. Classification (NCBI taxonomy): domain Eukaryota; kingdom Metazoa; phylum Nematoda; class Chromadorea; order Rhabditida; family Neodiplogasteridae; genus Pristionchus; species Pristionchus entomophagus. The sequence continues at coordinate 2,669,418 of BTSX01000003.1, forward strand.
ACAGTGTGCAGGATGGAGAGAGCAGATTCACCACCCTCCCCTAACAGAGATATTCTGAGATTCTGCATGAACCTCAGACCCCTCATTTACAAAATGTTCAAACTGCTTCGATTCCAACCAAACTTTGGCAATAGATGTCCCATAGGCCAAAGAGTTTTCATTTTTATCCCTCACACGGGCATTACCGATTGGTTCACCAGTTCATCCAACTGATTATAGCAACCGTGAAACGCTAGTACGACACGTGTGTCAATTTCATGGCACGGTTACCGTTCCTCACTACACCATAATTCTGAAAATTACCGTACCCAGAATGTCGTCAATCTGCTGGTCCATGGCCTCCCATCGGGTTCCCTTGATGGCGGTTCTCGACTCACGTCGGTTCAGCATTATCCAAAAATTGCATTAGGCAGAAAATAGTTTCGCAACCCATTTCTGCAGAGGTTCCACTTAGCGTGAAAGCTGAGAGAGGGGAGGAGAGAGGCGATTTCATGCCCTCGATGCTCTCTACGCAAGACGGGTTAGAAAAAGCGACGAGAGACAAGGGGAGATCGAGAGAGCGTTAGTGAATCTCGCCATCGGTGCCGTAGTGTGGGTTTTCAATTACGAGGCTCCGGCTACCCCACTAATGTAGCTCAACCGACATGGACTGCTCAGAGAGCGTCGAGCTCATGCCACCAGAGCGGAATGGCGTCGCCTGAATAACAAATTATAAATTTTTAACACTGTTTGGCTTTATTTTTATTTATTTTTATTCGTATGACCAACTCGATCAGTATCCACGATCAGTTAGCGAGGTGATCGAGGCAACTAGAAAGAGCACGGAGACTGCACTAGAATAATACGATGGACATTGGGAGAGCCGGCTCGTTTCCGTTTCACTCTCCTCATTTATGCGCTGAGATGCCATGGTGCTAGTGTTCATTCGATGCATATGATCAAATGAACATTTCCACTAATCTCCTCCATTGCCCTTTTCCCGTTTCATCCGCTAATCATGTTCTCATCGGTGGGCAGATATCCAATGAAGCATCCTCTCTAGGGCTGGCAAATTGTGTCCGAAACAACCGATCCCCTCGCGAGTTTTCAGACAAGAAAGACCCGAAATGAGAATACTCTCTCGCCTCTCGGACACTATTGTGTCCCAGAATGAAATTTCTTTGTTTAAAATTTTAATTTGGGACACAATGGTGTCTGAGACACAATAGTATCCCAAAATTTGGGACACTCGAGTGTCGCAGACAGTCCATTGGACACAAATTGCCAGCCCTAATCCTCTCACATCCTCTCACTAGCGAAATACAAAATCGCAATAATTCTTATTAATCGCTATAACAATACATAGAGAAAATGCTACCCTGCGCTTGGTTGTTTCACGTGCCACTTATAAATTCTCGGCTAATGCATGATCTAATCGATGGCCGGATCCTGAGCTGCAAAAATATTTATTGATCCACTTATTTTGGAAATTTTCAAAAGCGCCTCCTACAACTTCTCACACACCCCGCGCATTATCGCTTCACCCGCTACTCATCTGCGCATGGCGGATATTCCCTCTAATTGTGTCCTAATATTTATTCATTACGCTTCGCTTATAGAATCGAGCATGCTGAATCTGACAGCAACGAAGAAAAGATATAAAATGAATAATATAACAAAATATAGCGATTTCTCAAAATCTCAGATTGACTGTCCACCTACCGTAATCATTTCTATAGAGTTAGCGCAACGTTATTACTGGAAATGCTTGATTCTATTTTAAAACATTTAAACAATATTTTTATTTATTTTTCGGTATGTCAGTTTGAGAACTATCGAATGTGGGTATTCGTTAGCCAAGATGTGCTGTCTTCGAAGCCGCTAAAGGCTACTTCCGAGTCACAGCAACTACCCGATTTCACTATTAAGAGCGACTCTGTAATTTTTTTTACCCTTTCGGCCGATTTCCGGACATGCCGCGAGGATTTTCGATTCAGACCTCCATACGCATACCATGGAGGCATTTTGGATACTTGTTTACAAAAATGGCCAAATTAGGGCGCTGCGTCTAGAAACCGGCGCGTCAGGTGGGCGCCAAGTTTGGAAATTGGTTTTTCATATTTTCTCAACCGGACAGGTTGGAATCAAAATTTCTTTTGCATCATCATAGACATGTCGAGAGTGGATGGAAACACTATACAGATCTGATTCAGATCGATTAAAAATTAATTTTCGCGATGTCGAAAATCGTTTTTTCGACACATTGACTCACTTTTGCCACCCGCACGATGAAGCCCATGCAATTCTGCATCGAACGGTATACAGCATAAATCAACCCACTTTTTCAGAACCCGCGAAAAATTGTTGAGAAAGCAAAAAATCCTCGATTTCGTCCATATTTTGACCACAACTTTTTTCTTTCGTGTATTCATGAGCTCTAATGCCGAAATTCGGATTCTACACGCGAAACTACGTCAGATAAACCTAAAGTCAGATTTTTCTGATATTCAAAATTTTTCAACTTTACCATGACCCCGGGGTCGAGGTCACTTTTTGGGTAAAAAAATCAAAATCTGACATTGTCTGATGATAAGCTTATGTGATTTATTTATGTGCGTAGATTTTGAATTTGATAGCGAGAGCTCACGAAAACGAGAAAGAAAAAAGTTATGCTAGACAATCCGTAAAGTAGTCGATATTTTAAGTTTTTCGTCGATAACTTTTTTCTTTCCCGTTTTCGTGAGCCCTAGCTAACAAATTCGAAATCTACGCACCCAAAATACATCACATAAGCTTATCATCAGACAATATCAGTTTTTGATTTTTTTACCCAAAAGTGACCTCGACCCCGGGGTAATGGTAAAGTTGAAAAATTTTGAATCTCAGAAAAATCTGACTTTATGTTTTTCTGGTGTAGTTTTGCGCGTAGAATCCGAATTTGGGTATTACAGCTTATGAAAACTTGGAAAAAAAATCGTGGTCAGAAAATGGACGAAATCGAGGATATTTTGGTTTCTGAACAATTTTTCGCGGGTTCTGAAAAAGTGGGTTGATTCGTGCTGTATACCGTTCGATGCAGAATTGCATGGGCTTCATCGTTCGATAGGTGGCTGTGCGCCCCCCTCGCGAAAAGTGAGTCAATGTGTCGAAAAAACGATTTTCGACATCGCGAAAATTAATTTTTAATCGATCTGAATCAGATCTGTATAGTGTTTCCATCCACTCTCGACATGTCTATGATGATGCAAAATAAATTTTGATTCCAACCTGTCCGGTTGAGAAGATATGAAAAACCGATTTTCAAACTTGGCGCCCACCTGGCGCGCCGGTTTCTAGACGCGGCGCCCTAATTTGGCCATTTTTGTAAACAAGTACCCAACTTGCATCCATGGTATGCGTATGGAGGTCTGAATCGAAAATCCTCGCGGCATGTCCGGCCAGGTGTAAAAAAATTCAGAGTTGCACTCTTAATAAAGTCCGCAGGACCCACATCACAAGCTGTGAAAGGCTAATAAGAACGGCATCGAAAGATAACGACGCTGCATACCTGAGAATGCGAAAAATAGCAATTTTATTGCTTCGGAGCAAGAAAACTATGTTTCCGAGTGGCATTTGAGGCACGAATGTATGTCTGTTGCATAGCCTTCACCCCCGCGAAATTTCCATGAAGTGGGTTAACGACGGCATCGCGTTTGAAAGAGTCAGTTGATCAAAAACGATTTCTGAAATAGTGCCCTCTTTGTACCCAACCACTTCTGTCATTAATTCGAAGGCGCCTCCAACAAATGTTAACCTCACCAAGCGCATTATCGTTATACTCAACTCGTCACCGGCTGCAGATGGACTAGTAGACCAGCGCATGACAATAGAAAATTACAAATTCTTATTTCGCATGCATTTCAATTTCATTTTGTGCTTTGTTTCATAGGCTAATCATTTATTCGCGATTGGTGCTTGCTATGATTTACAGCCGCTATCCACCATATACACAAATAAGAGTCCTGCGATATAACTTCCACACAGCACGATACATTGTCGCTTCACAAACTACTTATCCACTAATAGGTGGATCATCACACTAATAATATGTGCGCAATCGCCATTGAAATCACCAATCTCGCCTGGTTATGCCAGGAATTTCTAGTTTCTCGCAAGCTGCGCATCTATGTTTCATCATCAATTGAAAGATTTTCAAACGCCTAGGAGCAAAAGTATCATGGAAAAATCTTCCAAAAAAATTTCAAAAACTATCAACATAACGCGCTTGCCCCTTCATACCGCTGCTTCTATGCTTATAAAATTGCATTCAAATCAACTAATTTCACATCGCGTATCTTCGTTTCGCCACTATCTCAAAGCGTTCGTTACAACTAGGAGCACATATTGAATCAGCTCCTTCCGCTGCTTCGCCACTTATTCTCATTTTCCCCCGCATCGACCATCTAAGTTTCACCAACTACTCATAACCATTCTAAACCGCTTGTACAGCATTATGAGGATTCAATCCATTCTAAAATAAACCAATTTTACAATTCCATCGCTCTGTTGATTTCATCCCACCCCGCGCGTTCTCGTTTCACCATCTTCTCAAAGCCTTTCGAAAGCCGATGTACAACAGTAACCGATCGGGTTCAGGTTCCAATAAATCCTATTTTACTCGCCCTTTCCATCTCATCTCTAAACTGGAAGGATGGCCTGATTTTCAGTACGGCGCTCACCATTCTGCACGCCGCCTCGTAAGTCAGACAGACAAGAGAGTGTGCAGAATGGAGAGAGCAGAAAACCGACACGACACTCACTTGTCCACGTCCTTGTAGAACTGCTTGTAGCGCCAGAGATGCACGGTCTGATCCTGCGTGCGACCGTAGCCCACAGTCCACGAGTCGACCAGCTCCAATGAGCGACTGGAAAAAATAGTGTAACTTAAATGTAATTTGTAAAAACAATTGTTTATTAGAAAGTGAATGTAAATGTAATTTGTAAAAACAATTGTTTATCATGCATGGATCATAGTTTCTCCACCTGTAATGTCATATCCACCCACTGCGACACCGAACCGCCATCCCACATTCGATTACTACGAAAATGTAGCTGCTTGTTTGCACTGCCTCATGTTTTGTTGAGAAACCTCTGGCGTTCGTAACGTCATTAACCACCATCGAACTATCATAATTACACACTGCAACCACAGAACGCCAGAAACACTATACCGAATTTAATAATTCTATAATATTTTTTATAGAAAAAAAATTAGACTGGTTAGTGAAAGAGTGTGCTAAATGGAGAGAGAGACGGTCTGCTCACCTTCTCGGACGCCTTGACGTACCCGCATAAAAAATCGTGACCTCTCTATTTTGATTTAAAAGAAAAAACAATACGATCACATTTTATGGTCGGTTTTTGAGAAATCTCAAACACTCAGCTATGCGATAGTAGCTCTGTTTCTATGGCCCAATGATGACGTAGAAAACACCCATCCCGGATTCTTAAGAATTGAATTTTTTTCGCCCGTGGCGCTTGGCCATTTCAATGTCAACTGACATTCTTGCAAATCTCACGATGCAATGATAGCGTGGGCTTCGATTGCAAACAATTTTCTAAAATGCAAACACCTGTCAAGAGTTACTCGTCAGCATCTTCCATATGATTGCCTAGTGATGACGAAATATCGTCATTACATACTGATCTGATGACGCAACTCATTAGAGAACTCGTAGCAAATTCACATCCACGTTAATTAGTAATTGCCTAATCAAACTTGAAGTGACTCTTTTCGCAAACTCTCTCGCTTTCCAGACAATGTACAAAATGGAGCAATCTATTATTGCTTTACTCACTGGAGAACTCGTAGACGTACTAGCCGGCGGAGAGGAGCGAGGAGTGCGACTGCTTCTGGGCGCCCTCGGCGTTGAAGGACTGTCAATTACTTAAGGCTTTCAACTCTCTTCCTTCGGGACACTATCTCGTCTGTCGGATAAGCGAGAGAGTGTGCGGAATGCAGAGAGCCATGAGGAGGATGAGAATGAGGCTGGTGAAATCCCGAGAATTCTGGCTTTTTGATCCATTGTTGCAGTTATTTTTAAGATAAAGGAAAACCACAGAGATAATGCAATTTCTCCTGTTCGCACTATCATAATCACCTAATACAACAACAAACCACCGGGTGCAATTCGATCAAATCTAACAAAGCTTGTAAGACGATTTTCGCTACTATTGATTTATTTCTTCATCAATGATCATAAAATTAAGCCAAATCGATGCCGTAGTAACAAATAACTAGCAAAAAATATTTATTCAAATAAACAATAAATTATATTAATTGATACCATAATTATTCTCCTCACCTGTCCCACTAGCAGCTTGCTCATCCGAGTCTGCGGACGGGGAGGCGGAGTTATCTGGAATAAAAATGCTTTAAAAAATAAAAGGAAAATATGAAAATATTCTTTAAAAAAAGAATAATTACAATGAATCGAGGAAAGAGAAAAAAGCGCGTGAGCAAAAAAACAGAAGCATATGCATGCACTCACCGAAATGATCGACAACTCGAATCTTCAAGAAGAAGTTTGCACTAGAGTGAGAAGATGGACATTGGGAGAGCCGGCTCGTTTCCGTTTCACTCTCCTCATTTATGCGCTGAGATACCATGGTGCTAGTGTTCATTCGATGCATATGATCAAATGAACATTTCCACTAATCTCCCACATCGCCCTTTTCCCGTTTCATCCGCTAATCATGTTCTCATCGGTGGGCAGATATCTAATAAATCATCCCACTGGCGAAATACAAAACAGTCTTATTAATCGCAATACAAATACATACAGTAATTATACCCTGTACTTGGTTGTTTCATGTGCCACTTCTTAATGATCGGTAAATGCATGATCTAATCTATGACCGGATCCTGAGTTACAAAAATATTCAATGATCCACTTATTTTGGAAATTTTCGAAAGTGCCTCCTACAACTTCTCACACGCACCGCGCATTGACGCTTCACCCGCTACTCATCTGCACACGGTGGATACTCGCTCTGATAGAAGGACGTTCGGAAATCCCAAAACACAAAACAATTTCAGCTGGTCAAATTCTCAAACAAAATTTTCAACATTGCCCTTTTCCGTTTCACAACCTGCTCATCGTCTTCGGACCATCTAGGCGTAATGATCTTGATGAGCAATCGGTCAGAATACCCTACACAACTTATCCCCGAATGTGCGAATCTTTTTCTGTTTCTGGCCAGATTGCGACCGCGCATATTGAAATGAGAGAAGTGGAATGGAAATCGAGAAAGGAGAGGAGGAGAAAGCAATCCCAGAATTGTCTGGGCTAGTATCCAAAGGATTGTTCAATGGACTATGCGCTCGTTGTGCTTGACGCTCCATTCCCCTGGTCTGTTAGACTAAATTGGCACAATGCACTTTGCTGTTTCACCCGCAACTCAACTGTTCGCTGGAAGGAGGATTCTAATCGATCGATATGTCCGAACAAATTCCCCAAACTCTAATCTCACATAATACGCAGCTTCTGTAAAGGCAACTGTTCCCAATAGAGTTCGAAAGACGGATCAATGTCTCTCCATTGCGCACACTCTCTCGACTGGTAGAGTGTTTCCACAAACTCCAATATCAAACAACACACAGATTCGCTGCTTCGCCTGCTGCTCTTGTCTTCATAGCTATTATATGTCACGATCGTTGTTTGATATCCTATCCTACAAACAATTGCACGGAATATTTGGTCATGTCCGGAAGCGTCATTCATAAAAAAAATTTCCCCCACACCTGCACTGCAGGTGGCCACCGGTGGGAGTAATGCCTACCGCATCAAATAGTACTCTCTCCAATCGGAACACCGTCTTGCCCGTCTGAATGACGAGATAGTGTCCTGAAGGGAGATGGCTAGTATATGTCAACTCTTCTTCTCCTCCTCCTTCAGCTAGCTGTTTCTCCGCTTTTCCCCACCGCATCGTACATCCATGTTTCACCAATTACTCAAATTCTATCTGAAGCAAATATACAACAGTAATCGCCGGGAATGAAGTCCGAAATTGTTTTTCATACTCCTATATAAAGCGCTGAGTCTCATTCTGTCCAGACTCCGCCCCCTTCGGCCCCGCCCCCTCCTTGGCCCTCAGGGAACATGGTAACGATCAAAGGTCAAACTACAAAGACCAAAGATCAAACCACAAAGATCAAACTACAAACTATAAAGACCAAACTACAAACTATAAAGACCAAACTACAAACTAGAAAGACCGAACTATAAACTAGAAAGACCAACGATCAAACTATAGACTACAAACGATATATTACAAACTTCAAACTTTAGGTTAGAGACTACAAACTATAGACTCTTACTTTCTTTGAAGAAAGTTCTAGAAGGTTCTCCAAGGAAAGTTCTAGAAGGTTCTCCCAAAGGAAAGTTCTAGAAGGTTCTCCAAGGAAAGTTTTAGAAGGTTCTCCAAGGAAAGTTTTAGAAGGTTCTCTGAGGAAAGTTCTTGAAGGTTCTCTGACTTCCCAGATTCCAAAATTCCAAAAAAAATTGTCACTAAATTGTCGGGTCAAATATTTTTCTTCGCCAAATCGCAATTATCCTTCTTGTACGCTGCTTCATCGATATTTCATATTTCTTGCAATATAGACAGACGGAAGAGTGTCAGAATAAAGAGTATTCGATGCGCAAACACTAATCGATACTCAATCAATACCGTATAGTTACTCTCTCCATTCTGCACACTATCTAGATTCTCTAAACGACTAGACTAGAGTGTGCATAATGGAGAGAGCACTAATCGAGACCTAATCCCCTCTCTTTCAATAAATATCGTAAAAACCGATACCGTAACCCCCCCCCCCTCACTCACTTCTCGATCTCCTTCTCATAGTAGTCCTGCTCGTCCTCGGCAGCAGGCTGGAAGCTCTTCACCGCTGGAAAATCGATAATCAACAAGTTACAGTAACCCTCACAATTAAATCGCGAAGCTAAAAAGGGATCATCACGCGAATTTTGCCGTGGTGTGTCTCCCAACACACCCAAAATTATCGCAGAAAACTTACGGTACAACTCCCCGTTTGGCAAAGGGACACGGACTCTTCAATTCCCACACTGGTCGAGTGTGCAAAATGGAGAGACGAAATTGTGAAATTGATGCGACATTCGTGGTGCGCTCACTCTATTTGTTCAACCATTCGGTCTACCTACAATAGACTTATGATTAGACTTAAGAAAAAAAAACATATCTGACCCCACACGTTCATGTTGCTCTAATCATATTTGTGAAAGGGCTCGGCACTTCTCCGATTCATACAGGATGTCCAACAATTAAATCCAAATCAATCTATCCCTCAGCTCCGAGCGCATTCCTTGTCCTCCTCCTCCCCGTGCCCCACCACGCGCATTCATGATGCGACAATTCCGCTTATATGATTGCCGCGCATTTCATTCGATTTCAAGATCTTAGACGTCTTCAAATAACAACCTCCAATCACGATCTCCAAAACCTTCCAAACTCTTACATGCGACCTCTTCAGCATAGCGCATCCCCACATGGCACAGTGTTGCTTCGCCATTTCCATTTATTCAAGTACTCTGCACAGCTCCGATATCTCTTTGGAGCCTACGGGAAATTGAAATCATCAAAAATACCTCACATTCCACTGCATTCTTCATGCCTTCCGCCTACTTTATCCCAACCATGCGAATTCATGCTCCGCTACTTTCATTCATCAGAGTTATCCCACACTAGTTCGATATTACCACATTCAGTTCTCTGAAACTTTACAAAATGACAACAACCAATCTCCGTCAATCGATCCCATATTCATTTTCCCCGCATCGCACATCTATGTTTCATCAATTACTCCAAATTATTCTAAAGCGACTATACAACAGTGTCGGATCAGGGAGGAGACGAATTCTATTTTGCTTACCCTTTCTATCTCCTCCTCCTGCTCAATTTCTATCCGATGCTTCCCCGTTTCACATTCATCTCATAGCCGAACCAGTGTCTACGAGCAGAAGAATGCCATCATTCTTCCCACATCCCATCTCGCAATGCACATCTACGTTTCACCATCAACTCAAAGCTTTTCTAGAGCAGCGATCGAATCCAAAATTAAGTTCAAAATATCACAATGTACTAAACTCCACTTCTCACTAACCCTTTCATCCTCTCACTGTTTAAAAACTTGATTCATAATCCCACAAAAAACTTTAGCATCACGCTTCGTAGAGTAGCAAATGAGATTCAACAACTCACCAATAACCACTATTCACCCTTTCCAATCACGTCGATAAGCATATTTATTACTTTCTTTCAATCAAATCTGGTTGTATTGCACAGGCGACGCGAAATTCGTCGAGAGTATTATAATTAGGAAATTTGAGGCTATAAAATAGATGAAACCAGGGTCTAAACGAGTCTCAAAGTTAAGTAAAAGTCGCATTATCGCTACTTGAACCCACACAATCACAGATGGTCGGAGAAGGGGTAGAAATCGATAATCTAGTCTCGAAAGGACAAAAAATCAATAGTCGATAGTGGAAAGAAGGAGCGAATACGGTGGACAGACGAATATATTACAGTCACCTATTATGTCACAACAATTGTACAGTGGTCGTAGACAGAAGACGGCATCGGGACTGGTTACGGTAGGTCAGGAGGGGGATACGGTAGATCAGGAGGGGGATACGGTAGGAGGGAAGGGGATCGATCGATCGCCTCATTTCTTCTCCTTCTCCGCAGGCGTGTATCCCAGCAGTTTCTTCATCTGAAAAGAAAAATATATTAAAGCAAAAATACAGTATTCAACAAAACGACGATTACCGAGGAATACTAGACTAACCCTCCTTTAACTAGCTACCGTAACGTCCGACTGGATATCGTCCTTGCCTCTCTCTCTTCTGCACACTCACTTGTCTGAGTGTGCAGAATGGAGAGAGCGGAATCCACACCCTCACTTACTACCGTAACCTTCCCTATAGCTACCGTACCTGGGCGTCCTGTCCCCTGACGATGGTATCGTTCCTGTCCGCCTTCACCTGGATCCGATCCAACATCTTGTTCTAAAATTACAGTTATTATTTACTTTTCGACATCGGCCCATCCCAAATTGCAATTTTCCATCTATCACAGGTCGTGTTCCTTTCTATATTGCATCGCATTCTGCCCGCACAGTGATTATTTATTTTGCGAACGAATTCCACCAGCCATCGCAGTTTCCATCTATCAAGTATTAAATAGAATCGCAGAAACACAAACAAGCGCTGTGTTAATCAACTAAGTAACTGCAAGCGAGCTGTGATTATTTTTTTCCACAAGCTCTCCTTGTAATTGCCTTTTCCTCTAATCGAAGAATTCGTAGAAAAGATGAAATACAAAAATGCCATGCCACTAGACTTCACCGATTATCTTACTGCACGGAATGTGATGAATTTTGATTGTACCATGAACCACGAACTAATTGCAGTTGCTCCCTATCAAAGAATTTGTAGACAGCATGATACATTGCCACAAACATTGCTTTATCAGCTGGTGCAAGCACTTTTGCAAGCGAGTTATGATTTATCTCTACATATTGTTCTGGCTCATATTGCAGTTTACATCTCTCTAAGTGCTTATAGACTAGATGAAACTCAAAATTACAAGATCGGAAAACTTGAAGAAAAAAAAGCGACGAGACATTCAACCTCCTCCACACAGGGCGTTTCTACTATTGTCACCGTCGGTTGCTGCCGTGACACACATTTTTCCTGCCCTGGTATCGTAGCCCTTTGCTGGCTTGATACCGTAACTCTGACCCACTACCGTACCTGATCCTCAATCTCCGATCCGAGGGCGGAGCCGAGCGAGCGCAGGTTCTGCAGCGTGCCCGACATCATATCTGCAATTAGACAATTATTTATTTATCACAAATTTCATTGCACACCCAGCACCAGTCATATTGCAACACAGGTTGATCAGTCTAGCTATAGCGAAGGTGAGACTCAATGGCGGCATGTAACTAATTATATCTGTGATAGGAGACAAGCCGAATCGAAGCCCTTCGGCATTTCAAATACATATAGTGCGGATGAAGCTCGAGTGCGACACGCGATTTACTATCTCTCGATATCATAATTTTTCCACAACCAGCCACAGCAACCATGTTCATTACCGCACTCCCATGGTCATCAATTTGCTCCACCGTACCCCCTACCCTACCCAGATTATCATCGATCTGCTGGTCCATGGCCTCCCATCGGGTTCCCTTGATGGCGGTTCTCGATTGCTCAGAGAGCGTCGGGCCCATCCCACCGGAGCGGAATGGCGTCGCCTGAACGGAGAATATTATCGATTTTTGTGATTTATATGGGATGACAAATCGGCATCGACCCTCCTCAAATCATGTGTTCTCTCGCCGGTCAGAGAAACGAAAGAACACACGAATTGAGGAGTCGGATGCCGATTTGCCATCACTATTATTTATGATTGCGTCATCATTAGGCAATTGATGACTTTCAGTGAGAATAGATCACTAGGATCTCATCGGTCGTTTATATGTATTTTGAACGAATGCTGTTGTTCCATTGCTATTCACAATCAACTACGGAATATCAACGATTAGTGAAACATAAAAGTGTCGCGCGCCTTCGAAGCGATTGATTCAATAGGAGAATATTTATCACTGTAAATATTTTGAGCACCAAAAGAAAAAGCCATTGTTGTTTCCTATGAGCCAGGGCCTCATCAAGTTGTTGAAACACGACGGAAAACGAAAACTAGTTCCGATATGTGGTGCACCGATTGTCAACTAAACACGAATTTCTTTTATAGTAAGTCCACAACTAGCAAATGAGAAAGTCCACGCACCGTTACCGTTTCAGTCAAATGGATAAGTTCACATAATTTCACAACCCCATACAAATGGGAAAGTACACTCACCGTCACCATCTCCGCCGTGTTGGACAGTCCGACGGCGCTCTTCGACTGAGGGACGGAGGAGGAGGAGGCAGAGGAGGGCTCGGAGGGCTTGCGACTGCAAGGGAGAGAATGAGCTATTGGCATTGATGAAATGATTGAAATTTCCAATTGTCAAACATAGTTATTGACCAGTTGAAACACAGAAGAATCGGGCCCATTTAAACATTTCAGTTTAGCAAACGAAAATGAAAAAAAGCTATCTGGATTGCGTCCGCTTTATTTAATACCTTTCTTGATGAATAAAACTATAATGTTACTATTACGTCATCCCTATTCAATCTCCGGCTCTCCATTAGAGTACACTCTTTCATTACTCGATAGAGTGTGCAGAATGGAGAGCCAAACCCCTAACCGACTCGGGCATCCCTTTTCACCTGAATTTGTTCTTGAAGAAGCCTCCGAAGACGCTCTTCAGCGAGTTCAGATTGCGCTGCGTCTGCTGAGTCGTGCTGCAATTATCATAATTTATTTTTTTAATTTTGAATCAGTTTTTAATGTAAGAGATTCGCATATTGAAGAAGCACGCTCATCTCAATTCTCATATACCAGGTGCGGGGCACACGTTCACCGGGTCACATTTGCAATAACTCTAGACACAAACGCGACAGCTCGCTTTTCTTCATACTACTTATTTTACTAATGTAAATTCCAATCCGGATCCCATTAAAGCGAACCCGCCTCTCTGAAGAAAACAAATGCGGCACGAAACCCGGAACAATCCCTGTCGAGGAGAGTCCTTATGAAAAATTCGATGCCCCAAACTATCGATTTATTCACCAATTGCTTTATTTATTTTTTTATTTGCTTTATTTGCTTTATGTATCTCCCATTAAATTAATAATACTATTATTACTACATAATGTTGCCAGATCGAATCCTCTCTCTATATTTTGCACACTATCTCGCCAGTCAGAGCCATGAGAGAGTGTGCAGAATGGAGAGAGCTATATTCCCCAACCACTCACGTGTGGATCGTATCCAGGTTCTTCTCCGTCTTCTCCAGTTTCTCGCGCTGCTCCAGTAGCTCCTGAGAGGAAGAATCGTTAGCTACCGTAATCCAATCAATCAACCATATTGTGTCAAATATATTCAAACTAAATTATGATATTAGGTACAAGATACGCAAGACAATTTCTGAGATGCGCATCGCAAGTAACTTATCGCCTGTGCGTGCAACGAAATCACCGGGCCAAAAAGAAAGACTCATCAAATGAAATATATTTCAGAATCTACGATTATCTATTAGGGTTCGTCGACATTTTCATGTAATCATGCTGAAGCCAAGAATCTCTCTTTCAATCAATCGACATCCCATTTATGATGAAGAATGAGAGTTGATATTTGAACTAGAGAATTTCCTTTGATCACTGAGGTGGGGACTATGACAAAAGCGCAACGACAAAAGCGCAAATCGACGAAAACGACAAATGAGCAAAAAGCCAAAAGCGCAAACGACAAAAGCGCAAATCGCCATAACTCAGCTCATGGTGATGCTTGAGATCTCTGGTTAGGTTTATCGGATAGCTGGTGATAAGGGCTATCATTTTCGTTTTTTTTTTATCACTGATAAGACCCTTATCAGTGATTTGGTGATAAGGCATTAGGGATGATAGCCCTTATCACCAGCTATCATATGAACTTAACCACGGATCTCTAGCATCACCCTGGGCTGAGTTATAGCGATTTGCGCTTTTGGTTTTTGCGCATTTGTCGTTGCGCTTTTGTCATAGTCCCCTGAGGTGCCTTCTCAACTTTCATACAACAAGCACGGGGCTCACGATCACCGGGTCAAATTTTACACAACCAGAAATTCAAAACTCCCCCACTACTTCACTATTCGCGTCTTTTCAATAAATTCTCCTTCTCTTCCGACATAAACTGTACCCGTATTTGTTATCAATCGATAAACGCTCTTCATCTACAGTACCCCTTCTTCCCTACCGTACCTGGGCCGTCGCTACTCCCGTCCGCTCAGAGTTCTCGAGGTGCTGTCGCGACCGCTCCGTCGAGCTGAGCGACTCCTGCATGTACCTGCAATCGATTATCGATTGATACCGAAATCCCCTCGGGTTCCTGACACGCATCCAAATTCCTAACACTGATTGAAGGTTTTGGCACAATTTATATATTTTTTCTCCCACATTCGAGAATTATTAGCTAGAGATTCATTGCAGCTCATATCCCAACTACGAGGCACAAAAATTGCGGGTGACATTTTTCTTTCTTTGCCAAATAACAATTTCCCTTCTTTGCTCGATGCCTGGTCGATGCGAGTATGGTCCGATATACGAGCAAGCGTGGATAATAGACATTGTTCCATCCAAACCACTATCCACTAATCGATATTCAATCGATACCGTAACCCCTCCCTCTCTCGCTCACTTCTCGATCTCCTTCTCATAGTAGTCCTGCTCGTCCTCGGCAGCAGGCGCAGCACGCTGGAAGCTCTTCACCGCTGGAAAATCGATAATCAGCCAGTTACCGTAATCCTCACAAATGGATGATTAATCGGGAAGTTAAACATTGATCATCGCACAAATTTGCGTCCTAGGAAAGTCCTTCGCTTCGAAATAACCAAAATCCTTGCAACAAATTTGCGCGACAACTCATGTGCACTACAGTTCGAAATACGAGCAACGGCCTCTCTCCAATTGTTGAGTGTGCAAAATGGAGAGACCAAAATGAGAAATTGGTAACTTACTGGAACCGGTGGCAAACTTGCTGGGCTGGTAGTCGTCCTCGAAGGGATTGCGGGACATCTGCAAGAATAAACCCATTTACCGATCCGCTTGCTCCGGATGGAATAGTGAATCTCTCCATTCAGCCCTTTTTCATTTCTCTGACCGGCGAGACAGTGTGCCGAATGGAGAGAGCACTATTCAAAACGGCTACACAATGCCTACAGTAACCGGTGGGTCGCAATCAGGTACGATACCGCCGACTCAACGGCTTTCTATCGATTGACACATACCGATCTAAAGTCATATCTGTTTATGCTGTCAACCGTAACTATATCTCGAAAACTACCAAGCATTATCGTAAATGTGTAAAAGGAGGACTCTCATAATACAATATTGGCGGATCGAGGGGCAGGGTGTGGTGATTACATCATTACAATCAAGGATTTTACAATCAATTATCGAAATAGCATTTGCACCCGGGCCGCGCGACAAAAAAAAGAAGAAAATACATTCTGTGATAGAATCTGCTAAAAATCGATTGGTTGTGAGGGTACTGTAGTTTACAGTGTATCGATCGATTTCGAGAGGGGAGGGGAATATGTGCCTACGAACTATTCGGCTAACAGTGTTATTTACAGAAGGGAACACGAGGGTGGGGAGAGTAGAGCCATTCGATATTCGATCGATCGATACCGTAATCGCTCTCTCGATTACTGTAGCTGCGAGAACTCGGTCGGCGTGAGGATCTTCGACTGCATCTTCTCGATGAGGGGCACTGCAAAGATCAAAGATCAAACTACACTCGCGACCAGAGATCAGAGATCAAACTCCAAAACACTCACCAGTGTACGCGACAGTCGCGTCCCAGCCCGGCTTCGCCCAAGTGTTCGTTCTAAAATCGAGGGAATTGTGGATGCGACCCAGCTAACTACCGTAATCCCTTATTTTCAGTGTTGCCGGATGGAATAGTTACGCTCTCCATTCTCCACACTATGGTATCTATGACTTGTGAGTGTGTAGAATGGAGAGAGCACTATTACTTTTCTTCAACCGTACCCTTTCCCCGTGCTACCGTACCCCCCCCCCCACTCAACCATGGCTACCGTATCCAACTACCGTATACCTCGTCTCGTTTCTGGCGCTCATCGACGGGTACGCCCAGATGTGGTAGACGACGTAGAGCTGACCGACCTGAAATTATTGTTTTTTTTATAAAAAAAAATATTTCGAAAAAAAAAATGTTAGACCCTGTGCATTTGTGTTACGCTGCTTCCGTTTATTCATCTACTCAGTTTTTCAACAATGTTTGCAGACTTCGAAGACGATATAATCTGCCAATATTCTCACATTCTTTCCGCCATTCTACCTGTAACTACCACCAGGCGCATCAATGTTGCGCTACCTTCATTTATTCGAGTTTCCCCGCACCACTTCGAGACGTGCCATCGCCATCCTGACATAACCCATTCCTATCACGCCCCTACCATACCGTGCCTGGCTACAGTACCCTAAATACCGTGCTTGGCTACCGTAACCCTCCCCCTCTACCGTACCTGGGCGAAGAATCCGCCGACATCCTGGTTCGCCTCCCTCCGGTACGTGATGCCCTTGGCCCACGCGTTGCCCCACTCGATCATCGAACCAGGCTGGAAAACAAATATTAATTTATTTCGACTTCAGATGATCAACGGAAAACAAGTCTCCGTTTTTTTAAAAAATCTTCTCATGTGCTGGTGAACGTTGTGTTTCACTCGATGAATAAAAACAGGCTGGCAAGAGAACAGTTAATATTGATGCAGAAAGGAGTTAAAATTATCAAAAATATTATAGGAGTAGCACCGTTATTTCAAACTAGCAACATGCGAGTTTCACAATAGCCTTAGAATCTTCGCAAAAGGTCGCTGCCATTCTTCGCCGACTTTTCATCACGACATCATACCGCTAACATCTCAGAAACCGAGATGTGCGCAAAAGTTACAAACTGCCCAGTTTTGTGTTTCAGCTTAACGATGAAAACATAAACAAGCTTCGATGAGTCGATGATTTATTTCAAGAATAATTCCAATTCCTTCTACAATCGCGCTTCACCATTCTAACAAAATGCGATGAATTTGCATTCTTCAATATGATCCCATTCACTAATTCAATATTAGAATTAATTAACCTATAAAATAAATAAAATACCTTGAGGACGTAGCTCCTCAGATCGTAGACATGCGATGCTTCACGCGGCTTCGGCTCTCCCCAATACGAGAAGGACTTAACCAGGATCGACTTGCGTCTGAGAAAATTATCGATTTTAGAGATACAGTACCCAAATTATCAATCGATCCATCCGTAATGAGTTTAACAGCCGGGCTAGCATAATAGTAATAATTTTATAATCGCGTGGGCATCATGCATCCCAGAACCTCGGCTGGTCAGTGTGATATAAACCTACTGAAACTCATAACAATCACTTCAACCTTATTTGATAAAAAAAAATTGATAAATTCGATAGATACCATATTCCCTACCATGTTCTACCGTATCCCACCGTACCTTCCGCAGAGCTGAGCGGCAGCTGCATCGGCTGCACGCAGCGCGCCGTCCTCCTTGCGCGCGCGGAGTGCGCTGGAATGGTGTGGATTGGGAAATGTCGCCAGCCTTGCCGCACCCGGTGCACTCGCGTTGCACACGAAACTCACTTGTCCACATCCTTGTAGCCCTGCTTGTAGCGCCAGAGATGCACGGCCTGATCCTGCGTGCGACCGTAGCCCACAGTCCACGAGCCCACCAGCTCCACCGAGGGGAGCGACTGCGAATTAGCTAATTAAATTAAATTAAATTACTATTTAGTAAAAATTTATATGATAAAATCTTCACAAAACAATATTATAATTGATGCAAACTCGATGCCCCGACTCTATCATATTGTTCTCACATTCAATGTCTAAACCACCTACCGCAACCCTGACGTACCGGGAACGTTGGAGCGACAAACAGTTCCGCATAAGGTATCCACTAATATTTTTTTTATAAACGTCGAGTTTTAAAACGTATCGCCCATACTCATTCCAGTTTCTAGTTCAATCAATTTCACATACATCTACTGTGACACCGAATCATCGATCCTCAACAACGACAAAATATAACAGCATTTTACACATTTTCTAGAATAATATTGTGTTACAAAAACAACTGCCCGGCCAACTAACGTAATATCATCTCATCTCAATAAAATAGTCACATGCTGTAACCGTAACCCGCATAGTACTCTTCAATCAAATTGTTTGTGCCAAACATAACGATGGTGCCGCGACTACTCTCGAAATAGCATTGTCAATAAAAATTTAAACTATTTTATTAATTTTTATCATTTTTTATCACTTCCATTGGAGAAAGGGTAAGAGATAAGGAAAGAGGGGAGCGAGTTATTTACATGAGGGAAGGGGGGAAGTGAAGGAGGAAGGGAGGGGAGGCGAGGAGAGAGAGAGTGCCTACACAGGGTCAAAGAGAGAGAGAAAGGAGTGAGAGTGGAGTAACATCATCAGTGAGTTCATAACGAGCGTTAATGGGAGGATTGAGGGAGGTAATGAGAAGGGACTCAGCTACTTTACGTTTGACAATATTTGATTCAAAGTGAAGAATGGTGCCAGACAATTTGATAGGGAGAGAGTTGTGACAATCAATGGAGTAACGAGAGAATGGCTTATCAGAATTGGACTTAGTGAGAGGGTACTTGGCAGATCGATAATGCTTTTCAGCACGAGCCTGGAGGGGTCTGCCACTATGACCTACATAGAATTCAGAACAAGTAGTACACTCGAGGCGATATACAACTCCTGCCAACTGGCAGGTTCCTACACGATTGAAAGGACAGAATGGACAACGATTGCCTAGTTTACAGTGAGAATCGAGGTATCGGTTGCGAGAAAGTAGAGAGAGGAGGGAATGACCAGTGGATTCAACAACAGTGACATCAAGATCAGCGTTGGAAAGTGCAACTCGGATATCGGATGTGAAGGAATCAGATATAAAGGGGATGGAGAAAATGGGGTTGGAAGGCATCTGAGATCGATTCCTAATGCCCCCGAGTCTCCTCGTTGACATTTTGGGATCGTAGCCATTTGAATGGCAAATCGAGAGAGCAAGCTTTCTCGATTTATTCTCATAGCCAGGGGAGGAAAGAGAGACGGCAGTACGAAGAGTATTACGAACAATGTTACGCTTGAGATGAGAAGGGTGATTGGAGTTACAATGGATGAGTATGTTTTGATTGGCATGTTTACGATACCATTTTGAATGGAATCTACCCGATATTCTGTCCAAACGTAATTGAAAGTTCAGAAATGGGAGCCAATCCCCTGTGGGTTTCTCTCTAGTGAGTTTGACTAGAGGAGCACCCGCAGAGTTTAAAAGACGGAAATACTCATCCAATTGCCCCTGGGAGGAAGCGATAACAAGGTAATCATCAATATATCTACCACACCAGATGATGCCATGACGAAGGGTGGAAGACTCAATGCTATGCATGTAAGAAATGGCTAGGAGAGGGGCGAGACGATTGCCCATAGCGAGCCCTCGTTTCTGGCGATACACGATATTAGCAAAAGAGAAAGAGTCACAGGCAAGACAATTAGTGAGAAGGGTGGATATATCAGATGTGGAGAGGCCGAAAGTGGGAATGGGATTGGATTCTAGAAGGGAAATAACGGCTCTAACAGCCTCACTATTGGTGACATTAGTGTAGAGTGACTCAACATCGAATGACTCGAAACAATAGGAGGATGAAGAGGAAATGGATTGGAGGGAAGAGAGGGTGTCAGAACAACGTTTGAGATGGAAAGGCACGAAATTGAGAAGAGGAGTAAGAATATGAGAGAGAAGCCATGATACTCTATCAGATGGACCACCACAACCAGAGATAATGGGACGGATTTTGAAATCGGAAGGAGAAGTGGCAGAAGCGAAAGCAAATTTGTGAGATTTGTAAAGAATGTAGAGAGTGAGAATACGGGGATTGGAATGAGTGAGACGAGAAAAAAAAAGTTCTAGGGTAATTTCATCTTGTCACTGATGATGGGCAGTTAGCCCGAAACGCGTCTGACCGATAAAGTAGTCTAACCAATCCTTCATGTCCCATAGGCTTTACTCAGTACACTCACTCCATATAGCATTGAAAGCTTACATTTTGAAATATATTAAACCCTAACGTTCAAAATAATTTTTGATGAGGTAAATTGTTGAATTCAACTCATAACCAATTTCGCTCACCTTCTCGGACGCCTTGACGTACCCGCCGAATGCCTTGAGGTAGTCCGACTCGTGACCCGCACGGAAGTTGTGCGCTACAAAGATCAGAGATCAAAGATTACAGATCACAATACGGGGTCTTCTCTTTAAAAAAAAAACAACAACATCCTATCGTGGAGACCGGGGATGGTTTCACCATTTATGTTGGCCACGAAGGATAAAGATGTCGTAGTATACACCCAACTCGATTATTTTTTAAGTTAGAAAAGTTTTCACACGTCGCGCTTCTCCGTTTCACTACCAACCAATATTATTGTGAGTACCGCGACATAACGGTTTTTAGCAATATTACATTCACATTCTGTAAAACATTCTGCAAAGACAAGACATCAGACAAGACACCAATTTCAACAATTTCCCAATTTCATTGCCTATTGATGACGTCATTCCCATTTCCTACTGATGACGCAATAACTCACTGGAGAACTCGTAGACGTAATCGCCGGCGGAGAGGAGTGAGGAGTGAGACTGCTTCTGAGCGCCCTCAGCGTTGAAGGCCTGCCAATTAAAAGGTATGTTATGCAGTTGTTAGAGATCAATAGCTCCACATTATTGCAATTTCTTCTCTTCCCAGTAACAAAATCAATCAATGCAACCATAAACCGCCCGGTGCACTGCATTCGCATCTTTCAGCTAATACTCCCCTAACAAGGGAATGTTCACTGGGCACCGTAAAATTATGGTACGAGACCTATTGGACCTCATTAGGGACCCTAAGCGCATCACGAATTTGTTTTCAAAAAGTGTCCATATGGATCTAACATGGAGAAAATCAATAATACGTCTTATTTTGGTCAAAAAGTAAAAATCACAGAACCACCTTCCTATAGTGTTTCCCGGCGTAATTTTGCTCGTAGAATTCGATTTTTCATACTAGAGCACACAGAAATGAAAAAGAAAAAAGTTATCCGTGAAAAACCAAGAAAATCGTAATTTTTCGAACATAACTATTTTCTTTCTCATTTCTGTGTGTTCTAGTATGAAAAATCGAATTCTACGAGCAAAATTACGCCAGGAAAACCTATAAGAAGGTGGTTCTGTGATTTGTTTACCTTTTGACCAAAATACGACATATTATTGATTTACTCCATGGTAGATCAATATGGGCACTTTTTGAAAACAAATTCGTGATGCGCTTAGGGTCCCTAATGAGGTCCAATAGGTCTCGTACCATAATTTTACGGTGCCCAGTGAACATTCCCTTGTAAATACACTTGGCGGGTTAGCTTATCCTCAATGTTTCAATCACCCTAAATACGAGTAGCGTAGTTCATTGTAAATAGCACAATTTTTGTAAATAACTTATTTAAATTTATTAATTATAATCGTGCTCACCTGTCCCACCAGCAGCTTGCTCATCCAACTCTGCGGACGGGGAGTGGGGGCAGCGGAGGTAGAGTCATCTGAGAGGGAAGAATGATTAGTTAAGACAGATTTAAGAAGGAACACTCAGCTCATACCAAACTCCTTTTAAATTTCTCTCAAAATTATCCCGTATTTTTAAAAGAATAAAAATATAATTTATTAAATGAAGAGAAAAGCGCGAGTAGGTGAGGAAGCAGCCGCATGTGACTGCACTCAATGAGGTAATAGATAGAGTCGACTAGTGCAAGCAGCCTCCTGCACTAGAGTGCGACGATGGAGGACAACGTGGTGTGCTCCCGTTTCATTCTGTTCATTTACTTCGCTGACGGACCCTGGTACTAATACTTCTTCGATAAAAATGTATTTAAAATGCGGCATAAAAAATCTCTCACACCGCACTTTCCCGTTTCAGCCGATACTCATGTCCTCACCGGTGGTTTGGCATTTAATGAGACTTCCGTTTGGATATGACCAAAACACATATTTCACTCATTCCATTTCCTCCAGCCGTCCTATTCCTAACCCTGCGCGTCCTTGTCTCACCACCTTCTCATAAGCTTCGAAGCGCTCAAGCACGATAGTGTTGAGCATTCATCTCGTCCAACAAAAAACATTTACTTCTAACAAGAGAACCGCAAAAGTATGCATCAAGAAATCTATTGTCGGTTGTCACATGTCGACATGGACACCTGAGTGAAATCTCTTGTAACCCCTCTCCTTCTTTTCTCTCTCTTCCTCACTTCTCAATTCGATTCTCTCCACAGCTCATCTCACACCACGCTTTCCCTCTTCACCACCAAGACATATCTTTTCGAAAGCGAGCATGCGACGATTGTAGGACTATTCGATGGAAAACCATATTAAAATATATTTTGTTAATGCTTGTGCGCGCTATATTTATGCTCACCCAAGCCATCTCCTCTCATACCTTCTTCATTGCGCGAAATATTTTTTCTCACATCGAGCTTCTCTGTTTCATCACCTACAGATATGCTTCCAAGCACGTACGAACAATAGTATCGTTTCCATCGTATGGTCACTCCAAATATACTATACAATGGGTCTTACCTCCGCAGCTTCTCTTCTAATTTTCATTCCCCCTCGCATCAATGTTTCATCGCCTCCTCAAACATTTTCGAAGGCCGGTGTGCCACAATATCAATCATTATTGTTGTATAGTAATTATATTCCGTATAATTTATATACACGAATAGTAAAGACCCAGTAATAGTCGTGCCCCAGCGCGCGCACCAGTTGAAATCGTGTCCCGTTCACTTCCAAGTATACTTTAAGTCATCGTCTAACTGCGACGCCAATTCAAATTGCGCGTCTCTTTCTCTTGTCACGATTTTCCCTGATATTCAGGGATTACCGTTTCCCTCACATTGTTGTGTAATTCGAGTCGAGCCTCGCCCAGTGAGTCTGGCTCGTAGTCTCCCGCTTCCACCTCTGTTCTACTCTTCCCCCGGGTAGCTGTTACTATCGGGGATCGCTTCTGTCTATTGCCTCCCATCGGAGATAAACGTCTAAGTGAAGCTACTCTCCACTTCCCCTCACACTACAAGGACACAAGCTCTTCAGTATCGATCAAGACACATATCAAATATTAATATTAATCAATACTCACCCTTTCCATCTCCCGCTCCTCCTCCGGCTGCCGTCGCCTTGCTCGCGGCCTGCGTGTAGCCGAGCAGACGGCATCTGCAATTTTAATTTATTTAGCATAATATTTTCGAAACTTTAACAATCGGGAAATACTACCAAAATTGAGACTGAATCAAGCAATTTGTTTTCGAAATTATACTGCTCTACAAGACGATAAACATTCATAAACCCGACGAGAACTAATCCCGACCCATTCAAAATTCGGTTAGTCAACAACTCCCGTTTCACATGCACGAATTACGTGACGCGTGGCGCTCTATTGCGAAAGGGAGATTGCGTCGACGCTGGTTGAACCCACAAACCGGGAAAAGGACTGACGCAAAATCCGGCTGTCCAAACGCACGCTACCTCACCTCTCCTCTCAAGCAGAGAGAGAGGCACCGAAAAACACCCGATGACGTCATAATCGTCTATTCCCTTCACCGAACCACTACTACTATATACTCTATAGGGGAGTCAGATTGCGAGGGTAAAGGGCAAAACGAAAGAATCTGAAAGAAAGCCAGGGAGGATAGCTTTACTCGGGCGAAAGAAAAAAACTATAATTTCCAACGGCATCATAATCGTAGAATTCCTGCTACTATCTACTAAAGATGTAGTTTCGGTACTCAGCTCTCTCCATTCTGCACACTATCTCTCGATTCTCTGACCAGAGATAGTGTGCAGAATGGAGAGAGCCAAAATCAAATTTACATCCCTATTATCTACTCTAGCAGACAGATTCCAGAGTGATAAAAGCTCTCCTACCCGGGTTGTTGATGTTAGAGACAGGAAACGGGAGAAAGAGAGAGACAGAGATAGTGTGCAGAATGGAGAGGATAGGGATGGAGAAAGGGTTCACAGACACCACCATGACTCACCATGCCCCCTCTCTCTTACATACACCAAACAGCGGGGATAGTGCATGAGAACTAGGCATGTCGCTTCGATTTCTGCTCTCTTCTTTTAGCACACTCTCTCGCTATTCAGAGACAGACGAGAGAGTGTGCAAAATGAAGAGAGTCGAAAACCGCGACGATATCACTACTAAGACTTCAATAATTTGAACAACCCACATACAACTAGGGTGCTTCAAGCAGAGACAAATATTTGAAAAATATTGTATAAAGCGTCGTAAAAACGAGCAGAAATCAATGAATCGCCCTAGCGGTCAGCGGATCTCTCAATTTCCCTCCGTTTCTCTCTTTCGCACACCCTTCTCTTCTCCTTCTCCTCTCCCAAACCTGTCCCCCGTTCCTACCAGGATCTCTCTCTCTCCTTTTCTCATCGCTCCGTTTTCCCTCCTCATCGCCATTGAAAGGCGCCCGATTCGGTGCCGTAGAAGGGGATTCCGGAACCGCTTCCGGTTTTTATTTTTACCGTTCCGGAAAACCCCTCCAAATACCGTACGAACGGCTCAAAAAAAATTTCTCCCATGTCAAATAGCTCAATTGACAAGATGTCTGGCAAAGATAACTAAGATAACTACTAAATTATAATCTTTAATCAATCTCTTATCCCCTAAACCACCTGCGTTCCCTGTCGCAAGGTCGTTCCGCGTGTGGGCCATCGTACGCAAAAGCAGCAGTAAGAGGGTCCGAGGACAGATCGGCATTGTAATCAACCGGTGGAACGGGTAAATCGATTGCGGCGGGCCGAACGAACAAAGTGGCCGTCTTTCTCGCATGCAAAGTAATCAGCAATTCGCCTCCGGGCGCACTTTATGCGGCGCTAATTTCCCTATGGGCTAATTTCAAAGTCAATTTTCGCAGTCAAGGTTGCTGTCAGCTCTCGATTTTTCGACCCGTCACTAGTGTTACCGGATCGAATAGCACTCTCTCCATTTTGCACACTATCTCAGCGGTTCGAGATACGAGAGAGCCCTTATCGGAATGCTTATCAGAGCCCAGTTTTCCCGCACTTCCTAAGCACCGTGATCCGAAAAAAAAACATCGGCTTTCAGTTTATCATCACACCGCGCTTCTATGTTTCACGATCCACTCATAATCTTGCCAGCGCTCGAATGCAATGATTGGACAGCGGCTATCATTACAAAAAAAACTTGCGTCACAAGAGCAAATGAACCGCTCAAGTATCAAAGCAAATTTATTGAGATCACACTTATTTTGAAAATAAATAAATAAATACCTCGGCTGTGTGGTCAGCACGACTCTCTGGAGACTCTTCGCTAGTTGGGCCATCGTCGAACCAAGCGAGGATTCAACCCTGCAATCGGATCAGCTGATAATATTTGTGCCGTTTCGGCTTCGGCTCTCTCCATTCTGCACACTATCTCGCCGGTCAGAAGAAAGAGTGTGCAGAATGGAGAGAGCAAATTAACAAATTATTTTAGATTGATCCGGCTCTCCCCGTTACCACGCTTTCACATCGGGCAGATAGGGCGAGACAGAACGGGAATTGGAGAGAGCCAGACTCGATAAGGAACAAGAGCGATTGGAATGGATCAATGGAGTGGTTCAACGAACAAGGAACGAGGAAAAAGCAAGCTATTGTCCAGACATAATCGATGAGAAATGAACCGATGGACGCCACGAAACATAGCGCACAAGAGTTCGAAATACGGGTGACCGTCTCTCCATTCGGCACAATCTCTCGTCACTCGACCAGTCTAGATAGTGTGCGAAATGTAGAGACCGTCGCTCATATTTCTCCGCAGGATGCGAAAATTCGAATTCCACCCGATCACGCCGTCCTCACTAGACTATACACGCGAGCGCGCGCTATCATCGCGATCGATCGTGTCCCACAAAACAGTAAACACACCGTCTTCCCGAGAGAAAACAGATCGCATCACTTTTAAACCATCATAATTTACTCCGTAGATGCATCCAGAAAGGGTCACATTATGGGCCAATTCTCGTAGGGAAGATAATGACGCCCGGCTTGTTACAACAATGATGACACCACAGATAAGAAGCTCATTGGCTTCCCTGCTCTGCAACAGTTATTCTCCACTTTCCACCATCACTGCTTCTGAATCATCACTGTTTATTTCTTCCACAGTAAACAAACGGGAAAATCAAGGGTGCGAAAAATGAGGGATAACATCAACAAATCAACAGCTATACACTAGAGCAGAGTGGGGGAGAGATCTCGGGGGTACA
Organism: Pristionchus entomophagus; assembly: GCA_036245825.1. Lineage (NCBI taxonomy): Eukaryota > Metazoa > Nematoda > Chromadorea > Rhabditida > Neodiplogasteridae > Pristionchus > Pristionchus entomophagus. The sequence goes on from BTSX01000003.1 coordinate 2,696,470, forward strand.
TCATAACATTCTCCTATATCAATCGATGGACTTGTGGCGGGTACGGTAGATTATTGATCGTTTCTGCGATTTTGCAGGTCGCTCGCTCTGGCCAAAGGCGCCACGGTATCGGCGATGATGCTCGTCTGACGGGGCGTGCGGGTGCCGTCCTGAGAGAAAGAGTCAGTCCACGATTCCGCTTGGATTACGGTAATCGCTAATTACGGTACGATCGAGGTTGAAATATTCGCCCAATTTCAACATGTTCAAACGTCGATTAGAAAACCACCTCCTCACTAATCACCTCTGCCAACCATCCGCCTCGTCAATTCATATGTTGCGCCTAGTGCGCTTGGATTACGGTATTCGCTGATTACGGTACGGTCGAGGAGGAAAACTCTCTCTCACCTCCTTGACGACTCCGCCGTATTGGTGCAGGTGGCCGTGCACCATCACTCGCGTTCCTGCATCGACCGATTACCGTAATCAATCGATAGGCCATACTACCGCACGTATTGGTACCGTAAACGACCGACGTTTGAGTCACTACATATTTAGTCCCCTCCACTGTCCTGTCACTATGTATTTTTGTGGATACTGAAAATGCATGCATCGAACCCTTCTGAAGAAAAGAGCAATGCGCACTTTATCCTAGAGCAACAAACAGACAGTGGCTAGGTCGTTTATCATTTAGCCTAACACCAATCAATCAATAATATGTTCACACCGTACCCTTCTGGATCGTCCTCTCGACGTACTCTGCCTGTTTGCCAAAGGCGCTGATCGTGTGCACCTCCATCTGATCGAACCTTTCGCCGTCCCGATTCGTAGTCGAGCTGGGGGGGGGGGGGGAAGTATGACATTTCCGCAAGGAGGGGTTGAAGCTATTTGGTAGGACCAGTGATCCAGGGTTGCATATGATACAGGGAGAACATCAATTCTATGATTCTAGGACGCCTACAAAATAAGTTACCCTCCCGGGAAAAAAATACAAATTGAACTTGTCCCTTGCAACAAATAAGTCTCGAATCTTGTGAAGAAGGCCAACCTGTTGGTAATCAAATTGAACAAGATGTAGTCTTTTCCGTTCCTGGCGACATGTTTTCTGGGATCAGCGGCGACCCCGCCAACCAGTTCGACGCGGTTGAGACTGCAGTATATTGATTAAAATAAAGTATAAATAATTATAATTAATATTCAGAACACGATCACTTGTTAAAAAATAATGTATGATTCACATTTAATATATTACCTGAAGCCCTGCTTGCGGGGAGCCTGGGATCTGTCCTTGAAGACCTCGTCCACCTCAGTCTAAACGAGCGGTCGTTAGCCGATTAATCAAGGCTAATGCTGTTCAATTGACGAAAACACGATTTTGGAACATCAGAGACATTCCGCGCCTACACACTTTATTTGAAGACCCGTTATGTGTTCAATTGCTTATAGGAGATGTGTAAAACTCATCAGGACATTGATCATTCTCTAGTGAAGTATACAGTTCAAGTTTCAGTAGTAAGTGAAGCAAAACTCACTCTGGAGGGACGGTCCTTGCACACGACGGAGGTGGACAGGGTGCGGACGCCCGCGGCGACGCGGCTCGAGACGGCGACAGCGGAGCGGAGCATTCTGAAAATAATAAATATTAAATAAAGTAAAATAACACACAAAAAAAAGCCGAAAATGACGTTTTTCTATGCTAGAATAGGGAACAATTGGACGCCAGAACAAGTGCGAATGGGTCGTCAAAAGGAGGAATAGTGTCGGTTCATTTGAGCCCAGTGGAAAAATAAACAAATAAATCGATACTAACTAATTGATTAGAAATTAATTCGCGAAAAAACGGAATAATTTGTTCCGTCTGTTCTGTTTCCTGGAAGCTAACCGCCGGACGAGCGAGCGCGGTAATTCAAAATTTAAGCTACCGTAATCTTATATTTATTCTTCGTTGTAAATCAATATTGTATTATATTATTTAATTTGTTTTTCTCCACTCTCATCATTAACCGATCTCTTACAACTCCATCGGTCGAGAATTACACATGCCGGAAAACTGAACTGTCAAGGCAGCACTAGTAGGAGGAGTGTCTCTCTTTGTTTCGACCTTTGCGCCTTTTTCGGTCACTTACACCGGGGGCAGAGGGGGGGGGGGGGGGCAGAGGGGCGGGAGGGTATATAAGGCGTAGGGGACAACCGATTAGCATCGGCTCCATCACTTCTGCTCATTCTACAGCGGCAGTAACCACTTTGATCTACTCTACTATCCATTGTCTATTATTATCCAATTTTCCCTATCTGATCTCAACTCCTACATCAGAATCCAAACGAACATTTTGTTACCATTTCATAATTTCTCATTGAATCAGTATCTTAGACTAACCGTACTTTGAATCAAACTACTCATTGCGCCCTTGCGACCCTGCAATGGGAACGCCCGAGGTAGCGGGGTCGCAACGTCTTTGCGGGGTGCGCAATGCTTCTCGTTTGCGAGACTCCGCCTCTTTCCCTCCCTCTCCCCCTCCTCGCCAAACCCGTCGCGTCTAGCGCGCGCGCTCTAGTGATCAGAAAGTGCTCTCTCGCGGGGGCGAAAGAGAGGGGAGAGGTAGCGCACCCCGCAACGTCGTTGCGACCCCGCTACCTCTCCCCCTCCTCACGATCAGAGGTTGCGGGGTCGCAACGAAAAGACGCGTGGTTGCGACCCCGAAAAGGCCGAATAGCCAACCCTACTGTCTACCGTGCTTCCTCCAATCACGCTCCTGACTCACCGTAGCCTACCTTGTCACAAGCCCACCACACCACTACCGTACTTCAGATGTCGTCCAAGCCCGAGTGTCCGGAGGTCGCGCACGTGCGCAAGTTCGCCTTCTTCGGCGTCGCCGTGTCCACGATCGCCACGCTGACCGCCATCGTTGCCATCCCCATGCTCTGCGTCTACCTCCAGGTGCGCGATACGCAGTCACACTTTTCCATCCGATTTGAGAGTGTGCAGAATGGAGAAGGCGCTGAAACGCAGCTTTTCATCAGCTACGCAGCCAACTCACTTCCCTGATTCAGGGCATGTCCACCTCCATCCAGGACGAGATCGCGTTCTGCCGCACCCGAGGCGCCTCGCTCCGTGGCGAGTACACCAGAGTGAGTAGGCTACCGTATACCGATCATGAATCTGACTCGCCGAACTATCCATCTCGTGACCCACCGAACTACCGTATCCCATGATGATTATGATGCCTCATGGAACAATATTTCCCAGTCACGATTCTGACCTACCGAACTCTACCGTAACCCCGCTCCTTGCAGCTTGACTCGATGATCTCCGCCGAGCTTGCGCGCGGCAAGCGTCAGGTCGCCTACACTTGCTGCTCGTGCGGCGTCGGAGCCGCCGGACCTCCCGGATCGCCCGGACAGGACGGAGCTCCCGGAAACGACGGACAGTCCGGAGACGCCGGAGCCCCCGGACAGGTAACGTAACCCGCTTTATCTCGTTTCCTGCTCCTACCGTAACCTGAATAATCGCTTTAGGACGCCACCGACGGCAACCAGCAGCCCACGGCCGCCGACTTCTGCTTCGACTGCCCCGCCGGCCCCGACGGAGCTCCCGGTGCACCCGGATCCAAGGGACCCGACGGGCAGCCCGGAGCCCCCGGAGACCAGGGACCCACCGGCAGACCCGGATCTCGCGGACAGCCCGGTCGCGACGGACAGCCCGGCGCTCCCGGAAACGACGGACAGGTACCGTACTCTGCTACCGTAGTCTGAATCAAACTACAGTAACCACCAATTATCGATTCGCTTTTGTAGCCCGGCAATCCCGGCCGCGACGGAAACGTGCGCACTCAGCCCTCTCCCGCTGGTCAGCCCGGAGCCCCCGGAGAGGCCGGACCCCAGGGACCCGCTGGACCCGACGGAAGACCCGGAAACCCCGGACGCGACGGACAGCCCGGTTTCGCCGGAGAGCCCGGACAGGTACCGTATCCGGCTTCCGTACCCATCAATCGATCATACCGTAACCCGCTTGTCTTTGCAGGACGGCCAGCCCGGTCAGGACGGCGCTCCCGGACCCCGCGGACAGGACGGAGGCAACGGAGGCAAGGGCTCTTGCGACCACTGCCCCCCTCCCCGCACCGCTCCCGGATATTAGATCGGGATACGGTAGCCTCCCGGGTTACGGTAGTCTGTTCGGGTACGGTAGAATCCTGCTCACTGTACGCCATCATCATCTGCGATATAAAGAGTATTGATCTACCACTTGCATCATTGGTTACATTACACGGTGAAATCGCAATACAATCGAGACAAAAAGAGTTACGACTTCTTGTTAGATAGTTCGCTTGGGGCTAAAGAGTCCTTCTAGAGTTGCTGAGCACTCTTCTTTTCGCTTGTTTTCTGAGTTTCTCTAACCAGTCAGAGAACGTGCAAACTGAGGAATGGTGTTGAATCGACTAGCGCTCTCTAAATTCTGCACACTCTCTATCCCGTCAGAGTGTGCAGAACGGAGAAGGATCTGACGACCTAATTTTTAGATAGTAAATGAGTGTATGCGTGGCATTGCTAGTAATGGGTTGACCTTGCGGCGCTAAAACGGCACTTTCCCCTCTTAATCAAAGTGAACGGTCATAGTGGCAAGGTCGAGCCCCACACTGTTCCCATCATTGCAAAACAGTGACTGGACGCATAGATTACGATAAATCACTTGGAATTTGTTTCAAAACTGCACCAAGGTTGAGCCAATACTATGGCTACGATTCCCATTCTGTTCCCATCATTGCAAAACAGGGAATACGACGTAGGCGTCGATTAGTGATGACAAATCGGCATCGACTCTTCTTATTTTCCGTGATCTCTCGCAGGTTAGAGAAGCGAGAGCGTACGCAAATTGAGGAGAGTCGGATGCCGATTTGCCATTACTAGCATCGATTTCGATAGATAACTTGGTATTTTTTTCAATACTGCACCAAGGTTGAGCCAATACTATGGCTACGGTTCCCACTCTGCATCAAGGCAAACCGTAAGGAATCTCGTTGCTTTTAATGCAGGTAATTATTTCAGTTGATACTGTGTAGGCATTGAACAATGAAGAAAAGCATCAATATAAATTATTTATTTCTGTGTCACGAAAACCCGAAACATCAGGTAAAACAAACCCGAACAAAGGTGGGGAACAACCGAATGGGAGGAGAAATAACTCGCGAGGGGAGAAAACCAGGTGTCTCCAATCGGAACACCTCATCTAAGAAAAAGCAATGGCGCGATTGCATCATTCCTGGGCAATAATACAGTGTCGATTGCTTGCAGCAGTTGATGATTTTAAAAAATTATTATTATTGAAACCTATAATAATCAGGCGCGGATAACGTATTATTATTGTGTTTCGCCTTCTGAAGTATTGGCAAGGGCGGCAACCAATCTTTGCTTAATCGCATCTTGAATTTCCTGCAATAAGATATTTTCCGATTGTTCGGTGGTGAAAAAAATCTCCATACCATCTTTTCTGCTAGAACCAGATGATATTCATTGAGAGCGATTATGCGCCTTTTCAATTTATCCAATTCCGTATTGATATCGAAAATAAAACATTTTTGTAAGCAACAAATGCTGAGCAAATATTTTTTTTAAAAATCTCACATAATGTTGGCTCTGTTATTTTAGACACCACAGGCTCCGCCCACTTGGGGGGATAGTTAGACACCACAGGCTCCGCCCACTTGGGGGGGATAGAGATTTGCCTGTAGTGATTCATCATTTTTATTAGTGATGTCCATTATTCCGCAGGTCAGAGAAACGAGAGATCACGCGAATTGAGGAGTGACCGTGCCGATATTAGTGATGCCGTTACGGCTTTCGACTCTCTTCATTCTGCAAACTATCTCTCTTTTCTCTGACGGGCGAGGAAGTGTGCAGAATGGAGAGAGGCCAAACTGGAATTTACATTCCGTCGATAGGGAATCACAAGCGCGCAGAATGCGAGAGCGATATTCGATTTGCCATTGCTAATATCGACGATCGTATTTTCCTCACGGCACAACACTCTTAAGTTGGTCTGCGAGAAAAAAGGGAGCACAGAGAAAGGAAACCAATATACCTTTTTTGTCGCTGCTAGTCCTGAAACGAATGTTTTGGGAGCAAAATGCCCGTTTTTCAATAGCTCATCGTATTTTTGTTTAGAAGCGTATTCACGATCATCTGAACAGCACTCGAAGTGCTGCAACCAGTCTGACGGGTGAAGATGACGCTACAAAAGGCGTCGACAACCAAATCGAGGCTGCAAAACAAATTGACAACAATGATCACCCGAAGTGCGGCGTGTGCTTGGAAGATTTGGATTGCAAGGTAAACTGCGTTTATAGTCATTTTACGCTTCCCCTAAGGTCAGCTCATGCATCTCTAGTGTATTTGCCCAGTGATCATCTCATGCATGATATGTAGTGCTTAGTGAAGCCCATTCGAGACTGACTCTCCTAAACATTGCGCCCTCTCGCCGGCGAGAGTTTTCGATTCTCTTCTTTCTGCAAACTGTCTCGTTTCTCTGACCGGCGAGATAGTGTGCGGAATGGAGAGAGCAAAAAATGTATTATTTTTTAAAGTATTGCAGAGAACGGTCAAACTCGCTCCGTGCGCTCACGTTCTGCACCAGTCATGTGCATCGCTATGGATCGAGAGTCAAAACGTGCGTCTTATTGCTCCTCATTTCGACTATGAATTCAGAATTGGAAGCACATGTTCAAATAGTAATGCTCAAACGATAACTTTTGAGCAGTTTCAACTAGTGATGTCTCGGCTCTCTCGTTTCTGTGACCGGAGAGAGAGAGCACAAAGGTATGCCGGGCTCGATTCACCATCACTACTTTGAATAATTTTCAGAGCTCCGAGGTTTCCTGCTGTCTGTGTCGCACAGCGATATCGGAAGTCGTCGATGAAAGTGGAAACATGGTGTACGGGACATATCCTTTCGAAGTGCGAAAAGTAATCTTTAATCTTTAATCTTTAATCTTTAATCTTTAATCTTTAATCTTTAATCTTAAATCTTTAATCTTTAATCTTTAATCTTTAATCTTTAATCTTAAATCTTTAATCTTTAATCTTTAATCTTTAATCTTTATCACCAACACATTACTCACACATCCGCCCACTTGGAGGGAATAGGGAGTTGCCAAAACATGGCAAAAGGTCGAGCACATCGAATACTCAATCAAATCAGACGATCAAAAAAGTAGTCTGTAGGTCTCCTCTATGCAATTTGTGAGGCGCATCATGATCGGCCAACTTTAAGTAGGTCAAAATTGACGATCCTTAGGTAGAATTTCCAGGCAGAGTGAGAAAAACGCCTGATATATTGCTGCAGGAAGAATTGGAGAGAAAATTGCAGCGCGGAAGGTTCGAACATACGCAAAACTTTCTGATCGAAAACCGCTCCAGCATTATGTGAGCTTTTTTTTAGATGTGTACGCATTAATTGATTACAAATGCATTCTATTAATATTATTCTGAAAAATATTTTAAGCAATTGTAGATTTTTTTCTTGAGTGGAACAGAGAGTGATCCAGAGCGGCATCTAATTCCTTACTGATAGCTCATGTTTCAGCAAGACCTCACATGCGCTACTTATGCAACGAATGCATGCACTTCGGCATGGGAAGAGTGCATATTTCACTTGCGATATCGACACAGAATTGGAGAAATTTAAGAGGCGTCTCATCGTGCTCAACGAATTTCATCTCGTTCTAGCTGAGAAGATGGTATGGATTATTGTTGCCGGATCGAATAACGCTATCTCCATTCTGCACACTCTCTCTTGCCGAAAAACGATAGAGCACACGAAATAGGCATCGAGACTTTTCGATACGGTAACACTAGCATGGAGGTGCTGATATTTTCACACCTCCAAACAATTGGGAAAAATAGTACTTTGCAGGAAATTGAAAAAAGGCAGAGATCAGTTCACGCCCTCGCAGACGATGAGACGCAAAAATAATATGCATTATTATGATCACATTTTGTAATTTCTTTAATATTCCGTTTCACGCATACACGATCATGAACACCTGCCAAACAACTTTTGTGTGCGCCATCGGCAAACTCCGCCCACCTCCTCTTCCCGATCATTAAATTGTTTCGCGTGTAACGTTTTGTCCGCTCTCTGAATGTCGTATTGCTTCAATTGAGTTTTTAAAATCTCACAATAATAAACATCTTACAAAAAAATCTTACAATAAATAATAATAAACATTATCGGCATCATCTGCTACGATCTAGCATCCTTCACGATAAATTGTTGCTGATACATTTACATTTTTTGTCAAATTTTGGTCTGATTCTCTTCATTGGGCGTTGCGCATTATTCCGGCTCTAACGAGCAGAAAGGACGGATTATCACATAGAAAGAGCAGAAGACTGATGCAAGAAGGCTTACAAGGACATGATTGGCATAGTGTTTAGTGGGGAAGCTGGTCGCCAAATCTTCATCTGACTATCCTCATTTCACGTGCTGTCTCGTTTCTCTGACCGACGAGAGAGCACGCGGAATAAGGAGAGACGATTCGCCATCACTAGTGCCTCTAGGGCCAACTGTTGGGCATATCCGATTTCCCCCACCTGTTCTCGACGTCGAGATGTGATAGACCGTTAACTGCGGTAGGTAAAGTGCGGGAAATATTTTGAACATTATTCCCGTGACGGAGTTTTTATGCTCCCCAAATAACCCCGTGTCGACGCCTGTACCCTTATTGATCGCTAACGACCTCATATTCTTCCCGCAAACATCTGAAAAGTGGATTCGCCTCTTTTGCCTCATTATGTGAAGTTGCGAGATGAGAAAAGATTGTGCATTAAGGAAAGGAAGATCGTAGAACATTTATTTCTGCACATTGAAAACCCGAAACATCAGGTAAAACAAACCCGAACAAAGGCGGGGAACAACCGAAAGGGAGGAGAAATAACTCGCGAGGGGAGAAAACCAGGTGGGTCCAATCGTCAATCGGTACCAGGGGTGTGCAAAAAGTTTCCCGAACTCCTCATTACTCATGCTCTCTCGTTTCTCTGATCAACGAGAGACCATGCGAAATGAGGAGTGCGTGAACATTTTTTGACACTCCTGATCCATAGGCAATAATATAGTGTGCGAAGCTCGGGACAACCAGCGGGGTCATGGTGGCAATGTATGGAAAAAGTAACAGGGATATTAACGAGTAGAGATCAAAGATCAATCGAGTTAAGGCTAGGCAACGTCTAAAGCATGGAAGAATGTTCTGAGCTAAAATCACAATGTGACACGCGAGTAACCAAGGAAATTTCGAAATAATCAAGGCAATCACCTAGACAAACGAAGCAAAATATGCAAAAAGTATTGCAATCTACAACAATCAATAGAGAGTACGTTTACTATGGTAGAGTTCGGCGGGTCAGATTATGGGTTTGAATGGCCAGAATCATGATTTGCCTTATCCGAACGCCCTCATTCCCTTCATTTCCTCTCTGCTGAATTCGCCGTTCTCTTTGACGTTCCGATGCGATTTGTACCACACGAAATCGGCCGACGGAGAGTCCTGCGCCCAGTTACCGTACTCCATCTGGAAACGGGAACGGATCGATTGGGTTATACCGTAATCGTCATCGGGCTGATCAATAGTGCAGGCTAATAGGGAATATTGTTCAAACGATACTCGTTCGTTAGCGATGATAGATCGAATGATCCCTCTCTCCATTTTGCACACTCAATCGCAGCTCTCACACAAGCAAGCGAGAATGTGCGCAGAATGTAGAGCACCCATATATCCGGCAACAATAGCATCCACTGGATATGTTTTCAATTCTAAAAAGTCACAAGTCAAAAGAGCAAGGTCAACACTTGGGATGCTGTTTCGAAAATTGACTCCATTTTGCACACTCTTCATCTCCGGTCTGATGAAAATTTCTATTGAAAGATTTTTATTGAACGATCACAACTCAACATATCAGGCCATAAAGATCAAAGATCAACTCACATCTAGCACTTCCTTCGTGTTGCAGGGCACGTAGAAGAGATGACCGAGCAGATCGGCGGTGCAGAGGGACTCGATTCTGAATTGCCAGCGATGATGGATCGAATCCAATTATTTCCTCTCTATTTAGCACACTATCTTGTAAACGCATTGCCCACGTCCATTTATATAGTATTTTTTTTGTTCATTGAATGATCGATGATAACTGCGTCTAATTACGAAGCCGAAACCATTAACGTACTCTCCCTTTTTTAAAATTTTTTTTATAGCGCCTTTCTCGTACATACTAGTAATATGCGTGCTCTACCGCATTTAGTCCAGACATGAAACACAAATCAGACACAAAATATGCAAATTCACTTTTCATTTCTACTTTTTTGCACATTATTCACGCATTTTTCCCCAGATTTTCAGCGAATAAATACAATACCGGAACGACGATAAAAGCGAACGGTGCTTCTTTCTTCGTATTAAAATAAATATTTTTAAAAAAATGTCTCACCTCGGATAGCTCCACTTGTACTTCTTCCTCGTGTACCACGCCAGTCCACCCACGTACGACTCATTGGCGTCTGGAATTAATTTTAAAATAAATTATATTGTATTATTTAATTGTATTTTGTTTATTATGATGAAACCGTGATATTTGATATCAGATTTTTTTTTAAATTCAGCCTGAGAAAACAAAGCTCACCAGTGTAGAGAAAGAAGAGGTCGATGTTGACATCCTTGGCTTTCTTCACGTTGATGGAGAGCTCGTAGGAGTCGGTGGGCTGCAAAACATTTTATTTTATTTTTTTAAACATTTTTTTTTGACATTTTTACTGTGATAACAAGTATTTTGAGCACTCTGAAAACTTCTAGTGGCTAATAGTGCCCTCTCCGTGCTGCGCTTTCACGGCGTTCTACATTAGGAATGCGAGAGAAGAGAGAGCGGTTAGAGGAATGGCTAGATAGTACGTGAAAGTGAGAGAGTGCTAGAGAGGTCTCGATGGGAATTGGTTTTTGCGCGTTGCCAGCAAAACGTCGTGCGCATTATCGCCGCTCAGAGTGTGCAGAATGGAGAGAGCAACAACTCCATCCGGCAACAGTAATCCCTACTGTCGACTCACCGTTCCGTAGATTCTGAACAGCTTGTACGGTGATCTCCTCGCATCGAGATCCGCCCGGATCGAAGCTAAAAATTATTTAAATTTTAAAAAAATAAAATGATGATACCGTGTCTGAAAATATCAGCGACTACTGGTTTGACTGTATATATTTGGACGTAGATGCAAATCAATAAATTGATGAATGAACTAATGAAGTAATACGATAATAGAGTTCGAAATGCGACTCATGGTCGCTCTTTTTCTCGTCAATCGACCGGTCAATAGAGTGTGCAGAATGGAGAGTAGTCCTATCTGATCCGGTATCACTATAACTCACGACTATACTCCTCGGCGCGAATGAAGAAATCGATGTCGGTCGTGTGGGGAATGAGTGAGCACTCGCGGAACCAGCCTATGATTATTGAATACTTGATTAATCAGATAATTTGATAAATCTGGAAAGATTAAATACTTTGAGTCACTTTACAAGCACGATTGCCGTTTCCCTTGCATCTCATGAAACAACGTTTCAAATAAGTTCGTTGGTGTCGTGTTTCACAGCAAATAAACCAAAATCTTTCTTTCATGCATCTACCCCTCAGACCAATATTTTCGATCATAAACAATTATTCCATAAGTGAACTACATCGAATCTATTATATCTGCCTCAATAGCAACCTAGCAGAATTCAAATCTCTAATATTTAAGCCGAAGACTCTTTCAAGTGATAAAATTACTATGTACTGTGATGATAAATCGGAACTCGACTCTCCTCACTCCGCACACTCTCTCGATTCTCTGACAAGCCACCGAGTGTGCAGAATGGAGAGAGCACTATCTGATCCGACATCGCTATTATTGGAAGATTCAAATGCTCAGAAACGGTAATACGGTGTTTAGTGTACTATCGTTACAAATTCGGAACAAATAAATAGCTACAGCTTCATTGAATCTTTCTAAAATTTGGGCCTTTCTCATGAGTATTCATGGTCAAAATGGTCATTGAATAAGAGCAAAGTCGAAACCCGAAACCTTATAGTAAAAGTATCGATTCTACAGGTTGTACTGTTACTCGTGGAACGGTTTATTATTATTTTTTACAGTACCTAGCAGACTGCCTCCGGCCAGCGTGAGTCTCGCTCTTCTCTCCTTGATGAAGTCCCGCAACTCGGCCAGATGGTGCATGAACGAGAGCGGGATCGTGTGCTTCTCGGTGGAATTGCGATTCAGCTGAAAAGTGGGCAATTAGAATTGTCGCGTAGGTCTTGGCTCTCTCCATTCTGCACACTGCCTCGTAAGTCAGACATACGAGAGAGTGTGCATAATGGAGAGAGCAGAAAACAGGCATGGCGCCACTAGTGGGAATGCCATTTCCGTTCAGTCGATCGTCAATCGGAACAGAGATGAAAATCGAATCGATATGCAGTGGAAATCATTCGAAAATCAAGATAGTCTCTACGAGCATCTATGTTTCAGCACCATCACAAAGACAGGGATAGTTTGAAACTGTACTTCATAGTTAGCTCCATACAGTAAACAAAGAAAATTATCATTTGTTTTTGCTTGAAACGATGCGTAATTGTAGGTCGATTAAAAATCAAAAGATCAAAGATCAAAGACCAATGATTAATATCTCACCAGCACTTGGCACTCGATGAATTGCGAGAACTTCCAGTCGTCGAGGAACATGCGAATGTCGGATGGGAGGAAGACGAGCGAGGAGGAGTGGAGGTCGAATCTGAGAAAGATCAGATCACACCTCTGAAAATCCGATTTATTACATTGCATCAGAGTGTTCGTCAATATGCGATAGATTGACCCTATCCTACATGAGCGACAATAAAATAAAAATAGTTTTAAAAAATCGCGAATGACCTAAAAACTGTGCAACTGAATAATAAAAGAATAAAATAAATCCTAATCCACCTGCCCCATTACTCTTAAATTTATTTACTAATCGTTAGTTCTCTCAACGAGTATTCCCGCTTCACCATCCCAATATACCTTAATATTTAGGGCATCGTCGAGATATTTGGTTCTAGAAAACTCACTATGAGTATCTACGTTTCACCAACATCACAAAGATAGGAATAGTTCAAAACTTCAGTATATTTGCCGTATCTCTTTGGTGAAATATAAAAATAGGTTGGCTAAAATATACAAAAACACCAAAAGATCAAAGATCAGCTCACGGCAGCATGGCTCTGGTCTCATTTCCACTCTCGAACAGCCAATAATCGCGATCGGAGCGAGCCTTACTGTAGTAGATCACGTCCAGCTGGAATTATTGATTTTGTGTTGCCATTTCGAAAAGTTCTCTCTCCATTCTGCACATCCTAAAGGTATACAGAGTGTGTTCGAAGCTGAATCGGTATCGAGGCTAGAACTGTCATCTCTATCAGGGATGTGCAAAACTTTTCCCGCACTCCTCATTTCTCACGCTCTCTCGCCGGTCAGACAGACGAGAGAGCATGAGAAATAGGGAGTGCGGGAATTTTTTTGCACAGCCCTGATCTGTATGTAAGAAAAGAGCAATATGTTCGGCAAGCATCAGTGCACCAATATAAAAAATTAAACTAAAGAGAATTTGAGTTTCACGATTACTACGTGAACTTAAGAGCTGGTTGAAAAGCAGTGATATGTGGGATCACGGCTTTAAAAAAACACCAAAAGAATCGAAACTCGAATTTCATCCGTTTTTTTTTCTGAATCTGTTCGAGTTTGCTGTTTGACGAGAAGGCTCAACTGAGTTTCAGCAGCGAATGATAAGATGGAAGAGATGAACGAGAATGATATGACCGAGCTCGGAGGTGGAAAAATATTCAACAAAAAAATCCAAAGTCAAAGCACACGAGTCATGCTTTCTGAGGAGTGCTGAGTTCCGAGTTGTCATCACTACATTTCTGTAAGATGTACCCTGGCTGCTGTTACTCAATGGTGTTTTCTGAATTATGCGCATTATCTCGTCGGACACCTACAGTATCGTGCATAAGTCACCGCTCATTTTCTCGTTCTTACATAATTTTCGACTCATGATAGATTGATGGGTCAATATTTGATATGGCATAGCACACCCACTGAGTGTTAGGGATATGCCATTGGGATATCATAGAACGCCCTGATTGTTGCGTAGTGATGATGCAATCAGGCAATAATTTTTCAAACAACCAAAATTCTTACATGGATTTTTGCTCAGCCTTCCTACTCGGTGTGATGATATAAGGCCTCAATGCCTTTTCGATGAAATTATGTACTCATGGGAAGATGACGTACATTGGCTTTAGACTGTCTCAAATTAGGGACCCGAAAAAATGGATTTTTGTTTATAGACATGCTAGAAACTCGTTCAAAAGATCAAAATGATTCTTATCACAATTCCGGATGATCCTCAAAGTTTGAAAACGATAGCTCTTAATTTGCCCTCAGGGTACGAAAAAACGAATTTTTCATTTTTTCCACATAGCCTTATTTAGATTGTTTGCAGTTCTGAGGGTGATTTTCATTCAAAGGTCATTCCAAGACACGATGGTCGAAAATCCATGGAATATAAGATTCCCAACTTTTTAGAGCATTTGGATAACTTTCCCGCCCGCGGCAAACGAAAATCCGAGGTCAATCAATTTTCAACCCAAAAAATGACCATGATGCCATCATGACCATCATTAGTCGAAAAAAATGTGTCTCTCAGAACTTCCTGACTAATTTTTTAAATGTTATATCTTTGTGTGCTGAATCGGAATTTCGATATGAGAGCCCATGATATCATGAATGAAAAATGTTAAAATTCATTATGTCAAAAAATAGCCGATTTTGAAATCGATTGACCTCAGATTTTCCGTTGCCACGGGCGGGAAAGTTATCCAAATGCTCTGAAAAGATGGAAATCGTATATTCCATGGATTTGCTACCATCGTGTCTTGGAATGACCTTGGAATGAAAATCACCCTCAGAACTGCAAACAATCAAAATAAGGTTATGTGAAAAAATTAAAAATTCGTTTTTTCCGTGCCCAGGGGTTAAATAAAGAGCTACCGATACCAAACTTTGGGGATCATCAGGGAATGTGGTTAGGATCATGTTGAGCTTTAGAACGAGTCTCTAGCATGTCTATGAACGAAAATCCATTTTTGGGACCATATTTTGAAACAGTCGAAAGCCACTGTACGTTATCTTCCCATGAGTACATATTTTCATCGAAAAGGTATTGAGACCTTATATTATCACACCAAGTAGGAAGGCTGAGGAAAAATCCATGAAAGAATTTTGATTGTTTGAAAAATTGCTTGATTGCATCACCACTACGCAACAATCAGGGTGTTCTATGATATCCCAATGGCATATCCCTAACACTCAGTGGGTGTGCTATGCCATATCAAATATTAACCCATCAATCTATCATGAGTCGAAAGTTATGTAAGAACGAAAAAGTGAGCGGTGACTTATGCACGATACTGTAGAGTGTGCAGAATGGAGCAGAGAGAATGCAACGCCCTCGCTGACCTTATCATCGTGCGCGGAGATCTTCGTGTCTCGATACTTCTCGTCCACGGCAATTCTCACGTTGCTCTTCCAGCCCTGCAAGAAGTACGATTTCTCTCAGGAATTCACACCATTTTTAATTTGTTTATTTTTCACTCAACAAAGAGCTAATCGAATTGCATTTTTTTGCCAGTCTCTATATTTGTGCTGATGGTGAAACATAGATGCGAGTGTTTCTAAATCGAACACTTCTCTCCATTCTGGACACACCGAGACCACCCATCCCGATCCGCAAATAGTGAATGAAAATAAATATTTTCCAGCAACCGTACCTCAACGGGGCTCGCTCCGATGATTATCGATCGGAGTAGATCAGGGTCGATGATGAGCACGGGAAGCGAGAAAGAGAAGGAGTCGAAGAGCCGCAGCCAGGGAGCGGTTAGCTGATGAGAAAAGACAGTGAGATACCGTAATGACAGATACAGTATTCATTTCCAGTAGATCAAAAGATTACATACTGTAAAAATTGACAAGACTTGAATGCTGAATGCTAAAAATTTGCCTACCATGAAAATTATTAAACATTTTGTATTACTGCCAACTCATCATATCAGACAACACGCATCACCGAAAAACGCTAAGATACCGAACCTCTTTTACACACCCAATATAGAGTTACCGTAATCCGGCACACGTACCGTAATCGCGGCGACCTGCGTGGTACTGTAGCTGGTGGGCTGGACGACGCCGCTGTCGGGGGCGAACGTGGAGAAGAAGAGGATCGTCGAGGAGGCGAACGTCGCCAGAATCAGAAGGGGCTTGAGCATCACTGCATATCTGCAAGGAAATAATTATACTATTAATAATATTAAATATATAAATGAATAATGGATTAAAGTACACATGATTACACATAATATAACATCATGGAAAGATAGATAATTACGGAGTCCGAGGCAAGTAGTTTACTGAGTATACTGCACAGCAAATGTACAAAATAAGGCTGCGCGTCAACCTGAAAGCGTACTATTGGGGTGTCCCAAAAGTCCTGTCGTTTTTTTTTGAAAATTATTTTTTCAACTGTCAAGATCATTATGGGATCCTGCTAAGAGGCGATTGATGAAGTGACTTTAGATCTTCTGTTTCAATACTTCAGCCAGTGAAATCATTACAATTTCGAAGAACTACGGTATGTAGAATTGACCACACCAAAAACACCCACGTTAAGTTTTCGTTCAACAAATCCGTTCTCCTTTTTGTGAACAGATAAAAATCGGTTTATTGTTTCCCGTAAATAGGAAGTCGTCAACACACACTATGCGCACCATTCCGGCTTCCCATCTCGAATTGCATCATCACTACGAAAGTTGACATTTCCCACACATTTTTCAATTTCTTTCCGATATCGATGCCGGAAATCGATCGAAATATTTCCAAATAAATCAAAACGTTCAACCATCAACATTTGAGCACAATCGAAAGGGATAAAAATAGAAAATTCAAAAATCGGCCTCCAAAATCGCCATGATTTTCAAATATTCTGGCTTATTTCTGAGATCGCGAGCGATCTTTCTGGTTTGAAATTTTTATTTGAAAGTATGATACATATTACTACCACCCTATTAGTTTGAGTTTCAAAATGTCAACGGCCTCTAGTTTAAGAAAATTCTAAAACAATGTCGAAAAACATACATTTTATATTATTACGTCACCACTAGGAAAGCTCATGATCTAATCGAGGTCGAATAAAATATTGCAGGAGTACTTGCACCTATTAACAATGAGTGAGGGAAATTGCGACTTACGGTTCTCGAGAAATAATAATAAGAAAAACGGCGACATGGCTTTTGGGACACCCTAATAATATCATCGGAACGGCAAATAGTTGTTTATAGCGAATACGCATCTTTATTTCGCGTCCTCTTTTTCTCGCTAATGGTCATCACCGCGGTATAAAAGTCACACATAATACACAAAAGTAGAATGAAAAATAAATGAGCTAAGTAATCAAAAAAATGTATACACTGAACACGGTGTTTATCTACAGAAAGATCTACCATACACGCGAGGACACACCAAAATCCCTGAACATCAAAGACTGATTCGCCCTTTCACGCTTTCTGACTCCTCCGTTCAAAAATCAAGTTAGACGGAATTTATCATCTGTTTTTGCAAGAGAAAAATGAGGATGAATCTACACAGAAAATATTTGTGAGTGTCCATTGTAATTGTTGTTTGTTTTACTATACGTCGGTACGGGAGCAAACACACAGAATAATGAGTGATCAATAGAATAATGACGGTGATTTGGATTTCAAGAGGGAGTTGAGTGGCCAGAGAACTGATATTGTCATCAAAACAAAATAAAAAAGGTCTAAAAATAATTCTAAAATGATACACCCCGTGTCACGGCCGTAACGGAATGAAGAAAAGGGCGGGTGAGAAGGGTCGCGTGCGGCTCTACCGTAATGGTGCTAAAATCATGCATTTTCGTTGCGAGATATTTTCGGTTTAAAACTGCCAAGTAATAATGTTATTTAACACTGCTGGGGAAAACACGACTTTTCCCGACTTTACGCCTTTTTAGTACTTTGTGCGCATGTTTTGATAGATCTTTTGGGGCTATATGGGTACTGGCCATGTTTCAAGAACAAAAACAAGTCATGAGGTGCTCCGGAAAGCTCGCAAGATCTCACTTTTGTTTTATGGACTTTCTGGATTTACGCTAGCTGACTCCGCCCCTTTTGCATTTCTAAAACATTTTCCTTTTCTTATTTATTTTTTCGTTTTGCTCGTGTTACGTGTTATCCTCTCTTCTTGCTTTTTTGTTTATACATTGCCATTCTCCTTTTTTTGCCCGTATGTCATGCCCAAATTTCAAAATGGCACCGGAACTCTGCTTCAACGTTGTAAGCTATACTAAACAAGACTGAAAGACTAGTGATTCGTCTTTAAATATCTCTCTTTTAGAGGTCTCTCCGCTGTCTCATTCTCATGGATTCGGCCAGCTGGAGGCGACAACCAAGATCTACATCGCGCCCTTTCCCCTCTATTTACTTCTCGAATTAATAAATTATGTTCTTATCGTTCCATTTAACTGGTTGACAGCCAGCCCCGAAGGGGAGTATCTTCATCTAACCTATTATTAAGGATTTCAGATATCCCCTTCAAGTCGTCAAGGGGAAGGTCTAGTTCTGGACGTCGCATGACTCGTTTCAACGAAGTTTTCGTCGATATTGTTGTCATTTGTGTTTCCCACGTGAAATAAATGTATCTTGCATTCCCTCGTTCGTCCAAAAAACACACCAAAACTTAAACTTACACCATTTTCGCCAAATTTACATCGCACTGAAATCACATATTTGAACCAAGG
Organism: Pristionchus entomophagus; assembly: GCA_036245825.1. NCBI lineage: Eukaryota > Metazoa > Nematoda > Chromadorea > Rhabditida > Neodiplogasteridae > Pristionchus > Pristionchus entomophagus. The sequence goes on from BTSX01000003.1 coordinate 2,715,363, forward strand.
GTCACGCGTCGCGTGCGCACGCTTTGCACAGAAACTCCCTCGCTTCACCCGCCCTCGAAACGGCCGTGCGTGTTATCTGCGCTTTTCACCCATTCCCTATGAACTCAACGGACGGTTTCTCTGGAATAACAGACAGGAAACTAATTGACAAATTGACAAATGGAGAGACTAACAATAACAGCAAGCGACTAACCGATGCGTCATATTTCGATAAGTCGAGGAAAGGAGAACTATCATAAGACGAGATGGAATTCTGCTCCGCATGAACATAGTTGAATAGAAAAGAAATTTATAGGATAATCAGATAAGATTGTGCGATGTAATCTAAACACCGATCAAATAGTGGAGGCGGAAATAGCATAAACTATCCACGTTTGTGGTGCCGGATCGAACAGTCATCTCTCTCCATTCGGCACACTCCTTCGGCGGATAGGGAAAAGAGAGAATTTTGGAGTAAATACTATTCTATCAACTACTATCCACGCAGACTGACTATATCTCTATAAAAATCCAGTTTGTGCATCCTTCGATAAATAGAGCGTGGCCACGCGAAACCCAGCATAATTTTCTAGCAAAACTGGCGTTCCTTCGCCGCTCTCAGTTTCAAAATAAAAAAATAAAAAATACAATACGGATAAAAATTTCATTCAAAAAATTCAGAGAATTTGAGTTTCACGAGTACTACATAGCATAAGGAGCTGACTAAAATGCAATAGATCATGACTGCGCATTTCACATATTTTTCTAGTGACTATATCTCTGGAATGTTGCGCTCCCTAACCTTCCAGTAATACAGTTTCTACATCCAGCGATAAATAGAGCGCGGCCACGCGCCTCCCCACATAATTATCAGGAAAAAAATGACGTTCCATTCCCGATCAGTTTCATAGTATCTATCCGAATGAGCATTAGAGTTTCACGTTTACTACCTAACATGAGGAGCTGTTGAAAATGCAATACACCCTTCGTTTTTTTCTCCCACATAATTTTCTATTTTAATATTGGCGCTCCATTCCCGCTAAGATTTATAAATATCTATCCGTATGAGCATTTGAGTTTCACGGTTACTACCTAACATGAGGAACTATTGAAAATGCAATGCTCTCTACGTTTTTTCTTCGCGTATCATTTTCTAGTTTCAAATTGACGTTCCCTTCCCGCTAAGATTTATAAATATCTATCCGAATGAGCATTTGAGTATCACGAGTAATACATAAAATTAGAAGATGGTGAAAATGGAACAGCACTTCTCGCGGTGTCTGAAATAATTTTCTAGTTTCAAATTGGCGTTCCCTTCCCACTCAAATATAGACCAGAATAAAATTTGCATTAATAACAGAATAACAAGGCGGGGTTTAGTTATACATGGAATCATTTTCAACCAAAAGTACTTTTCCAAGGCAGAATGTAGCCAATTGCCAAATAGAGAAACGAGCGGCCGGAGTTCTCGCGAAATTGAAAATTCGAATGGCGGGATGGGAAGGACAAGCCGTCCGGTTCTGCCTCTCCAAATTCCACATTATCTCTCGTCGGTCAGAGCAGACGAGAGAATGTGCTGAATGGAGAGAGCGCAGAGAACCGAAAAAAGAAGTGCAGGGGAAGGAAGAACGATGTGCGAAACTGAATTAGAAGGCGGCGTACTCTCTCACGTTTCCACTCAAGGATTCTGAATTATTTGTTCTCTCCATTCTGCACACTATCTAGATTGTCCATCCGTCGGGATAGTGTGCAGAATGGAGAGAGCTGACTGAACTGCTATCGTAGGCGCAAGGGTAATTAGAGCAAGGGCTGAATACACGAGAGAAGTGAGAAGCGCGTGAAGGAAAGGACGGGGCACTCTCATTAAGGCCTGAGAATGTAAGTGAAAAAAGGAGCAGGAGAAAGGCTGCTTCAATCCCGAATGGTCTCTGCTCTCTGACCAGATAGAGAGCGCTGGGTAATGAGAGAGACGCGATCTCTGTATAATTCGTTCCACCGAGAGAGAGAGAGAGAGAGAGAGAGAGAGAGAGAGAGAGAGAGAGAGAGAGAGTATATTTTAAGTCTATTTTATGTCCCCCCTGGCCAGCCTCCTTATTATCCACGCGCGGAATCACTCATGTTTCATCCAGAAAATGGCATAGATTCACAGAGCAAAGAGAATAATAGGGTGCAGAATTCTGTGAAACGAGGATTTTTTCAGGAATCGCGAAGCAACCATTGTTTCTTTAAATTGAAGAACCACGCATAACTCATTCCAGTGTGAAAGAAATGGCACTTCCTTCCTCCCTGGCCTGCCTCTCCTTCCCTCATACAGCGCGCATTTTCTCACTACGCTGGCCATCGAGATATCGCAGAGAATGTGGAGAGGTCTGTTCCTTCTCCTGCATGCTGAGGGATTCCAGCGCGCCTTCCTCATCCCGCACACTCTCTCGTCACTCTGACCGGTGAGGGAGTGTGCAGAATGGGGAGAGCAGGAGCGGAATGCCCCTCCTTCTGCTTCCCTCTCAGGGGAGGAGGCTAGGACGGGCGTCCCCATTTTGAACTTGCGCACGCAGGAGGGAAAAAATTCCTTGGAACAAGGAATGGCTGCGATTTTCAGCTCTCTCCATTCTGCACACTCTCTCGTCAGTCTAACCGGTCAGGGAGTGTGCAGAATGGAGAGAGCTGAAACAACGCTAGGCGAGCATGCTCGAGCGAACAAATGGACAAATAGGCGAGCGAAAATCAATTTTCCGGGCGCTAGCTCAGAGTGCGACTGCAAATAGTGAAGAATGGAGATACGAAAAAAAAGAAGATAATATTATGAAGAGGGAGAGGTTAATGTAAGCGAGCAAATAGCCTATTTCTCTTACATCGCTAGTGCCTGTGAATAGTGAAGGAATGAGAAAGGATAGGGAGCGATGAAAGATATGAAGAAAGTAATGAGTATGCGTGCTCTACGAACAGATAGAATTCGATCTTGGATAGAAAGTGCAAATTCAATTATCTATATAATCGTAAAACTTGCGCGCAAAAAAGTATAGTGAAAGTAGAAGTGGTAAAGTCAAGTGAATGTGCACGCAAAAATATAAAGAAAATAATTAGCTCATACACTGCTGCCAATTGCTAGCGTGAGTGAAAGTGAATGGCAAAAGTATAGGTAAGAGCAGAGACTAGGGTTTACCTGATTGAACAGTACTCTCTCCATTCTGCACACTATCTCGTCGGTCGGAATGGCGATAGAGTGTGCAGATAAGAGAGAAGCACCACTCGGCAGGAACATCATTGGGTACTTGATGGCTATCTCAGACAAGGACACTTCACACGAACTGGAGTTGCGTCATCACTAGCTAATCACAGGAAGTATTTGGACCTTTCTCTGACAGGAGAGAAAGCTCGCCAATAAAGGAGGTTCGGTTCCTATTTGACATCATTAGTCGTCGTCGCTAGCTCATCACACGAGAGAAATGTACGCTGCGTCATCACTATCAGAGCTAGATATTTATAACAAGTAGCATCATATTCCAGCAAACTATTTAATTAAAAATCAGAGAAGAAAATAGTAAATGATAGTGAACGACTAAGCGAACTAAAATTGATATCATTAGTTGCGTCAGCTCTAGGCAAGATGCGTAATATTCTCAAGGGAAAGGCGAACCCCTCAATGCATCAAAAGCCGCGCTAATGAATCACGCGTAATGATGAGCAGAAATCTGACGCTGCGCCGCCGCGGCGTACGATTTCGCATCTGCGACTAATGAATCTAGTGATTTTTAAATGCTAGCAATCAGCGCAAATAGGAAAAATAAAAACAAAAACAACATGTTTGTTACCATTTAGAATTCAGAAAGGAGGGAGAGCGCTAACAAAGAGGGTCCCCATTGTCTCCAGGAGCCTTCTAAGTGACCCGAGTGATCTGTCAATAAGGCACCAAAGAGGGTGAGGGAAACTTCTCCACGAGGCCTCTGGTGATTTTTAAAAGTCCTTAGATACTTCCCATATCGCTTGAAGTCCTCAATTCTTTCTCACTTTCTACACACGAATTGAGCAATGTTGATATTAGCTGAGCAAATTTAGCTCTCTCCATTTAGCACACTATTGCGTCGTTCAGCGCACAATAAAGAGTTCTTCATCAGGACAGCTCTAAGTGTGGTCTCTATGGATCAGTCGATAAGAAGATAGACGGGACAATGCGCTGAACATCTGCGTAGACCCACAACCACAACACCTTTTATGAGCCGTGTGTTCTTTAGAGAGAACGCGCATACATTCTCGATCCGAAATGCACACAACAAACACACGGACGATCACCGAAACGATTGAAATATCGAATAATCATGAAGCTCAATGGTCGCGGGATACACATATTGCTCGAGCATAAATACTAGGGTTGACTATACGATATGGTTTAGCCATATGCCTCCATCCTAAGATTGCAAATTTTGGAGAAGGGAAGCCGTAGTGATATCGCTAAACGATAACGTATTGCTAACACTACGAAATACCATCTGTACTCTAATACGTTACACTTTCCCTCGTCCCTAAGTGTTGGTGGAAAAAGAATAGGAAATAAATGAATATAATATACGCGATCCAGTGCGTCCCCAATGATGATAAATATAACTAACGTTGACTGTCATCGTATTGTGTTCTTTAGAGGGGGGGGGAGGAGAAAATGCCTTTTTTCCGCGAGAGAGGAATCTGATTCATAATGCAAAATGGTAATGATTCATTCATGTATCGGCGGAATAATAGGGAACAATTTCCGGCAATGCAATCAATCTTTAGTGAAAATGAACCACAACGACCAGGGTAATTCGTCTTTCGAAATGCGCATAAATTTCTAAACCCTTCTGCCTCGAATTTATAGCGCAGGCAAGTGGGCACCATTGTCTCAGATCAGCAACAGACTCGAAAAAAGGCACAGCCCCCCCCCCCCCCTCACGGCAGCAGTGCTTGTATTCGAGCACCGCCGAAAAAGAGCACAGCCGTGGTCATGGAAGCTATGAAAAATACAGCGCGATGAGATGGGTCGGGTCTCGAAAATGCGAGAGGGCACGGCGTTTTGCTGGCAACGCGCCAAAACGAATTCCCTTCGAGACCTCACTCGTGCTCTCTCACTTTTAGGGACGGCAGCGGTGTAATTGGATGAACGAAACAATGCACAAATTGGTGCGCAAATGGAAGCTCACCTTACCCCATTCCATGTTTTCAATTTAGTTTTTGAAAATTATGGCAAAATATTAAGCAAAATGATAAAGAAGATAGGTGGAGGGTGCGACGCTTTGAGTCCAACTGGAGCGCATCGCATATCAGTCTACTGATTATGCTATCGTGAACTGAAATCACAAGAATATTTTTCAAATGCTCTAATAAATTACGCTATCCTCGTCTCGTACTACCAGAGTCACGAGGGATCATGGAAAAACAAAGTATAATTTTTAAAAAGCTCAATTTAACAAGAGAAGAGGAATCACGGTTATGAATACAGTGGTTCGTTGGGTCACAATGTTGTCCTGAAAGTTTTAAATCATTTGCTAAAAATGGGCACACTGTTCACGCCTTCTTTTTTTCACTATAAATCCATAGCACCGTTCTTAATAACATATTAAGAAAAGATCGGATGAACAGTTTGCCCAATTTTATATTTTTCAAAAAACCGAATTCTTGCCGTGAAAATGAGCGATTCTCGCGTCTGATATTTCGTGAAATATTTTTCTAGCATTAATCTCATTTTGATAACTATTTTTTGTGCTACAGAATCTATCGATGGTGTGAAAAGCTAGATCAGTCAATAAATTCTAAAAACACGTCATTTATTCGTGGCCTAGTGTGACTTCAATTCTGCGTATTACTTCTTCACGCCATGCTTTATATGCTTTCACTTTGTCCTTTTATTCATTCCAATCAACGAAACAGCTTGAAAAATTATAGAAATATTTTTTAAATGCTTCAGAAATTTTTTTAAAGAATTTGAAAGCCAAACTACGGTAGTTTGACGGGAAAGCGTCGGAGGGTATAGCCAAATATTCCGGACTCAAATATTCCGGCTGCGGTCCCTACTCACTTTCGCGTGATATCTCGCCATTTCCCTGACCGCTCTCTCCTCTCTCGTTCACCTCATGTAGAACGTCGTGGGAGGCCACGACGGCACTCCGCCAAGAATCAAATCGGCGCATGGAAAACTTGTGTTGGCACGAAAATGCATGACTCATTTGGCGTATAGCTCACACTTACAGTTAGAGTGAAACCTTTGAACTGTAAATAATACAAACAGTCAAATGACAACAACAATTACAATTGAACATGGTTAGAGACCGCAAAGGGGTGTCTTCAGAAAAATACTATGAACATCCCGTTGATTTTCCTTATGGATTCGTTGCTGCTGAATCGAATAATAACAAAAATATAATTTAAAATTATTAAATAAACACACTAAAACAATTAATAAAAATAGCGGTTTGTACGGTCATGGTTGAACATGAACATCTGGAGTTTCCAAAATACTCTCTAGAGGACGCGGTTGGATGTCGCGGACCATTAGCTCGTATACTGGTTCGAGAGATCAACGATGCGCCAAAGTTAGCGTCGAGTAGTCCAGCGAGCCCCCTTGCATGCCTTCGCAATAGCATGGAAGATCGAACGCTCTCTCCATTCTGCACACTCTCCGGTCAGTCTAATGACTCTCATCGCTAGCACACTTACCTACTAGAACAACGCGCGTGAAGAAAGTGTGCTGATTGGAGATAGCTCCATGCATCACTACTGTGATTTCCCGGCATCCTCCTCTCCCTACTCCTCTCGAGTTTCCATGGGAAAGTGTTATAAATTCTCATGAGAAATGCGTTAGCTCAAAAGAAAGAAAATACGAAAGGGAGAAGAGTACACACAGTCACGGTAGACCAACGCGAAAGATCGAAGCCCGAAAAAAATCATTTTGTACATGTGTTGGCACAATTTTGATTGCGCCACATTCACTTTGCATCAGTTAGATAACACAGGATTTTTGATATAAATGAGATGAGAAAACCGACTGCACAGGGTAAAGTGTACCACAGGAATGGGGTTTTGAAGATACGGGTTTATAAGGTCGATTTTCGAACTCCACGTCCAAAGTTGGCTCTAAGGCCAAATTTTGAGCATAGGTTGCAAAATCGTTGTACGGAGCCTGTTGGCAGAATCTCAATTATATCGAAAAACCTGTGATAACTCTTTAGAGAATCTACGGGAAATATAGTATAATTTCTTATAGAATGCGAACGTCTCAGAAATTATAAATTTGCAGCGAACTGCCACTAAAAGCTGAAAATACAGCACAAATCAGACAAGTCAATTTACTCACTGTTCACTCAAAACGTCAAAAGCAAGATAAATTTTTCCCTATTACCGAGACTAGATACCTAAACTAAAGTCCAGCACAAACTCCTGGGCACTATTCTTTCCGGATCGTATACTTAGTACTATACTAAATCTCTCTATTCAGCACACTCTCTCGTCATTCGTCTTACAACGTCTTGTTAGCCAGACAGTGTGCTGAATGGAGAGAGGTCCAACGGTATTATTAACGCTTGCACAATAATCTTCCACGGTAGTAGGGATGGGAGGAGCAAACGAGTGATGTCATAACGGAGAGGACTCTCAATACTCGTGCTGTCTCGCAAGTCAGAGAAACGAGAGAGTGTGCGCAATGGAGAGAGTGGGATCACCCCCCCCCCCCTAATCTTGATCGAATCTCCATGGAGGGGGGTACCATTATAATCAAAGAAGTATCATTTCGGAATTCAAAAGACCAATTCAGTTTATGCGAAGGATGAAGGCGAAGCAAAAGAGCGAAAACGGTAGATCAAAGCGATAGGCCGAAAAAGCCGAAATTTTTTTCGATGCGAGTCAAAATTGTATTCCAAGCTATCTCAAGCCACAGCAAACCGTTATTACTATACTGATAACCCTGCTACATTACCAATAGTGTTTTTTTCCAGACTAGGTCCACCAAGAATTGTAAACTCCAAAGAAACAGTGAATAAATGCCGATCGTGCATCTCGAATCAGACTGGTCAAACTACTGTGCAGGCTTTTTCACCTGTACGAATGTGGTATAGAGTAGAGTCGAGTGGTCACTGCGGAAAAAATAATGCACGGCGAGAGGGAAAGCCGGGCACGGATGGAAGTTGACGGTCTTCTAATAGTAGAGTCCCGCGATGCAGTCGAGTGGTCACTAGGTCAAAACAACACGCAAATCTTTCTCGAGAATTCAATACCTTGGGTCCACTACCAATGCGCACCTGTAGTGGTCACTCTAGGAGAAAAGAAAGAAGGAATGCACGAGATAATGGGGGCGAGGATGGAAGAAAAGGGAGGGACGAGGAAATGGATAATACCTCTGCGCTGCAGCACTAAAAATGGGAAGACGGAGCACGTCTCTCTTCGCTTGCCTCAGTCTATCCCTACCAGAACACCCCCTTGATAGAATATGGATGACGTATCGGCATTCTCGCTCTCCATTCTGCACACTCTCTGACCAGTCAGTCGGACAAGAGAGTGTGCAAGATAGAGAGAGCAGAGAACACAGCCTACTAGACATGCCTTTGTCCTTATGAAAAATGGGATGCCCCTCTCGCCTTTTTCTCTCCCTTCCTTTATCTCTCTGGACTCTCTCAAACCCGCACTGTCTCTCTTTAGCAGTTCGCCCGCGTGAAACGACCATCTGGCGTTGTAGGTCATAGATTGCATGACTACTCAGTTCTTAGCTCTCTCCATTCTGCACACCCCTCGCTCGGAGTGTGCAGAATGGAGTGCGAACCGGAAAGGCAATGGGCAGGATGGCGACAAGAAGACTATGCATGAGATACTTACGGAAGGAGTCCCGAGCTGTGTGTGTGTGTGTAACCCGATGCTCTTCCTCCGCTTTTTCCTGCCTTCTAGGGCTATCCTCCAATCGATTGCCCTCTCGTCGGTCAGAGAGATGAGATAGCATGGGAAATGAGGAGAGTATTTCCCCCGTTTTCCTTTTCCCGTGCCTTTTCCCTTTTCCCGTTTTCCCGTGCCATTTTCGGCTGCCTGAGCAAACGGCAGCGCCGAATCGAAAATTCCAAGGGAGAAGCGAAAATGAGAGGGGGAATATGACAACATACTGTGATGGTCTTCCACAGTCGATAGAAAGCATACAGGTGAGGGCGAGAAGGAGAGGGATAAGAGATAGAATATGTGCTTCTCTCTCCATTCTGCACACTCTCTCGTCTGTCTGACCAGCGAGAGAGTGTGCGAAATGTAGAGAGCAAAAACCGAAACGACATTCCTGGTGAATTGCGACTGTATCAAACGGGGGAGACTAGTGTTGTGATGCGGATAATATTGATGGAAATTGTGACTTGTGCTCGCAACCAGATGAGAGCTAAAGAGGGCAGGACTATCCGACCTCTCTCTTTAGTGATAAGATAGCGCAAGAAGAGACACCACGATAAATATTAGAGATGGCAAATCGGCATCAACTCTCCTCGTTTCACGCTATCTCTCGTCGGTTAGAGAGGCGAGAGAGCACGTGAATTGAGTAGAGTGGAGTTCCGATTTGGCATCAAAATAGATTGATATAAATTGACCACAATGCATCAAGGGAGCGAAGAAAAGGTCAGTCCGCCAGTAGACAATTCATCAACAGATGGGAGCACAATTGCTCATTCTCAACCATTAAACAAGAGAGAAAGCGCAGTGAACATAGCGGACAATCATTCAAAATGTTACACTTTCCCGCCAAACTAGTCATCGTCAGCATCGCCATACAAAATAAGCTTTCAGAACATGTCAATCGTCGGGCAAAGCAACGTCAAGTACATCTTGTGTTTCAATTGCACCACAAAATCTAGATGAAAACAATGGGATGATAAAAACGCGGTTCCAATACGTAAAAAGCAAAGTCTATGAAAAACGCTAATAAAAATCGAAGAGGAAATTATGATACAGTAATCGGCTTATCGGCGCGATGAATTTCCAGTATGGCGGGCGGGCCGTAACTCGGCGCGCCGCACTAGGTCGCTCTCTCCATTCTGTGAACTAGCTTGCCTCTCTAACCGGCGAGAGAGTGTGCCGAATGGAGAGTGTAGCATTCGATTCGGTAATAATAGCGCGTACTAATCGGCTTTCGCAACTCTGGTCACTGCAGATCAACAGAGGGGGGACTCGTGCACTCTACTGAGGCAAATCTCGGGCAAAGGTAGACTCCGGTTCAATAAAGCTTTGAAAATATAATTTACAGTTGAAGGCCATAATTCCCAAAGTGAATACTGTCATAAAAAAAACCACCTTATATATTGGGAGAATGAAAATTTTCTCAGAATTCTCAGTGATTGAAACAGCGTGTTGGAATAGGTGTGAAAATAGTGAAATAGGAAGAAGAAAAAAGAGAAAGTGGAAGAAAGGAGAAACGAACACTCGCTGTTACAACCGTGCGGCGATAAATTTCCGGCGGTCGAGTGCAGATTCACTTGCTGATTGGTGTTGTCGTTGGGGGCTCTCTCCATTCTGCACACTCTCTAGCCAATCAGAGCAACGAGAGAGCGTGCAGAATAGAGAGAGCAGATAACCAAAAAGACTCTCAGATTGCTGATTATCTGGCGGCCAATTAACAATTTTGAGTGAGAACAACAGATTTGTTGCACTTTTTTGCAATTTCTCGATTGGAAGTGTGCTGAATGGAGAGAGTAAATCTTAAATAGTGAATCGCACGAGGCCTTCCACAATATCTCCACGACGAGAAAACAAAGGCAAGATGCGATCTTACACATCTGGTCATTACAAATGACGGCTCGGACTCGCAAGCTAGAGATCGCGAAAAAGTGAGAGAACCATCATTAATTCTATTCATTCTTAGTGAACGACTAACATCTGCAATACTGATGCTGCCAAATCGAAACCGTTGACCCTCTATACGTGCACTCTCTCGCCGGTGAGAGAAACGTGTTCTTACTAGTCCTGTCGTTTCGAGTTCTTTGACTCTCTTCTTTCTGCACACTGTCTCGTTTCTCCGACAGGCGAGATAGTGTGCAGAATGGAGAAAGCCAAAATCGACTGCAACCTTGCACGCACCTGGTCATTTGTTGTGAGTAGAGCTCGACGTAATGCGACTATCAACCGTCACAGAAAGGAGATGGAAGAAAAACGAGAGCCATCTGGACGCTATCTCTTCTCTTTCAATACATTAGCCGTGTCGGCTTGCAACCCTCTGCAATCCGCACACTATCTCACCTGAATCATCGGCGAGAGAGTGTGCAGAATGGAGAGAGCAGAAAACGGAATCCCGTCTTGCTGGGCAAATAAATCGTTATGCCAATGTAATGATAGTAAAAATACATCTAATCGCCAAAAAGAAGAGAGGCATGTTAGCATCCCTGAACGATCGCTCAAGCAACGAGAGAAAAAGATGAAAAAAACCACGTCATTCTCCCTATCATTGAGCGAAAATCGGCACAAGTACGGTATCTGACCTGGCCAATCCAAGCCTACAATCTGCACTAACAAGGGAACCGCAAAAGTAGGCCGATCTCTCGACCAAATCTGTCGACGCTATTTGAAAGGGACCCTTAGGGGAATCCCATCACCACTCTATATTGATTGGGAATCGGTCTCATAAGAACCGAAATTTTAATTTGAATATTAGAAGAAATTCGTGCTCACTTGGCGCACGAGAGTGTTCGAGATTTAGAGCTTCCCTGATGTGTAGTAGGGTTGGCTATTCGGGCTTTGCGGGCCCGCAATTGCGCGTCTATCTCGCCTCTCGATTGCGGGCCTGCAATGAGAATTGCGGGCCCGCAATCCTCTCCCGCCCAATCCGAGGAGGGAAGATGCTTTCATCTACCCGCCGCGCTCTAGTCTGCGCGGGTTTGAGAGAGGAGGCGGAGGCAAGCGGAGCGGGAGCGGAGGAGCGCTCTCTGGGCGGGGGGAGGATTGCGGGCGGGCAATCGAGGAGCGAGAGAGACGCGCGATTGCGGGCCCGCAATCCCGCAATCGTTTAGCCAACCCTAATGTGCAGCTCATGGCCTAGTGGTCTACAGGTTCGGAATTCGTTTTGCGATACAAGGCGGGTTCGATCCCGTCTCCGATAATAAGTTTTGCCGATAACAATAATGAGGTTTACATCACACTTTGGCTTTCCTTTTGCCTGTGTTACCCTTATTTGCATGTTTTCCTAATTACTCCATGTTGTTTTCAGTTTTCGTTATTTTTATTCTGTTTTTCAATCAGTTTGACCGCCCCTAGATCGTGATCCTAACGGTAGTCCGAGTTCCATGCATCTTCTTGGAAAGACGTCTGCATGTATGGAGTAGGTACAAATATGGGTGAATTAGTCTGATCGTGTAACGTTTGTTCTAGGATCTATGGGCGATAAAACTGGTTGCAAAACATAATATAAAATAAAATAATGAAAACTGAAAAACAGTATGGAGTAGCAAAACATGCAAATAAGGGTAACACAGGCAAAAAGAAAGCCAAAGCGTGATGTAAACCTCATTATTGTTATCGGCAAAACTTATTATCGGAGACGGGATCGAACCCGCCTTGTATCGCAAAAGGAATTCCGAACCTGTAGACCACTAGGCCACGAGCTACACATCAGGGAAGCTCTAAATCTCGAACACTCTCGTGCGCCAAGAGAGCCCGAATTTCTTCTAATTATTCACATTAAAATTTCGGTTCTTAGGAGACCGATTCCCAATCAATATAGAGTGTTGATGGACTTCCCCTAAGGGTCCCTTTCAAATAGCGTCGACAGATTTGTTCGAGAGATCGGCCAACTTTTGCGGTTCCCTTAAATGCGATGCGCAAGTTTCCCAGAGCATTCACGATCGCCTCTAACGAGTTTTTTTTTTTAAATGTAGCAACTATTTTTTTTATAAATTGCGTTTTATACAAGCGAAGTCCTTAGTAAAATGCTTCCTTCTACTACTAGACTTCAGTTCAATTCCACTCGCTTTGCATACGATCAATCAAACAGTTATCGGACGCCACATACAGGTATTGACAAGCACAGATAGAAGCCCAACGCACATAACAATAACAACCAACCTCGATGCTCAATCTTTATTTTGTCGCGACAACAATCAAGGAAAATAATGGACGTGGTGAGATAACAGTGTGTGAAAAAAAGCATTAACTGTAGTGTAGGGAAAGCAACAGGATCAATTATCAATAGAGGGGGAACGAGCAATAAATAAGCCTTGAGCTAAACAACATACTCTCTCCAATTCGCACACTATCTCTTCGAATAGAGAAAAGGAGAAAATACGGAAATGGCGAGAATTAGAGAAGGAAATAGAGCGAGGCTACAATACAACAAACTGAAAGTGAGAGATTTCCTGCTGTTTAGCAATATTACTACTGTCACAGGGGAAAACAATGATCAACTCGACAGATTAAACAGAGATCAGATACTGTAATAGGTCAGATGGGGAACAACAATCAATCAATACCGTATATCTACCGAATCCCTCATCCATTCAGGACCATATCCAGGTTGAGGGCGGGGCTAGCCAGCGTCAGTCTATCGATTTTCCCGTCGTTTTCATAGGCAGCGTGTGCCAGGAAGAGGATGAGTGCGCGGAAGAGCGAGCGAGTCTGAAAGAGGGAAAATCGATAATTGATATTAATACTAATCGATAATTGATCACAACTAACGAGCCACGACGCTCTCAATCATTCACTGTGATCTATTACAATTTTATTTTTATTTATTTTCCTCTATATCACAGCGAAAAAATATTACCCCGACACTTTCGCGCTGCAATTCATGCTTATAAGCTATTTGTTTGCTTGCATAACCAGTTCGAGGAGCATTTTTATAGTAATAAAATTCTACCGTAACCCAAATGCCCACTACCGTAATCCCTTCAAATACCGTAATCGTCGCCTGTCCATCCACAGCGACCGACACGAATTCGAGAGAGGGCGGGTTGAGAGAAGCCTGAGGAGGGGAATTATCATGATTGAGAAATCGAACAATATTGACTCAAGTACTGTTTGAGTTTCAATCACATTTCAGGAGCAGCATGAAATCGACACACTGATTGTCGAGTGTGCCGAAATACAATAGAAAAATTATCATTTCCGCAAGCATACTATTCGCGCATGCGGCTCGCTGAAAACATCAATCATCACTCCAGCACATCTTGTGTTTCAATCGAAAAACAAATGTTAGATGAAAACAGTGAGATGATTCGTGGGGCATATCATATATAAAACTCTCATTATTCGACGGATGACTAATAGAAGCGCGTCTAATAAAATCGATATTCTAATTCGATCACCAGATGCACGTAGAAAGGTCCCTGGTTATGTCTCTCTACCGTACCCCATCACTAAAGTAGCCTCCCTTACCGTAACCATTCCTCCTACCGTAATACCCTTTCCAACTCACCAGATGCACGTAGAATGCTCCTGCGGATTGGTGCAGGGCCGTCGGCTTGCCGGGAGACACGAGTGTGTAGCGAGAAGAGAACGGCTGATCTACCTGAGAAGGAGAAAATGAATACGGTAGGTCGTCCAGATACAGTATCCCCCACGGATTTTCTACCGTATAAGATTATTCGATGACTTAACTGCTATCCACTAACACTATAGTGTTGCAGCCTGTTTACCGTATCCCATCATTACAGTAATTACCCAGTCCTACCGTACTCCTCTCATCCCAACCTACTCACATTGTGTCCCTGCACGATGGCACAGCTGGTGACGCGAGCGTCCATGTAGGCGCCGAACGACAGAATCTGGAGGGGAATATCGATTATTTAATTTTTTTTTAAATGCCACTTTTCAACCGGTGATCAACGTAAAGAAGGCTAGTCGTGGATCATACCTAATTGGAGAAATTGAGAGTAAATTTTATGATACGAAGAACACCGACTCTACAGCATTTGTATTTTTTGCAATTCGCCAAAGTACAATCAACGAGCGACAACTATACAGCACTTAGCGCTGCGTTGAAACATGAGATGTGCATGCAAATTTCACAACAACAAAAAAATTAAAACCACGTGTTCCTTGCGATCTCTAGTAATTAATTCCCGACGCGAGGAAGCTATCAATTAAACGAGCCATGCACAAAGAAACATGCGCATCTTTGGAAACTCAAAACCAGCAAGGCGAATTTAATTTCACCTAGTCACTTTGTTTCTTTTACAGTAAATTAAGTAAGGCTTCCACTACATATATTGCACCATACTTACCCCATCCCCATCCCTTCCCTTCCCTTTCCTTCCTTCCCTCTCCACTCAGTGAAAAAGATGATCGGGCTGCCCCGAAAAACGTCGGCTAGCCCTTCCTTAGCCCCCTTTTTCCTTAGCACTCACCAACTGGGTGTCCGTGGGCAGCGAGTCATTCCAGGGTCGGGACGCCAGTCGAGTGGTCGGAGGAGAGGAGAAGAGAGAGGCCGCTGAAACCCAAATCAATTATTTCCGCCAGGGTATATACGAAGGGAAGGGTCCGGTAATTTCGAATTGCTGATTATAACTGTGAATTATGGTTATTAGAGGATAAAAGAGTAAAGACGTGTTGCCAATCTTCAAGGTTCGCTACATTGCATCAAGAAAATCGGAGAACCAAGCCCTAAAAAAGAATGAAATAACTCCCGCAATTTCCGTGTTTCTCAATTGGCATAAAATCGAGAGCCTGTCTAAATCAACAATGAATGTGGCAGATTCTACGGAAAAAATAAGCGTCTAAAGGTCATCGCCTTTATCCTATTTTAATAATGCCTATCCTCATTTTCCTCTAAAAGACCAAAGATTACCTTCCTTTCCCAAAGACGAACTCCTTACCCTTCTCCGCTGTTCCATTAGTCGTCTCTGCTCCCACAGGCTGCAGTCCTCCACTGGCCCACGAGAAATCAGCCATACATGAGCCGAGCAATAGAGAGGCCAAACGAGACACCAGATATGCCTGGAAATTAGTTAGTATTAATTAATATTTTTATAGTGAAATAAAACAAATAATTGAATACTCTAATGTTGATCGGTCGTTTCAACATTTTTTCCTGGTCTCTACATGCACGCTATCATTTTATTATAATATACTATGATGAAATAAAAGACCAGAGATCAAAGATCAATCATGAATAAATCCACGACTCGCCTGGTTAGTGTGCAGTTGGAGGTAGGGCAGGATGTAAGGAAGCGTGGTCTGCACCAGTTCGGGATGCGCCGTCAGAGCCAGAGTGATCTACAAGTTCAATTATCGATTTATTGATTGATAGAACTACAGTAATCCCGAATAAATGAGTGAATGTTTATCTATCAATTGATTGGTCTAAAATGAATCCCGTGTCTATCAGCCATAAAATTTACAGACGTACTAAACAAAGTCTCTGAAACAGTAAACCACCGACACCACTAGAATAACTAAAAGTATCCACAGTTCTCGCATATGAGCTATCCACATCCCCACAAGTAATAGAGAGATCAAAGATCAAAGATCAATCCACTCAATCCCCTTCTTATTTCTCACCTGCTTCACAGTGGAAGTGCCGATGCGAAGGTGGAGCAGAGCGAGAACCTGAGAAGAGAGTATAATGAGTTATTTCGACCCGGAGGATTCCAGTTCCCGGAATAGATCATCTTCGCGATTAGCTCGCAGACAATGATACACAATGATCATTCTTTTTGAGAAAAAAAAATGAAAGTATTGTAAGAAAATAAACCGTTCCACGAGTAACAGTACTACATGTAGAATCGATTCTTTAACTAAGAGGTTTATGGTTTCGGCTTTGATCTTATTCACTGCATATTTTGAGAATGAACACTCAGGAGAAAGGCAGAAAATTTAGGAAAATTCGATAAAGCTATTTATTTGTTCCGAATTTGTAACGATAGTACACTAAACACCGTATTACCGTTGCTGCGCAGTCTCTGCTCCGCACGCGCCAACTCAGACTCGGAGAGGGCCGAGTGACCTGCAAAATATTTCCTAACTGAAAAATATTTCCCAACTGTGATGAAAATATTTTTAGCCATTGCAAAGAACAGATTCAACATAAGAAACCAAACAGTTCTTCTTTTCATGAAAACGTGAAACCATAAATTATCCGGCGATCAAAACTCAAACTGTTTCCCCTGTTTCTTCCTTTCTTTCAACAACTTAAATATCATATATTAATAACGATTAAAACTGCCTGTCTCCTCTCTTCCTCCTTCCCACTCCTCCTCCTCCTCTTTCTCATCCTCCAGTTCCTCCACTACTCGTTCCCTCGACGGAGGTTCCTCTTGAAGGAGAAGAGGACGAATGATGAGAGAGACGGCGACGGCTTAAATTGATTAATTTAAAATAAAATATTATTTTAATGTATTTGATAAAATAGACAAGCGTGATGATTGTTAGATAACCGGGCGCACATGAATCACCGGAGAGAAGTAGTTGTAATTGTAACAATGTGGACTATTCAACAAGCACCCGTGTGAATAACTATGCTAATTTAGATAACATTGAAACATCGAAACCCCACGTCAAGAAATCACAGGTCTGATAGATTTTGAAAAGAGAAAAAATCGGCACTAAATCGATTTCTGCCTTCAGCTTTGAATATAGTATATCGCTGCAACCCCAATTCATCAGTTCTAAGAAAATTTTAAATTAAATTTTCAACAATTACAGTAATCTATTTAAAATATTAAAAATCTAATCTCACCGTCCGTCGAAGGGCGACGCACGGCCGGCAGCCGTTGCAGCCGCGACAGCCTGAGAAAAATAAATAATCATCCAGCCAATCAATACTATATCAATCGATACCTACCGTAAGATTGCCAAAGTACCTCGGAAGGAAGAAACCAACACCGTAGCGGTAACTACCGTAATTATGAAATATTTTTTCAATCGATAAATCAATCAATAATCAACTCACGGCTGCTCTCTGGGCTGCCAATTCCACACGGAAACGCGACGTGTCATCGGATCCGGAGGGAGACGTGCCTGGAATTTATAATTGAGCATTTCCGAAATTTCAGCATTTCATTCTCGTTTTTGTTAGTCGTCGCGAGCGGTCCTTCTCAATTTCTCTCTGATAGAGAATGGAATCCCTCTAGTTCCCCTCGTCTACTCCATCAACTCAACAAGATCGGAATCCCCATCCAAGCCGGACTCTGGTCACCGTGTGATGGGTATGACCTACTCTGATGTTTGGTCCCTCAGATACCATTCTCGTCGAGTCTCGTTTCGCGATTGATGACTCGAGTTTGGTGGACTCAGTTCTAAAATCACGGGAGCCTTCTTCCATCATCAACAATGAACACTCTACATCAAGTCCTATCGTCCTGGATGATCGCAACCCTTTCTCCAGCCAATCTCTTGGGTCTGTGAATGGAAAGAAGACCGATCCCTTGACCCCCACCCAGACGAAATGATTCTCTCTCGAACGAAGAACCGACCCGAAACCTATCTGAAACCATCCATCCCCATCTGGCGTCAACTGCCTGACATGATAAATGTAAATGTAAATGTAATGTAAATTTCCGAAATAATTTATTCTAAGCCTTAAGCCCGTAAAGAATCCGATCACTGATAAACCACGTACTTATACCTGGAAGTAGTAACACAAAACTGACATGAAAAATGTGTCCCTATTTTATTCGATTATTTTTAAATAATTAATGAAATACCTATCAAGTCTACACTAGAGTGTCGAAAACAACAGTTTGGCAGCAAACAGCTATTTGTTTCAATTTGTAAACAGCTATTTGTTTATCGATTGACGTTGTTTTGTTTCTATTTGTCTAGTAAGCGGCTATTTGAAAAACAACTCAATCCAAATAGCTGTTTTCTAAACAGCTTTTCGTAAACAGCTATTTGTCAACAAATGAAGCAAATAGCTGTTTATTTTCGACACTCTACTCGCGAGCCGAACTCACGAGCGTAAACAAATCGCGAGTTGTTTACTCGTTTCTAACTCGCGAGTTGTTTACCACTCATATCGGTCGACATCATGAGAAATGAATCGGCTATTTGCCAAGTAAACAGCTATTCGAAAAACAACTCAATCCAAAAAGCTGTTTTGTAAACAGCTTGGAATAAACAGCTATTTGTAAACAACTAAAGCAAATAGCTGTTTGTTTTCCACACTCTAGTCTACACAGCATTAGACCTGTGAGAAACCACCTACTTATACATGTCACTAAAAACAGCAAACTGACAAGGAAAATAAATTAAAAGCTCAGATAAGAAAGATCAAAGATCAAAGATCACTTCTCCACTCACCCGACGCGCGCGGCGAGAGATGCACGCCGCCCTTGTCATCGTAGACGACGTCATCTGAGAGAGATCAAAGATCAAACTACAATCGGATTCCCATTCCTACTAGAGATGTCATTTGAGCATTATCTCTCACCACATTATTTTGCAGGGTAGACAGACGAGAAAGTGTGCAGAATGGAGAGGGGTGAATTAAGATATGGCATCTCTACACCTCAACCTCCACCCGCACACTTCTAATCATGCATACACAAGGCCAACAACATAACCCAACCGATTTTATGAATCAAAGATCAAAGATCAACCTTCAGGGGTCGTTCTTGTTCTCAGCCGCTTCTTTGCTCATCTGGTAGGGATGCAGTTCGAGTCCGTCCAGTTGCAGCATCGCCTAAAAGAAATTAAAATAAAATTAGAAAAAAATTAACAAACAAGATTTGAGTTCCACTAAATTAACTTAGTCACAGACCAACAACAGTGAACAGTCGGTCGAGATTTCCGAAGCAAATAAAAATCAGCTAGATTTTTGCATCAATATTCGCATAAATCATTGAGAAAAGGTCAGATGACAATAGCACATCGATGTAATTTTTATAAAAATTTGTTTAAAATAAATTAACGAGCCAAAGTGGTTCCTGTTTCACTCTTCCAATAACATCTCATTTACAGAGAGGAGAGCAATCCCATCAACTCCAACGAGCAATATACCATCCACCCACCTGGTAGAAACTGGTGCTCTGGTGCATCTTCTCTCCGGCTGCACCAATGGCTGCAGCTGCTGCAGCCTCCGGACGCGACTGGGCCAGCAACACTTCCACCTGAGGAGAGGAAAATGTCAGATGTTGATATTCTGTTAATATTCTCTCTATTAACAGGATAGAACATCTGCTTTATCTCTAATTCAAGGAAGATTAAGGCACTGCTGCGGACTCGATCAACCGGGTAGGAGTAAATTTTGATAAAGAGGCAGGCAAGGTGGCGCAGTGGTTGTGTGCCAGGAATGCGAATCCGATGGTCATGAGTTCGACCCCCCTTTCCTACAGATCCACCCAGACCTACGGGGGTTACCGAAATGGTCAGAAATCCCCCACCACGTGCACATAACACGGGCGGAATAGCCACATCGCATAGGTCGCTGAGTTTCTCAGGACAGACTGAACGCTGAACCGGCTCGGGGGTGGCCATGCCCGCCTTGAGTGGAATACGGCCTTATCCTTACTTACTTACTTTACTAGCGACCTGTATAATCTGTGAAAAAGCTGGGAGAAAACCTCGCGATAAACATTGCGAGCTTTTTCTATGAGACTAAACTGTTTATCTTGTTTACACACGCTATTTTCTCTTTCTCTAAGCAGCTCGTCGAAAACATCGTCCGAAAAGCTGCGAGAAAAGCTCGGAGAAAAGGTGGCAGTAAAGTTAGAGAAAAGCGAGAGAGCGTGTGTTTGAGGAGAGGTTAGAGGAAGTAACAACTTATTTACTTCCCCTGCGCTCTCTCGTTTCGCGCGCTCTCTCGCTTTTCTCTAACTTTACTGCCACCTTTTCTCCGAGCTTTTCTCGTTGCTTTTCGGACGAGGTTTTCGACGAGCTGGTTAGAGAAAGAGAAAATAGCGTGTGTAAACAAGAGAAACAGTTTATTTCACATCGAAAAAGCTCACAATGTTTGTCGCGAGGTTTTCTCCCAGCTTTTTCACAGATCATACAGGTCGTAGGTGTCGAGCCAATAGTAAGTCCGCTGATCTTAAGGAACATGAGTTACTTCTACAGCAGCGATCAATCGGGCAAATAGTCGTTTCTCTATATTCGCACTAATCCATTACAGGTCTTTGATCTTTGATCTCTCATCTGCAACAGGACAATTTGATGCGCGTTTCACATTTCCAATAACCACTTACTTATAGAGAGGAAGGTAATACTATCCACTATTGATGCCATATCGAATACTATCCTCTCTATTCTGCACACTCTCACGTCGGTCAGACGGACCCCACAGGGTGTGCAAAATGGAGAGAGTTGATATTCCATTCCTCATCTATACCCACATGTTAGAAGCTGGTGTTCATCTTCTCTCCGACTCCTGCAGCTGCAGCATCCGCTCGCGACTGGGCCAGCAGCACGTCCACCTGGAATAATGGGGTTGTTGATCCAAGCAACTCGTAGGTATTACACAAACTGTGAGAGGAATTTAAGCGCTTGCTGCGACAACTTTTCACTGAGTAGAGCAATGAGATTGATTACCTGGGAAAACCGGATCCAACAATTGGTCCTCTATTCATATGATTATTAGGGAACTGCTGCAACTTGGTTCAACCGGGTCACGAATTGAGGTTGTTTTCGCGTAGATAAATCGGAGATAAATTACCAGGCCTCTAATCATAAGGAATATGAACAACTGCAACAACAGCGATCAGTCGGGCGAATATTCGTTTCTCTGTATTCTCTCTCATCCATCGCTGATATTTCATCTTAGATCATTCATCTCTTTGATGTACTTTGGACAACAACAGGCCGTCAGAGCATTGTTCTATAAATTTCATGCAACACATGAGTAAAAATCTCAGCGCGAACAGGACTGATTAATTTTTATTACCATAGGAAAGCAGAGCTACATTAATCTCGAAAATTCAAGTCACTCAAGAGAAGGAAGAACAACACGAATGCGCTTGGTGACTTTGAAAATAAAAAATAGGCAAAATTTAAATTTTTTTTAAAAATAAATTAATAATGAAATTTCCGCTTACCTCGCTTGGAATGGCGCTGAAGACGCGAGATTGGCGCAAGTTGAGGAGGGAGGTAACTCCTCTCAAAGGGGGGGGGGACCACTGAAAATGTAGAGAGTTATGAGAGGAATAGGGAGGGTTACTGTAGCAATCAAATAAGGTAGTAAAATGTAAAAGGTAAAGGTGAGGCCACGTCAAGTGTTTTTACAGTCGACGACTACACTGGGTGGTGCAGACGGTAATAGGAAAAATTGGACGAAAACAACTGACAAGAGAGATGGTACTGGAATATTTTTATTTTCAATTCCCTGTCACTTCCTGGTTTCAGCAGCCTATCACCTCCGTTAACTTCTTGGTTCAAACGTTCATAGCATGTTACACAATTCAACAAAAAGTAACTGTATTTTCTGCATATTTTACAATAGTTCCACAACATGAAACAGTAGAGTTCAAAATCCGTGAAATCGACTCTCCAAACTGCACACTCTCTTACTGGTCGGACAGACAAGAGGGGCTACATAGTGATGATGAGGTACAAAATTATCAATTGTTTGGGGGAAAAGGGCGGGGCTAGCGATAACATCGCATGGCAATTAATACTGCTCCGATTGATATCTCAACTAACTTCCCCTTCCTCACCCGTCGTGTAGAGTACCCCTGGCTACAGTACTCACTATTTTCAGGGATGGGGAATATGGGTTAGATTACCCTTGTCTCGTTCTCTCTCTGCATACTGTACTCCTATATCCTACCCTAAACATGGCATTCAGATATTGATTAGACACTCAGCGAAGAAAAACACATCCCATATGCATTCAATACAAACGACCTCGATGCTCAATCTTTATTTTGTCGCGACAACAATCAAGGAAAATAATGGACGTGGTGAGATAACAGTGTGTGAAAAAAAGCATTAACTGTAGTGTAGGGAAAGCAACAGGATCAATTATCAATAGAGGGGGAACGAGCAATAAATAAGCCTTGAGCTAAACAACATACTCTCTCCAATTCGCACACTATCTCTTCGAATAGAGAAAAGGAGAAAATACGGAAATGGCGAGAATTAGAGAAGGAAATAGAGCGAGGCTACAATACAACAAACTGAAAGTGAGAGATTTCCTGCTGTTTAGCAATATTACTACTGTCACAGGGGAAAACAATGATCAACTCGACAGATTAAACAGAGATCAGAAACTGTAATAGGTCAGATGGGGAACAACAATCAATCAATACCGTATATCTACCGTATCCCTCATCCATTCAGGACCATATCCAGGTTGAGGGCGGGGCTAGCCAGCGTCAGTCTATCGATCTTCCCGTCGTTTTCATAGGCAGCGTGTGCCAGGAAGAGGATGAGTGCACGGAAGAGCGAGCGAGTCTGAACGAGGGAAAATCGATTATCGATCTATAAAGTTAGAAATCGATAATTGAGCAATGAAGTAATGCATCGATAATCGATCACAGTTAACTAGCCATGCGGCGCTTAATCATGCACTGATGTTTTCCATTTTAATTATGTTTCCATCACTCAATTTCACAAAAAACGAAATATATTCCCGTCACTTTCGCGCTGCACTTCATGCTCATAGGCTGATAGATTGCTAGTATGACCAGTGCGTAACCATTTAGCAGATTTTTAAAAAAAAACGATTCACGGTAACTAATCCCCGCTTATTACCGTACCATTCATTCGAATCCTAATGAACTTCTGGTCCTACCGTAACCCAAATGCCCTCTACCGTAATCCCTTCTCTTACCGTTATCGTCGCCTGTCCATCCACAGCGACCGACACGAATTCGAGTGAGGGCGGGTTCAGAGAAGCCTGTGGAGAGGAATTATCATGATTGAGAACTCGAACAATCTTGACTCAAGTAATGTTGATAATGATTGAGAACTCGAACAATCTTGACTCAAGTAATGTTTGAGTTTCAATCGCGCACCAAGGCTACATGAAATGTCCAGTCTGACACATGGACCCTCGTATTAAAAAATATTCCGCTAGCATACTTTCACATATTCTATTTACTAAAAAAAAAATTCACTCTTAACTACAGTAAATCTTGTGTTTCATTCGCAACATAAGATCAGGATGAAATCAATGGGATGATTTGTTGTCGAAGCTGTATATAAAATTACCCAATGTTCAACGGATGTGGCAACCGTACTCCGTCCTACGGCTGACTGGTGATTTCTCTCTACCGTATCCCATCACTACAGTAACCTTCCCCCTACCGTAATCCACTCTCCTCCTCACCAGATGCACGTAGAATGCTCCTGCGGACTGGTGCAGGGCGGTCGGCTTGCCGGGAGAGACGAGTGTGTAGCGAGAAGAGAACGGCTGATCTACCTGAGAAGGAGAAAAGGAATACGGTAAGTCAGCCAGAAACAGTAATCCTATGGGTTAGGCTAACATTCGCCTTGTGTATACTCTACATAAATCTAGTGATGATGTATGTCCTAACATACCGCAGTAATACAGTAATTGTCCTGTCCTACCTTATGACGTCACTACCGTAATCCTGTCTTACCGTACCCCTTCCCTCCTACCGTACTCACATTGTGTCCTTGCACGATGGCACAGCTGGTGACGCGCGCGTCCATGTAGGCGCCGAACAGCGACAGAATCTAGAGAGGAATATCGATTATTTAATTTATTTACTAATTTTTAATACCAAATATCGTCCAGCGATCAATTTAAAGTAGCATATTCGTCAATCCACCTACTCCGAAAAATTCAGAATACGCAAGCGAATTCATGAGGCAACCAATACCGGAATCTACACTTGGTATTTGTATCTTGTTGCAACCATTATTCGAGAACCGATCAACGAATAACCATGAGGCATGAGTTAACGCTGCGTTGAAACATGAGATGTGCAGGTGAACCGAATCTCTTCGATTCACAAAAAGTTCAACCACAGGGCTCGATTCGATTTGTATTAAGCAATTCTCAAAAACCTCAACATGCCATTTTCAAGCAATACGCCAAGAGAGATGATCAGCTTTGGAAACTCGAAACCAGCAAGTTGCATTTGATTTTCACTTAGTCAATCAGCTGATCGTTCAGAGAATAATAAAAATGCGATTGCATCATCCCTTATCAATCCCCATCCCTCCTCCACTCACCAATTGGGTGTCCGTGGGCAGCGAGTCATTCCAGGGTCGCGCCGCCAGTCGAGTGGTCGGAGGAGAGGAGAATAGGGAGGCCGCTGAAATAAGGAGGAGGGTTTATGGAAAGAAAAAAATAATTGTTCAAATCATTGCCAATAGCCAAGATCTTCTTCCGTTCAAGCAAGGAAATTGGAACCAACCCCAAAATAACATGAAAATATCCCCGAACATTTTGGGCTTCTCAGTTGGAATAAAATCGAGAGGTTGCCTACACCAACACTGACTGTCTGGAGCTTCATGCTATAAAAAATGTCTTCTAAAAATTACATAAATGCTTCCAACTGTCCCTCCCTTTCAACAAAAGATCAAAGATCAACTCCTCACCCTTCTCCGCAGCTCCATTAGTGGTCTCTGTTCCTACAGGCTGCGGTCCTCCACTGGCCCAGGAGAAATCAGCCATACAGGAGCCGAGTGATAGAGAGGCCAGACGAGACACCAGATAGGCCTGGAAATTAATATTTTTAAATAAAATATTTTTACTTTATATTTAATTTATGTTCTCTGGCAAGTCGTTTCCTTTACATCAATCATAGCAGTATATAATATCATAGTAGAACTAAGCGATGACCAGAAATCAAAGATCGAATATCGATCATGAATAAATCCCTAAACTCGCCTGGTTAGTGTGCAGTCGGAGGTAGGGCAGGATGTAGGGAAGCGTAGTCTGCACCAGTTCGGGATGCGCCGTCATAGCCGCCGTGATCTGACGAGAATATCGATTTGTTGATTGATCAAACTACAGTATCAGTTTATTGATTGATTGCTCAAATCGAAGCCGGGGAATAATATTAGTCATACATTTTACAGTCGTATTTCATCAAATGTCTGAAACATTTAACCACCGTCGCCACTAGGACAGCTAAAAGAAACTACAGCGCTTTTCAGCCTATCAGCGGTGCACAAGTTCCAGAGAGATCAAAGATCAAAGATCATTCCACTCCATCCCCTTCTAATATCGAACCTGTTCCACAGTGGAAGTGCCGATGCGAAGGTGGAGCAGAGCGAGATCCTGACAATAACGATAAATTAAGTTATTTCGACCTGGCACATTCTTGTTCCCGGACTAGATCATAGATGAGAACAACATAAAGTAATGATCCAATTCTCAATCGGCTGAGAAGAATATCTAATACAGAAAGAAATACCCAATTGAAATTTTTTGTTCAATTTCCAAATCGCGAGTTAGTGTTTCACCCTCTCCTCTTCATTCAAGCATTTGAGAATCACCAATAATCGAGGCAATAATTGTAGGCCAAAAATTAATTTCTCACCGTCTCGAATCTCTTGTTCATGGCCTTGATGCCATCATTCAGCGGTCGGACGATCGTGTTTACCTGTAGATTCTATCTCTCTCCATTCTGCACACTCTCTCGTCTGTCTGACCGGAGATGGAGTGTGCAAAATGAAGAGATCATAGAATACAACCATAAATCCTTACCATCCACATGCGCAGTCTCTGCTCCGCACGCGCCAGCTCAGACTCGGAGAGTGCAGAGTGACCTGCGAAAATATTTCATAATTGTGTTGAAAAAATTTATAACAGATGCAAATATTTTTAGTGACCACAAAGACAAGATTCAATGTTAGAAACTCAACAGTACTTCCTTTCAAGAAACCGCGCAACCACAAATCACCCGGCGATAAAAACACAAACTCATGTTTCTCCTGTTTCTTCCCTTCCTTTAATAACTTGAAAATCATAAATAACGAATAAAACTGACTGTCTCCTCTCTTTTTCCTTCCCACTCCTCCTCCTACTCCTCTTTCTCCTCCTCCAGTTCCTCCACTACTCGTTCCCTCGACGGAGGTTCCTCTTGAGGGAGAAGAGGACGAGTGATGAGAGAGACGGCGACGACTAAATTAATAAATTAATCAAAGTAGTAATTAATAATATTATTTTAATGTATTTGATAAAATAGATAAGCGTGATGATTGTTAGATAACCGGGCGCATATGAATCACCGGAGAGAAGTAGTTGCAATTTTAACGATGGTAAAGCTCAACAAGCACCCGTGTCAATAACCATGCTAATTTAGATAATATTCAAACATCGAAACACCACGTTAAGAAATCACAGGTCTGATAGATTTTGAAAGAAGAAAATCGGAAGAAAATTAATTTCTAGATTCAACTTCAAATATAGTATATATGCAACGCTTATGCAACTAAATATGCAACGCCAATTCATCAGCTCGAAGCAAATTTTGAAATAAATTCTTAAGAATTACAATAATCTATTTTAAATATTAAAAATATTCCCTCACCGTCCGTCGATTGGCGACGCACTGCCGGCGGCCGTTGCAGCAGCGACAGCCTGAAAAACAATCGATAATCAACTAGCCAATCAAAACTGTATCAATCGATACCTACCGTAATCGCCAAAGCAATTTGACAGGCTGAAGCCAATATCGTAGCTATAACTACCGTAATCATCACATATTCAAAATCAATAAATCAATCAATAATAAGCTCACGGCTGCTCTCTGGGCTGCCAATTCCACACGGAAACGAGACGTGTCATCCGAACCGGAGGGAGATGTGCCTGGAATTTATAATTGATTATTTTTAAAATAATTTATTGTATTTTCTTGAATCAAATTAGTGAGAAAACTCCTACTGATACCTGGCACTAGTAACGCAAAACTGACAGTGAAAATTTTTCTCTATTTTATTCGCCCATTAAAAAAAATAGGAAAATAAATTGAAAGCTCAGATCAGAAAGATCAAAGATCACTTCTCCACTCACCCGATGCGCGCGGCGAGAGATGCACGCCGCCCTTGTCATCGTAGACGACGTCATCTGAGAGAGATCAAAGATGCAGGTGATGTCTTCTACCATCTTGCAAAACATGGTCGATCGTGGGGCTTGAACCGGTGATATAGCAGACTTCAGTCAGACACGCTTTATTTTTTAAAAAATATTTTAGTTTCTTCATTCGGCCTTTCTCTACCTCTTGCAAAACATCACCTGCGGGCGGGGGTCGAACCTGCCTGCGTCGGCATGCCAGTCAGACACCATGCCCACTACAAGCCGATTTCAATACCTACTAGAGATGTTATTTGGGCTTCAGCTATCTCCATTTTGCACACTCGCCGGTTAGGCAGACGAGAAAGTGTGCCAAATGGAGAGAGTTTAATGCCGAAATGGTACACAATACTCACTACCCAACAGTACATTTCACCTCATCATGCATATAAACACAACTAGGGTAAAACTCCACTATCTGAAGAAACAAAGATATCAGCATACATCCACGCACTTCCGCTTATCCCAATAAGAGCACTATTTTAAATGGAACGAGGACAATAGGTCAAAGATCAAAGATCAACCTACAGGGGTCGTTCTTGTTCTCTGCCGCATCTTTGCTCATCTGGTAAGGGTGCAGTTCGAGCCCGTCCAGTTGCAGCATCGCCTTAAAGTATTTTTTAATAGGAACACATTTACAAACGATATTTGAGTTCCACTAAATGAACTTAGTCACAGTTCAGCTAATCAGCAAAGGGTTTGGGAGAATCCGCTTTAAAAAATATATATTTTAAAAAAGTTCTAAAACCAGCTAGATTCTCGAATCAACCCTCCCATAAATTTTTGAGCCCGTGTCAAATGACAATAGCAATGTGGTGTAATGTTTCAAAAAATTTGTTTAAAATAAATTAACGAGCCAATGTGATTCCTGATTCACCTTTCCAATAACATCTCATTTACAGAGAGGAGAGCAATCCCGTCAACTTCAACGAGCAATATACCATCCACCCTCACCTGGTAGAAGCTGGTGCTCTGGTTCATCTTCTCTCCGGCTGCACCAGTGGCTGCAGCAGCTGCAGCATCCGAACGCGACTGTGCCAACAGCACGTCCACCTGAGGAGAGAGACAGAGATGTCAGATGTTCTATACTGTTAATATTCTCTCTATTAACAGGATAGAACATCTGTTTGATCGCTAATCCAAGGAAGATTAAGGCACTGCTGCAACCTCGAACATGCGGGTCCAACATTGGGGGTTTTCCTTCATATAATTATGCAACATAGTATTTAAAATAGTTTCTCTAGTTGATCTTTGATCTTTGATCTCTCACCTGCTCCTGCGTGTGAATCGAGGTGAGCATCTTAGTCGAGGGCAGTGCGGCGACTCTGCAAAAATATTTATTTTGAAGAAAAAAATAATATGTGACTCGCGACTAGTCAATAAATAAATAAATAAATAATAAATTCCAGCTGACCTCGCTTGGAATGGCGCTGAAGACGCGAGATCGGCGATCAGACCGACACCAGTTGAGGAGGGAGAAGAGGGGCCACTGGAGAGATAAAGAGAGGGTTACGGTAGATAGTGGTAGATTTTAAAAAAAAATGATATTTAAATAATATTAGTCCTTAAATTACCTCGTGAACGATGTCGACTGACTGCGGGCGGAAGCAAGAGAGATGGTGCTACAACCAATTTAATTTCAATTTCCTGCCAATTCCCGGTTTCAGCCACCCATAACTTCCGTTCACTTTCCGTTTCAAATGATTACAAGTTCTCTAAAAAAAAAAAAAAAAAAAATTGGTCATATTCCTAACGAATTGCCGTGAAAGTCACGAATATTACCCGTTCATTCCAAGTTTCAGAAACCCGTCATCCTGTTCAGTTCACTACTCAAAAGATGCGATTTTAATCAACCGCTACTCCTCACCTCCTATTGGCTCCTCCTCCTCCCACTCCCTTTCCTCCTCCGAATTCGTGATCGTCGATCCACGACAGATCGGGTCGGGCCGGCGATGAAGCCCCGTACAGCGGGCGGTAGTCGGCGCGACTGAGGAGACCATTATCGATTACTAGCGGTATCCCCGATTACGTCGGGTTACGGTAGGAAGCAGTAAGAAAGAAATGCTCACCGATTTCTGAGACCGACGGGCGGAGACTGCTGAGGAGTGCCGAAGATGGCTGTAAGGAGGAGAGATCATTGACTGGTTGCGTTTTATTTTTATTTCAACTAGTGATTCTATGTTTCAGCAACTTTGTGAACATACGGTGAACTATCAACCATAATTTCTAATTAATCCCCAGTCTACAGTACCCCTGTCTACCGTACTCGTTCTCTGCAGTGCCCATGGATACCGTACTCACTCTTTTCTGGGATGGGGAAGATGGGTGAGATGACTCCTGTCTCGTTCTCTCCTCCCGTCCTTCCTCCTCGTTGGGGGGTCATGGGCGGAGTAGCGCCAGTGACTGCCGGAGTGCTGGTGAGTACTGTTGACTTGCGGCTGAAGGGACTGTGGGTTACGGTAGGAGGCATTAGTGAATAATATTTTTGTTATAAATTATATTATCGATAACAGCAGAAGCGACGATTACTTATTACATCATCACGCCTATCACATCTTATGTGTCCTCTTCACAGCGCCAACTCACCTGGCTTTTATCTAAATTGCTTTCAAAGGCGGAAACAAATATGATTTTTGAGAAAGAAAATCACAAAACTTTCCTCTACCTCACCAATCCGCTATTATTCAACGGGAAAACAGAGTTAATTTTTTTTGACCGGGAATACTTCACATATTGCCCCAACACTTCTGTCGTGTACAACCTACTACCTTAGCAGCGCTAACTCACCAGTTACGAAACATACGATTCGCGGAGGTTGTGGGAGGAGAGGAATACTACTACTACTAATAATAAAACACATTATCACCTGACGGGTTCCTCCCCTCCTCCTCTCTCCTTCTCCCCTTTTCCTCCCTCCGGATAGATGCATTGAACTCCGGCAAGAACAGTCCACGCAAGAGAGAAGACTATCAACTGGAATAAACTTATAAAAAAAAGAAAAAAATTTAAAATATAAACACTATAACAACTTTTTTGAGGTTTTGAGATCCACGAGTTCCGCGCTTGATCAACTTCCAATCAAGCTTATTATCAAGAGATGGAAAGAAGTAGACTAAACATATAAAAAGACGGCAGTTTAAATTGCCTATCAATTTAAAAACTCCCAGACACAGCTGGGTTTCAGTGTGGAAACAAAGAATAGGAAGTTGAATATTTCTCAATACTGATCGGAAGTGCAAACTACAGACTACAGACGTACACACTACAGATCAACTCACAGCGAGATTGAGGAATTCCGTCAGCATCCTACCGAGATAGTCGGCCGTCAGCAGCTGTAGCAGCGAGCTGTCCAGCCAGAAGCGCTGCAAAAATAGTTTATTATCGTTTAAAATAATAATAAAACTATTTTAATAGTATCTCTGGCTTGCTTCGGTCATGCCAACTATGAGTTTAACGCTCACTACATAGTGCTATTGAGTTCTTCAAGGTAATGATGTGGATTCAGGCATATTCAAAAAAATACTCTGCCCTAACAAAGACCAACAAAACCAGCAAGTTACGCGCTTTACGATGGCAACATTATTTTTTAATGCTAGAGTAAGTAGGTATCATGCCGAGAAACCGTTCAAACGAAGTCCAGTAAGATCGAAAGTGGGAAAACATCTCCTTCAATACCCGCGAGAGGCTCGTTTCACGTTGCCCGTATAACTGTTCTTGGCTAGGGAAAGTCGATAACACTTCACTCGCGACTCCAACGATTAATTATCTCCGCGCACTAATGAGACATCACTTTTAGATCAAAGTTTGAACGTCAAATATCATCCATAACTAGGGATAGTCGCTTTCAATCGATATTCAAACTTCAAATATCATCCATAACTAGGGATAGTCGCTTTCAATCAATATTCAAGCTTCAAATATCATCTGTAACTCACATCGAAGGTGGTGATGGTGAGCACTAGCGCGGAGACGACCGCGTGGCCGAGGTAGCGCTCCTTGCTGCAATTATCAATCGATAATCTACCGTAACCAGCTGCATTCTCGATTGGTGAACCGCAATTTGGGAATAAATCACTGCCCTGTCGAAATTTCTACAACGGAGCTCTTTTTCTAAAAATTTTTGGCAGGAATTCAAATATTTGAAACGATCTCCTACACGGTGGCTTGCTCGCGCTGCAGCTGCTCCTTGCGCAGTGGCGTGTTCGCCGGCTCGAGCATCGCCATGCGACCCGGCGACATCGAGGCCGTCGGAGTAGACGGAGGCATGCTTAATTAGGCCACTAATTAGTGAAATTAAACCGCTTAATTAGCACAAAATGTGAGCAAAAGACGCAACCAGGTAGACGCACACGCAGCACGGTAAGGGCTACCGAATTTCACTCGACGATCAATCGATAAATGAGGAATTTCCGATAATATTTATACGTTGTTTTCGGCGCAAATAATGTACAATCAATTGCGGACTATAGCAGGCAAAGTCGAGGGCGGTGGTCAGACGGGGTCAAAGCTGTATATTTGCTGGGCAATTCGTTCACTCGCTGGGACGCGCGGCGCAACCGGTAGATCAAATGGAGAAGAGGAAAATCAATAATAATAGCATCATCATCACAATCCTAGAGCAGTCGATCGATAGGAATAATACGTGCTAGAGTGGGGAATCCGATGAAAGATGTGGAGAAATATCGTTAGTTTTTGAGAACTGGTTACAATGGTGGTTTTGAATCGTCGAATCGATGCGTGATCGCAAGTGATATTGGGGAGAGGAGCACACTATTGCGAGGGGGCGTACAATCGATACTATATCAAGCTATGAAGTTGTCAAGCGGGGAGAAACCCGGATTAATACAGGATTGGACAAATAGAGGAATATTTAGATAGTGAATCTCAAATAACGCGCAGCCTGACACAATCGGTGTCTATCAAATTCACAACGCAAGCTCGTTAGCGCCCAGTAATGGCCGTACATTCAAAAAGGCATCTGCCAGGTGGAGAGCACAAACGGATGGAGGAGGACCAGGAGGGAGGGTTACGGTAGGGCGAGTTCAAGGGGGTCGCTCGGCAGGTCAGACGCCCGACTCGTCGTGAACGAAGCAGTGCTTGGCGCGTTCGTCGCGATACCTGAGAAAATAATAATATTGCTAATAATATTTAAAATCGCAATATTCTTCGCAATTCGAACGTTTCGGTTTTCAGCGCTCTCCATTCTGCACACTCACTCATAGATCCGACTAACACGATACAGTGTCGAACGGAAAGAGAATAATACCGAATTGGCATCTATGATGTATTTCAGACGGCACATTTGCGTACATCAAGTATGATAGAATAGAAGCTCTCTCCTTTCTGCCCACAACAGGGCGAGGAGACAACGAAGTGTGCAAAATGGAGAGAGCTGCTATTCTATGCAGCAGGATTACTACCTATACCACCGGAAGAGTTATTACCGTGCCTAACAAAACCACCGATGCTACCGTAATGCCTTACATACTGTACTTGCAAATGCAGTGCAACCGCCATACAGTACCTAACGATGCTACCGTATTACAGTGAACGTAACGATAAATCAGCGAAACCCACTTGTTCTCGTGGCGGACGGAGAGCGAGGAGGTACGGCAAAGGGCGGAGCACAGCTCGAACTGAAAAAATAGAATTATATTTACGATGATACAAGTATATATTTTAGTTCACCTATATAAGCTGAACTGATCTTGAAGCACAACTCATCCTGGAACAATTCGCCAAACCAGCAGCTTCACATCTGCCTCAGTGCTGCCGCTTATCAAAAATATTTTATATATATTTTTATAATATATATATTTTGTTCCACACCCTCTACCGGTCGATGCTCATCGATGCCCCCATGCCCATCTACTGATTAAGTATCGGCGAAACATGAATGACACATTTGCCCTCCGACAAAAAGCGACTCACGAAATTTCGTTAGATCATGAGCTATAAAGCTCACGAATGTTTTCAAAATCTCGAAAGTCAAGCAAAAATCGTTGTTCATAAACTCGTTGTCTAAAGAAGCATTTTCGAAATACATATCTAGGGTCTCTATTCGACCCAAAGACACTCTACTGAGTCCACGATTAGCATGAGCCTGATTATTAAGATATAATTAAAGCTCCAAAATACAAGAGTATCATACGATAAATTAATCTTCCGATAGTCAACACTAGCGACAATGAGTGCTGATCTTCACCGTAGTAGTGTGGATTGAGTGTACAAATCAGACGAGAACAATGCAACATCACTAACATACTCGCCAACTTTTGTTCAATTCGTGAAACACAAATCACCGCCCCTCTAGGGTTTCCCTGTTGAACCCTTGTTTTCTTCAATCGAACAAGAGCACTTGCGAGATCTTCGACAAGCACATGCCCTGTGTAAGTCATCTTTTCTCACTAGTGATGTCGATTCGGTTTTCGACTCTCCTCATTCTGCACACTCTCTTGTTTCTCTGACCAGCGAGATAGTGTGCAGAATGGAGAGAGCCAAACTTCTCACCTGATCTCTGGCCGATAGTATGGCCCTCAGCCGATGGCCTCTGGTCGTATCCAGCACTCGCAGCAGCGCCTCCTTCTGGTCGGGTCGCATGCAGCACGAGACGCACGACTCGAAGTCGTCGCAGCACTCGGAAGCTGCTGCAGCTGCTGCAACAACTTGTAGCTACAGTAACCACGATCTACAGTACCCGGCAGTAGTCTAGTCTCATCGAATAGTCCAAGCACAATCTCTCGCAGGTTCGAGACGAGAGTGTGCGAATTGGAGAGAGACACTATTTAATCCGACAACACTATCATCAAGTAACGATGAGAGAGTCATGAGAGAGATTGTGAGTCTTCCGCCTCATATCAGTCAATCATTCAGATGAGCATCAATACGGAATACCGCGTATGCAATAAACGGAATACCGCGTATGCAAAATCTATTCTATTCTATTCTATAACCGAATAGTAATTCTCTCCATTCTGCACACTCGTCGGTTCAAGCAATCCAAGACCGCAGAATGTAGAGAGATAATATTCGGACCGACAACACTAGTCGGAACACCAGCCTGCTCATAATAAAATGGTACCTGCTCCATCGGGCGGCGATGCCGCGACGCGACAGGCGTCGCACGCGAACCGCGAACGGGTCGCGGACGCGGCCGCGCAGCAGCCGCTCGCCTCGACGTCCGCGCGGTCGCACACGAAGCCGCGGTCGTCGGCGACCCGTGCAGCGCCCTGCACCGTGTTGCGACACCTGGAAGGGGAGTTACGGTAACCTCGCCGTACCTGATTTAGATGTGCTTACTGTAACTACCGTATAGAGATGCAATTTCGGGTTCATCTCTCTCCATTCTGCACACTCTCTCGTTTGTCTGTCCGGATAGATAGTGTGCAGAACGGAGAGCCAAAACGAATTTACATCTCTAAGCCACAGTAATGAATAACTCTCAATTATACTGTATCACGGTTTATGCCTATTATTAACCACGCAATCCATTCGCACAACACCGTTCATCAACTGTTCTACCAATTCTGAAACATAAAACATCCGAACCTGCCATCCCTAGGCAACTTAGGTCAACTCTTTAGTCCTACCACCATGATCAGCCCATTTCACGAAATCAGCCAACAATTCTGAAATGTGATCGACGAAAATTGGAGCTGATAGTGTTGTGTTTCACGCGATCCACAAGAACCCTGCGACATCAGTCACATTGATCAGTCTTTGGTATCACAGAACAAAATGAAATCAAAGTTGTGCTATCGTTTCTTCACCTACTATACCTCGCAGTATCCTGTATCTCGGCTACAGTAACCTTCCTGACCTCTCGTTAGCATCGTTTTTCCACCGCTTAAACTACCTTCCCCTCCCCCAGCACCTCTCAAATACACCATACATTTCTTCCGTCTACAATACCCTCCTGTAGTGAATTCTGCACTACTAGTGATGTCGTTTCGGGTTCAGCTCTTTCTGTCTCTCTATTTTGCACACTCATTCCCAGGCGAGCCGCGAGTGTGCAGAATGGAGAACGATGAAACCCCTTCTAATAACAGTACACTTCCGCCTCATACAGTCTCACCTACAATAATTCTGCCTCTACTGCACCTCTCACTATACCATCATCGATTTTTCCGGATTACAGTAACCGCTAATACCGTACCTCTCGGTGGCATTGGCTCCCTCCGCGCCCATCAGTCCTCCCGCTCCTCCCTCGATCAGCTCTCCCTCCTCTCGCATCCACTGAATTTGACGTCGAGCCACCGAGCGATAGCGATCCAGCATCGCCGCCTCGGCGTCACTCTGTAATGCATTTATGAAAATATTATCAAAAATATAAATGCCTCGTTTTAACGGAATTTTTAAATCATATTTTTAGCACTCTCCATTTTGCACACTCTCGGTTACGCTGGAGCGATGGATCTGTTATCATCAATAGGAAATGTTTTGTCTCTCAGCATCGCCCAAATCTGCAGTATCCCGTCGCCTACTAGGCAATGCTCAGTCATCACTAATACCACAGTCCGGCAAGGCTTTTCAAATATAATTGTTTTATATTCTCACATTTTAGCTCTCTCCATTTTGCACACTCTTTCGAAGACCAGTACGACGATAGAGCGTGCTAATTGGAGAGAGCTTTATCGCCGCCTCAGCTTTATTTTATTTTATTTTATGCTAAAAAATATTTCTAGACTGATAACGCACACGAAACCCCAGGATTTCGGAATTGTTAAGTGTTGCATTTGTTAAAATTGGCGCAGGAAGAGTTGCGCTTCACAAGATCCATAACAGCCTAGTGGCTTCAGTGAAACTGATCGATCCTCTTCGTTTAGGCAACAACACTTGTAACTTCTACAGAAAATATCAATACCATTACCGTAACCCCGTACTTACCGTAATCCATCCTGTCATCGTGTCCCACGTGCTCGGGCAGTACAGCATCACGTAGCACATGGTGAGGGAGGCGGCAGCTAGCAGTAACGCGCGCGCCGGACTCGGCGCGAGCACGCGCACAGCGCGCGCTAGCAAGCGGCGTCGCGATGGCGCGGACGCCGCCGCCTCGACGCGTCCGCTCTCCGCCGACGCGTTCATCGCGGCTGCGGCTGCGCGGTTACGGCTGCGCCGACGTCATGCGGCCTGGAATCGAGGGATCTTTCGTTTAAGTAACCATACTATTACAGAAAAACGAATATGAAGCGAGGGGTTGGCGTTAAAATAACAAATTATTGGAATGGAGACATGGGAACAGAATGAACTAAGTTGGATAATAGGTTGAAGTATGTTTCATCAACAGTTGAAGAAGAAAACGTGAAAGGAGAATTTATTGAAGCAGGGATCACATGCACAAAAAACTAAATCAAGATTTGCAACAGTAGAGCACATAGCCAATCAATAAATCAACAATAATACAGGACTCCAGATACGGTATCGGCGATCGAGAAACGCCTTTATAATCAAGTAACGACGATTTTTATAACGATGTTTATGCAATGCGAACACTATGAGCTACGAATCTCAATACAACGTGTGAAAATGAATCAAACTTCGGACGAACAGGACAGAAAACGAGCGAAAATGTCGGGTCCTTGAAAGATACAAGTATGAATGGGGGAGGTGGGGGAGGGTTAATCAAGGCTCCATAGGAACAACAATTATGCAGCGAAAACTTAAGGAAACGCGACGCAGGGAATCAATATTTTGGTAGGCGATGGAAGGCTACCGTAATCCGGCGTAATGTCTGTGCGCACATTTCCTCATCTAAGGCAGGACGAATACAAGTGAAAAAACGAGTATGAATGGTATTTACAAGCATTCTTTTTCAAATAGTAAACTGAGTGGAATTTCGATATTTCTTCGGAGTAGAAGAGGAGGAAAGGAGAAGGTTAAGCACACGAACTAACAACAAATATCGGAGATAACATGCATTCGGGTCTATCTTAGTATGCCGGGAGGGGTGCGGTATCTCATGGGTTATTTAGCAAGGATTGTGGATCAAAATACGCTATAAGGAAGGGTCAGCAAGTGGTCAGAGAGAGAGAGAGAGAGAGAGAGGTCAGAACGGGATCAGGGTCTACTCTAGCAACCGTATCACGATGCGCGCGCCGTCAATCGGCGATATGCATTGGAGAAGGCGCTCGGATCTGGGCGCGGACGGCAGCTTGCGCTTAGGCGGCTGCAGCCGCGCTGGCGCCTGCTGCAGCGGCCTACGTGGCGGCTGAGGCCGCAGCGCTGGCGTTTCGGTCGCGGCCTTGCCGTGATCGAGGCGCTCGCGCAGCGCGGTGATCTGCTGCTTGCGCCGGCCGCTGAGATTGAGGAAAGCGGCGATCGGCAGATCCGCCAGCTCGGCAGGCACCGCGAAGCGGCGACTGCCGTTTGCAGCAGGTGTAGCAGCAGCAGGCTGCTGGTTCTGCTGCATCAGCAGGTCGTCACCGAGCAGCTCCAGCAGGTCCTCATCATCGAGGGCCTCGGAGCGTGCCGGTGACAGCGCGCACAGCAGATCCAGTCGCGAGTAGGAGGTGGAGGGAGTGGGAGGGGGAGGAGCTAGGGAGGGACAGGGAGAGGGTGTGGACGAGAAGGCAGGGGGCTGCGAGGAAGGCGAGTCGCCGTTCTGCTGGTCTGGGCCCACCTGCAACATTTGGGTTGCACCGGTTGGACTTGTCGTTGATCCGACTCTCTGCGCAATACACAATATCCACCGCATCATTTGGAAGTTTATTTATTTATATAAGTTCATTGACAGTTTCTCTCAATCTATCACGTTTCAAACCATGTTTCTTTAAATTCGTGTTTCCATAAAAGACATCTACTGCACTGCTTTTGTCTAGATGCATTCGTCCATCAATATCCGATATGCTTCCGCTGCTTCTCTCACAAACTACAGTCCCCTCTCTTATCGAATCCTTCATGACTACCGTATGTGCGCACAAAAAACCTCTTCTATAATCGATACATTTATTTCTACCGTACCTTCTCACATCCCGCTCCCGTTCTGCATCGATCGATGGTTATGGTGTGGGTGCTGCTGCTGGTGGGAGGAGGAGGAGGCGACCTGATGTTGCTGCTGCTCGAGAAAGTCTGCAATAGCGATGATGTCCTTTCGGATGTTCACTCTCTCAATTCTCCACACTCAATCCGCACATTCTGCCACTGTCCGGTCGAAGGGTGTGCAGAATGCAGAAATCAATATCCGGCACGTTATCCCAGCTTTATAATCAGGACTGAGTCAAACACCAGGCGAGGAGTGATTAAATATTAGGTCGAAAGAATGGTGCTTCTTTCAGTGTGTATGTGATTGCTTGCTTCTCCTTCTCACCATTGTGGTGGTAACTACCGGACTCAGATGCCGATGAGATTATTGGTTTAACATCACACAATATATATCTGCCCAACTGACCAATATCGACTTGTATTTGGTCTTGAAAGTTCATGATCGCCGATCCGATCATCTTGTCCTGCTGCCGCTTCTGCCGCTTCCGCTCCGTCTGTCGTTGGCCGAGCTCGCGCTTCTGCTCGGGAGTCATTCGGGAGTATCTGGGAAGATAATTTGGAATGGATTAAGGATCAGCTCAATGACTTTCCTCGTACAGAAATTAGAATAGCCTGGCTTGTCACTACAATATATACCCTATACATGCACATTTTCGCAGATTAATCTCATTCTGGATCAAATTTCGCCGTATACAAGATGCAGACTCCTTCTAGATGTAATCAATTTCGTATTGCATGACTGCCGGCAAGTACATGAATCCTGGCTTCACCCCATCTTCACAGTGAGGTAGTTGATAAGACTCAGATTCTGATGAGACCATGGCTCGTTTATCATAAGACTTAAATAATCGCCTCACCGCCTCCTTGCTGCCTCCGCCCATTTGGCCTTCTGCACCTCCTTCTGGTTGTCGCTCATGTTCTCGAAGCGACGGCGTGTTGCCTCCGCCCAGCGCGCCTGTCAATTAAACGTTGATGTTTCTTTAAGTAATTAACACTGTGTGTTGCCCTGCCAAACAGTAGCTTTCATAGTTCCACACAACCTGCCGCCGGTCAGAGAGACGAGTGAATGCATAGAGAGAGATAGAACTACTATTCGATCCGGCAACACTAGTGCAGATCACTGCTATACTCATTTTCAAACGACATACTTCTCACTTTATCAGGTATCTTTACCATTGACAATAACTGGCTCATCAGCGACACTAAAGCCAATACGACCTTCGCATAGAACAAAATTATCAAATTTCCAGGCGATTCCCTGCCCAGCACTATGCCGTTGCCACTTGAGTCACTTCAGCATGCTCGGCAATGTCCAGAGTTTAATTTAACACGAATCAGTTCTATTAAAATAAGCATACAACACTCACTCGCTTATCGGGATCAGCAGGCTTCGACCCGCCAACGCTCTGGAATTCCTGAAAGTAGGTTACTCAGATTCAGGCCTGCAGTACCGCCGGATCGAATAGAAGTCTCTCCATTCTGCACAATTTTTGTGGCCGGTCAGAGAAACGAGAGAAGCTACTATTTGTTCTTGCATTTCTACAGTTGCGGCAATAGTTGTGAGTTTTAGAATTTATTATTTTGATAAATACTTGGTTGAATCCTTGCTGGATCATCTTCAGTTCTTGCAGCCGGCGTTGGAAGCTGCAAGAATTGCGTTAATTAATTATCTCCTAATTGCTAACATAAAGGTTGGGTCATTTCCTTCGCTGTGATTGAATTTCCGATGCTACTGTCAGAATCATATTTATCGAGCGTTTACATAAGATATTTATTAGCCACCAAGAAACTCACTCCATTGGGTCGCCAATCATTCCGTCATTGCTCACAGTGGGTAGACGGAGTTCTGCATTTATTTTTTGTTTGTTAAATAAACTTACTTCGACCAACCTTTCTGTTGATTCGCCTTGTAGATGTTGCTCTTGTCATCTGTCTCCTAGAAGAGGTAATATTTACATCAGATTTATCTTTTGAATTCTGACTAAAATGTCCATATCTACATCTGAAATGCCGCCACATGTTTGTTTCAAACGTGTTGATGTACAAGAAACACAATTCATTGAAAAAAGGTCCGAAGAAGAGGTTGGGCCCGTAGGACTTGTGTGCGTTGATTAACGGGAGTTCTTTACCCTTTTACCCTTTTACCATGCATGGGACTATGCTTCAAGTAAACACTGGTCGGTTCACAGATAACTCATACAAATCACAAGATTCATCTTTTAGATTCTCAGAAATTATTTTGCAGTACAAACCTGGTTATTCCAGAGACTGGCCAGGAAGGTGGCTGGGTTGATCTCGCCGGTGTTAGGTGCGCCTAGAAAGCGACTCTTTCGAATGAATATTCAATTTTAATTAATACAATCAGTCATATCAAGTGCGCTCCCACAATACTTTCTTCCACAAAAGCAAGCAAAAGTTCAACTAATAAATTAAATGTTCATAAAATAAAAACCTCGCTGTTTGTAGGCTGACGAGGTTGAGGAGATCATCGAGAGCGGAATTTGCAGGTTGTTCGTTGCTGTAATCATTATTACATGTTAAACGAACCAGATCAGCGTATCCCATATTTCAGATTGCACATTGATTCTCGTTTGCTTTAAGTTTGCTTGTCGATCACAAATCCTTACAAGATACATGAGCTCATATGATTCGATATATTTCACAAATAATAACTACTGACCTTCATTCGAGTTCATTCCGTTCATCACACCGAATCGTTGGCCGTTGCCGTTCGATTGACCGTTGAGGTACTGAAAGTACGTTTCTAGCGATTATTACTTAGTTCTAACAAAATGGGCATGTGCTTG
Source organism: Pristionchus entomophagus (assembly GCA_036245825.1). Lineage (NCBI taxonomy): Eukaryota > Metazoa > Nematoda > Chromadorea > Rhabditida > Neodiplogasteridae > Pristionchus > Pristionchus entomophagus. The sequence goes on from BTSX01000003.1 coordinate 2,757,021, forward strand.
CTCCGAGAGTGCGAACGGATCCCCAAACGCCTTCCAGGAGCCTAATTTTCGTGCGACTCCTCCTTTAAGGGAAGACTTGTAAGTTCGTTAAATATATATAAATCAAGAAACGAACGTTCAGCTTGTCACCGAATCCGCCGCTCTTGTCGTCGACGTTGCTGATCGCGCTGTAAAATAATGTATTTATCCATTCATTATTTTAAAATAAAGTAATATTAAATTACTATGTATGATGTAATCAATACTAGATCTTACCCTCTGGCATGCCTAGAAAATAATAACATTCGCGCTAGAATTATGCAATCTGCTAAAAAGCAAGCGGGAAATGGGTCAGCGCGGCTTGAAGGTGAAGAAGGAACGGTGAAGGTAGTAGCAAAACAGGAAAGTGAGAAGGAGGGGGGAAAGAGGATGATGGCTAGATCGAGTGATGCTTGGCTTGGCTTGACTTTCAATCTGTATGCGCTGAATAACAGTAAAATCAGGTGTTATCCCATAATTCTTTCCTCCACAAGCACAAGCATTAGGTTTACAAATAATACAATAAATACATCTCTGTATTAGGTTGTATAAGCTTACTTGATGTAGGAGGCGAGGTGGCCGTTGCTTCCGCCTCCCGCAGAGGACATCGAGAAGAACAACTTCAATAAATGCAATAATTGCAGTAAAATGGCGATTTTACTCGACCAAAACGAGCAATAATCGAGCAAAATCGCGACGAAAACTAGCGAAACGGCTCGAGTATCATGCGAGAAACTGGGCAACTGAAAGACCCGTAATTCGGGCATAGCGCTCCATTAGGCCCCTCGTTCATGGGCTCGCGACACACTACTTGATAGCGAAGAGGGCGAGAGAGGACGATAAAACGAGAGAGCGAAAGGAACGTCCGCCGCGCACTTTTCATGCAAGCGAATTGACTGCGCGCTGCCGCACGTTTGTCGGACTAAGTCCAACGAGACGCGAGCCAGGCCAAGTTCGCAACTGACTTTTTTTTTGTTGAACAAATAAATGTTTATCGATTTCATTCAATATGATGCTTAATTGATACAATTTCATCACTGCTAATTCAATAGCTACAGTCCACGGGGCAATTATCATTTCTTTCCGTAGAGAAGCTCGCGGACATGGCTGCTCTTCAAATCGCGATTTACCGTGGACTCGAGAAGGTGCTCCACCTGAATTTCGAAAATGATTCACTTCAAAAAATAAATAACTGTTACCTTCTTGGCTCGGCGCTTGCGCGAGTACGTGTTGCAGGCTGCAGAATGAGCAATTATTGATTTTTTTTAGATGATCTACCGTAATCTACATAGAGCTGACTGATCGATTATCCGCTGCCAGCGAGATGGTGTGCAGAATGGAAAGAGTACTATTCTATCCGGCAACACTACTCTGATCGAATAGACGCCCTCTCTTTTCTGCACACTATTTTAGGGGCTTGAAGCAGTGTGCAGAATGGAGAGAGTAACTGATCGATCCGGCTACAGTAGCCTACCACATCCTGAATCTACCGTACCCCAGACGATGATCGCCAGCGGGATGATGGTGATCGATAGCAGGACCGGGTTCATGCTGGCCGCCTTGTTGTTGTAGTGCGAGTAGACGTTCGCCGTTTCCAACTCGTCGCAGTACTGCCCTGCCAATGGAATACAGTAGCCGACCGATCAATTCACCGTGATTCAGATTAGTGATGTTGTTTCGGGTTTCGACTCTCCCGTGTCTCTGACTGACGAGATAGTGTGCAAAATGGAGAGAGCGAAAATCGAAATTGCATCCTAATTAAACTCACCTGAATAGGGAGAATCGCAGAGGCACTTCATCTCCGTCTGATCCGGCTTGCCATGCTCGCAGACGATCTGACACATCACACTACCGTATCATGTTATGCCTTCAGTATCTGCCTGCCATAGAAACAACCGTGATAGCGATATATCGCTTTGCCCTATGCCCACGTATTCATGTTCTCTCTACTCTAACAATATTGTGTGCAAAATGGAGAGTCCCATAACCGATTTCGCAGTATCTACCGTACCTTGTCGCAGTCCTGGCCCTCCCATCCGTGCAGGCAGCCGGTGCATCTGAAAAGGGGATCGATAACCACTGTATTCTTCCTGATAGTGGTGCTGCCGGATCGGACAGTAGCTCTCTCCATTCTGCACACCCTCTCATTTTCCTGAGCGACATGAGAGTGTGCAGAATGGAACTGACTGTATACTCAATCTCGCTCAATTATTTGCATAAAAGCGCTTCAAATCCGGTATATTAAATCTCAACCGTATCCTCAATCTCGCTCTATCATTTTTGCAAGAGAGCGCGAAAGAGTGTGCAGAATGGAGAGAGCTATAACTCGTCCCCCCTTAACACTATCGATTACCCGCCGGCCGGCGTCCGCTCGAACGTCGCGCAGTGCATCTCCCGATGGCAGATCGATCCCTGCACAGATTCCCTGATTCAGGATCAAGCTCGCGCGATTCAAATCCTACCGTATACCCGTCGCCGCATTCGCACTTGCCCATCTGGATCTTGCCGTGGATGCAGCGCTGCGTGTTCGGGAACGCCTGTAAGCCTACTGTAGCCGCATCGATCGATACTACCGTATACCTGTGCCAGGGGGAGCAGTAACAACGGCAGGATCAGCAGCCTATACATGGTCGCTGTGTCGAAAGTTGACCGCAATGAATCGAATCGAATTTAGGGGGTGGTGGTGAGTGATAGCGAAAAGAGTTAGAGAGGAGACAAGGAGGAAGGGAAGAAGAAGAAAAATGCGAACTCACAGAGACGCGCAGCTCCCGCGTTCCCTCTCTCATTTCCCCAAACTCGACCTTTCTTCACCCCTCCAATCCGACTGGTTCCGATTCTCTGTCACTCACACTTGCACAAATTGTGACAGTTTTATCACTTATTATTATTACTGTATTTACAATCGGGACGTACTCGTAACAGCGTGCGATCAACTGGCAATGGTAACAACGTAATTTGGTGATGGTGGTGGGGTAGGGTTGAATTGGATAGGCGAGCGAATGATGGGTGCATGTTTCTCTCTCGCAATCGGGAAAGGAACTGACCTTCAACAGTGGGGAGGATCAATCATCACTATCATACCGTAGCCTACAGTGTGCCTGATCAGTCCAGCTTCATGTTGAGATGGCTGTGTCGCGGCGACAACGGCTGCGGGATTACGGTAGTTGTCTGCTCGAGGGATACGGTAGGCGCTCGACTCGACTCGACGCCTGCAAACCGGAAGCGGATTATGCACTGAGCCGGGCATAATTTGCGCCGGGTCCAGACGGGTTTCGTTCAAATTAACGAATCTGACCCGCTGTACTCGCTAATCTGTCCCAGCGAACTACCGTACCTCCATCGGCAAAGTAGTCGACGTACTCCGAGGCGACTCTGATCAGCAGGAAGAGCGCGACGGCAGCCGTCGAGCACACGAGTACGGTAGGCACGACGAACGCCAGACAGACTACGGTAGCCGTCACTGAAGAGGGCACGGTAGTCAATCGATAGTGGCTCTATTGCTGGATCCCAGATTGACCGAATCAGTTTATCCCATCCTATGATAGTGGTGCTTCGCACCCATTTCAAGATCAGATCGACCAAATCCTTCCTTGTATACTAGCGAGTACTACCACTCTTATGAGGGCATGAGAAAGATTGAATTTAGTCGTTGTTTGCTGTCAGTAGGTTCTTCATTTCGGTTTGCAACAATCTCTATTTTGCACATTTTTCTTTTGGCCATGATAGTGTGCAGAAGAGAGAGCGAAACGGAAACGGTGAGTTCCTGGTAGAATTAACCCAGTAATATTCTCAATGAAAAGCTAATATTATCAGAATGAACGATAAATGCTCATACTACCGTAGCCCGCCACAATATCCAATCGATAACTACCATAACACCCCACTCACTCTGGACTATCAGCGCGACGCCGAAGTTGATCACGAACGTCGTCAGGAACACTATCGATCCACCGATGACCTTAGATTACGGTATCGTACGGTGGATTCGGTGGGTCAGAGAGCTTACCGGGATCGCATTGAACACGACCAATAAGGTCACCAGCAGTCGGGCTTCCCGTCGGTTTAGCGCGTCCGTCAATCGCATCTTCAAAAAATCAAAGATCAACCCGAAGAATAAAGGAAAACACAAGTAGATCAACGATCCGATCAAAGTTCAAAGATCAGCGAGAGGAAGTAGAGCCTTTGCAAGTCAAGCAAGGGTAAACGAGAGCGAGAGATCGCAAAAACCTGCTTTGCGCGTCAACTTACCCGCGACTCTACACGTGAAAACAACCGAGAAACTTGCAATTAACAAATTAGAAGAACGCCAATTAGAAGGGCGAGCAAGGGTAACAATAAGTTCAAAATGTAGGCGAGCCGCCGGCTTAGCTCGTTAACCATGCCACCTGCTTGATAAGAACAAGGGAAGTGCGAGAGAGTGTGCGAGTAGGAGAGAGCGGGAAGAGATAGAGACGACGAGAGAGCGTGTAGTTTGGAGAGAGAGGTAAGTCGGGCCGCGATTTGTTCACACACAGTTTCACACACATAAGACGCCAACAAAACACATTGTTTATCTTTAATAAATTAATTCATACAAGTACAATTTGTATACAAAATCGATACGATAAGGCAAGGGTACACATCAGATTACTGTGACCAGTCGGGAGCTACCGTAACCTTAAGGGCGAGGCGAGGGTACTGTAGGCTACCGTAATCACTCGATGCCAACGGCCTTCCTGCTGTAGTCGTAGAGCTGTTTGCAGGCGAGGTCGTCCAGAGCTACCGTACTCTCCGACTTGCGAGCGCAGTCACTGCAAATACGGTAGCATTACGGTAGTGGACTAAGTGGAGTACGATAGTTGCATCATCACTTCGCCATTTGAGAAGAGTGAATATTTAATTTTTCTCATCGGGATACTGATAATCACCTCCAAGAGAATTTCAAACGCTAACATAGAGGGAGTGAAACTCAATACTGCTGGGGAAATTTGCGACTCTTGTTCCAGCCACAGATTCTCCGCTTTCAGATAAAATTCAGACCACCTCTGCATACTCCCAGATACTAATATAACCCAGTTCCTCTCCTCTTCCCATAATAGTGTTGGCGAATCGAATAGTGCTAGCTCCCCGTTCTGCACACTCTCCCGCGGCCCAGAACAACAAGCCAATGTCCACAATGGCTCTACTGTTCGACGCGGCATGACTACCGTACTTCTTCCCTACCGTACCCCTCTTTCCCCTACCGTATACCTGAAGTAGCATCCGGACACGCCCTTGACCTTCTTCGACAGCGCCAGGAAGAGGGACGTCTGGGCGCCGTCGCGCTCCGTCTTCAGGAAGAAAGCACTAAAATTAGTGATTTTTGAAACGATTATCGATTTTTTCTTCGCTCAGGCTACAGTAATTCCTATTCACGCATGACTCTCGAAATGTCTAAACGATCCTTCTAAACTTGCTTCTATCTACATAGATCTTTTAGACGGAATGAAGAATTGGACGCGAGCTCCGACTGACCTACTGACTTATCGATTGGCTACCGTATTCGTCCATCAAGAGGGACTACCGTAATATAGAAATTTCCGATTGACTGTCGTTCTGCGTTTACCGTACTACTCACGAGATCGTCGTGAAGGGCTTCTTGCCGAGGAAGCCGAGGTGGCGCGAGAGGTCGCTGGCGCAGGCACCTGGTGAAGGAGAAGTTACCGCAACCCCAAATAAAGTTAGTTCTCGATCAACCGCCGTTCCGCCTCTACCGTATTCCTCACCGGGATGGAGCGAGTTGACGGTGACGGTGTTGTTGCCGCGCGCGCGGATGCGACGAGACAACTCGCGCGCGTGCATCACCTGACAAGGTCAATGATCTACCGTAATCGAGGAAAGTCAGTTGTCGATCGCATTCTTACTACGGTACTCACATTGGCGAGCTTGGATCGATTGTAGGGCGCGAGGCGACCGAACGACTTCTTGTCGTCGATCGTGTCCATGTCGAGCGGGCCCGACTGAGACAAATCGATAATTTTATATCGTATAGCAATCTATCACTTCATGCTTGCATTATTCGCAACGAGGAGATAATCACAATACTGTCTGCTTGAAGATTCTCGTATCATATTCCCCATCTCTAACACCACTTCACCGGGTGGATCGCAAATATTGTGAAACCACTAAGACAGTGGTTGGCACGGTCCGTGCAACATTTGAGGGCATCTGTGTAGGCCAAAAGTCATCAGATTTTTTAGAATCACCATTCACTGGGCTACTCTGTGTCCAAAAGCCGGGAAGTTTGAACAACTTTCGAAAATTTGTCCATGGATGCCTGCCCACGTATGCACTAAGAATTTTCCGTTTCCAAACGGTAACAGATCGCGGTTTCATTTTTTCTATAAACCAAACTGTGAATTATGATTCTAATAATGCAGACATATGTATTGGGGAAGATAAATATCGAATAATTTTCAACAACGACCGTACTAATTTTCACTGGTTTGGTTTGAGAAACAATACCATTCGGTGGGTATGAACTTCGGGCCACCCCATCCCTGACCGCACATTCTCTTACGGCGCTATAACACCATTTTCAAGCGTCAAATTCGTCGTCACAATCCATTATACTGTTACTTTCTGATATAATATTGTTCTCTGAAGTCAAATATAAGCTGACAAGAGGCACTAGTGCTTACAAATCGGCATCGACTCTCCTCATTTTGCGTGATCTCTCGTCTGTTATAGAAACGAGAGAGAGTATGGGAAACGAGGAGAGTCGGCCATCACGCACCTTCTCGTGCAGCAGACTGGAAACGTTGACGATGCGGCCCTCGTCCGACTTCTCGATCAGCGGCAGCAGCAGCTCGGTGAGCAGGAAGGGACCTGCGATGTAAATAGATATAAATAAATAAATAATAAAATAAATAAAATAATTAACTACGCCCTATGAGCCAATTTTAGTCAAGAGTGTTATCACCACCTGCTGATTTCAGGTTCCAGGCCCAGGTGGTATACCGACAAACATGGAGAAGATAATTAAAGGAGGAATGGTTTTCAAGAAATAAATTATCTAGACTACCCGAATTGTTCTTCAGTAATGGTGCCGGCTTGACTAATACTCTCTCCACTCTACACACTCTTCTCGCTGGTTGTGCGACACAAGAGTGTGCAGAGTGGAGAGAGACATTACTCGACCTGGTAACGTTATCCCACAGTCTTTCATTTTCATGAAGGCACTGTGTAATCTAGCGTATCTAGAAACACGACTACCGTATTGAGAAATTACCGTAATCATCTACCGTATCTGAAAAGACGATTACCGTGCCCAGATGGTTACTGTACCGATCTACCGTACCCAGATGGTTACTGTAATGATCTACCGTACCCAGATGGTTGCTCTGCCAGGTCATCTCGTGCTTGTCCTCGGTGAGTTCGTGCTTCGGGTAGAACATGATGCCGGCGTTGTTGATGAGGATGTCGAGGTGGGGCTCGGCTGGAAAAAATCGATAATTGATCTAAAGTTAAAGATATATTTAATTATCACTAACACCATTACGTGCGACTATGTTCGTATCAGGAGAAGTGGCTGAAAAGGGTAAATTAAATTTTCAAATCACAATTTATTAGTTGAGGAATCAGTAGTCGGTGTTTTAGGTTCAATTGTAAATACATTCGAATGTGCCAGTGATTGTAGTGAGGGATTTGTTTCTATAACACCACACTCCCCGACGCGAATGGCAAACAATCGCCTAATAATTCTGAGACCAGGCTATTGGCTGTTTCACCACTTCTACTAACCGAGTCATGAATGGCTTTGGTAATTGGCTCCAGGCTTTTTTTTCAAAATAATTAATATACATATTCCTATGAGGATTCCAACCTTTCTTGTCAACGAAAAAAAATCTTATTTCAATAATTAAATCAATATTATCGACTAACCCTGGGCAATTCGCTTGGCGCAGGCTCGGATGCTGGTGAACTTGGACAGGTCGCACTGCTCGAAGATCAGACGCGTCGCGTCACATCCCATCTGAAGGGAGATCATAGATCAAAGATCAAAGATCAACGATAAAAATATCAAAGATGAAGGTATCGAACTCCTCATTGAACCCGGGAAATTTATTTAATCGCAAAGCACAAGTGCGATAGATGTTTCACTACTTCTATGAACCATGCTGTGTTTTGTTTTCTCTGATCCAGTTTGGAAAATCGTGAAGAACACAACTAAAAACACAGTCCAATAAGCGGCTTTTCATGTTTTCTGTCAGCAGCTCTAGTTGTACTGGAATTATTGCAATAGTATCCTCACAAACTAGTCAATCAGCACCAAACAATGAACTAGTGTCCTATACCGTCAAGCCATATTTAGAACGCGATCAATAGGAATTTCGAAGGAATTGAAAGTCTTAAAAAAATCGATAATGGATACCGTACCCGGACGACCTTGATCTTGGCCTCGCTGGCGCGCTCCTCATTGCGACACAGCATGTACACCTGCGATCAATCAATCGATGAAAGCATACCGTAACCCTGCCATGCTGCAGGGTGATCAGATTCAGGAAAAAATTCCCTCACTCCTCATTTTGCATTCTCTCTCGCTGGTCAGAGAGACGAGAGCGCATGAGAAATGAGGAGTGCCGGAAATTTTTTTCACAACCCCTGATCAGATTTTGATCGACCTTTCTTCAACTTCCCCTAAGTGAACTCGATGTTTCACTATTTCTACTAACCAGGTAATATACGATTTTGTGGTGATGATGATTTTGGAAAATTTTAACATACCGTTTTTTTGATGTGATGCTCTCTCACGTTTCAAATGAAAAATTGACTGGTTTAGAAACTGTAGTCCGTCTACCGTACCCTGCTACCGTATACCTTGGCGCCGCGGAGGTTCAACTCGCGCACCGTCTCCAGGCCCAGGCCGGTGTTGGCGCCCGTGACCACGGCCACCTGACAGAGATCAAAGATCAATGAATTGCTTGCTTACCGTACCCTCTAGCTACCGTATCCTAACAATGTGGTGGAGCAGTTTGGAGAAATGTAGCCAAAGTGGGAGCTTCCGATTGTCAGCTTCCTAACATAGTTCATTCCTAACATTCAAAAGCACGCAAACTGTTCCAAACAATGCTATCACCATCTATAATAACCTAACGATACCGTAGACAGAGATCGAAGCTACCGTACCTTGCCCTTGGCGGAGGCGCGCTCGGTGAACTGGCCGCCCTTGATCCACTTCCTGAAGATTATTGATTAGTGCTTAAAAAATGAGAATAAATTCTAGGAATCGGAAGCCCTTGCAGACCTAATTCTAAAACAAAAGATGTTGGTCGGACCATGCTTTACCGATAAATTAAATTTCCACTATTTTCGAACACTATTATTTTCGTGGAATAACTGAAACTCGTTTTATTTTTTGCAACAACTCCGCCTCATTTACTGGTGCCGTCACAAATTGATTGGGTCATATGGACAAACTGAAGCTACCGAACGCCGGGTTCCCAAAGACAAGAAATAGAACAATCAGTTGCCAGGCAGATTAACACCCACCATGTCTAAGTATACCCCCTGGGTATACTCTCTGGGTATACTTCTAGCTTCGCTGATTACATGTTTCACGAGATTATCATAAGAAGCGTCTCTTCCCCTTTTCCAATATTGCTGATGAACGAGTTTCATAAGATCTCTATTTAGCAGCTGCAGCTCACCTGACGAGGAAGAGCAGGATGGCCGCTCCGACGGCCCACGCGGCTAGGCTGCACAGGCTGCAGTCTCCGTCCGACTGCGACTCGTCCATCGCTCTTTAGGTCCTGCACGGAATGTCCGAGTTACGGTAGGATACGATAGCGGACATAAATCGATAATAGCGTGAAATCGTACAGCACATAGTTGCGAAACGCGGGATGACAATGCCAAACAAACGTGAGCGATATGGGAGGAAGGGTGGGGAATGAATCACGCCCGCTTTTGAGACGCGCTTCATGCCAAAGTGATAAAAAGGTGCGAGTGAACTGGGTCGGTGAGGTTTTCCCGTAAAGAATAACACCTCAAGGAACGAAATGGCCACCTATGAATGCTTTTGACACGTCACACTAACGCACTAATGCAATAGTTTCAAGTTATAAACATGCAAATCGAACCGGAAGTGGATTGCACGCGCTCACAAACCACCAAGCGTTCGCAGATTTGAGGGCAAATAAGAGACGTGGACAACCAGGAATGCGGCTCACTCTAGAACAGAGGGAAGCGAGAGGCGAGCGATAGACAAGGTACGAGAGAGAGGGCGAGAGCGCGTCTCTGCTTCTCTAGCCGCTCTCTCCTCATCTCTCCTCTGGAAACAAAAAAAGGAAATGTCTTAAATTATGTACAAAGAGAGGTGAGCCAGCGAAACCACCACGGTCTAAAATGAGCAAGAGAAAGATAAGTTTAGATGTTTGGATTACTCTCCGCAATGCGTAGAATTGTCTTCATCTGAGAATGGACTGTCCGTGAATAATTTCAGAATAGAGCATTGACACATATTGATTGAGTCATTTCTTCTGATAAGGAGCGAGTCATACAATCGTGTGGCTATAGTGTAGTCTTCTCCGCGCATAAAGATAAACGCGCATAAGGATTTGCATAAAGAAGGGATGTCAGATTCCGCACACGCTCGGTAAATAAAGTGTGCAGAATGGAGAGAGTGGTCTCTAATTGGACTGAACTTTTTTTTAAAATCAAAGTCCCCGGAGGGTAACTCTCCGAATTGTTTTCCCCTCTGTGTAGACAGTTCACCTGCCGCAGTCAAAACATCAGAGATCCGAGAGCAAACAACTCCCTCACTTCATCTTTTTTCGCTACTACTAACTAGTGATTGCGGCACTATCTTTACTTAATTGACAACGATTAATTGACGTAATATCTGATAGATAATCGATTGATTGTCACTGACTTACAGTAGAGATGTCTTTGTTAGCTAGTAGAGATGTCGGTTCGATTTTCGACTCGCGTCAACCTCCACACTCTCTAATTCTCTCAGCGGCAAGATAGTGTGCAGAATGGAGAGTGTCAAAACCCGAAATTATATCCCTGCTAGCTAGTAGAGTAGTATGTGTCTTTTACTACAAGCCTCTCATTAGTGATTTCGTCGCGTCTTTCATCTCTTTCCAACCTCTCTGGCCTGTCTGACTGTCGAGAGTGTGCAGAATGGAGAGAGCCAAAGTGACATCCCTAGAAGCGAGCGCGGCTCCGTTTCCATAGAGCTTTTCGCGTGATTCCACCCATAGAATCGTTCACGCCTGACAAAACCTCTCCACTACATTTCCTTACCCTGCCTGGGCCGCTGTAATCAGGCCAATGCCTATCAATCAGCCCAGAAAGTAACGTTTAATGCTTTTCCACCTGTGCTCACTGAACCTCCCCTTTGCTTTCTAGTTAGTCACCACACCTCACGAGCTCTCGAAGAAAACAGTCCCTTATCACCTCCGCTAGTCATATTATTTCGCGGCTTGGCATCCTTTCTTCTGCTGATTATTACTACTCCACGAATAATTCTGCATTGCTATTCATTCTGCACTTTCCAAGTATCGCGTGGAATGAGGGCACATGCTATTGACCACATTCCGAACACTACCGAGAATGTTTACGAGTGATGTCGTTTCGGTACTCGACTCTCGTTTCTCTGACCGCCGAGATAGTGTGCAGAATGGAGAGAGCCAAATCCGAATTTACTTCCCTAATGATTACTCGCTAAAATCACTGGAGGGCGGAATCTCTGCTGCACAACTTCCCAGTGCAATCGTTTTGCACTGTCACGCTACAATCATTCCCTCATCATAGATAAATAGTTGAGTTGATATAGTTGCTTTCCATTCTGACGATATGTCCCCCATGTGCGGCTTCAAAATTTGCCTCTCGTGTTTCATTTCGCTTTGCGAATCCTCAGACTACAAACTACATAGTTCAAAGATCAGATGCCGCCTCAGGGAGCCGAGCAAGAGTGTGTGAGCGAGTTCTCGGACGAGGCGCTGGATCGCGCCTTCGAGGCCTTCTCTCGCTTCGTTCAAACACTTCCGAAGGACGGTGAGAGAGGCGGAGATCACTATTCTTTGTTCTAGCACATTATTATCTAATTAGAATGAGCGAAATAAGTAGATTTTGATCCGGAAAAAATACCACAACACGTCAGGATGAGAGGAGATACTGTACAGTAGTGTTGTCGGATCGAATAGTATCGTTCTCCATTCTGCACACTATCTCGTATCTCTCACTGTTTAGATAGTGTGCAGAATGGAGAGAGTACTATTCGCATGATTGCTGTCGAGCGATTCGAAAGAGCAATGTTCCAGTGAACGAGTCATTAGTAAACTGGGAAAAGGGGAGACGTAGAAAAAGTAAACAAATGCAAGAATCAACTACGATATTCGCACCTTGAACTACTTGTATATCTCTCGAGCATTCTCCCCCCCCCCCTTCCATTCAGAAACGTGATAACACCACCAATGCTTCTGACAATTTCATCTAATATTAGCCTATTTAACCTGATTTGCTCGTATATTTACCTACCTGATTAGCTCTTCTTACTACCGTAACCCTTCAATAACAGCTCGACTACATTTTCCTCTCATATTCTGATCTTTGATCCCTCTCAGGGCCCATTCAAACACCCGTTGATGAGCAGCTTACCACGTACGCGCTGTACAAACAGGTACGTGGCCTTAGGCACCGATGAAGTATACCGGACAACTAGGCGAACTGAAGTTTCATCGATCCATAACACGACAGAAACCGGTTCAGAAACGATTCGAACTGCTATTTTCAGTAAAAGAAAAGTGATGATACGGAGGAATTTCTATGTGATTTACTACAGGCAACCCTCGGTCCGTGCACCAGACCCAAGCCTTCACTCTTCCACCCGATCGAGCGGGTCAAGTGGTACGGTATATCGAGCGGCTACCGTACTCCCTACCGTACTCCATCCTGATTCAGGCACGCCTGGAACAGGCTCGGGGACATGCCAAGGCGCGAGGCTAAGCGCATCTACGTAGAGAACTTCATCAAGCGGGTACGGTAATACTCTCCATTCTGCACACTCTCTTGCCTGACCCGAAATGGCCTCTCGAGCAGGCAGGAAATTATCGATTGAAGCATACCGTACATCCCAAAACCACAGCATTCCTATTTCAGACCGAGCGCAACTACGAGAAATACCAGAAGGAACTACCCGCGTGGATGGCCGATAAAAAGTGAGCGCATAATAATAATAATAATTTGAATTTCCCACGAACTACCGTACACTCAAACGGATCAATAATTGCCCCAGAACATAGCGTGCTACCAAAATTAGTGTTGATTAATCCATTTTGTCTCGTGTATATCAGAGGTGCTGGTTCGCAATCTTATGTTGTGCCAAAGTTGCAACAAGAAAGTGCGTGGTCCATGCGGCTTGGACAGAATATAAATTTTCCGCCGACTACCGTAATCCCAGTTGATGTGCAGGTACGAGGAGGTTAAAGCATTCGCTAAAGCGCACAAGGACGACTTCGGGGTGACCTACTTGCGCACGCCGCAGGGTCTCAAGGTGAATCGGATACGGTAGCGTACAAAGATCAATAATTGTTGCCATACAGGAAGTCAGCGTTATCGGAAAGGAAATCGGCTTCGAGTTGTGAGGACGAGAGACAAAAACGACTAATTCCTGACTACCGTATTATATGAATACCGTAACCATATCCAAATAATAATTGTGGCCAGTGCAACCGCTTCAAGACTAAACAAAAACAGATCGATAAAGCTATTTATCCGGCGAGATACGATTACGTGGTTGAGGTCAGTACTGTGAAATTGAGCAGTTAATTGGAATGAATATTGAGCGACTTGGACTAATTAGTAGCAAGAAAATTAGTAATAATGACTGGGTCACATACACACAAATCACACGCATGTTACATACAATTAGTTGCTAGATCCACTTGAATCAATAATATCAGGGCAGTTGATGATCTACCGTAGTCTACCGTAATCATCCCTCCTCTCACTTCCGGTCGAGACGACTCATCAATATGTCGAGCTCCGACATGTTTCTTCTGCAAACAACCACTGACAATTATTGATTGTATTTGTCATCAGTAATTAATAAATTTCTCAACCTACCGTAACCCCCGCTAATTATCGATTTTTCCTACCGTAATCTGCTCTCGATCTCCTCTCTCGTCTCCAGGATGAGCACGTCGGGGGAGGGAGAGCGGCGTCTGGAAGGGGCGGATCCGGCGGCCGCTCCGGGCAGCGTCATCGACGAGGCCGCGCTCAGTCCTGAGAGAGAGGGAATTGCGTCATCATTAGGTCATAATTCAATAATTGCGTCATCACTAGGTAATCCCGAATATCAGGTTTAACTGCATCTCCGAGTCGTTCAGATATCATCGTTAGTTGACTTCTGATCTCAAAACCCTTCACTGCATCCACAATCTGCCTGGTGTAGATTGCGCACTGTTCAGCCAGGCAGATTCCGGAAGCAAAGGGTTAAGAAATTAAAAAGTAAAGGGTTAAGAAATTAAAAAATCGACTTGCAATGATAATCAGTTCACGCGCCTCCTCCTAAATAGCATGCATAATAATATGAGGTTCATGAGGTCGAAAAATAAATACCTCCGCTATTCGGAATATCTTTCGGGAATTCAAAAGCGCTATTAGCGGCGATACCATCATATATCATGAGCGGATTGCTCATCACTGATCCTAATAAAGAATTGTATCTCTCCATTCTGCACACTCTCTCTTGCACAGACAAGAGTGTGCAGAATGGAGAGAGCTGAAACCCGAAACGATAGTATTATCTCTCAGTCACTCACTCGAATTGGTTCTCGCCCCTCCTCCTCCTCCATAGTACACCTCTCCAAACTGCGGGGCGGGAGCCACTGGGACGGGGGCGGAGAACAGTCCCTCGTCCAGTCGGGAAGGAGGTCGGGGCGACGCGCGCGACTCCACCGACAGCTGCAATACGTCGGGGATTACGGTAGCAGAGGGCAGTGCGGTGGGTCAGATAGGTGCTGCATATACTGGCACAGATCCTGTATTATATAATAAAGTTTTATATAAAAAAAAAGATTTATGTTTCGCGTATTCGTCAAAAGGTGATGAAAGCTTTGAAAATTGATAATATTGGAACAATTCCTGTAACCTGAATATTCGCACGTGCGTTACTTGTCCTTGATCGATAATCAGCCTGTACCGTGTCAATTACCGTAATCATGCTGGCGTCTCCCAGTCCGCCTCCCGCCCCGCCCAACTCGGTCAGTTCGTAATCGGCCCGGTATACGGTAGCCGTGGGCAGCAGCAGCGAGACGAAGCCGAGCGGCTGAGAAATTTGAATTTGAATTTACCACCATGATTTAAAAAAATTCCCGCCACAGCACATCATTCAAAGATCGTTAAATGGCTGATACGGTGTTACCGTAATCCCTCACAATATTCCTCACTATCAGCATTTCATTTCCTTTCTGGTCCGCACGCAGAACCTTCATCACTGTTCAATAACCTCAAGCTACCGTAACCTTCTTTCTTCCTATTCTCATGCCGTGACTACAGGAATTAGCGTACCCCATCCCTCTATTTCCCGGTCCTCACCACATCGTTGCCGGCCTGGTCTTGGTGAAGGACCTTCACCACGACGTTGCGCCGCTCCGACGATACGTCGAAGGTGCACGACCACTCGAAGCGAGGCGATCTGAGGAATATATTTAATTTATTTTAAAATATTTAAAATGTCGATTCAATATTTTCAAGTTTGAGGATTGAAAAGTTTTTGTTCATCGACAACAATTCGACTCAATATTGTCACTGTTCATACGCAAAATCATATCATCCATGCACGTTACTCTGAATCACAAAGGCAAACTTATATTTTTTCTACCAGATCGAGATTCTCGTACACTATCGCTATTCAAGCACCTCTCTATACCATTCATAGGTGCAACCTCAAGTCCCCTGGTCACCTCGATGGTTATCATGAGAAAGGATGTTTTTTTTGTGTTTAAAACAATCAGATATCGATCACCCTTCCTCCCCTCTCCCACCGTACCCCTACCGTATACCTGGATGGTGGCTGGACGGGCGATCGCAGTTCTCCGTCGCGACCGCGCACCGAGATGAGGACGGAGGGAGCGACGAGAAGGCCTCTGCAAATACGAATTTCCCGCCAATATATTTAAATTTTTAAACAATCCTGTTAAATATTTGACATGCAGTGATTTTAAAAAATCCCACGCATTATTTGAGTTTCACCCATAGTATATTATGCAGCGCCTCTTCCACCGTCGCTATTGTTGAGAATGGATGTCCAAAGAAGATTAAAAATAGTGCTACTTTTCTGCTGTTGACGAAGAAATTTTCCGCAAATCACCAAATATTTCCTCGCAATACTTGAACTTCAAGTCACTTTCATCATTCCCTATTACGCAATTCATCGACATCGGTACGATCGAATAGAAAACAAAAACAGTAAATGCATCACTGCACGGCGTTTTACATTGGGTGAGCGAGAGAAAAGAGAGCTGCCAGGGGAATGGCGAGAGAGCATGCAAATGCAAGAGTCTGCGCGATGTTATCACCACGAAATCTCACTTGGCGCTTTGCCAGCAGAACGCCGTGCACTGTAGACCTTTTTTCTCTAACTTCTGTAGAAGATTCCGCAGCTACCATATCAGTTCTCCTTCATCTAACGTATACCTCTCGTCTCTGGCCATGGGCAGACCGCTGGCCGCGTGGACTGCGAGCCGGATGCGCAGCGCGTGCGGCGGAGAGGCGCGGTCGCGTGACGCAGAGGACGCGGACGATCTGAAATATGGTTGATGTTTCGAAAGATTGGCCGTGATCTATTGGTCTATTGGATCTTTCCCAGTATTTTCTACGCCATGAAACACGAATTTGAAAGGGTCAAATTAGTAATTCAAAATTGCCGCATAGAGCCTAGTGTTTCCGGATCTAATCGAAGCTCTCTCCATTTTCCATACTTTTTCTCTCTCCTTTTATCACCGCTCTGACATAGACTGTAGATAGAAACTAATCGATCCGCCTAAACCAGTTGATTTGTTTTTAGAACAGTTGGGAAACGCGCTCGTATCCTCCCACTCTATTTATCTCGGCATTGTCAATTCTCGGAAACGCGAAATCAACGGCACCAAGATCAGAAACCGAGCTACAAATAAAGAGGATGTGGACTTGAGATGAAAAATCGTAATCCAGTCTCCTCAATTCGTGTGCCATCTGGTGGTTAGAGATAGGAGATGACTATAGTCTAGTTCCGATTAGTATTGGCAAAACGACATCCGACTCTCCTAGACTCGTGTGCTATCTCGTCAGTCCGAGAGACGATATAGCACGCAAGGTTGTCGGTTGCCGATTTGACTTCACTAGTTCCGATTTCTCATCCGATGCGAACGAGGTGATTTTGAGAATATTATTCACGGGAATCCTGCAGACCATCATTCAACCCGATTCGACTCATTATTGTAAACTCCCTGAAGCTCGAACTCGACAGGATCAAGAATTGAAACACACGGTCAGCTAATGGCCTCTGACCGAGATCATTTTGAGAATGTTTTCCACCCGACACAGAATGACAATCATTCCTCCCGATTTAACTGAGTATTAGCAACTACATGAAGCGCGAACTCAGGGAAAAAATAAGAATTCGCCGACGCTTCTCCTTAACCAATTTCCCCATTTCTAAATCGCTCTGAAACTCATATCCGGGTGCGCAGACTGAGCTTTCATTCCGTATATATTACAGTACCGACCGCTGCAACTACCGTACTCCTCACCTCCTAGTGGCATCCACAGGCCTTGCGTACACCACTCCCTCTCCTCCCGTCTCTCCCTCTCGTCCGCGCGACCTCGCGTTGAGTGACGGAAGCGAGGCGTTGCGGTCGCGGAACGGAGACACGCCTGTATTAAAGAAAATAATTAAAGAAATATTTTTGATAAGTATTATTTCATCATGAATAGGCAATCGTCATCCCCAATGATCAGCACGCGAAAACTACCACGCTGATCGTCCGGAATCGGTATCCAGATTGCGGCTACAGGTCACTTCTATCCTGATTCCGAGGCCAGCTGAATCAGAGTTCCATACTGAGTATGATAAGACAGTGATCTGTTCACAGCAATGAAAGGTGAATCGGGTTTGAAAAAAATATTAACGCCTCATCCGTTTTGGCTATCCGATTTTACCCAGCTACCGATCCTACCATATCATTCCCCCTTTCTCTCTACCGTACCCCACTCGATACCGTGACCAGGTACTGTAGGTTCCACCCCTACCGTATACCTCTTCTCGCTGGCTGGGGCGCATCGTAGAAGACATCGTCGTCCTCTTCGCTCGCCGTGCCCTCCTACAAACAATTAACTAAATTGAGATCAGAGCACGGAAATGTGGTGTTTCATGCCCGATTGATAACTACCATTTATCGGTAACCTACGATATCTTGGCAAGCTTGTTCTGGAAAACAATACAAAAATCGTGAAGAATTTGCTTGTATACTCTATTTTACCATCAATATTTTACAACATCACTAGAGAAGTCGTTTGGGTTCTGTCTCTCTCCATTCTGCACACGCCCTCAATCGGTCGAGTGACGAGAGAGTGTGCAGAATGGAGAGAGTTTAACGGCAAGAAAACTGGAATTCCTACCGCTTGTTGGTGGTTGTTGTTCTCCTGCCCTCCGTCCGAGCTGTGGCTCCTGAACGGGGATATTGCGTCATCACTAGGGATGTCGTTTCGGTTCTTTATCTCTCCATTTTGCACACTCGGTTAGATAGAGAACAAAATGGAGAGCGATCATTAAGGCATCACTACTGCGCGGGAATTGCGGCATTATTATGCCATCAGTGTGAAATATACTTGAATAGATGGCTCAAAGAACGAGCTCTTTCTTAGAGTAGAACAATAGTGTTTTCTTTATAAATCCCTGGAGCGATGACTATTGGCGCGAGAAGATCACTAGCCTATGAATATCTACACCATAACTCCAATCCAACTGCTTTCTTGCAATTGCGACCAACTTTGATAGCGTCCCGTTAATTCACCCACCAATTCATCCAATCAATTCATCCAATCAAACAAATTACATGCCATTCAAGACGATTCTACAGGCCACATGCTCTGCGAATAGCTTACCGTAAGGAAACATCAGGGATAAAGAAAAATAAACAGTGATCCTACTAGGTATTTACTGTAAATGCACTGTGAACGAAAATCCATAGCGCGCTTTCTCAGCACTACAGAATTTTATTTCTTGAATACGAGAAAAGACATCACCATTGCCGCGATTAGATTCCTTCCGTATCATAACCACCTAGGAACATCAATCCAGCTGCTCACAGCTGCCAGAAATGTACGAAAGTTCCGCCACATTTCCCCATCAACCGCGGCTCCAAATCCACCTCGCTGTAAGTGATTACACAATGAGAAGAGAAAGGAAAGAGTCGCCCCGAAGTGAATTTGGTACCGCAGAGGTCTGATTACGTCTTCATCACAGCCCCTCCTCACCTGCAGCGACTTCCGCTTCTGCTGCGTGTGTGGCGCGCCGGGGGAACCGTGAAAGTGGCGTCCGCGGCTGAATATTGCGTCATAATTAGGTAATCTGACCCTTTATTCACATTTCAGACGTAATTTATGCACCAGGAACGCTGTTGTTTCAGAGACATATTATGGGATCTAAATGATCGCGATAGTGATAGAGCTGTTGTGATGGTTGGAAATTAATTTAACGTTTCTTGATATTTTAATGATTAACCCAAATACCCGAACATTTTGAGTTTCACCCTCCCCTCACCTCTTCCTCCCTCCGTCTCTCCCCTCCATCGCTCCAGTCGCGCCATCAGTGTGCGCTGCTTCGAACCGAGATCGATCTTCACCTGCGATCGATAATCGATTTTTACCTTATCCTAATTTCTACCATACTACCGTATCCTCTGCACAATTTAAAACCACTCTTAGGAACTAAGATGTGTCGAGAAACACCTGTTAAAAAAGACCCACTTGGCGATCCTCACCTACACATTCGCGGCTTCAGACTATTCATAGAAGCAGTGCTCGCATAAAGCATACACTACTAACTTGCTTTTGCTGCAAAAAATACAGACACATATTTTCCTTCCAAATAAGCGCCAATTCGCCGTCATCATAATTTCGTTCGCTGACCGTATCATACGGTACTCCCATCTCCTTAGCTACCGTAAGTCCTACCGTACTCTCCTTCCCAAGTGCGGAGTACGGTACTACGGTAATCTCACCAGGGCGGATCCGGCAAAGTGCGCGCCGAGGAAGTCGTAGTCGCGCGAGATGGCAAAGGGAGGCAGCAGCAGATCCTCGAGTGGCACCGAGCAGCGAGCGAGAGGACGCGTCTGAGAGCAAGTGATCTTTGATCTTTTGAAAAAAAATTAATTTCCAAAAATATTTTTATATTAACGTGGTGAGTTTTGTTATACAATGATGCAGAAAATCAATGACAAAAGCGAATCCGAAACCAATAATTCATTGTGCGAAACGGGAAACGTCCTAGTCGTGTCAGACTCGATTAAGTTGTATCTTTTAAAAATGATTAATTTAAAAGAGCCGCCTAGCGCATCTTCGGTATCACATTCGTTACGTATATTGGGAAAACATTTCCAGTAACACATTCATCCGCGCAACACGCGAAACCATTAAATCGACACGACTAGCAAATTTCTCCTTTCACACTATGAATAACCGTGTTTCTGATTCGAATGCAATTCAATTCAATTATTTATCCACCAGGGTTAAAGATGAGAGGGGGTTATCGCAGATCTTCATTATCATTTCGGTGGAGGTCCGTCGTCTTGTTTGGCGAATCGGTGGTTGGAGAAGGGGGTTGAGGCTTAGGGAAGAGCAGTGGTTCGGGAGAATATTAGAGTCGCAAGAGCGATTCTGGCAAGAAAGAGATAGAGGGGATTGAGAGAAGATGAGATCGGAAAATATCAGGTGAGCTTGTAACGATTTCAGCAGAAAGCGCGCTCCATCTTTCAATAATTCTAGTCGCAAGGCTTGAGTGAGACTTTGGAGGTACGAAGGGCAGTGAAATACGCAAATTATGAGATCTACGAAGGTTATGGGCAAGTGGGGCTAATCTGTATAAGTTAGAATGGTCAAAAGAGTAGAATCCGTGAATAGATTTATGGATGAAGAGAAGATCAGAAATAATTCTAAGGTGTTCGAGAATTTGAAGAGAAAGATGCGACAGTCTATCTGGATACAAGGAATATGGGATTTGACACCGTGCAAATAGATGTCGCGTGAAATTACGCTGCACATCTTCAATTTGATTAGCAAGAACGACGGTGTGAGGAGACCATACAACAGAGGCATACTCAAGTAACGGTCGAATGAAAGTAGTAAATGCGCGACAATACAAGTAGGGATCGGATGAGAAGAAGCATTTGAACATGATATTGATTGTCGCTCTCACTTTAGATATAATTTTAGTAACATGATCGGAAAATTTGAGTGAGGGATGCATAATAATACCAAGGTCTTTCATGAAGGGAGAAGCGGAGAGCGGAATGTTATTAATCGTGTAAAGAGTACGAGGTGAGAGAGAACCGTAGTGAACTACGGTGCATTTAGTCTCGTTGAGTGATAAGTTCCATTCAAGGGACCATGCGAATACAGAGTCAATTGCAGATTGTAAGAGCTGAGAATGAATTGGGACCTTAGCATAGATCTTGAGATCGTCTGCATAAATACCGTACTTAATCTCAGGTTGGACAATTGTTTCGCCGTCTGTGAGGTTAAAAAATTAAAGCAAAATCTCGTCTACGTAGTTCACACGTTTTCGAAATAAATTTCGATTTATCAAAATATAATTGTAGAAAATTTTTTTTTTAAAAACTAACCGAGTATTTGCCCTGGACGCTGAGTTGGACCTCGAGGTCAAGCGTGAGCGTCGCCGTCGTCCAGAAGGGAATGACGTCGGCGTGGAGTCTGAAGCTTGGTATTTTTCCCTCGAATATTTTATGTTTCAGATATCCTACATTATCTTACATGGCCGCGTATTCTTCAATATAGCGAACTCTTGCTTCTTTTAGAACAAATACACTCAAAAAACATTATTGAGTTTCAGCGCGATTTAATGAGCTGATGCGACTATCAGGGCAAGAGGGACACTTGTGTTTCACGCATAAAATAAGTTTCGAGAAATGGTCGGGGATTGATTTCAATGTGTTCAGCATTCAATAAATAATATTTTGACCAACAACAAACTGTACGAAGGAACGGTACGAAGAAACGAAACGAAATATCAACGATCAGGTTACAAACTACAAAACATAAAAAGATCAAAGATCACGACTCACTTGACGAGATTGACGCGCTTGTGCCGGAAGAAGATGGCATTCGAGCTGAAGGAGGAGGCACGAAGGATAACTGGAATGGATCGGAGATAGATTTAGCCAGAAAAGAATTGGACTGGATTCGATAGGAATTGGAGTAGACTAGAGTAGCGTTGGACTGTTTGGACTAGAATTGGAACGGATAAGAGTAGATCGGACGATCGATAGATTATACAAGACCCTTTTGTTTATATTTCTCAAGACCCCATAATTTCGAATTACTGAAAGTGTGTATTGCCCTTCTCCCATCTGACCCGTATGCGTTTACTAGTACTAGTGGGAAAGGGATAAATTGAAAGACTAAAGATCAAAGACCACGAACCTTTGGCTCTCAGGGAGGAGGAGACACCGTCCGGGCACGGGAAGGAGTACTTGAGTATGTACCTAAGAGATACCGTATTCAAAACATAACCACAGTAATCCAATGCTACCGTACTCTTCGATACCCAGCGCATGTATTTTATTTGCATCTTCTGCTACTTTTTTCCCTCTTCTCAATGCATTCGAGTGTAGAACATAACTTCCCTTATATACAGTATCGTCTATCAACCAAATCCTACCGTAACCCATCCATTACCGTATCTCCCTCTCCCTCTACCGCACCCGAATATGGCTCCCTTATGCTGGAGACCGTTGAGGTAGGGCGAATCGTGCGCAAGGGTGATGTGGTCGAGGCAGATCTGATGAAATATTGCTCTCTCCATTTTGCACACTCAAAAAGTGTGCAGAATGGAGAGAGCCACTAGATCCGGAAACACGACAAATACATTAATTGGCGTTTTAAACAATCATCAGTCACAAAATAGCCACGAAATTATTCAATCTCGCCTAATATTTAAAAAAAAATTTATTTAAAAAATATCTTACCCGTAGAAAGGAGAAATCAGGAAGGAGGCGGTCGATATGAAGATCGCCTGTATTTTTGAATATATTTTAATTAAATAAAAATACGATTTTAAATGCAAACCACTCATACTCCTCAACCCATGAATGTACTGGCATTTTTACTCAACAGCATACAAAAGCTTCCAAAACGAAAGTTGAAACAGGCTCCAAGTTTCAAAAGTTCTTCAAAATACGAAGGCCAAAGCACCTGAGCCAGTGCTCCCGTTTGATCCTATCCGATCTCTCTTCATTACTGCGCCTCCTGGAGTATTGATCGATACCTCAATTAACAATTATATATTATTTATTCGCACGGTATGAAAAAAGATTGAATCGAAAGAAGGGTAAAATTTGCACACAATCAAGAAGAGGAAGAGGAAAAGAGTAAGCAACTTAGAATTGCGCGTAAGAGAAATCATAATTCTACAACGCTTTTCCATTTCGCCTGTTCTCTCGCTCTGTTTCACACGCCAAAGTGTGCGAATTAGAGAGCGTCTGACTCAACCCAGATCTTATCGCCCCCTCCCACCAGCCAAATGCTCTCTTTCTCTTTCCCATCTGACCTCACCGGACCTACCTCCCCCTCTCGCCTCATTTCCCATGCATCTGTTCACCTATACAATGGGCGCAATAAGTCGCCGCCCGAGCCAAACAATATTCATAAGCACCCCCTATTCATCTCAGTTTGCGGATAATTGCTACCCGTTTGGGGAAAGCTTGTCATTAGGGCGACGTGTATTTGGGAAACCAGAGGACCTCGCCTGATTCTCAACAGCTACAGTATTTCGAGTAAACATTTCTACCGGGGTACTGTAGGTAGGTCAATTCTTCCTATCTTGCTTCGAATCGTGTCCGCTGCACCTTGCGCCATACTTTAGTCTCTAATTTCGTCCCCTGCCAATACTAATTAGGGGAGATGGTAGCATCATGCCACATGAAGGAAGAAATGTGCAAATTATTGATGTCAGAGGTGCTAGAAAACCCGGTTCTCTATCTTTTTTTCAGTTAGCTTCGAAATTTGCGTCTCAGGATAATGCAAGCAAAAGGGTGTCCAACGTTCGAACGGAAAAATGGTTCATAACTGTGAGCCTATAGCAGAGATGACAAATCAGAACAACTCGTCTAAAGGGAGGGTCATAACTCTGTAATACCAATCCGGCCTTCTGCAGTAGTACCCAAACAGTGACCCTTTCTGGATAGGAGGCAGGGAAACTCAAAACATTTAGGACATCACAGATAAGAAGATCTTTGGCTTCCCCGCTCTGCAACAGTTCTTCGCTGCTTTCCACGATTGCTGCTTTATAAATGTTTATTGTGTTCCATAGTAAACAAACGGGAATGGGGAAATCAAGGGTGCGCAAAATGAGGGATAACAGCAACAAATCAAAAGCTACATACTACATCAGAGAGATCTCGGGCACGTTATAACATTCTCCTATCAACTTGGGATGGACTTGTGGGGATACGGTAGATCATCATTATTGATCGTATCTGCGATTTTGCAGGTCGCTCGCTCTGGCCAGAGGCATCACGGTCTCGGCGAAGACGGTCGTCTTGACGGGCGAGGTTGTGCCGTCCTGAAAAGTCAGTCCACGATTCCGCTTGGATTATGGTAACCACTAAGTACGGTACGATCGTGTACAAAATTGGCGCACCTCCTGGACGCGTCCACCGGTGCTGGAAAGGCGGCCGAGCACCATCACTCGCGTTCCTGCAACGACGATTACCGTAATCAATCGATACGCGCCCGCTACTCAATCGGCAATATGGCGCTGACAACAGAACGATAAAGATCAATGCGCCCGTTATCCTAGAGCAAACAACAGACACTGGCTAATTTTGTTTATCATTTCGCCTAACCCCGATCAATCAATAATATGTTCACACCGTACCCTTCTGGATATTCCTCTCGACGTACTCGGCCGTCTTGCCGGCGACGGTGATCAGGTGTTTATCTATGTGATCGAACCTCTCGCCGTCCGCTCTGGTAGTCGAGCTAAAAAGCGACAAATTGACAGTGGAAATATACATTTTTAAATGAGGGATTTTTATGTTCCCAAAAATCAAATTACCATATCGCCATCATTTTCAACTCATAATCATAAGTAGAGGGCTAAATATAAGCGTGGGTTTGATTTTAAAGAAGTACGGGGGAGCTGCAGACCAACCTGTTGGTGATCATTTTGAATGTGATGTAGTCTTTTCCGTTCTTGGCGACCTTCTTGCTGGGCTCTTCGGAGACACCGCCAACCAGCTCGACGCGGTTGAAACTGCGCTTTATTAATTAAAATAAAGTAAAAATATTTAAAACTAATAAATATATATATTCTTAGAATCGAGGCTTGTTCAACTATAATGTTAGATTCACCTATAATATATTACCTGAAGCCCTGTCTACGCGGAGCCTGTGTTTTGTCCTTGAAGACCTCGTCCACCTCAGTCTAAACGAGCGGTCGTTAGCCGATTAATCAATGCTAATGTTGTTAAATTGACGAAAACACGATGTTGGAACATGTTTGACATTCCGCACCTACACTCTTTATTTGAAGACCCGTTATGTGTTCAATTGCTTATAGGAGATGTGTAAAACTCATCAGGACATTGATCATTCTCTAGTGAAGTATACAGTTAAATTTTCATTAAGTGACGCAAAACTCACTCTGGCGGGACGGTCCTTGCACACGACGGAGGTGGACAGGGTGCGGACGCCCGCGGCGACGTGGCTCGAGACGGCGACAGCGGAGCGGAGCATTCTGAATAAAATATAAAATAAATAAAGTAATACTACACAAAAATAAAGAAGTGGAAATACGTGACGAAAATGGTTTTTCTATGCTAGAATAGGGAACATTTGGACGCCAGAACAAGTGCGAATGAGTGGTCAACACGAGGAATAGTGTCGGTACAGTTTAACCCAGAAGAAAAATAAACTAATAAATTGATATTAATTGATTGGAAATTAATTCGCGAAAATACGGAATAATTGGTTCCGTTTCGATTCGGAACGGTTTATTCAGTTGACTACTGCAGTAGGCTCGGTGGGTAATAATTATTCAGTGGGGCGCACAAATGTTTGCCGCGATTTGCGCGGCTTCACAATATATTTAAAATAAATATTTTGTTTTTATTTTCTATAGTTTCTCATTAAGTCACTTTTCTTGGAGTAGCGCTGTAGAAAGCTAAGCTATCAAGCTAATCAGTTCGTTATTTATGTAACAGCGTGCGGGAATACTAGCTCAACGTTTAACTGAATTGGCGGTAACTGTTGTCTTGTTGAAGTGTTCAACTATTCCCCGGTTGGGCTTGCTTTCTCTCGATTTGCCGCACTACCTGCGCGCCACTTTCGCGAAGCTTCACAACCGCGCTCGTGCTTACCAGGGCGCGGTAGTGTGCGAAAACATGTCACAGTTGTTACGCATCTTCGCGAAAGTGCGGGAAATTCGTTTCTGCAAATGTGCGTTCGCTGAGCACGACTCGATTTAGCCTGACTTGTGACAACTTGTTTTCTTCAGGAATGAACGTGGAGCAATGCGAATTCCTCGCAGGTGAAACTCATATCAAGGTTGGTTGGTGTTTATCGTCTTCTAATTAAGGCCTTGTCTCCTTCCTGAGCTCGTGAAACCGACTCGTTTCACTCGCTGTTCGTGCAATAAAGCCAAACACGTTAAAACTCGTTGTCCTCTTTCCGTCGTTGAATATTGCCAAAACTTTGCTATATTTAGGTGAAGTCTCGATTCACCGAGGGAGTGGTCAATCTGATAGCTGGTGACATCGGTCCCTTCGAGGTAGGAATGGCACTTAATGATGGCGAGGCGGAACCCGACACCCCTCGATTCCAGTGCTCTCTCGTTTCGTTGACAGACAAATTGCGCAGAGTCGTGTTTCGATTAGCCATCACTACTGCAAACCAGTGGTGAGCTAAAAAGGGTGAATTGTCCGGGCTGCCCCGAAATTTTCGAGAAAAAGAGGATCGGGCTGCCCCGAAATCTGTCGGTTAGCCCTTAGCCTGGGATAGCCGCAAAATCTCCCTCCAAACGTTCGGGCTCCCCCGAAACGGAAACCTAGACCTTTCCAAGCTCACCAGTGCTGCAAACCCGAAGCCTTTCCATTGTTTCTCTGAACCTTGTTTCTCATGACTTTAGTTGGAGGTTGTTCTGTGCTCAAACTATTATGTTTTGAGAAAAAAGGGGTATTGTGTTGCCTAGGGATGCCATTTCGGCGT
Source organism: Pristionchus entomophagus (assembly GCA_036245825.1). Lineage (NCBI taxonomy): Eukaryota > Metazoa > Nematoda > Chromadorea > Rhabditida > Neodiplogasteridae > Pristionchus > Pristionchus entomophagus. The sequence continues at coordinate 2,784,492 of BTSX01000003.1, forward strand.
TGGCTTTCTACATTCTGCACATTGTTTGTCAGGTTATATTGACGAAAGTGTGTGTAAAATAGAGAAAGCGAAAAAACCGAAGCGTCACCGCTAGTTCTGACATCCTTACCAGGGATGTGCTAAAAAAAAATTCCCGCACTCCTCATTTGCATGCTCTAACACCGGCCATTGAGAGAAGAGAGAGCGAGAGAGCATTTTGCACACCTCTGATGCCAAGGCGCCTGTCAGATCCAATACTGCTCTCTCCATTCTGCACACTGTCTCACGAGGCCAGGAGTGCGAGAAATATTTTGACCCTTGCAGGCTGGCATGCCATGCACCGTCCCGCTGTGGCTAGCCATCGATCTGCGAAGAAGACACAAGTGTGAGATTATTGTGAGTTTATTTTAAATAAATTTATTTAAATATATATTTTATATTATCAAAGGAACTGCTTCATTTGTAAAGTATATAAGATCATTTGAGCTCCTTTGTTTACTATTTTCTGACTGAATTGAATGCATCTTCATAGAGAGATCACACGAATATTGGAGAGTCGGTGTCGAATCGGCACCAGGGGTGTGCAAAACATTTCCCGCACTCCTCATTTCTCATGCTTTCTCATCGATCAGAGAAACGAGAGAGCATGAGAAGTGAGGAGCGCGAGAATTTTTTGCACACTTTTGATCGGCACCACTACCGTACATTTCAGCCTCCCGAGTGGATGACGGCGGAACGACTGAAGGAGTTGATCGTGACAGAGGGGGAGATGCCTGGACTCGCGCCGCTTCCCGAGGCGTTCTTCGAAATCGCGCATCTGCTCACTCGACACGCCAAGGAGGACTTGGTGGAGGGAGATCAGGTGCGAAACCTAATTTATATATATACCAGTGGTATCCCCCCTTCGCGGTGCGCCGTATTTCGCAATCGCAAAGAGAGAGAGCGAGAGGAAGGGGAGGCGTTGTTTACATGTTTCCGATTTCGCAATCCGGACAAACAGACACACAGACGTTTGCGCTTTATTATATAGTATGGATATATATATTTTTAATAATACAATTTCGCCCTCATTTATCAACTATTGTAGTCGGATGTGACTGTTTTGAACGAGACCCACTATAAATATTCCATGGATAGTTCGAGAAAATCGTTTTCTTGAAATTTTGTTCGTTAGTATTTCTACTCACTATCAACCCTGCCTATGCAGATGAAAACTCTCGTGCAAGACATTTGGGACAAGCGTGAAGCCAAGCTAAGAACATCAATGCTGGCCTTTCTCTCACAGGTATGCAAATAAAATTTATTATCAATAATGAATACACCCTCGATTTGAGCGCTCTATCGTGCCTCTAACCGTCTTGGGAGCATGCGACTAGTATACTTTCACCATTCATGTAACAACCCATGCTAGGAGTGAGATATATCTATCAAATTTGTTCATTCATTATTTATTCCGTCATGGAACAATTTTTCATGTATTGTTTTAGTTAGTACACACCTGGATCTTAGCAGACACAGGGAACGCCATTTTGGATTTGCTCTCTCCATGCAGCACACTATTTCTTTGATAATTGATGAAAAGTGTGCAGAATGGAGAGAGCTGAAAAATGGATTGAAGTTCCGAGAAGGTGCATTGCAGCTTTCTTAGCAAGATATCATCTTAGATCCTACTAGGAATCACCGCTTTCCGTTTATTGGGGTCTACCAATCGAAAAAAAGTAGTAGTTGTCCGGGGTAGTCTCCTACCGGTTGTGAAAGTTTTTCCTATGAAAGCGACAATTGAGCCTCTAACCAGCTTGGGAACATGTAGAATAGGATGAGACACATACTAGATTTATAAAAATAAATGCACTGAAATGTTTTTAAAAAAATAATAACCAGCGGCATTTCCCCGACTAGGTCGGGGAATACCGCCGGTGGTGCTCACCGCTTCGCGGTGAGCCGTATATCGCAATCGAAAAGAGAGGGAGAGGAGGCGTTGTTTACATGTTTCCGATTTCGCAATCCGAACATACAGACAACATACAGACGTTTGCGCTTTATTATATAGTATGGATAAGTGCATATCTCAAGTAATTGTACTTTATTCCAGAGCGACAATGGACACGCGCGCATCGACTCCGTGCAGCGAATCGAGCTGGCAACGATGAGAGATCCAATCCTCAAATCACTCGAAAGCGTCGATCGATTAGTCGCCAATGAACTCTCACTCTAGGTTACGGTAGTATCGATGACCTACCGTATCCTCTTGTGATCCTTTCATCATTATCCATTGTGATATAATTTGTCTTAAATCGTTTTGCATACTGGTCTAAGCTGCTCTAAACTTGTGAGTAATCAATCTTAATTCGAGAATAATAAATGCTGGAACGCCTAAGGCCTTACGTCTATTCTCAAATAGCACGCGTTCTTTTTTGCACTCGTGTTTGAGTAGAGTATAGTGACATGATGTGGTAGATACGGTCGGTCTATGGAGTACTGTATATCTATGGGTGACAGATCTTCAAGCAATAGAGTACGGTAGAAGCTATATATAGTATGGGGTGGGTGCAATAAAATGAATGATGAATGATCACGTGTACATTCCCGATGGCAGTCGGAAAGAGTTACGCCTTGAGACGCCCACTTTTAATCGATGTAGTGCGGAGGATCATCGGAGTTACGGTAATTGGCAGATTCATTGCGGTAGATCAATAGGAGTCGATAGAGTGCGGTAGATGGTATAGATACAATAGTTGTTGAGCGCCATCAAATCAACGATGACTGTGTATTTCCTCGCGATTTTTGAACCATGAGTTGCATAGATATTGAATATCAGACAAAAGTTCAAAAAAAATGAGTCTTCTGGCAGTTGATCAAAGATTGCTCGAACTGCATCTATTAAAAAAATCCTATCCTCTTATCATATTTCCAAACTAATCATCTCGATAATTATCTTTCACATATCGTTTATTCCTTTGCCTCTCCCACTTCTCGAGTACAGTTCTTTCATTCCTTATGAAGGTGCGTTTTTTGCGTCTCGTAGAGCTTGAACAAGATTTTAAAAAAAAGAACTTTATTAGGAAAAAGACATTTTAAATGCCAATAGCAACGAATATTGAATATTATGAGAAAACAACTCATTAGAGCGAAACAACAATAATTAGAAAACAATATATGAGCAACAATTAGCCGATGTAAATCACACGGCGTTCTACATGGGATGAGCGAGAGAAGAGAGAGTGGTCAGGGGAATAGCGAGATAGCACTAGTGAGGTCTCGACGGGAAATCGTTTTGGCGCCTTGCCAGCAAAACGCCGTGAATCATCCCCCTTCTTTATCGTTTGCGTACTTTCTTCTGTGGAACTTCTGCAATTGGTGCGGCCTCTCCATCTGAAAAACGAACATTTAAAAAATATATCTTTGAATTTTTCAATGTTATCGGATATATGAGGCCGTTTGCGATAGAATCAACAATGTTCGACGGGGTCTGGAATAGGCCAAAAATCGGATATGTTCAAAACTCGGCCCTAGGGGTAACTTTTGATTCTGAATCGACTGCCTTTTTCAGTTTTTTGATCTGAGTCTTCTTAATCCCGCTACGGCATTCGTTCAGTTTGGTCAAAATCTTATTCTTCGATGAAAACTGCCCCGAAAAGGGTGAAAATGGCCACAAATTTCGCGAACCCGAACAGAATTTTATGCTCTTTCGAATGAGCTATTGAACAAAATTCTATATTTTTTCGTTTTCGAGAAAATACAACTTTTTGACTCCTTCTTGTGTGGGAGTAGTGAAATATACTATTCGAACCGCCTTGTGACGTAGATTCTAACGGCATATACATGTATGGGGTTTCGAGGAGTGCAAAGATGAGTTATGCCCATTTTTAAGCTAAAAACATGATTTTTAGCTAGTATATTTCACTACTCGCACACATGAAGGAGTCAAAAAGTTGAATTGTCTCGATAACGAAAAAAGATAGAATTTCGCCCACAAGCTCATTCGAAAGAGCATTAAATTCTGGTCGGGTTCGCGAGATTTGTAGCCATTTATTTTCACCTTTTTCGGGGCAGTTTTCATCGTATAATAAGATTTTGACCAAACTGACGTCGTGCTGTAGCGGGATTCAGAAGGCTCAGATGGAAAAACTGAAAACGTCAGTCGATTTAGAATCAAAAGTTACCCCTAGGACCGAGTTTTGAGCATATTCGATTTTTGGCCTGTTCCCGGCACTTGTTGACCCTATCGCAAACGGCCTCATATCATTTTTAAGAAGACACGGTGTGAGATTGTTCTGAATCTATTTATATAAAACAAATTATATTATCTCTGCTAGGAAAATGTTTCATTGGGAAAATAAATCGTATGTACAAGAACGATATTGTTCAGATAAATCTGACCTTCAGCCCCTCTTCTTCGTCTTCTTCTATCGTCGTTGTTGTTCGAATCTTGTTTATTCGTTCCCAGTGCTGATGTACCCGCACTGTCATCATCTCCTCCATCTGAAAAAGACGATGTCCATTAGGGATGTCGTTTCGGTTTCCAGAGTCTCTTCTGCACACTCTCTCGTTTCTCTGACGGGTGAGATAGTGTGCAGAATGGAGAGAGCCAAACCCGAATTTACATCCCTAGTGTTAACCAGCGGTATTACTAAATAGTATTGGGTGCACAAATGAAACAGATGATCAAACCGAAATTAAATACCTATTACATAGGCCATAGAGGACTCGTAACAACCATTTGTCATAATATTCAACGCAATCGAACCTTCCTCTCCCGATATCACTCTGGTCGTCGAGTCCACTGTAGGAGAAACTGCAGCCACGACCGGTGCAGCAGCAATAGCCACTTCATCTGAAAATAATATTCTATTGAGCATTTTTACCGAGTACAGAAACAAATGTAGTTGTAATGACTGGCTTTTAGCATTTATTAATGCCCAATCTCAGCTGTCTGACCAGCGAGAAAGTGTGCGAAATTAATAGATTCAAGCGTGACATAGATATGTAAATAAATGGCTTACCTGCAGCACTTCCCGATGTATCACTATCCGACGGCACGACAGCTGCAGCATCTGCAGCCACGATCGCATCCATAACTGGAGGTGAAGCGATTGCATCCGCTACTGTTGCAGGGATAGTAGAGACAGTAGCATCTGCAAGCATTTTATATGAACAGCATTACTTATATGTGAATAGTTAAATTATCCGAGATATCAATTCCTTTTAAATAAAAAATAATTAAACATTTTTACTGTAAATTTCCCGATCTTTGGGAGATGACAATTACTTTGTTACTCTTTTTACAATATCATAAATGCTCACGTGTTTTGTCGCATAAATTAAAGATCAACATTCTGTGTCGATTCAAAATCAACCCGAATCTGACCTGTATCCCTTATCCCTCTCGATCCCTCTATGACCATCGAATCAACTGCAGCAGCCTCTGCAGTTGTCACCGAATCATTCGCAGCAGCTGCAGCTGCTACAGCGCGTTCTTGGATGATACTTTCAATTTTCTGAACGAAGACCTCGATGATATTTATATCAGGTATAGGCATCATACACATCTTTAAATATTGAGTTCTTCTTACGAGATATTACTAGACTCATTTGTAAAACAAAACATAATGTTCTAGTAGGTTAGTGAAACATATCTGCTAGAATGAAATAAAGAAAAAAAACGTGCATACCCTCTTTTCAGCGGCAATCTGATGGTATTTATCCAGCACCACGGTTCTGCTCGTCAATTTGTCCATCTCAATGGTGATCTCTGTCACGTGTTCCTTCTTTCCATCTCTATATGCGAGTCTCCTCTCCTGAGCGAGATTCGCGAAGAGAACACTAGAAAAATTATTGATTAAAATCACTGCCCGATTTTAAAATAGGTGTGGTGATAAGATGAGTGTGTTTTTGACAGAATCGGATAGCCCTAAGTGTCCTACATTGATTTATTTCACCAAATTATCCATGGAACCCAAATTTGTGTAAATAAATATAATTGAAGATCGGTTGAGACGTAATTTTATAACGAAATTCTGAACACATTATTATTTATTAAGCAATGGCGAAGGCTGTGAGGGTTGAAGAACGGAAGAAAACGAGTGTCCACGTGGCAGGGAAACTAGCGCCAACAAGTAAAATAAAATACGAGAGAATTCTGAAGATGAGACGGAGGAATCTCAAGAGGAAGAAAAATATGAACCGGAGGAGAAAGTTGACGAGAGCATTATTGGCCCCATGGTCCAAGAAAAATTTGACGATATTTTCATCCGTGATTAATAAATGTTTGTTATGTTAAGAGACTGTCTCGGTTATTTTGGACCACCCCCCGGAACCGGTGCGCTAGCAATGAGAACCAGGGGCTCATGCTTGAGTGTCAAGAGGGTCTTGGTCCCGTATTTCACAAACCGCCACTTATCTGTGGTTACTGCCTCTACGAGGGGAGAAATGATAATTTCAATGAAAAATGGTCGAAAAAAATTATTTTCTCAACCATTCGGAATAGACCCAATTTCTCTTTTGCGTTGATTTAGAGGTGCCCTCAGGCTCTGAAATATCTGTTCAGATTGATTACAACTCATTGCGAAAGTCACTTTTTTGCCTCCTCATTTCGGATTTTTGGGTCAAGTGGCACATATTTGGCGAAACTTCCAGACCGCACTATATACATTTCGTGGTCCTTACATCCATGCATCGATATTTTTTATCGTCGCGCTCATTCATTCTCTCCGAATACACTCCGAGATTGAGGATCGGTGGAAAATCATCCGCGCTTTTGTACACAACTCGATTTGGCCTTATTCGTGTTGAGAATAGGCTGTTGTAGAAAGTTTGCACGGTAGAAGAAACTTGGCTCCTGCTTGATGCTATTGTCCCGTCATCCTTCTTCAATCGTGTCAACTGTGTTCTACAGACTTCGGACTTTCGTAGAGCTGTTTTTGTGCTATTACCGTACTCAACAGCCTGTCTTACATATTCGACGTGTCCTCTGTGTAAGTTTTGATTCAGAGAGACTCGTAGTGCCTTGCTCGTTACTGCGAGATTGAATCTGTTCAGAGGAGTAGAAGGTTCCTTTGTCATTCGATTTCTCCTTTTCATCAGTTCTTTTGTCGCGTTGCTCATTCTTTCTTTCTTGATAATTGATAATGACCAAGTACATTTAAATCGAAATAACACGAGCGCATATGAGTTGTTGTTAGAACAAATTGTTTAGTTTCACTAGTGTGAAAATCGCAGTGAAAGTTAGTGATATATCTAGAGACCGCAGGAGGTTCTTTCGAAAATGATTCTAAAATCAAGACGGTTTGGTTATGAGTAGATGAGTGTCTGCCGATACGATTCGCAAAAGAATAAAATTAAAACTATGCTAAATAAGAAAAATACAACTATTATTAAAAATGGCACAGAAACGCTCCTACAGTATAACGTCCCGAAGTTATTTTCTGGGACTAAAAAAGCAAGATGACCTATTTTCGAACGAAAATAAGTGCATGTGTGCATATTCTAGGGATGCCTGGGAGGCTAGACTAGGCGATTGAGGCTGTTTAGTCAAGGGGGAAGTCACGAAATAGCGAAATCAGAAAAAAAATCGAAGGGTGACGGCAAAAACTAATGATAAACCCATTCTCGAACGAAAATTATGACATGTGTGAATAGCCAGGGGATGCCTGAGAGGTTTGTTTATGCAACTGAAGTGGTTTAGTCACGGGGGTAATCAATATGAGAAGAGAATAGGTCACGAAAGAGCGAATCCGTCAAAAAACCGAAGGTTGACGATGAAAACCGCATGATAAACCCACTCTCGAACGAAAATGAGGGCACATGTGAATAACCAGGAGATACCTGAGCGGTTTATCTATGCAACTGAAGTGGTTTAGTCACGGGGGGGGAATCAATATGATAAGAAAGTAGTTCAAGAAGGGCTAGGGAAAAAAGCATTGAGAAACCACGACAAAATCTGTTTTTGCTAGAGTGCGTCGGTCGAAATATGTGGTGCAATAGACAGGTAGCTCATGTCAGATGTACTCACGATAGAAAAATAATAATGATTACTCAATAGATAATTAAAAAAGTGATTTTATAAATAATAAGATATTAAAACAGTTATCGATCCTCCGAGGAGTGTGCCGCGTGGGGTGCCTGATTACGGTCCCCCATGAAAACGGTGAAAGCCCGCACTCCGCGGTCTCTAGATATATCCGATTCTGCCTAACAATTAGGATATTTTTCGTTTTTTTTTCTCTGTTCGACGGGGTGGCGAGAATTGCGCTAATAACACTGATATACAATATGGTGACATTTTTTAAAAGAGAAAATATGGCTAACCATATTGTGCGACGATAGTAGCTCAAATCATTGTAGCTCCACTCACAAGTGGGAAATTGATCCTGAAAATAGGAGATATTCTCATTCTCATTGTCGCGGTTTCTCCAGACGATAACTAATGAAGTTGTAAATTATTCTTTTTCCGACGAAAGGAATCCTACCATATCCTTTTCGAATGGATAAGTGATGGGAATCGTCACTCCATCTTCACCGATCATCTCAGATACTATCGCACGGCAGGTGCAGCAAGTCTTGGGCACTTTGAATTTCTGCAACAGGCAAATGTTTTCGTGAACATAAGTGGTTAGGAATCTAATCTCTATCTATTTTTAGAGCTCTATAAAATTTTTTTTAAAAAACAGGTTAAAAATGCAAAACCTTTCGAGCGCGAATCGAGCACGCTTCCAGAGATTCGAACCAGGACGAAGCACAAAGGCGGTGAAACACATGGGGACAATTGTTGAATTTCACCGAGCGCTGAACGAATTTAATATTTTTAATTGTTTTTAAAAAAAATACAACACTCACTTTCTTCTCCGAAATAGCATCGAAGCAGATGCAACACAAAGTTGAATCCTCGCCGCTCGTGCTTGCAGCATCTGTAGCTGCTGCAACATCATCTTCAGCAGTCGGACTCGCTGCACAATCAATACGATTCTGAAGTACATTACTATTGAGTTTATTTTATCATACCACTATTTAAAATGTAAAATGTTGTTCCGTTGTTTCGTCGGAGGGAAGTTGAGGAACAATCCCAGAGCGGAAAGAAGGTTTAGAAAACTCAATTGAGCCGGTATTTAAATGAGGATTCTAAACCATCTTCCAGCTCTGTTGAGGCGGATCCTAAATTTATTCATAGAAATTTCTAAAACGCGGGTTTGCAAACGTCCCATCGCAGTTGTCTCTCATGGAAAAGAAAGAATGAAACAATTATTTAAAAAAATAAACAACTAACATGCATTGCTAAATGATCCTCCATAATCTCAGACAATTCTTGGCAAACGTTCAGCGCCTCATTTCTATCAAAGAAGACGTCTTCGAAGCCTTCCTCAATTTCCCCGGATTCAAGAGCGTAGAATAGAATATTCGAAAAGCGGAGAAGATGTTCGCTAAAATAATATTGTACTGTGAAAATATAATGCGCTTCAGATGGTGCAATATGAAATCGCAGCCAGCCGGCTTCATTTGTTACACGGCCACCACACGGTAAACGCATAACAATTTACGGCGATGTCTACCATTTCATATCACATCATTTGCTTCGCATTCGATTCATATGATAATAAATATTTGCTATATGTGAAAACACTTTGAACTGCTCACTCTGCGAGGATAAGTTGTTGTGCCATATGATCAGCGAATGCGGAATCCTCCAACAATTCCACGACTGTATCATCCGAGATCTGGAGAGGGCATAAGTGTGTCAAATACACAAGAATGTCAAGAGGATAATGAAGTATTTGCGTGAAAAGAGAAATTGAAAAGTATAATAAAGTTTTTGCGTGAGAAGAGTAAACAAGAGTATGATAGTAAGAACTAACTTCTTCAATGATTTCGATATCGTCCATCATCAACACTTCCTGATCTGACTCATCGCGGAGGTCATCTTCAGCCGAGGACCGATCATTGGAGTCGGAACTTGCAGCCGCAGCAGTCAATTCTACAGCTGCATAGATACGATCCTGAAATAGAAATTATATGCTTATATGAGTCCCATTGATATTTGTTGGATTCAGAATCGACTGATATTTCCCGTTTTTTTCGAGTCTTTTGAATCCCGGAACCAAATTTTGAATGCGAATGTTGCCAAAATTTTGTTATAAATATTGTGTACCTGACCATAATTTCACGCTCTTCTAGGGAAATCTATTTTTCTTTTAAGAAAAATTCTCACAGATACGTTTGCGCACCGAAACGCAGAACAGAAAGATATAATTAAAAATCTAGAGATGAAGCATTTACGATTATGCTAAACTGAACTGCATCATTTTTATGCTTCCAACTCAAAATTTGAAAATATAGATTTTTTAATAAATGTTCCAAGCCCTGTTGAATCATACGCCAGAAACTTTTATAGACATATATTTTCGAGATAAAAATTTTCTCGACTGGCCCCTTTTTCACCATGTCTTGGTCCGATTTTCGTCGAAACATTTTTGTCTCAGAATCTTGTACCTATTGAATTTTCTGGCTTACTTTTTAGCGTAGAAACCGAAGAAATGACTTGCTTTAATTTGCTAACTAGAGCTCATGAAACTTCGAACGAAAAAAGTAATGCTTCAAAGTAAATTACAAAAAAAATGGTTATGGATTTTAGTCGTAACTTTTTTCGTTCAAAGTTTCATGGGCTCTAGTTAGCAAATTCGGTTTCTACGCTAAAAAGTAAGCCAGAAAATCCTATAGGGACATGATTCTGAGACAAAAATGTTTCGACGAAAATCGGACCAAGACATGGTGAAAAAGTGGTCAAGGGCGAAAAAATTGTTATCTCGAAAATATATGTCTATAAAAGTTTCTGGCGTATTTTTGCGCGCTGATTCCGAATTTCCATACGAGATGTCATGAAAACGTGAAAGAAAAAAGTTATACTCAAAAAACTGCCAAATTCGGTAATTTTTCGGACTCAAAGCAGCGCGCATTTTTCCCCCACCTCCGATTCCTCTGATTTTTGGATTGTAGGTAGGTGAAAGGAAGTTCTGGAATCACTTTTCGGCGCTTCTTGGGGAATTCACTATTTGGAAAGTTACATCACTTTATTGAAAAACCAACAGCCCCGATCCAGCGCATGGCCGACGAATGACATCATCAACATAAGAAATGTTCCCCTCTGCCTCCTCATTCTAACTCTTTTTTTGGAATTGTTTCTAGCATAATTTTCAAGCGAGTTATCGCTGTTTCCTTGAGGCAATTTCGGTCGTAAGTTTAATAGTGTCCCTATTTTGACCTAAAAATACTCGAAGATGAGACCTGATATCGAAAATCGGCAAACGCAGTTTCAAAGAGCATCATTCGAAATATTTAAGTTTCACTTTGCAGCAGAATCGGAGAAACTATTTCCTAAGTCCGCTAATACCCCGAAACTCTCGAATCCCTCGCGATTCCTCTCATATGCGTGATAGACAATCAGTTGCGTGCGTAGGTATTTATCAGGTCGGTCAGAAAGTTTCTTTCTTTTTTTACGCTCATCGATTCTGACCTATATTATTCTTGTTGTTTGATCGATCAGCATATGGCTTTACATAATCAATGAGGGCATTGTTGCTCTTTTTAGCGCACATTATATCAGGGCTGAACAATCAGTATGAGGGACACAAAGTCAAGCTAAATTCACAGTGGTTCACCATGAATCGCATCTGTATCTCAACCCAGTGCACAGTGGAAAGAAGTAATAGGGCCCAACCAGTATCACATTTATAAAGTACGATGATTGATGATTACCATTAAGTTATTGCGAGGAAATTATCGCAGCATGCTTAATAGAAAAGCGCTTGTGAAGATGCAACAGACGGTTCTGGAAATCTCGAAAAACGGTTTCCATCACACAGCTGTCGAGTCGATAGATCTTCAAATGTCAATTCAAGTGCATATCAAAGTACAATACCTAGTGAGTCCCCAATACAAATTGAGAGAGGATCCCATTATCCAGAAATTAGCTGAATTTTTTTGAACTTTGATATCGATAATTGAAGATTGAAAACAAGACATATAGCTGCGTCCCTTTTTGTATAGAGTCAGAAGGGCGGTTATTTCGATGCTAAAAGAATAAGCAACTTTTGTTCTATCGCTGTTTTCTTGGGTAGAACTTGGCGTTCGCTATTTTCTGTAATGGGAGGTCGTGACGGTATACACCGAAAATCATGTTTTATTGCAATTTCCGCTTCAAAATTTATTTTTCCTTCTTCCACACGAGGCCGGTTCAATTCACACATACTACGATATTGCCCCAGGACACCCCTAACTTATGGCATATTGGCGATTTAAACAAGCACAATTGTCGAGCTAAAATTAACAAAAAGAAAAAGAAAGAAACTTTCTGACCGACCTAATACAACCACTAACCTTCGCTGCATAATATTCTTTCTCGGTGCTTAGGTAGGCGTGGCATCGCTTTAGCAGCTTCTTTCTCTCCATGAAAATATCTTGGAGATATTCGTCGCGTATACCTTCCGTCTTCAGAGCCAATTCAAGATGTTTCGAAGTCAGCAGCAGCCATTGACTGCAATTAGGAAAATAGCATCGTTCGTTCACTAATGACCCGCGACCTTTCATAATATCAGTGCTTTTCAAAATAAAATTGAAGTTAATTAAAAGATGCACTTGATTCGAGTGATTTAAAACATTAGATTAAATAAACATGCGCAACTAACGCAGTGACAAGTAGACCGACGATTTCGCCGAAATATTCTCCAAGGTCCATTGTCAGCGCCCCGACGTATTGCGATGGCTGAAAAGGAATTGTTGAAAATAGTAGGTAAAAGGGAAAATGTTTGAAGCATCCTGTAACAGATTCTGCTCTATCGGATTCTTCATAAAATTCAGGCACACATAGTAACATATAGTATACAGTATCGGACAAAAGTCATCGTTCACAAATGCAAAGTGGTGTAACTTTTGAACCAGATAAGCAATCGGTTTGATGTTTTGGCAGGATACATTAGACCTATTGATGCATTGCCACCGATAGTGACGTCATGCTACGATTTCGCAATATTGCATAGTGATGATGCAATCATATATATGTTCTTCACTTGTGATTTTAAGGTCATTGGGATTTTTTTCTAAGTCTTCTCTCTTTTTGTGATGATAGAAGGCCTCAGCATCTACCGATTAAAAAATAGTACTCATGGGGCGTTGTCGTACAAAAGCAGAACACAGGTTCAAAATAGGGTCCCGAAAAAAATAATTTCCATTCATTGACGTGCTAGAGACTCGTTCAAAGGCACAAAATGACCCTTACAAATAATTGTTTTCTTCCTATTTTGGATGATCATAGTTCCAAGGCCGATTTTTGTTCAAATGTATTTCTAGACAGGGTAGTTGCAAATCCATGGAATATACGATTCCCAACTTTTTAGAGCATTTGGATAACTTTCTCACCCGCGGCAACCGAAAATCAGAGGTCAATCGATTTCAACCCAAAAATGACCATGATACCCCCATCATTAGTCGAAAAAAAGTTTCTCTCAAAACTTCCTGACTAAATTTTTTTCTGGGATATTTTTGTGTGCTGAGTACGAATTTCGGTATGAGAGTCCATGATATCATTTATGAAAAAAGTTAAAATTTATTATGTCGAAACATAGCCGATTTAAAAAATCTTTTAACCTCTGATTTTCGGTTGCCGCGGGTGAGAAAGTTATCCAAATGCTCTAAAAAGTTGGGAATCGTATATTCCATGGATTTGCAACTACCCTGTCTAGAAAATACATTTGAACAAAAATCGGCCTTGGAACTATGATCATCCAAAATAGGAAGAAAACAATTATTTGAAAAAGTGAAAAATTCGTGCCCTGAGGTCAAATTAAGAGATATCAATATCGAACTTTGTGGGTAATTAGGAATTATTGTAAGGGTCATTTTGTGCCTTTGAACGAGTCTCTAGCACGTCAATGAATGGAAATTATTTTTTTCGGGACCCTATTTTGAACCTGTGTTCTACTTTTGTACGACAACGCCCCATGAGTACTATTTTTTAATCGGTAGATGCTGAGGCCTTCTATCATCACAAAAAGAGAGAAGACTTAGAAAAAAATCCCAATGACCTTAAAATCACAAGTGAAGAACATATATATGATTGCATCATCACTATGCAATATTGCGAAATCGTAGCATGACGTCACTATCGGTGGCAATGCATCAATAGGTCTAATGTATCCTGCCAAAACATCAAACCGATTGCTTATCTGGTTCAAAAGTTACACCACTTTGCATTTGTGAACGATGACTTTTGTCCGATACTGTATATATATATATTGGGGTGTCCCAAAAGTCCTGTCGTTTTTTTTGAAAAATATTTTTTCAACTGTAAAGAGCCTTATCGAATCCTGCTAAGCGGCGATTGATTAATTAACTATTGACCTTCTGTTTCAATACTTGAGCCAGTGAAATCATTACAATTCCGAGGAGCTACGGTATGTAGAACTGACCACACTAAAACACCCACGTTCAGTTTTCGTTCAAAAAATCCGTTCTCCTTTTTTTGAATAGATAAAAATCAGTTTAATGTTTGCCACAAATAGGAAGTGATCCATACTCAATATGCGCACCATTCCGACTTCCCTTCTCGAATTGCATCATCACTATGAAACTTGCCATTTCCCACACATTATTCTAAAAATTTTCGAATTTGATTCCGGAAATCGATCAAAATATTTACAAATAAATCAAAACGTTGAAAAATTAACATTAGAGCGCAATCGAAGGGGGTAAAAATAGATAACTCAAAAATCGACCTGAAAAATGGTCATGATTTTCACATATTCTTGATTATTTCTGAGTTCTCAAGCGACATTTTTAGTTCGAAAATTGCATTTAAAAGTCTGATTCCTACTACTACTATGGTATTTGTTTGGGCTTCGGAATGTCAACCGCCTCTGTTTTATGAATATTTTAAAACAAGGTCGAAAAACATACATTTTATATTATTGTTTCACCATTAGGCAATCTCATGATCTAATCGAAGTCGAATAAATTAGTGCAGGAGTACTTGCACTTATTAACAACGAGTGAGAGATATTGCGACCTACGGTTCTCTTGAAATAATAAAAATAAAAACGGCGACAAGATTTTTGGGACACCCTAATATATATATATATATATATATATATACAGTTGCTCATGGTTTTTTAAATGATAATATTTTTTTTAAGCAAAATGTGGACACAAAATGTGGACGCAAAATGTATTTTTTTTAGCAAAATGTGGACACAAAATGTGGACGCAAAATGAGGTTGCCGAAAATCCGAATTGTTGAATTTTAACTTTTTTTTTCATTATTGATATCATGTGCTCATCACATAAAGATATGCCAAAAAAATATATATATTCGGCTGATGATAGGGGGCCATTTTGGCCATTTTTATCATGGCCATTTTTTGGGGTTGAAAATCGATTGACCTCGGATTTTCGGTTACCACAGACAGGAAAGATATTCAAATGCTCTAAAAAGTTGGGAATCGTATATTCCATGGATTTGCAACTATCGTGTCCAAGAAAGATATTGGACGAAAATCTCCCTTGGAACATTGATCATCCGAAAATAGGGAGAAAAATAATGTAAGTGAAAAATTCGTGAAAAAAAATTTTTTTTTTGGGACCATACTTAGAGAGAGAATAGTTGGTTCCAGAGTGCAAAACGCGATACCAGTTTCTGCGTTTTCAGGATTGACAGAATCCCTGACCACGGATCGAGAACTGAAACTCGATTCAAGATTTTCATTTTCGTTGTATTGAATCAGCCCAAAACGGCGATTTAGCTCGATTTTCACCCACTGCGGTTTCTGCAGGTCGCTCCACCTAACTAAACCACTCTAATCGTTTAGTAAAAGCCTTTAGCTCCACGCTGATTACCTAGAATTGGCGCTATTGTCAGTCGGGAATATCGATCTCCTCGTTTGAATGGCGCGAATCAGCCCAAAATGGCGATTTAGCTCGATTTTCACCCACTGCGGTTTCTGCAGGTCGCTCCACCTAACTAAACCACTCTGATCGTTTAGTAAAAGCCTTTAGCCCCACACTGAACACCTGGAATAGGCGCTATTGTCAGTCGGGAATATCGATCTCCTTGTTTGAATGGCGCGAATCAGCCCAAAACGGCGATTTAGCTCGATTTTCACCCACTGCGGTTTCTGCAGGTCGCTCCACCTAACTAAACCACTCTGATCGTTTAGTAAAAGCCTTTAGCCCAACACTGAACACCTGGAATAGGCGCTATTGTCAGTCGGGAATATCGATCTCCTCGTTTGAATGGCGCGAATCAGCCCAAAACGGCGATTTAGCTCGATTTTCACCCACTGCGCTTTCTGTAGGTCGTTCCACCTAACTAAACCACTCTGATCGTTTAGTAAAAGCCTTTAGCCCAACACTGAACACCTGGAATAGGCGCTATTGTCAGTCGGGAATATCGATCTCCTCGTTTGAATGGCGCGAATCAGCCCAAAACGGCGATTTAGCTCGATTTTCACCCACTGCGGTTTCTGCAGGTCACTCCACCTAACTAAACCACTCTGATCGTTTAGTAAAAGCCTTTAGCCCAACACTGAACACCTGGAATAGGCGCTATTGTCAGTCGGGAATATCGATCTCCTCGTTTGAATGGCGCGAATCAGCCCAAAACGGCGATTTAGCTCGATTTTCACCCACTGCGCTTTCTGTAGGTCGTTCCACCTAACTAAACCACTCTGATCGTTTAGTAAAAGCCTTTAGCCCAACACTGAACACCTGGAATAGGCGCTATTGTCAGTCGGGAATATCGATCTCCTCGTTTGAATGGTCTCAACTCACTCCTCATTCAATCACTGGCATCACTCGCGTTCTTTCTATTGATTTATTTAATTACTTATTCATTATTTTTATTTGAACATGATTGCAGATGACCTCAAAAATGACCCAAAAAAGAAGGCGCCGGCGATCCCGAGGTCGCTCAAGAAGAAGGGACAACTCAATTTGATTATTGACATGTCTCTGTAGATAAAAATTCTTTCTGCATTAAAAATGTTCAGATACACGCATAGGTTGTTTAAAAATAAGTTTAACCACACTCTTTTATTTATAATAGCCAGAAAATATGAAATAAAAGCGAAAGAAAAAAATAGAACATGAATATTAAATCTGACACAAGTCAACGACTCATCGTGATGCTAGTGATTGAATGAGGAATGAGTTGAGACCTTTCAAACGAGGGGATCGATATTTCCGACTGACAATAGCGCCTATTCCAGGTAATCAGCGTGGAGCTAATGGCTTTTACTAAACGATCAGAGTGGTTTAGTTAGGTGGAGCGACCTGCAGAAACCGCAGTGGATGAAAATCGAGCTAAATCGCCGTTTTTCGCTGATTCGCGCCATTCAAACGAGGAGATCGATATTCCCGACTGACAATAGCGCCTATTCCAGGTATTCAGCGTGTAGCTGAGATCATTAGCAACAAAATCAAAGTGATTTAGTAAGGTGGAGCGGCCTTTGATAACGATTTTTGACCATTGAAATGTTTGAAGATGTGTCACTTTTGAAACAGAAGCGAAAATCACAGAATCCAGCGATGCCACTTAAATAAAGCATACTTATTGGGTAGAGACACGACCAAACAAGTGTTTTAATAAGAAAAATGAAAATCTTATCAAAAGAACAAGCAATACAACGAAAATGAAAATCTTGAATCGAGTTTCAGTTCTCGATCCTCAGCGTGGTGTGGTCAGGGATTCTGTCAATCCTGAAAACTCAGAAACTGGAATCGCGTTTTGCACTCTGGAACCCAATATTCCCTCGTACGTCATCCTTCCATGAGTACATATTTTCATCGAAAGGTTTTGAAGCCTTCTATTATCACAGCGAGTCGGAAGGTTGCGAAAAAAATCCATGTAAGAATTGCCATTGTTTGAAAAAGTATTGGTTGATTGCATCATCACTACGCAACAAGCTGGGAGTTCTTGGATATCCCAATGGCAAATTCCTAACACACGAATGATGTACTATTACACGTCCAAGTTTGATCCAGAAATATATCATGAGTTATAAAATAATGAAAAAGAGGCTCATCACCTACCGTCGATACTGTATATATGAGGCCGTTTGCGTTAGGTTCAACAACTGGCTGGAACATCAAAAAAGTCGGATATGCCCAAAAGTTGGGCCAAGGGTAGCTTTTGATTCTGAAAAGCCGACCCGACCAGAATTTAATTCTCTACAAGATGAGCTTTTAGGCGAGGCTCTATCGTTTTTCATTTTCGAGAAAAAGTCGATTTCCAACACAGCCGTTTGCAAAGCTGAACACAATATCAGTGGAAAGAACAGGTCTTCCTGATCATTTTTGTGGTAAATTTGAGAAATTACGTTTCTCCCGAACACTTTATGACCGACATCACTTTATGACCGACTCTGAGATTTTGGAAATAGTTCTGTCATTCGTAAAAAATGGATTCTTCTCATATTGTGGCATTAAATAGTGCTCGATGAGTTGAGTCTGGGGATATTTTTTCTGGAAGTTTTCAGAATTTTTTCGCATCGCGGCATAGGGGGGTAAGCGTGATGACGTCACAGGTCAAAATCCGTAAATCAAACCCAATCGCTTCGAGAGTGGGTTCGTCGCATTCCTCGTGGTATTCTAAGACTCTTTTACTCTGAGACATCGCTTCGAGAGTGGGTTCGTCGTATTCCTCGTGGTATTCTAAGAATCTTTTACTCTGAGACCTTTTTCGGTCCCCCAAGCCGAAAGCTGCAAATCGATAAAAACACAAATTTCGCCATACTTAATTAATTTTTAAAAAATTTCTTAAGAAGAGGGGCAAGTTTTTTTCGCTTAATATCTTCTAAATGTAATAACACAGCTGCAGTAATAAAGGCGTAATTTATAAAAAAAAAATGGATATTTTGCGTATTTGGGCATTAAAGGAGCCCAATTCGCTGTTTTGGGTTACTGTAGGCCAGTATGCGTGCAAATTGGAATATCATGCACATATATCAATGTTTCAGTTTATGGTGGAATAATAAGACTGCACGATTTTGAGAATTTTTTTTTTCGAAAGTCATGATCTATGAATTTCGCAACACTTTACTTTTACGAACGCAATAATAACCCAGGTTCTTGCTAGTATAAATGTGTAGTCCCGTGGCTACTGCATCGAATCCATGTGATATGGGGCTCTGGAAATCCCGTGGTCACCCTCATTTATTCACCCAAAAAATGAGTTTTGCAAAATTCGCAATTTTCAAAACCTTGCAAACTCCCACATGTTAGTGCTCATTATGATCGTAATCCATTGTGAAAAACATGCGATGATAGACGATCATAACTAACATGTGGGAGATTGCAAGGTTTTGAAAATTGCGAATTTTGCAAAACTCATTTTTGGGTGAATAAATGAGGGTGACCACGGGATTGCCAGAGCCCCATATCACATGGATTCGATGCACAGTAGCCACGGGACTACACATTTATACTAGCAAGAACCTGGGTTATTATTGCGTTCGTAAAAGTAAGTGTTGCGAAATTCATAGATCATGACTTTCGAAAAAAAATTTCTCAAAATCGTGCAGTCTTATTATTCCACCATAAACTGAAACAGTAAATGTTGAAACATTGACATATGTGCATGATATTCCAATTTGCACGCCTACTGGCCTACAGTAACCCAAAACAGTGAATTGGGCTCCTTTGACGCCCAAATACGCAAAATATCCATTTTTTATAAAATACACCTTTATTACTGCAGCTGTGTTATTACATTTAGAAAATATTAAGCGAAAAAAACTTGCCCCTCTTCTTAAGAAATTTTTTAAAAATTAAATAAATATGGCGAATTTTGTGTTTTTATCGATTTGCAGCTTTCGGCTTGGGGGACCGAAAAATGTCTCAGAGTAAAAGAGTCTTATCAGGTTGATCGGAAAGTCTTTTCCGATTTGACAGTTGAAGATTCGGGCCTCTCTTTCATTTCCTATTCGATGTATCAACTTAGTTCTTTCCATAATGGATAGGGACTTGTATACCCGTTTTAGCGCATACTATCTCTGATCTGTCCTATCAGTATGAGGGGTACAGTGATTGATCAAATACGGAATGATCGATCACCACGGGCTCAATTTGCTGAGTAGGCGTTCAACGGTGAACGAAGATATGGTCAAACGGATAGCACAGGTGCGAAGTACGATGGTTTTGTGTCACTATTAAACCATTACTAATTGGGAGACACTAAAAGCCTGTTCGAGATAGGTCCCAACTTCAACAATCATTGCGACTGTATCTCGTCGACATTAGTTTCGCTCGCCATGTATTCGTGTCAATGATTCTAAAGACTCCAATAATGTTGGACTGTGAAGTGCATATCCTAATTTGTTTAAATTTAAATTTGTGAAAGAATATAGCTACACTGGCAGGAACTGCTTTGATCAGATCATAGATATCGGAATTCGAACATCGAAATTGGCACATTTGACTATTCTCCGTTTCCCCTATACATTGAACGGCCGATATTTTGTGGTTAAACGATCGAGTAACCCTTACCCTATCACTCACTGAAAAGACAGAATTTTGGGATCTCTACTTTTTGTGGAGTAGGGTGTGACCGACAACACATAAAATCACGTTTTTCGATGTTTTTACATAAAAATACAATTTCGAAAAATCTCAAATTTCCGGTAAAGGAGGAAAACCAGACTCAAACCGTAATAGTGTTCGCATAGCCCCTTGGTAACTGGACGAAGCTCACTTGTGTACAGGTCTGTCTATGGGATCATTGAAGAACTAAATTTGATCACGCGAACCATAATTTTTTCGATAAGCCCTGGTTCAAGGTTCTGTATTACGGTCATTATGAATCAAGCACCTTTCCGCTTCAACTATCATAAAGAACACGTATCGGGCTTCACAGCAAACGCTGTGTCGTACCTCAGAAAAAAAGCTTCTTAAAAAATTGCTTTTCCGAAATTATTTTAAATTTTCAATGACAATTCTGAATCAGTGAAACCTCGATTTCACCCATATTGAGAAAGCGACACCCAATTTAAACCTGTGGTAGTATTAATCGAACATGTCCCCAGATAATGCTCTGAGGATATGTGGCAGTGTTTGGAGACAAGGAAAATATCTGAGCTCAAACATCATACGCAAAATCGGAAAAGACTTTCCGATCAACCCAATAGAATACCACGAGGAATGCGACGAACCCACTCTCGAAGCGATTGGGTTTGATTTACGGATTTTGACCTGTGACGTCATCACGCTTACCCCCCTATGCCGCGATGCGAAAAAATTCTGAAAACTTCCAAAAAAATATCCCCAGACTCAACTCATCGAGCACTATTTAATGGCACAATATGTCCGTGATTTCAATAATATCATTCGGTTGCCACGAGTCTAACTTACATGAGAAAATAATTAAAATATCCACGTAGATAGATTTTGACATAGTAGGTTTTGCACCTGATGGTACCTTTTCATCTGTGGACGTCAGGGTCGGAGAAGTCATATTTTCAAAAATATTTCACTATAGGAGTTTCTGGCTTATTTTTGCACGTAGAAACCGAATTTCTATGTTAGAGCTCGTGAAACGTTGAAAGAAAAAAGTTGTGCTCAAAAAACTTCAAAAAACACGAGTTGTCGGCATAAAAAGTGATGTAATTGATTTCGGATTTCGGATTTGTAAGTGATTTCGGGAGAAGCGTAATCTCTCAAATTTACCACAAAAATGATCAGGAAGACCTGTTCTTTCCACTGATATTGTGTTCAGCTTTGCAAACGGCTGTGTTGAAAATCGACTTTTTCTCGAAAATGAAAAACGATAGAGCCTCGCCCAAAAGCTCATCTTGTAGAGAATTAAATTCTGGTCGGGTCCGCTTTTCAGAATCAAAAGTTACCCCTTGGCCCAACTTTTGGGCATATCCGACTTTTTTGATGTTCCAGCCAGTTGTTGAACCTAACGCAAACGGCCTCATATGTATCACAGGATTTTCGATATAACGGAGATAGGGCCGTTCATCGAATTTGCAACCTATGCTCGAAATTTGGCCCTAGAGTCAACTTTGGACGTAGAGTTCGAAAATCGACCTTAGAAAGCCGTATCTTCAAAGCCTCATTCGCTGTGGCATACTTTACCCCGTGCGGTCAGTTTTCATATCTCATAAACGGCGCTTCGGAGACCTATGAAATTATAGTAATTCTGAAAGATCTCTACGAGAGAAAACTTTTTGCAATTAGGAGTAAAGGGCTAGCTCATCTGTGAAAAAAGTTATGTTCACTGAAACTTTTGAAATTATCACCCTGAAAATTTTTTGTTCCTGCCGTGCAAATAAACTTTTTCATTAGATTCCTCATGCAATTTTACCCCTCTGCGCTAATTCTCACGGAGATAAACGGTGTGGGACCATCTCATCTCATTTCGGCGGCCGAAAGTCTTGAATTCGCCAATTTTCACCAAAAAAATGCAGTTTTTCGAGCTAGGCTTTTTTCTTTCTTGTTTTCATGCGCTCTAGTATCGATTTTCGGTTTCTACATGTAAAAATATGCCAGAAAATATATTCAGGTATTTTCCAGATTATGAATTTTAGACCAAAAATGGTCTCGAAATTAGGGTCAAAAAGTGTGGAAAAAGTCATAATCTACCTGAATAATACCTGAATATAGAGTTTTCTGGCGTATTTTTACACGTAGAAACTGAAAATCGATACTAGAGCGCATGAAAATAAGAAAGAAAAAAGCTTAGCTCGAAAAACTGCATTATTTTGTGAAAATTGGCAAATTCAAGACTTCGGCCGCCGAAATGAGATGGTCCCACACCGTCACAGAGGAGCTAGTCCTTCACTCCTATTTGCAAAAAGTTTTCTCTCGTAGAGATCTTTCAGAATTACTATAATTTCATAGGTCTCCGAAGCGCCGTTCATAAGATATGAAAACCGACAGCACAAGGTAAAGTATGTCACAGCGAATGAGGCATTGATGATACGACTTTCTAAGGTCGATTTTCGAACTCTACGCCTAAAGTTGAATCTAAGGCCAAATTTTGAGCATAGGTTGCAAATTCGTTGTACGGTCCCTGTTGGCAGAATCTCAATTATATCGAAAATCCAGTGGTATATTTCCACAAATTCTAATTTGTAAGGAAAAGAATGTCGGCATTTATTGTTTTAAAAAAACAATTTCAACTGGTCAGGGTTGAAGGCATGTACGAGGTGTCAAATATACCTGTCCCGTAGGTCCAAAAGCGTAAATAATCGGAAGTAGCTGATTCGCCTCGTCGCGGATGCTTTCATCGCCGAAGGAAAATTTGCAGACGGGACAGACAATGGGTGACTGAATTGTTTTTTATGTGTTGCAGGAAATTGTGTGGTAAAATTTTTACCGGAAAAAAATCTAAATTTATTCGTAATCTTCAGTATGTTTTTTCAAAGGATATCATAGGAACTTTTGATAACATTATTTTGTAATTCTAGAAATTTTGAGACACTGATTTAACATGAATAAGCTTATCGCTCACCTTGCCCGAGATAGTATTTCCAAATTCGACGAAATTTAGCAAACAATTTCTGTGCGCCACATGGCCACATTCGATAATAACCGTTCTCTGAAATAAATAACTCTGGTAAATCTTATTATAACTTAAATGAGGCGATCGGTATTCGGTATCAGCGTTTTGAACTGGACTCTACAATATTCATGGTCAAAGAACTAGACCATGTACATAATTATCCACATATGAGAAATAAAAGTACACTCACATCTTCTACTCCCACAAGATAACTCAGTATCACTCATTCATGAGAAATAAAAGATTTTAAAGAAGATTCCCAAATGGTATTCTCGAATGGAAATTCTTAGGGTTACTGAGCTCATTATGTAAACTACAATGTAAATTTAAAATAATGACCAACTTTTATATGATTAGGCTGATAGCACAGCACACAGCAATCGATCGTCTCTCGATCTCCAGTAAAATTGGTCGAGATTCCCGATTCGTCGGGCGCGCTCATGACCTGTGAAATATAAATAAATAAAACAATTAATATCTCGAGACCAGTCTCAAACAATAACGAGCGAAAAAAGCTTTAAAAATAGTAATTTAGCGCAAACCCTAATCGGCCTTCTGGAAGTCGTGAAACCGGAGCTTAAACACGCGATAGAGAACAATGAGCACCGCCAGGG
Source organism: Pristionchus entomophagus (assembly GCA_036245825.1). Lineage (NCBI taxonomy): Eukaryota > Metazoa > Nematoda > Chromadorea > Rhabditida > Neodiplogasteridae > Pristionchus > Pristionchus entomophagus. Next base: position 2,808,627 of record BTSX01000003.1, read on the forward strand.
AGTCAGCCCCGTTACTGTGAGAACAGAAACTCTAGCTTCTTGGTGTGCCAGAGATCGAAGAATTACGTACGCATTAGCTTGTTACACGCGGAACGGAAATTATTAATTTCAGCCAAAAAAATAATTTCCGTTCCGCGTGTAACAACCTAATGCGAATGTAATTCTTCGATCTGGGACACACCAAGAAGTTTCTGTTCTCACAGTAATTATAAGATTTGTTTTAAAAGTTTTCAAACCCGCTGTGTTGAGAAAAGAAACATTTGAGAAAAATGGGCTAAAACATAGTTGCAAAATCACAGAGCTCGACACAATTATGATTAATTATTTAATTGACAGTTTGAACACCCGTGGTCGATTGCAAGGAAAAATAAATAAGGCGTTAGATCATGAGAAATAATGAGGGAAAAAACATAAATCATATAATAAGCAGATAATAAGTTATTGAGAGATCTTTCTCGATTTGGGAAAATCAAGCATTGCAATGATGATGAAATGTCACTAAATAATGAGACGGTAAGCTGTGCTCGAAGAGCGCGTTTCACACCGCAGAAGCTCGCATTTACAGACTTATCGGCACTTGTCCAGAACGCCGGAAGCCCGCCCCTTTTAGACCACGCCCCCTAGTCCTCCACGGAGGAGTCCGAAAGAAGAAAAAGGCGAGTTCGAATTTTGATGCGCAAGATGCGGTGCACGGAGCGACTTTTGTAGACACCGCGCCGTAAACCGCAGTAAAGTACCATTCGAAATCATGTTTTTCTATTTTTTGAAATATTGTATAATATTAAATCCTATCGGATATAGACTATTTGTTGACGACTGACCAATCCATGTTTTGAAAGAAAGATTGCGAATCTAGGACATTTGCTCGATTTTAGCATCAAACATTTGTTTTGACAGTATGAAACTCGTTTCGAAACCGATATTCTGCTTATTTCGCATAACTTTGCAAAATCTGAATTGATAACATGGAATGGGACATGCTAAACTCTCCGTTGCATATTATACATTATTGATAATTAATTGGCTCATTAGTGAAAATTGGTCAAACGGCCAATTTGGCGGAGTGTCTTGGCAATCTGCCAAGTCCATTCCATTTCACTTGAGCGAATCGTCTCGGACTCCTCCGTGCCTCCTCAATCCCAAGAAATCCTAAACTACATTATCCATCTGAAAGGCCTCCGTATCGTGTGTTATACACTAAGATAACATCTTAGAAAGGTGGTATCCCATAGGTGTAAGTGGGCGTGGCTTAAAGGGGGCAGGGCTTCCTGCGTTCTGGACAAGTACAGACTTATCTTATCTACCTTGGCACATGCAATTCAGTTTAATTGTGTCAAATAAACGCGCCAATTGTTACTAATGATCGAAAAAATGCCATTTTGTTTGAATGCAGAAAAGATCAAGCATTCATAAAAGAAAGGAGATATCGAATGGTCACGATAACCATACACAAGCATGAAGCATTATTCGCATTTAATTGTTTTATTTCTCATTTAGGAAAATGAACGTACAGCCAAACATAATGAGCCTGTTTGAGAACAAGATCGATGTTAGGTGAAAAGAGTTTTGAGATTCAGAAAACACTCAATATGATAGATTCAGAAAAAAAGCAAAAGAGAGGCAAAGGAATTTCTAAAATAGAGCACCCGAATGCAGAATTAATTGATTAATTAAAACTTTGTGGGAAGAAAGATATAGTAACACAATACAAAATCTCCGGAGAAAGCATACAATATTGTAGATTCGACTTGAAAATTATAGCATTAAAGAGCCAAATGGAGGATCACAAAAATATACAAACATAAAGCAAAGTGCAACAAATTGCTGGAAACACAGATCAGGAGCACTACCGTATTCCGTAATGGTGTGTGTTTGTGTGTGCGGACTACGGTAGTACCGCAGGATCGAGAAGTGCCTCCGCGTCATCGCGGTTCTCACACGAGTGCACTGAAAGTGTAATATATGTTACAAATCGAGATCGATGCGATTGATACACGCCAGACTGTTTCGATATATCTTGCATAAAATCAATCGGAATCATAAAGTTTTCTTGAAATTTCCTTCATTCATCACGCGGTGTCCTTCGATTCTAATAATGAGACTTAGCCAGTGTTCCATTGCCAAGTGCTCAACTTCATAGTTTTGGACATAGTGATTACGCAATCTCTGATCACTCACCATGCATTCTATGCGCCGCTCTCTTCTTGTCCTGTTCCACGTAGAAAGTCGCACAGAGATAGGCAGCCCCACCGAGGATCTGGAACGAAATAAGTTAGTTGCCGATTGATGGAAGGAGTTCGGTAGATGTGTATTACGGTAGGCTACATGAATACAGTAAGGAAAGAAATCAGTCAACGAGAATCGAAAAGATCATTTTTATCAAGCCACGAAGCTAGAGGTTTCAGTTTCCATACATGCCATCGAATAAATGATCCCTTATATTTATCCAATTCACACTCCCTTGAGAAAAATAAACACTATCCCGATCTCGTCCTACATAGATTATGCACTGTAAGAAAATTATCCGTTTCACACGTGTCCGACCATTCCGGCACGATCCATCGAAGCAGGCGACGCGTTTTTGAGGACGCGTTGCGTGTCTCCCTCTCCCCGTGAATAAAATGTTCCGCGCTCCGTTTGAACTCAGAATTAAAATTATTTTTTTATTGACTAGTTATTCCGCAACTGACCAGCACTGCATTCGGGATGAAGAGAGCAATCTGGAGGGAGAAGAAATTGCCTGCCGACGATACGTCGTCTCCTGAGAAAAAAGAGGGGATTCGGAAGGGAAAATCTCCTAGGTGATTTCCGCTGCGCCAACATTTCTTCAACACAGAATCACCGATTTTTCAATTCGGAATTGACAAGTTGTTTTTCCAATATCTAAATAGTACTGAAGAGTTCTTGTTGAGGCATCTTAATCCACATCGACTACTATTCTAAGCCCCGGCCTTTCTACAGTACTCAATCCCGTCCAAACACCGTACCTCTGACCCAGTCCGAGACCACGCCCACAATATACGGGGAGGTGGCATCACCGAAGAGATGAGCGATCATCGTCTGAATGGCAGTCGCGGTCGCACGACGATTCGCAACAATGACGTTCTGAAATTAAAAGTCATTATCAACCACTCTCTCCTTTCTGCACACTCTCTCGCAGAGAATGGGTGTGCAGAATGGAGAGGGCTATTCATCGATGCGGCAAGTCTACTAGTGATAATGTGAGAATTAAAAAATATTCTTTCCATTCTGCACTCTCTTTGGACAGGCCAATGCCGAGTGTGTGCAGAATGGAGAGACGTCATCTTTATCACCTTTCTCTACCGTACCCTTCCGTATACCTACCGTATCCGTCACTGTCTCCTACCGTATTCCCCCTCCTTGACTCACCATTAAAATGTCAATGTTTATCGCCCAGTTGAGACACATAAGCGTAACCGCCAGGAACATGAAACACTGCAAGAAAAGAATTATTTATTTTTTTTTTTTAGGTATATTTTAAATAATTTAACAATTTAATCGAATATTTTTCATACAGTGACCACGAGGTTTCAGAAAATTTTATTAATCAAGCCGATGCAATTCACAATCATTTTCGGTTTGCAGGATTTCTATGCAAGTGCTCATCCTACATTAGCTTGTGTTCAATGACTAACCGGAGCAGACATGTTTCACGCTCTCTACGAAGTCTCTATCTAATAATGTTTGCAAATGTGTATCGGCTATTCATTTCACCAAAAAATCTACAGAAATGTTCTTCCTTTATGTTCTGTCGCATGCCTAGTTGGTGCCTAATGATGAAATAGTCACTAATTGGCGCCCATTTTGACAGCCCCTCTTGCTTGTCGAAATCACGACAGGCGATTTTTACCACATCGCACCACGCACACCACACCATTATCTCCCTCACTCACTCATGTCTCATTGATGTAGTGCGAGGCGGCGATGAGACAGGCGTAGAGGGCCGGAACCGCGGCCAGTGCTCCCAGACCACACACAACCGCATCCGCACGATGGGACGCCTGAGTACGGTATGATTACGATAGTCGGGGGAAAGTGGTGAGGCGACACTACAGTATGATATGAGATTGAGAACGACACCATCGAGACAAACTTAAGAATGAGATCAAGTTTTTATCCCTAAACTATCTCAGTTTCACCGACTCTTCAATATCGCAGTCGAATAAGTACACTAATTTTCCTTTGAAGGATGTCGAAAAATACTAAACAGTTCGTGATAGATCTTGACAGCGTTCCTACCGTACACTCAATCCCCATCTTCCCTCTCTCCATACTCCAGCTACCGTAGACCCGATGGTCACTCCAGTCAGACCGGCACTCGCAGTGATCAGTCCGAATGTGAGCGAGATACTGTAAGGAAAGGGATATTGATTACCTAGATATAACGCCACGTTATTATCCATGCATTTACTTTTTTTTTAAAAGAAAACTAGATCACTTTCCATCACTGGATACTGTAAGAAACAAATATCGAGTGCCTAATGATGGCACAAGGTTATTTTACAAGACAAGCAAACGTCGAACGTGATAACGTGATAATGTGATAGTATAGTGATGACGCAAAAACAACGTCAAACTTGTCAGTAGTCCATCTAATCATGTGTTCCACACCCAACCTAAAAGTTCTGCCAAAGATTTAGTCACGATTATGATTACTTTAGAAAAAAACTCATTCCTCTATTCACCTATGCCTACGGTACTCACCTCGCTTTTTCTGCTTCCGGCACTCTACTCGTTCCGTGCTGCACTGCGTACGCGTGTTCCACAAGGGACGGCGTCCACCTCAAATCGATTGAATGGTCACAGTAATTCAGGATACTGTATTCTCTGGTGATCGATTACTACAGTACTCGATGACGCTCGCTATCAATATCACATCCAAAATGATTTATATCATAGAGATAATATTTTAAATTGAAAACAGCTGACGATCATGTTGTAGTTAGCAACGATGTAGCGATGCCAAATCGGTACCGATTCTCTTCAATTCGCCTGATCTCTCGCTGGTTAGAGATACGAGAGAGCATGCAAAATGAGGAGAGTCGTGTTCCGATTTGTCAGCAACGAAGCCATTTCCGAAAATCACCTTGTGGACAGTCTCGCAAAACAATATTTCCCCTTTTTGAAATTTTGGCAAGATACAAACAGTATCTTGTCATTAGGACAATGTCCTTCTGAACACTGTACTACCATAATCTCATCTTCATCAATCGATAATCTACCGTACCACGCTAGTGATCCTGCAGCGAAAACGACGGCGGTGAATCCGGCGGTCGTGTAGCGGAATTCCGCGGAACGTCGGGCTGTAAGGTTTTAAATATAAATTCAAAAAAATATTCATGGCAGAACCAATACGCATTAAAAGAATCTGGCCAACTCTTGCACCCTATTGCCCCTAATCCCCGTGTATCTTATTTGTTTGCAACGAAAAATCAACCCGTGCTATTTGCATACCGAAAGCGATTCTTAACCATCGAAACCTGGTCTGATTAATTATGGTGAACATCGCTGGATGGAATTTTAAAACAATAATATCACAGCAAACAAAGAGCGTTTATAGCGCTCCCATTCCCATCATATCGTACATAACGTTCCCTTTCCCCATCCTACCGTATCCCCCTTAAACTCACATTGTGGTAAGGTAGATCAAATCCTCCTTGACCGTCGTTCTCTCCATTCCGTCCGCGTGTTCAGCCTCGCCTCTAGATGGCTCCTCCAGCACGAAAATGAGGAGAAGAAGGCAGATCTGATCGAGATTATCGGCTGATCGATGACCTACCGTAATCTTCGGAAATACTGATTGATTCTGAATGATATCGGCCATAATCCTCAAATGATAAAATTTTCAAAGAAAAAAATCTTTCATCTGCACATTAATATTTCACAGTGCGGCCAAGTTTTAATGTGATTCGAGACTAACAATGTATATCGCGCTATTTCCTGCAAGAAACCACTCATACCTCTGCTGACTACTGTAACAGCTACCGTAATACTTACAATTCCGAGCATGGGCCATTCGCCCGTCTACAGCGACACGTACGCTCCCCCGATGTACCCGAGACCGCTGGAATTGATTGGAATGTATTATTGCTGATTTGTACAACTAGGCACAGCCAGGTTTTATCAACACCGTTTATTTGGAAACCTATATCTGATGCAATATCCATATCGAATATATGGGAACAGTATCAAATATCTTCCTACTGATAATAGGTTTCGCCAGCACTTCATTATGTCCATTGATTCTCACATCTTAATTCCGGATAAAAATAAATCATGATTACCGAAGTTACTCTCTCCACTATGCACACTTTTTCTTTGCGACAAAGTGTGCTCAATGGGGAGAGCATTATACGATCCTGGGGCAAATGCAATCAGTCGATGAATATTATCTACTCTAACCCGTCTACTATCGTGCACACTTTCTCCCATAGCCCAGCTCACCTGCCAACAAGTATTGCGAAGTAGAAAATCATGTAGACGACGCTCCTTTCCGGTCGATCAAATAGATCGGCGATGATGGTAGGAGCAACAGTAGAATAGGAAGCCTCGCCCACTCCCACCATTCCACGAAGGAAGACGAAGAGACCGAAGTACTGCAAGAGGGGTGGATTTGTCATCTTTCAGGCCAGATTATTGTTTCCCAAGCGTACCGAATTGATTATCACAATTTACAAAGAAACGTGTTTTGAATGCATCACAAAATTCTGATACACCAAGACTAATTTAAATCGAAATTTCCATTAATTTGCCACAGTTTCATAACTAAAAAGTTAAACAGTGTACTGAATTTTTCTCTCACAGGTTCAGAGCTAATGAACTAGTATTACAACCATGATAGAACTAATGTCATATTGTATTTCGAAGACAAATAAGATGCCGTTTGCGTAACAATCGAACAAGGTGTGGAACAGCGATTTTTCGAAAATCTGTGCAAATGGGTTCTCGAAGGTGATAATCATCGTGGTATACTTAATTTTGCACCATCTCGATCGGCTGAGCCAGGCTGCATCCGGGCTCCAAATTACGATTCTTACGTTGCTCAGGTTCTAATGAACCTAATGTTTTGAAAATTTGAGAGCACATGTAATTGACCATGGGGAACCCAACCATCATATTCTTGATTTCTCAAATATGATATTTTACTTCTCGATCTACACTTTTCAAATATGAGGGCGTAGTGGAAGCCGAAACTATTTTATCGAGCGATTAGCGTTCTGAGCGAGGAATGAAATAAGTTTCAATCCAGTTTCGCTCGTTTTCCTTTGTGTTACTGAATAAAACCCATTCCATTCTTCGTACAAAGCGCGAAATGCGCATTGTTTAATGAAATAGTGACACAAAAAAATAGATTTCACTAATTTCGCCAACTTCAAACACCATACTATTTATATGAAAAATGATGCTCGTGATGAGGCGGATCTTCCAATTTAAGTTTCGGCTTCCACTACGCTCTCATATTCGAAAAGTGTAGATCGAAAAGAAAAATAGCATATTTGAGAAATCAAGAATATGATGGTTGGGTTCCCCATGGTCAATTACATGTGCTCTCAAATTTTCAAAACATTTGGTTCATAAGAACCTGAGCAACGTAAGAATCGTAATTTGGAGCCCGGATGCAGCCTGGCTCAGCAGATCGAGATGGTGCAAAATTAAGTATACCACGTTTGCACAGATTTTCGAAAAATCACTGTTCCACCGATTGCACATTTTTGTTCGACTATTACACAAACAGCCTCATTGCCTGCCGATGAAACATCGTCGCCTGGAGAAACAGAGAGATTTAGAGGGGAAAACTACCAAGCGATTTCCCGCTGCATCCAAATTTCTTCTACACAAATCCATCTGCTTTTCAATTTCTGGAAGATACATCCTACAATATTCAAATCCTACTAAATCGTGGTTGTAGAGTCATCCAGTCATCCACTATTCTACGCCCCGCCCCATCAGTGATGAGCACACCCCCTCGGAACAGGTAAAAAACCGGGGGTCAGGATGAAAAATTTTAAAAAATTTCTAGCGCCTTTGCAATCCTAAATTCGGACTATCTCTACAAAGCTGCTGAGCATTTCTCTGATTTTTTTGTACGCTTTCTTTCACTTATTTAGCCACAGGATAGAATATTTGATGACGTGGAAAAAGTAAAATGAGAAAATTTTTGAATATAATTTTCTCTTTGTTGCCATTTTCGTTCTAGTAAAGCTCTGAAGCAAATTCTATAACTCAATTATATTTCACTCTCTGGAGCTTGTAGAGTCATCCAATTACACATCATCCACTATTCAAAGCCCCGCCACATCTACCATACCCAGTCCAGATACCGTACCTCTGACCCAGTCCGAAACCACGCCCACAATATAGGGGGAGGTGGCATCACCAAAGAGATGAGAGATCATCGTCTGAATGGCAGTCGCCGTCGCACGACGATTCGCAACGATCACGTACTGAAATGGAAAATAATGTATAATTACACTCTCCATTCTGCACATAATTGATCCGGCTACCACATAAGCTAGTGGGAATGCCAGAATGAAACTCTCTCTATTTTGCACACTGTGTATTCGACTTTGGTCAGACACAGTTCACCTGCCACCGTTTCTTCACCGTATACTTACCGTATCCTATCATTACCTACCGTACTTCCTTTGCTGCCTTGACTCACCATTAGAATGTATATGTTGATCGCCCAGTTGATTGTGAGACACATGAGCGTCACCGCCAGGAATACGAAGCACAGCAAAATTATTTTAACATATTGCAAACATTTATAATTTTTAAAATTTTCCAGTCGGGATGACGTCAATTATCTTTACTAAAGCCGGAATTCAATCGATGTCCTGGGGTAGGGAACTAATGTAGAGAAAAGATCGTGTCCTGGTTTTTCCTGTGTTTCACTCACATTACACTAAACCAATAGAACCAGAACTTCAATGTACTTCAATTGTCTCATCAATAAATATATGCCTTGAAAAGTTCTATAAAGTATATTTTTGAAAGTGGTTGCGATACAAATTCTCTCCTAAACCAAAACATAATTACAAAAAACATACAATCCTTGTGTTCCAATGTATTCGCTCACATTGCGGATAATTTCCTTAACAATTACGCAATCGCTAACCATCCCTCATTTCTACCAGCGTTTATTCTCAAAAATCTGACCGGCGACTTTCCCTAAATCGCTCCACGCCCACCACACCATCCTTCACTCACCCATGCCACGTTGATGTAGTGCGATGCAGCGATGAGACAGGCGAAGAGAGCCGGCACTGCAGCCCGTGCTCCCAGACCACACACAACCGCATCCGCACGATGGGACGCCTGAGTACGGTAAGATTACGGTAATCAGGGGTAAATGAGGGAGGGATACGGTAACACAACAGTATGATAAGAAACTAGTTCACTAAAACAGGGTGCGACACCACCGAGACAAATTTTAAAATAAGAAAAAGTTTCGACCTGTACTATCCGAGTTTCACTTCCTCTACACTATGGAATTCGAATCAGTACAGCAATGTTCCATGGGTGAGACTTATCAGAAATACAAAACCGTGACACCAGTGCCTCTACCGTACACTTACCATCAGTCCCCATCTCCCATCTCCAGCTACCGTAGACCCGATGGTCACTCCACCCAGACCAGCACTCGCGGTGATCAGTCCGAATGTGAGCGAGATACTGTAAGAAAGATGCATTGATTACCCCAGTGATAACGTAATAATTTTCAAATGAGACGATTGTTATTGCGATGGTGCATCACCCTTTCTCCCAAGCTCTCAAGAAATCTAGCACAACAACAATCTTGTTCCAAATGCCCCAATAATTTTGAGTCTCACACCCAATCTAAAGCTTCACGGGCTCCAACTGTTTCAATTGAACACGGATTTATACTTGAATAACTCGAATAAAATCATGTTTCGATCGCCTCCCCTTCTGTGCCTACCGTACGCACCTCGCTTTCTCTGCTTCCGGCACTCTGCTCGTTCCGTGCTGCACTGCGTACGCGTGTTCTACAAGAGAGGGCGTCCACCTGGAATCGATCGATCGATCGATGAATGGAATAGCTACAGTAACTCGTGATACCGAATCCCCTGAAAACGCACTAGATTGCGTTTTCAGGGGATTTGTTATAATTTTAAATCACAGAAACACAGCGTTGATCAGTAATCTCGAAATTTCATTGAATTATCGAATGATGGGGAAACCCCAAATTCATCTTCGGAAATTTCACACGGCAACCAATCACGAGGCGAAATTTTTGCGACTAACACTTGCAAAGAATGTATTATAATGTAAAGAATGTATAATGTATTTTGTCTGAGCCGTGGAATTCGATTTACACCATACTTCTCAATCGATAATCTACCGTACCAGGCGAGTGATCCTGCAGCGAAAATGACGGCGGTGAAGCCGGCGATCGTGTAGCGGAACGTCGGGCTGCAATAATTTTATATAAATGTATTTTTTTAAGGAAACAATAACCCGTAACATCCGAGTTACAAGCGATTTTCTATAAGAAAAAATAACTGGAAGCTGGAAGGAATCGATGAGCTGTTCTCTTCTTTTTTTCGAAATAAAACCCAACAAATAAGAAGCTAGACCAACGTTGCCTCTGACCCAATACTATACTCCTTCTTCGTCATACAGTAAGCCTCACACTTTCCATCGTACTCACATAGTGGTGAGGTAGATCAAATCCTCCTTCACCGTCGTTCTCTCCATTCCCTCCGCGTGTTCAGCCTCGCCTCTCGACGGCTCTTCCAGCACGAAAATGAGTAGAAGGAGGCAGATCTAGAAGAGAGAATCAATTGAATCATTGATTGATCGACTAGCTACCGTAATCCCTCGAAAGCATTTATTAATACACTCCGGTATCTAAATCCACCGGAGAAAGTTTAAGATAGAGGTATCCAAAAATCAACAAGCGCTTTTGATGTTTTACAAGCTGACCAAGTAATGTGGTGTTAAAAATCACTGAAAAGATCGGAACTTCGATCTTGAGCCTGTTAAAAATCAGACAAAGATCCGATCCTTTCCTGAACAAAGATCCGACCTGGAAAAGATCCGATCTTTGATTTTAACTTCCGCACTTTTCGTTTTTCGCTATTATCTCGGCAAAAATAAAAACATTCAAAGACTGGTGGTTGGGGCGCGAGCCTTCTTCTACCATCTTGCAAAACATGGTCGAACGTGGGGCTTGAACCAGTGATATAGCTGACTTCAGTCAGACATCATAACCACTAATGGGCATGCTGTCTGACTGGCATGCCGACGCAGGCAGGTTCGACTCCCGCCCGCAGGTGATGTTTTGCAAGAGGTAGAGAAAGGCGCGCGCCCCAACCACTAGTCTCCGTCAAGCGTTCACCGATGGTTGCTTCTGATCGTTTCAATGATCGGCTTTATTGGTGCCTTCGGAGAGGTGCTTCTTCAAACACATTTAGTATTTATTTCAAAGGTTCTGCGGCGAAGCTCTCGAGTTAGTTAGAGATTTGAAATTTCGGCTAGTTGTTCCCTCTCTTATGAGAATAACTTATTCCGAATTTCAAGTCCCTAGCTTTATTTTCAGCTGAGATATTTGAAATAAGAAAAAATTCGGGAATTCAAATCAAAGATCGGATCTTTGCCGGATTTTTAACAGGCTCAACATCGAAGTTCCGATCTTTTCGGCGTTTTTTAACATCGCATAACCGACAATGCATCGCACATTTCCTTATCGTAGAAGTATTCGTAGAAGTATGAGAAACGACCGATATCAACCGATATCGGATCTGTTTCTGAAGCATATCCCAATCCGAACTGGTTCGAGCGCCCACTCATTCCCCCCTCTCTGTCTCCAGGGGTTCTGTCAGTGCCATCCACAAGCCCTGGCCACCGTACTCGATGGCTACCGCAATACCCTCTATCAACTACCGTAATCCTCACGATTCCGAGCATGGGTGTGAATCGGACTCCCCACTGCCATGCGCCTGTCCATAGTGACACATACGCGCCTCCGATGTACCCGAGACCGCTGGAATTGATCGGATTGGATTATTGATTTTTAAAGCGATTCTGTTGATTTGTACAACTAGGCGATTCCATGTTTTATCAACACAGTTTATTTGGAACCCTCTAAACCTGGTACAATACTGCGGACAATTCTCATGTATCATCAACAAAATACCATTCTGGTTTTCCTATGGTTTTTTGCTCTCTCTATTTTGCACACTTTCTCATTTATAGAAGGAATTTCTTCCTAGAGATTCAAGGTTTCACCGCAACTTTAGAGTGTGTTCAAGGAAAGAGCGCTATTCGACCCTAAATCAGTTCTCACCTCCCAACAGGAATGGCGAAGTAGAATATCATCAACACGATGCTCTTCTCTGCTCCCGTGAAGGAATCGGCGATGCTAGTGGGAGCCACAGTGGAGTATGAAGCCTCGCCCACTCCTACCATTCCACGAAGGAAGAGGAAGAGACCGAAGTACTGAAAGGGAGGGATTGGGAAGGGTACGGTAGCCTACAATAATGTTTTGTTTTCCTTCATAATTGGAATCTGGTATCGTTAGCGAACGCACAGGACGTGTTTTGAAAGCATTACGAAACTCTGACACACCAAGGCAATTTCGAATCACATTTTCGAAATAATGCTCCGAATTGCTTTAAGACAGAATCTTCTCCAATTACGAAACGTAGAATGTAAATTATATTCAGAAAATAACTAACATTTCTGCCGACGAACGAAGACAACATCACTGCTACGATCCAGATACTCAGACCGACCGACATGATCAGCTTCCTGAAATTAATTCATTTAAACTCATAAAAAGAAAATGAAGGATGATTGAATTATCTTCTCGTTCATAGTCGTGTGTTCTTTCGCTACAGCGTAAAATCACCTTGATTTTATTAGAATCTGATAATACTTGGCCTCACAATCCCCTACTCGATTATTCACAGATCGTCGTTTTACTTTCCCCTGCCAAACTGCCAAGACTAGGTAGGGTAGAGTGAAGGTTTTGGCACAATAATGACTTATTCATATATAGGGGTGATCCGAAAGTATCTTCCGCGTTTTTGAAAAAAAATATTTTTCACAGGTTCTAGGAAATTTATCAAGTCATACTAAAGTGCGCTGGCTCTAGCAACCATTACTCTAATATTTAAGTACTTGAGCACTGTATGTCCTCATGTTATTGACAAACGGCACTATTTTGACCAAGCCACATCAAAAGTGTCCAGTCTCAATTTTCATTTAAAAAATCCGTTCTTTGTTTTATGCATAGATAAAAATTATGTTATCGTCTGAAGTGAGTTTGGAGTTGACAACGCTCAAATTGCTCGGTACCTAATCTTTTAATTTTCGATTGCATCATCACAACAAAACTCGAAATTTCCCACACATTTTTCTGAAAATGAGCGAATTTCTCACCAACAATATTTTGAAAATATTACACATAAATCATAACTGAGAAATATCAGAATATGAGGGTAATTCACTGCCAAGAAGGATAAAATTCGAAAAATCTACCATAAAAAAGTCATAAAAAAAGAAAGATTTCGACCTAGTTCATCGATCATTTTAGGTATTTTCTATTAACAATTTTTATTTGATAGTACAGATCCCTCTTCATCTTTGTCTCCAATCCGCTGTTCCCAGCAAAATCCTCCAATGAGATAGAAAATTTCAAAGATGTTGCCCGAAAACACACATTTGAGCCTATTTCGTCATCATTACGCAATGTTTTCGCAATATTAAGATATAACATTTTAGATCATCTACATCTTCAATTAATACTAAATAGAGTTTGGGATTTTGCCTTATAGTTCGCAAGAAATAAAAAATTTTAAAAAGCGGAAGATACTTACGGATCACCCCTATATAAAGAATCCATCTATATTTTGTTGAGAGAAAATTAGATTATGATATTTTGGATGGAATCACGCCGTTCTCATTGAGTATTCTCATAAACCCTTCCTCTCAACCTACAGCTGAAGCACCTAATCTTTTTGATATTTTTCCTGAACTGTATTTTCCTCAGTACATGTTCTAGATTTTTAAAAAAACATGTATTTTTTCTCACCGATTGAATCGATCACCGAGGATGCCGCAGATCGGCGCGCACAGCATGTAGAAAGAGATGAACATCGTCTACAAAATCGATAATTTAAAAAAAAAAAGATTAAATCGATAATTATCGAAAAAAATCAAGTTCGATAGGAGGATCAATTTCTTTTTTTTAAAGAGTACCAACCTGCAGCATTCCCGCCTGCTTGTCATCCATGTTGAAGTAGTACTGGAATCGATAACTTCATAATCTACCGTATCAATCAATGGCAACTACCGTAAGCTAAGGTCTTCAGTAAGAGATATCGTATTCCCTCATATTTCATTAAATTGACCCTGAATTAATCAGTGAAAGCTTCCGTAAAATACCGGACCCCATCCCCTGATCAATCCTCAAGCTACCGTACCTGTAGCTGAGTGAGGACGCCTGCGATCGTAAATCGATCCATGTAGTTGAGAAGATTCACCGTGAACAGCACCACCAAATTCATCCAGTCTGAAGAATAAGTTTGTTCGTTCGATCAACAACACAAGGCGCGTTGACGCTGCAGGAACAGGTCTTCACCTTCCATCGAGTAAGTAGTTAAACAATACTTCCGACAAATGGTTTCCAAATAAAAATTCAAAATTGCTCGAGCGGAAAGAATGCTTTCAAACTAAGAGCTACCATTCGATCCGGAAACACTACTTTGCAGACACGGCGTTCTACATGGGGTCAGTGAGAGCGGTCAGGGGAATGGCGAGATAGTGCGCTAAAATGAGAGAGCGCGAGAGAGGTCTCCACTGGAAATCGTTTTGGCGAGTTGCCAGAAAAACGCCGTGGCAGAAATTGCTCTGAACACAGACATTAACATTATTCAGTACTTTCAGTAAAAAGGCACAATAATTCGCAGCAAATAAGAGATCAACTCACGCTTTTGTAGCTTCCTCCAGTTAAATTTATTTTCTTCTTCTCCGCTCCTTTCCACATCCACACTGTCACCGTCAGCTATCGGATCAGGCATTTTGCAAAGAACAAATATTGTTGAAGTACAGTACAGTACAGTATGAATACGATACTCTGAATGTACTGCAGGGATCAAGATACAAAATTCGGATGATCACGAAAACAAATTATAAGAAAGATAGGATCTAGACTGGTCAGCTAATAAAAGAGTGATCTTCAAAATAAGAAAGATACGGTGCCAGAATAAGGACGCAAGCACAGCGATTAGAATTTGGGTTAGAGCCAGCAAAGAAGGCTTACCAGAGGGCATGCTCATCTCTACTCATACCTCCTGGCACTACTCATCCTCCTCTCGATAAAAAATCATCGAAGAAGATCTCGAGCTGAGTTGTGAAAGAGCTTACGCGTCTTGATATCAAATCGAAATTTCTTTTCACGATGCGAGTGAATCAATAAGAAATTGGAGTGATTTACCTCATCAATGCAAATTAAATAGACTTTAGACAGCTGAGAAAATCCATGTGATTCACTATTTTGTTAATTTAAAAAATATAGGAAGCTATTAGCGTTACCGGATTAAACAACCACTCTCTCCACTTTGCACACTCTTCAGTATCTCTGACCGGTGAGATGGTGAGCAGAACGTTACGTTGTACGCCGGGTCGTAAGCAAAGGTTAACCAAGCACCACTTGCTTGCGAGTGGGGCGTACCCGGCCATACCGTTGCAAAAAGTTCGTGTGGCTTCGAGCTTTTCACAACGGTATGGACGATGCATAAGCAAATTTCATGAACACATATCCCCTTTTTGCCACGTTTCGCCGCCTTAGACATTAGCCAAGCACCGCTTGCTTGCGAGTGGGGCGTATACCGTTGCAAAAAGCTCGTGAGGCTTCGAGCGTTCCGGAAAAGTTGCGATGTAGCCACTCCGCTTCGTTCCGTGGCTACATCTGAAACTTTTCCTCCACGCTATCAGCCTCACGAGTTTTTTCCACAATATCATGGCCAGAGCATAGGCAAATGAAACAAACACGCATTTTTTCCAAGGCAGATGTGAAGTCAAGTCCAAAATTAAAATAACTTTCATAGTCAAGTCCAATGATATATAGTTCATATGGATCCCATACCGAGGTAAGAAAATAGTTTTGGCATGGATCAAATGTGAGGATCAATCCAAATTTTGGAATGACTTTTCATTTGGCATATACTGGTCCAGGACCCATGTGGATCCCATGCAGGGAAAAAAGACGGGCTACGTTATCGATTGGATACCGTATGAAATATTTCGTAATGATGATAAAATTTATATCGAGCTTGAAAAATATGTTTTCGGTGGTTCGATTGGTCAAGGACTTGTCCTCGGGCGATGCCTAGAAAGCGAGTTTTTGAGGTTTGAAAAGTGTGACACACAGACAAACGGACGGAAGACAAAGAGACATTCTCATTTTATAAGTATAGTGCGAATGGAGAGAGATGATATTCGAACATTATTTGGGATGCAGACGGGTTTCTGCATAGCCTCTAATAATAATAATGGGCCATCACTCTCTGGTAAGAGTAACGAGTGTGTGCAGAATGGAGAGATACAGAACAATGCGCACGCTGTCCCTGCACTATACAATTTCAATATAATCTGTCAGAAATCCAGTATAATCTGTCAGAAATCTGCGAGAAAAGTTGCGGAACTTTTCTCGCATGTTTTTTTTTATCTGATTCTCTCGTTTATGCGTGCTCTCTTGCATGTCTCTAACCACCTCGCGGAAAAGTTCCGGAACTTTTCTCGGAGAAAATCCCGGAGCTGAGCTGCTGGAAAAGTTAGAGAAAGGCGAGAGAGCGTGTGTTTGAGGAGAGGGAAAAGGGAGTAGGGGGTGGGCTAGTATTTCTGCGCTCTCTCCCTTTCGCGTGCTCTCTCGTTCTTCTCTGGCAGCTGCAGGATTTTCTCGCACCTGCGAGAAAAACTTGTTTACTTCACTGTTTTATCGCCGCTTTTCTGGTATTTGTATTGTTCCCCTGTTTTATTCGTTTATTATTTTTGATGCGCGTCATATTTCATGACTGGAACAGTGACTAGCCGATCATTGAAGTAGTGAGGACGTGCTATTCCCGTTTATTGCTTTTGTTTTCATGGAATTATATTTGTATAAGCTAGTTTTTATTTTTATATCGCAGCTTGCTACGTGAAACTCTTATGCACAATTATAAATTACGTATTTGCTCCCGCTCGCTTGCTTACTGTAACCTCAAACAACTCCAAACAGAGCGGATCGACCCCTGCATTTATCGACTATTCCTGTTTATATTCGCTATTCACCTCTTTCGTGCTCTCTATTCTACGCGCCGCGATAACTATCGTATAAAACTGTGTACTTGGCAATTTACTAGGGAAGGCTCCTATTCTATCGATATGCGGATTTAAACGTGCCTGTCCCGATTTGCTGCTAATTCGCTTATTTAGCTTGCCTATTTCTACCACTTTTGATAAAAAGTCGGCGATTTATCGAGCGACTTTCCGTTGTTGATCGTTGCATTAGCGTTCTTATCGAGCCAAGCGGCCATGCTCACGGACCAACTCTTATTTCCTACCAGAAACCGCATAATCCCCTCTTACGTTTGACAACGGTATTTTAAATACATGTCTGCGCCGTGGAAGTGCTTTATTATATTTATATGATCGTCGAGGTGGTAGATCAGTCGTATAGTAGAGTCTACCTACTATTATTAACAAAATAGATTGTGGTAGATCAACGAGGTGGCATCTCACGATTACTGTAGCTTCTACGACAAATACCCTTTCTCTCTCGCATTCTATTGTTTTATCAATCGCTATCACCTCGTACCGATAATATCGCTTGTTTTCCCTTTATCTAACTATCCTCATCATTCACAGCTTTCAGACTCGGCCGATCGCTAGTATAGAAATGCTCCAACCCTTGCTGAACAGAGGAAAGATTCTACCGGTAACAAGGTTTGTCTCTTTTTTTCTTCCGTACCCAAAATATATTTATTTATTGTCTCTTTTTTAAAATAGTAGATCCCTTTCGCTTCTGCGTGGAGCAAAGCATTTTGATTTCGATCAAATTTGGTTATACACCTATCTTCGGGATAATGTGAATGTTGTGCATTATTTGACAGATAATTCAGCGTAGCAACAAGTTTGAATCAGTACTGCGTTACGATTACTCAGTCCTGTTTCTTTTTCGAATTCCTTCTAGAACAATATAATATCCACGATATATTTCAGACGAACTCTTCTGCCCGTGATTGTCTACTAAAAAAGAGAGAAGGTTCGTAGTTAAATGAGAGAATATCAACTAGAAACAAATACCGCACATATTGTAAGTCAACTCGTATTATTGTATTATTGTATTATTTTATTCTCATTTTGAAAAAAAGAATAATAACATGTACAACCGAGTGAAATGAGCCTGTTACGAGATACTCGATTCAGATTTTCCTAATGATGATGCTATCTCTGATCACTCACCGTGCATTCTATGTGCGGCTCTCTTCTGGTCCTCCACCACGTAGAAGGTCGCATAGAGATAGGCAGCCCCACCGAGGATCTGGAAAGAAATAATTCAGCTGTTAATGGATGTAGGAATTCGGAAGTTCCAGATTACTGTAGGTAGAAACATACACTATGAAGATCTAGCGTATGTTTCTACCTACAGTAAACACCATTCAATGAGAGCTCAAAATTCCAAGATTTTTTTTCTCGAACCATGCAGTTCCAGGTTTCGGTGTCCATACATGTCATCGGTTAAACAATTTCTGAGATTGTGAACCTCCCGACAGTCGAAAAAAATATACGAATCTTCTAGTGAAAAAATGTCTAATGATGACACAACTGACCAGCACTGCATGCGGGATGAAGAGAGCAGTCTGGAGGGAGAAGAAATTGCCTGCCGATGAAACATCGTCGCCTGGAGAAACAGAGAGATTTAGAGGGGAAAACTACCAAGCGATTTCCCGCTGCATCCATATTTCTTCTACACAAATCCATCTGCTTTTCAATTTCTGGAAGATACATCCTACAATATTCAAATCCTACTAAATCGTGCTTGTAGAGTCATCCAATTACACATCATCCACTATTCTAAGCCCCGCCCCATCAGTGATGAGCACACCCCCTCGGAACAGGTCAAAAACCGGGGGTCAGGATGAAAAATTTTAAAAAAATTTCTAGCGCCTTTGCAATCCTAAATTCGGACTATCTCTACAAAGCTGCTGAGCATTTCTCTGATTTTTTTGTACGCTTTCTTTCACTTATTTAGCCACAGGATAGAATATTTGATGACGTGGAAAAAGTAAAATGAGAAAATTTTTGAATATAACTTTCTCTTTGTTGCCATTTTCGTTCTAGTAAAGCTCTGAAGCAAATTCTATAACTCAATTATATTTCACTCTCTGGAGCTTGTAGAGTCATCCAATTACACATCATCCACTATTCAAAGCCCCGCCCCATCTACCATACCCAGTCCAGATACCGTACCTCTGACCCAGTCCGAGACCACGCCCACAATATAGTGGGAGGTGGCATTACCAAAGAGATGAGAGATCATCGTCTGAATGGCAGTCGCCGTCGCACGACGATTCGCAACGATCACGTACTGAAATGGAAAATAATGTACAGTATCCTCCATAAGTCACCGGGCACTTTTTCTTTCTTTCATAACTTTTGACTCATGATAGATTTCTGATTGAAACTTGGTCATGTCCTAGCACATCCATCGTGTGTTAGGGAGATGCAATTGGGATATCACACAACTCCCTGGTTGTTGAGTAATGATTTTCCAGTCGAGCATTACTTTTTCAAACAATCGAAATTCTTACATGGAATTTTTCCTGCTTACCACACTTTCTGATATGTTAGACTTGTCCGTGGGCTACCCAGAAAAAAAATTTCAGGATGCTACTCTATCGCACTTTCGCTACAGAATTTCTCAAAAATGGGTCCTGAAAAAATGGATTTTCGTTCATAGGCGTGCTAGAGACTCGTTCAAAGGCTCAAAATGATCCTTATGATAATTCCGGATTATCGCTGAAATTACATAACGAGATCTCGAAATTTGCCTTCAGGACACGAATTTTAAATTTTTCACATTACACATTTTTGGATGTTTACAGTGTTGAGGGTGATTTTTGTAAAAATGTGGTTCCAGGGTACGATGGTAGCATATCTAGGGAATATACGATTCCCAATTTTGTAGAACATTTAAATATCTTTCCCGCCTCAGGCAACCGAAAATCCGAGGTCAATCAATTTTCGAGTCAAAACATGATCATGATACCCCCATCATGGTTGAAATTTTTCATGGTCGAAAAACTTTTCATCTCAGAACTTCCTGACTATATTTTTTGCATGTGTATATGTATGCGTAGGATGCGAATTTAGATATGAGAGCCCATTATATCATGAATAAAAAATGATAAAATTCAGAAACTGCCGATATCGGCACTTTTCCAGGCATTATGAATTTTATCATTTTTGATTCATGATATCATGGGCTCTCATATCTAAATTCGTATCCTACGCATACATATACACATGCAAAAAATATAGTCAGGAAGTTCTGAGATGAAAAGTTTTTCGACCATGAAAAATTTCAACCATGATGGGGGTATCATGATCATGTTTTGACTCGAAAATTGATTGACCTCGGATTTTCGGTTGCCTGAGGCGGGAAAGATATTTAAATGTTCTACAAAATTGGGAATCGTATATTCCCTAGATATGCTACCATCGTACCCTGGAACCACATTTTTACAAAAATCACCCTCAACACTGTAAACATCCAAAAATGTGTAATATGAAAAATTTAAAATTCGTGTCCTGAAGGCAAATTTCGAGATCTCGTTATGTAATTTCAGCGGTAATCCGGAATTATCATAAGGATCATTTTGAGCCTTTGAACGAGTCTCTAGCACGCCTATGAACGAAAATCCATTTTTTCAGGACCCATTTTTGAGAAATTCTGTAGCGAAAGTGCGATAGAGTAGCATCCTGAAATTTTTTTTCTGGGTAGCCCACGGACAAGTCTAAAATATCAGAAAGTGTGGTAAGCAGGAAAAATTCCATGTAAGAATTTCGATTGTTTGAAAAAGTAATGCTCGACTGGAAAATCATTACTCAACAACCAGGGAGTTGTGTGATATCCCAATTGCATCTCCCTAACACACGATGGATGTGCTAGGACATGACCAAGTTTCAACCAGAAATCTATCATGAGTCAAAAGTTATGAAAGAAAGAAAAAGTGCCCGGTGACTTATGGAGGATACTGTATAATTACACTCTCCATTCCGCACATAATTGATCCGGCTACCACATAAGCTAGTGGGAATGCCAGAATGAAACTCTCTCTATTTTGCACATTGTGTATTCGACTTTGGTCAGACACAGTTCACCTGCCACCGTTTCTTCACCGTATACTTACCGTATCCTATCATTACCTACCGTACTTCCTTTGCTCCCTTGACTCACCATTAAAATGTCCATGTTGATCGCCCAGTTGATTGTGAGACACATGAGCGTCACCGCCAGGAATACGAAGCACTGCAAAATTATTTTAACATATTGCAAACATTTATAATTTTTAAAATTTTCCAGTCGGGATGACGTCAATTATCTTTACTAAAGCCGGAATTCAATCGATGTCCTGGGGTAGGGAACTAATGTAGAGAAAAGATCGTGTCCTGGTTTTTCCTGTGTTTCACTCACATTACACTAAACCAATAGAACCAGAACTTCAATGTACTTCAATTGTCTCATCAATAAATATATGCCTTGAAAAGTTCTATAAAGTATATTTTTGAAAGTGGTTGCGATACAAATTCTCTCCTAAACCAAAACATAATTACAAAAAACATACAACCCTTGTGTTCCAATGTATTCGCTCACATTGCGGATAATTTTCTTAACAATTACGCAATCGTTAACCATCCCTCATTTCTACCAGCGTTTATTCTCAAAAATCTGACCGGCGACTTTCCCTAAATCGCTCCACGCCCACCACACCATCCTTCACTCACCCATGCCACGTTGATGTAGTGCGAGGCGGCGATGAGACAGGCGTAGAGGGCCGGAACCGCGGCCAGTGCTCCCAGACCACACACAACCGCATCCGCACGATGGGACGCCTGAGTACGGTAAGATTACGGTAATCAGGGGTAAATGAGGGAGGGATACGGTAACACAACAGTATGATAAGAAACTAGTTCACTAAAACAGGGTGCGACACCACCGAGACAAATTTTAATATAAGAAAAAGTTTCGACCTGTACTATCCGAGTTTCACTTCCTCTACACTATGGAATTCGAATCAGTACAGCAATGTTCCATGGGTGAGACTTATCAGAAATACAAAACCGGTCGGAATCGATGAGCTGTTCTCTTCTTTTTTTCGAAATAAAACCCAACAAATAAGAAGCTAGACCAACGTTGCCTCTGACCCAATACCATACTCCTTCTTCGTCATACAGTAAGCCTCACACTTTCCATCGTACTCACATAGTGGTGAGGTAGATCAAATCCTCCTTCACCGTCGTTCTCTCCATTCCCTCCGCGTGTTCAGCCTCGCCTCTCGACGGCTCTTCCAGCACGAAAATGAGTAGAAGGAGGCAGATCTAGAAGAAAGAATCAATTGAATCATTGATTGATCGACTAGCTACCGTAATCCCTCGAAAGCATTTATTAATACACTCCGGTATCTAAATCCACCGGAGAAAGTTTAAGATAGAGGTATCCAAAAATCAACAAGCGCTTTTGATGTTTTACAAGCTGACCAAGTAATGTGGTGTTAAAAATCACTGAAAAGATCGGAACTTCGATCTTGAGCCTGTTAAAAATCAGACAAAGATCCGATCCTTTCCTGAACAAAGATCCGACCTGGAAAAGATCCGATCTTTGATTTTAACTTCCGCACTTTTCGTTTTTCGCTATTATCTCGGCTCTCGAGTTAGTTAGAGATTTGAAATTTCGGCTAGTTGTTCCCTCTCTTATGAGAATAACTTATTCCGAATTTCAAGTCCCTAGCTTTATTTTCAGCTGAGATATTTGAAATAAGAAAAAATTCGGGAATTCAAATCAAAGATCGGATCTTTGCCGGATTTTTAACAGGCTCAACATCGAAGTTCCGATCTTTTCGGCGTTTTTTTAACATCGCATAACCGACAATGCATCGCACATTTCCTTATCGTAGAAGTATGAGAAACGACCGATATCAACCGATATCGGATCTGTTTCTGAAGCATATCCCAATCCGAACTGGTTCGAGCGCCCACTCATTCCCCCCTCTCTGTCTCCAGGGGTTCGGTCAGTGCCATCCACAAGCCCTGGCCACCACCCCAGAGTGATGGTTCAGAACTTGAGCTGTTTCTGAAGCATATCCCGGCTACCGCAATACCCTCTATCAACTACCGTAATCCTCACGATTCCGAGCATGGGTGTGAATCGGACTCCCCACTGCCATGCGCCTGTCCATAGTGACACATACGCGCCTCCGATGTACCCGAGACCGCTGGAATTGATCGGATTGGATTATTGATTTTTAAAGCGATTCTGTTGATTTGTACAACTAGGCGATTCCATGTTTTATCAACACAGTTTATATGGAACCCTCTAAACCTGGTACAATACTGCGGACAATTCTCATGTATCATCAACAAAATACCATTCTGGTTTTCCTATGGTTTACCAGTTTTTTGCTCTCTCCATTTTGCACACTTTCTCATTTATAGAAGGAATTTCTTCCTAGAGATTCAAGGTTTCACCGCATCTTTAGAGTGTGTTCAAGGAAAGAGCGCTATTCGACCCTAAATCAGTTCTCACCTCCCAACAGGAATGGCGAAGTAGAATATCATCAACACGATGCTCTTCTCTGCTCCCGTGAAGGAATCGGCTATGCTAGTGAGAGCCACAGTGGAGTATGAAGCCTCTCCCACTCCTACCATTCCACGAAGGAAGAGGAAGAGACCGAAGTACTGAAAGGGAGGGATTGGGAAGGGTAAGGTAGCCTACAATAATGTTTTGTTTTCCTTCATAATTGGAATCTGGTATCGTTAGCGAACGCACAGGACGTGTTTTGAAGCATTACGAAACTCACACCAAGGCAACTTCGAATCACATTTTCGAAATAATGCTCCGAATTGTTTTAAGACAGAATCTTCTCCAATTACGAAAGGTAGAATGTAAATTATATTCAGAAAATAACTAACATTTCTGCCGACGATCGAAGATAACATCACTGCGACAATCCAGATACTCAAACCGACCGACATGATAAACTTTCTGCAATTAATAATTTAAAATTGTGCAAAAATAATCATCAAGCGATGTCAGCGCTCCGAAATTATATTATTTTTTCGATGGTAACTATTCAATGAAAAGCATTCTGCTCGCCGCTGCCCTCTAGACATTCGCGCAATCGCATTGTTAATTTTTATCCCGATAATCGTCTGCACAACATTGTTGTTTTAGCCTCTCATCTTCGATTGTATTACAGTTGCATCGCGCAATCGCCTTGTCACCCGCTACTTCTAATCATCTATTAAACCATCTTCACAACTAAAATTAAATAAATATTAATTTTATTTCTCACCGATTGAATCGATCACCGAGGATGCCGCAGATCGGCGCGCACAGCATGTAGAAGACGATAAACATTGTCTGAAAATCGATAATTTAAAAAAAAAGATTAAATCGATAAATTATTAAAAACAAATACGTCGAGTCATGCAGGAACTATTGGGGTGTCCCAAAGGTTCGTTTAAAAATTTTCTTTAAAAGTTTTCCAAGGCACAATCTCAAAGACTTTCTTGCGTTTATTAGTGTCATTTAAAAAAATTTTCATGTGAGTTTTATAATTAGGCGACGCGAAGTAGGTCAATTCTTTTAACTTTCAATCCTTTTCCAGAGGGTAGAATTTTTCGTTTTTTATTTTTGGAAGCTTTTTTTTGCCAATCGATATCCCTCAAATAATAAGTATTAGTACTTTTAATTTTTTTTTACTGATTTTCGCGATTTTTTAAAATTAAATTGTGCCGAAAATGGCGAGTTTTGTAATGATGATGCAATACGTTTCGGAAGGTTGAGAGAGCGTTCATAATACATATTGTCTTCTCTCCACTCATTATAGACAATAACCAGATTTTTACCTCACCACTAAAGAGAAACTCATAATATGTGATTTTAGTGAGGTCTGGTCTAAAGACCGTATTTCTTGGAAAGTGAAATGATCGCATTGGCTCAAGTATTGAAACTAAAGAGCAGTGATAGCTCCATTCATCGCCGGATAGCAAGACTCGATTTATTTCTTGGCAGGTGAGAAAAGTATTTTTCTTTTTTTAAACGAACTTTTGGGACACCCCAATATGATACGTGCACATTTGCGCTTCACAATCAAGTAAACTCCAAAAGGCATTAGAAGTGTTGAGTGATAAAAGAACTGCAGCAAATAGCTCAACAACCAAATTCGGCAAATCAAATTTTTAAAATCAACCTGCAGCATTCCCGCCTGCTTGTCGTCCATGTTGAAGTAGTGCTAAAATCGATAATTTCATTATCTACCATACCAATCAATGGCAAATACCGTAAGCTATGTCTTCAGAAAGCGATATCGTAATCCTGCCAGTATATTTGAATCATCATCCAAAAGTACCAATGAATGACGGCAACCGTAATATAACGGACTCCAATCATCCAACCACGAGCAACCATACCCCCTCCTCCGATCAATTAATGAGCTACTGTAATCATACCGTACCCCAATAACCTAACTCCGATCTACCGTAATTCTACCGTATCCAAATCATTCAACTCCGAGCTACCGTACCCCATCCCCTGATCAATCCACAAGCTACCGTACCCCATCCCCAGATCAATCTTCAAGCTACCGTAATTCTACCGTATCCCAATCCACCCCGATCTACCGTACTTCTACCGTACCTGTAGTTGGGTGAGTACGCCGGTGATCGTGAATCGATCCATGTAGTTGAGCAGATTCACCGTTAGAAGCACTGCCACCAACACTGTCTTCGGATCTGCAGAATAATTATCAATTTAAAAATTTATTTTTGAAAATAATTAAATTAATTTAATTAAAAATAATATTTTACACCACTAGGCACGTTCAGGCTGCAGCAGGACTACACCTTCTAGCTAGGGACCAGTGAACAGTCATTGCGAGCATACCTGTGCGAGTGGTATCCTTGCGGCGACACGTTCTTCAGACTCCGCCCACTCTCTCTCCCCTCCCTCCGCTCTGTCAAACCCGTCGTGCCTAGAGCGCGCGTCGTCGACAATACAAAGGGCGCGGAACCCCTCCGCCTCGTGTCCTTAGAGATCCCTAGTGACATTCTTGCGCAGGTATGATTGCGAGTCATTCGTTAGTAAAAAACTATTACCGAATTTCGCAAGTCACATTGAGGCTACAGCAATGCTACACCTTCCAATCAGTGCGCAGTAACCTTGTATTTTTCGAATGTAAAACATCTCAAAAGAGATGTACTGCATTCGAAAATACAGCAAACGTGTTTTCAAACTAGGAGTATTGGCGTTTAAGCGAATCTTATTCATATTTTGTAACGGAAAAGATACATTAAGGTCAAGTCAGACCACATAATAACAAATCGATTTGAAGAAACGATGTAGTTTCGGTTCTCCGCCCTCTCCATATTGCACATCATTTCGTGTGATCTACGAAAGAGTGTGCAGAATGGAGAGAGCCACAATCGAAATGACCTCACTAATATGAAATAAATATCAACGAACGCTTGATTCGTTCCCTCCATCCTCTCCTCTCCTCCTCTCCATTCTCTCGTCGCGTCTCCACACCATCAACGATCATTCGATCCGGATCGGTCATACTGTAATGAGGATTACGGTAAGGATACGGTAGCTAGATGGTGAGATACGGTTAGTGCTGTATTAAGCTATGATTTCGTCTGCTTTGTCAACTTTCTCTATTTAGCACACCATATTGCCTGTCTGATCAACAAGGCAGTGTGCAGAAAAGAGAGCCAAAACAAGAAATGATATCCCGAAACCGAAATAAAATGTCCTAGTACTCAGTATTCAGATATATGCACGAGATGCGAACTCGTTGGAAAATAATTGAGATGCTGCGAAAAGATATAGATCATGCGGTTTATTCACAGGATATGGTCAAGTAAACAATAAGTCCCCGTAAGGCAGGGTGAGCATCGGAACAGCAACATAAGTGTGTATCGGGCATGTGAGTGGTCGATATGACTTACCAAAAGCAAGCAAGAAAGTGTCAGAAAGGCGATTCAAATTTGAACATCTTGTTAGAAACCGGGCTTCTCAGCTAGAAATGATGATAATGATGCGTTTCTTTCTACAGTATACGAATAGAATATAGGGTAAAGCAAGTTGAAAATAATACGTGATCTAGTGTGAGTGATTATGGATTTAGTGTGAATGGTAAGGCAAGGCGGTTATAAATGATTCGATGATTGCATATACACGATACCAGTGTACATAATGGAACTCGATCATAATCAGTACAACAACAACAGTACGAAATAGGAAATAAATAAGGAAACTAGTGAGTACGGAAGGGAAGGGAAGTAAGTAGTACGGAAGTGGGCTTCTGCGGATGGGTCATTCTACTGGTTCTATCTTCACCTCATGCTCTTCCTTGACTGCGATTGGCTCTATCTTCACCTCATGCTCTTCCGTGACTGTGATTGGCTCTATCTTCACCTCATGCTCTTCCATGGCTTCGATTGGTTCATCCTTGACTTCAATCGGCCCTTCATCGAGTGCGAATGGCTCTTCTTTCGATTCCTAAAAAGAAAGTCTTTGACCATCTGCTCCTCTACAAGAGATCCAATATAAATGCATGATTCTCAAACAGATAGGAATAAGGAAGATGAAAAAAATTAGATTGGTAGAGCTCGAAAAAGTGGGAGACTTTTCAGGATTCAAATAATACATTTCACTAAAAAAACAGAAAAAGTAAAAAAAATTATCTCTACATCAAATGACATCTCGGTTCTCGATGATGAGGGACGATTCGCGAATGGAGGACACTGCAAGATCAGGTAAGAATACTTTTGATTGGATTATAGAAAAGATTGGAACTAATTACTGTAGAAATTTTTTTCTTTAAAACATGAATCCCGCATCTCCGACCCACCCGAACTCCGAATGCTCTCGTCTCCAGTTCTCGGATTCTATCTGGTGAGAAGGGGGGGTTATAGCCTCGTCCGTAACTTCCTAGAATAATAATAAAAAATAGAGAAAAAATTTAAGACCAGTAACTGTTCCGTTTCACATCTAAGATATCACCCCCGAATGTTCGAACATAGTTGATTTTATTGTTACTACTTAATACAACAAACAACGATCGGAAATCGATTCTCCTTAATTCCTGTGTTTTTCCGTTTCCCTGATGGACGAGAGATCACAAAATCATGGCTCATTTAATCGCCAGCAATTACAAGGTTTCACATTGTCCTCATAGATTTGGGTGTGCGCCCAGTGAACAATTTGATCTCGATTGTGAAGAATATCAATCGATGCCACAATCTTCCGGATTCCCGTTTCACACAGGAAGCTAAAGAACTATGCAAGCCAATGGTATCATCATAGGTCGCCTAAAAATCACACAATATTTATATTCTTGTCACCTTGCAGCTCTCATTTCCATACCCTAACTGATCAACAAAAAAAGAAATATTTGGGATAAAGGATCAAAACTATGGATCAAGTCGTAATTGAATTGAAAATTAATAATAAAATGAAATCTCACCAATCTGTCGATGTCCTCCTGCGCCTTGTGTGCATGTGCGCTTCACTCTGAAATTGAAAAAATAAAAAAAAGTTTATTTGGTGAATAGATTTAAGAAACACGTGTAACGAGATAGTAAATGTGCTTCTAAATACTGCTTTCTTTTAAGTAGAAATGATCATTCTTTTAAATCAGGCAATCTAGATGCAATATACTAATAACGCGAATTGAGATTGAACTACCGAAAGGGAAAGCACCTGGTACTATCGCGTCTCACCGTATACTATTGTCCAATCGAGTGCGCCTAGTGAACAATGCTCCAAATAAACAAATACCATCTCACGAATTGAGATTGAACTAACGAAATTAGACCACCCGGAACTATCGTGTATTATCGTTTACTCATAACTGATTGTTTACACCTACGCCGTTCACTTTAAGGTTTCACTGTACACTATTACTCACTTGACTCAAAAATATAGACTCACGATTTTTCTGTAGACCTGCCCTTCTCTCTCTCCTTCTTTTTCCTCTCATCTCGCTCTTGCTGTGCGAGACTGGGAAGGACTGAAAGTTAATCATCACTAATTCTTGAAAATATCACAACATGGATTTGTACTTCGAACGTCATACAATAAATTCTAACCTTGCCTGTCCACCACCACGCGTCTGCAGTAACTTTTCAGCTACCGCTCCTTACAGTAACACTTACCATACACTACCAACTACCGGACCCCCGTCCTATCCCTGCTACCGCATACCTGGGACGATGGCTTGAGGAAGTCGGGTGCCGGGTGTGACCAGTCCAACACTCGCTCGTCGATTTGATGGGCGAAGAAGAGACGGATCGAGCAAATCGCCGGCTCCGGCTGCGCGTTGAACTGACAATGATAATATACCAAATTAAGTTACACGATGAAAGTTATGAGCCACTAATGTACTGTAAACAAACTATCTCCTAGCGATGCAATTTTGGTTTTCGCTCTCCATTCTGCACCCTGTCGTGTACGTCTGGTCGATAAAAGAGTGTGCCGAATGGAGAGAACGAAACCCAAGTCCAACCAAATATTTTCGAAAATAATTATTAAAAATTGAAATACCCGTAGATGGAGGAGGGAATGCCGTTCCCGCGGGGAGGAGGACATGACGGATTGGACCGGCTACAAAGGTCACTATATAATTAAATATGAATAACAATATTATTATATCATTTAACGAAATTAATGGCATCGGTTTTCGATCTCACTCGTTGGGTGGCAGTTTTAAATTACATCTTGTTCAAACAATATACGATGGAGTCTACCGTATACCCCTGTCTGACCTGGCGTGCTCATTCGGCCGATCTAATTAACGTATGAATTTGTATGACCTACGGTACCTTATACTACTGAACATTCCAGTGTAATGACTTAAGTCAGTCCTCGATACTCCCTTTTTAATTTTTTTTCCTATTGATGCTGCTGCTGCCCCACTGGCAACTCGGCGTTTCACCCTGCTAACTTGAGGCAATGAAACTCGAGATCCCTCGAGATAGAGTGTGCTAAATGGAGAGTCATGAACCTTATTTCAACCTCTAGAACGGTTACCATCTAATCGAACCCCAAATCAATCGATAGCAGTTACTACAATGGAAATTAATTTGGGTTTCTTTGTCGGCAAAAGAGTGTATGTCTGCTACATACAATCGACCCCAATGGTTCTCATTTTTCCTTATCGATGATCCGACCGTCCCTTGTTAGAACATTCCTACTATTACACAAACAAATACCGATGTTAGATACATAAAAACGATATCTCGACAAGGGATGACAAATCGGCATCGAGTCTCCTCATTTTGGCTGTTCTCTCGTCGGTTAAAGATACGAGAGAGCATGCGAATAGAGGAGAGTCGGATGACGATTTGTCAAAACTAATCTGCATTACCGAGAGCCTTCGTGGGAACGGCTGCCATGGCTGCAGAAGTCTCAGTTCCGTCCATCGTACGCTGCTGCAGCACCCCGTGGAATTGACCCTGCATCGTGCCGGACGGACGAATCGCTGCAAAACATATTGATATTACGGCACTACCGTAGTCTCTAAGATGTTCCGACTGTAATCCTCCTCAATAATCTACAGTAGTAATCTAAATCCATCGTCATCGGATCGATTATTCAAGCATACACAGATGAAACATATTTAAATTGCTTTCATCGTCAATTTGCTCGCACTGGCAAAAAGTGCTTCAAAATGCTAACTTGAGACAATGAAACACGAGATCCCCAATACATTGGAGATTCAGCATTAGCATCACGAGCCTTTTTTTCATTCACAACACTTTCGGAAACATCGCTTATACACCACAACACGAGTTTTTTCGAGCAAGTAAACGTCGAGCAGGTAATCGTCGCCCTGCACACACGCACTCGACTCACCGACGGTCGCACCACTACCGGGAGTGGCGGGCAATGATCTCTTCGGCGGCAGGACCACTATCCGGCGCGCCGGGTCGCCCGGGTTCTGACGACGCACGCCCGACTGGGGAGATCCGCCTGCAGTTGCTGCAAAGAGAGCGGGAAGGGTGAGGGAGGGTGGATTGACGAGTTCGATCTCTCCATTTTGCACACTCTATCTTACGCTCGAGTTACCAGATAGAGTGTGCTAAATGGAGAGTCATGAACCTTATTTCAACCTCTAGAACGGTTACCATCTAATCGAACCCCAAATCAATCGATAGCAGTTACTACAATGGAAATTAATTTGGGTTTCTTTGTCGGCAAAAGAGTGTATGTCTGCTACATACAATCGACCCCAATGGTTCTCATTTTTCCTTATCGATGATCCGACCGTCCCTTGTTAGAACATTCCTACTATTACACAAACAAATACCGATGTTAGATACATAAAAACGATATCTCGACAAGGGATGACAAATCGGCATCGAGTCTCCTCATTTTGGCTGTTCTCTCGTCGGTTAAAGATACGAGAGAGCATGCGAATAGAGGAGAGTCGGATGACGATTTGTCAAAACTAATCTGCATTACCGAGAGCCTTCGTGGGAACGGCTGCCATGGCTGCAGAAGTCTCAGTTCCGTCCATCGTACGCTGCTGCAGCACCCCGTGGAATTGACCCTGCATCGTGCCGGACGGACGAATCGCTGCAAAACATATTGATATTACGGCACTACCGTAGTCTCTAAGATGTTCCGACTGTAATCCTCCTCAATAATCTACAGTAGTAATCTAAATCCATCGTCATCGGATCGATTATTCAAGCATACACAGATGAAACATATTTAAATTGCTTTCATCGTCAATTTGCTCGCACTGGCAAAAAGTGCTTCAAAATGCTAACTTGAGACAATGAAACACGATCCCCAATACATTGGAGATTCAGCATTAGCATCACGAGCCTTTTTTTCATTCACAACACTTTCGGAAACATCGCTTATACACCACAACACGAGTTTTTTCGAGCAAGTAAACGTCGAGCAGGTAATCGTCGCCCTGCACACACGCACTCGACTCACCGACGGTCGCACCACTACCGGGAGTGGCGGGCAATGATCTCTTCGGCGGCAGGACCACTATCCGGCGCGCCGGGTCGCCCGGGTTCTGACGACGCACGCCCGACTGGGGAGATCCGCCTGCAGTTGCTGCAAAGAGAGCGGGAAGGGTGAGGGAGGGTGGATTGACGAGTTCGATCTCTCCATTTTGCACACTCTATCTTACGCTCGAGTTACCAGATAGAGTGTGCTAAATGGAGAGTCATGAACCTTATTTCAACCTCTAGAACGGTTACCATCTAATCGAACCCCAAATCAATCGATAGCAGTTACTACAATGGAAATTAATTTGGGTTTCTTTGTCGGCAAAAGAGTGTATGTCTGCTACATACAATCGACCCCAATGGTTCTCATTTTTCCTTATCGATGATCCGACCGTCCCTTGTTAGAACATTCCTACTATTACACAAACAAATACCGATGTTAGATACATAAAAACGATATCTCGACAAGGGATGACAAATCGGCATCGAGTCTCCTCATTTTGGGTGTTCTCTCGTCGGTTAAAGATACGAGAGAGCATGTGAATAGAGGAGTCGGATGACGATTTGTCAAAACTAATCTGCATTACCGAGAGCCTTCGTGAGAACGGCTGCCATGGCTGCAGAAGTCTCAGTTCCGTCCATCGTACGCTGCTGCAGCACCCCGTGGAATTGACCCTGCATCGTGCCGGGCGGACGAATCGCTGCAAAACGTATTGATATTACGGCACTACCGTAGTCTCTAAGATGTTCCGACTGTAATCCTCCTCAATAATCTACAGTAGTAATCTAAATCCATCGTCATCGGATCGATTATTCAAGCATACACAGATGAAACATATTTAAATTGCTTTCATCGTCAATTTGCTCGCACTGGCAAAACGGTGCTTCAAAATGCTAACTTGAGACAATGAAACACGAGATCCCAATACATTGGAGATTCAGCATTAGCATCACGAGCCTTTTTTTCATTCACAACACTTTCGGAAACATCGCTTATACACTGCAACACGAGTTTTTTCGAGCAAGTAAACGTCGAGCAGGTAATCGTCGCCCTGCACACACGCACTCGACTCACCGACGGTCGCACCACTACCGGGAGTGGCGGGCAATGAGCTCTTCGGCGGCAGGACCACTATCCGGCGTGCCGGGTCGCCCGGGTTCTGACGACGCACGA
This sequence comes from Pristionchus entomophagus, assembly GCA_036245825.1. Lineage (NCBI taxonomy): Eukaryota > Metazoa > Nematoda > Chromadorea > Rhabditida > Neodiplogasteridae > Pristionchus > Pristionchus entomophagus. The sequence goes on from BTSX01000003.1 coordinate 2,842,087, forward strand.
CCGACTGGGGAGATCCGCCTGCAGTTGCTGCAAAGAGAGCGGGAAGGGTGAGGGAGGGTGGATTGACGAGTTCGATCTCTCCATTTTGCACACTCTATCTTACGCTCGAGTTACCAGATAGAGTGCGCTAAATGGAGAGTCATGAACCTTATTTCAACCTCTAGAACGGTTACTATCTAATCGAACCCCAAATCAATCGATAGCAGTTACTACAATGGAAATTAATTTGGGTTTCTTTGTCTGCAAAAGAGTGTGCAGAAAGGAGAGAGCCGAAACCAAACCCTCACTACTCACCCTTAGCGCCCGCTGGCTGCTGCTTTGCTGCCGGCGTAGCTGCTGCAGCAGTGGCGGCTGCAACCGCAGAAGCCTGCTGCTTGGGTTCGGGCGTCTGTCGCACGATGGTGCCAGCGGTGGTGTCGGGCGCGCCGACGGTCGTGATCAGCTTGGAGGTGCCGCCGGGGGACGGGATCGTGTAGTAGTTCTTCTCCCCCTTGTCGTTGATCTGCGAGATAGACATTTTAAATAAATATATAAAAAAATTATTTTAAGATATTTTGGCCTGTTCACCACTTGATAGTAATATTGTTTTTCCTTTTCTCCTACTTCCGAATTGACATTACTAGGAGCGGCTCTCATCTTTGTTTAGCGAAATGGGAAACCCGCAAGTTCGCTGGTTCAATTTACCAACAATAAATCCACCAGGAGTTCGTAGAACATGATGATGTGATAATAACGCAAAATATGCAATCAAAAAGGGTTCTTCAAAATGAATTACTGTCTGACTAATTAATAATTAATTAATTAATTAATTAATTAAATTACCGTCATGGTGGCGTGTGTCTGGATGATGTGCGGTCCGTTCGGGCCCTTCATCGTCCGCTTCAGAATCACTCTCTGGAAAGAAAGGCGAATGTCTTAGTCTCATATCGATCGTCACTGTATCACCGCTTATCAAAAATTAAGCTACAAATGTCATTCCTGAAGCACAAAGTATGCAGTATGATTTTTTGTAACTCTCGTGCTAACATGAGCGAAATCTAGGTAATTCGTCCCACTGCTAAAGCACTAAGCTGTAGGTTTATTTGTTGGGGTTTATTTCAATAGATCAAAACGAAACATCTCAGCAGGAAATGGACTGGAGAGTTAAAAGTTTTGTGGATCACCGGTTCTCCAGGTGCCTTTTTCTAATTCCCAAGAGCATTTGCTTATTTTTTAAAAATCAATTAACCTAACAACTCGCACCCTTTTGATTATCTGTCCGGGCGGGGCCGGCTGCACGGGCGTGCTTCCAGCCGCGGGCGTCGCCGTTGCTGCAGCTGCCGCAGCGTCGGGTTGCGCTCCGCCTGAACAGTCATTCCTAAAGTTATTGAAAGCAGATTTGGGAAGAGCCCCCTGGTCCAGATTGAGGACAACTAGGTTACTAGCGAAACGTCGATGAGAGTTCTTACCGCTCCCTTGTAAGGCATTGTTTATAATTTTTTATCGCCTACAGCCCTGCTATCCTCTACATGATTCACTGTCGTTTCGGTTCCTATCTCTCTCCATTCTGCACACTCTCTTGTATATCTGGTCGATACAAGAGTGTGCAGAATGGAGAGAGCGAAAACACCTTTCAACTTGATATTTTGGAAATTAATAAAACATTATTAATTAAAAAATTAAAATATCTTCCATTCTATACCGCCGCCGTGCCCATCATTCGCTCCAGGTATTATTATGACTTCGCTAAGCTACACTACTCACCATCCGCCAGTTCCTCTTGTTCCTCTCTCCTACTCGCATCTTCTGACATTCTGAGAGATCAAATATTATACTAAAAACTACAATGCACAAATATACGATCACGGTTCACCAACCGATTCTTGAGACTTCATATGATATGTCATTCTCTGATAAACCTTTTATTCGCTACCAATAATTATGATCGGAATCGGGTAACGATACATGTATGGCAGATTGAAAGGTTTACAGTAGGAGTAACACCTACGAATCGATAACAGCATAATCTACAGTAATCTACAGCAATCTACATGTGAAACTCAACAGCGAGAATCGGAAAGAGGAAACAACTAATCGATAACACAACTATCGTAACTGGGAGGCTACCGTAACCCGTAAGCTACAGTACTCGTGGTTACAGTAATCTCCTTTTTTCACTTTCTGACTCCGTAGTCGATGTGGACACGCAGGTTCATACGGTTGATCAGCACCTGGAATTAGTCAGTTATCGATCAGGTTACAGTATCCCCCAGCAAATGATCTACAATTTCTAATATTATCCTTCATAATCACACACAACTATGGTCATATGCCGTAATCCCAAGCATACCGTACTCACGAGACAACACCTACAGTAGCTACCGTATCCCTACCATACTACTGTACTCCCACCGTATCCCCTACCGTACCTCCAGCACGACACTGGGCATGGATGAGAAGTAGACGCGTGTGTAGGGTGCCATCTCGTGTGGGATCGAGAGACGAGAGGTATCGATGAGAGGAGAGACGGGAAGAGTGATGATCACCTGATCGATGGGGGATGGTTACTGTATGCGGAAAGGAAGGGGTACGGTAGATAGAGGGGTACTGTAGCGCTTCATCAATGCAGGCTGACTGTGAAAATTGTTTGCGAATTCCATCCCTTGCAAAAATCCCAGAGATAAGAACCCGCCGAAACACAACCTCGTGGTCACTGGTCTCAAAATGCTCCTATCAAATATTGTACCCAATTTTTTCCCTGGATAACGAATTGATTCTTTAAGCGGATCAACGCAGAAAAAATCAAACACAACTAAAATTCAGTCAGATCAGCACCCACTGAAACCTACAACTCACTGGCTTTGAAAAATTCAATTCCCTCCAAAAACGAACCTCCCACAGCGGCGAATCGACGGGGAATTGTTGCAGCAGCTGTAGACAGCGCGATTGGAATGCCTGCAGCGCGAGTGATTATCGATTAGTGGGCGGAGTCAGGTCCAATCAATCAATAAATCAATCGATAATCGGCCGAACCCTCGCCGCCTCAACGATGCCCACGTGCATGATCTTCGACAGCGGGAGGCGGAAGCTTCTGGAATCAGCTACAGTAATCCGCGATCGATGAATGGCGCTCTCTCCATTCTGCACACTCGTTCGCAAAGTTACAAGCGACGAAAGAGTGTGCAGAATAGAGAACACTACTGTTCGATCTGATAAAATAGAGGCTACCGTAACCAAAAATGGATCGATCAATAGGCGTTACCGTATCCCTACCATACCTTCTGACGAGCTTGTCGTGCACCACGATTTGCAGCAGGGCCTCGTCATCGAATGAGGGATAGATCTGGAGGAAAATTGACTTTAAAAAAATCATAAAATTACCTAAATTGCAAAAATCGATTCCTCGTCAACTACCGTACCCTACAGTAATCTACCGTCCACTCACATAAGTGCATCCAATGACAAAATCGGTGGGCTACGGTAGATGAACAAAGGACCCTCTGTCGATATACCAAATCCCCCACCTACCTACAGTATCCCTCCCATCTACCGTGCCCCTTCCACTCACATAAGTGCATCCAATGGCAGCCTCGATGGCGAATTCAGTTGTGTCCGATCCGAGAATGAGGGCGGGTGTGAGGGAGGCGGTAGAGGCACAAGAAGAGTGGTTGAACACGTAGATGCATTGGGTGGGACAAACCTGTAATTAAATAATTACTATTTTTAATAAGATTAAAAAAAAAAAAGATTCTCAAAAAGGGGGAAAATGTGCACCCGCTAGTACTGTGTTTCAATGTTTGCACTAATTGTCAAGTGAGCACCGGTTAGTGATACTATGTACTTGGATGTTTCAAAAACAATTAAAATCGCAATTGTCCGATCTCACCGTATCACTCTCTCCATTCTGCACACTGCCTTGTCCACCTGACCAGAGAAGGAGTGTGCAGAATGGAGACACCACTATTGATCGACACCACCGTATCCCTTCTACCGTACCTTGGTCACGAGCCTATGCTCTCCTGGCTGACGGTGGAGACGCGATCGACCACCAGATCTCTGAAGATATAAATTGTATTTTAGTTGTTTGGAAAAGAAAAGCAAAGTACCACTGACTTCTTCAATGATAACTCGCTTTTACAAGCCAATACCAACATTAAATCACCGGGAACACAAAACAACTTTTAATCTAAACTAATTATTTCCGCTCAATATAAAATCGAATTGATTGAGGTCATTAATTTTTGCTAGTGAGGATAATCCGTCTTTACAGTGCCAGTACGGTATCTGGCCCGGATTACTGTATTCCAATGAATAACTGCCCTCTACCGTACCTCACAGCCCTGTAGTCGGCGAGAAGGAGGCGCGAGCGAATCGTCCATTGGCACGCCGCGAATGTGCAGGGAGTGGCAGACGCACAGACGTCTGAGGAAAGGAGGAAATGGATAATTAAGAGCTATTGTAGTCCACATCAGTTACGGTAATCGGAATAAGAATTAAATTGCATCTATAGTCCTTCTAAACCATCCAACAATTTACACAGACTTCTGAAGGGAGGAAATCGATAATTGAAGGATACGGTATCAGCTACGGGAACCGTACCCTGGCCACCCACCTACCATACTCCTCAGATCTACCGTAACCCTCCCCTCCCTACCGTATACCTCATCATGAACTTGAGTCTGTCCATCGTGAGCACGATCTGTCCGTATCGCTTGCTTAGTCTCCTCAGCAGGATGTGCTGCTCCTTCTGCTGTTGATCAGGAAGTGAGGGATGGTCATCAGAGTGGGACGAGGAGGAGGAGGAGGGGACGAGCAGGCTGAAAGATATTTAGTTATTTAATTAATAATATTCAACTATTTGTACTATTCATCTGAGTGAGACAAACGGAAGGCGAAACACTCAAGACATATTCCCCTACAGCAACCTTAATCCTCCTTGATGTTGATAGAACTTCACATCACAAAGGACCTATCATCAGCTAATAGCAACAAAGTTATGACTTCACCAATCAGTGCAACCGCTACTCTGCTATTCTCCCTTTGCGCTGACAATAATGGTAATTATGAGTCTGGTGATAATGCCGGCTATTCCCGCACCCTTCGGAAACATCAACATCCAGTGTAACCCCATTAGGTCCTATTTTTATTCAATATTAGTTCGATCAAATTATTCCCGATGTATCAACGAACCATCAATATATGTAGAAATAAACGCCCAATGCAACCCAACCCCACTAGCTCCCTACCTCACTCATTTGCCAATAATGGTTTAATTTTTTTTAAATTTACTAGTATCAATGATTGGTCATCCGCGCCCAATCGGAAATCTCATCAGACAATGAAACACCGAGTCCACTAGTTCTATTCATTTGATCAAAGCGAAGTAGTACACAACTAATCAAAATATCTCGTCGAATCTTAGACACCATCAATTAGTGCTACGTAGTTGAGATGAGAAAGATACTTTTTCGAATAATGTTAGAACCTTCACTAGTAATCACTCCAAACATTCGCAAACAGCTCCGAAACGGAGACATGACAACCCGCAGCAACCTCAATCCGTCCAGATGTTTACAATATTTTCATCCACTTGCATCGAATCGAAGACATTACAAATAAGTGCAACCCCAAACCCCCTTGTTCCATTCTAACGATGGAAAATCAGAACCCGGCTCCCTATATCTCTCTGCTCTATTGTTCTCTGACCGCCGAGGAAGCACTCAGATTGAGGAGAGCCGATTCTATTCCACCTACTTGTTGCTTGAGGCCGACAGCGACATGAGGCGCTGCTGTCGCAGGCGCACCTGCTGCTGCATCTCGAGGCGGCTCTCTCTCTCTCTCTCTATTCGCTGGCCAGAATGATGGGAGTGTGCAGAATGGAGAGAGCTACTGCTCGATCAGGAAATACTACCGTAATCAGGTCGAATTACGGTAGCTCCCGGTTTGACCCCTCACTAACCTCTCCTCTTCCTGCTGCTGTTCCTCCTGTCCCAGTGTGTTCAGTTCGACCGCCGAGACGGACGCCAGAGGGAAAGTCCCGATCTCGACGCCTCCCACCACCTGATAATTAATTATTTAAATTAAATCAATAAAATTAATAAAATTAATAATATTTAACAGTCTATGAAGCGGGCCACTAGTTGTTCCTAATGTTTGTTTCTACCACGAGCAACTATAGCAACCAAATTTTGTGTCAGCAGGATTTACATCAACTTCCTGAAGCACAAACTTTGCGTCTTTCAAACTCAACATTGTAAATTCACGGTTACACCGGATCGTCATCCGATCGATAATTGATAGTATCCCACCTGTCTTCTCGCCAGATCCGAGTGCTCCACGAGCGAGTGCATGTGGCGCGATGTTTGCAAGGTTACGGTAGCAACAGATCAAGACACACTCAAATCAATCGATAACTGAAGGAATACCGTACCGCTCTGAAGTGCATCTGCGAGTTGAAGTCGCACTGGCCGATGATCTTCATCAGGATCTCGGGTGGGAGCTCGTCGAACCTGCAAAAGGAGTTGCCCCATTCTGGAATCGAACCAGCGGCATTCTGCTTACAAGGTAGATGTTCTGCCCCTAAGCCAATGAGGAGCATGGGAGCTGTACCAGGGAGCGCAAACAAGGGGCCGAGAAAGAGGGAAGAGATAGTGCACAATCGGGTTATGAATCGAACAGATTTAATGGCTAGAAGATATAGAACCCACCAAAGTTGGTGACCAAACCCTGATTCAAGCGCAGATAGGAAGAACGAGTCTCTCAATATCACAATATCAGCGCTATCTCTCTCACTGATCAACTCCACTTTTTTCGTGCTTCCGGATATGGCGATCGAAGAAAACACAAGTCATTCAGAATCAGAGAAAAGAAGAGGTTACTGGTGTTAGGGACGTTCTTTCGGGTGTGAGTTCTATGCATTCAACATGCTGTTTTCTCGTTTGTCAGACAGGTAGCAAGTGTGCCAAATGGAGTGCGATGGTGGCCGAAATGCCATTGCTATTTGGTGCAACTACCGTACTCGGTGTCGTAGATGATCTCGGCGGGGTGCTCCTCGAAGGCCGCCGTCTCCTCGTGGTGCTGCGCGTGCACCTGGTCGGCCGACGTATAGCACGCGCACACCGCAGCGCTCGCGCACGTGAAGAAGCGAATCGCCTGAAACAGGAAAGTTCTATAATTCAGTCACTTGATGTCTTCCACTACTGACTATTGCGAGTTGATTGAACTGATGAGCATTATCATAACGGTTGAGACGCTTCTTGGACAGGTTTATCGATCTCTAAAGCGGGCAGGAAAGAGAAATCTGATCAGATCGCCTCAACCTGTCTCGACTCACCATCAGACTGTGAATACGAAATGATACATCGGACGCGAATCAATGCATAGTCTTCCCCGGGTTCACAAACACGAGAATCAATGTCGCCATCAATGCCGTTTTGGCTCTCTCCATTCTGCACACCACCTCAACGGTCAGAGCGCCGAGATTCAGTGTGCAGAATGGAGAGAGCTGAGCGCCGAAACGGCATCACCACCAACCTTCTTCACCTGTGATCCGACGTTGAACGAGACTATGGGCTTCTTGGTGGGGCTGAACGACGACGGCTTCTGCGGCGACTACTGCGGCTTTGCGGCGACTGCTGCGGCTTTGCGGCGACTGCTGCGGCTTCGCGGCGCCGTCCGGCAGTAGCACAGGCATCTGGAACGGTGGAAACGATAAAATATTTTCAAAGAATTCAAGGTTAAGTCGCAAAAAAATGGCAAAATAACAACGTCAATAAGCACAAATGCCGAGTGGTAGGTGATTGGCTAGAATATGGCAGGCATCTGCGGAACGAGATAAGGAGCGAAAATAAACAAATAATTACAATCGCATCAGCGTCGGTTATAGTACACGCATCTGCAAACGAAATAGAAGGAATAATTACTCAGATAGGACACAAGCGCGAGCATTTGGGAACGGGTAATGGCGCAAAAGACGCCAGTAGAGATGCCAGACGAGGTAACTGCGAGCAAAAGTGAGGCGTCATGCAAAAAGTCGGCCGACGATTCGAATAAAGTAATATTGTAGCAAGTAACATTAGAAGAGGGGAAAAGGTTGGACTTCACTCTTACAGTAGCCAGAACGCAAATTCGCGATTATGAACTGCCGGCCGAAATGCCGGCCCTACGGTTTTTCAAGGATATTTTAATAAAAATTTGATTCAATTAAAATTTTATTGAATTTTATGATCATCAAATATTGTCCTGATATTTATAGAGCGGTCTCAACCTGACTCTCCTCTCCTCCTCTTAGCTCAAGACCTCGAAGCCCCTCACCGGCAAGTCGCACAGTCTCAAGGGATGCAAGAGTGCCTACTTCGGAATGAACAGGTCAGTTATCGATTGGGTGGAAGGTTTACGGTAGCCTCTCTCTCTCTCTCTGGCGATTCGGCACACTGACGTCGATAGGACAGACCGTGCAGTGTGCAGAATAGAGCAATAACTATACATTTATTGATTGATCGAAGATTACGGTAACCATCCTCTCCGACTACGGTAGACCGGCGTCGCTGTCGCATCCGTTCAAGAATGATGCGCGTCTGATGCCGCCCGGAGCGTCGCCGGCAGGTATATTGATTTATTGATTCATAGGTGTCCAAAGCTGATAAAAGGCGGTTTCTGCACACAGCCCCAAATTTGGGGCTGTGTGCAAGTGAGTGGCGTAGACAGGTATTGATTTATCGATTGATAGAGCGTGGCTCATACCGTACTTTAGCAGTTTCGTCTTGCGGAAGAATCTCTGCTCTGAACCTGGTAGTTTTGCGATTCGTGATTATTTGATCATGTTAAACTGTATATTGAAATATTACGGTTGAAGTTTGGAACGGTTTGATATACAAAATAGTTCTATATGAGGCCGGTCGCCTTATATTCAATCAGATGTTGGTACAGTGATTTTTCGAAGCTTGTGAGAAGAGATTCTCGAGGGTGTTAATCATCATGGTCGACTTCATTTTGCACCAAATCGTTCGGTGCGCCCAGGCTGCATCCAGGCTGCAAATAACGATTTCTCAGTATCTCACAGTGAACCGAATGTCTTGCAAATTTCACAGCACATTGAATCGACCATGGGGAATCTAACCATGGTATGCAAATGATATGTACTCTGCAATTACATTTCTTGTCCGACACTTTTTGAATGTAAGGTGAAAGTGGAAGCTGATTCTAGAATGGTTTGATGCGCCTCTTCGAGAGGATCAATTTTCTTATAAATAGTGTATGGTTTGAAATCAACGTTTTTTGCTATCACTATTTTTGTTACCATCATATTTCCACCGCGCAATTCGCGCGTTGGATGAGGAATAGAATGTGCTTCATTCACGTTTAGCGCTCGGTGATCAATGTGGAATGAAAATAATGGTAACAAAAATTGTGATAGGAAAAAAACGTAGATTTCAAACCACACACTTTTTATACGAAAATTGATTCTCTAGATGAGGCGCATCTGACCATTCTAGAATCAGCTTCCACTAACAACCTCACATTCGAAAAGTGTCGGACAAGAAATGTAATTTCAGAGTACATATCATTTGCATACCATGGTTAGACTCCCCATGGTCGATTCAATGTGCTATGAAATTTGCAAGACATTCGGTTCACTGGAACGTGAGATACTTAGAAATCGTTATTTGCAGCCTGGATGCCTGGCCGCACCGAACGATTTGGTGCAAAATGAAGTCGACCATGATGATTAACACCCTCGAGAATCTCTTCTCATAAGTTTTAAAAAATCACTGTACCAACCTCTGAACATGATTTACTGAAAATAAGGCAACCGGCCTCATATGAATGAAGTGGTTCCTGAGGCGTTATCGGATCCAGCTCGCTCTCTACACTGCACACTACCGTAATTCACTGGCGAGAGAGTGTGCGGAATGGAGAGAGCGCTGTTCGATCCGGCCCTTCTACAGTAAGCCAATTGCAGCCTCAGCCTGCTGTAGAGAGGCATGCTCCTCACGCCCAATGGGTTATGGTGGGGTCAGATTACGGTAGCTATGGTACAAACAGATTACGGTATCTGGAATATCGATTTTGAATCTTTCGCTATGTTTGTCACTGACAACCCATATTTTAGAAAGCATTTGGTAACATTCCTTCCGGTTACTGTAGCTAGGGGTGCGGTAGGATTCGGTTTATCCTGACTATTGTAGCCCGTGGGAACAGTATCAGTGCAGGGCTCGTGTCTGACGTCATCTCTGAGCGTCAAGTTGGGAGCGGGTGAGAAGGAGGAGGGCGATGTAGGACGAGAGGAGGGCGGGAAGGACGACAGGGTCGAACATTGGTTAGCCCAGTCGCAAGTTCTACCATACACGTCCTAATATCTAGAATTGTATATTCTTCAATCGAATAGGCGGTTTTCAGTTTTCAGTTCAGTTTTAACACATTTGTCAAGAGGTCAATTGATGCTTCGCCCTTCTGAGAGGGTTAGGGAAGATCAGATGAGGGATCTGATGTGCATGGCGTTCCCCGTGACTTTGCTTGCTTCGTTGTGAAAGAGAGCTCCGATCGTCTTCAGGAATATATTGCTCCATCGTGTCTGTGGACGGCCTCTTTCTCATCATTCGATACAGAATTAGCATGTTTTCTCTTCTTGTTGAGGACAATTAAGAGTCTAAATGGGTTTCCAAATCGTCTTTGTTATCTCGATCTACTGTCACTCTTTTTTACAGTCTCTATTTTCACACTTCACTTGATTCAAACGACCCTTGTATGGTTATTAGACAGAGTTAGCCCCCTTCTTAAGTTCTACGAGATCCATTCAGAATTTTGCAATAGGATATGGGTGCTTAAGCAGAATTGGCATGTTGTCTCTTCTTGTGAGGACGAGTACGAGTCGAAATTAGTTGTCTAATTGGTTGTCACGAAATTTCTTGCTCTATCACTTTGTTCCCCATGGGCTGATCATGCAGATGCAGACGCCCCCCCCCCCCCCCCCACTTACTTTGATGTTCTAGGTGGTCAGAATGCTTCAAAATTCATTTCTTCGGATGTCAGAATTAGCCCCCTTCTTAAGTTCTACCAGACACGCCCAATCAGGTTGATCCATTCAGATCTTTGCAATAGGATAGGGGTGCTTAAGCAGAATTGGCATGTTTTCTCAGACATATCATTCGAATCCTTGTGACCAGCTGTATTAGGCTATTCAACAATATCAGTGGGTTTTGTGGCAGATTTCAAGATAAAGCTCGAATTCTTCTAGAAGGGTTCTAAGGAAAGTCATCAACAAACGGGCTGTGCAGGTCGCAAGAGCAGCGAAAAATAGCCATAGCTCACGAAGAAATGTTTTTTTCGTGGATCAACTTGAAGGGTAGAAAAGTAGGGGTGAAGTTGGTAGGCTGCTCCCAACAGGTACTGCCGTGACGTCAAGAATGATCTCAGACACTATTCCTCTCACAGGGGTCTTAGACGGGTCTGGTAGAGTATGAAACCTCAACTTCGAAAAATTACACGATGACAGATTCAGGTCGAGAATTAGATGTGAGGCGTGCTACATACACGCTATTATTCTATTGTAATCCTCTATTATGAAATTAAAGACCAGAGATCTGAGATAAATAATGAATAAATCTCCGACTAGCCTGGTTAGTATGAAGTCGGAGGGTAAATAATAATAAAATTTAATAACAATGCGTTTCTTTACATATCTGGTCTGCCCTCTCTATCACTCGGCTCATGTATGGCTGATTTCTCGTGGGCCAGTGGAGGACCGCAGCCTGTGGGAGCAGAGACGACTAATAGAACAGCAGAGAAGAGTGAGGGAGGGTGATGTTTGGAGGAGAGGAAGAGCGAATGGAGACTTGATCTTTGATCTTTGAGGATAGGAAGGAGGATTTAAAAAAAATATTCTATGGATTTTTGTTTGGGGAAATATTTTTTAAGGAACAGAAGCTTCAATGATTGTTGATTAAGACAGGCTTTATATTTTACCCCAATAGAGAAATTCAGAATGTGCAGGAAGGGATTTTCTTTGTTGGGCGTGGTTCTTCAGATGTTTGCCTATTTCCATTGATTTCAAATCTCCTAATTTTTCTCATTTCTCCTTTAATCATCCCTCTGTATTCAGCCGCCTCCCTCTTCTCCTCTCCTCCGACCACCCTACTAGCGGCACGACCCGGGAATGACACTGCCCACGGACACCCAATTGGTGAGTAGAAGGGGAAGAGCGAGAAAGGAGGGGATTGCGTAGGGGTGATGCATTATGAATGGTGAATGCCTTTGCTTTAACTGGAACACCAATAAAGTGACTATGTGAAAATTCAATGTAACTTGCTGGTTTTGAGTTTCCAAAGATGATCGTGTCTTTTGGTATATTGCTTGATTAATCACTTGATATAAATCACAACGAACCTTGTGGTTGAAAATTTGGGAATCTGATGTGCATGGCGTTCCCCGTGACTTTGCTTGCTTCGTTGTGAAAGAGAGCTCCGATCGTCTTCAGGAATATATTGCTCCATCGTGTCTGTGGACGGCCTCTTTCTCATCATTCGATACAGAATTAGCATGTTTTCTCTTCTTGTTGAGGACAATTAAGAGTCTAAATGGGTTTCCAAATCGTCTTTGTTATCTCGATCTACTGTCACTCTTTTTTACAGTCTCTATTTTCACACTTCACTTGATTCAAACGACCCTTGTATGGTTATTAGACAGAGTTAGCCCCCTTCTTAAGTTCTACGAGATCCATTCAGAATTTTGCAATAGGATATGGGTGCTTAAGCAGAATTGGCATGTTGTCTCTTCTTGTGAGGACGAGTACGAGTCGAAATTAGTTGTCTAATTGGTTGTCACGAAATTTCTTGCTCTATCACTTTGTTCCCCATGGGCTGATCATGCAGATGCAGACGCCCCCCCCCCCCACTTACTTTGATGTTCTAGGTGGTCAGAATGCTTCAAAATTCATTTCTTCGGATGTCAGAATTAGCCCCCTTCTTAAGTTCTACCAGACACGCCCAATCAGGTTGATCCATTCAGATCTTTGCAATAGGATAGGGGTGCTTAAGCAGAATTGGCATGTTTTCTCAGACATATCATTCGAATCCTTGTGACCAGCTGTATTAGGCTATTCAACAATATCAGTGGGTTTTGTGGCAGATTTCAAGATAAAGCTCGAATTCTTCTAGAAGGGTTCTAAGGAAAGTCATCAACAAACGGGCTGTGCAGGTCGCAAGAGCAGCGAAAAATAGCCATAGCTCACGAAGAAATGTTTTTTTCGTGGATCAACTTGAAGGGTAGAAAAGTAGGGGTGAAGTTGGTAGGCTGCTCCCAACAGGTACTGCCGTGACGTCAAGAATGATCTCAGACACTATTCCTCTCACAGGGGTCTTAGACGGGTCTGGTAGAGTATGAAACCTCAACTTCGAAAAATTACACGATGACAGATTCAGGTCGAGAATTAGATGTGAGGCGTGCTACATACACGCTATTATTCTATTGTAATCCTCTATTATGAAATTAAAGACCAGAGATCTGAGATAAATAATGAATAAATCTCCGACTAGCCTGGTTAGTATGAAGTCGGAGGGTAAATAATAATAAAATTTAATAACAATGCGTTTCTTTACATATCTGGTCTGCCCTCTCTATCACTCGGCTCATGTATGGCTGATTTCTCGTGGGCCAGTGGAGGACCGCAGCCTGTGGGAGCAGAGACGACTAATAGAACAGCAGAGAAGAGTGAGGGAGGGTGATGTTTGGAGGAGAGGAAGAGCGAATGGAGACTTGATCTTTGATCTTTGAGGATAGGAAGGAGGATTTAAAAAAAATATTCTATGGATTTTTGTTTGGGGAAATATTTTTTAAGGAACAGAAGCTTCAATGATTGTTGATTAAGACAGGCTTTATATTTTACCCCAATAGAGAAATTCAGAATGTGCAGGAAGGGATTTTCTTTGTTGGGCGTGGTTCTTCAGATGTTTGCCTATTTCCATTGATTTCAAATCTCCTAATTTTTCTCATTTCTCCTTTAATCATCCCTCTGTATTCAGCCGCCTCCCTCTTCTCCTCTCCTCCGACCACCCTACTAGCGGCACGACCCGGGAATGACACTGCCCACGGACACCCAATTGGTGAGTAGAAGGGGAAGAGCGAGAAAGGAGGGGATTGCGTAGGGGTGATGCATTATGAATGGTGAATGCCTTTGCTTTAACTGGAACACCAATAAAGTGACTATGTGAAAATTCAATGTAACTTGCTGGTTTTGAGTTTCCAAAGATGATCGTGTCTTTTGGTATATTGCTTGATTAATCACTTGATATAAATCACAACGAACCTTGTGGTTGAAAATTTGGGAATCGAGGGCATTCGGTTCACATGCGCATCTCATGTTCCACGGAACCGATAACTGCTGTGTCGTTGTTGTTCGATGCATTCATTATAAAAAAATCAAACTCGCAATTGTAGCGTTGTTTTTTGTTTCATGAAATTTATGTCTGAAATTGACGGAGTGGGTACGATCGATAACTTTTTTTTCTTCATTTCGCACACTCTCTTGTGTCGAGAAAGTGGGCTGATTGGGGAGAGAGAGGGAGCTCATCAATGGCTATTCTCTCCAGGTGCTTTCACTGTTTGGCTCTTACCTCATCTTGTGGTGCGATTGAAATCCAAAGTGTGCTTGAGCCCCAAGTAGAGATGCGCGAATAATTCGCTCGCAGAAATCTTTTTAAGGAATGTCTCACCAGAATCAGTCTACTAATTTGGTCCAACCATTGAAATGCGAGTGAAACTCAAAAATTACTTGAGTCTGAATTGTTTGCTCTCTCAATCACAACTCAGGCATCTCTCAACCCGCCCTCACACTAATTCTTGTCGGTCGCTGCGACGATTACGGTAAAGAGAGATTACGGTTAGCGGACATATGGGTTACAGTAGGCAAAGAAGTTCATTAGGATTCTAATGAATGAAACGGTAAGGAGAGTGAAGTGGCTTTTCGTTCCGATCATTTTCCTAGCACTGTTGATTCTAGTAGCCTATCAGGTGATGATGATGAAGTGCAGCGTGAAAGTGACAGGATTATATATTTTTATTGGAAATCCTAACGAGGGAAATATAGTTAAATTTTTAAAATATCCTCGCAATAACCTGTGTGGACGGTCCCCCAGCAAATTCATTTGTATGGGGTCGGCTGATTTGAGTCCCCGTGTTGTCGCAGCTGTAGGTATGAGGTTTCACGAGAGGTATACATTTGATCGAGAGTAAATCTGGATTTTGGGCCACGGACGGGTCAGTCAGCGTAAAAGGACGAATGACGAAAAGATGCTCAAACGACAAACCGTCGAGGAATCCAAATCACACGCAAGACAACAAATCCACTAAACATAGTGAAAATTCCAATTTTATTTTTATTTTTGTCGATATTCTCATTCATTTTATTTCGTGCACTACCCGTACCCCACTATTCTGAGAGTTTCTAGAATCCCTTACACATAGCAGAAAAGAGTGAAGCGCTACGTGGCGAGTCCACTGATTGTATCTCAATAAACTGTTTTCGATAACTCAAGTTTTCTCAGCCTTCCAGCTAGTTATTTTAAATTATTTTTGCAAATCTAAGTTGATAGCATGGAATGGGGTGGGCTAAACCCTATATGAAGCCGTTTGCGTAATTTTCGAGCAAATCCGACTAGGTCTGGCACAGCTCAAAAAGGTCAATTCCCTGAAACTGTGTGTTTCGGGGTTATCGAGGGTGCTTAAGACGATGGACATATCCAATTGCACCTAGACTCTTCGTTGGCTCCAGACGGCGTCACGTCGAAATCACGTTTTCACGTCCCAGTCGGCACCCGAGGGGACTAATTTTATGCAAAAATTGTTTCTGGGGTAGAATTGCATGGCGAACACGCCTGTCTAGTTAATTTTTCATGATTTTCAAAAATAATTTTCAAAAATCAAAATTTTCGCAGAGTCATTTCTGCGCTGTTTGACCTACAGAGATCGATCGGACATGTCGAGAGGATTCCAATCTTATATTTTGAGCCAAATCTATCATAGGAAACAAATTTGCGCTAACATAAAGTGATCGGAATCGGCCAGGAAACGAGAATATCTCCCCTTCCCTCACCTTTCTCCCATGCGCGCTCTCTCGATTCCCCACACTCTCTCGCCCATCTGACTTGGGAAAAGGGCCGGGGAGGGGGAGGGAAGGGGAGAGACTCTCGTTTCCTGGTCGATTTCCATCACTTTATGTTAGCGCAAATTTGTTTCCTATGATAGATTTGGCTCAAAATATAAGATTGAAATCCTCTCGACACGCCCGATCGATTTATGTAGGTCACACAGCGCAGAAATGACTGCGAAAATTTTGATTTTTAAAAATTATTTTTGAAAATCCTGAAAAATGAACTAGACAGGCGTGTTCGCCATGAAATTCTACCCCAGAAACAATTTTCGCCTAAAATTAGTCCTCTCGGGTGCCGACTGGGACGTAAAAAGAGTCTAGGTGCAAAATGGATATGTCCATCGTCTTCAGCACCCTCGATAACCCCGAAACACACAGTTTGAGGGAATTGACCTTTTTGAGCTGTGCCAGGACTTGCTCGAAAATTACACAAACGGCCTCATATCGCGTGCAAACTCGTAAATTTTCTCGCTATTTTGAAAACAGAACTGCAATATAATCAGTCCATGATTACGCGACGCGAGGGTTTCGCGCGTCACAGCCGTAAATTACACATTCGCCGGTGATCCCTCCGTGGGGCACGACGAACGTAAATTGTGAGATATTATAATATTATCGAATAGAAACAAAAATGTTGCTGTGCAGATATATGATATCTGTGAAGTTCATGTGCTGGTTGGTGGTCGGGGTCGTGAAACATTTTTGTTCTCAGTAAGTGATGTAAATTCATTCTATCTCTATTCCATTGTGCGCATGTAAAGACGAGCTACGCCTGGTCACATGTCTGTAATTGTTGGCGAGCGCCATAATTTTAAATTGAATTTCGAGGTTGCAGGTTTGAGTGAGGATGGATCATGTGTGGGATTTAGAGAACTTGTTTCCGATATTTACTCCCTTTCATTAATAGGTGACATGCTTGTACAAATTTAAAATTGCATGTTTGGATCGGCATCAGGTTTGCAACAAGTATCATAAATTGCATTGAACGCGAATTTGGGTGATGGACGCGATAATTGCAGTTCATAGCTCAATTCAATTCAATTATTTTCCAGGTGAATGCGCTTGCTGTTGCTGTTCCCTGTGTATGTGTAGGGAGGGAAACGTGTGTTCCAAGACGAATTTTCTTACATAAGTACTTTTCGAAGCTTTCGCGAGTATCGAGAACTGATTTTTAAATGTATTGTCTTTGAAAATTAATTCCAACTTTAATTGCAGTCAATAAGCAATTTATTTTGTGAATAGAGGTGCTGCATAGATCCGTTTACTCTATAGTACACATACTTTAATCAGATATGCCAAAGAAACGCTTAAATCTTCCCGTGAAGGGTGCACTATTTTGAGCATTTTTTGACCTACAACTTCCATTAATGCTCGCTCCACCGAATAGACTTTTCATGGAACATTCATTAGGTCATAGGCAGATGTACGATCACAAACACATGCCTCAATTGTCAGTCGGGACTATAGTTTTTTCCAGCTTTAAAGCTCAAAAATTACGTATTTTCGGTGTTTTCTGCAGTTTCTTCACTATAGCGTCGTTGTTTCTTGGCTCCACCGAATAGGCATTTCACAGCCTGTTCTATGGGTGCTGGTGACTCTTTTGGTAGTGAAATTGATTGGCTACTATCAGTCGGAAGTATTGCTTAGCGGCTTCGAAGACAACACTTCATTGTTTTCGAATATCACTGAATTCTCGTTCGGGTATTATCGTTTGCTCACAAATTTGCTTGTACTCTACTCGCATTCATTAGTTCTCAAATTGACATACCTGAAAATACACAAAAATAATGTTTAAATATGTTTAAAACAGAATTAGCTGTTTCTAGTAATAAATTCGCGCTAACTCGACACAATCGATTACGGTAGATGGACAGTCAATCAAAGAGTTTGTTAAATCGCTATATTTTGTTATATTATCGATTTTATGGCTATTCTTGGCTGTTGTTAGATTCAGCACACTCGATTCGATAAGCGAAGTATGAGAAATAAATTTTAGGGTTTGTTTATTAATACCCCATTGCCCTTCCTGTGTATGTGGCATTGTGAGCTTTTGGGAACTGCAAAATCGGGTGTACTGTGTACAATCTTCCCTGGTTATTGTAGCTTTGGGCAGTCTCCAAATCAAAATTGAGATTCGTACACTTCGCGCACACAATAGAAAATCTAATTTTTAGTTGTAATTCGTCGACCTCTTACACGCAATGCAAAACATTTGCGGAATCGAAAATCGTTGCCCAGCTCTGCGTGTGACGTCACCATGGTCTCTGCGTTTACCTCGCCATTCCTCATACTCTCGGTCCAGTCAGAGTGGCGAGAGAGCATGCAAAATAAAGAGGGTCGTTCCTCGACAGAAATATGGAAAAGATTGCGTTATTCGCCCTGGTGAACGAGTGTTTTGACGTTGCGATGTTATCGCGAGAGCGGAAGAATTCGAAAAGATCGTATTTCGCGTTTCTCAAGGGAATCAGAGTTTGAAGGGGGATCTGCCCCATGTTGAATTATGCGCTGCGATTGCTCGATGAGTCACCTCAAGATGTGGGCCGTCTCATATGCGGACTGAAACACAACTCACCCGGGAGAGAGTGTGCAGAATGAGGAAGGTGCTTGACATGATGGGGATGAGAAGTTTGAGAACATTCGGGGAGGAAAGGAGAATCGAGAGGGGGGAATAGGGTTTTTTTGTTTGTAGAGGCTTTTTTTTTCGCAGCAAGGCTCACTCCCAATACCTTCTTCCGTCTAGTTCCAACTTTGTATTACTGTTGAAACACGACCGGGGCTGAAAAATAAGCTATCCTAGCGGAAGGCACAACCAAAAGCGAAAAAAATCACGCTAAGTATGCGCAATTCTTGGAGTAGGCTATGATTCTACAAGTGATTGAGAATACAGAACAAATATTAAATAAAATTTAATAACTATTTA
Source organism: Pristionchus entomophagus (assembly GCA_036245825.1). Classification (NCBI taxonomy): domain Eukaryota; kingdom Metazoa; phylum Nematoda; class Chromadorea; order Rhabditida; family Neodiplogasteridae; genus Pristionchus; species Pristionchus entomophagus. The sequence goes on from BTSX01000003.1 coordinate 2,861,130, forward strand.
ATCCTCCAGCCGTTCCGCTCTGGATGACGCCCGCGTCCGCCCTGCACTTCCTCCACCTCGCCATCTGCATGTACGGATGGACGACGTAAGTTGATCTTTGGTCTCTGATGTCTGATCTTTGTGGAAAATCAGCCGTGTTGTTTAACTGCTTCATTGGGAAGTGTTGTTATTTTTGGGTCAATTTGGTCGCGCTGCCGCATTAAACGTAAGAGCTCTTCCAATGTGATATCAAAATGATGCGGCATGAATCTGGAAGAGCAAAATATTTATTTTCGAAATGGAACCTCGCTCGCATTGAACTTTAGAGCAACAGCAGTGTGATACCAGAAGCGTGGAACACCGACTCGGCGGGTTGAAAAATTCATTTTTATTTTGGATCTATGAAGTACTCTTAACCTCAGCATCTTGCGATAATGAGATCAGATGCGGTTGATCTGATTTTCCTTGTGAGCTACATGTGAATGTGAAACCAAATGTGAGAGCTTTTCCATTGTGATATGAAAATGATGCGGCATGAATCTGCAAGGGCAAAATATTTATGAAAACCAGATGACAGCGGTATCGAACTTTCGAGCAATATCATAGTGATACCAGGAGCGTGGAGCACGGACTCGGCTGGTTTCCGGAGTATTATGCATCGATGAGCTCTTCTGCTGCTCACCCTCACATGTTCATTTAAAACTTGCTATGATAGAATATGAGATCCTTCTGATTTTGTTCCTTGTTATATCCATATCGAGTGGCACAAATCTTTCCAGGGCATGATCTGTTGCTATCAAACGCTTTTTCGTTCATATCGGTGCTGAGGATATTTTAGTATAATATTTCAACAGTGGCGCACAGATTCAGCGGTCATATCTCTCCATTCTGCACATTCTATCGTCTCTATGACAGGCGACAGTGAAACAATTGTGTGGCGAAAGGACGCAGCGTGTTCACAATATTGAGTAGAGCGGAATTTGATTATTCGAGAAAATATTGCAGACAATAAGACAACTTAATGAGAAGAGTGCTGCAAGAATGCTGTTTCATGAGTGTTTTGAATTTGATTAAAATTGGTACCTGATGATAAGTCGATGATGCAGTATGCACTACTAACATTTGCGGCTTAATTATTTTTTCAAATTGGAGCGAAGCCTAACTTGAAATTATTTATTTGAATGATTTCGCTGCCGCTGGTGGTCTCGGGTTGCATCGTAGGATAAACTAGCGCGCGGTTATAGTCTTTTGATCGTTTTGAAAATTCGGTTCTTTGCTCCATTATGGATATTTTGTCGAGCATTTTTCAAATTTATATTTTACAAATTAAAATAATCCCAGAGTGGTAACGCGCTGGCGTTGAAAACCGAAAGTTGGGGTTTCGAGTCCCGACTAGCCAAACATCTTTGCCAAGCTTCGGGAAGTCTGAAAAATGATACCGTAACCCGAAATACCGTATCCAGTTGCACATCACTAATTTACTTTTTTCAAAATTAATTTTTTGTCATAATTTGTTTTTTCTTTACATGAGCAACTCAGCAAGCAAATTATTTATTCCACTTTACATCCACAAATAATGGCTCAGTGGCTAACGCGGGTGATGACACGTTTTGGAAGCTATTATTTTGAAAACGTTTGATAAAAAAAAGGTCATAACTTAGTTGCTTTTGGTCGGAGAGCTTCAGTTGTAATTTTAATGGAAAAAGCATACTCTGCTTTACAAATAATATAACAGGATCTACGAGTTCCGACGCTGCGGAAATTAGCTAGAATTTTCTCCGTCCGAGCTGATCCATGTTCAGGAATGTTTGGACGTTAAAAAATCAAACTACTTGCTCTTAGCACTTGTCCTATGATTTGTAGAGCAGAGTCTGCTCTTTCGAATAAGCATACGGATGAAGCTCACCGACCAAAACTAAAATTTAAAAATTTCGGTAAATTTCCGGACATAATGTCGAAGTGGAATAAATAATTTGCTTGCTGAGTTGCTGATGTAAAGAAAAAAACAAATTATGACAAAAAATTAATTTTGAAAAAAGTAAATTAGCGATGTGCAACTGGATACGGTATTTCGGGTTATGGTATCATTTGTCATACTCCCCGAAGCTAGGCAAAGATGTTTGGCCAGGTAGGGACTCGAACCCCCAATGTTTGTTTTTCAGTGCGAGCACGCTAACCACTCGGCCATGATTTTGATTTTTAAAATAAAAATTTAAAAAATGCTCGACAAGCCATACATATTGGAGCAAATAACCGAATTTAAAAAACGATATAAAAAAAAGTCAGTTCGTGATAACCGTGGTCAGGGTTACGGTAGATTACTGTAGGTTGCAGTAGGGTATCATAGGTGAAGTTTGGGACCGATTGGTGACATTTTGTAAAAAGCCATATACCCATGACCCCCCCTACATGGGTGCACACAGACCCAACATTGAGTGGGGTATGTTACAGTAGGGTACCGTAGGTGAAATTTGGGACCGATTGGAGACATTTTGAAAAAGTCAAAAACCCATGACCCCCCTACATATATGCAGATAGCCCCAATATTGGAGCTATGCGTATTATATATATTTTGGGGCTCGCCATCAGCCTTGGACAGGTATGATGCAAAGTGAGGAGAGATCTGTCTCCATTCGGCATTAGTTATGACTGGGGAAAGTCGCCGGGTCGAGTAGCTCTCTCCATTCTGCACATTAGTGAAGGGTTGGGCTGAGTTGGGGTAAAGCGGCCAGAAATTAAGATAATATCTGTGAAAAGTGCGGTTGTGAGAATGGAGTTTCACGAATGTTTTAAATTGGGGTGGCGGCAGAACTTGGAATCGGCGATTAGTCCTCCCCCAAGATATCATTCGAGTTTCTTGCAAAGCCTGGAGTTTCTTTGCTTCATAGAATACTCATGTCTTTTGAAATAATCCGGGATTTGTTTTGCCAGGCACATAAAGTGTTTTTAAAAAACATATAACTTAGAAGACATAGATGTATTCGCCTTTTTGTAGTTTCACGAGCGTTTAGACTGTATCCAGAAAGAGTCTAGACAACATCAGGCACTCGGCCGTTGAAATGTTACCGAACAGAGGAATAATTTGGAATGTGGCGCTTTGCAGAGTATGTGTGTACTATCTCTGAATTTAGTGGGGCAGTTGATGTAGACTCGGATCTTTTGTTCATCTGTGAAACACAATAAATATCAATCAATCAATCAATATTTATTCAAGCTTCAGGTGGGTCGCATGTTGAGTGATACAGTCTCTCCATAGATGTTTGTTTCTTCTGCATGTAGTATCCCGATTTATCCCTATTTTCTTTACTATCTCGTCTCTCCATCGAATTTATGGTCGTCCACGCGGTTTCGGCCAATCCCACGGTGTCCAATTCATGATTCCTTTGTACCATCTATCATCTTCTATTGTAGCTAATCTTCGGAACCTGTTTCCATATTAAATATCTAATTACAAAATATTATAGTGATCGATCGTGCTATACTTCCTCCATCTGCTCTGACTGGCCTCTCACGCGTTGATGATCTATCATGTAAAATCGTGTATTATTTTGAGGGAAAAAAATATTATTTCGAAATTAATCTTTTTCTTTTCTCAGATTATAGTTTAGAGCAAGCACAGAAGAAAGATGATTGCAAATAATGAAGATTCGACTTATCGGGGAGGCATCACTAAAAGGATTCACTCAAATATTGCTTTTGTCTCTTGTGGTGCGCAGGGAACGAAATTTCGTCGTTTTCGTAAAGCGGTGTCCAAGCGCGCGTCTACAAAGGGCGGAGCCTGCCCTCGTCGGGTCTCGTATATATATAAAAAAAAAGTTAACAAAAAAAAAAGCAACAAGCGGTTGGGGACCTGTGCAACCCTGGCGACAACTAGTTTCGGACCATGTATAGGGGATACATGATCCTACATTTGGTCGCCGGCGACGTGCACACCTATTGTTGGGATATTTTCGGCCCCGTTTACTGCAGTGTTTGCTAGCGATAATTATCAGGGTAATGGATGTTTGGCTCATTTTCCCCCTCACAATTTTCTTATAAAAAGGGCATGCTCAATCGAGCATAGGGGCGTTCTGAGGTCCATTTAATGTACGTTCGATCGCGTACTTTGATATGAAGATAGCACCCTGGAAACCGTTCTTTGTGTTTCTGTTTGAATTGTATTAGAAACTGGGGTGCGTGCAAGATTTTTATTGATTTTCTTCTTTCGAATGCGCTTGACGATGACTCTTTTAAGATTTTGATCCGAAACTAGTTGAGCTACGTCTCTTCCTGTGAGAAAAATTGGGCAGTCTCAAGTGCATCAATACATTTGGATGACAAAAAGAAATTGAACCAGGTGTATGATATAACACGAGTGTCGCCTTAGGTTCGAATAAACGCTGGCACATTCAAAAAGTCGAAAATGAGCTGAAGCCATTTTTCGATATCCCATAGGGTCCCTCACAAGATAGCGTCGAGCTTTTTCGCCTAAGGCCGCATTTAACGGGTAAGTAGGTCATCAAACTTTTTGCGAGCAGAAAAATGCGATTTTCGGAGCGATGCCCTGCCTTCCAGAGTGGACTAGGAGCTTCGTTGTCAACAGATAAAATATGCCTACTGTCATGGGGAATCTGCCTGTGCAATTGGTTTGTCGATATCTGCATTTGCATTTTGCAAATCGATTAAATTGATTATCTTTCTACACAAATCGAAGCCAGAAAATGTTATTAGCTCTACCGATCAGGCTCGAGAAGACGAATCGAATGATATGCTGAAGGTATAGGCCACCGACATGCGGAACAGAGTAAACCACATTATTAATATTTTAGGGGTTTTACTCCAGAAATAAACGAGGTTTATCCTTTGTTCTTTCTCATTTCGCCCTCGATGCCGGTCTCATCGAGAGGGAGAGAGAGGAATGAGAGTGCGAACAATGACTTTCCCTCACTCAACTTGTGAGAAATCGTGAAATAATAGCTGAAAATTAGTTAATTATGTGATTTACTCAGTTCCGCATGTCGGTAGTCTATACCTTCAGCATATCATTCGATTCGTCTTCTCGAGCCTGATCGGTAGAGCTAATAACATTTTCTGGCTTTGATTTATGTAGAAAGATAATCAATTTAATCGATTTACCAAAATGCAAATGCTGATATCGACAAACCAATTGGACAGTCAGACAAACCAATTGGACAGATATGCTGAAGGTATAGGCTACCGACATGCGGAACTGAGTAAATCACATTATTAATATTTTAGGGGTTTTACTCCAGAAAAAAACGAGGTTTATCCCACGAGAGAGTGAAGCAGAAAGTGTCCCATCGGGAACAATTTTTTTCGAACCCGTTTAAAAAAAACCATATAATTATTGGATGATGTCCTGGGCTCTCACCCCGAAAGATCTATGCACGAGTGTGCAGAATGGAGAGAGCTGGTATTCAAGAGGAACAACATTATCACCAGCATATTTAATTCCTTCGACTAGAATATTCATGTGTCCCTGCCCTGAGAAGGGTAGGTCACTACTCGCAACGGCTCTCCACGATCGTCTCTGAATATGACTAATATTGAAGCTAAATCGGAAACTACTCTCCCGATTTCGCAAGGTCGGAGAAACGAGGAGAGTCGAATTCCGATTTACCATCACAAGCGACTAAGCTTTCTTCTGCCGCCGTACAAAAACCACCCTGTAACTCTTGTAACTCCGCCCTTTCTCTCTTCATTATTCAGCAGCAGGCGGTGGAAGGATGCGAGCGCCTGCAAAAGTACGGTACATTTGGCTGATTATGGTATGCGGAGTATGGTAGGCCAGCGCTATGGAGTACGGATACTGTAGATTTTTGATCTAGATAATCGGTCTGTTACATTAGTTCGACAGCGGAGTTACGGTAGGGATTTCGGCGCTTAGAGGAGTACGGTAGAGTTGGTGCTACGATACCGTACTGCGTCTATTCAGTTTGTATTCTTCGCATGTACGAATATTTGACCGGGGGGTTACTGTAGGGACGGGTTTACCGTACCTTCGCGCGCCGAAATCACGGCAGGTGGCGCGGTCGTTTCCATGTTGGAGTAGGGCAGCCGGGTATTCTTGGGCTTCTCGGTGCCCTGAACGATGATCATTGATCTTTGATCTTTGTGCAGAATCCAGCGTACAGTAACTCGACTACAACCACGAGAGATAGGTAAAAGCATAGAGCATAGCACAGGACTATCGATATAATTGAGATTCTCACAACAGGGACCGTACAACGATTTTGCAACCTATGGTCAAAAGTTGGCCTAAGAGTCAACTTTGGACGTAGAGTTCGAAAATCGACCTTAGAAAGCCGTATCTTCAATCCCCCATTCCCTGTGGCACACTTTACGCTGTGCTGTCGGTTTTTATATCTCATGAACGGCGCATCGCAGACACACGAAATTATAGTATTTCTGAAAGATCTCGACGAGATAAAACCTTTTCTAATTGGGAGTGAAACGCGAGCTCATCTGCGAACAAAGTGAAAAAGTCATTATCTCAAAATCACCTGTCTATAGGATTTTCTGGCGTATTTTTACATGTGGAAACCGAATATAGAGACTAGAGCTCATGAAAATGCATAAGAAAAAAGTTTAGCTCGAAAAGCAACCTTTTTTGGTGAAAATCGGCGATTTCAAGACGTTCGGCCTATGAAATGAGTCGGTTCCGAACCGTTTATCTTTGCAAAAACAAGCGCCCAGGGGTAAAATTGCATGGGGAATCGAATGAAAAAGTTTTTTAAAAAAAAAACGAGGTTTATCCTTTGTTCTTTCTCATTTCGCCCTCGATGCCGGTCTCATCGAGAGGGAGAGAGAGGAATGAGAGTGCGAACAATGACTTTCCCTCACTCAACTTGTGAGAAATCGTGAAATAATAGCTGAAAATTAGTTAATTATGTGATTTACTCAGTTCCGCATGTCGGTAGCCTATACCTTCAGCATATCATTCGATTCGTCTTCTCGAGCCTGATCGGTAGCTAATAACATTTCTGGCTTCGATTTGTGTAGAAAGATAATCAATTTAATCGATTTGCAAAATGCAAATGCAGATATCGTCAAACCAATTGCACAGGCAGATTCCCCATGACAGTAGGCATATTTTATCTGTTGACAACGAAGTCATCAGAGAAAATATGCCTACTGTCATGGGGAATCTGACTGTCCAATTGGTTTGTCGATATCAGCATTTGCATTTTGGTAAATCGATTAAATTGATTATCTTTCTACACAAATCGAAGCCAGAAAATGTTATTAGCTCTACCGATCAGGTTCGAGAAGACGAATCGAATGATATGCTGAAGGTATAGGCTACCGACATGCGGAACTGAGTAAATCACATAATTAACTAATTTTCAGCTATTATTTCACCATTTCTCACAAGTAGTCTGTAGCGTGAAGTGTATGTAGTTTGGTCTTTCTAGTTCGTAGTTTGGTATTTCTAGTTCGTAGTTTGAAGTTTGATCTTTGTAGTTTGGTCTTTGATCTTTGTAGTTTGGTCTTTGATCTTTGTAGTTTGGTTTATGATCTTTGTAGTTTGATCTTTGATCTATACCCGGGGATTGGTGACCCTGGGGGCTATAGGAGGGGGCGGGGCCAGAAGGGGCGGAGTCTGGACAGACGGCAGATTGAGACTTCCGCGCTTTATATAGGAGTATGATAATGAGTATATCAAGCCTTTCCAAATATTTAGGGGACCATACAGGTAAAATTGGGGACCAAATACACCTTCCGTCCAATGTTCCTTGTAACAAGTTCGCTGGATCATGCGTTGTCTATGCACATCCTTTTTTATGGAAATAATGAACATTTCTTGTATTTCTTGTAATGAAGTTGTAAACAATTTTTCCGACGAAAGTTACCCTACCATATCCTTTTCGAATGGATAAGTGATGGGAATCGTCACTCCATCTTCACCGATCATCTCAGATACTATCGCACGACAGGTGCAGCAAGTCTTGGGCACTTTGGATTTCTGTAACAATACAAATGTTTTCTAAGTGCTTATGAATCTAATCTCTCCCTCATTTGAATTTAGACGACGTTTTAAAACTCTCCCATGTTGAATTGTTATACACCGGTATCTAAATGAGGTTCAAAACCGTCTTCCAGCTCTGTTGAGGCGGATCCTAAATTTATTCATATAAATTTCTTAAACACGGGTTTGCAAACGTCCCATCGCAGTTGTCTCTCATGGAAAAGAAAGAATGAAACAATTTTTTTTTAAAAGGCAACTAACATGCATTGCTAAATGATTCTCCATACTCTCAGACAATTCTTGGCAAACATTCAGCGCCTCATTTCTATCAAAGATGACGACATCGATGCCGTCCTCAATTTCCCCGGAATCAAGGGAGTCGAATAGAATCTTCGAAAAGTGGAGAAGATGTTCGCTAAAATTGTATTGTACTGTGAAAATATAATGCGCTTCAGATGGTACAATAGGAAATCGCAACCATCCGGCTTCATTTGTTACACGGCCACCACACGGTAAACGTTCCGCATATCAATTTACGGCGATGTCTTCCATTTCATATCACATCATTTGCTTCGCACTCGATTCTTATGATAACAATATGCATTTGTATTGAGGTCATAGATAAATAAAATAAAATTTCACGTTGTTATGTGTAAAACACTTCAAACTGCTCACTCTGCGAGGATAAGTTGTTGTGCCATATGATCAACGAACTCGGAACCCTCCAACAATTCCACGACTGTATCATCCAAGATCTGGAGAAATTCAATAGGATAATTAATTATTTGAGTGAGAAGAGAAAAAAAAGATAAATTTAAGAGCGTAATGAAGTTTTTGCGAGAAAAAATTAAACAATAGTATGATAGTAAGAACTCACTTCTTCAATGATTTCGATATCGTCAATCATCAACAGTTCTTGGTCTGTCTCATCGCGGACGTCATCTTCAGCCGAGGGTCGATCATTGGAGTCGGAACTTGCCGCCGCAGCAGTCAATTCTACAGCTGCATAGATACGATCCTGAAATAGAAATTATATGCATTTATGAAGGCATTTGCGTTAGGTTCGAAGTCGCTGGAACATTTTTTTTAAAAATGGATAAGTACTAACTTTGGTCCCATCAATATTTGGTTTATTCAGACTCGACTGATATTTTCCGTTTTATATGCTAGGCTTTTGAATCCCGGTACGATACGACGACAGTTTGCCAAACTCGTATGACAAAAAATAATCAGTATATGGCTAGGGACCGCAGAAAGTGAGCTTCAAATTGATTAAAATGGTACCCTATTTCGGTGAACCACTAAGTCAATGGTGCTGAATCTATTTCTAAAAACGAAAAAAATGAATTTAACATCTTTAATATAATTTTAAAATACTCTTAAAATAAATTTTTTTTGTTGTTGAGTGAAATACCGCATTTCTTCGTGAGTTGGAGCGTTACCTTGGGTAATATTTAAAACTTTCCTCTAAATAATTAGTTCCAGGGACGATTTAGTTGGGAATTCCACTCTATTTCAATAAAAGCACATTGGGAATGCATTGCTGGTATATTTAAACAAATAAATATCAAAATATTTCGGCTTCATGCGAACAAAGCGAAAATGAGAGTTCCAGGTAGATCACTTTTTCGAGTTGAACTACATGAGATCGAACGAAACCGAAGATGAATGCTTGTGCTCTTTGAATGCGCCATAATCTATTCTATTGAATTTTAAAAACGGCAACGATGAGACACGCCGAAAATGGGAGAGAAATTGACTAGAAGTAGAAAACCAAGAAACCCACGAAGTCGAGACTCTTCGGAGCGATGTGGTAAGAGATCGAACAAAAAGTTGGCATAGTGGGGGGCAGAGCGAAGAGGAAGGGTTGGGGAACACGGTCAAATAAGGGAGATCGATGACTTTGGAACCCCGAATTTGTAACCATCGATTTGAGCACTATTGGTTTGGAACAGTTATTTTAGAACCCACTTTATGGAACCGACTTTTTTTTATAACCGATGGATATGTAAACCACATTTTGGAAACGACGATTTGTAACTTTCAATCTGGAACTGATGATTTTAGAAACGACAATTTCACGGCATTTCAACCGAGAATTGTGTAGTGTTATATCCGAAACCTCGTCGTGGCGGGAATTATGAAAATTTTCAAACGCTCCCTCATTTTTCTGGCTGGCGCGCAGTAAAATACCGTAATTTCAGCTTGATTTTCAGGCATATCCAGAGACCGGGAAAAATTTAAAGTTCCCTCCAAAAACAAATATCGTAATTTTCAATTGATTTTCAGAAGGATCGTGGTGGGGTGACGAAAATGGTCTAGTTTTTGCCGGCTCTGGTTATGAAACGGGTAGGGTAACGGCTCCGGCTTCAAACTTACTCTGTTTAGTGAGTGCCGACTTTGTGTAGGTACGAAATGCCGTGAATTTGTAACGATTTGACGATTTGTAACTTTCAATCGCGAACTGATTTTTTTTACAGCAGGTACGGTACTTCGGAGTTAATTTTTCAATTTCCCTGGCTATTTTTGATTGATTTTCGAAATGCTTGCATTTCCCTTATAATTACTGATTTTATTGGTGTTCATGATCGATTAATTTGCTTGAAAGTCGGCACCAATGCGCGCGTCACGCTCGTCTCTCAGTACCGTACCTGCTGTAAAAAAAATCAGTTCCCGATTGAAAGTTACAAATCGTCGGGTTACAAGTTCTCGATTCCAAATTTTCGGTTCCATTTTCAAAGTTCCTAAAGTGAAAGTGTATATTTTAATGGTGCCTAAATCGTCGGTTACAAAATGAAAGTTACATTTTGAAGGTTACATTTTCTCGATTCATTTTCTTACGTTTTATTTTTCCCTATGTCGGCGGCCCGGTTGCCGTGCATATATAGAGAGAACCGTGTGTGTCCGTTTCTGAAATTCGGACAAAAACTCAGTTTGTGTTTCAATTAGGTTATTTCTCCATGGTACGGTAGAATCACCACCATATTTTCTAAAATTAATAACTTTATGAATATTTATATTTTGCTGCATTTATTGTTTCAACTTGATAGCCGTGTTCATTCTCCACCCAACGGGCACTTCATCATCGCTTAGGAATTTGAAAAACCGTTGCAGTCAGCGATTTTAAATTCTCCACCACTCAAAATTTTGTTATTTTAATTTTTGCCGGCTTTTTTGCGATGTCTCATCGGTCTAACTTATTTGGGAGATCGATGACTTTGTAACCTCGATTTTGTAACCGACTACTTTGGAATCGAGAAAATGTAACCTTCAAAATGTAACTTTCATTTTGTAACCGACGATTTAGGCACCATTAAAATATACACTTTCACTTTAGGAACTTTGAAAATGGAACCGAAAATTTGGAATCGAGAACTTGTAACCCGACGATTTGTAACTTTCAATCGGGAACTGATTTTTTTTACAGCAGGTACGGTACTGAGAGACGAGCGTGACGCGCGCATTGGTGCCGACTTTCAAGCAAATTAATCGATCATGAACACCAATAAAATCAGTAATTATAAGGGAAATGCAAGCATTTCGAAAATCAATCAAAAATAGCCAGGGAAATTGAAAAATTAACTCCGAAGTACCGTACCTGCTGTAAAAAAATCAGTTCGCGATTGAAAGTTACAAATCGTCAAATCGTTACAAATTCACGGCATTTCGTACCTACACAAAGTCGGCACTCACTAAACAGAGTAAGTTTGAAGCCGGAGCCGTTACCCTACCCGTTTCATAACCAGAGCCGGCAAAAACTAGACCATTTTCGTCACCCCACCACGATCCTTCTGAAAATCAATTGAAAATTACGATATTTGTTTTTGGAGGGAACTTTAAATTTTTCCCGGTCTCTGGATATGCCTGAAAATCAAGCTGAAATTACGGTATTTTACTGCGCGCCAGCCAGAAAAATGAGGGAGCGTTTGAAAATTTTCATAATTCCCGCCACGACGAGGTTTCGGATATAACACTACACAATTCTCGGTTGAAATGCCGTGAAATTGTCGTTTCTAAAATCATCAGTTCCAGATTGAAAGTTACAAATCGTCGTTTCCAAAATGTGGTTTACATATCCATCGGTTATAAAAAAAAGTCGGTTCCATAAAGTGGGTTCTAAAATAACTGTTCCAAACCAATAGTGCTCAAATCGATGGTTACAAATTCGGGGTTCCAAAGTCATCGATCTCCCTTATTTGACCGTGTTCCCCAACCCTTCCTCTTCGCTCTGCCCCCCACTATGCCAACTTTTTGTTCGATCTCTTACCACATCGCTCCGAAGAGTCTCGACTTCGTGGGTTTCTTGGTTTTCTACTTCTAGTCAATTTCTCTCCCATTTTCGGCGTGTCTCATCGTTGCCGTTTTTAAAATTCAATAGAATAGATTATGGCGCATTCAAAGAGCACAAGCATTCATCTTCGGTTTCGTTCGATCTCATGTAGTTCAACTCGAAAAAGTGATCTACCTGGAACTCTCATTTTCGCTTTGTTCGCATGAAGCCGAAATATTTTGATATTTATTTGTTTAAATATACCAGCAATGCATTCCCAATGTGCTTTTATTGAAATAGAGTGGAATTCCCAACTAAATCGTCCCTGGAACTAATTATTTAGAGGAAAGTTTTAAATATTACCCAAGGTAACGCTCCAACTCACGAAGAAATGCGGTATTTCACTCAACAACAAAAAAAATTTATTTTAAGAGTATTTTAAAATTATATTAAAGATGTTAAATTCATTTTTTTCGTTTTTAGAAATAGATTCAGCACCATTGACTTAGTGGTTCACCGAAATAGGGTACCATTTTAATCAATTTGAAGCTCACTTTCTGCGGTCCCTAGCCATATACTGATTATTTTTTGTCATACGAGTTTGGCAAACTGTCGTCGTATCGTACCGGGATTCAAAAGCCTAGCATATAAAACGGAAAATATCAGTCGAGTCTGAATAAACCAAATATTGATGGGACCAAAGTTAGTACTTATCCATTTTTAAAAAAAATGTTCCAGCGACTTCGAACCTAACGCAAATGCCTTCATAAATGCATATAATTTCTATTTCAGGATCGTATCTATGCAGCTGTAGAATTGACTGCTGCGGCGGCAAGTTCCGACTCCAATGATCGACCCTCGGCTGAAGATGACGTCCGCGATGAGACAGACCAAGAACTGTTGATGATTGACGATATCGAAATCATTGAAGAAGTGAGTTCTTACTATCATACTATTGTTTAATTTTTTCTCGCAAAAACTTCATTACGCTCTTAAATTTATCTTTTTTTTCTCTTCTCACTCAAATAATTAATTATCCTATTGAATTTCTCCAGATCTTGGATGATACAGTCGTGGAATTGTTGGAGGGTTCCGAGTTCGTTGATCATATGGCACAACAACTTATCCTCGCAGAGTGAGCAGTTTGAAGTGTTTTACACATAACAACGTGAAATTTTATTTTATTTATCTATGACCTCAATACAAATGCATATTGTTATCATAAGAATCGAGTGCGAAGCAAATGATGTGATATGAAATGGAAGACATCGCCGTAAATTGATATGCGGAACGTTTACCGTGTGGTGGCCGTGTAACAAATGAAGCCGGATGGTTGCGATTTCCTATTGTACCATCTGAAGCGCATTATATTTTCACAGTACAATACAATTTTAGCGAACATCTTCTCCACTTTTCGAAGATTCTATTCGACTCCCTTGATTCCGGGGAAATTGAGGACGGCATCGATGTCGTCATCTTTGATAGAAATGAGGCGCTGAATGTTTGCCAAGAATTGTCTGAGAGTATGGAGAATCATTTAGCAATGCATGTTAGTTGCCTTTTAAAAAAAAATTGTTTCATTCTTTCTTTTCCATGAGAGACAACTGCGATGGGACGTTTGCAAACCCGTGTTTAAGAAATTTATATGAATAAATTTAGGATCCGCCTCAACAGAGCTGGAAGACGGTTTTGAACCTCATTTAGATACCGGTGTATAACAATTCAACATGGGAGAGTTTTAAAACGTCGTCTAAATTCAAATGAGGGAGAGATTAGATTCATAAGCACTTAGAAAACATTTGTATTGTTACAGAAATCCAAAGTGCCCAAGACTTGCTGCACCTGTCGTGCGATAGTATCTGAGATGATCGGTGAAGATGGAGTGACGATTCCCATCACTTATCCATTCGAAAAGGATATGGTAGGGTAACTTTCGTCGGAAAAATTGTTTACAACTTCATTACAAGAAATACAAGAAATGTTCATTATTTCCATAAAAAAGGATGTGCATAGACAACGCATGATCCAGCGAACTTGTTACAAGGAACATTGGACGGAAGGTGTATTTGGTCCCCAATTTTACCTGTATGGTCCCCTAAATATTTGGAAAGGCTTGATATACTCATTATCATACTCCTATATAAAGCGCGGAAGTCTCAATCTGCCGTCTGTCCAGACTCCGCCCCTTCTGGCCCCGCCCCCTCCTATAGCCCCCAGGGTCACCAATCCCCGGGTATAGATCAAAGATCAAACTACAAAGATCATAAACCAAACTACAAAGATCAAAGACCAAACTACAAAGATCAAAGACCAAACTACAAAGATCAAACTTCAAACTACGAACTAGAAATACCAAACTACGAACTAGAAAGACCAAACTACATACACTTCACGCTACAGACTACTTGTGAGAAATGGTGAAATAATAGCTGAAAATTAGTTAATTATGTGATTTACTCAGTTCCGCATGTCGGTAGCCTATACCTTCAGCATATCATTCGATTCGTCTTCTCGAACCTGATCGGTAGAGCTAATAACATTTTCTGGCTTCGATTTGTGTAGAAAGATAATCAATTTAATCGATTTACCAAAATGCAAATGCTGATATCGACAAACCAATTGGACAGTCAGATTCCCCATGACAGTAGGCATATTTTCTCTGATGACTTCGTTGTCAACAGATAAAATATGCCTACTGTCATGGGGAATCTGCCTGTGCAATTGGTTTGACGATATCTGCATTTGCATTTTGCAAATCGATTAAATTGATTATCTTTCTACACAAATCGAAGCCAGAAATGTTATTAGCTACCGATCAGGCTCGAGAAGACGAATCGAATGATATGCTGAAGGTATAGGCTACCGACATGCGGAACTGAGTAAATCACATAATTAACTAATTTTCAGCTATTATTTCACGATTTCTC
Organism: Pristionchus entomophagus; assembly: GCA_036245825.1. Lineage (NCBI taxonomy): Eukaryota > Metazoa > Nematoda > Chromadorea > Rhabditida > Neodiplogasteridae > Pristionchus > Pristionchus entomophagus. The sequence goes on from BTSX01000003.1 coordinate 2,876,275, forward strand.
ACAAGTTGAGTGAGGGAAAGTCATTGTTCGCACTCTCATTCCTCTCTCTCCCTCTCGATGAGACCGGCATCGAGGGCGAAATGAGAAAGAACAAAGGATAAACCTCGTTTTTTTTTTAAAAAACTTTTTCATTCGATTCCCCATGCAATTTTACCCCTGGGCGCTTGTTTTTGCAAAGATAAACGGTTCGGAACCGACTCATTTCATAGGCCGAACGTCTTGAAATCGCCGATTTTCACCAAAAAAGGTTGCTTTTCGAGCTAAACTTTTTTCTTATGCATTTTCATGAGCTCTAGTCTCTATATTCGGTTTCCACATGTAAAAATACGCCAGAAAATCCTATAGACAGGTGATTTTGAGATAATGACTTTTTCACTTTGTTCGCAGATGAGCTCGCGTTTCACTCCCAATTAGAAAAGGTTTTATCTCGTCGAGATCTTTCAGAAATACTATAATTTCGTGTGTCTGCGATGCGCCGTTCATGAGATATAAAAACCGACAGCACAGCGTAAAGTGTGCCACAGGGAATGGGGGATTGAAGATACGGCTTTCTAAGGTCGATTTTCGAACTCTACGTCCAAAGTTGACTCTTAGGCCAACTTTTGACCATAGGTTGCAAAATCGTTGTACGGTCCCTGTTGTGAGAATCTCAATTATATCGATAGTCCTGTGCTATGCTCTATGCTTTTACCTATCTCTCGTGGTTGTAGTCGAGTTACTGTACGCTGGATTCTGCACAAAGATCAAAGATCAATGATCATCGTTCAGGGCACCGAGAAGCCCAAGAATACCCGGCTGCCCTACTCCAACATGGAAACGACCGCGCCACCTGCCGTGATTTCGGCGCGCGAAGGTACGGTAAACCCGTCCCTACAGTAACCCCCCGGTCAAATATTCGTACATGCGAAGAATACAAACTGAATAGACGCAGTACGGTATCGTAGCACCAACTCTACCGTACTCCTCTAAGCGCCGAAATCCCTACCGTAACTCCGCTGTCGAACTAATGTAACAGACCGATTATCTAGATCAAAAATCTACAGTATCCGTACTCCATAGCGCTGGCCTACCATACTCCGCATACCATAATCAGCCAAATGTACCGTACTTTTGCAGGCGCTCGCATCCTTCCACCGCCTGCTGCTGAATAATGAAGAGAGAAAGGGCGGAGTTACAAGAGTTACAGGGTGGTTTTTGTACGGCGGCAGAAGAAAGCTTAGTCGCTTGTGATGGTAAATCGGAATTCGACTCTCCTCGTTTCTCCGACCTTGCGAAATCGGGAGAGTAGTTTCCGATTTAGCTTCAATATTAGTCATATTCAGAGACGATCGTGGAGAGCCGTTGCGAGTAGTGACCTACCCTTCTCAGGGCAGGGACACATGAATATTCTAGTCGAAGGAATTAAATATGCTGGTGATAATGTTGTTCCTCTTGAATACCAGCTCTCTCCATTCTGCACACTCGTGCATAGATCTTTCGGGGTGAGAGCCCAGGACATCATCCAATAATTATATGGTTTTTTTTAAACGGGTTCGAAAAAAATTGTTCCCGATGGGACACTTTCTGCTTCACTCTCTCGTGGGATAAACCTCGTTTTTTTCTGGAGTAAAACCCCTAAAATATTAATAATGTGATTTACTCAGTTCCGCATGTCGGTAGCCTATACCTTCAGCATATCTGTCCAATTGGTTTGTCTGACTGTCCAATTGGTTTGTCGATATCAGCATTTGCATTTTGGTAAATCGATTAAATTGATTATCTTTCTACATAAATCAAAGCCAGAAAATGTTATTAGCTCTACCGATCAGGCTCGAGAAGACGAATCGAATGATATGCTGAAGGTATAGACTACCGACATGCGGAACTGAGTAAATCACATAATTAACTAATTTTCAGCTATTATTTCACGATTTCTCACAAGTTGAGTGAGGGAAAGTCATTGTTCGCACTCTCATTCCTCTCTCTCCCTCTCGATGAGACCGGCATCGAGGGCGAAATGAGAAAGAACAAAGGATAAACCTCGTTTATTTCTGGAGTAAAACCCCTAAAATATTAATAATGTGGTTTACTCTGTTCCGCATGTCGGTGGCCTATACCTTCAGCATATCATTCGATTCGTCTTCTCGAGCCTGATCGGTAGAGCTAATAACATTTTCTGGCTTCGATTTGTGTAGAAAGATAATCAATTTAATCGATTTGCAAAATGCAAATGCAGATATCGACAAACCAATTGCACAGGCAGATTCCCCATGACAGTAGGCATATTTTATCTGTTGACAACGAAGCTCCTAGTCCACTCTGGAAGGCAGGGCATCGCTCCGAAAATCGCATTTTTCTGCTCGCAAAAAGTTTGATGACCTACTTACCCGTTAAATGCGGCCTTAGGCGAAAAAGCTCGACGCTATCTTGTGAGGGACCCTATGGGATATCGAAAAATGGCTTCAGCTCATTTTCGACTTTTTGAATGTGCCAGCGTTTATTCGAACCTAAGGCGACACTCGTGTTATATCATACACCTGGTTCAATTTCTTTTTGTCATCCAAATGTATTGATGCACTTGAGACTGCCCAATTTTTCTCACAGGAAGAGACGTAGCTCAACTAGTTTCGGATCAAAATCTTAAAAGAGTCATCGTCAAGCGCATTCGAAAGAAGAAAATCAATAAAAATCTTGCACGCACCCCAGTTTCTAATACAATTCAAACAGAAACACAAAGAACGGTTTCCAGGGTGCTATCTTCATATCAAAGTACGCGATCGAACGTACATTAAATGGACCTCAGAACGCCCCTATGCTCGATTGAGCATGCCCTTTTTATAAGAAAATTGTGAGGGGGAAAATGAGCCAAACATCCATTACCCTGATAATTATCGCTAGCAAACACTGCAGTAAACGGGGCCGAAAATATCCCAACAATAGGTGTGCACGTCGCCGGCGACCAAATGTAGGATCATGTATCCCCTATACATGGTCCGAAACTAGTTGTCGCCAGGGTTGCACAGGTCCCCAACCGCTTGTTGCTTTTTTTTTTGTTAACTTTTTTTTTATATATATACGAGACCCGACGAGGGCAGGCTCCGCCCTTTGTAGACGCGCGCTTGGACACCGCTTTACGAAAACGACGAAATTTCGTTCCCTGCGCACCACAAGAGACAAAAGCAATATTTGAGTGAATCCTTTTAGTGATGCCTCCCCGATAAGTCGAATCTTCATTATTTGCAATCATCTTTCTTCTGTGCTTGCTCTAAACTATAATCTGAGAAAAGAAAAAGATTAATTTCGAAATAATATTTTTTTCCCTCAAAATAATACACGATTTTACATGATAGATCATCAACGCGTGAGAGGCCAGTCAGAGCAGATGGAGGAAGTATAGCACGATCGATCACTATAATATTTTGTAATTAGATATTTAATATGGAAACAGGTTCCGAAGATTAGCTACAATAGAAGATGATAGATGGTACAAAGGAATCATGAATTGGACACCGTGGGATTGGCCGAAACCGCGTGGACGACCATAAATTCGATGGAGAGACGAGATAGTAAAGAAAATAGGGATACTCTGGTGATCGATTACTACAGTACTCGATGACGCTTGCTATCAATATCACATCCAAAATGATTTATATCATAGAGATAATATTTTAAATTGAAAACAGCTGACGATCATGTTGTAGTTAGCAACGATGTAGCGATGCCAAATCGGTACCGACTCTCTTCAATTCGCCTGATCTCTCGCTGGTTTGAGATACGAGAGAGCATGCAAAATGAGGAGCGTCGTGTTCCGATTTGTCAGCAACGAAGCCATTTCCGAAAATCACCTAGTGGACAGTCTCGCAAAACAATATTTCCCCTTTTTGAGATTTTGGCAAGATACAAACAGTATCTTGTCATTAGGACGATGTCCTTCTGAACACTGTACTACCATTATCTCATCTTCATCAATCGATAATCTACCGTACCACGCGAGTGATCCTGCAGCGAAAACGACGGCGGTGAATCCGGCGGTCGTGTAGCGGAATTCCGCGGAACGTCGGGCTGTAAGGTTTTAAATATAAATTCAAAAAAAAAACCCTATTGCCCCTAATTCCCGGGCATCTTATTTGTTTGCAACGGAAAAATCCACCCGCGATATTTGTCTACCAAAAAAGGATTCTAAAATAGGGTTGGATTCAATATGATGAACATCGCCGATGGAAAAATTTAAAAACAAAAATATCAGCAAACATAGAGCGTTTATAACGTCCCCATTCCCATCATATCGTACACAACGTTCCCTTCCCCCATCATACCGTATCCTCCCTAAACTCACATTGTGGTACGGTAGATCAAATCCTCCTTGACCGTCGTTCTCTCCATTCCCCCCGCGTGTTCAGCCTCGCCTCTAGATGGCTCCTCCAGCACGAAAATGAGGAGAAGGAGGCAGGTCTGATAGAGGTTATAGACTGATCGATGACCTACCGTAATTTTCGGAAATACTGATTGATTCTGAATGATATCGACCATACTACTCAAATGATGAAATTTACAAAGAAAATTTTTTTTCATCTGCACATTAATATTTCACAGTGCGGCCAAGTTTCAATGTGATTCGAGACTAACAATGAATATCGCGAAATTTCCTGCAAGAAACCACTCATCCAGTGTACTTCTGCTGACTACTGTACTCAACAGCTACCGTAATACTTGCAATTCCGATTATAGGAGTGAATCGGACTCCCCGGACTATTTTTAAAGCGATCATTCTGATTTGTACAACGTTTTAATAAACACAGTTTTTGGAACCATTTGGAACCCTAGTTCTGATGCAATCATCGAATATATGGGGAAAATATTAATCCTACTGATACTATGTTTCGCCAGCGCTTAACCATCAGCTAACTAAAGTTATCCACCCTAACCTGTCTTGCCTATCGTGCACACTTTCCCCATAGTTCCGCTCACCTTCCAACGGGTATGGCGAAGTAGAAGATCATGTATACAACACTTCTCTCTGGTGGATCAAATAGATCGGCGATAATAGTGGGAGCCACAGTGGAGTATGAAGCCTCGCCCACTCCTACCATTCCACGAAGGAAGAGGAAAAGACCGAAATACTGCAATGGGGTCGATTTTTCGATTTGCCATTCTTGATTTCAAATCTTCAGGTCTTGATTTCAAATCGACCTTATTCCTTCCCCAGTGGATTGACATTATCAGAAAATGAGCCTGGTGTGTTTTGACCCTTTCTGGTGTGTTTTGACAACATCACCTGCGGGCGGGAGTGCCTGCGCCGGCATGCCAGTCAGACACCATGCCCATTAGGCCGCCCTGGCCTAATGGGCCTAATCGACCCCCGCCCGCAGGTGATGTTTTGCAAGAGGTAGAGAAAGGCGCGCGCCCCAACCACTAGTAATGGGCTGCGGGCGGGAGTCGAACCTGCCTGCGTCGGCCAGTCAGACACCATGCCCATTATGCCAGTCAGGCCTACCGCAGGGAACGCTTGACGGAGACTAGTGGTTGGGGCGCGCGCCTTTCTCTACCTCTTGCAAAACATCACCTGCGGGCGGGAGTCGATACTGCCTGCGGTTTCGACTCCCGCCCGCAGGTGATGTTTTGCGTCAATTATTCACAGATCGTCGTTTTACTTTCCCCTGCCATACTGAGAAAACTGGGTAGGGTCGGCACAATAATGACTTATTCGAAGATAAAGAATCCATTTGTAAATTATTGAGAGAAAATTAGATTAGGATTTTTTGGATGGAATCACGCCGTTCTCATTGACTATCTGGTTGAGGAATAAGTAACGCTCGTTTTTCCAATTTCAGATTATGACCTCTCCCGTCTTTCTAAATTGTGCAATTATATTCCGGTTTTTGATGATCGATAAGGGCTTGGATACTCTGTTTAGCGCACACTATATCATATATCTCCGATCATTTAGGCGATCACAATGGCTGGCTCAATTCAAAGTTGTCGCACCTCACCCTGAGATTTTGACAGGTCAGCACTGAGGGAAGAAGAATTATTGAGCCACAATTAAGCTGCAGTAGTAAAGTATCATGGTTATACATTACACTGATGATATTCAGAGGAATATCCAAGTAAAGGCCTGTGTGAGATATGCGCCTAACGAGAGTGTAGGATTTTCAGTTACTGACCGAAAGAAGTTTTGCTAGCCGCGTTTTCTTAGCAATAGATCTAAAGACCTCAATTATGCTTGAATGTGGAGTACCTTTCCTGTTGAAAATATGGACGAATTTTGCTAAGTGTGGAGCATTCTCTTTATGAGTTAAATTGCTCGTAAGTACGATATAGAAAAACAAGCCTCGAAATCGACATTTATTGCTATTTCCTGTAAACCGTACTAATTGAATGTAAGGCCTTAGGTGGTTAAATGGACGAGCAACTTTTGCACTATCATCCACCAAGTGGCCACAATTATAGAATGGCTACAATGTCTTGGGTATGGTTTAATCCAAAGTCCTCAAAACACGCATTTCTTTTGATTCCGTCACAAAATAATATTTTTGGAAAACTGTTATTTTTCAAATAGGAGCATAAGTAGCACCAAATGTTTATAGTGATAATATAGCTCCATAGTGAGTGACTGGAGCGCACTAGTGTATAGGCCAGCACCTTCGATCCTCAAGGTAGACAAATAAGTTAAGTGAACTGCAATTTTTCACGAACGTTTCCCTTGAAACGTCTATAAAAATACAACAATGAATCAAGCACCATTCTCACTTCACCATGAAAGAGGTGTAGTATCGGGCTGCTCACCTGAGAATGTGTGAATTTACCGAACAGTTTCCACGTTAAATTACACAATTTCGAAAAAAATCTAAAATTTTCCAAAATTATCAGGTACATTTAAATCTAAATTTCTCTCCTACACAGGAAGCGTGATATTTCTAATAATAACGGCTATGATATTCGAGCATACCCTGAAAAAATGCTTTAAAGTCAGCTCGTTTAGATGTGATTGGCGGGAGATATATGAGCCCAAACACGATGCTCAAAAACGAGCGTTACTTATTCCTCAACCCAATATTTTCATAAACCATTTTTCTCATCCTACAGATGAAGCACCTACCCTCCTATTTGATATTTTTTCTGAACTTTATTTTCCTCAGTACATGTTCTAGGTAAAACAATTTTTCTCATCGATTGAATCGATCACCGAGGACGCCGCAGATCGGCGCGCACAGCATGTAGAAAACGATGAACATCGTCTATAGAATCGGGAATTAATATTCAATAAATCAATAAATCAATAATTATCCAAAATCAAATTCGAGAGGGAGATTTAATTTTTTTTAAAGACTACCAACCTGCAGCATTCCCGCTTGCTTGTCATCCATGTTGAAGTAGTGCTGGAATCGATAATTTCATGATCTACAGTATCAATCAATAGCAACTACCGTAAGCTAAGGTCTTCAGTAAGAGATATCGTATTCCCTCATAGTCCATTAAATTGGCCCTGAATTACCAAAGAGGGGTACGGTATTTTACGGAAGCAGTGAAAGCTTCCGTAAAATACCGTACCCCTCTTCCCCTGATCAATCCTCAAGCTACCGTACCTGTAGCTGAGTGAGGACGCCTGCGATCGTAAATCGATCCATGTAGTTGAGAAGATTCACCGTGAACAGCACCACCAAATTCATCCAGTCTGAAGAATAAGTTTTTTTTTTCATTCGATCAACGACACTAGGCGCGTTAAGGCTGCATCAGCAGGTCTTCACCTTCCATCGAGTAAAGTACGCAGTGTTTCCGCCACATAGTTTCCAAATACAAATTCAAAATTGATCGAGATCAACGATCGATCAACGACACTAGGCGCGTTGAGGCTGCAGGAACAGGTCTTCACCTTCCATCGAGTAAAGTAAACAATATCTCCGACAAATGGTTTACAAATAAAAATTCAAAATTGCTCAAGCGGAAAGAATGCTTTCAAACTAAGAAGTTTAGCTTTGCTTTCCTCAGTATTAGGATCGATCGAATAGTGTTTTCTCCATTTTGCACACTCTATCGGTCAGAGTAACGAGATAGTGTGCAAATTAGAGACACCTACCATTCGACCCGGGAACACTACTTTGCAGACACGGCGTTCTACATGGGGTCAGTGAGAGAAGGGAGAGCGGTCAGGGGAATGGCGAGATAGTGCGCGAGAGAGGTCTCCACTGGAAATCGTTTTGGCGAGTTGCCAGCAAAATACCGTGGCAGAAATAAATCTGAACACAGACATAAACATTATTCAGTGCTTTCAATAAAAAGGCACAATAATTCGAAGAAAAAAAACAAATAAGAGATCAACTCACGCTTTTGTAGCTTCCTGTTAAATTTATTTTCTTCTTCTCTGCTCCTTTCCACATCCACACTGTCACACGGCACCCGGAACACCGACATAGGGCAAATGAAAACGTGAAACTGAAAACTACAAAAGCAACAGGCGTAGTTGCCTGAATGCAACGGGTGAAAGTGCCTGAATCACGATCGCGCGGTTCAAAATGCCTGATTTTAACGTTCCGGAACGACGAATCGCAAAGTGAGCTTGGCCTTCAGGGTAATATTACCGGTGCTCAGGCACTTTGCACCGCATGATCGTGATTCAGGCTCACTTCTTTCTGTAGGATTTCACATTCGCGGACGGTTCCTGATTTGACCCTGATGAGCGGGTACGCATTTCGTTCGCCCTATGTCGGTGTTCCGGGTGCCGTGCTGTCATCGTCAGCTATCGGATCCGGCATCCTACAAAGAACAAATATTGTTGAAGTACAGTACCCTATGAATACGATACTCTGAATGTACTGTAGGATCAAGTTTTGTAAAGTAGGGATCAAGTTACAAAATTCGGATGATACTGAAAACAAAATATAAGAAAGATAGGATCTATGATACACTGGTCAGCAAATTAAACAGTTATCTTCAAAATAAGAAAGCTACGGTGTCAGAATAAGGACGCAAACACAGCGAATAGAATTTGGCTTAGAGCCAGCAAAGAAGGCTTACCAGAGGGCATGCTCATCTTTTCTCATTCCTCCTGGCACTCCTCATCGATAATCGATGATGATCATCCTCCTCTCGATAAAAAATCATCGATGAAGATCTCGAGCTGAGTTGTGAAAGCGATTAGCGTTTTGATCAAATCGACAATTCTTTTCACGATGCGAGTGAATCGATAATAAATTGGAGTGATTTACATCATCAAAGCAAATTAAATAGACTTTAGACAGCTGATAATTTCCATGTGATACGCTATTTTGTTAGTTTTTAAAAAATAGGATGCTATTAGCATTACCGGATCGAACAACCACTCTCTCCACTTTGCACACTCTTCAGTATCTCTGACCGGTGAGATGGTGTGCAGAATGGAGAGAGATGATATTCGATCCGGCAACATTATTTGGGAAGCAGACATAGGATTTCTACATCGCCTCTAATAATAATGAGCGCTCACTCTCTGGTAAGAGTAACGAGTGTGTAGAATGGAGAGAGACAGAACAATGCGATTCGGCATCGCTGTCCCTGGACTAAAGCAATTTCAATCTCAAGCAATCCCAATGAGCTTATCGCTTCCTATTATACAAATATAGTGACTATAATACTGAATATTTGTAAACAATTCGCATTATATTATTTTATTTCTCATTTGGAAAAAAGAATAACATGTACAACCGAATGAAATGAGCCTGTTGTGAGAACGAATAAGACATCTGCGGATGTTAGTTGAAAAGTGGAGTCTTGATATTCAGAAATCACTCAAAAGTGATTGATTCACAGAGAAAGAGAGGATAGGTCAAGGCACTTTTGGGAGGAGAGCAGCCGGGTTCGGTATGAATTGATTAAGGAATAATTAGTTAGGGAAGGGATACTATCAAAACATAATGCAAAAATCTTCAGAGAAAACGTACAACTTCACAAATTAGACTTTTAAAAAGCCATGAAAGAGCCAAGGTGAGCTTACAATGCAGAACTAGACCAGTTTCACCACAAAATTTACATTCATTGACTACGAAAATTGAGCTAGAATCGGGGGACACTCGTTAAGATTACAAAAATATACAAACATGAAGCAATGTACAACAAAAGGATGGACACACGGCCGGGGAGGGTGAATTACCGTATACAATAATGGTGTGCGCTGGTGTGTGTGCGGACTACGGTAGTACTGGTGTACGGTGATTAGTAGTTAAGGGTTTACGGACGTGGGAAAAAATCATCAGGAACGAACGAGAAACCGGGGAAATGTTTTTGAATAGTTTTGGGGTGGTATGACCTACTACTAAATCGGGAAATAGCGAACGGAATGGGTACGCGCGTGTCGCGGACGGGTCACGCATCACCACGGCGACATCATAGCCGCCAGGTCCGGCGTGCCGGTCCGCTCATCGTAACTCACGCGCCAGTCTATACGCGACGGAAGACGCGCGAGCGCCGCACGCGCGTCAAGATCCGCGCCTCCCTCCTCCTCCTCGGCCCCACCTCGTCAATGGCGGACGAGCGTCTCCACGCCCTCCTCCTCCTCTTCGTCCGCTTCGGAGGCGGACGGGCTACGCGCTGCAGGCGCGAGAAGCGCCTCCGCGTCATCGTCATTCTCCCACGCGGAGTGCACTGAAGAATACGTGATCAACGATAAATATTTTCAAATGGAATTGAACATGGACGCATTGAAGCATGCCGTTCTATCTAGATTATATTCAGAACGTGTAACCAACATTCACCTGCCATAGCCATTACGAATATTTTATATCTTCAAACGAAACCTCAGCGAATGATCACAATTTTCCATGAACCGATTACAAAATGATGATCGGGCTTCATATTTTCGCCTACTAGCTTGGAATGGAGCAATAATTAGTTTACCAACCATGCATTCTATGCGCGGCTCTCTTCTGATCCTCCACCACGTAAAAGGTCGCGTAGAGATAGGCAGCCCCGCCGAAGATCTGGAAGGAAACAAATAGATCAGTTGTTGATTGATGGAGTAGTATGGAAGTTGCTAAATAGGATAGGTTAGAAGCAATGTGGAAAATACCAGTCAATGAGAGCCAAAAATACTAAACATTATTTTTCTCGAACTGTGCAGTTCGAGGCTTCAGATTCAATACATGCCATCGAATAAATAGCTTCTCAGATTCGTCCATGTTCTTGCAACAAAAAACAACAAAAAAAAACAAAAAACTTTTCAGTCAGAACACATTGCCTAATAATGACGCAACTGACCAGCACAGCATTCGGGATGAAGAGAGCAGTCTGGAGGGAGAAGAAATTGCCTGCCGATGAGACATCGTCGCCTGGAGAAAAAGAGAGATTTAAGGGGGGGGGGCTCCTAGGTGATTTCCCGCTGCATCCATATCACTTCAACACAAATTCATCTGCTTTTCAATTTCTGGAATAGATACATTCTACAAATTTCAAATCCTACTAAATCGAGCTTGTAGAGTCATCCAATTACACATCATCCACTATTCTAAGCCCCGCCCCATCTACCGTACCCAGTCCAGATACCGTACCTCTGACCCAGTCCGAGACTACGCCCACAATATAGGGGGAGGTGGCATCACCGAAGAGATGAGAGATCATCGTCTGAATGGCAGTCGCCGTCGCACGACGATTCGCAACGATCACGTACTGAAGTTAAAAGGCATTATCAACCACTCTCTCCATTCTGCACACTCTCTCGCAGAGCAAATGACGATAGTATGTGAGGACGGTGGAAAATTAATGATAGAATCGCATTATCATCAAGTATTTTAAACCCCAACAGCCTCCTAGAAACGAATACTTCGATGTTCTTAGCTTAAATCTAACAGTCCATACAAATCCAGCTAACATCGTCTCAAATTTTTTTGGGGAATGATAAACTTGCAGGAATAGTGTTTCACTCATTATTTAAAATTTCCGAACAATTGCTTTGACATTGTATTGCTGTATTGTTCATTGCTGCCATCAAATTACAACAAAAAAACCCTTTCTCGTGAGCTGGCACTCCACAGTGCCCTTCACTCTCTCCTACCACACACCTACAGTACCCTTCACTACCGTACTCCCCTTGCTCCCTTGACTCACCATTAGAATGTCCATATTGATCGCCCAGTTGAGACACATGAGCGTCACCGCCAGGAACACGAAGCACTGAACGGAAATAATTAATTATTTTAAAATTAAATTTGTTTGTGTTTCAAGAAGACATTTTTGTCTCCTGTCACTGCGAGGTTTCAGTTGTGCCTTATGCCATAGTCCAGATGCAATTGGTAGTTATCTTCTTCTAGAGGTCCTCCCAAGCTATTGAATGCTCTGGCCGGAGCTAATGAACTTCACATTCTGGCAACTATTCATCTGTGTAAGCAATGATGGTTGATCGACCTCATAACAAATGTTCCTCCTTCCTCCGAGTTCTGTTACATATATAAGTGTTGGCTAATGATGAGAAAATCACTAACTCGCTCCACTTTTGCTAGCGTCTCATGTACAAAATATAACAGGCAACTTTTTTTTTTTTTTTTCCTAAACCTCACCACGCCCCACACACACACACCATCCCTCACTCACCCATGCCACGTTGATGTAGTGCGAGGCGGCGATGAGACAGGCGAAGAGGGCCGGCACCGCGGCCAGTGCTCCCAGACCACACACAACCGCATCCGCACGATGGGACGCCTGGATACGGTAGGATTACGGTAGTCAGGGGAAAATGAGGGAGGGATACGGTAACACTACACTACGCTATGAGATTAGTTCACTAGAACAGGGAGCGACAACATCGAGACAAGCTTGAGAATAAGAACAATTTTTCTACCTATACTATCCGAGTTTCACCGCTTATTCACTATCACAATTGACGTGCTACAATAATAATTCTTGAGAGATCTTTACAGTTCATCTACCCCACACTCACCTTAAATCCCCATCTTCCCTCTCTCCATGCTCCGGCTATCGTAGACCCGATGGTCACTCCAGTCAGACCGGCACTCGCGGTGATCAATCCGAATGTGAGCGAGATACTGTAACGAAAGGGATATTGATTACCTAGATATAACGCCAAGTTATTATCCAGGAAGAGGATTGTAATAGTAAGATGCATTTACTTTTTTTTAATAAACAAAACTAGAACACTTTCCATCACTGGCCATATTGAAGTTACAGCAATGCTTCATCTTCCAATCAGTGCGCAGTAACTGTATTTTTCGAATGCAAAACACCTCAAAAGAGAGATGTATTGCATTCGAAAAATACAACAAAACCGTGTTCAAACTAGGAGAAGTAGCGCTCAAATCAGCTGCGTTTCAATATTTGATCCGGTGTTTCGCATCTACTGGAATAAAATCATTCCTCGATCTTCTCCCCTTCTGTATCTACCGTACTCACCTCGCTTTCTCTGCTTCCGGCACTCTACTCGTACCATGCTGCACTGCGTAAGCGTGTTCCACAAGGGACGGCGTCCACCTGAAATCGATCGATAAATGGTGTAGTTACCGTATCCTACGATACAGTAACTCCCCGCATCGACTCCTGATCGATGGCTACAGTACCCCCATTTTTGCTAGCAATTTCACGACCAAAATGACTGCTGCCATAGTGCTTATATTTCAGAGAGAGAAAAGAGGATTGTTTTAACGAGTAGGCCGATGCTTACAAATCAATGCTGTATCACACATTCACCTAGTGGAAAATGCCGACAAAAATATATTTCCTTTGAGAGGGTGCAGATTTTGACAAAAAAAACTGTATCTTCCCATTAGGAAGCTATCGTTCTGGCTACGGGTATACTACCGTAACCTATTCCTTATAATCGATAATCTACCGTACCAGGCGAGTGATCCTGCAGCGAAAATGACGGCGGTGAATCCGGCGGTCGTGTAGCGGAATGTGGGGCTGCAATTATCATTAAATATTAATAATTGTTTTACTATATAAGTGACGATTTTCGATTATATTACAAATCTCATCTACTAACAATTTGCATAGCGAAAAAAGCATCCCGCAAAATGCTGGTTTCGAGCGATTTTCTAAAAGACTAAAATCTGTCAGAATCAATGAACAGCCCCTCTGCTTATTAGCAATAAAAACAACGCCTGAACATCATTTCATCTCACGCGCTACCGTACTCCTTCATCGTGATGCCGTAACTCTCACATTTTCTACCGTACTCACATAGTGGTGAGGTAGATCAAATCCTCCTTCACCGTCGTTCTCTCCATTCCCTCCGCGTGTTCAGCCTCGCCTCTCGACGGCTCTTCTAGCACGAAAATGAGAAGAAGGAGGCAGATCTGGAAGAGAATATCGATTTAATCATTGATTGATTGACTAGTTACCGTAACCCCTTTATTGCTGCACTATGGTATCAACTTCCCCCGGAGAAAATTCAAGATAGAGGTATCCACTTTTTATGTTTTACAATCTGGCCAAGTAACCATGTTAGTCCAAACTGGCAATGCCATGAATGCGATCGTGTAGAAAAATTTATTTGAATACCGTAACCGTCGCTCCTCACTACCGTACTCAACAACTACCGTAATCCTCACAATTCCGAGCATGGGCGTGAATCGGACTCCCCACTGCCATTCGCCCGTCCACAGTGACACGTACGCGCCTCCGATGTACCCGAGACCGCTGGAATTGATTGGAATGGATTATTGATTTTTTTAAAGCGATTCTGTTGATTAGTACAACTAGGCGATTCCATGTTTTATCAACACAGTTTATTTGAAACCCTAAACCTAGTACAATACTGTATACGATTCTTATGTATCATCAACAAAATATCATTCTGGTTTTCCTATGGTTTACCAGTTTTTTGCTCTCTCCATTTTGCACACTTTCTCATTTATAGAATACATTTCTTCATAGATATTCAAGCTTTCACCGCAACTTTGGAGTGTGCTCAACGGAGAGAGCGCTATTCTATCCTGAATCACTTCTCACCTTCCGACAGGAATGGCGAAGTAGAATATCATCAAGACGATGCTCCTCTCTGCTCCCGTGAAGGAATCGGCGATGATAGTGGGAGCCACAGTGGAGTATGAAGCCTCGCCCACTCCTACCATTCCACGGAGGAATAGGAAGAGACCGAAGTACTGTAAGGCACGGATTGGGAAGGGGACAGTAGCTTTCAGTCACTCCGGAAATATTATTGTTTTCGAAATATGCCGTACTCCTATCCTTAGTGACCACACATGACGTGCTTTGACAGCATCGCGAAACTCTGACACACCAAGGCAACTTCGAATCACATTTTCAAAATATTGCACTGGATTGTTTTCTGACAGAATCTTCTCACGAAATGTACTCCAGCCACGAAAGGAACAATATAAATTATATTTATTAAAGACTCACATTTCTGCCGACGAACGAAGACAGCATCACTGCGACGATCCAGATGCTCAGACCGACCGACATGATTAGTTTTCTGAAATTATTAGTTCAAAATATGAATCAAATAATCATCAAGCGATGTCAGCGCTCCGAAATTATTTTCTTTTTTCGATGTCGTCTACAAAATTCAATGAAAGGCATTCTGCTCACCGCCCTCTATGCATTCGTCAAAGCGCGCAATCACCTTGTTCATTTGTTTTTTGTTTCCATGTTTTATAGCCTCTCATCTTCAATTATGGCACTGCTGCAACGCGCAATCGCCTTGTCACCCACTATCTCTAATCGTCTATTTAACCAATTTTACCTCTAAAATTAACAAATATTAATTTTATTTCTCACCGATTGAATCGATCACCGAGGATGCCGCAGATCGGCGCGCACAGCATGTAGAAGACGATGAACATCGTCTACAAAATCGATAAATTATTAAAACAAAAAATCGAGTCCAACGGAAACTATGATGCATTCATATTTTTCTGTCACATTTGCGTTTCAGGCTAATTTCATAAATCGTTAGAAGTATTGGTTGATAATTGGACGGATGGAGAAAATGACAAATCAACTTTTTATAAAACCAACCTGCAGCATTCCCGCTTGCTTGTCGTCCATGTTGAAGTAGTGCTGCAATCGATCATTTCGAAATCTACCGTAGCCAGTCAATGACCGCTACCGTAACCTACAGTCGTCAATGAGTGCCGTCGTATTCCCTTTAATTTTTTATCAACATCCTACTGCACCAATGAAAAAAACGCAGCCGTAATACATCGTACTTCTACCCAATCCCCTTCTCTAATAAATCCTCAAGCTACCGAAATTCTATCGTAATTCTACCGTATCCCAGTCATCCATCCACGATCTCCCGTACTACTACCGTACCTTCTCCTCCCGATCATTAAATGAGCTACCGTACCTCCCCACGATCAATAAATCAGCTACTGTACCCCCTCCCCCTGATCAATCAAGCTACCGTACCCCTACCGTACCTGTAGCTGGGTGAGAACACCGGCGATCGTGAAACGATCCATGTAGTTGAGAAGATTCACCGTTAGCAACACTGCCACCAACACTGTCTTCGGGTCTGCAGAATAATTATCGATTAAAAAATGTATTTTCGAAAATAATTACATAAATGTATTTTTTTAAAAATATTTACGACCACTAGGCACGTTCAGGCTTTCAGGATGCGGCAGGACTACTTAAACTAGCCAGGGAGCAGTGAATAGTTATTCTGTGCACATTTTTTTAAAATATCCCCGAACTTTGCAAGTCAATTTGAGGCTACAGCAGTGGTACACCTTCCAACCAGTGCGCAGCAACCTTGTATTGTTCGAATGTAAAACACCTCAAAAGGGATGTATTGCATTCGGAGAATACAACAAAACAAGATTTCAACCTAGGAGGATTTGCGTTCAAGTGAACTGTGTCGGCACGGTTAGGTGACTCACATATTCGTTGTATTCAAAGTCTGCCATCGGCTGGCCACTTTGTCTTATTGATTCACCTCATTTGGAGAGTTTGCCATCGGCTGGCCACTCTCCCCTTGTTCTCCTTTCTCCTCTTGCATATTCCTTCTAGTATTATCCTCATCTCTTTCCTAATCTAGAGTTTCCTCCTATTATTCTTATTAGCATTCTACCTAACTAATTACCGAATCATGGTGCATCGGCCGGGAAACGAACCCGGGCCGCCCGCGTGGCAGGCGAGCATTCTACCACTGAACCTTCATCAACAATTTAATTCTGAACATATTCAATGCACTCCAGCCAGACACTGAATAACAAATCGATGTGAAGCAACGGTGCCGTTTCGGTTCTCTGAAGTCTCAATTTAGCAGACTAAATCGTCTTCCTGATCGACGATAGTGTGCAGAATGGAGAGAGCCAGAGCCAAAACGGCATCACTAGGTGAAGAAAATATCAACGAACGCTTGATTTGCTCCCTCCATCCTCTCCTCTCCTCCTCTCCATTCTCTCGTCGCGTCTCCACACCATCAACGACCATTCGATCCGGATCGGTCATACTGTAACGAGGAGTACGGTAAGGATACGGTATCCAGATGGTGAGATACGGTTAGTACTGTATTAAGCTAGGGTTTCGTCTGGTTTTTCTACTTTCTCTATTTAGCACACCGTCTTGTCTGTTTGATCAACAAGGCGGTGTGCAGAATAGAGAGAGCCAAAACAAGAAATGATAACCCGAAACCGAAATAAAATTTCCTAGTACTCAGTATTCAGATATATGCACGAGATGCGAACTCGTTGGAAAATAATTGAGAAGCTATGAGAATATAGAGATCATGCGGTTTATTCACAGGATATGGTCGAGTAATGCACAAGTGAGAGATGTTTATAGTTTAGTAAAGCACCGTCATTCAATGGATACACGAATCATTAAACAAGAGAATCGAGATCACAAAATTGTATAGCATTAATCGGAATGGGTACTAGACCTGAGCGTGAATCAACAACGAAAACAACGAAATTCTAATGACAAAGAAACGAGGTTATGTTACACGTTTTAGCTCAGAATACTGGTTAGACTACTGCGCTTATTTGTGTTTCGTAATATACAGGTAAAGACGACGCGAAAATGAGTTGGCACGGTGCCAGTAATCAGGGGCAATACCAGGGGGCGTGGCCTGAAAGGGGCGGGGCTTCCCGCCTCATTCCTCCTGGCTCTCCTCTTGGCTTTCCTCTTGATAGAAATCGAAGGAGAGGTCAGACTGCGAGTTGTGGAAGCGATTGCGCGTCGACTGAATTTGTATTTAATTAAGAAAATACGGGTTTTATTTTTTATTCACCGTTCCTAAAGATAGAGATGACGAAAATCGATTCACTAATTGCTTACTCAGCAAGTAGCAAAGACGAAACCTGTTTGCATCGGGAGAGCAAAATTTGAGAAACGTTGTAAAAAAGAAGTTATAAGTAATTTAAATAACGAACCCGCTGCTGCAGCAGCATTTCCGGTTGAAGCACCGGCTGAAGCTCGATCACCGCTGCAATAAAAAAATATATTACACGACGAAAAATTTATTTCTAGAATAGAGCAACTCCACAACAATCAATGCCAGCGGATCGATTATCGTTTCATATCAACCTTGAAACACTAACATCATAGGTATCACAACGGTTACTATTGAACTACCGTATCCATCAGTTCTCGATCGATCAGATACCGTACCCCTCCCCTCATCCTACTCACCCTTGCTCGACTCCCGCTGCTGCACTTCATGCGTCTCGTAGCGTACTCGCGCATTGCCCGTGTACCAGCGGTTCTTGTCGAAGATCTGACAGGGCGATGTTTTAAAAATCGCACCACGCACACCACACCACGGAATGCTTTTTTTCCTTCTTTCTCTATTGTGCACACACCGCGTAACCAGCGAGACAGTGTGCAGAATGGAGAGAGATACTTTCCGAAATGGTAACTCTAATCAGCCGCAAGTGGTATTGTCACTACTCAAGTCGAAAAAGTGGCATGGCGACGTTTAGGAAATTGCAGCATGCTCACCACACCTCTCCTTATATCTCTCTATTTCTCATTTTTTCACTCTCTAACAAGCGAAACAGTGTGCATAATAGAGACAGCTAATATTCCCACCATCGCAGTATCCGTATATGCTGCAGCCGGTATTTCCACTACTCTAGTCAAAAAGGGACATGGCGACGTTTCATGAATCGCACACTGCACCACTACCGTACTCCTCCATACCACTACCGTACCTCGCTGTTGCCGATGCCGGCCTTGCGCATGCAGACGCGCGGATTCCGCGGACCGCCCTCGATGATCAGCCTGCAAGGTATGGAAGAGAGATAAATTTCTATCAATCGACGCTTACATGAAATCATCTTTATTAGCAATCAGACAGATCTCGTTCTGCGACCAAAGCCTCGAATCAACGGGCTTGTACCTTTTTGAATCTACACAAATTTTTTTACGTCTCTTGTTCTGCGAAGAAAGCGTCGAATCGCCGGGTACATCATGATCGACAATTTTGAATTTTTTATGACATACTCTAGAGATGGAGAAATGCAAATTTCAGATATAATTCTATACAAATTCCCAAGCTCCAACACACCTTATCACATGGAGGAACACTGTTCTTGTGCTGGTAAATTTTCCGAAGTAAGTGCCCAACAGAAAAATGAGAAGAAAAAAACGGCGACGTTTCCGAAATCGCACGCTGCTCCATACACCACACACCACGTCTCTCACCAGTCAAACTCGACGTAGACGACGTCGAACTGCGTCTTCTCCCTCGGATTCTTCACCCGTCTCGTCTCGCCCTCGCCGTCCTCCCGTTCTGAGAACACAATCGATAATTGAGGGTTACGGTAGGTATCAGCTCTCTCCATTCTGCACACTCGCTAATCCGTCAAAGTGTGCAGAATGGAGAGCTACTTTGCGATCAAACATCTCTACGTGCGGCTACCGTATGCTTTTTGATACATTTCACACGGCGGTACCGGAATCGGGACCCTCCTACTGTAACCCTCCATCCGTTCATCCTTTTCGATTCCCAACTACCGTACCCTACCTTCCCCTCCTACAGTATACCTTCTGGTCGGGGCGGGAGTGCGACGCGCACCTCGGCCTTCACGAAAACGCCGATCTGCGCGCAGCAGGCGACTTCGTCGATCGAGAGAACGTCCGCCTGACAAAGGATTATCGATTAGTTGATTACAACTACAGTAATCAGAGAAGGCTGCCATAACCCATCCAGCTGATTGTGCTACAGTATCTCTGAGTATCAGCCATACCACAGCTAAATAAAGACACAGTTTCGCGAGACATATCATCGCTTAATGTTGTTTTATCTTAGGATACGCAACCTGGTGGCGAGTGGTTTCAGCAGTCTTTCATTACAGGATAAAATACCCGGTAACGATGCCGTAGAGAACAGCGATATCACACATCATTACAATTGTCATGCCACAACCAAAAGATGTGGAACAATCGATAAATCTACCGTAACCCCCTTTCCCTACCGTACCTCGTAGTTCATGGCTCCTAGAATTAACACAGGACATACAGTGGGGCCACGGCAGCCTCTCATAATACCGAAACCCCATACCTCGCAGTACGACAATTTACCGTAACGACTGCAGCTTACAGTAATTTCTCTTCACTACCGAACTCATTCTCGTTTTTGTTAGTCGCCGCGAGCGGTCCTTATCCATTTCTCTCTGATAGAGAATGGAATCCCTCTCGTTCCCCTCGTCTACTCCATCAACTCACAAGTTCGGAATCCCCATCCAAGCCGGACTCTGGTCACCGTGTGATGGGTATGACCTACTCTGATGTTTGGTCCCTCAGATACCATTCTCGTCAAGTCTCGTTTCGCGATTGATGACTCGAGTTTGGTGGACTCAGTTCTAAAATCACGGGAGCCTTCTTCCGTCATCAACAATAAACACTCTACATCAAGTCCTATCGTCCTGGATGATCGCAACCCTTTCTCCAGCCAATCTCTTGGGCCTGTGAAAGGAAAGAAGACCGATCCCTTGACCCCCACCCAGACGAAATGATTCTCTCTCGAACGAAGAACCGACACGAAACCTATCTGAAACCATCCATCCCCATCTAGCGTCAACTGCCTGACATGATAAATGTATGTATGTATGTATGTATGTATGTATGTATGTATGTATGTATGTAAGTATGTATGTATGTATGTATGTACCGAACTCCTACCGTACCTCAATACAGTAACCCCTGACACTACCGTAATCACCCCTACCGTATACCTCGTAGTCCATGGCGCCGACGAACTTGGCGGGCGATCGCTGCGCGGCGTACCAGCGAGAGAGGAATTTGACGACGAGAGGCTCGATAGGGACCACCTTGGGGAGATCAAAGATTAAACGATAAACATCCGCGTTTGTTAGAGAAATAACGCAAAAATACTTCAACGGCAGAAGTGTGTACATTCATTAAACCGTAAGACATAGTTGTTGCCAATTGGTACTGGTCGAATCGGGAAAAAAGAGTCTAAGCTGAAGCGTTGGCAGATTTTTGCTTCACGTGCATAATATGAAAACCAGAATTGGATGAAATGCAATAATCTCCACTTTCCTTTTTGAAAAAAAATACAAGCCTCTAACTTGAGTACTAAAAGATTCGTGTTTCAGGCGCTCTATTTGAATCACAGAGTTCATTGGAAGCCGATATTGCTGGGTTTCCTACGTAAAACAATTCAATACCTGTCTCGCCATGAACAGCTGCTTGCTGCCGTTCGTCGGATCGCCGACGTCGGGATCTGCAGCGTGACGTCATCAGTCGGATGGAACAGTTACTCTCTCCATTCAGCACACTCTCTCGTTTCACTGACAGGCGAGATAGTGTGCTGAATGGTGAGAGCGCTATTTGATGCCGAAACATCCCCTTCTTGCTACAGTAATTTCTTACAGTTACTAGCTGACATTTGAAGAGTCACTGTTATCGGTCATAGTAGGATATCATACCTATTAGTATCTATCGTAATCCAAAATCACATCTACCGACTCTACCGTAAACCCCCTAACTCACGTTTGACTAATCGCTGTGTCAGAGGGGTGATCGGGTGCTGTCGCATCTCCAGTCGCGTCTTCATCGAGTGGTCGTAGGCGCGAGAGGGAAACGCCACCGCGTATCGGCACTGAGAACAATTAAAATAATATAATTAAAAATATGACTTAAAAGGTATTAATTTAAATATTCATGGTCTAGGAAAGAAGAGATTGCTCTTTAAAAAAATTTTTTTTGTTGGTAAAATTACGCAAAAAAATTGGACCAAATTATCATATTCTGAGCAACAAGGAGCTTTTATGGCCAGTCCCTTCATTGTTTCAGAGACAAATTTTCTATTCCAGTTCAAGTATTTTACTAATATGAGCGACTCGATGGATTTTTTTAAAAACACTAATAATTCTGCGAAGCAACCTACAAACGTTTCGTAGAAGTACCGTAAATCTATTGTATCTCACAAGTACCGTAATCCCGCTTCCTCGAGAGCGCCTCTCCTCGCCTACCGTCACCCAATAGAATCTACCATAATCCCTCGCTCACCGAAAGTGTCTCTCCCACGTCCACGTCATGTCTCTTCTCGATGGCATCGCTCGGTCGACTCTCGAACCCGAGGTAGGACTTAGACTCGAAGTAGTACGTCTAAAAGAAGGAAATACCGTTAAATATTTTTGAATACACTCAAATATTTTTACAAAGAAAATTATATAAGCAACTAGCAGCCTGCGGCCGCTACGTTGTACGCCGGGTCGTAAGCAAAGGTTAATCAAACACCGCTTGCTTGCGAGTGGGGCGTATACCGTTGCAAAAAGCTCGTGAGGCTTCGAGCGCTACGGAAAAATTGCGATGTAGCCACTCCGCTTCGCTCCGTGGCTACATCGCATCTTTTCCTCCACGCTCTCAGCCTCACGAGCTTTTCACAACGGTATGGCCGAAGTATCCCAAAAAAAACTTATAAATGATCATAAAATGTCGATTGGCACTTCTCCCGAGCCTCTCCGATGATTTTGAAGCGAGTTATGAGCGAAAACGTGAAGATTTCATAATGATGACGAAATAGAAGATTACGAAATCTGAGCACGGGAGGTCGATTGGCACTTCTCCCGAGCCTGTCCGATGATTTTGAAGCGAGTTATGAGCGAAAATGTGAAGATTTCGTAATGATGACGAAATCCAATATTGCGAAATCTGAGCACGGGAGGTCGATTGGCACTTCTCCCGAGCCTGTCCGATGATTTTGAAGCGAGTTATGAGCGAAAATGTGAAGATTTCGTAATGATGACGAAATCCAATATTGCGAAATCTGAGCACGGGAGGTCGATTGGCACTTCTCCCGAGCCTGTCCGATGATTTTGAAGCGAGTTATGAGCGAAAATGTGAAGATTTCGTAATGATGACGAAATCGAATATTGCGAAATATTTGCTGTAGGTGAAAAGCGCTGGCGATTCTGAGTCGATTGGCACTTCTCCCGAGGCTGACGTTTTCAAACCTCAATAACTCGCTTTCTAGGCATCGCCCGAGGACAAGTCCTTGACCACTCGAACCACCGTAAACTCCTTTTTCAAAATCGATAATAATTTCATCATTATTGCGAAATATTTTTTGGTGAAATATTTCATCATCCTTAGGTAATAATCCGTTTTTCGCGCCTAATTCAGCTCAAATTTGTCCGTAAACACCGGGAACAGTGTCAATCGACTCAGAATCGTCAGCGCTTTCCACCTAAAGCAAATATTTCGCAATCTTCGATTTCGTCATCATTACGAAATCTTCACATTTTCGCTCATAGCTCGCTTCAAAATCATCGGACAGGCTCGGGAGAAGTGCCAATCGACCTCCCGTGCTTATATAATTTTCTTTGTAAAAATATTTGAGTGTATTCAAAAATATTTAACGGTATTTCCTTCTTTTAGGTGGTCAAGGACTTGTCCTCGGGCGATGCCTAGAAAGCGAGTTATTGAGGTTTGAAAAGTGTGACACACACACAGACGGACGAACGAACGATCGGAATGACAAACACACTTTGTGACTTTATAAGTATAGTGCGAATCAAGAGATCAGTGTACAAGTTCTACTTCATGTGTTTACATCACAACCGTGAAACTTAACTCTCCTTGTTACATAACAGGTCACCGTATTATTTTTTGTTCTAATGGTGTCAAATTCCAATCAATGCCGATTTGTCATTAATACTGGTGACAGAAACAACGTATGTTATAAATTTAGTCTTCGCTCTCTCCATTTTGCACACGTTCTAGATGGTCGCATAAGAGTGTGCTGAATGGAGAGTTTGAATATTACTTGTTAAATTAAATTTAAATATCGAACCTTTCTGATCTCGCCCGGCACCGACAGCGGGTACACGATCTTCGGTGTGACTGTGAGGAAGATGATCTGGAAGAGGAAAGATTACGGTAATGGTGAATTACAGTAACCTTGAATACGATTGTGGTAAGCTACAACGTCGTTGATTACGGTATTACAGTAAGGCTTATAAATATTTTTTGAAAAAATATTACTGATCAAGCCAATAGTAAGATTGAGTAGTGATATCGTTAGATCCCGAGATATGATTAAAATGTATTACAATAAATATATTTAGTAAAATGAGTGAAACCTGGAATCCGCAGTTGATGACCACTCCTCGATCGTGCGCTCGCACGCAGCGCCTGAAAGACGAGGTAAATTATTTATTTTGATTCGATTAATTGAGTCCACTGTCGATGTCAAGAACAGGCAAACATAAACCCTCTACGAAACCGCAAAATCGCATGCTACCGCAACCTCGATATGACAAGTATGCAACAAATTAGAAGGAAAAAGGATGCTGCGATAACGAGAGGTGCGGTGTAAATTACTAAAGGTCGTTTGTTAGATTTTTAGCTTCTTTGCTACGATTGCAGTATCCTACCGTACCACTCACATCGCGATACCGTATCCCACATATCCTACCGTACCGCTAACTCACTTCTCAATAGCTATCCTTGCCGTACTACTGAATCCTACCGTACCCCTCACTAACATCTCAATACCGTATCACGCATGCCTACCGTACCCCCTCTCCACTCACTTCTCGATCGTCTTCCTCGCCCGGTCTTCTCTGAGCGCGAGACAGGCCGTGTTGATCGTGCACAGCTGCACGCCCGCCCATGGCACGAGAAGATCAACACGGATCACGCCCTTAATTGTTAATTAATTAATTAAAAAGAACAATACTCCTATAGATAAAAGAAAAAAAGAAGAATTCGCCCTAGATAACAATTTCCCTGTCCGAAATTTGACTGGTCGAAGAAAAATACATGGGCAGAACGGGGGGTTGTTAGCAAGATTTGGCAACAATATAGGTTTTGTTCTCCGCGTCGAGGCGCATCGAAATGGTCTGGTGGCGAGGGGCTCAGATGACGTCGGGTAGGTCAAAGATCACGTCAAAGTCGGGACACTCGCGATTTTCCATTTTTCGAAGCGGTTCGAGATTCAGAAAACGCCGGCGCATCTTTCTAAACTTGGTATGTTCTGTTAGCACCAAAAGCCGCTTTATAGTATTTAGTTTTCTGAAGTACACTTTCCGGATTTTAAGGTTTTCGAAGTTTAGTGGGCGGATAAATAGTCCTGGTGCTTCATGAGCAAAAAGAAAATTGTAGAGCTCGCTGAGACGCATCGAACACTGCTGGAGATGAAGGGTTTGCATGCGATAGAAGCGTGACACGGCAGGGGAAATGCGAGAACCGGGCGGAATGGTGAGTGCTAATTAAAAAATTAAGTTCAGCATGTCCTCTGCTACCGTTTGATATGCTATATCGCACGGTCGGACCGAAATGGGGCCGGGGGTATCCATTCGCGTGGGCGTGGTCTGCTGTGAAATAGCTTATCATCTTTCGTTTTAGAGCGGATTTTGCGGCTTTCGTTGATCGTACCATAACCAACGGACTATCAGATGTTGTGCATGGGTTATGGTAGATCAGCACTGACCAGTTTGTGGGTCATGATTATTGTCTTAAAGCGTGGCTCAGTGGGGTAAAATTAGGGTTAGAGTGCTGAAAATCAAGTCACGGGTTCAATCCCCGACCCGAACAAAAACTTTTGCTCTGCCTCGCAAGTGGCAAGGACGTGTCCGGGGTGGTCGGGAGCGTGCATAATCATGGCGCAGGTGGTTAGAGCCTAGACTGGCGTGCATGATCAAGCGGGTTCGAATCCCCATCGGCGCAAAAGTGTTTGCAATAATTTTCGCGTACTCGGATCGTGTTCGGGAGTGGTCGGCAAGTATCCTGGCGCCCGTTAACGTCAAATCCGATGCACCCACGACCCCCCAACCCAGATGATCAACCCGGATCGCGCGCTTTCACTGGTGCACAATGTTTTGCAAAAATTTTTTCTGCTAGAAAAATACATTTTCAGGATTAACAAATCACAAAAAGTATAAATAAACCTACGGCTTGCCCGTAGCGAGCGCAGCTCGGCTAGTTCTCCATATATGAATTGATGTTTCATTGATGTTTTTTAAAGGATTGATGTTTCATAAAAGGCCAGTCAAAGCAAACGTCATGGGGAGACCGGGGGAGAGGGAAAAGATTTGGCAAATATATAGGTTTTGTTCTCCGCGTCGAGGCGCATCGAATTGTCCTGGTGGCGAGGGGCTCAGACGACGTCGGGTAGGTCAAAGACGACGTCAAATATGGGACACTCGCGATTTTCCATTTTTCGACCCTTCAACTGACTGTCCCGCGTTCCTCCCTGGATGGAAACCTGTACTTGTGGGTCGTTTTTTGAAGCTCTCGTCGAGCTCTATAAGAAAAAAAGTCAGCTGAGTATGGAAACCGGAGGAGCGCTCTGAAGCGAGATATCACTGGGCAAACTTTTGGCGTTTGGCGAAATCGCTATTCGGGCGGTCGGCAAGTATACGGCAAATATTGGCAAGTACTAGCGGATAGAAATGTATGGTGGAGAAAACGCCGGGGAATCGATGGCTGCTTGGTATTAGTCGATTACTGCAAAGGCGGCCGAGTAGCATCTGTTTCCGTGAGGTGCTATCGGGCGAAAAACGTTATTTTTCGGCGAAATTCTCCGAGTTCGGTGAAATTGCTCGGATCTCAGCGGGGATAGTGCCTAATGGAGTAGGCAGTCGTTTAGAGTGCCAGGTGACGATTCGAACCGTCTTTTAGTTGAAGTTTTTTATCAAGTTTAAAGCTTGGTGTAGTGGTTACAAGATGGGGCCTCCGATCGTTACAACGCGGGTTCGAATCCCCGACGATGCAAAGTGTTTGCAATAATTTTCGCGCACTCGGTTTGTGACCGGAAGTTTTCGGAAGGTATCCTGGCGCATGTTAACGTCGATTCCGAAGCACCCAATATCAGAAAACCCGGAATGTCAACCCGGTTCGTGCCAGATTGTGTGCGCTCTCTGTTTCTCGCCCCGTCGTCGGTTTATGAGTGCCATCAACCTCTTCTCCCGATGTACACTGATGGCGCAGGTGGTAAGGCGTCAGTCTAGCATGCGGAGACCTACTGGTTCGACTACCCGCGGGTGCACCATGTTTTGCAAATTTTTTCCCGGATAGAAAAATAGAGTTTAGTGAATAAAAAATTTTTTTTTATACCAAAACATCGGTTTACCCGTAGCGAGCGCAGCTCGGCTAGTACTCCTATAGATAAAAGAACGTTGAGTGACAAATTTACCGGTCAAAGCAAATGGGTCGTGGAGGGTCGGAGGTGTGGGAAAAGGTTTGGCATTTAGTGAACTAAGGTACTTGAGATGGTGCCGGATCGAATGGCACGATCGCCGAGCCGATCAGATGACGTTGGGCAGGTCAAAGATGACGTCAAAGTTGGGACACTCCACTTTTTCCGTTTTTCGACCATTCAACTGACTGTCCAGCACGCCCCCGTTAACCAAACACCCTACATATGGGTTGTTTCTGATAGCTCTCGATGAGAGCTACAAGAAACAAAAGTCAGCAAAGCTGAGTATCGACCCTGTAGGACCGCTCTGAAGCGAGATAAGGCCGGGTAAAGGTTTGTCTATTAGAGCAAACACGATTCACATTCATAGCCGCGGGGAGGAACAGACTAATGGATACCAGTAGGAGGTGCGGAACACATAGGGGAATCGATGGATGCTTTGGTTGAGTGCTTTGTTTGAGTTAGATCAAAGGCGGCTGAACACGGTCCGTTGCCGTGAGGTACTATTGTACGGAACACGACGGGTTTCGGAGAATTTCTCAGAGTTCGGTCACCGTTCTTGGTTCTACGAAGGGGGAGTGCCAAATGGAGTTGACAGTCATGTAGAGTGACCCGTGACGGTTTGAACCGTGTTTTGGTTGAAGGGTTTTATTAAGTTTAAAGCGCGGTGTAGTGGTTGCAAGATGGGGCTTCGGATAGTGAAGTGTTTTGCAATAATTTTTGCGTGCTCGGGTCATGTCGGGGAGTAGTCGGGGAGTGTCAATCCCGGCGTGGTTGTGTTTCAGATTGAAAGTTTACCAGAACTATGCCGAATTGCGCCGTTCTGCCTGGGTATCGATGGGATCTCAAGCCGTGGAAGAGAGGGGTGCCAGTCACCTCTGTCGTATTTTTTGTAAGAAAAATTACCACAGAGGTGACTGTGTCAGAAAATTTTCCACAGAGGAAATGTGTCAGGAAATTTACCACTGATTGTGGTATGGTAGTTTCTCTGACGCTGATCAGAGTGGTAATATTTCTGACAGTCTTGTGACATACAGCGAGGCTAGACAACTCAAACTAATTTTCTTTTAATCTTACGGCGTACCACTAGCGAGCGTAGCTCGGCTAGTAACGTATAAGATGTGATACTAGTTGTATACTACTACGGACAGCATTGCCAAATACAACGATTTTATTTATAAATTATAACCGACGCATGGAAGGAATATTAAGCTGGGGGCCGGATTCTTTTTCTTGTTATAAAGTTGAAACTAGAAAATAACAGCGTCAAAACCGCAGTCGACAACAGGCAAATAATTCGTCCTGCATTTTTCTTGCTTCACGTTTCCAACAATTACAATGAAGCAGCATTCAGTTCAATAGGGTGAACAGATCGACCACATACAATGACCATTTGCGAATAAAATAAATAAATAACCTGCTGCGGTCCTCGTGCTTCACGCTCCTCCACGCATCTGCAAGAACAAAATAATGTTTAATTAGCTTATTATTGTTCCGTAATTAAGAAAGAGAGGTAATACAGCATTGATCATGCCCACTCTGCTCAAAATCAAGTAACACATTTGAAACCTCAAACTCACATGTCCATCAATACGCTCGCAATCAGTCCATTATTTCGTGAGAAGAGAAACGTCAGTGGCTCCGACAGCGGGATGTCCTCGAGCACCATCGAGATCGGCTGAGCAATTATTTAGATAATTAAATAAATTAATACATCCACCAACCTTTTAAATGCTTATAAAAAACGAACTTTAAAATGAATCATTCATTTTAAGCAATAGCAATGGACAATATTTTTGTAATCATTTTTCATCGAAGAGAGGACTCAAACATGGACAATTGTTTGTTTTTTTCACGAGAAATCGTAGTTCGATTCGCACCGCTATTTGCCGTTCTCGAGCAAACAAAATACTGTGGTGAAACAGTAAATCCGCGCGTTCTCATCAAATCGTTTCGGGGTCGTATCAGCATTTTTAATCAAAATATATTCAAATCGTTTGACAGGGGTATTGTTCGGTTGTGCTCCAGCGCTACTTCAGATATTGTGCCTGGGATCGATCTACCGTATCCATACAGTACTCACCCATACGAGATACTTGGGAGACATTCTGCAGATGTACAGTAGCTTCGTTCCGCGGCCAAGTACGTCGTACACTCGCTCATCTGGAAAAAACTACCTTACCCAGCAAATGATCAGATACGTGGCCGGAAGAAAAATACTCCACAATTTGCGATAGTAAACTAGTATACGCTACATTAGTATATTCTAATATATCCTTTTCGTTTGGCATGTCCATAGATCTATTATGATCTAGAACTGCTGCAGTTACCGTACCCAATTGGAAGCTACCGTACCCGACCAATTGGAAGCTACCGTACCCTACCAATTACAAGCTACCGTACCCTACCAATTGCAAGCTACCGTACCCTCGTCATTGATCCGCGTGCGCACGAGGGTGTTCCCATCTGGACTGATCGCGGCAATGTTGCTGTCGTTGAAGCACTGTGCGTATTCAGTTGAGCTGAAAAATCGATTAAATTATTTTATTATTTTTTAATATTATTTTTTTATTTTTTCGCCTTACGCATACACATCTCATTATCAACCTAATGATCTGCCACTGATTATCGAGTAAGGTATCAATTCGGATTACGGTATCATTTAAATGGAATTGACAAACCTCGCCTGCAGTGCATGGTAGACTGGCTCCCACGTCTGCTTGCCGTCTAAAAATTATTTATTGATTGATAAAAAATGATCACTCCCCTCAGAATACTTTGTTTAAACGCTAGACTAAGGACTCCATAACATGCATTCGTTAAATTTGTATATATAAAAGTTTAAATAAGATATCTTAAAATTTGAAAACGCACACTTATCCAATCCCAGTCTCCTCACTCCTCGAGTGAATGTGTCCATGGCGTTGACATCATAGACAATTCGTGGTCGGTGCGACACCCGATTGCCGTGCAGCTGCAATTAAAATTGAATTTAAATTTAAAATAAACTTTTTTTAAATGATGTTATACACCCGATTGCGCATGTTTTGCCAATCTGATGAGGTTTCCCTGCCGCTGAATCATCCATCAAACTGCGATTGATAAAACTCTTTGCCTCGAATTATATTTCAATTTTGAGTTTCACCTGTGGTACAAGGTTTCATTTCCTAACCGATTCTAATTATGCTGTAGTGAATTTGTGAAAACAAACTATACGAATAAAAGCAAATCTTGAGCGTGCACTAATGAGTCAGACTCGATATTGCCAAACTCCATACTCATTCAAAACTGCAAGGAGCTAGATCTGTGAGTGGCCTCGCCTATCGCACACTCGGATGATCAATCGAGGCGAAAGAAAACACAGCGCGGGGAGGTGGAAGAATGCCAGAGATCACACCGCCTCAACACGCGACGTAGATCAAACAAGGATGGTAGATCAGTGATCTACCGTTGCCTTTCCTCACTTTTTCACAAGATAAAGCAGTCCAACCTCGCGGTTTCTGAGGAATCCCGTGACATTCCTGTGTCGGAGCGCCTTCGGGCAGTGCTCAAAGCTGAAGGAGAACGCGCACTGATCGTCCAGTGACGATTCGTACTCCTCGCCCTTTAAAATGCATTTTATTTATAGATATAGCCTTATTTTTGTTAATTTTGGCTTCAAAATATCATGTTTTGATAAGAAAAACGCTTTGTAAGCGCGAAAAACGGCGTGATAGTCATCAAAATCACGAGAAACTGAGCGAATTTGACGATTTGATACCTCGACACAGAACTGCGGCACGATCTGGCAGTCCAGCTGCCGAGCGAACATCGCTGCGAAAGGCTAGGAGAGCCTGGAAGGGCGAAAACCGGATTTGCGACCCGACAAGAACGGGAGAAAACGAGATCAAACGGTAGTGAAGCGAGAGAGCATGCAAAAGTGAGAGAGCGGCATGAAGTCGCGTGCTCTGATACTACGGTCGGTTCGGCGGGGCGAGGATGTGATTGCGCGCGCACGAAGTGGTCATTCGAGCTGACGTTTAAACGCGTTTCTCAATTTATGACATATTGCTAATTAATTATTACGAATAATTCTCAAAAAAATTGATGAGAGAAATATGAATAACAAGCACATTATATCAATTTGTCTAATTTTTTTCTCGTTTATCCTGATATTTGATCATTCCAATCCATCCTATATCATTTCACTCCTCTCACAAAAATTTCAATGAGTTTGAACTTGACTTTATCGATAACATATCGTCCTTGAAGGTTGTACGGTACGAATATTTTTACAAAACATTTCTGGCAGAGAATAATTCGACTTGAAACCATTATGTGGCATGAGCAATAATGGCAGGAATTCGTTGAGTCGTATATGTTATCGAGGGGGCGCATCCTGATTGGTCTCGAGTAGAGATGTCACTTCGACTTTCATCACTCTCCAATCAGCACACTTTCTCGGGTAGCAGAGTGTGCAGAATGGAGAGAGCCAAACCCGAAATGAGATCCCTTGTCTCGTTCTGAGGTGGGGAGAAAACGTAACAATGAAAACAATCAATATATCGTGGCATGAATCGATAGGCTCTTTCGTTCTCTACAGTACATTATTATTACAGTATATCTATGTGCTATGCGGTGTGGTGTGGCGGGAATACGATGAGATCAACAATGTGTCAGACATGAACAACTAACGCGTGACAACTATAATACTACAGGGGGGGGGGGGGGGGGATAACCTATTCTTCGGGATAGAAGGGCTTGTAAATTTTTCTGTTTCTGGCCCAGATTGTGCGTGAAAATGAAGGAATCAATAAGAAATTGGTCAGAAATCAATACCACGGAGGGGCTACCGTACGCTACTTCCCATTGACCTGCTGCTCGATGTGCGCCTGCAGGGAGCCGGGGTCTTGCAGGACGCGCGTGTTCGTCGCGAGGTAAACGAGCACCTCAGAGGAAAGGGGGCGGAGCTTCGCTACCCGCCATTCCTCCGCCATCCAGGCGGCCGCACTCTGCAGACAATGTGATAAAGTGTGCTGAATGGAGAGAGTACACATCAATTTGGTGACACTACAGTATCATGATAAATCAATATCTGCCTCCTACCGTATCCCAAATCAATCGATAACGGCTACCGGACCTGGGCCACCTCCTCCTTGTCCGCCGGGTCATCATGCACTGCACCCGCGTAGTTGGCCACGATCGGCTTGAAGAGGCGCGCCATCTGCCAAGAGATCGATATCGAATAGCTACCGTAACACCTTCTCGATCTATCGTATCCAGAGATCGACAGCAGTAAGTTACCGTAACCCGTTCTTGGTCTACCGTAACTCCTGATCCAGATCACTCTGGTGTAAATCCATGCTAAGCCCATCACTCATCTACTATCGAATAGTAGCTCTCTCCATTCTGCACACCCGCGTGTGCCAAATGGAGAGAGCTACTATTCCTTCTGAAAACAATGCTATCTATCGTATCCATGCTGCTACCGTAATCTCATATCGATCTAATCGTATGCATCGTACTCTCGTATAAGTGACGCCTCTTCTACCGTCACATCATCCACAAACGATTGAGCTCTCCAATGTGCATACTGCCTGATTAGGCATCAATACCGTATCTTCCATCCCCCTACCGTAACCCCACTGACCAGCCAGAATCGCCAGTCCTCCTTCGTCCTCTCCTTCGTGTACCGCTCGAAGAACTGCTCGATGGCCGATCGCTGGTCCAGGGAGGAGGAGGCCTGGTCCCGACGGGACGAGGAGGGAAGCGAGGATTGGAGGGAACTGGAAAGTTCAAAGATCAAACTACAAACTGCAAAGATCGAACGCAATGCTTGCTCGTATCTAGTGAATCATCTGTCCATTTGTTATTAATTTTTCAGAAGCAACCACGATCAGATCAGCAACATCGCTCAGCAATCAAATATGAGATCCAAGCGCAACTCGAATCCGCCTGGGAACCTCCTTTCTCATTTTGTTGCGCCTAAAAGTCAGTCTAGACCAGCCTACAAAGACCAAAGATCAATCATTCGCCCACCTTATTCGCTCGTTGAGCGCCCGTATCGTCTCCTTCATGTCCGCGACTCGTTTCTCCTAAAATTTATCCGTAGTTTCGGAGGAATAAAATCAGTTGATGATTCTCTCACATTGGATTCCTGCTACCGTACTGCTAATGAAACAAGTTCTGGATTGCTCTCCGTGGTGCAGCCACCGTACCTTCTGATCCTTCTGCACGAGGAGCTCCTTGATGTGGTCGGCGGCCTTGGCCAGCACGACGGCATTCGTCGGCTTGATCCCGCCCGAGTGCACGTCCGGCACCTGCAGACGCACGCAATTGGAGACATAGAGGGGTTACGTTAATTCAAGAAGTTACTTTGTGATGGGCGAACTACCAGTAATATTCGAGTAAGCTTTATTTTTAGCAGCGATGTGAGAAGTATCATATTCACTCGCTAACCAGCGAATTTGAGAAACGCGCGCAACTTGAAACCACCGGCAACAGCTGTCAATGCGATTTTTCCAATCCAATATCTCCATTCTTTTCTAATTTATCTCCACTAGGAAACTCTTTTCTGATTTCAGTGCTCTCCTTTCTGCACACTCTCGGGTCAGTCTGGCTGGTGATAGGGTGTGCGGCATAGAGAGCGCTACTGTTCGTTCCAAATTCAACTAGTTATCGATTGATCATGTTCTGTATCTACCGTAATCCACTCACAATCTCCATCAGCTGATCGAATCCGTCCTTGAGGGCCATCCTCCTGCTCTGTTCCGCGTGCAGATGAAGGATGCGCTTGCGCTCCGTCGGATGCAGGGTCGAGTCCGCAGGTACCTACAGTAATCGATCGATTGATTGATCAAGATACAGTACCCCTCCGCTTTTGGATCGATAAGATACCGTAACCGGCACCTACAGTGCTCCATTAGATACCGTAACCGTCACTTCTCTGATCGATAAGATACCGTAACCGTCCATCCATTGATACAGCTCCCGCAACTCTTTTCATTCTATTTTTTTAATACATGCATCGGCAAAACTAATATGTTTCCTGACCCAGACGAAATTATAAGCCTGTGAAACACACTTTTTGGTGCATAGAAATGTTGCCGAATCGAATAGTTCGCCTCTCCAATTTGCACACCCTCTCCTATCTCTGACGGTGTGCAAAATGGAGAGAGTGCAATTATATCTTACTAGGAGCTGAGAGTAGATATTCACCGATTGCAACCCAAATATAGTGTTTCCACCAACCTGCCTACCGTAACACCTCCCCCATACCGTACCTGCTTGGTTCTCCTCTTGCCCCCTCCACTGGGTCGGATGGGTCGGACGGGGGCTGCTGCACCGGTCGATGATCCGCCGCCCTCCAACTCGTCCTCCTCCTCCTTCATCATCTCCTGCGAACTGTCCTGAACAAAAGACCGTATTTAAATATTTTTTATAAATCGGCATCCGACTGCTCTCCTAGTTTCGCGTGCTCTATCGTTTCCCTAACCGGCGAGAGATCGTGCAAATTGAGGAGGGTCAAGCATCACTACTTCGCACCGTTCATACGGACAGAGGATGCTTATCCATTAATAAGTTTTTTTCCTAATGGGCAACCGCCGCGATCCATTGTCAACAAAGTCAACCTATCTATTTATCCACGTCGTGAAACCTCGATTACCCTTGAACAAAAATCATGAAGCTGCCCCAGCCGCCGTTCTCAGGTTCCGTAATTCTAATCAATCATCTACCGTACATCTGATACCGTACTCCTACAGTAGATATATGCTTTCAAATTTTTCTCCGGCACAGCCTGTCAGAGTGGATGAAAAGGCTCATTTCCGCGGCTTACGACTCGTTATCTGTTAGTTGCTTCAATTTTATGTGAAAGATGAAACATGTGAAACCGATGCCATTTTCATTGCATTGCAGCAATTTTATTGTTTATTAAATTTTAAAACGCCTAAATGAAAATTCTGTGCTGGTCAAGTTCTAGTAAAACATCCGAGGGACATTCACTTTTTTGCAAATTCGAGTTTTTTCATAACGAGAGCTTCATTTACATGTTTCTTGTAATGTTTATCGTACTCGTATTCTGTTCATGTAAACTCGAAACATACCAATAAGTACCGAATCTTGATCCTCAAAGCAACCTCTACAACTATTGCGAAGAGCATTAAGTGCTATCATCATCGGAACTCGCACAAAACGCGAAAATGTTCTAGAAAACATCGATTTGGCCTTACTGAAGAAGCTATCCTAAGGTCAAAATTAAATTTTGAGCATTCCATTAGCAGAAATAGATGCAGAAAGTCATTGCCGACAATCTGACCAGGACAGAATTTTCATTTAGGCGTTTTCAAATTTTATAAAAAAAGAAAAGTGCTGTAAAGCCGCGAAAATAATCTCGTTTTCAACGCGCAATGATATCTTCATTAGAATCTGTCCGCCGCGAAACTCGCCAATTTCATCCAATCTGACAGGCTGTGTCCGGCTCCATTATGCACACTATCCGGATGGTCAGAAGAACGAGGGAGTGTGCATAATGGAGAGAGCTGACATCCGCTCCGACATTCTTATCTAACAGTAACTGCATACTTCATAGGCGTCATTACGCCGCCTACTGTACCCCTGATACCGTACCCTACACAACCCTAATCCTAACCACATACGGTACGTTCCCCCATATACCGTACTCCCACCATACCTGCATATCCCCTTCCTCCTTCGGGAAGAGCATGCGCC
The DNA here is from genome assembly GCA_036245825.1 of Pristionchus entomophagus. Classification (NCBI taxonomy): domain Eukaryota; kingdom Metazoa; phylum Nematoda; class Chromadorea; order Rhabditida; family Neodiplogasteridae; genus Pristionchus; species Pristionchus entomophagus. Next base: position 2,912,525 of record BTSX01000003.1, read on the forward strand.
TGCTCGAGCAGGGGTCGTCCCGGTCCCAGGGGTTCTCGGTGGTCTCGGCGGGCGCGGACAGCGGAGCGGAGAGTGGCGCGAGGGACGCGAGGGGTCCGTGCCGCGATGCGGCCGCTGCCGCCTCCACGAGGACGCTGCGCGAGCCTGCAAGAGATGTGTTTCAAAAGACTGATAAGATACGTCAAGGGAGATATAATTCCGGTTCTCGGTAGAGATGTTAATTATACGAGAGAGTGTGCAGAATGAAGAGCGCCGAAAACCGAGACGAAATAATTACTGTTCAAGCAATACGAAACATAATTAGACCTAATCGACGGTTTAATCGTGAAGATAAATATCTCAATTGGCAAAAGCGCTTTGTCGTCGCAGCGTTTGCGTTTCAACAGTTTCATAAGAGCCAGTGAAGTTTGAATGGTCAATTCTGCCGTGGCGCTTGTTTTGAAAAAAACCATACTCACCCAGTCGCTCACTCAGCGTGTCTCTCGGCAGCGGAGCAGCTGCCGATGCTGCGGCCGCCGCCGCCGCAGCAGCTGCTGCAGCAGCGCTGCGCTGCAGCCGACCGCTGCAGCCCGGCGACGGCACCAGCCCGTGCGGGTCCACGAAGTGCTGCTGCTGCTGTAGGTGATGGGCTGTTGAGGATGAAGGCGACTGTCCATGAGCGGCGTGCCCGAGGTGCGAGTGGCTGCGCGTCAGCACGGCCGCCGCAGCGGCCGCAGCCGCAGGGCTGGCGGCAGCGCTAGCGGCTGCGGCTGCCGCAGCCAGCGGCGACGCGGCTGCGGGCGACGCAGCGGTCGACGTCGACGGTTGCTGCTGCTGCAGGTCCACCCACCACCTGCAAACTCACAGCTAATCAGAAGTTTCACCAACAAGCAAGTATTGTGTTTCACAGTCTTTGTGAGTGTTTAATGAATCCCGTTTTTGTCATAAATACAAATATTTTCAAAATCATTCCACCCTTGTCCTTTCCCAAAATCATCTTTCTCGCTTATGGCTTGAGAGAATATCTCCCTTCTCACTTGTGTCAAGTACACATTACTATTTGCCTCTTTTCCGCTTGTGTATAGTGCACATTCCCATTTGCCGCCCCTTCCTCACCTCGCTTGGCTGGCCGAGAAAGCCGATGCCGTGGCCGGCGAGCCGCCGATGGACGTCGACGATGAGGTGGCGGCCGACGAGATGCCCGGGATGCCGTGCAGGCCTCTGAAGGAGGGATGGTGATAGGTGTACTTTACAATTTAAAAACGAAAGTTTCAGATATGTGCAGGCCTCTGAATGGGGAGAAGGAAGAGATGGTGAGCATTAGGGATATGGAATGGAGTTGTTTTGAGATTTTTAAACCCGTTGAATCCGATGGAATTGCATGCTCTGGGAATCGTTCTGCTTATCACACAATCGTGAAACATGGAAAATTTTGGTCAAATTTGCTTCTCTATGTCGATTGTGAGAGGGACGCGGAGCTTTTTGGGGCGCAATTTGTTGTATTTCTCTCCATTCTGCACACTCTCTCTTATCACTCTGACCGGCAAAATAGTGTGCAAAATGGAGAAAGTCGTAACCGAAACGGCATCACTTGTGGGCATGTGTAATGTCCTATTTTTCTACTCTTCTTGGGAGAAACAAGTTTTTGATGAGCTACAGCCTGTAGCCTACAGGAAACGATTTGATTGAAGAACAAGAAACGCGTGGTTTCATGTTTCACTCTTGTGTATTAACAATTTTTTGGGATGCGCCACTGCGCACACACCTCTGATAAACTATTATTAACCGATTCTCCTGAAAACACAACCAATCACATCTACATATTCTCAGTGCCCCGTGCACATTCCCATCTGCCTAATCTCCTCGGGGCTTCGTGCACTTTTCCAAATGCCCTAAATTTTCTGCTCCTTCACCGTACCTCGTGTAGCTTGCTGCGGCCTGCATCAGGGCGGAGGGCGAGGCTGAAAATATTTTAAAAATTAAATTGAATTAAAAATAATTTAATGAAAAAAAAAACATATTTCGCGGCCACGTGGCGTTAGGTTTCGCGCACTATAGATAGTAGAAGGAAGAATAGTACAATGATTATTCCGACAAACTCGTTCAAAAATCTATTTTACACTAATTTGTGAATGATTGCGTCTTTTCATCGAAGTCTCAATGGGAATGGACAAAGCAATTGGAAGAGCCTTTTTCCGTATAAAGTTTTTGAAAAAATACAATTAGTGACACGTTTCATTGGGCGAAGACCTAATAATGACTGTCGTTGATACGCTAATGCGATGGGTTACGTTGTCCAAAGTCAAAAATCGAGAGAATAAGTCTTTAAAAAACCCCGTTACAATTAGTGATTTGTTTCAGATTTCGACTCTCTCCATTTTGCACACTCTCACATTTCTCTAACCGACGAGAGAGTGTGCACAATGGAGAGAGCCCTATTCCCCGGCTCCCGGCTCTATTCCCCGGCTTCCGGCTCTATTCCCCGGCTCCCGGCTCTCACCTGCGGACAGGAACTGCGGCATGTAATCCATGTGCGGGATGACGTCACCGCCCGTGACCTGGAAATAAATAAACAAATAAATAAATAGATTATTATTAAAGTTTTTTTCACGATCAAACATCGTTCGATCTGACAAGTGGTTTTATGTTTCAACGTTTACTGATAATTTGAATTGCTTAATCGCTTCAAAATACATTATATTCAAGCGCGTCTCGTGTTTCACAGCATTCTCATCACCGGCGCTAATTTAGCAACTCATATTTCCCCCCCCCCCCACAAACTTGGTCCTTTCACAGGAATTTGAGTCGCTCACCAGTTTCCGACTAAGATGGACCCCAATTCGAACCATTAGTCATCCACTCACACCAGTCAATCAACATTTTCTTTTATCCCCTGACCAACACCTATTCAGTAGGGATGGCATTTCTCTCCATTCTACACACTATCTCGCCAGTCAGAGAGACGAGAGAGTGTGCGAAAAGAGGAGTGCCGGTTCCGATTTGGCATCGCTGCTATTCAGCATTTTTCTCGCGCATGCCACTCGGCCCATCAAAAACGCCGAAAAATACAGCACCGAGACGTCACCAGATCTCGGTTTCTCACTGATCCCTACTAGCCGTTTTCGAGAACCTGCCCACTAGTGATGTCCGTTCGGTTCTCTAATCTCTCTCTATTCTGCACACTCTCTAGACAGTGTTACCAGGAATGGGAGACAATTCCGCAACTTGATTTTTTTCCGCAACTCGACCAAAACGACATTTCCGCAACTCGACATAATTCGATTTCTAGCCAACCTAGGATCAAAATAAAGAGGAAGTTATGCTGATCAGAATGAAACCCCTGCCAGGATCCTAGGGTGGCTAGAAATCGAATTATGTCGAGTTGCGGAAATGTCGTTTTGGTCGAGTTGCGGAAATGTCGTTTGCGGAATTGTCAACCATCCGTTACCAGCGAGCGATATTGCGAAAATAGGAGAAGCTGAATCGAGACTACATCACTACTGTTCACCAATCCACTACTTCTCAACCCAACTTATATCAGGCGGGACTCACGGAGGTTCAGAAGCAGTAACTACAAGTGGCTTCCCAAACAATTCAAATTGAAAGGATTCCAAAAACCGACGAGAGAGTTTGTGAAAAAAGAAGATGGGACCGCGACGTGAGGACCTCGCGTCGCGGTCCCTATGGAGGTGCTCCTAGTGCATTTTAGATGTTGGTAGAAGGCGATTTTGCATTTTAGATGTTGGTAGAAGGCCGTGGGACTCACTAAACCATCAGGATTCAAATCAAGTCTCATATTTCAATCTCTTTCCACTCCTCTTCAGTCACCTCATATTCAGGCAGCCAGGGCCACTTCTCCAGCCAGTCACTCACCAGGAAGGAGTTGGCGTTGAGGGTGGCGCCGGACAGGCCGGCGGCGTGCCCGAGAAGGCCGGCCGCTCCGCCCCCTCCGGATCCGCCGCCCATCAACGGCGACGACTGCACGAGCGGCTTCCACTGCTCGGGCACGCTCAGGGGAGCGCCGATCACGCCGCCTGCAAATACGGAAATCGATCGATTAGTTACTATAATTTCAGGCCCATGATCTGAAATGCCATGAAAAAGTCTACTGAAATACAAGTAATCTGTGTTGTTGCATGAAGCTCTCTCCATTCTGCCGATTTTCCATCACTACATCACACCTTCTATAGTTCGGTTTCACTCCCAACATAAATAGTCTTCGTCAAAGAATAATCCGTTCGCTCGAGCTTTCTCACTTGATACAAAACTTATTATCATTTCCCACTAGGGATGTCATATCGGGAATTAGCTCTTCATTCACCACACACTACGGCAAGATATCCAGTGTGCAGAATGGAGAGAGGTGCTAATCGATGATGCGGCAATATCCCAAACCCCTTCCGGTACACAATACATGAATGAACGATTGAAATAACATCAAATCCCTGAACCTACCGTAATCCTGATCTACCGTAACCCTGCCGTACCTCCGCCGCCGTACTGCGTCGCCGAGGTGTACTGCGGCTGCGAGAGCATCATCGGCGAGCCGATCGAGGACTGCCTGCAATGAAGGATACTGTAGCCTAGATGGATACTGTACATTGAGGTATTGTAGCCTAGATATCGATCATCACTACGGAACAATAAATACTTCACTATCGTTGAGCAACATGGAGATAGACTATCGACCTCTACCTGCCCAGCGCATCTTATCTCACTCGTGAAACCCAACATCACGATGCAACTGTCACACCACTCGATCGCGCAAAGTTTGCTGTTTTGTGCATCAGCCATGCTATCTCTCAAGCGATCTCTCTCCACCCTCACCAAAAGAGCAAAGTCGCCAGGCTTACGTGCCAAAAGTGAGCACGAGTCACGAGGAATGTCCAGTGAGGAGAGAAAGAAGAGAGGGAAAGAGAGAGTGAGAGAGAGGGGGGGGGAGAGGAAGAAGAAGGAGAAAGAGGGGGAACAAGTGATCAGACGATCCCTCTCTTCAGTGATAAACAACAGTGATAAGGAAGACGCTGTACTGTGTGCCTTGCTAGAGAGCGATCACTGAGAGGTTGCGAACTAGTTATCGCAATCGAGCGATGATGACCAATCGGAATCCACTATCCTCAATTCTTCTAATCCCTTGGAGAGAGCACACGAATCGAAGGCTCGAGATCCGATTTGTCATATCTAGGGAGTGTGCAGAATGGAGAGAGCTACAATTCGATCTCGCATCGCTGGTGCCTTACTAGAGAGCGATCAGTCAGTGGTTGCGAAGAGTTTCTCTGACCGACGAGATAGTGTGCAGAATGGAGTGAGCTACAATTCGACCAGGCATCCGATAAATAACCAAAATATATATATTAAAATATTTTTTTAATTTAAAAAAAGTATGCTGACGATGACACTATGAAGAAGACGCGCCGTGCCCAAGAAATTGAACGATCAAGGAGAAGCGCATGGCAGTTTTTTCAGACTGCGAGTGATATCGCGGACCCGGTAAGTTTGTGCTACGGCGAGAGCTCATATCAAAAGGTGGAATGTAAACTACGATTTCAGAAAGAGTAGTTTTGGAAAAAAAACATTGTTCATTCACTATCGTAAGCGTCTTTAATGAAAAAAAATTTCCCCCCAAAGATGACTTTGTAGTGATACTCTTCACCCTAATCGCTTCTTGGGTTCGGCGGTCGACGAAGGTTGCAAACATCTCTGCTCTCTCACGAGCTTAGCTGATAAGTAGGGATGCAATTTCTGTTTTGGCTCTCTCCATTCTGCACACTATCTAACCGGTCAGAGCAACGAGAGAGTGTGAAGAATGAAGAGAGTCGAAACCGAAACTACTTCACTACTGATAAGCCATTTCTCTGACCGAGCATGGGAAACGAGGAGAGCACATTTCTGACTGGCGAGAGAGCAAGGGAAATGAGGAGAGTGTTGATAGCGGTGTCTCTCAGGAATAGATCGTGGATGCAGAAAGCCGCGACTGACTTGACAATACATTTTATGGCGGTGTGCCCTATGAAACGATGGTATTTTATAGTCGCGAGATCACTTCTTCTATTCGTCCCCAAGGCAAATCAATCATTTTACTCAGCTCACACACGGTGAAGAAATTCCCAGCCACGTGCACACAACACGGGCGGTTTGAAGCCTCGCAACAGGCTACTGGTCGTCCCAGGATAGGCTCTCGTTGCTACACAGGCGATGGGGTGGCACAGCAAAAGGTAAAGGTAGTTAGGCTTTTCCCCGCCTTGGTGTGGAAAAAGCGTAACTACCTTTACCTTTTTTTTAACACAAAAACGAACATTATTTGGAAAATTAAAATTTTTCGAAAAATGCGAAAATTGCGACCAGTGCGACTTGGGTTTCAGCGAGTTCGTATAAGGAGCAAAATATTGCCGCACGCGATCTGAGTGAGGCTACCGCGATCAAAATACACTATCAATCTTGGTGAATCAGAAGGGAAATTAATAGGGACTCTCTTCTACACACCCATTATCTCACTTTGAAATACATAGAATGAGGATATGAACCCTGAAATTTGACAGACCTATGCATCAGTGATGCGCCGGATCGAATAGTGCTCTCTCTCTCTCTCTATTCTATAGTCGATTAGAGAAACGAGACAGTGTGCAAAATAGAGTGTAACTATTCCATTCGGCTTCACTAATATGCTTCGCCCGGCAGGTTCGTGTGGCGCCTCGGGGTCATCGCAAGTGCGAAGGAAGCACCATTGGCTTTGTGTTTCAGTACACTTATAAGGCGAAGAGAGAATTGCGGAAAGTAATAGTATCTCTTTGAATCGTTCAAAATACCCTATCATTCTTGGCGCCTCGTACCCGGTAGTGATGTCGTTTCGGTGTTCTGCTCTCTCCATCTTTCTCGTCTGTCTGACCGACGAGATAGTGTGCAGAATGGAGAGAGCCAAAACCGAAATGGCATCCCTACCCGGCACATTCGCGCTACGGCTATCTCGAGTTCGCAATACGAAGACACGATACTGTTCGAATTAGACGGGACATTACATCCCCACAAGCCAAACTACAGATTTGCTACTATTTCTCTTCAGCGCGTGCTCTCTCGTTTCTCTAACCGGCAAGAGAGCCAAGCGAATTGAGGAGAGTCGAGCTCTAATCGACATCGTCACTGCTCAATCTACCATCACGCCTGAGCGCCCGCTTTTCTCAAGAGAATTTTCTGGCTGCTGCGACCCGTTCTCGCGAGAGGGAGATGACTGCAGGCAAATAGCTATCCCTAGGGATAGCAGGATACGTAGTCATCGGATGCTTCTCGGCACAGTAATGACTACCGTACCTAACTACCAGTTCTAAACTGATACACTCCCGACTAATCGATATTTATCATCATCACTAGCCGTTCTACCGTACCTGGTCGGCTGCAGCGGCACGCTCGTCGTGGCTGCAGCAGGTTGTTGCTGCTGCTGCTGCAGGCTGGAGGAGGCCGTGGCGGGTCGCGCGGGCGAGGATTGATTGCTGCAAAAATAATCAATAAACCAGAAAATCTAATTAAAAACGTGATTAGTTACACCCAAAGAAAAGAGAAAGACCGAAGAGTGTTCGCAGCAGCGCATTTGCCGCGCCTAGGTAGACATGAGTTTCACTAGCAGTTGATATCGCGATAAGGAATGGATAAGCGATGAAATGCACATAAAATGTGTTAATAAATCAAAAACATTGTCGAAATAAATATTAACAAGTGCCCTTTTGAAAGCTGCTCTCTTGCCGGTCAGAGAAACGAGAGAGTATGCGAATTGAGGAGGGTTCGGTCCCTAACGGGCACCACTAATAATACCTAATACCTACCTGTAATCAACTAACATCGTCGCCGCCAGGTACTCCTTGCTCGAGTAGATGGCCGGGCGTTGGAGCTGCAACGTATTTAATTATTGAATATTAAAATAAATAAATAAATCATGAATCCTCAGAGTAGGGCTCTCAAAAGTGGACCAAAGAGTGCAAATTCGAATTCGGTTCTCTCCATTCTGCACACTATCTCGCTGGTCAGACAGACGAGAGAGTGTGCAGAATGAAGAAAGTCAAAACCGCATGGACATCACTGCAACACAATACCTGCTGCTGCAACTGCTGTTGCTGTTGTTGCTGCTGCTGTTGTGCGGCTGCAGCTGCGGCTTGCTGCAAATGTGAAAGTTCTTCAGGGAACGACAAACAATGAAACACCTCGGAGTGTGCAGAATGGAGAAAGAGGCAAAGCCAAATCTCTGTCGGTTTATCTATGTTTCATGCGCCATATAATACTCTTCGTCTAGGATTCCTAGTGATTGCATTCAGTAACTGTTGTTAGAGAAACTTCATTTCAGCTTGCACAAGCTCCCGATCAGTCGCAAAGAAGCCAAACGCTCACTTGCTGCAGTTGCTGCTGCTGCAGGTCGTAGGCTGCAGCGATACGCTTGGCGGGCGGGAGGGGCGCACGTCGGATCTGCGGCTGCTGCTGTTGCTGCACGACCGGCGCTGAGTTCTGCATTAGGGACGTCGTCTCGGTTTCCCCGGCTCTGTCCATTCTGCACTCTCTCTCGCCGGTCAGACAAGAGATAGAGTGTGCAGAATGGAGAGAGCACTATTCGATCCGGCAACACTAAGGGGCATATATTGTATGTATCTCTCATTCAAGGGGTTTTGATGGGCCGTCAAAAGACCCCGATGACGGCAGCGGGGCTCGAACCCGCGACTTTCCGCGCACGAGGCCGGAGCTTTAACCACTGAGCTACGATGCCTCACCGGGGCTGCTGCGACGCGACTCGAGTGCTGCTGCTGCAGCTGCTGGGGCGGCGGCAGGCGCAGGGGCGACAGCGACCGCGGCACGTTGAAGTGGCTGCAAAGTAGTCGACTCTCTCCATTCTGCACACTCTCTCGTTTCTATGACCGGCGAGATAGTGAGCAGAACGGAGAAAAACAAAGCCTTACATCCCTACTGCAAAGAGTGATTATTTTGATTCTTTTGTAGTTAAACCCAACTTTCCACTGGCCGGGCGCAGTTCACAGTCAGATCAAGCACGAGTGAAACCCAAAACAATTAGGCAGCAAAATCGGATAGTTTCGTCAGCAAATTGAATATTCGATTCTTTAGTGGATAATTGCGCTACGAAATGCCATCGTCATTGATCGAGAAAGCTACCCAGCAAGATTAACCAGAAGTGAAACCAGAAACTATTTGGTCGACTAATCGGCGCTTAGCAAGCCGATAAACATGAAGACTCGTCTGGGGCATTAGCGGCTGTTATCAAAATTTAAATAATAATAATAATAATAATTTACTACTACTAATAATAATAATTTAAATAAGAGCCAAAGTAATCGTCTAGGGCAATGTTTGCTCGACATCATACTAGAATCTATCCAGCCTTTTCCCTGTGGTCGAGCGGGCAATCTAGGAGTTGAGAGAAGTGACGACGTTTCGGGTTTGGCTCTCCATTCTGCACACCCTCTCGCCAGTAAGAGTAACCAGAGAGTGTGCAGAATTGAGAGATTCGATAACCGAAACAACATCACTAGTGAGAGTAGTCCGAAAAAAAGAAAGATAGGAGCCATTAACAATCCGTCTGCGCATCACATCACTCTAGGCAAACAGTAGCGATGCCTGATCGTGCGGTGATCTCTCCAATCAGCACACTCTCTCGTCTGTCTGACCTGCGAGAGTGTGTGCACAATGGAGAGAGGGCAGAGAACAGTGCCATTAGATTCTCTAACCGACGAGAGATCATGCGAAATGAGGAGATCTGTCGAGTATGGACATCGCTCTAGGTAAACAGGAACAGTAGATCACTGTCTCACAAGGGAAGGTCGGACCATCGATATTTCAGAAAGAGACCCATTGTAGTTGATAGACACCCAAAATCTTAGAACTTTTGTGTTTCTCAAATCTGCAGAATGCCCCTAGGGCACGAGAAAAATCGATAATTTAAAAAATCGATAATTCCGACCTTCCTTTGTCAGGTGATACGCGAATCAGTTGATTGTTGTTCCGAGCAGCCAAAGGAATTGCAATCGAGGACAAGCACCGATGCATCATACTTCAAGTAAGATTGAAACCTACATTCAACCAGCAAAATCGCAGAATGTAACCGACGCGCATGGCGCCTATAAATCACACTACAAATTGATCGAATATCAAACCCAAAACCCTTCTTGATCATGCGAAATATAGGATACTGTACTTGCTCACTAATGAAAGGTCAGCGCTGCAACCCAACTATCAATCCATACTGAATCTAAGACAAGATGGGTAGATTCTTGAAGAGTGTGCAGAATGGAGAGTGCATTATTTGATCAGCACTTAAATTGCCTAAAACATCCCCCCTTCCCCCCCCCCCCCCCCCCATTCCCACTCCCCATTTCGCCCATCTCACCTCTCGCCACGTGGCGGTCGCATCGTGAGATAAAGGATGGGAGCGATCCGATGATAAGCGAAAGTGATAAGGTGATAGGGGAGGAGGAGGAGGAGGAGGAGGGGGGGGGGGAGTAGGAGGAGAAGGAAGAGGGGATCTCCTATCAGGAAGTTTCCCTTGCGGGTTATGAGTCAGCGCTATTTTTCGCGCATTCTTAGATGAGTGGAATCGCAAAATTCTGCGCATTCATGATTTGGTTATTTGTCTTTAAAGGCAGCAAGAAATCGAAGGCACGCGATCAAAAGTCAATTATTAATCGAGTATGAAACCTACAAGCGGGCCTCATTAGATGAGATGTCAAAATTATGATGATAGGAAATGACATGCAATAAGATCTGCGCATTGGTGATTTTGGGTATTTTTCTCAAAGGAAAAACGATGAAATCGAAGCCCCGCGATCAAAGACACATATCAATCGAGTATGAAACCTACGCCAACCGGGCATCCTTAGATGAGTGCGGCTACAAAATTAGATGTTGCATATATATATATATATATATATATATATCTGTGTCTTCATAATATTTAAAAATTTTTGATCAGAGATAGCAAGAAAAATCGTATCAGAGCGATCAAAGGCAACTATCAACAGAGCTTGAAACCTACGCCAACCGGGCCGATTTCGGATCTTGTTTAATGATCAGGAAAAAAAATTGCGCGTGGTCAGAATCCTTAGCTGAACGAAGTTAGAAAATTATAATAATTGGATAGGTCATGCAAACACATTTGGGTCCTCGCGTTTTATGTAGTTTTTTATCGAATGGAAATTATCACGAAATCGAAGCCACGCGATCAAAGACAACCATCAATCGAGCTTGAAGCATACGCCCCCGTGGCCTGATCTAATCAGATGAATACAACACTCGCACATGACATTCATCACAACAAAACGCTCTTCGTTGGCAAACTTTCGCGACCAAAAAGATCGCGCGAATTGCCAGGGAGTATAAGATACGCACTAGTATCGCGTATAATAGCTCTCTCTCTCCATTCTGCACACTCTCAGCACTTGAGAGTGTGCAGAATGGAGAGAGCTACGATGCACAACACTGAAATGCAATTTTCCACACTATCGCTAACAATTTTCCACACTATCGCTTGTAAGCGATGGCCAAACGGAACCCGACTCCCCACAATCTTTTTTCTTTGACCAGCGAGAGAGTGTGCGAATTTAGGAGTGTTCCGTTTTGACATCACTGCTATCGTTGTTCTCCAAAAGAAGAGATAGCGGGCATAATTGAGAGCGCTCTATTCGCTCCGGCGACACTACTACGCACTGCTCTCTGCATTCTGCACACTCTCTCGTCTGTCTGACCGACGAGAGTGTGTAGAATGGAGAGAGCAGCAACGCGCGCACTGGCAGCGCTAGTGTCAGTTGTGTAGCTCGTGTTTGTGTCCGAGAGTCGCTCGCTTTTATCTCTATGATAACTCCAAAGCACAGTCAATCGCCGGGAATTTTCTCGGCTTTCTCCTTTCTCTAACTGGCAAGGGATCACGTGAACTGAGGAGAGTCAGTGTCGGCTACACGAGAGCGACAGACGAGCAGACACGGCATTATTGAGAGGAGAAAAATGAAGGGCATTGTGCAGGTAAGAGAAGGTGAATGGCAGAGACGCAGAGGGGATACACGAGGAAGAGTGCGCGAAAACAAGCCAATGTGACGACTATGATCAAGGCATCAAAGAGCAAAGCATGTTGATATTGCCTTCCTCATTCCTCCCAATAGTACCCTGTCTATCTTGCTAGCACTTATATAATGTAAAAGGCAAAGGTAAAGGTACATCCCGACTTCGAGACTGGGCTCGCGGGAGACGGACCCATAGCACTTATAGCCCTCCAGAACCCTGACATCGTTCCGGTGTCAACGAATAAATCGCAATCTATGATCATGGCAGCAAAGAGCGACACGTTGCAAATTATTTCTTTATTCTCCACGCCAGTTGAATATGATTGCATACTCGCCCTGTTTCAAGCAGTTTAATCCCTCCTGAAGCACAAAACTCGCACGCGAATCGCCCACCACAATCTTCTCATTTGCAATCAAAGAGCGACATACTGCCTTCCTCATTGCTTTCGAACTGATTGAACCGTCAACCGTCTTCAAGCAGTTTCTTCAACCCCCTCTGAAACCTAGACCTCACACGCTCTTTTCTGAACTTCAAAACCACAATCAACGAAAACTATACCGTCACGGCACCACTAGTTCAGTGATCGTAAACGGCAACTCCTCTCTTTTTCGGTGCTCTATACTCTAGTTTTATATCTCTCGTGCACCGAACCCTCTCTCATCAACGCGGTGCGCATCATATGGACAGCAAAAAGAGGAATAAAATTCGCCAATTGCCAACCTGCCCCAATCACACTAGATACAGTAATCCTCTACAGTTCAGAAATCAAATACTGTAATAAGATCAACTTATCGATTTTTTGCTTGTAAACATCATTCCAGGCTGCCATTGGATATCGGAAACAATAGAGGGGAAATATCTCGTGTGAAACTTATTCGATCGGCGACTGGAGAGATAAATGGTATAGAGAATAAAACGATGTTTGCTTGATCAAACTAGCGATGTCGTTTCGATTTTCGAAGCTCTTCATTCTACACTTTTTTTTTCGAAGCATTTCTCTCAGAGAAACTGTCTGGCGAAATAGTGTGCAGCAAGGAGAGACGGACATCCGAATTTACATCACTAGATCAAATCTCAAGGCAATGAATCGACCTGTATAATCTGTAAAAAAGCTGGGAGAAAACCTCGCGACAAAAGTTGCGAGCTTTTTCGATGAGAAATATCCTTTTCGGACGAGGTTTTTGACGAGCTTGTTAGAGAAAGAGAAAATAGCGTATGTAAACAAGAGAAACAGTATATTTCTCATCGAAAAAGCTCGCAACTTTTGTCGCGAGGTTTTCTCCCAGCTTTTTCACAGATTATACAGGTCGAATGTCTCCTCATCGCAAGGCGCTACGATAACTACAGTAACCAGAGCGCGGTGAGAATTGGAGCAAGAGATGAGAGAGCATTGACAATTGAGAGGGCGCAGAGTCGCAGACAGATACAATAGTGATCTCTGACTGAGCGGAACTGTGCTCTGCTATGAGCAGAATACTGGATTCCTTGTCGGCACAAGCTGAGGTGTCAATCTCTTCACTCCGCACACACTCTCTACAAGCTCTCGTTTATCTGGCCTGCGAGACAGTGTGCAGAATGGAGAGAGCCAAAACCGAAACTGCATCCCTACAAATCGACCAGCGAAACAGCGCTCGGAAAACCATCGAAGACCATTGACCCATCAGCTTTTGTCGTCAATGAATGAACCAGCGGTTTTCCCCATGACTATGATTGTGTGTTGACAGGATGCCCACACCAAACGTTGGTCCAAACCGGACAAACCAACCAACCAACCAACACACGTTTGCGCTTTATATAGATGCATAGATAATACAGCATTATGCGCGCGTTTACATTCCAAATACCATGTATTCTTTCAGGAATCCTGATTCAGGGTAAATCGTAATAATCATTGAAGGAAACGCTTGAAAAATCTCTAAAATTTTTGAACAAATAGCCATTGAATTCCCCCGCATCTCCCTCGAACTGGGACGCGTCTACTGTGCTCTAGCTATGTCGTTTTCGACACTCCTCATTCTGCACAGTATCTCGTCTGTCTGGCCGGCGAGATAGTGTGCAGAATGGAGAGAGCCAAATCCGTAGTTGTATCCCTGCTGTTCCCCCTCAAACTGGGGGACGCGCCTACTTTGCTCTGATCTCTAGCCAAACCCCTTGCGCTAATCGAATTCGAATGATAGCACTTCCTCTCTTCCATGATTAGCTTACTAAGCGTTTAGCGACGCTAACCACATGATTAGATCGACTTTTGACGGCAAAAAGCAAAGTGCACATCCATCGTCAGGCAATTCGCAAATTACACGCGACTTTCGAAAATACACTCGCACCAATACGCACGTCCGATCTCACTCCTCTCGCTCTGACCAATTGCCCGATAACAGCGACCATGTGACAGGGGGAAGAGGAGAGGGGTTTGCCCCCTCTGTGACTCTCCAATTCACACACTCTCTCGCGCCTGCGCTAGCCTACTGTAGTGTAGTGCCGGATCAAACAGCACTCTCTCCAAAGCGCACACTATCTCGCCGGTCAGTAACTCTCTCCATTCTGCACACTCTCTCGTTTCTCTGCCGGCGAGATAGTGTGCTGAACGGAGAGAGCCAAAACCTACCGGTCAGAGACCGAGAGGGAGTGTGCAGAATGAAGAGGCTCACCAAGAGATCAGGAGGGTTCTCCTTTAAGGCAGGCAGCAAGTATCAAGTGTATAAGCGATCACAACACACGAACCGTGAACGGTAAAGTGTTAGAGAGAGGGAGGAGAGAGAGAGAGAGAGAGAGAGAGGGAGGGAGAGATAGAGGAGAGAGTACGTTAGAGAAGCAGAGAAATAAAACAGCCTTGGACAGGAGGAGAGAGCGACAGTGTCAAGTTCTATAGATCAAACAACCATCTTTGAGATTAGGCTCCGCCCCTTTCGTGTCTTCCCTTTCGATCGACTGTATGCAAATACGCGTGAAACCATCGAAGTACCCATCGATCGGTGCAACGTACCGTAATCCGCTCTCTCCATTCAGCACACTCTTTCGCTTGTCAGAGAAACGAGACAGTGTGCTGAGCGGAGAGCGCTTGCTGGTCAAAGAGAAGACAGAGCGCGCGCGCAATGAAGAGACAATTAAGATTTTTAATAAATTCAGTTGTCGATTGAACTACACGAGCCCCAATCACCATCGGCAATCTGAAGTTTGAATTCACCGAGTCTGCCACCTATCTTGGAGGAAGAATCTCCCTTCCCCTCGATCACTCGGATGAAATAGAACACCGGATCCGACTCGGCTGGTATGCATGGAGCAAGCTTTCAAGTCTCCTCTCATCCCGCCTACTTCCCATGAAGACCAGGAGAAAACTTTTCGAAAGCTGCGTCACATCTACAGTACTCTACGGAAGCGAAGTATGGGCACTACGATCGAGCGATAAGGAGAGATTGAGTGTGACCCAAAGGAAGATGGAAAGGAAAATGGTTGGTCTTTCGCTGAGGGATCGATGGAGAAACGACCGCGTGCGAGGTATTACAAAACTGCGAGACTGGGTCGAGGAGGGATTGAAACGCAAGGCTCGCTGGGCTCTCAAGGTACGGAACATGGACTTGGATCAATGGAGTCGCGCGACGTCTGGACGCCATACAACAGAAACCGCCCCCAGGGCAAACCTAGAGTGCGCTGGAGAGACGACTTGAAGCGAGCTATTGACGCTAACTGGTGGTCTACAACTTATGAAGAATACCGCCGACTCATCCCCTTCTGAGCATCTATTGCCTGACATGATAAATTGATTGATTGATTGAGTTGTAAATTGCCAGACGTCGTGAGGCTACCGTACCTGGGTCCGGCGGCGTCGAGGTAGGCAGACGGACGGCAATCGTCGACTTCGTCGAATTCGTCTGCAATGAGCACACCATTAACAATTAAAATCATCTTTCAGGGTGTTTATTTAACTTATTTACATATATATATATATATATATATATATATATATATATATATATATATATATATATATATAAATAAATGAATCGAACAGTGGCTCCCTATCTGTCGCGCGCGCGTTGAATGAATGACAGGCACCCCGATTGGGAGTGGTCTAGAGCGATTAAGCTCTGTCTGCGTCTCTCACTCTCCCCTGCTCACTCGCTTTCTCTCACCAGCTAGAGAGCGTGTGGATCAGAGAGAGCGGTGCGCGCTTGGCATCGAAATAAGCGACTGCAGTGTTGTCAGCATCGATTCTCCTCATTTTTCGTGTTCTCTCGTCGGTTAGAGAAACTAGAGAGCGCGCGGTTTGAGGAGAGTCGGATGCCGATTTGCCATCACTAATCGACAGGCATGTGAAAAACCGAACGGAAAGAGGGGAGGGGAGAGAGGGGAGGAGGAAAATCAGGTTTAGCATGTGCGCTGCTACTAAACACAGACTATATTGGGTTTCGCTCTTGCGAGAGAGATCAAAGATCAAACTACATTCTAATGCACATACTTACTAGAGATGCCGTTTGTGTTTTAGCTCTCTCCATTCAGCACACTCTCTCGCCGGCCAGACAGACGAGAGAGTGTGCAGAATGGAGAGAGCGAAAAACGGAGACGTCAGTCTAGACTGTCATGTGACGACATGTTTCTTATCAAATATTGTTTTTTCCAAATTTGTGAAGAAGTTATTGCTATCGAACAACAAATCGGTGACTAGATGAATCCGTGCAACCCGAAACAGCCTTTCAAGTTTGTGAGAAATCATGAGAATCGAATCGTGCTCTCTCCATTCTGCACACTCTCTAGTTGGTTAGAGAAGCGAGAAAGTGTGCGGAATTGAGAGAGAAACTGCATTACTAGCGATACATTTAGATTTTCGTGAACAAGGGGCCAATCGGCACTAGGTTGGATGAGAACATTCGGATAATAACCTACTGAATGACAACCCTTCGCATACGAGATACATACAACTGTTATGTCAGGGACGGTATTGTGAAATAGTTCTCTTCCGACCTAGTACCGGCTAATCACATTGGCAAACAATGCCAACCTAGAACAACCTGAGCAACTGCAGATCAACTAGCGCTCAGATCATAGATCAATCAACTATCTAGAGGGGCGGAGCTTCCCCCAGGGGGCAATGCCTTATCTCTCTTCCACTATCGCTGATCGAATCACGTGATATCGCCTATCACAAATAAGAGGCTGAGAAAACTGGGATGTGAGAGCCTGCGATTCTTATGTTTCAAACCAACAATAAGGGCGATGCCGATTGGCTGCAACAATGAGATGTTTCTACCGGTGATAAATATACAAAAATATACAAGTCGCGTGATATTTCTATTATAATAGATATCACCAATTGGTGATGGGGCAAATCGGACACTGACTGGGTCTAACCGGTGAGAATGAGGATCGTTTACGCTTCGCTGTTATGACACATTTCAACTAGCTGGAATGTGAAAACCATGAGTGTGTGTGAGAGAGCCGGAACCGAATTTGCATCACTACTGCGAATTTTACGTTTCAAATCCAGCATAAGGGAGGTACCGATTTGCTGCAGTAGTGTGGCCGAATCAAAGCTCTCTCTCTCTCTCTCTCTCTCCATTCTGCACACTCTTTTTTGGATATCAGAGAGTGTGCAGAATGGAGACCGACTCGCATGCATTAGCGCGATCTCTGATTGGTCATAGAAAGCAGAGAGCACGCTAGTGATGTCATTTCGGTTTTCGACTCTCTTCATTCTGCACACTCTCTCGTATCTCTGATCGGCGAGATAGTGTGCAGAATGGAGAAAGCCTGAACCGAATTAGCATCCCTAGAGCACGCCCATTGGGAAGAAGCCCATCTCGGTTCGGTATCACTAATAAGTACCAGGGGTGAGCACGGCTCTCTCGCCGGTTAGAGAAGACGAGAGAGCATGAATTAAGAGGAGGTCGTACAAAATTTTGCAAACCCCTGATATGAACGGTGGGATAGTGTGCAGATTGGAGAGCTCACTATCCGAGTGTGCAAAATGGAGAGCGCACTATCCGCTCCGGTAACACCCATGACATTATCTCCCATATCTATCACAATTAAGCAGAGCCCACGCTTATCGGCAGTGTGATCGATTATCACTGATAATCTTTGAGAAAATCGAAATTACAGCGATTGGGGGAGGGGGGTGAACGTGCAAAAACACAGTTTTGTCCAGTGGGATTTTGCTGAAGTCCTCGTGATACACAAGGAGGAAGTATCAGTATTATTGTAGAGGAAGTTGCTTCGGATAAGCAAGATAATCTATATGATATTGGGACCGAATGATTAAAGCGAGATTCATTAGCACCAACGAGTTCATTTGAGTTTCACGCGCATCTGAATTGAATGAAATTATGCGTGACATGATGATGAGTGACAGCTGCATACTCAAAAATAAATAAAAAAATAATACAAATAAAATATTATTTAAAATAACCACTAACTTAGTGACGCCATGATTTCCTCGATACTCGGCTGCAGCGGCAGCAGGCCCGGCTGCATGAAGTCCGCGTTGCCCGAGTTGCCTGAATGAGGGTTACTGTAGGTATTTTAGTTACTGTTGCTATTATGGGAAATTACTGGAGATATTGGGAAGTTTGAGTTATTGGAGATATAATTTTACTGTTTATACTAGAGCACTGTATCATATTGTCCGTTTAAATTCCCTCTGAATATCAGAGCACCCAGAAACGACAAACTCCCAGGTAACTTTGAATACAAGCAAACGTGTTAACTGGAAATTCATAGAAATAGTCGACTGACAAGTCGAGGACTGCAAGACTAGAGTCCTATAGAGATCAAAGATCAAGCTCTAAAGATCGAAGATCATCCGCTCACCGTACTCCAACCGTTCGTACTCTCTCATGTTCGGGAACATGTAGGGCGCGTTGAGCGACTCGAACAGCGTGTCCGTGAACTCGTTCTCGAGGTCGTCTGCGAATATAGTTTAATAAAAAAGCAATTTAAAAAATATTTATTTCAATTCCAAACAGGCTTTCACTTTCATTGACACTACTGTCGATCTCAAGCTATTGAAGAGACCTTGAAACCCAAATCGCGCCAGCTAATTTTTAAAAAAAATTTCACTAATTCAGTCTTTTCTTTCCATCACCTCCGATCAAAAAGCCTACAGCATCCGACAAAACACTGTGGTAGTAATAGCCTTGGATAAAACAACGGTATCTACTACTGTATCTACCGTATCATCGGTTACCGTAACCTCGGATTCCTTACCCTCAGCTACCGTACTCTCGGATACCGTAACCTGCCCTCCTCACCAATATCGAAGTACTCCGTGCTGGTGTTCTTGGGCGTCTGACTGCGCATCGGCAGTGCTTCCTGCAAATAATAATATTAATATTATTATTATTTAGAAATATTAATATTAATCGAAAATATCGCTTCTCAACTTCTGTGCTATTACTGCGACAAAATTGACCCAACTAAACGAATCTCTTGTTGTTAGGAGTAATGTTGCTGGATCGACTATTTTCCTCTCTCCAATCTGCACACTGTCTCAACGGTCAGAGAAACGAGAGAGTGAGCAGAATAGAGAGAGAGAGTTATTGTTAGATATGGTAACACACGTTAGGAGGAACATCTCCAGACTGATTTGGCACAATTTTTTTTCACTGTGAAACCTCTGCAACGTTGACAATCTCCCACTCCGTCCGAATATCTACTCAGCGTGAAACCCGAAGCTCCCAGCACCACATTTGTAACGATTTTGCCAATTTCGGCAAATTTTTCTGCTTCTATATTCCGATTTCAGAGTGAGAACTAAAAGAAGGCGCACAGAGGCACGGCGATGAATCATTTTTGGAATGGATTTAGAATGGGTTTGGACTGTCCTTATTTGGAATGATTTTTGGAATGGCTTCCCACCTTCTTCCTCTTCTCTCCGAACGAGTCCAGATAGGCCTTCTTGGAGATCATGATGGGCGGTTTCATCGTCAGCGACTGCAAGGAAATTAAAATTAATTAATTTTTAAAAAATTAATTAACTTTAAAAAACACTCGGTGCTTGACTTGAGAAACCCGCAAGAATGAGGTTTCACATTCCTCATGCATGAGTTTTGTCAAATAATATTTCGTTCACTGAAGTTTTCTGTCGTGATAGAAAAAAATACTTCTTCATTGTGGTCACTAGTGATTATTTATTATTGTCTCACTCAATTCTACTCAACCTCTCGGCAGTCAGAGTGACGAGACAGTGTGCAAAATGGAGAGAGCAAAAACCCGATACGACGTCACTAGTTTTCAGTCGCAATCACATCTCCTTCTATTTTGCATGAGAAGAGATTTCACTGAGCGACATGCGAGACAACCAGTGAGAACGCGGTTTCACCCTCGTCATATCCTCGTTTGGATCGGCAAGGTTTTGATTCCTTCGCGCCTCAGTCGATCCAAATAATAATTATCAATATTACAAAAGGCGCTCACTAGCCAGAATAACGTCTCACTCTCGTCATGATATTTCTATTCGATTTTATTTTCATGACACTGTCATTATCACTATTCCGGAAGATCGCGGTTTCACTCGCGTATCGATTAAAAAAACTATCCGCAACGATCTGTCTACACCATCTCAGTACCCGAATCAGCTGCAGTATTGCAACTACTCTAGTCGAGAAAGGGGGGCGATGTTTCGGATATCGCGCACAACCACACCACACCACCATTTCCTACCCTCTTGTGTGCCTCCAGATGGTGTCCCTTGGGCCGGTTGAAGTGCCGCCACTTCTTGTACTGTGCTGTGACCGCCTCCACGCGTCGCTTCCAGTACATGCCCTCGAGTACCGTACCCTGCGAAATATTGATTGATTGAGAGGCGAGTACCATACCCTGAGATGCTACCGTACCCCTGTGCGAGAGGAATACGGTAGTATTGATTGATTGAGTACCGTACCTTGGCAAAAGTACGGTAATACTGATTACACCCCTCGAGTACCGCACCCTGAGATACGGTAATATTGCATAATTGAATTCGCTGAATCTTCAGCCACTATGAATCTGATACTATTGTTTTTAGGAAGTTGCCATGTAAGCATTATGATGTGAGCATCCTTTAGGTACATCAAATCCTTTTGAAACCCCAACCAGCCTTCACACATTTGCGAAAAATGAAACATCGATAACAACTTACAAAAATTGTTAGAAAATGTATCCAGACGTCATACTAAACCCATCAAAGTTCAAACCATTTTCATAATTACATAATTATAATTTTTTTTAAATACCTCAATCTTGACGTGCGTCGAGTCGTCGTCGGGCACGGCGAAGAAGCAGTAGGGCGACTTCTTCTTCGTTAGCAGTGGGCGGCCAACTGCAAGAGATCATGAACTCAATAGTATAATATTCTTCCTGTTGGTCGAAAATTATTTGAACCCTAAAAAGTTCTTCTCTGAATTGTAGGTCGCCAGAAACAACCATCAAGATTTATGTTCGTCATATGTTCACTAAACCGCGCCCATCTCAATGGAAATCCACTCTGTAGTTGAAACACAATCAGTAGAAGTAAATTATCATTTCTAATAGAAAATCTGGCTCTTTATGCACGAATTTTTAAAATAATTTCAAAATATCTCACACTCCATGTGGTACGCTCTCCAGATGACGTTGTTCAGTCGGATTCGCTGCTTCCAATGAAGCCTGAGGCCCTTGAAGTCCTTCCACTTGGGCGTCGTCATCTTACTGTAATCGATATAGAGATCAAAGATCAACAATGCGCCGAGTTTCCAACCCGTTCTCATCATTCATCATCGTATTTTTAGTGGAATATATAAGCATATATGAGCCCGTTCACCTAAGACTCAACAAAGGTTCTGGAACATCAAAAACACATGCTCAAAATTTTGTCCCAGTGGTAACTTTTGATTCTCAATCGAATGGCCTTTTCCGATTTTTGATCAGAAGCTTCTGAATCCCTGTACATCACGACGTCAATTTGGCCAAATTCTTATTCTGCGATAAAAACTGCCCGGGAAAGGTCAAATTGGCCAAAATCTCGCGATCCCGACCAGAATTCCGAGCTCTACAAAGCTCTACATAATGGGCATGGTGTCTGACTGGTATGCCGACGCAGGCAGGTTCGACTCCCGCCCGCAAGTGATGTTTTGCAAGAGGTAGAGAAAGGCGCGCCCCCCAACCACTAGCCTCCGATGGTTGTGGGGACGAGGGGGTGAGTGGAGAATGCTTTTTTTGTGAATTCGTGAGCATAGATTCAACTATAAATCAGAGAGACAATCGAGCGAAATTTTGGGCGATGCTCTATCTTTTTTTAGTTTTTGAGTTATGGTCATTTTTTGACTCAGAAAGTGGTGTGCGAGTTAGCAACGCCATTTTGTCGAGAATTTTTTCCTGATCATTTTGGTATATGGGATAAGACAATGGACTGACCGGAATTAGTTTTTGGCGGTTTTTCGATTATAACTTTTTTATTTCGTTATTTCTACGTGCGAAAATACACCAGAAAATCCTATAGAGAGGTTAAAATATCACTTTTTCGACAAAACATGAAATTCGAAATCCATGCAAGGGTCGAAAAAAGTCATATTCTGAAAATGACCTGTCTATAGGATTTTCTGGTGTATTTTCGCACGTAGAAACCGAATTTTTATATGACAGTTCATGAAATAACGAAATAAAAAAAGTAATAATCGAAAAACCGCCAAACACTATTAAAAAAATCGGTAATTAACCATGTTCCGGTCAGTCCATTGTTTTATCCCATATACCAAAATGATCAGGAAAAAATTCTCTACAAAATGGCGTTGCTAACTCGCACACCACTTCCTGAGTCAAAAAATGCCCATAACTCGAAAACTAAAGAAGACAGAGCATCGCTCAAAATTTCATTTTGTAGAGCTCGGAATTCTGGTCGGGAACGCGAGATTTTGGCCAATTTGGCCTTTCCCGGGGCAGTTTTTTTTTTATCGCAGAATAAGAATTTGCTCAAATTGACGTCGTGACGTACCGGGATTCAGAAGCTTCTGATCAAAAATCAGAAAATCGATTCAGAATCAAAAGTTACTATGTTTTTGATGTTCCAGGGAATGTTCGACTCTTACGCGAACGGGCTCATATGTTCCAGGTGAATTGCCATCTCAAGAGCTGATGAAGAGAAACCCGAAAAACAAGAGTTCAATGGACTTCTAGCTTCCGGCCACGAAACCTAACTGATCTCTATCACCGCTAAGGCAACCGTACTCACTTGACAGCCAGAAACTACCGTCCCACTCAGTTACCGTACTACTCACTTGAAGCCCCCAATATACCGTAATCCGATCAGTTCTCGATCGACTACCGTACTCACTTTTAGGCCTCAACCTACCGTACTCCCCTCAGTTCTCGGTCGACTACAGTACTCACTTTTAGGCCTCAAACTACCGTAACCCTCTCAGTTCTCGATTATCCTTCTCGATACCGTACTCACTTGTACGCGACTTTGATGCACTTGTTCAGCTTGTTGAGACTGGCATCTATGGCGAACGATTGCGTCTTGGTCGGACCGAACTTGTAGAATGTCACCGGCTTCTCGTCCTGAAAATAAAACCACTTATCGATCGGATTTGAAAGTCAGTTATCGATCGAGTACCGTAATCCTTGAAGATCTCGATTGATCGGCTACCATAATCATCTTCTTATCAGATGCTGAGTAAACATCACTGAGGCGACAAGAGTACTCTCTCCATTCTGCACACATCTCGTCGGTCGGAGATAACACATAGTGTGCAGAATGGAGAGAGTTACTACTCGATCAGGCAACAAAAGGCAATCGGCTACAGTAACCCTAGGAATTTTATTTCGGGTTTGAATCTCTCCATACTATTTCAGGCAGATGAGGGAGTGTGCAGAATGGAGAGAGAGATAACATTCGATCCGGCGCTAGCCAATCGATTACCGTAACCCTGCGACTACCGTATCCTCACCGTGGCGACGCTCTCCTTCCGCTTGAGACCCGGCTTCTCCTCGTCCTCCACCACATCCACCTGCAACAATCGTGATTCAGCCATTTCGTATCAGAAACTAGATTTTTCAGTGACTGCTCGTTTTGTGTTTCACCCTCGATACTTATCACAGATGTAGCTTTTAGTTTAATGCTCCTGTTGCTTTCTGACCAAACAATCAATAGACACTCAATACTGTGATACCCTATCGCTATACTCGATGAATCACCCTCAGACTCCGCCCCTGCTCTCCCCACGTCCCCCGATCGGATTGGCTCATTCTCTACCTACTGAACACTGAACCATAAACCGTCTTTTCTCATGTCTCCGTCTTGCATACATTGAATCATAGCATCATTCACAATACACGCCCATAAAATCACTATCCATCCATTCAATCCACGTCATGCAAGCACGGGAGGATTAAGGAATAGTTATGGTGTGTTCATTTGAGTTTCATCAACATCATAACTGCTGGGTGAGGCATATATTCTAATGAACCATCTGTAGATCATCAATCAATATTGCATCTAATCGCAGATAATCAAACAAAACAATCTTATCCCGAACTATATTACTCCTGGAATATTTGTGTTTCACCACCAATAGATCTACTGGAGGCGGCAATCTTTCTAGTTTCAGGATAATATCTTCTACAAATAATAAATCATTCGGTTTTCTATCACTCCCTAAAGAAGTAATGAGGGAGAGAGAGAGTGCGAACTGGACAGACGTGAAATCATTAGGCGGATTCCTAATCTTGCTCCGCCCGGATTTTCCTAGTTTCAGCCCCATCCCGTAAACCGATAGCAAATCTGGTTCTAATTCTCCTCATGAATCCTTCAGAATCAATAATTCTCTTCCTAACGTATCCTATCATTCCGGATTCGACAACACAAGCGCGTTTAGACAAACCAAGACTTTTTCAGCTTCAGCACCACTGCATGTTCCATAAGTGGTATTTTTTCTAGTATAATACATTGAGGACCTTGATCAATCAATATCTCCACTTCTATTTCACTTTATGTACTTTAAAGTTCATTATAATCAATTCTATTATGTTTCAAACCCATTACATCTGCCATGAGTGGACTTATTTCTAGTAATGTTTCGGCAACTCTTCGATCAATAATTTCCAGAACCTCCGCATCAATCAATATTCCTACTTCTACCGTATCCTGAGAGCTACCGTACCTCCACGTCCTCGTCCTCATCGTCGATGGCGGGCTCCGTGTGCGGGTTGGAGGTCATGAAGTGGCCCGAGTGGATAGTCTCGTGCGGCATCACTGCAAGATACGTTGAATTGATTTACCCGCACAGTAGGGACGCTGTTTTGGTTCTCTCCATTTTGAACACTGTCTCGCGGTCAGAGAAGCGAGAGAGCGGGCGAAATTAAGAGAGTCAATCCTTGAATTACCAACCCTAATCCCACCCGGGGACACGGAGCATTGAGGACCCGTCAAAAGTACGTTTCAGGCTATCATCATAACATGAACGATTCCCGAAAGAGGTAAAAAATCCCATTTCGCCTTGGCAAATCACGGTATTGTAAGAAAATAACCCGTTCCACGAGTTACAGTACTACCTGTAGAATCGATATTTTTACTATGAGGTTTAGGGTTTCGACTTTGCTCTTATTCAATGCTCATTTTGACCATGAATACTCAGGAGAAAGGCCAAAAATTTAGAAAGATTGAATAAAGCTGTAGCTATTTATTTGTTCCGAATTTGTAACGATAGTACACTAAACACCGTATTACCATTGCTGAGCATTTGAATCTTACAATATGACAAACCACACAAAAATGACCGGTCACTTTTTTTTCGTCCGCAAAACTATCGTAGATTTTAATTTGGCGAGCAAATGGCGTCTTGTAGCGGGAAAATCTTTTGAAATAAAACCACTACAGTAGCCCTTCAATTCGCTGTGAGAGCACCGAAAAAATACGTGATGTTACAATTTGTTACAATTTACAATTTGCTTGTTGCCTGATTTTCAGTATCAAGAGGCGAGGGGGAGCGGGTGATTTCGTTGGTCTTGCACGGATTAGCTTGATTGCATTTTTCACGAAAAATCATGGTAGAACAACTATTTGAATTTTCCCGCTCTACATTTCTGCGCACGTTTGTCGTGCCTTTTTTCGCGGGCGGTCAAGGCATCACACCGTGCAAATAATATCAGACCGTAATCACAGTCAATCGCATTTATTCTATCCTCAGGCACAGTCTCTCCATTCGGCACACTCTCTCGTGTCTCTGACCAGCAAGGGAGTGTGCAGAATGGAGAGCGCCGAAACCGCAAATTCCCTCTACAGACCTGCGAGACCCGATTCTGAGAGACTGGAGGGGTGCGGGCGCCGCTCAGATTGTTGGGAAGAAGTGTGGGAGGTAATCTGCGAAGAATCGATCGATAAGGGTTACGGTGACCAGGATATACGGTAACCAGCGAATCGATAACTGACACGGCAAATAATCAATAAAGCAAGGAATATATTGCATTTTGCGAACGAAGCAAGACAGTCTGATAATCAATCAATATCAGGATGTGTAACCAGCAAATCGATAAGGGTACGATAATGAATCAATTTAAGGATTTTTAAACCAGATAATCGATAAAGGTACGGTAACCGATCAATAACCATAACGGTAATCAACCGATCGATCCATACGATTCAACTTTCGCGGGCGAGAAAGGAAAACAAGAGCGAGAGATCAATAGGAGCGATAATTGGAAAGGGCAAGAGCGGGAGCGAAACCAGTAGAAAAAGTGTAGTCGGTAATAGGGTTGCCCGAAGACTCTCCTCAATTCCCACGCTCTCTCGTTTCTCTGACCAGCGAGAGAGCCGAGCGGATCGAGGAGATCCGGGCTCGACTGGGCATCGCTAGTCGGTAATAGGCGCAACCCGGTGATTCGGACCCATCACAACTATGTTTCACGCTTTCACCATAACATCAACGATACATAAAAGGGCAATGACATCTTTTCGCTCTGTGAAAAACACGAATAAAAATGCTATCGTTATCACTGGCGAATGCCTGATCGAATAATGCTCTCTCCATTTGATATAGATAATTTTTGACGGATGGAGTGTGCAAAATGGAAAGAGCTCGAGAGTCGATCCGGCATTATTACTATTGATCACGCATCTTCCTATTAGTAATCGATACCAGGGTTGTCCCATCGAATAATTGAATTCTCCATTCGGCCAACTCTGACAGACGAAAGAGTGTGCAGAATGGAGAGAGCTACAAATCGATCCCGCAAAGGTAATCGATAGGGGGTTGTATGCGTGACACCACCATCGCTCCCCTTTTCGAAGGTGGTGCGTTATCAACACTAATGAGAGTGTGAGGAAAGAGAGGCAGACAGAGGCGAGAGAGCACGTGAAAGGGAGAGAGCAGTCTGGGATACTGTGGGCAGACGAGCATCGACAACTGCCAGGAAATTATGCCGTTTCGGCTCTCTCTACATTCTGCACACTCTCTCTTTCCGGCGAGATAGTGTGCAAAATGGAGAGAGTAAACCCGAAAATCCATCACTATTGAATGTCATTCAAATAGGACAAGACACTCCATTCTATCACAATTCAGTGCTTTAATCCGAAGGGAAAGAGTAACAAAAAAAGGCTCCTTAATTAGAGTGTTGCAGAAATGTCTAGGTGCCAATCCAATTCCCAATTCCTTCTTGTGAAATAATGTGCTTGGGCTCAATTACCGCATTTATTTATCTCTTGAGACGAGATAAATAAATAGGAAACAATTTACTTGGTAGCATTTGAAGTTGAAATCACTGAAAGATCAGCTCTTCTTGACAAGATAACACTTGAGTGAAACCAGGAAGCGCCTTGTCGAAAAAACGATCAAATGATTCATTCGCGAACGCTCAAGTAATTTGTTTTTTTGTCTATCAGTACTCTACTGCAAGATCTTCGCTCGTGGGAGGAAAAAGCATCGGAGAAACGCGAAAGCGCGTGGTAGAGATAATAACGGGATTCCGATCAGGAGTGTGCGAAAAATTCCTCACGCACTCCTCATTTTGCTTGCTGTCTCGCCGGTCAGAGAAACGAGAGAGCATGATAAATGAGGAGTGCGGAAATTTTTTTGCATACCCCTGGTTCCGATTCAGTGAGTTGTCCCGAAGAAGATCAAAGCACAACAAAACAAGGTTCGCAAAGGGAGGATAAGGAAAGTACCTAGAGGAATCAGAGGGAATTTACAACAAAAATACTGTTCATTAAAAGTGATTTTTTTCTCGAAAAGTGAAAACGACCGACATTGAGCATGATTTAGTGTAGAAATGAGAACGTGCAAAATGGAACATCCAGCGAACTCCAGAAGTGCCAAACACTTCCTAGGTGACGAAATTTAGGTGTGTGAACAAAGAGAAAGCAGCACTACTAAATCAGCGTTCGTAGAAGTATAAAACTTAAGTGGAACAAGGGATCACGAGGCGGGAAAAATGAAGATTAGACTATGAATCTGTATTTCGACAAGTTCCACGTTAAAGCAGTGTGTGCCAACCCTATTCACACCCAGACACACACGTGGAGGGAAACAGAAGGCGAATCTCTCTCCATTTTGCACACTATCCTGTGCCTCTCCCCGGCGAGAGAGTGTGCAAAATGGAGAGAGCGACTATTCAGGAGAAGAAACGCGTCAGTAAACAGTAGGCGGGTTGGCGGACTTGCTCCCGCGTGTCGAAACTATTCGTGCGCACACAAATATTATCCCGACGTTCTTGCCGTTATTGCCGTGACAACTAGGGATGTGGTTTTCGACTCTCCTCACTCTTCACGCTCTCTCATTTGTTCTGACCGGCGCGAGAGTGTGCAGAATGGAGAGAGCTGAAAACCGAACGGACATCACTACTGATAATCCTGATAAGTTGCGAGGAAGATAGCAAAAACAACAATTTGCGCGCAAAAAAGCTCCGCGTGTCTCTCCCACAATTCAGTGTGAGATGAATAATTGGCCCCCGTTTTTCTATGTTTCACAACACTATGATAACCACAAGGAATCGCGACGGCGTTAATAACTTTTTTCGTGTTCTGATTACAACAAAATTCACTTTTAAATCATAATTTCTCCATCTATTAAATCATAATTTCTCCATCAGCTACATGGAGATGCAAATTCGACCTACATTTTCTATGCTTCACCATGTTCTGATAAGTCCAAGGGCTCGTAAGATCTCCAATTCTGTGTTGCTTTCGGTGTACAAAATCCCCAAAAAGCAGATCTTGAGAGTAACGATGTCGTTTCGGTTTTCCACTCTCTCCATCCTGCACACTATCTCGTTTCTCTCACCGGCGAGATAGTGTGCAAAATGGAGAGAGCAAAACCGAAATTCCATCCCTACTCTGAGAGTCTCCCATGAGTGCAGGCACGAATCCCGGAATATTCCGATAGCTTTGTGCAGAATACTGATGTCACAGCGACGCTCATAAATTATTTTAAGGCTCTCTCACCGGTCAGAGACTACGAGAGAGCATGCGAATAGAGGAGAGTGCAGAACCAGCTCTCGCGCTTATCCGATTCGAAAAGTACATCCGCGTGACGCTCCTCTACATTACGAACGCCGGATCGAACAGGCGCCCTCTCCATTTTGCACACTACCTTGTGCCTCTCCCCGGCGAGAGAGTGTGCAAAATGGAGAGAGCGACTATTCTATAAACTCTCTCCTACAAAATGGACTCTCTCTCTGTTGGGCGAAGCGGATGAAAAAATGTGAAGGGTCGGCCACGGCGTTTTGCATAGTGAGCGAAATGGAGCCAGAATAAACGAAAGAAAAGAGAAAAGACGAGAGAGCATGCGAAATTGAGAGAGCGCGAGAGTAAAGACGAGAGAGCAGGCGAAATTGAGAGAGTGCGAGAGAAAAGGCGAGAGAGCAGGCGAAATTGAGAGAGCGCGGCGCTTTTTGGATTTTTTCTAAGAAATCGGTGACGGCGAAATGAAAACGGGAAGAACCGAGGAGGAAAAGAGAAAACGCGAGAGTGATTTCGTCACTAAAGTTATTTCTGGATTATTCGCTAAGAACGAAGAACAGTGGTTCGAAAACGGTAAGAACGAGGGAAAAACCCCAAAATACATGCCAAAAGACGCCCAACCATTCCCAATCCATGTCAAAAGACTACCAGCCATTCCAAATCCACGCCAAAAGACCACCAACCATTCCAAATCCATGCCAAACTCATTCCAGAACGGAAGGAGGAAATGAGATGCAGAAGAAAGCAGGCGCTTCATTTTACAACAGCGTCGTCTCACGAGGTCTGCGTACATTGAGGCGAGCCATCAAAACAATCGGTGCGACTACTGGCTGCGCTCTCTCCATTCAGCACACTCTATCGTCTGTCACAGACGAGGAAACGCGCGAATTGAGAAGAGCAGAGTTTAAATTTGCTTCCACTATGTGGAACCAATGGAAGACCATCTAGTTTCATCGAAACCACGATAGGATAGAACAAGAACAGAGGTTGATACAGCAGAAATTTGTAATGAATTACTTAGCATGAATTAAACCAATTCCAAAAACCAAGGGTAGGTCAGCGAGCGCGAAATCATACTAGTTGGCAGTTGAGAGAGAGAGACAGATCACTTGTTGATGCTGTGATGAAGGGGAGGATGGAGGGTGTGTGCAGAATGGAGAGAGAGCGGGCAGAGAAAGAGAGAATGGTGATGACTCGGGAGATAGCACGCTCTCAGCAGAGGGGGGAGGGTGAAAAAGAGAGAGAGGGAGGGATAGAGAGAGGGGCAGAGAGGCAGAGAGAGAGGAGAGGAGAGAGATGAAGAGGGAGGAGAAAGAGAGAGAGAGGGAGCGTCGGTAGATTAGAGTACATGTAAGCAGAGATAGTGGAGGGGAGAAGAGAGAAGTTACAACCAGTGGGGTCAGGCAGACCGAAAAATGGAACAAAAGCATTCAAAGAAAGAGGAATTCACTATTTTTCTAATGAGCAGTCACGGCAATAGAATCGCGGAAGGAAGGAATGAGACATAAATACGAAGAGGTTGCAACTCCAATCTACCGGGGACCAATCGCAAATGCGCATTCCATTGCATTTTTTTCACATTCAGAACACTAGCACAATGCACTCCATATAAAATCAACTGATTTCTCAAGATCATATGACAGTGGAGTGAATTTGAAGAACGAAAAGAGAGTAGTGAACATAATAGCAGTCAAATTTCAAAGAACGCACAAAGTAGAATCCAAATCAAGAGTTGTTCATCAGTTCACCTGGACCCACAGCAAATAACTCTGGCATTTAAGGATGTGACAATATAGTTTTCAAAACCATTAAGTAGAAGGAGAAGAGAGCAGAAGCGAACAATAAACCATAATGGAATAGTGATGTCGTTTCGGTTTTCAGCTCTCTCCATTCTGCACACTCTCTCGTCTGTCTGACCGGTGAGACAGTGTGCAAAATGGAGATAGTCAAAACCGAGATAACATCACTACTAGGAACCAAACACAGCTATTCGTCTTGCATTCAGCGGAATTTGCCTTCGTCTCATTAGCCACCTTTCCAAGAAATGCTTGAAATACGCTCAAGTGGACTCGTTAGAAGGAAAGGAGGCAAAGAGTAATCAGAGATCCTCGAAATACGAGCTCCTTTTCCATTCCAAAACACTACAGTTCCATCCCAAAATATTTCCAGATCCAGTCCAAAATTCATTAAATTGAGTGAAAAGTGGCGCAGAAACTAGCTGAAACTAGCAATCACGAAGGTTAGAGGAGGAGGAGGGAGGACGAGAGTCTACTCCTTTCTCTCTTTTTTTCACCCTTCCCCCTCTCTTTCTCTCTTCTTTTCTCGGCGATAACGAGTGATAGGAGGATTTACTGACCATTTCGGGGTCAGTTTCACACGCACCATCGATCGATTTTTCGGCGCTCTCTTCATTCCGTACATTCTCTCGCCGGTCGGACAACCGAGACAGTGTGCTAAGTGGAGAGACACTGTCTCATAGTTTGAACTCTACGGCGCACAATCGATTGATTTCCGCGTAAAAATAGCGCAGAACCACAGCGAAAATGGGAAAATGGAGGAGAAAGAGAACATGGAGCGAGGGGGAAATTCAATCCCCTATACATAGTCAGGAATCCACGAAACATGACCCTACATGATAGACAACAATCTTATGGAGAATACATTGTGATTTGTGCTATCTGCATCAGCGCACTCGACAAAATTGGAGATGGGAGAGAGAAACTGC
Source organism: Pristionchus entomophagus (assembly GCA_036245825.1). Taxonomy (NCBI): domain Eukaryota; kingdom Metazoa; phylum Nematoda; class Chromadorea; order Rhabditida; family Neodiplogasteridae; genus Pristionchus; species Pristionchus entomophagus. The sequence goes on from BTSX01000003.1 coordinate 2,944,672, forward strand.
CTATGACCGCGACTTGAAACATACAATCAGCGAGCCTAGCTTGAATAAATTCAAACCCAAAAGCCAGAAACTGAAAAGAAATTCAGAGATTTTCTATTGAAAAAGCCGAAATCGATGGAATCAAAAGAAGAGAGACATATAATCAGAGAGTCTAAAGGGAGGAAAGACTCCTCCTTCTCCTATCCCATGAAAGATCCTGCCCAGAGGGTGGGATCATAGACGCTAGGTCTCTCCATTCAGCACACTCTCTCGCCGGTCAGACGGATCAGAGAGTGTGCAGAATGGAGAGGCGTGCTGGCCCCGACCCGGTGACCCCACTGAACCAAGCGAGAAGTTGTCTGATATAATCCTTATCCCCATCTCATCTCTCTCTTTCTCTCCGTTCAAAGTATAGGATCGGCAGATCAATATGGTCGATAAGATGGCTGATCAAGGTTTCGCTATAAGCAGACCATACCACTGATTCATAGCTACGAAAATAATACGTCCTCCAATTGTACTATCACAGCATGAAATACAAAAATATCGCATCATCGTTTGCATCATATAAAATAAGGGCGAGAATTCTTCTAAGTTTCGCTAGTCAGCCATAGCATTGCGGCGTCCACGAAATTGACAATTCTGTCAATTTCACACTTCACATATCACAGATCAAAACACGCGATTAAAATACAGCAGAAATATCGTTTACGTCATCCCTACGCAATCCCGCAAACATCACTAAGGCGTCGATTCTCGCCGGTTAGAGAAACGAGAGAGCAGGCGCATTGAGGAGAGTCAGATGCCGATTTGCCATCACTAAACCGCCGATTGATCGTTCACTGTGTTGCCACGCGCGTGCTATTTCCCCGCTTTTATCGTCACGCAAAACGGCCGGCGAAAGAAGGGAGAGAAAGAGAGGAAGGAAAAGAAGAGATGATCTCTCGAAATCTGCTAAACTGACGACGAAGGGCTATCCCCTCTAATCTACTAATCATTTGTCTCGATTTTCAGCACTCTCTCCATTTTGCACACTATCTCGTCTCTCTCTGATCGGAGAGTGAGTATGCAAAGTGGAGACAGCCAAACCGACGTCACGACCAATCACTTCCTATTTTAGTGACGGATAAACTCTCCTCAATTCATGCGATCTCTCGCCGGTCAGAGAAATATGAGAGAGTGTGCAGAATGGAGAGCGCTACCAGTCACCCTCCCTATTTCATCAATTGATTTCTAACTCGTCGTCCCCCCTCACATAACGCGACCAACCACGTGACTTCCGACTATAAAACGCGCAATGTACCAGGTCGATTTAAGAGGTGCGCTCTCTCCATTTTGCACACTCTCTCGTCACTCTGACAGACGAGAGACAACGCAAAGTGAGAAGGGCAACGATTAAAGGTGAACGGGCCAAGGCGGAATTGCTCCCAGGAACAACAAAAGGGAACGAAGGAGGGCAGACAGCGTGACAATTCGGGAATGTCACGACAAAACACACCGCCCGGCGGTGTTATTGAATACACTCACTCGCAACCGTCGATACTACTGTGTTGCCTGCGATCGAACAGTGACTCTCTCGTCTGTCTGACCGGCGAGAGAGTGTGCCGAATGGAGAGAGCTACCAGTCGATCAGGCATCTCTACAGGCCGCTCGTTCACTGTCATACAGGGGCCAGCAATACAAAAATAATGTAGGCAGGAGTGTCTGATGTAGTTACGATCGTCGATACAGTAGCAGTTGAACAATACGAAAGTATTGAAGCGTAATCGTACTTTTTACGTAAACACTTGAAACCGTCTCCAATCGTCGAAACAGGACCAATGCAAAGCATATGCAGTGACTGAAGCGCGGATCATGCAGGCGCCAGGATCCATAATAATTCAGTTTGCGAAACACCTGCCATTCATAGTATGAATTTCATACGATGCTTCCATTATCGAAAGGCACCAAATTCGGGACCAAAGCATAGATGAATCAGGAATTATGCTCAAGAACTGTCTATTTTCGATAATATTTGACAACTTATTCACTGAGTAAAGAGGATCAGGACCGAGATTGTTTAGTGAGAAACGTCTAATCGACAAGAAATCGAAGGAACAAATCCGGATGAAAACTTATGCAAGAATAGAAGCCCTAGATCACTTGGAGATGACAAGTCAGTTAATAATTGCTGAGAATTCAGACTACATGAAACTATCGCGGCAAGGCAATCATCTCTTAATTTGTACAAGGGCTGAAGCGCGGATTCAGCAGGATTTGAAAATCGGAGGATTTTGATACAAAGCCTATAGGGGTGTCCCATAAGTCTTGAGAATTGCTCCGTAAATCATTGTTGCGCAATCGAATGCCCCGATTTCGAAATGCAAATTGTAAACAAACTATTGCATCATGCTGACGTCGAAGGGGTATTGGCATTGCATCAGTTTAGAATTTGCCACAGTCATTCTAGTGATGGAGACTTATCACGATAAACGCGCTGTCTTACTTCATTCCTTCCGCCTTGGTCGTACATCCAAAGAAGCTCATGCGGACCTGGTGCTTACGAATGGAGAGGATACCCCTTCCCTTGCTTCATGCCATCGTTGGTACACCCGCTTCAAGAAAGGAGATTATAACCTCGATGACAAACCCCGATTCGGTCGCCCAATTTCTCGCAAACCCACTCGAGTTCTCACTGCGCTGAAGAAGGATCCGAAGAAGACTGTGCGCATGTTGGCGGCAGAAACTAGCACTCCCAAGACCACCGTGTGTCGGACCCTCCATCGGGCGGGAAAGACAGCGAAGCTCCCCCAAATCATTCCCCATGACCTCTCCCAGGTACAACTCAAAAAGCGAGTTGAGGTGTGTCGGGATTTGCTCTCTCGTAGATCGAATCTGCGATGGGTAAATTCCATCATCGCAGCAGATGAGAAGTGGATCACCTATGATAATCCGGAGAGGAGACTGCAGTGGTGCGACGTGGATGAAAAGCCCCAGCCCACCCCGAAGAAGGAGCAGCACGAAAAGAGGGAAATGCTGTGCTTCTTCTTCTGCTCCCTCGGTCCCCTCTATTGGGAGATCCTCGCCCCTAACACCTCGGTCACTGCCGACCTCTTCACTCAACAACTGGAAGAGGTCGCCATCAGGGTCCCTCCCGAACTCATGAGCGAGGAAAAAATTCTGATGTTGATGGACAATGCGCCCGCCCATCACGCGAAAATCACCCAGACCAAACTGAACGAGCTTAATATGGAATGGCTTCCTCATCCACCATATTCCCCTGACATTAGCCCTTGCGACTACCATTGTTTCCGCTCACTGTCTGACTTCTGCAGGGGAAGGAAGTTCAAGGACCGAGACTCACTCGTTCGGGCATTCACCGAATGGATCATATCTAAACCTCCCGAGTTTTGGAAGAGAGGTGTTAACACCCTGCCCGAAAGATGGAGACAGGTCGTGTGTTCGAAGGGGGGTATACATTGATTATTGATTATTGTAAACTTGAATAAATTTTTAAAAAAACTATCAAGATTTATGGGACACCCCTATAGTTCCTGGTTCCATTTTTGAGTCGAAATATTAAATTCTACAAAAATATGTTACAATAGGGTTTTCTAGCGTATTTTTGCACGTAGAAACCGAATTTCTATGTTATAGATCATGAAAACGTGAAAGAAAAAAGTTGTGCTCAAAAAACTGCAAAAATCATAGGTTTTCGACACTAAAAGTGATCCAATTCAGTTCAACAAAGGTTATATCCTTAACCAAAGAGCTTAAAATGATCAGGAGAATATTCTCCTTCTACTGATATATTGCGCACGCGTCTCACTGGCTTTGTCAAAAAAACGATCATAACTTGGTACGGAAAAAAGATAGAGTATTAATTTTTTTTCATTTTGTAGAGAATCGAATTCTGGTCAGGAACGTGAGATTTCGGCCAATTTTACTGTTTTCGGATCAGTTTTTATTTTTAAAAAAACAAGATTTTCACAAAATGAACACGGTGCCATAACTCAGTTCGGAAGGGGCTTATCGAAAAACTGGAAACGCCAATCAATTCAGAATCAAAAGTTACAACTTTGAGATGTGTTAACACCCTGCCCGAAAGATGGAGACAGAGATGTGTTAACACCCTGCCCGAAAGATGGAGACAGGTCGTGGGTTCGAAGGGGGTATACATTGATTATTGATTATTGTAAACTGTTGAAGAAATAAAAAAAATTTTAAAAAACAAAAAAAATTATCAAGACTTAGGGGACACCCCTATAGCATAAAGCGAATCGTACAAATGAGGACCACACTGAAGACAAAGCGAGATGAATGAGCAGTGATCAATGACCATTAGTAGTAAATATTTATGAGTATTGTATGAATATTTTATTTACTTCCTAATCAGAATGTTTGTTGCAAACTTAGTATGATGAATTACACGTGGTGCAATGAACTGAACAGATAAAGCGGTGCTGCGAATGCAAGTGGAGTACAACACAAAATGAAATTTTACCAGAAGGCCGAAGCCCCGCCCCTTTTAGGCCCCCCACGCGAAAATATTCGAGGGGGGCGTGGCTTAGAAGGAGGCAGAGGGTCCCGCCAACACAACACAAACACGCTATCAGAACATGACGACAGTCAGCCGAGAGCTAACGTGAGGGTGCAGGGATAGCTGAAGGAAACACAGGGTGCTGTAGCGAGTGCACGACACCATCTGTAGTCTGAAAAACACAGTCTTCGGTTTTCACTCTCTCCATTATGCACACTCTTCCATCAATCAGACCTAAAAGAGAGTGTGCGAAATAGAGAGAGCAAATATCCGAAACAACACTAAGTTGCATATTATTAACACAAATAACACGCAATTAATTAGACAGAAGCAAAGAAAACATTCATTGCTTTTGTTCAAAGAATAGTTCAGATAGGATTTGTCCATGAGGAAAGTTAGCGAAAAATCAATGAATACCGATACATTAAGACTTATGCCGAGGTTGAAGCGCAAACTAGGCAGGCGTCAGGTGTCGAATTATTCAGTAATGGCATCATTGTTGAACTAATAGAGGGAACATAGCAAGTTGTAAACTTATAAAGGGGTTGAAGTGCAGATTTTGTAGGATAGTAATCACACTATTTTGAATCAAAAGGCATACTCAATGTAATCGTGGAAATAAAACCATCTCACAGCTTATTCTATGGATGAAGCGCAGATTAGGCAGGCAGATGTATCAGAATTTTTTTAACAAAAGTAGATGTGACATGGATAGCGGCATCCCTACAAGTGGGAAACGTATCTAAAAGGTGAGGCGCGATTGCGCCAGGCTTGGAAACGATTGGCAGAGAGGCAGAGAATTGCCTTGGGAATCGTTTTTTTCTCTATCTAACATATAGGAATGCGATTGCGGGAACAGTACAATTTTAGAACAAAATAAAGAGATGAAGTGCTAGATCGCGGGTCAATTGAACCATGGGGATTCGGATCAAAGAATTGTTTCTCTAATTTTCCCGTTATCAATGGACGATCAGAGACTGCGAAAATGAAGAGACACGTTCTTATATTGTCAAGCAAGGATAAATAGTGATGAACAGTCAGAGATTCGCCCAATAACGGATTTATTTCTAATTTGAGACATGGCTGATTGCAGACTACTTATCGAGGGAACATTAAAATTCAGAAGTAAACCAATAAGAGAGGCGCGAGATCGCCAGGTGGTAAAGATTGACAGAGAATTTCCTATCAATGGATTTATTCATATTTTGAGATCTGCAGGAGCTACTTTCGCCGGAAAGCCACAAATTCAGAACTAAATCAAGAGTAGAAGCACAGATCAAGCTGGATCATTAATCATAATATTTTGACAGAAGAGACAGAATGGATGCGCTATTGCGAGATCATAGCCATCTAACAGCTTAATCAAGAGGAGAAGCCGAAGATCACAGGGCGATTGAGCCAGGCTTGGTGAAGATTGGCTAAGAGGCAGATAATCGCCCGACAATGGATGTATTTCTATTTTTGAGGCGATTGGGGAAGAGTAATCGTGGGAACGTCACAAATTCAGAACTAATACAAGGGGGGAAGCCCAAAATCACTAGGCTATCGAAAAATGGGTAAGCAATTTTAGGAATGATTTCTCCAATTTCCCCGGTTTCTATGACCGATCAGAATTTGCGAAAATGAAAAGAAACAATCTAAAAAATAAGCCAAATGACAGATAAGGAGATAATCGTCTGAAAATCGGCTTATTTATATTTTGAGAGATGGCGAATGGCAAATCTATCGAGGGAATATCCAAACTCAGAACTTAATAGACAGTAGAAGCGCCAGATCACCGGGCGATTGCTCCAGGTTGCGCCAAAGATTGGCGGAGGGGCAGAGAATGACAATGACAATCAGTCATCAATCAATAGAGTGTGCGAAATGGAGAGAACAAAAATCGAAATCCCATCACAAGTACCACAGACATACACAAATAATAATGTGAAAGAAATTTTTTTTAAAAATAGTTTGCTATGCTCAACAGATAGTTCAGATAGGATTAGACGAGAAATTTGAATGTAAACCGATTCGGTATCGCATTACTATCAATACATGAATACTTATCCAAGGGTTCAAGCGCGAACTAGGCTTGCGCCAGGTGTAAAATAATTCAGTAATGAACGAGGATCAAGTCGAATATCGAGGAAACATGGCAAGTTCTAAACTTATACACTGGTTGAAACGTCAATAACGTAGGCGCAGAAATCCAACTATTTTGACAGGCCAATCACATCAAGACCCGCCTAGCGTGGTGAGATGATGAAATACACTGCGGTATCTACTATTGATGACAAATCGGCATTCGACATTTCGCATACTCTCTCACTTCTCTAACCGGCGAGAGATCGTGCGAATTGAGGAGGTTCGATACCGATTTGCCATCAACAGAGTCTACTACGGAGACGATATTGCTTCTCTCGTTTCTTCATCAATATTCGTGTGAGACCCCAATTGTATCCAAAGTGGACCTGCCGCGGTACCAATTGAGCTCATTGTAAAAGATGAGAGAGTGTGCGAAAGCGAGAGGGACCCCCTTCCCTTCCCACACTCTCTCGCTTACAATGACCTTTTACAATGAGCTCATTTGGTACCGCGGCTGGATAAATCATATGATGTGTGATGTGACCGCAATGGGCATATTATCGCGAAAGCATAATCATCACAGCTTATTCTAGGGTCATAGCTGCGCTCAAATGTCTCTAGGGATTTCTAAGGACTCCTCTTAGTTGGCGGCGACCCGTCCTTCTTATAGGCGACGCGCACTCTAGGCGCGACGGGTTAGAGCGAGGGGAGGGAGGGGAGAGGGTGGGCGGAGTCTGTAGAACGGGTCGCCGCAGGGATATGACTCGCGCATGTATGATCAGGCAGGACGATGAATCAGAATATTTTGACCGAAAGACAATGTCGCAGTGATCGCGGGATAAATACAAGTTAAAAATTTAATCAAGAGATGAAGAGCGCTTGTGCCACGCTCGGTAGAGATTGGCAGAGAATTGCATGCGAATGGTTTATTTCTATATTTCACATCGGAATGTTATTGCGGGAACATTACAAATTGGGAACTTATTCAAGAGATGAAGCTCGAGATCACCGGACGATTGAACCATGGGGGAAGTGGATCAAAGAATGATTTCTCTAATTGCCCCGGTTTCTATGGATGATCAGACTCCGCGAAAATGAAGAGACGCATTCAAATATTGCAAATCCAAAGAAAAAATACAGAAAACTCAGAGAATTACCAGAAAAATGGTTTATACATTATACGAGGAAGGGCAATCGCAGGAACATCGCAAATTCAGAGCTAAATCAAGAGTAGAAGCACAGATCAAGCTTGAGCATTAATCAGATTATTTTGGTAGGACTACAACAATCTCTGGTGTGCGCGCCCAAGTTGGAAACAAGCAGCAAAATTCGTTTCCAAGTTGCCCCCAAGCTTGTTTCCAACTTGGAAACCGCAATGGTCTCTCCATTCTCCATACTATCTCATTCTGTCTTTTTCTCTCGATCTCTCGCTTTGGATCTACAAGTAGGAATCAACTTGTTTCCAACTTGGGAATCTCCCATAAGGATAGCGAGAGAGTTTGGGGAATGGAGAGATCAGGTTTCCAAGTTGGAAACAAGCTTGTTTCCAACTTGGAGACTCCGACCCTGCTTGTTTCCAACTTGGGCGCGCACACCAGAGATGGAAGTGATTACGAGATCATAGCCATCTGACGCCTTAATTAAGAGGAGAGGCGCGAGATCACCGGGCGATTGCGACAAGCGGTAAAAAATTGACTGAGAAGGATAGAATTGTCGGACAATGGATTTTTCACTATTTTGAACCAGATTGATTTGAGATTGCGGGAACATTACAAATTCAGAACTTGCTCGAAAAATGAAGCGCGAGATCGCTGGTCAATTGAACCATGGGAAAGGCGATTAGAGGAATGATTTCTCAAAATTTCTCGTTTCTATTGACGATCAGAGACCGTGAAAATAAAGAGAAACCATCTAAAAAAAAAATGGTAAAGCCAAGGAAAAAATGACAGATAAGCAGAGCATCGACCGACCGACAACGGATTTATTTCTATTTCGAGATAGGGCGCTCGACAAGTTATCGAGGGAACATAAAAATTCAGAACGCAATAAAGAGTAGAAGCACAGATCAAGCTGGAGCATTAATCAGATTGACAGAACTAATCGAATGGCAGTGTTGTTACGAGAGTATAGCCTTCTTAATCAAGAGCAGCAGCTCAAGATCACCGGGCCAATGCGCCAAGCTTGGCAAAGATTGGTTAGAGAATTGCCCCTGCCAATGGATTGTTTCCATCACATGGAGCGAGCCGGTTCCTCTCTATTTCTCTCCCCCCCCCCTCTCTCTCTCTCACTTTCTCTCTCCCCCTCTCCCACTCTCTCTCTCTCTCTCTCTCTCTCTCTCTCTCTCTCTCTTTCGCTATTTCTCTCCCTCTCCCCCTCTCTCAACCTCTCAAACTTAATTCCCACTTCACTCTACATCGAGGTCACCAATTAATGAAGAGAGGGGAAGCCCCCCCCCCCCCCAAAGCAGACAAAAAGCATTACACTAGATTGAGATTACGGTAGATAAGATCACTGGCTGACATTACGGTTTATTCGTGTTTTTCTATCCCGAACAGAGCTCCGATTGCCTCTTTTGAGAATCGTTCATGTTATAATAAAATCGTGAAACATACTTTTGCTGGGTCCAAATCACCGGTTGTTTTGCCTATTAGCTCCATGAGCAGGCACGTCGGTTCAAGAGCGACATTAGAGGGAGAGCCGAAGCCACCGATTGGGAAATGCCACACCACGGAATGCCACACCACTAAATTTGGCAAATCCCGTGTCTGCCTAATGCAATTTTTGCACGGGGCTGAATCGACGTGCAGGATATTGATCAAAAAGATAAAGAAAGATGAGCTGAGCGCCAGAAGAAGAAAAAAATGAAGTGACCATCACACTTGACTAGACTATCTGCCATTATAACACTATTATTGCACTAGACCGTTTCGGTTTGCGACTCTCCTCTATCTGCACACTTTGTCGTTTCTCTAACCGGCGAGATAGTGTGCAGAATGGAGAGAGCCGAAGCCAAATTGGCATCACTATTGTGGTCTGATTGGAGGAGACTCCATAACTCCGATTGGCGTGCCAACATTAGATATATTACTTAGGAATAATGTATATTTAAAGACCCAACCAATTGGGAATCATGTAAGGCATAAACGAGTGAGCGATATGCAAAGTGTGCAGCACTATTCCACCAGGGCCCACATCAAATCTATCAGAGGTCTATGCGCAATTTTCTTCAATTTCACAAGTTGCGTTTTCGACGGTATTTCGATTACAACGTTTTTCTGCTGTAGTTTCATGAGCTCTCATATGAAAATTCGGTTTCTACGTGCAAAAATACACCAGAAAATCCTATAGTCACGTATTTTTGAGAAAATGACTTTTTCGACTCAAAACTGAATCTTGACGGTGATGTCGGGGTCGAAAATCTTTTTTTTTCTTAAAAATACCCAAGTATAGAGTTTTCTGGTGTATTTTTGCACGTAGAAACCGAAATTTTATATGAGAGCTCATGAAACTACAGGAGAAAAAAGTTGTAATCGAAATATCGTCGAAAACGCAACTTCGAAGCACTAAAATCGATGGAAAAACACAAAAGTGCAAGGAAATTGCCTCACCCCATATACCAAAATGATCAGGAGAGTATTCTTTTTCTGCTGGTAATGTTTTTCGCCCCAAAAAACTTCTGTCACAATTTGACTATAACTAGAAAACGAAGATAGCTAGAGCCTCGACCAAAGTTTCATTTTGTAGAGAATTAAATTCTGTTCGGGTAGGCGAGATTTTTTTTTTTTGCCAGTTCCGGACCAGTTTTTATCGCAGAAAAAGAATTTGACAAAATTTACGTCGTGACGTAACGGGATTCAGAAGGCTCAGATCGAAAAACCGAAAAGGCCATTCGATTCAGAATCAAAAGTTACCCCTAGGACCAATTTTTGAGCATATCCGATATTTCAACTGTTCCAACCAATTGTTGATCCTAACGCGAACGGCCTCATATACCAAAAATCTATGCGCAATTTTCTTCAATTTCACAAGCGACGATTCGATTGGCAGGAAAAAAATTATAGAAAGAGAATATCATGCGATACGAAACTGATGAAAATATGACTAAAGTAGGAAATAAATAAAAGATATCATACATCGTCTTTACGACTTTGCTTCAATGGACCTCTTCTTATACCGTAACCTTTATCGCAATAAATCGATAAACATCATCTATACGATCAATCTCTGGGAGTGAAATTCGGCATCTAGTATCAAAACAACTTAGGGGAGGGGCAACAGTGGGACACAACCAATCACAGATGAACAGAGATGGGAGGGGGCGAAGTTGAAAAGATCAAAGCTCAGAGATCGGAGATCAAAGATGAGAGTTCAGAGATCGTCGACCATGGCGAGCTTGAGCGTCTCGCCGGGCTTGAAGAGCGGCTGGCCGGCGTGCGGGCAGACCGCGCACCGGAACGCGTCCCCGAGCGCGCACTGAAATGGAGGAGGGTTACGGTAGGGCAGGGGTACGGTAGCGTGGATTGGAAAAAGAGGTACTGTAGTGGGTATCTGGGGAGGTAGGTTACAAGCACCTTGTTGACCTATACAACAACCTAGGAGAGGAAATACCAGCTGTCAGCTAAAGCTAAGATTGGTGACATTCACCCGCCAGATTGAGGTTGGAGGCATCATTTATCATTTTCGAAAACAGAGAAGGGGCGATTCCATCCGATTTCATTATAGTGTGCAGAATGGAGAGTTAAAACCGAAACTGTATTCCTAATGTAGAACATTGCTGATGCAGGCGCGTTTCATCTGCCTTCCGTGACCATTCGGAAGTTATCGTTGCAGCGTGGCGTATCGCAAGAAACTTTAACCACATTAATCACCCAATATTCTCCCACTTCTAACTGCGGAATATGGGCGACTACACTGAACTGTTGTGCGAGAGGGTTACTGTAAAGGAACTGTAGCGCACACCATCTGGCTACTGTAGAGAAGCCTACTGCACGAGAGGGCGCACTGATCTCACTCTTGGCTTATTGTAGTTTCAAACGCATTATATCCCCTCCGAGATCATACTGTTATAATAAGTTATCGATGAATTCTGTAACCAATAATTACACCAACAAATCCGACTGCACATCCCTACTACTGCGATTAATTCAGGAAAATAGGCCACATCACTGCTTTTTCTGAATATAGGCTACTGTAGATACAGAGCCCATGAAAACTGTAGAGAAGTCACAGACTGTTTTCTGCCAGAGTAAGCAACTCGGCGCATTTTTGTTACAGTCAGAACTTATCACTTGAGTGAACACCGTAATGGCGATCCAATGCACCCGCAATATCTTAAAATTCTTATAACCCTAGTACAATGCCATAATCGCATACTGGGTAGTAATACTGTATCGCAGCGAAGTAGATTTACTGTGAGTAGTGTGGGAAGCTATCTTTACCTCGTATTGAATAATCACGACACATGCAGCATTGCGGTTATCCCTTCAGTGATACAACCATCTCAATAAGATCACGATCTTCAGCGATTTCCAAACCATACCGCTTCTTCATTCACATCCCTCAACTGATTTTATCCGTGATCATTCCTCTTCTACAATAAACATCCCTCATACTACCGTAGCGTCTACAGCACTTCCAGTAATCACAGATGAAATAGGGGTGCTAAAATAACGTTTGGGATCCATGGCCGAGTGGTTAACGCGCAGACAAGGTATGATCGTGAGGTTGGGGGTTCGAGTACAGCAATGTGCAAACACTTTTGCCAAGTACTGAGGGTTGAGCAAAAGCCTAGGATAACCCAAGCACACCCCTCATGTCTTGGCAAAAGTGTTTGCACATGGTGGGATTCGAACCCCCAACCTCGCGATCATACCTTGTATGCGCCTTAACCACTCGGCCATGGATTCTAGCACCCTGTATTTCATCTGTGCCAGTAATCACATTGCTACTGTTCACCTCCACTCATCGTATTCTCAACAATTCCCACTGCTGACATCTGCTCGGAGAATTGAGGTTGCACGCTCTACTTATCTATTCAGTGAGACGTCAATCTCAATTATTGAGGCTTAGCGGTTGGATAAAAGATAAAATCAATACAATCTTCTCCTACAGTATTGAATCATTATCTTACTGTAACCAGTCCGTCGCATTCTTGTCTCTATTCGCATGGTACATCTACTGTTCGCCTCCACCTATCTAATCCTAAACAGTCTTCATGAACTGTGAGGAAGCGAATATCTGCTCACTGCCAATCTACTTGCGCGGGATTGCGAGGATTCAGGTTACGCGCTCTACATGTATCGTCTGTGAAACGATAATCGCAATTCCGAATGGCCCTTGAATGATATTTAAAACAAAATCGATACGATCTTCTCCTACAGTTTCCACTGATTATCTTACAGTAACCATCCCATCTTACTCCTGCCTCTATTCACATTGCACTGATCGCCTCCACCTATCCTATGCAAAATTGTTACCGGATCGGGTCTGGATCTCTCCATTCTGCACACTCTCTTTCCCCATTCTGCACACTCTCAAACACTTTTTTAAAAAATGGCAAAATGTGCAATGGAGAGAGTCTGAACCGATCCTATTATTCGAGAATGTTCCCAAGTAGCTGAAGGAAAGCAATGATCTGTTCACTGCAAAAGCACCCGACAGTGTACTCAGAGCATTGCGGTTTCCCATTCAACTTTTCACCACTTTAGACTGCATTTTAGAATGTTTCCCTCCTCTTAGGAACTGTTTACTTGCAGGCCACCCTGCCGATGACTAGGAGCATTGCGGCTGCACGGTCTACTTATCCCGTCTGGAAATTGCCATTCTCAATGCGGCGCACGGAGCAAGTATACAAAATTGATCCCTACCAGATCCTGTCCTTGTTCCCATTCACATTGAACCTCTTAGGCTAATCACTGCCTATGCATCCGCTAGAGCACTAGAAAGATTGAGGTTACACGGTCTATTCAAGTCTTCTGTGAGACATCAATCTCAATCGGTCTCTTACTACTGGCGAAAAAAAACGTCTATACCATCGCACACCGTTGCTTAACTACCAATACGTACCCGTCCTTGCCTCCATCCACATCGTCACAACTGCTCTTATCCCCTTCAGGGTTGGACAAGATTGCGAAATCCGTTAAATTTTATTTTCTCTCACGCTCTAATGGATGAAGTAATTACAACATAGAATATATCATTCGAATCGTTATCACACGTCGGTTCAAGAGCTACATTAGAGGGAGAGCCGGATCTATCGATTAGGAAATGGCACACCACGGAACCTTGGGCGACTATTATCAATTTGCCCTTGTGCCCACGCCGCACTCTACGCGAGACGGGTTAGAGAGCGGCCATTTCTCTCTCCTCCGTCCCCTCCGACCGCCCGACCGATATCTGGAAGAATTCGCGGGCTATTAAGTTTTCGTGTGCCGTCCGTCCCCGTTCTTCCAGATATCATATATCGTCTCTACGACTGTGCATCACTGGGCCTCTTCTATACCGTAATCTTTATCGTAACAAATCGATAAACAACATCTATACGATCAATCTCTGGAGGTGAAATTCGGTATCTAGTATCAAAACAATATAGGGGAGGGGCAACAGTGGGACACAACCAATCACGGATGAACAGAGATGGGAGGGGGCTGGGCGGAGTTCAAGATTAAAGATCAAAGATTAGAGTTCAGAGATCGTCGACTATGGCGAGCTTGAGCGTCTCGCCGGGCTTGAAGGGCGGCTGGCCGGCGTACGGGCAGGCCGCGCATCGGAACGCATCCCCAAGCGCGCACTGAAATGGAGGAGGGTTACGGTAGGAAGTACTGTAGTGTGAATATAGGGAGGGTACTGTAGGAGCACTGTTCAGGATAATCTTGAGGGGGTACTGTATAAGTACCGTGATATATATACCACAATATTGGGGAGGAATAAATGGCAATTATCACAGCAAATAGTGGTGAAAGTCACCCGCCGGATTGAGGTTGGAGGCTCAACTTATAATTTTCGAGAATAGGAAAAATGCGATGTTACTGAGGATGATATGCAAACTTTCTTACAAATGGGCACCCTCTTCCCTGATTATTCGAAGTTAACTCTTGTCACTAATATATAAAACCTTCATGTTGCACGAGAGTGTGCACTAACCTCACTCATGGCGCATTGCTGTTTCAAGCGCATCATATCCCCTCCGAAATCATGCAGATGCAATGTCTTGTCGATATTTTCCGCAACTAATAATTATACCACCAAATTCGTCTAGACATTACTACTACTGCAATGAATTCAGAAAAATATGCGACATCACTGTTTTTTTCTGAATGAAGGTACAGAGCCCATGAATACTCTAGAGAAGTCACAGACTGTTTTCAGCCAGAATTAAGCAACTCGTCACATTCTTGTTGCATGCAGAAGTTATCCCTTCAGTAAATACGCCAATCGCGATCCAAGCAACACGCATTTTCCTTGTCACAATCTCATATTGTACCACAGGATAGAACAATCGCATCGCAGTGAGGTAGCTTTACTCTGATTATTGTGGGAAAGCTAGAGTCGGCAAATTGGATGATCGCGCTGGTTTGTGGAAACTTGCGGCATTGCGGTTTCCTGTTCTACATATCACTTCTGTCATACAACCATCTCGATAATCTTGTGATGTGCGGGTATAAATAAATTTCTAAACCACACCTCTTCTTCATTCACACATCACAACTGAGTTCATCCTTCACCGTTCCTCCTAACGAAGTCTCTACAGTATATTCCCTGTCTACTACACTGCCTGCACTTACACATCGCTACATATACTACTCGCCTCTATTCGTCTTATTCTAAACAACCCCATGGATTGTGAGCAAGCGAGGATCTGATCATTGCAAAAGCAACGGCCCGGCACTAGGAGCATTGAGGTTACACGGTCTACGGTCTCATTCTAAAGACCACCCATGGATTGTGAGGAAGCGAGTCTCTGCTCACTGCTAATACAATCGCCCGGGGACTGGGAGCATTCAGGTTACGCGTTCAAAATATCTAGCCTGTGAAACACTAGTCTCAATCACAAACACTAGTCTTAACATAACTCGATTAAAGACAAATATCTTTACCATCGTACGCTATTCCCTCCCAACAACAACCTCGAAACGCTTCCCGAACTGGTCTCCATCCACAACTTCTTTTATCCTTAGGCGCCACCTCAAGTCGAATTTTAGAATAAACCCCTCAATCACAATTAATAGAAACACTCAAGGAATTGATCATTGGCAATCGGCTCCCGAGCACTGGGAGGTTTCTGGTTACGCGTACCACTTGTCTATTCTGTGAAACACCAATCTCAATTCTTGAGGCATTTCGTTGGTTAAAAGATAAATAAATACGATCTTCTCTTACCGTATTCGTACCACCGCACTCCTGCCTCAAATCGCATTGCTACACCTACTGTTCGCCTCAACCTACCCTATACCGGATCGGGTCTGGCTCTCTCCATTCTGCACACTCTCTTGCCGTGCATGCACTTGACCGAGTGTGCAAAATGGAGAGAGCTATAACCGATCCAACGATGCAAGAATGTTCCCTAGACGTGGAAGGAACGCAACGATCTGCTCACTGCAAAAGCACCCGACATACTACTTGGAGCATTGCGGCTTCGCGTTCTACTTATCCGGTCGATAAACCACCAATCTCGTTCGGGAGCACACAGCAGGTATAAAAAACATCCAATCTTATCACTTCCAAATCTTGCCCTCGCCTCCATCCTCATTTAACCTACTGCTTTTATCCATGGGCGCTACCTCAGCCACATTTCAGAAAATCTTCCGTCTTTTTTCATCCGCTCTCTAGGAGTATTGATGTTGCACGCGCTAATCATCCCTTTGATAAATATGTAACTGACAATCAGTTGGGGCCCGAGAGCTACAATACCAAACCGAACCCGTCTATCCGACCTACCAAACATTGTCACAGATATTATTCCCCACATGCTCCTCCCCCACGTAACCACAGTATCCAGTAACTACAGTCATTCATCATACCGTACTCCCCTCTCCATCCCTGCACATTTTCGCAGTTGCTTAGGATTGGCAACCACATTGGCCATAGGGTGTAACATTTGTGTTCCATACACGCTTTATCTCCCTTCCGTGATAATTCAAAAGTAATAGATGGAATTGAACCTTATCGCAAGAAAAAAATAATCACAACAATCAACTATTATTCTACCATTTCTAAATGAGGATTAAGGGTGATTACACTGCACTGTTGTGCGAGAGGGTTACCGTACGGACACAGTAATGCGCACCATCTGGTTACTGTAGAGAAGCCTACTGCACGAGAGGGCGCACTGACCTCACTCTTGGCACACTGCTGTTTCAAGCGCATCATATTTCCCCCCAAAATCATGCAGCAACGATCGGACTTCGCCGGCTGCTCTAACCAACAATTACATCCCTACTACTGCTGCTAATTCAGGAAAATAGGTGACATCACTGCTTTTTAAGAATGAAGGCCACTACAGAGACCATGAGCGATGTAGAGAAGTAACATACTGCTTGCTGTCAGTGTTATTAATACAAACAACTCGGCGCATTGTTGTCTCAGGCAGTACTTATACATTCAGTGAACACGCCAATGTCGATCCAAGAAGCGCCATTTAAAAAAAATCCAAGCACTCTAGTACAATGCTATTTTCCCTGCCATAATATCATACTGAACCACTGGGTAGTAATACTGTATCGCAGCGAGGTAGATTTACTGTGATTAATGTGGGAAGCTAGCTTTGCCTCGTATTGAATGATGACGACACATGCAGCATTGAGGTTACGTGCTCTAGTTATCCCTTCAGTGATACAACCATCTCAATGATCTCACGATGCTCAGCGATTTCCAAACCACACATCTTATTGATTCACGTTCCACAGCTGATATTGATCTCGAACAATCTTCTTCTACAATAAACATCCTTCCTACTACCGTAGGGTCTACAGTACTCCTTATTTTCTACAGCACTTCCAGTAATCACATTGCTACACCTACTTTTTTGCCTCCACTCATCTTATTCTATACAATTCACAATACTGAAATCTGCTCGGAGATTTCAGGTTGCACGGTTTACTCATCTATTCAGTGGGAAGCCAATTTCAATCCTGTTGGCACTTCGATTGGATATTTTGAAGAAAAAAATACGATCGATACGATCTTCCCACACAGTATCTTACTGAACACATCCTATAGTAGCCCATATTATTCAAGAATGTCACCGGATTAGATCTACATCTCTCCATTCTGCACACTCTATTGTCTCTCTGACGTGTGAGATAGTGTGCAGAATGGTGAGAGCCAAAATCCTACTATGCAATATTATTCCCTAGTTGTAGGGGAAAAGAAACGATCTGCTCACTGCAAAAACACCCGATATGCTACTCGGAGCATTGAGATTGCACGTTCTACTTATCTTGCCTGGAAATCACCAATCTCAATGTGATTCGCATATCAACTGCAAAAAAAACCTTACAATTGTTAGGCGCCACCTTTAGACGCATTTTAGAATATGCCCCTCAATCTCCATAAATTGGAAGAAGCTAGGAACAGCTCACTGCGAATATGTCCGGGCACTGGGAGCATTCAGGTTACGCACTCCACTTATCTATCATGTGAGACGCCATTCTCAATCTTGATTGTATTTCGGTTAATTTTTAAAAAAATCATTACAATCTTCTCCTACTTTACCCATTCATTATATTACCGTACCCATCGCACTCCTGCTTCTACTCACATTTATAAAACGATTGCTCGTGTCCGCCTGTAATTGTTGCCGGATCGGGTCTAAATCTCTATCCATTTTGCACACTATCTAGCCGACATACACACGAAAGAGTGTGCAAAATGGAGAGAGCCATAACCGATCTTACTATGCAAGATTGATCCCTAGTTATGGAGGGACTGCTAAGATCAGCTCACTGTAAAAACACACGACTGACAACTCGGAGTGTTGCGGTTTCGCGTTCTACTTATCTCGTCTGTAAAACACTGATCTCAATTTCTGAACAATTCTCACTGGATAAAAATATCAACACCATTCCTTCCCTACGATGACTTCGAAATGATCTCAGTCTTTGCATTCACATTGGCAGAACTGATCTTTTAGCCTTGGGCGCCACCCCAGATCGCATTTTTTGGAATAACCCCCTCCCCTCAATTTCGTTTGATAGGGGAAGACGATAGGACGCAGCTCACTGACTCGCCCGACCACACGGAGCATTGCGGCTACACGGTCTACTTATCCCGTCTGGAAATCACTAATATCAATACGGTGACCGTAGCTATTATAAAACAAATTTGCTCCCTACCAGATCCAATGCTTGCTGCCATCCACATTTAACCTACTGCTTTTATCCATGGGCCCATCCCAGCCACATTTCAGAATACCCCTGCACCTCTTTTATCACCCGAACTCTAGGACCATTGAGATTACACGCGCTCCTTATCCCTTTGGCAAATATCTCACTGACAATCGTTTTGTGGAAATTATCAAAAAAAACCAACCGAACCCGTTTATCCGGTCTACCAAACATTGTCACGGACATTCCCCGTATGCTCCGTACCTCTCCTTCATCTCCTGCCCTATCCCTCTCCCTCTACCGTAATCTCTACCGTACTCACATTTCCGCAGCTGCTCTTGGCCTTGGGCGCTGCGGCCTTCTCCTGCTCCTCCTCCTCGGCCAGGCCGCACGTGCAGTTCTGAATTAATAATATTTTTTTTTCAGAATAAAATAAAAAAAATCTATATTTTTTGATAATATTGGGGTGTCCCAAAAGTCTTGTCGCCGTTTTTCTTTTTATTATTTAAAGAGGTCGCAATATCTTTCACTCGTTGTTAATAAGTGCAAGTACTATTGCACTAATTTATTCGACTTCGATTAGATCATGAGATTGCCTAATGGTAGTAGTAGGAATCAGACTTTTAAATGCAATTTTCGAACTAAAAATATCGCTTGAGAACTCAGAAATAATCAAGAATATGTGAAAATCATGACCATTTTTGAGGTCGATTTTTGAGTTATCTATTTTTACCCCCTTCGATTGCGCTCTAATGTTAATTTTTCAACGTTTTGATTTATTTGTAAATATTTTGATCGATTTCCGGAATCAAATTCGAAAATTTTTAGAATAATGTGTGGGAAATGGCAAGTTTCATAGTGATGATGCAATTCGAGAAGGGAAGTCGGAATGGTGCGCATATTGAGTATGGATCACTTCCTATTTGTGGCAAACATTGAACTGATTTTTATCTATTCAAAAAAAGGAGAACGGATTTTTTGAACGAAAACTGAACGTGGGTGTTTTTAGTGTGGTCAGTTCTACATACCGTAGCTCCTCGGAATTGTAATGATTTCACTGGCTCAAGTATTGAAACAGAAAGTCAATAGTTACTTCATCAATCGCCACTTAGCAGGATTCGATAAGGCTCTTTACAGTTGAAAAAATATTTTTCAAAAAAAACGATAGGACTTTTGGGACACCCCAATAATACTATAAATTTACCTTGGCGGCGCCCACGCCCGCGTCGCCGCACGCTTAATTAGACTTTAATTAATTAAATTAAGAATATTACTATTAATTAACCCGCCTCAGAGAATAAGAAAGGCTGACGATTGAGCGAGCAATGAATAATTATACCACCAAATCCGGCCGTGCATCCCTACTACTGCTGCTATTGGGGTATCCGGAAAGTAATGCAAATTTGTTAATGTTTTTCTTGTTACGATACAAAAAAAATCCTGCTATGTGGCGTTGAATTGAGCAACTGCTGTTCTAAGGTTTCGACACTTGAGCCAATGAAATACTCACACCTTCAAAAATTATCCAATTAAACTTCAGAAAAATAACTTTTTCTATATTTCCCCTTTGTCATAGGGGTAAAAATCAGTTTATTGTCTCAAGTAACTTCAGGTTTGGCAATAAGTATATTGCACAACATTTCTTTGAATTTCGTCATCATTATGAAATTTTCAAATTCTCACACATTTTTACAAAAAATTGCAATTTGTTTGTCAAAAGTTGTCGGATTAAATTAAGAGTGAATTATCATTAATATTTATCCTAGTTAGAGTTGCATAACCCTTTATGGAAGGATGTCCCTTAAAATTCGATTCGCAAAAATATCATGACAGTGAAAGTTTTGATCTACTTTTGCAGCCTTCGAAGCAGAATCATCTTTAGCATTTTTAATCGATAGTATAACCTTTTGCTCTACTATGTTTTTTAATTTTAGATTTCTATCTTTATCGTCCGTTAAGTTACAGTATCGGACATAAGTCACCGTCCAAAATTTCAAAGTGTTGTAACTTTTGAACCAGATAAGCAATCGGTTTGATGTTTTGGCAGGATACATTAGACCTATTGATGCATTGCCACCGATGGTGACGTCATGCTACGATTTCGCAATATTGCATAGTGATGATGCAATCATATATATGTTCTTCACTTGTGATTTTAAGGTCATTGGGATTTTTTTCTAAGTCTTCTCTCTTTTTGTGATGATAGAAGGCCTCAGCATCTACCGATTAAAAAATAGTACTCATGGGGCGTTGTCGTACAGAAGCAGAAAACAGGTTCAAAATAGGGTCCCGAAAAAAATAATTTCCATTCATTGACGTGCTAGAGACTCGTTCAAAGGCTCAAAATGACCCTTACAATAATTCCTGATTACCCACAAAGTTCGATATTGATATCTCTTAATTTGACCTCAGGGCACGAATTTTTCACTTTTTCAAATAATTGTTTTCTTCCTATTTTGGATGATCATAGTTCCAAGGCCGATTTTTGTTCAAATGTATTTTCTAGACAGGGTAGTTGCAAATCCATGGAATATACGATTCCCAACTTTTTAGAGCATTTGGATAACTTTCCCGCCCGCGGCAATCGAAAATCAGAAGTCAATCGATTTCAACCCAAAAAATGACCATGATACCCCCATCATTAGTCGAAAAAAAGTTTCTCTCAAAACTTCCTGACTAAATTTTTTTCTGGGATATTTTTGTGTGCTGAGTACGAATTTCGGTATGAGAGTCCATGATATCATTAATGAAAAAAGTTAAAATTTATTATGTCGAAACATAGCCGATTTTTAAAATCTTTTGACCTCTGATTTTCGGTTGCCGCGGGTGAGAAAGTTATCCAAATGCTCTAAAAAGTTGGGAATCGTATATTCCATGGATTTGCAACTACCCTGTCTAGAAAATACATTTGAACAAAAATCGGCCTTGGAACTATGATCATCCAAAATAGGAAGAAAACAATTATTTGAAAAAGTGAAAAATTCGTGCCCTGAGGTCAAATTAAGAGATATCAATATCGAACTTTGTGGGTAATCAGGAATTATTGTAAGGGTCATTTTGAGCCTTTGAACGAGTCTCTAGCACGTCAATGAATCGAAATTATTTTTTAGGGACCCTATTTTGAACCTGTTTTCTGCTTCTGTACGACAACGCCCCATGAGTACTATTTTTTAATCGGTAGATGCTGAGGCCTTCTATCATCACAAAAAGAGAGAAGACAGAAAAAAATCCCAATGACCTTAAAATCACAAGTGAAGAACATATATATGATTGCATCATCACTATGCAATATTGCGAAATCGTAGCATGACGTCACTATCGGTGGCAATGCATCAATAGGTCTAATGTATCCTGCCAAAACATCAAACCGATTGCTTATCTGGTTCAAAAGTTACAACACTTTGAAATTTTGGACGGTGACTTATGTCCGATACTGTAGATAATATCAAAAACGTGGTCCCGATACTCACTTCAGAGCCTATTTCATCATCAATTGGTTATAGAGGCGCAAAATGAAAACATGTTAAATTTGCCCATCGGTACCCTCACCAGATGCGAAAGTCTGATTGGGATTGTGTTCTGAGATGCGCAAGAAAAATTATCAAAACAAAAATTTGCATTGCTTTCCAGACACCCAAGAAAATTCAAGAAAATAGGCGACATCACTGCATTTTATGAATGAAGGCTACTGTAGATACGGAGCCCATGAATCATATAGACGATTCACTGACTGTTTTCTTCCAGAGTAAGCACTAAAGTAACTCGGCGCATTGTTGCTACATGGAAAACTTTTCCCTCCAGTGAACACACCAATGTCGATAAGCGACATTTATCAACAACAACAAAAAATCCAAACACCCTAGTGCAATAATATTTTCAATACCGCGACCTCATACTGTACCACTGGTAGTACAACTGTCCCGCAGAGGAAGATTTACTGTGCCAATTTTAGAGAAGCTAGAGTCCTGATGATCGCGTAGGTTTACGAGCACCCGGCAGATTATGGTCACACGCATCATTTATCCCTTTGGGGAGACACCAACTGCAATTCAGTCGACTGCAACAGGAGAAATAAATTCGTATCATAGCGCACACTAGAGATGGCAAATCGCCAACCAACTCCTCTCATTTCGGCCCTCTCACCGACGAGAGAGCACGCAAGATAAGGAGGGTCGAGGTGGATTTGTCATCATTGGTGCACACCCTTCCTTCGTATAGAAGAACTAGTCGATTTCTAGCAGAATCGCGAGGCAAGCACGTGGAGAATTGCTGCTGCACGCACTAGTTATCCCATCTGTCAGACAGTCATCTCAATCTCTATCTCACGATCGATATCCAACAAATTCTAAACCACACCTCTTCTTCAGTTACATTTGCACAACTGATTTCATCCTTGATCGTGCTTGTTCTACAGTATACAACCTGCTTCCTACCGTAGTCTCTACAGTACTCCTTCCCTTTCTCCTGCATTGCCAGTGATCACATTGCTACATCTACTGATCGCCTCCTATCTTAGTCTAAAGAATACCCCACTGCTGCACTCGGAGAATTGAGGGTTCACGGTCTACTTGTGCGTTATGAGAGACGTCAATCTCAATTCTGTCTTGTAGCAGTAGCTAAATTATCTATAAAAATCAGTATGATCTTCGCCTACAGTACCCAATTCTTCTCTTCGTATTAGTACTGCACAGTCTACTTATGCCAACTGTAAATCACCAATCTTAAAGCACCTCTCACTCCATCTAAAAATCAACTCTAAATCAGCGCACACCGTTCCTTCCCTAACAGATACCAGAGTTGCTTCCATCCGCATAGAAACTACTGCTCTTAGTCTTAGGCTCCACCTCAGCCACTATTCAGAATACCCTTACTTCTCTTTTTCGCCCGAGCTCTGGGAGTGTTGATGTTGCACGCGATACTTATCCCTTTGGCAAATATGTAAATGACAATCTTGGTGCCAATTGAGAGCTATAAAACCAAACCGAACTCGTCTTTTCGACCCACCAAAATTGTCACGGACATTCTGCACATTCTCCTCCCCACAGTAGCCAGTAAAAATAGGCAAATCTTCATCCCGCACCCTACATCGCGTTATCTCCCATTCTCTACTTATCACTTCGCCACCTCAATCTCATTCTAGAGTATATCCCCTTCAAGTTGAAAGGAAGACCCTAGGAACTGATCACTGCCAATGCACTCGTCCCGACTACTGGCAGCATTGAGATTGCACGTTCTATTTATCTCGTTTGTGAGACACCAATATCAATATTCTGTGCAATTCACGGCAATGAAAAAACAAAACTATACCATTTCACCCAATTCCTTACCTACCTCGAAATGCGCCTCGTACTTTTAGGCGCCACGTCGACACAATTTTAGAATATCCCCCCTCCAGATAGAAGACAGACGCTAGGAATTTCTTACGATTACTGCAAAAGCACCATCCTTGAGACTGAGAGGTTATTACGTATCGGGGAACAGTTTCAAGGGGAATCATTCCGCACCGTCCATTATTCATATTTTAAATGCCCGGAATCTAAAGCACCAAAATACGATATTACAGTAACCCAAGAGCGCTACCGTACCTCCGTCCTCCTTGATTGCTTCCTGAACGAAGCCGCTGAGACGCAGCTTGCGCGCCAACACCGTAGCCGAGAGGCCTGCGAGTATATGGTAGAATTATCGATTAGCGAAGCCTCGCATAGTGATGTTTCAAGATTCCCTCTTCATCTTTCCAGTCACTGTCTCAGGGATAGATCCTGGATATTCCATACCAATAATAAACATCCACAATTTATGCCGAAAGGCTTGTTTGGACGCGGTAGGAATTTCAACTGCCCAAAGACCCGCTAGAATTGTGTTCCAATATGAGGCCGTTTGCGTTAGAATCAACAATGGATGAACGGAGGGCTGGAACATCAAAAACATTCGATATGCTCAAAAGTTGGTCCCTGGGGTAACTTTTGATTCTGAATTGATTGGCGTTTCCAGTTTTTCGATAGACCCCTTCCGAACTGAGTTATGGCACCGTGTTCATTTTGTGAAAATCTTGTTTTTTTTTTTTATAAAAACTGATCCGAAAACAGTAAAATTGGCCGAAATCTCACGTACCCGACCAGAATTCGATTCTCTACAAAATGAAAAAAAAATTAATACTCTATCTTTTTTCCGTACCAAGTTATGATCGTTTTTTTGACAAAGCCAGTGAGACGCGTGCGCAATATATCAGTAGAAGGAGAATATTCTCCTGATCATTTTAAGCTCTTTGGTTAAGGATATAACCTTTGTTGAACTGAATTGGATCACTTTTAGTGTCGAAAACCTATGATTTTTGCAGTTTTTTGAGCACAACTTTTTTCTTTCATGTTTTCATGATCTATAACATAGAAATTCGGTTTCTACGTGCAAAAATACGCTAGAAAACCCTATTGTAACATATTTTTGTAGAATTTAATTTTTCGACTCAAAAATGGAACCAGGAACTATAGGGGTGTCCCATAAATCTTGATAGTTTTTTTAAAAATTTATTCAAGTTTACAATAATCAATAATCAATGTATACCCCCCTTCGAACACACGACCTGTCTCCATCTTTCGGGCAGGGTGTTAACACCTCTCTTCCAAAACTCGGGAGGCTTAGATATGATCCATTCGGTGAATGCCCGAACGAGTGAGTCTCGGTCCTTGAACTTCCTTCCCCTGCAGAAGTCAGACAGTGAGCGGAAACAATAGTAGTCGCAAGGGCTAATGTCAGGGGAATATGGTGGATGAGGAAGCCATTCCATATTAAGCTCGTCCAGTTTGGTCTGGGTGATTTTCGCGTGATGGGCGGGCGCATTGTCCATCAACATCAGAATTTTTTCCTCGCTCATGAGTTCGGGAGGGACCCTGATGGCGACCTCTTCCAGTTGTTGAGTGAAGAGGTCGGCAGTGACCGAGGTGTTAGGGGCGAGGATCTCCCAATAGAGGGGACCGCGGGAGCAGAAGAAGAAGCACAGCATTTCCCTCTTTTTGTGCTGCTCCTTCTTCGGGGTGGGCTGGGGCTTTTCATCCACGTCGCACCACTGCACCACTCTCCGGATTATCATAGGTGATCCACTTCTCTCCGGATTTTCATAGGTGATCCAAAAGTACTGTAGCCAAGACAAAGACTGTTTTCTGTCAGAGCTAGCACTGAAATAACTCGGTGCATTGGCGTCTCAGGCATAACTTATCCCTTCAGTGAGCATCTCATAACCAGCTCAAAATCCCAACACCTTATTACAGTGATATTCCAATATCGCGATCTGATACTGTATCACTGGATAGAACAATCTCATCGCAGTGAGGTAAATTTACTGTGACTATTGTGGGATAGCCAAAGTCAGCATATTGGAAGTTCATTCTGGTTTACGAGCACATGCAGAATTGAAGTTACATGGTCTACTTATCCCTTGTGTGACATGTCCATCCCACTTTCAGCATCTCCGTTACGATCAGAAGAGAAAAAATATCCTCGTGCTCTCTCGTTTCTCTGACTAGCGATAGAGCGTGTGAATTGTGAAGAGTGGGATGCCGATTGGTCATCACTACTGCCTATCCTATGTCTTCTAGCAACTTATCTACCACACCCCTTCTTCATTCTCATTTCCACAACAGATATTTGGTTTGATCCTTCTTTTTCTACACTACAGATCCTTCCTCCGACCACAGATTCCAAAAATACCCCTTCTTTCGTGTCCACTGCACTGTCGGTCACAGATGGCAACAGCTACTGTTCGCTTCCCCGTATCTTATTCTAAACAATTCCCACTGCGGCGGACTACTAATTGAGGTTGCACGCTCTACTTGTCTATTCAATGGGACGATAATCTCAATACCATGTAGGCTTTGCGGTTTGCCAAAAAAATAAAATCAGCACGATATTCTCTTACATTACCTACTCATCATCTTACCGTACCCATACCATCGTACTCCTGCCTGTACTCGCATTCGCACAGCAGGTGTTCGCCTCCATCAACCCTATGCAAGAATGTTGAGAAGTTCGGAAGAACAAGCTAGGATCTGCTCGCTTTGAATGAACTCTCCCGAATACAGGGAGCATTGCGGTTTCGCGTTCTAATTATCCCGTCTGTGACGCACTGATCTCAATTTAAGAGACCGGCTCGGTTATTTTGGAGTATGGGCCGGACATCGATATCACCGATCCGGACCAAACTTTTTCCCTGGATACCCACATGGGTCCCCATCACCAAAAGGGACATCATATGGTCCAAATCAATGAAACAGAAAAAATGCAGGGATATCGAAATTTGAAAACTCGAAAATCAGATAAAAATAACCAAACGACTTGGGTCCAAAGTTAGTGTGGCAATATTACATACATACCTAGACAACAAAAACACGTTATAAGTTGGTCTGATATTTTGATCACAAACTGGTTTTTTCAAATTTTTTAAAAATCCATATGAGAAAAGCGCAACGCGGCACTAAGTGCATATTGTAGAGCATTGAATTCTGCGTCGGACCAGCAAAATGCGATAATTTCAATTTTAGCCTCTTTTCAGATCTATGGACCCGAAAGAGGCAGTTGAAAAAAAAATTTCCAGAACCTTATGAATATGGTGCTCATTTTGAAGCCAACATCGAGTGCATCATTTTTTGTGTTGGCAGTATAACCTGAAATTGATGTTTGAACATGTTAGTACCATGAAATTCACAAAATTCTGAAATATTAATTTTCAAAAAGGCAAAGTTCGAAATCGCACTCGGCTATTATTTCATGTTGTAGAGCATTAAATTCTGCATCGAATCGGCTAAATATGATAATTTTAATTGTATCCTCTTTTCAGATCCATGGACCTGAAAGAGGCCGATGAAAATTTAGTTTTCAGAACCCCCTCAATATGATACTCGTTTTGAAGCCCGACTAAATCATTTTAGTAATGACAGTATAACCTGAAATTGATGTTTGCACATGTTTGTGCCATGTAAATTTATGAAATTCTGAAATTTAAATTTTAATCAAAAACAAATTTCGAAAAATTATTTTCTTGTGAATTTTCGTGTTACTAGCATGCTCAAACATGAATTTAAGGTAATACTGTAAACAGAAAAAATGATGCACTCGATGTGGGCTTCAAAATGAGTACCATATTCATAAGGTTCTGGAAACTTTTTTTTCAACTGCCTCTTTCGGGTCCATAGATCTGAAAAGAGGATAAAATTAAAATTATCGCATTTAGCTGTTTCGACGCAGAATTCAATGCTCTACAATATGCACTTAGTGCCGCGTTGCGCTTTTCTCATATGGATTATTAAAATTAAAATTTCAGAATTTTGTGAATTTTCGTGTTACCAGCAAGCCCAAACATAAATTTTGGAATAACCCTCTCTCAATGTTGCACACGCTCTAGCCGATAAAACCCCGAGTGTGCAGAATGGAGTTAGTTAATATTGCTATCCGGTAATATTGCCCTCACCTGCAGCAGCTGCAGCCAGCTTGAGGGGCTGCGCAGCCGCCGAGAAGGAGGGAAGGCCCGCGAAATATTAATAGCCCGTGAATTCTTCCAGATATCATACATCGTCTCTACGACTGTGCTTCAATTGACCTCTTCACATACCGTAATCATTATCGTAACAAATCGATATACATCATCTATACGATCAATCTCTGGGGGTGAAATTCGGCATCTAGTATCAAAACAATTTAGGGGTGGGGCAACAGTGGGACACAACCAATCACAGATGAACAGAGATGGGAGGGGGCTGGGCGGAGTTCAAAGATTAAAGATCAAAGATCAGAGATCGTCGACCATGGCGAGCTTGAGCGTCTCGCCGGGCTTGAAGGGCGGCTGGCCGGCGTACGGGCAGGCCGCGCATCGGAACGCATCCCCGAGCGCGCACTGAAATGGAGGAGGGTTACGGTAGGAAGTACTGTAGTGTGAATATAGGGAGGGTACTGTAGGAGCACTGTTCAGGATAATCTTGAGGGGGTACTGTATAAGTATCGTGATACATATACCGCAGTATTGGGGAGGAATAATTGGCCATTACTACAGCTAATAGTGGTGAAATTCAAACGCCGGATTGAATTTCAGAGATTAGTAGTTGTGTCGAGGTGGAGGAAGCTAGGACAGAGGTTGCGAGGTTGCGGTAGAGTGTGAATGGCGTACGATGGCATAGATATTCTTTCAACGTGTTCTGGAGCTAAGATTGGTATTTACCAGAACAGATGTATAGAGCGCGTAACCTGAATGCTCCCAGTGCCTGGGCTAGTGATCACTTCTTACTGTTAAAGAACCCGCCCGACTACTCGGAGCATTGCGGTTTTGTGTTCTACTTATCTAGTCTGTAAATCACCAATCTCAATTGTTGCGGGCATAAACTGTAAAATATGCTTTCTTATCGTAACCTAGAAACGGGCCCGCCCTTACCCCTATCCAAATTGAAACTGTTACCTTCCCACACATGGGGCACCAATTACGAGTGAATGTTAGAATATCTCCACCCAATTAGAAACTGCTTACTTGCAGCCCCCCCCCCCCCCCCCTGCGGAGGACTAGGATCATTAAGGTTACACGATCTACTCAAGTCTCCTGTGGCACACCAACCGCGATACTGAAGACATTTGTCATTGCAAATCGGAACTAGACTTTCTTCATTTCCCATACTCTTTCGTTTCTCTAACCAACGAGAGATCACGTCACGCGAATTGAGAATTGAGGAAAGTCGATGCCGATTCGTCGTCATTATCGCGTACGCCACTTATTCCCTTCCGTAACCTCGAACCGTAACCGCATTTGCCTACATCCACGAACTGGTAACTACCAAAGCACTCTCCCGAAATAAGGAGCATTGAGGTTACACGCTCTACTTAATTTTTCTGTGATGCACCAACTCCGATTTCTAGCGCCTTTACAACAGAAAAAAAGCACTGGGAGCATTGAGGCTGCACGTGCCACTTATCCCATCCGTGAATATGTCAATGACAATATTGTCTCGTTCAGTTCCGCCCACAATATCCCCTACCGTATCTGTACCGCACTTACATTTGCTCTTCGATTTGAGATTATTCTCATACAGTACCCCTCCTTCAGTATCCATCTCCATCTACCGTACTCACATTTCCGCAGCTGCTCTTGGCCTTGGGCGCGGCGGCCTTCTCCTGCTCCTCCTCCTCGGCCAGGCCGCACGTGCAGTTCTTAATTAATATTAATATTATTAAAGAAACGAATTGGTATTTTTCTTTTAAAAAAATAAAACTATAAATTTACCTTGCACGCCTTCTTCTTCTTCGACGCGCCCTCGACCGCGTCGCCGCAGGCTTAATTTATTAATTATAGAATTAATTGATAGAACATTTAAAAAGTGAAACAAAAGTCTACTCAGAATTTTTAAAAAAGAGCCCCTGGTAAACTGCGGTCACATGCATCTCATATACTCCCAGAGAATAGAGAAGGGACAATAGTACGCGTATCGAATTTCGCAACACCGTAACATTCCAAAAGTAGGCCACATAAAATGCAGCATCACTTGTAACACCTGTGTTCACTTAACCAACTTTTTCGTTGCTTTCCGCTATTTTTCGATGGTAGCCAATTTGCTGGACAAAAGTATCTCGTTCTCAATGGCCGACCTACTCTGACCTTCTTATTTTTTTTAAATGAAAGGATCTGTTAGTTTCCGTGTTTCACACATTCAGTTTTTTTGAATGTGTTCCTACACATTCAAAAAAACGCATTTCAATAATTCGAGTGGTTGTTGGCGGAATACTAAATGATTTGACTAAATAACTAAAATCATTCAAAATGATTTCCAAAGCATTAGTATGAAATATCAACACGCTATGAGCCAACAGGACAGGTTGCAAAATAATGGGCTTCCAATGTCTATTCAGCCTGTTAGACGGTGTTCTGCTCCAGACTTTTGCGAAATGAGCACCCGGTGAACTGAGGTCACCCGCACACCATATGCTGAATATTCACTAGACAATCAGTACGAGTCGATTCCTCGCAACAAATTCACACAGCACCACTTGCACCACTTGGGTCAGCTGTGTTTCACTTTCTCATGATGTTCGTTGCAGTCCACTATTTTTGGATAATTGAAGAATTTTTACGCCAAAAAAGTAAAAATTAGGAGATGAGCAAGTTTCATTCATGTTTCAGGTCGGCTATAAACCTATCGACAAAAATTTTTTAGTTTCAGCATCGTTATACTACATTGAATACTACATTTCCGATATTCTATCGATAACCCTTTCCCATTTTATCATCCTTATCCAATCTTTACTCCCTATTTCCTTATCAAATTCCTCATTAGTGCTGGCAAATCGGAACTCAACTTTCCTCAATTCACGAGCTCTCTCGTTTCTCTGACCGGCGAGAGTGTATGTGAATTGAGGAGAGAAGTTTCCGATTGGTCATCACTAATCCTTATCCAATCTCCCACTCTATTTCTCCATCCCCCTCCTCACCCTGGAGATCCTTCTTCTCCGGCTTCTTCAGGTCCTCCTCCTCCATCAGGCCATCCTCGTCCACGAGCTCGTCATCTTCAATTATTAATTAATTAACAAAAATAATGAAAGTAAACTATTATATTACGTTTTATTCAATCGAAAAAGTGCAATTTATTAAATATTTACATAATTAGAAATTAATTATTAGGTAATCAATAAGTACTGAAATACCTATTCTACCATAGCACGCTTTACTCAATAGAAAAAGGGAGGAATTATGAATGATTGCCTGGATAAAATTTAAAGTTTCACCTAGTCCAACTTCTGTTTCACACCTAACATTTAAGTCCGGAGAATCAGGACAACTCAATGGGAAGGCCACGGCGACGTTTTAAAAAAATAAACAAATATCAGTTATCGCATGCGAAACAATGGAGGCATTCGGCGTTGTCTACCCCTCGATTCACGCGTCGCTATCGCGAACTGACCGACCAATCAGAGCGCGAGGCCGCTCCTAGTGTATTTTAGATGCTGGTAAAAGGCGATTTTGAGCCCCAGGGCCTAGATCAACTTAGGCGTGTTTTACACAGAATATTTCATCCTGGTGGAGCCCAGAAAGTCAATCGTCGACGGATGACATTTGAAAAAAGACAATTCCTCATTCCTCATTTTATCATCACTACGACCCCTCACCTGCAGCAGCTGCAGCCAGCTTGGGGGGCTACGCGGCGGCCAAGAAGGAGGGACGGACGCCGGTCGCGAGCACACCCTCTGCAACGATTACTGTAGGCTACCGTAGTCTTATCGATTAACCCGATGCTAGGCTACCGAACTCTACTGATGTCATTTAGATTTTCTGTTCTCTCCATTTAGCACACTCGCATCGCTGGACGGTGATATAGTGTGCAGAATAGAGAATGGGAGCCAACACCGTTACGGGATCACTACTGTAGGTTACAGTACTCCTGATTGATTACTCGCTACAGTAAATATACATTCTACACAATGTTCTGGACTAACGCCGATTGTCCACCTAGCAAGGAACCACCTTGACTCTGTGTTTAACAGGGCGCGAAACTGTTTGAACGGTTTAAATACAGTATTCGAACCACGTGAACGTGACAGTCAGGCAAAATGCGACCATGAATCACGTACGTCGCGTGTTCCCTGAATATTTTTGAATCGCGCCGCTCCATATGGAGTCTCGACGGGAAGGGGAATACCGTAACCGAGCTGCAAACCAGCAAATGTTCGCATTTTTGTTTTCTCCTATTTTTTAAAGCTTTTTACGCGTATAATTGTTGTATTCTCACTATTATTGTTATTTTGTTCTTTATACATCCCGTCTTAACAGTTGCCACTTCCAGGACTCAAATAATAACGAGCCAGCGTCCGTGCTTCGGCAGCAATATCAGTCTGATCTCCAAGTTCGATATCCGCTACGAGGACTTCCTTTTTGAAAGGTGAGCAATCCAATTTGTTTAGCTTGTTGTTCTTACGCTCTTGTGCCCCAAAAGATACATATCAGTACTAACTTTAGCACGTAATTGTTTTAGCACGTAATCAAAGTTTAACCTTTTCTTTAAAAGATCGTGCATTATTTAGTGTATAAGATTTCGGCTTGTTTGTTAAATTAGGCGCTTTCATTTTGCTTTATACTACGTTCTTCTATATAAAGCGCAAACGTATCTTGACTGTCTGTCCGCTATCGCGAAATAGCAATCACGTAAACAGACCTTTCCCACTCTCCTCCCTATTGCGAAATACTGATCACCGCGAAGCGATGAGCCTCGCAATGTTGCGTGTCACATTTGCGGGGTTCTCCTTGAGCAAGATGATAGAGATTGTCCATTAAAAAATTATATTATATGATATTGTTTTCCAAGTCATTCTCACTTTTTTTTTATAAAGGATGTGACCATTTCGGAGAAGGTGGGAGGGACCGAGGCTATCAGCAACGCCGAGGAAACCACGAATGCTACCGAATATGATAAGATGGTGAGCAGTTAATCGGCACTTGAAACAGTTCGCCGGAAGGCCCATTTCGCACGTCTCCTATCCCCTCGCCGAGCGCAAATCATTCAAATTTCACTATTATTACGGACTACGTAGGGAGATACCGCTAGCGGGGTCAGAAAAAGGTTGAGGGGAAAAGTTGTTCACAATGTGAACTTCACATGTTTGCGATTTCGCAATCCGAACAAACAGAGACTCCGTGCTTTATTTATAGAGTGATTCTGGGTTTGTTGGTTGAACATACACGCACGAGGAAAAAAACAGTGAGAATGAAATTAGATTGAACGAAACGAACCCAAATGGGGATTGGAGCCTGTTGTTTCCTCACTCTCATTTCCTCATTAGCTGTCCCCAGCCTTCTCGAGTTCAGTCCAGCACTCTTTTGGAGAATGGCCCTTGTGGACCGAGTCCCCCCCCCCCCCCCCTAGTGGGAAGACCACTTCCCCTTGCAGTGGCAAACCTGCAAGGCAAGGGGATACGTGCAAAATGGGCCTTCAAGCGAACTGTACAAGTACCAGCTATTCATTTTATAATTAATTTTGATCTTTTCGTAGAGCTCTTTCTTCTATCGCATATCCTGCGAAGCTCTCGAGAAGGCTGAAGGCAAGAATTCTCGTCCGGAATGGAGAAAGGAGAGGGAGACCAATCAAGAGACTTTCGGTGGCATGCGTGGAGGCCCTCAAAATGCAGGAGGCCGCTACAACAGTGCGTGGTTTTCGCGGTATTATCAGTCTGATAATTTGCTCCGAATAATGAACTAATGAGATACTACTTTCATTGGATATAGCGAGAGTCAGATAGACACGAAATTTGAATAGCCTCAGTTCGTTTATTAAGCAAGAGGTCCAGAAATTACCTCAATTTTTCAGATGGCTTCAACAGCTACAACAATGTAGGCTACAATAGTGGATACGGCGGCGGAAACCGAGGTGGATTCAGAAGAAACTATCAGCAGGCTCAAGCCTAATCGTCAAATTATAAATTGTTCCTGCCATTATAAATATATTGTATTTTGAGATTGCTTTGATGTTGATTAAAGTATTTTATACATCATACGGAGAACCGTGAGGGATACTGATTCCTCTCGTTCTGCACGGTTTTTCGTTGTTTCTCTATTTGAAAAAAAATGATAAATATGTTGTTGCCAAAAACTTGGTTGTTCGCACCCATCGGGCCACGCCCCCTTATTCCTACGTTTAGCGGCTACGAAATGAGGGGAACCTTAGCTCTCGGTTGGGGATTTTTCGCTAGGTGAACATATAGAACATTGTGTCTAGTCGTCCTTTAAGGAATGGGTCTCGATTATACCCGCTATTATTGCTATGATGTGAGCATATCGCACCGAAAACATTGTCATGCGTCTCTGGTTTCACATCCTATTAAAACTGGAGGGTTTAGGGATCAACTAATAACATCGTGATTATCGCCCAAAAATCGATATTACAGTAATCCAAGTGCCGCTACAGTACCTCCGTCCTCCTTGACTGCCTCCGGGACGAAGCCGCCGAGGCGCAGCTTGCGCGCCACCCCCGTGGCCGAGAGCCTGAGAGGATACGGTAGGATTATTCATTAGCGAAGCCTCGCAGAGTGATGTTTCAAGTTTTACTCTATTACTTTTCATGTTCTCTTTCGGGGATAAACCGAGGGTATTTCATGACCAACAACCATAAATCGAGACTCGCTACTCATGCCGAGAAGCCTGCGAATACGGTGGAATTATCGATTAACCAGGCATCGCAAAATTTAAGCTTCAAGTCTCCCTCTTATACTTCTCAGCAGCGCTTTCGGGGATGGAACCGAGACTAGCCCATGTCCAACAACCATTAATCCAGATCCACCACCGTGATCAATGGCCAATTCGATGGCCAACAAATTAAGATCCACTGCTGATGCCGACAGGCTTTTTTGGACGCGGTAGGAATTGCAATCGCCCAAAGCCCCGCTAGAGATGTGCTTCAATATTCCTTATTATATTTTTCTAACAGGCTTTCAGAGATCTTGGAGCGCTTTGAAAAAACGCCGACCAATCAGTTACGAAGAAACTCCACAAATTTTCGATCTTACAGATGCCTAGCTAGAACTGTTTCATGACTCATTAATTTTCATTGATGGTTTGGACGCATTGTCTGGTAAAATTGAAATCCCTCAATGAAAAATAATAAATATTCATTTAATAAATCAAAATATCAATGGAAAGTAACTAATATTTATTTAACGAATTTAAATATTTAACTGCTGCCACTCGGACCTCCACCGATCCTCCGGGCTTCGTCGCTACAGCCTAATTCACGAATTCTCTCAGATATCATACATCGTCTCTACGACTGTGCTTCAATGGACCTCTCCTTCACATACCGTAATCTTTATCGTAACAAATCGATAAACATCAATACGATCAATCTCTGGTGGTGAAATTCGGCATCTAGTATCAAAACAATTTAGTAGGGGAGGGAAACAGTGGAACACAATCAATCACAGATGAACAGAGATGGGATGGGGGCTGAGCGGAGTTCAAAGATCAAAGGTCAGAGATCAGAGATCAAAGATCAGAGTTCAGAGATCGTCGACCATGGCGAGCTTGAGCGTCTCGCCGGGCTTGAAGGGCGGCTGGCCGGCGTACGGGCATGCCGCGCATCGGAACGCGTCCCCGAGCGCGCACTGAAATGGAAGAGGGTTACGGTAGGGGTACTGTAGTGTGAATATAGGGAGGGTACTGTAGGAGCACTGATCTCTTGAGATACTCTTGTGAGGTACAGTAGAATTACCGTGAGACATGTGCCGCAATATTGGAGAAGAAACAACTGCCGATTTCTAGAGCTTTATATTGGTGAAATTCACCAGCCGGAGTGAGGTTAAAGCATAATTTATCTTTTTCGAGAACAGCGAAAGGGCGATTCAGTCCAGCTATACATTTTATAAACATAAACAATTCTATAAAAGGAAAACAAAGACTTATTATTACCTACCGTGCGCATTCCTTTTTTTAATACAAACGTATTCTACAATAAAACTGTAAATATAAGCTTTGCTTTCCCTTCTGCCCCACTCACATGTCCACAGCTTCATTGGGCTGGTTCTCCTACAGTATCCTCCCCTACTTCACCTCCTACAGTATCCCTCTCAATCTACCGTACTCACATTTCCGCAGCTGCTCTTGGCCTTGGGCGCTGCGGCCTTCTCCTGCTCCTCCTCCTCGGCCAGGCCGCACGTGCAGTTCTTAATTAA
Organism: Pristionchus entomophagus; assembly: GCA_036245825.1. Classification (NCBI taxonomy): domain Eukaryota; kingdom Metazoa; phylum Nematoda; class Chromadorea; order Rhabditida; family Neodiplogasteridae; genus Pristionchus; species Pristionchus entomophagus. The sequence continues at coordinate 2,981,239 of BTSX01000003.1, forward strand.
TAATATCATTGTTATTATTAAATAATTGTTGTTTCTTTTAAAAATAAGACTATAAATTTACCTTGCACGCCTTCTTCTTCTTCGCGGCGCCCTCGATCGCATCGCCGCACGCTTAATTAGATTTTAATTAATTAAATTAATAATAATATTAATTAAACCGCCTCGCATAACAAGGAAGGCTGAAGATTGAGCGAGCAAAGCAATGGTTTTTGGGCATGCGTCAGATCATTGCGAAAAGAACGCCCGACGAATTGAGGTTACTCGTATGCCATATATTTCCAAAGAATATTCATGAGGCATTCAGATGAACTTGTTCCTGAAATCCAATATTTTTCGATAACAGCATGAATTCCTAAGGAAACAAACAAAAAATGGAATGTGCGCATGTTTCATTGATGTTTCAGGCCGGCGACATATTTTTAAAATATCATTTCGATAGTCGCTCACTCGGCGATTGCAACAACAAAAACTAAAACATTTGCAGTTTGTTGCATCGACCCCCTGACCTATTACATCATCATAATGCAATCCTCTCTCCTTATTTCATCATCCCTATCCCACTCCCTCCTCACCCTGGAGATCCTTCTTCTCCGGCTTCTTCAGGTCCTCCTCCTCCAGCAGGCCATCCTCGTCCACGAGCTCATCATCTGCGAATATTAATTAATTAATTAATATTTATATATTTAGTAATTAATTAACAAAATAATCAGTAAATTATACTAGTACGCTTTATTCAATAGAAAAAAGGAAAATTTATCAATGCCTGTCTGGATAATATTTAATATTTCACCTAGCCCAACTTGTGTTCACACAGAACATTTAAGGCCAGTATTTCAAGAAAACACAAATCAGTATCACAATAATCGGTCTGTTACAATCGCATCTGCAGCATTCGAATCAATCGGTATCAATTATCGCCTCAATTTTATTCAATGATTGATCCAGACAAAAATATGTTCCACACATGATATTTCATCCTGGTGGCACATAAAAACTCAATCACTGACATAAGCTCTTTAGAAAAAAAAACAATAACCGCAATCGAACTTCAAAATCGAAGTGTTCTATGCTCCTTTCTATTAGTTTTCTCTCTTGCTCATTTCATCATATCTACGACACCTCACCTGCAGCAGCTGCAGCCAGCTTGAGGGGCTGCGCGGCCGCCGAGAAGGAGGGGCGGACGGCCGTAGCGAGCAGACCCTCTGCAATGATAGCTGTAGGCTACCGTAATCAATCTCATTCCGATTTTCGGCAATCTCCATTTTGCACACTCTCGTATCTCCAGCCGATGAGATAGTGTGTAGAATAGAGAGAGCCAAAAACCGTTACGGTATCCCTACTGTAGCCTACCGTACTCCGATTGATCACTTGCTACAGTAACCAGACTTTTGCTGTGATGTGAAAATCGATATTACATTAATCCAAGTGTGCTACCGTACCTCCGTCCTCCTTGACTGCCTCCTGGACGAAGCCGCTGAGGCGCAGCTTGCGCGCCACCACCGTGGCCGAGAGGCCTGAGAGGATACGGTATTGATTGGTTATGACAGGATTATCGATTGACGATGCCGGACAGAGTTATGTTTCACGCTCCCTTCTTATACATGCTGTCCTCGCTTTCGGGAATAGTCAGAAGATACAAAGGATAACTTTTTTTAAAATCTTCTACCGAAAGGCCTGTTTGGACACAGTAGGATTATCCATCAGAGGCCAGGCGAGAGTTGTGTTTCATGATCTCTTATCCTGCTTTTCTGACAAGCTTTCAGAGAAAAAGTGTCCAATGGTAATGAAAAACTACGACAAATCACGCTATTTACACGCTGTCTTGTTTCAGTCTGAGAAAGGCCTTACGAGAGTTGTGTTTCAAGGATCATTCTTACACTATTCAGTGAATATTTCGAGGATGTTTTTGAGATGAATTCGTGAAGCTAATTTAATATTTTTAAAAAAAAAAATTTATAAATACCTGCCGCCACTTGGACCTCCACCGATCCTCCGGGCTTCGTTGCTGCAGCCGCGTCCTGAACATTATTTTATTTTATTTAAAAATCACAACTAATGAAAGCGCGGAATGATGCAAACTACACCGGCATTACTTGCCAACTCAAAAAAGGGCAAACTAGTTTCGAAATACACCTTATCTAGATAGGTATCTGGGTTTCAGAAACAGCAGTGCAGATTTCGCTTTTAGCCATCAAGCGCATTTTCCATCTAATAATAAACACAGGGAGAGTGCTGAATGGAGAGCGGGGAAACCCTCAAAATGCAGGTATGCCGCATCGAACAGCTCTCTCCATTTTGCACTCTCTCGCCGATAGTGTGCAAAATAGAGCCCTGACAAAATTCCACTAATAGTGTCATCACTACGCCCTGCTCTCACCTGGAGCGCGCTCTCCAGCGCCTTCTCATCAGCGGCGACGCTGATCTTCGTGATATCGGACATTCTTTAAATTAAAATAAACAAATAAAATAAATTTTCAAAAAATGGTCAGATATCACACTGGACGCGAACCAGAACACCATAGTAGCCCAATTCTTTTTGCAAAAACTTTATTCGGTAACTTCACAGCACGTAAACAATGATAACGATCTTCTCGGGGAGAAATTCGGTTCACACGGAAAAATTATGGATACTGGAGGTGTAAGAACACGAATCGACGATAAGGGGACCAATTTCAACAATAAATGGATGGAAATAACCCCTGCTTAATACGATATTTCGAAGATAAGATGAACCAATTTCAAGAATAAATGGATGAAAAAAACCCTTGATTAAAACGATATCTGTCTATGCTCGTTGTATGCTTTTGGCAAGTGGGGACACAAGCAAGAGGGTTTTGAAGGGGTGAACACCGGTGATTTGATGGGGGGGGGGGGGTATTGCCAAGATATTATGAGGGGGTTTAAGGCGAAGTGAAAGGAGGAATGGGCGGGTAGGGAAGCAATAACTGCACTAAGAAAAGCTAGAGCTGCAAACATAATATAACAAAGAACGAGATACACACAGAGAAACGTTTACTACACAGATCGATATGGGGTAGAGTAGGATAAGAAAAATCGATCGATCAAATACTGTATAGATTTTGGAAGTGGTCGGATAAATCATGCTCTTCGAGTAGCTTCCGTACCTCCGAAGTATCGACCTGCAAACGGCAACAATTAGCAAAGTGCACTCACACAACAGCTACCGTATCCCGAAACCAATCTCTACACTTCACATCGCACCAGCTACCGTATCCCGCAACCAATCAATAAACTGCACCCACCTTATTATGGTTAACTCCTCCGCCTTCGAAACACATCTCCTTGAATCCGGAAAATCGCAAAAAGTTTGGATTTGAGGCCGGCGCAAATTCCTGCAAAACGAATGATTAGAAGTGCCTAAAACTACCGTAATCGAATGCCTATATCTACCGTAGTCCGGTTTGCAACTATTCGAAGTCTCCCGTATCCCAGGAACGTCATTTAGTTCTTTCCATTCTGCACACTTTCCCTCCGCTCCGGCGCAGAAAGAGTGTGCAGAATGGAGAGAGCTGAACACCGAATCAATCAATGCCCACTACTAATGGAAAATCGGAATTTGACTCTCCTCGTTTCGCGTGCTCTCTCATTTCTCTAACCGGCGAGAGATCGTGCGAATTGAGGAGAGTCAATCCCCAATACCCACCTCTTCCATCAGTGTTATCTTGTGCCATGACATCGTCCTGATGTACGACCAGTACCCGTGCACCAGTCTCGCGTCGCCCTGAAGCGAAAAATCACTTAATACCGTAACACTCAATTATCGATCGCCCCCAATCTACCGTACATCGACCACGATTGCTACAGTATCTCGCGTCGCTTTGGCGTCAGAGTTCAAATACTTGGCAAAATTTGCAAACCATGCCATTTTGCTTAGGGACCGCAGCCGGAATATTTGAGTCCGGGATATTTGGCTACACCCTCCGACGCTTTCCCGTCAAACTACCGTAGTTTGGCTTTCAAATCCATTAATAAGCATTTTAAAAATATTTCTATAATTTTTCAAGCTGTTTCATTCATCAGAATGAATAACAGGACATAATGAAAGAATACAAAGCATGGCAGAAAGAGTGAATACATAATATTGATATGACAGTAGGGCACGAAAAAATGGCGTGATTTTAGAATTTATTGTCTGATCTAGCTTTTCTTACCATCGATAGATTGTGCAGCATAAAAAATAGTTCTGAAAATATAAATAAAGTTTGGGAAGTAGCAAATGTTATTGAAGCAGCGAAAGCCGAGCATTTTCACAGCAAGGAAATGGTTTTGTCTCAATTACTCAAAAACGGGGGACTGTTCATCCGATCTTTTGTAATATATGTTCTTATGGCTGGTAATATGTGTCGATAGTCAAAAAAGAAGCGATGAACAGTCCCCCGATTTTTAGAACTCGAATTTTAACTTCCAGGACAACTTTGTGACAGGAAGAACTATCGTAATTTAAACAGTTGTCTCCAATCCCGACCTATAATATAATTATTATAGCTTTCTTATGCTCTTGTTGATATTTTCCGCGGCAGTCGAAATCATACACAACAAGAACTTAACTTATCAACGTCTTACAAATAAATTGAAGAAAAGACAGTTCAAAATATCCTGATCAGAGGACTGACATGTGATGCGCTCCAGTTGGACTCAAAGCGTCGCACCCTCCACCTATTTTCTTTATCATTTTACTTAATATTTTGCAAAAACTAAATTGAAAACATTGAATCGGGTAAGGTAATCTTCCATTTGAGTAACAATTTGTGTATAGTTTCGTTCATCTGTTTACACCGCTGCCGTCCCTAATTTTGCTTAACTATTTTGATAACAGGCAACACTGACATGGTCCATAATCTGCGTATAATCGATCAATAAATATCTACCGTAGCCCTCAATTATCGATCGCTCGTCCCCATCTACCGTACCTCGACGACGATGACGGCCGGCTTGCCGGGCGTGGAGAATCCACAGAGACCGGCGACCTTGGCGTGCTTGACCACCTCGTGACGCTTCGCCTGCGAGAATCAGTTATCGATTAGTAACTACCGTATCCAACTCAGTTATCGATCGATCAACATCCACTGTAATCCCCTGCCGATCGCCAACTGCTCACCTGCGAGTACATGTGATGTGAGAAGATCCAGTAGCGAGCGAGCTTGTCCTGCAATCCGTCCCAATGAACTACGGTAAGATTCAATATCGATCTACCGTAGCCTCAACTCGGAAAAATTGATCAACCGTAGCTTCGAGATCCCCAATAGGGACGCCAAATCGGGCATTATTTCTTGTGAGTCGCGACATAATGTGTAAAATGGAGAGAGAGATATATAGAGCTGGTAATGTCACATCCTTTTTTGGCGGAATTTGGCATTCGCTTTCTCCATTCTGCACACTATCTCGTGATTTGGAGATCTACCGTATCCTTGTGCAGCTACCGTATCCCACCGTACGCCTACCGTATCCACTCACATCGTACTCGCTCTTCACCGTGTCGCCGCTGCCGGTGGAGCCGGCGCCGTCGGAGGCTCGGCGACGAGACGGGAACGAGTACAGTACCTCGCGAACCTCCTCGATCAGCTGCAAATGGGCCGAGGATTACGGTAGGAGCCGATTGATAACGGGGAAGTCCCAGTGGCAGTCGAGAGCATGCTACAAGCGACGATCCGACGAAAACAACATTAACAAAGAGATGGATACACAATGCCTCCGCAGGCTTGTTTCGTACTTGTTTTGGGTCTTGTTAGACGGACGGATTGGCTCGGTGCCAAGAGCGGGTTTGGCTCGGAGCCAAGCGTCGTGCTGAGACCGCACCTGGGAGATCATGGGGTAGCCTAGCTCCTGCTTGCACAGCCACGCGCGCAGATGAGCGTTCAGCCTGCAAATTTAAACAATTTAAAATATATATTTAACACACGAAATTACTTGAAAAAATCATTAGTCCCGATTGGTGTGGCCTTGAGAAACAAGAATGATTTTGACGCCCAAAAAGCGATACTGATAAATGCATTCAAACCCCAAACATGAATGGAGGCGAATAACGGGAAAACGCCGGAAGAATGAGCCCAGAATTCCACACCTCTCAAAATCATCATCCTCATTTGCTAGTTTGTGCGCTGAGCTGAGGTCACACTGAAGCAACAAACTCGACGCTACGGCCACAAAATTCAACCATTATGAATCGTGCCTTACCAAGTGCTCACCTCTGACCCTACCCATTGCATTAGTGTTCCATGGGAAGGCAAATTGGTGCCACTAAACTATTTTAATGTAATAAAGAATACAAACTCCAAGATCAAAAGGGGCGCAGGTAAGTCGGTGGGTCAGGCTTGTGATTTTGCGCATATTACATTTACTATTCGTGCATTAATTATTGATACTATAATTACTATACAACAATTAATTAATAATAAAAAATAAAAATAGCACGTACTCGGTCACTTCGAATTGCTCCGAGTCGGCGGACAGGCGGATCTCGGGGTGCTGAAGGAGCGGGTAGAGGGCGGGGATGGTGACGAACAGCTCGACGATCGTGCCCGATATTTCCTAAATAATAAAATAAAATAAATTAATTAAGGCCGAGTCTGAAACCGCCTCTCCATTTTGCACACACCCATTATCTCGCGACTAGGGATGTTAACTTAATATTGGTTGCCTAGACCCCGCCCATGTCTTGCATCCAAGGTATCGGAGTTTCGAGCAAGTATTGGGTCTGGACTAGAATGTTCGAATGACGAGTCGGCCTATTCATTTCGCACACTCCCTCGCGAGTGTGCAAAATGGAGAGCGCAAGAAAACAAGTTCATGGGGATTTCAAGTCATTGGATTTCACAGCCTTCTAACTTGCCTGCTAAGCTGCGGATGCTCTTCCATTCAACCAAACATTTCAACTATGACTCTTAAACTGGGAAGCTAAGGAGCCGCGCCAGCAAAACACCTAGTCATTTGCACAATGCAAATGTACAAAGAAGTGGATGAACAGCTTCCTAAAACTCTCCTTTCATCCGCTTTCTGGCTACACATAGAAGAACAAGTCTCTTTACTAGAGCCACCAGTTACCCCTTCTGATTTGCGTAGTCTTACGAGTTTGACGGAGTAGTTGCGCGGCGGCGGCACGTCGATGTCCAGTTCGCCCGAGAAGAACAGCTCGAGGTCGCGCTCGTACCTAAATAACATTAAATATAAATTAAATAATTAAAATATCAGGGAGAAAAAGAGCCAAGCAAGCCGACTGACATGGCAGACATGAGGACGAGCTCATTGTACTGCTCCTCGATGGCAGCTTGAGTCTGATCAGTCATTCTGGAAGGGATGAGGACGATAAAACGGGCAAGAAAACCGACGGGCAATGGCGAAACTGCGTGTGAAAGGAGAAGTAACGTGATCGTCTTGAAAGGAGAGCTTACTGTAAGTAGCCGCGTCGAGGGGCTATCGGGGAGTAGTTTTATTTCATTAGACTCGCAAAAAGTGAGCTTCATAGTGTCAATGCCTTACGGACAACAGGAACAGAAACCGCGCGCGGACCTAGAAAGTCAGGCGAATGGATGAAGAAAATGAGACATTGAGAAGAACAATAGCCAATAAGCTGTACAAATTGTGTTCGGACAGGGAAGTGATCTGTGACCACATGTGATTCTTCTACGAGAAACAAACGTAAGAAAAAGGAACGAGAAGACACAAACCCTAATCGCAAACAAGTCTACTAAGAGCGCAGCAAATTAGCATGATCCGGGCAGTGGACATGAACAGAGACACGCCTGAATATGAAACGAGCAGTTTACGCCACAACTAGCAAGGAACGACTAAAGTACGCGCGAAAATGATGGAGAAAACGAAGGAAAACAGGGAGCTACGATATTGATTGAAATAATCGGCCTACAGTATTAAAATTTTAAAATTTTCGCTGCAAGAATTCTCATTTCCCTGATTTCTTTCTATTTCTATTTTTTTTCGTTTATTTGAACGCGAAGCATGTTACGTGCCCGGCCTCTTAATCGAAAACATAAGACAAGCGGAAGATGTCGCCGCCCATCAGGGGAAATCAGGAAATACGAGCTTTCAATCACCATACAATATTTTCAGGTTGCCTGATTATCAATTTAAACGTTGGTCTCATAGCGATGTGCCCTGATTTCAGATTTCAGTTCGCGATTCCCATCTTTGCGCGGTGCAAGCACCCTGATTTTCAATTAGTTTTTCTATGTTTAGCGACCGAATCGAGAACTGAGATTGAGAATCAGGGATTACCATTTTTCGGCGCGTCGCGGTTCCAGTCAACCAAAGTGATAATCAGGCAACTTCAACTCGAGTTTGTAGTTTGTAATTCTCGACATTTTCTTTTTTCCTATGTCGGCACTCCGGGGGCCTTGCGGCTGGCCTACTTTCTGCCTGTCGGCTGGCCTGCTTTGTAGCCGCGACAGGCCTGCTTCCTACCCGCTAATGGCCTGCCCTCAAATCTCCGAGTTCCCGCACTCGCAGTTCGGTCTTGTTTACTCCAAACATCGGCCTGGCTACCGATGTTTACGTCATTGCCTCGCTGTTCTTTCGCAGATGTATGTTTAACTGCCTTGTCCTCACGCTTGCCTCATCACTCCCTCACAGCGTTCTATTGGCAAAACGCCAAGTGAGCTTTCGTGGTGTGACCATTGCACACGCTCTCGCATTTGCATGCTCTCTCGCCATTGCCCTGACCGCTCTCTCCTCTCTCGCTCACCCCATGCAAAACGCCGTGTCCCTTCTATCTTATCTCACAAGTCATTGTATCAGTGATTCCTTCACAGACGGCTAGACGCGCTTCGGTTGCTTGCTATTACCCTATTTGAATCACCCCTTTCCTTCCTTCTTTCCAGATACTTGCCAGATACCTGTGCAACTTTTGATCCGCTATTGCTCGTACTTTCGCTACTTGATTACATCTGTTTTCTTCGTTCTCGCGCTTTTCGCTTTCTTTTCAGCCGACTTTTTCTTGGCTCCTCACTTTTTTTCGCTCCCAGTTACCTCTTCTAGCACCATCCCTCTATTTTTTCCGTTTCACAGATGCCTGGGCTACTGCCACATTCTAGCCAATCCCCCACAACTCGTCGCTTATTGCCGTTGTGTGCGACTTAACCGAGCATTTTCGAAAATATTCTTTTATTTTCCCGTTCCAGATGCCTGTGCTACTGCCGGACGGTGCCGCGAAGCCGCAGCAGTCGCCGCAGAAGCCGTCGTCGTTCAGCCCCACCAAGAAGCCCATCGTCTCGCTCAACGTCGGATCGCAGGCGAAGAAGGTTGGTGGTGATGCCGTTTCGGCGCTCAGCTCTCTCCATTCTGCACACTGCATCTCTGACCGTCGAGGAAGTGTACAGAACGGAGAGCGCCGAAGCCGAAACAACATCCCTAGTGGGAAATTGCTTTAGTGTCCAAACTGTTCCACTCACCAGTGCATTGTTCAAGACAGTAAGAGATTTTGTAATGGATCTCCCTCGTTGCAGGCGATTCGCTTCTTCACGCGGGCGATCGCTGCGGTGTGCGCGTGCTATACGTCGGCCGACCAGGTGCACGCGCAGCACCACGAGGAGACTGCGGCCTTCGAGGAGCACCCCGCCGAGATCATCTACGACACCGAGTACGGTAGTTGCACCAAGTAGTGATGTTGTTTCGGTACTGGCTCTCTCCATTTTGCACACTTTCTCACCTGCAAGATAGACGATAGTGTGTGCAGAAAGGAGAGATCAGAGAACCGAAGCTACGTTCCTACCTGCAAGATTTCCATCCCTTCTCTGATTCTGAATGATTTGGGTATGATTAGATCGCCATTTTTAGTCACAAAAGGAAGTGGTAGTGATGCCGGATCGAATAGTTACTCTCTCCATTCTGCACACTCTTGTTTCTCTAACCGACTAGAGAGTGTGCCAAATGGAGAGAGCACTATTTGATCCGGTATCACTAAGAAGTGGGCCCTTCCTATTCTTTCCGCTCGATCAGTGAGAGATGCGGTGCGGACATTGTGCAATTAGGAGGCTCATTTTTTCTTTCTGCGCTTGAATCAGTTTTTGAAGGGTTCTATAACTTTTAGCCATTGAATCGGTTCGATTCCATAACCTGATTGTGCACCACCTCTTTCCCTTTTGCGGCTCCTTGTTTGCGCTCCCGCGCACAGTTCCCATGTGCCCCATTGGCTTAGTGGCAGAGCGTCTGTCTTGTAAACAGAAGGTCGCTGGTTCGATTCCAGCATGGGGCAACTCCTTTTGCAGATTCGACGACCTGCCGCCCGAGATCCTGATGAAGATCATCGGCCAGTGCGACTTCAACTCGCAGATGCACCTCAGAGCGGTACGGTATTCCTGCAGATATCGATTTATTTGTGTGTGTCGTGATCTATTCCTACCGTAACCTTGCAGACATCGCGCCGCATGCACTCGCTCGTGGAGCACTCGGATCTGGCGAGAAGACAGGTGGGATAATATCGATTAGCGATCGATTGATGATCCGGTAAAACTGCGAAGTTACAAGGTTAGGTTTGAAAGCCGCGAAGTTTGTGCTTCAGGAATGCGATGTTAGTCCGGCTGCCACAGTATATCGCTGCGGTAACCGCTTGTGCTAGAAAATATTAGTAACAACTAGTGGCTCGCTTCTCGGGCTGTTTAATATTATTTATTTAATTAATTTTATTGATTTAATTTAATTTAATTAATTCTCAGGTGGTGGGGGGCGTCGAGATCGGGACCTTCCCTCTGGCGTCCGTCTCGGCGGTCGAGCTGAACACACTGGGACAGGAGGAACCGCAGCAGCAGGAGCAGGAGCAGGGAGAGGAGAGGTCAGTGAGGGGTCAAGCTGAGATCTACCGTAATCCTGAGGTCCGCGTGGATTACGGTAGTGTTGCTGGGCACTAAAACAATAGCTCTCTCCATTCTCCACACTCCCTTGATTCTGGTCAGCGAATAGAGAGAGAGCTGCTTAAGCTACCGTATGCAAGAACACAGTTACCGTAACCCTGGCACCACTTTGATTACGGTATTGCAGCCGCCTCGAGATGCAGCAGCAGGTGCGCCTGCGACAGCAGCGACTGATGCCGCTGTCGGCGTCGAGCTCCAAGTGAGTAAACTTCTACGTGAAATTAAATTCGTGAATAAAACTCGATTTCACTATAGGGGATTTGAGATTCAGCCGTGAACCATCTTTGTTATTGGTATTTTTGTCCGATTTATGTAGCTTTCGAAATGAAATATCTATAAATATTACAAGTTTAACATGTAATCAATTAATAATTTTAATTTTAATCCTTCCAGCCTGCTCGTCCCCTCCTCCTCCTCGTCCCACTCCGATGACCATCCCTCCCTCCCCCATCAACAGCAGAAGGAGCAGCACATCCTGCTGCGAAGACTGAGCAAGCGACACGGACAGATCGTGCTCACGATGGAGAGACTCAAGTTCATGATGAGGTATACGGTAGGCAGGGGAAGGGATACGGTAGATCAGAGGGGGTATACGGTAGGGTTACGGTAGATCAGTCAGACTCGGTGGATACTCGTTTTGAGTGTTTGTGCGCAGTTGTTCAACCCGTTCGAGTACGATTTATTAAGTGAGAAAAATTGGAAATGCTCGATTCCTATGCGAGCTACCGTAATCCGTTTCGATTACCTTACCTGTCAATTATCGATTTTCCTCCCTCAGACGTCTATGCGTCTGCCACTCCCTGCACATTCGTGGCGTGCCAATGGACGATTCGCTCGCGACGCGACTCCTTCTCGCCGACTACAGGGCGGTGAGGTACGGTAGATGACAGTTATCGATTGGGCTGTAGTTACCCGGGCCACATACCGTAATGGCGCAGTATAGATGGATTATCCTCTGTCCCTGATGAACTCAATGAACGATTTTATTTTGAGCGGAAACAATTAGTTTAGATAACAGTTGTTTTTGGATTCCCGGTGATTTTGTGTTGGCTTATAAGGCGAGTTATTATTGAAGACATCAGTTTTGTTGCTTTATTCTGGTCACAAACAACCAAAATAAAATTTATATTTGCAGAGATCTGGTGGTCGATCGTGTCTCCACCGTTAGTCAGGAGAACATGCTCAAGCTCGTCACCAAGGTACGGTAGGAGGGTTACAGTGGTATCGATCAATAGTGGTGCCTCCATTTTGCACACTCTGTATCCTAGCATATTGTCAATACAGTGTACAGAATGGAGAGAGTGATACGGTGAGATCGGATATTGATAGGACAATGATTTAATTGAAGTTTTATTAATTTTTTTGGAAATGGCACCGTCCTTATTATCACTAACCGGTGCTCACCTGACAATTTATGCAAACACTGAAACACAGTACTAGCTGGTGCACATTTCCCAATTTTTTGAGAACTTTTTTTTAAGGGAAATTTAATTGCAGGTCTGTCCGACCCAATGCATCTACGTGTTCAACCACTCATCTCGTGCTTCTACCGCCTCCCTCACACCCGCCCTCATTCTGGGATCGGGCACAACTGAATTCGCCATCGAGGCTGCCATTGGATGCACTTATGTGAGTTGGAAGGGTTCAGTAGGATATGGTAGGTAGGAGAGGGATACGGTATGTGAACAGAGGATCCCACCGAGTTTCTTATCGATGCCGCCGGATGCACTTATGTGGGCGGTAGAATACTGTAGGTTACGGTATGCAAGCAATACGGTAGCCATAAAGGGAATCGAGAACTTTGCAATTTCGGTAGTTTGATAAGTCCATTCTCCTCCAGATCCATCCCTCATTCGATGACGAGGCTCTGCTGCAAATCGTGGTGCACGACAAGCTGGTCAGAAGGTACGGTAGGGTTACGGTATCTGGAGAATACGGTAACTCCTATTGATCGATCCTTTTTTTGGTTATGGTAGCCTCTATTTTACCAGATCCAACAATAGTGTTCTCGATTCGGCGCATTCTTTCGTCGCTTGTAAATGGAGAAAGAGTGTGCAGAATGGAGAGAGCACCATTTATCGATCGTGGATTACTGTAGCTGATTCCAGAAGCATCCGCCTCCCGCTGTCGAAGATCACGCACGTGGGCATCGTTGAGGCAGCGAGGGTACGGTAGATTATTGATTTATTGCCTGACTCCGCCCACTAATCGATAATTACTCGCCCTTCAGGCATTCCAATCGCGCTGTCTGCAGCTGCTGCAGGAATTTCCCGTCGATTCGCCGCTGTGGGAGGTTGTTTTTTTGAGGGAATTGAATATTTCGAGACCAGTGAGATGTAGGTTTCAGTGGGTGCTGATCTGACTGAATTTTTACTTGGGATTGATATTTTCATCGTTGATGCGAATACAATCATTTCGTCATTCAAAAATAAAAATTGAGAGCAATACTTGATAGGAGCATTTTGAGACCAATGACCACTAGGCTGGGTGTCGGAGGGTTCTTATCTCTGGGTTTTTTGCGATGGAGCGAAGTCGCAAACAATTTTCACAGTTAGCCTGTATTGATGAAGCGCTACAGTACCCCTCTATCTACCGTACCCCTTCCTTTCCGCATACAGTAACCCCTCCTCTCAGGTGATCATCACTCTGCCCGTCTCTCCTCTCATCGATCCCTCTCGTCTCTCGATCCCACACGAGATGGCACCCTACACACGCGTCTACTTCTCATCCATGCCCAGTGTCGTGTTGGAGGTACGGTAGGGGTACTGTATGATGGATAAGAAGGTACGGTAGACGGAAGGGATGGGTACGATAGGGTACTGTAGGTGTAGGAAGGCATTGGGTCACGGTATAATAATAGCATTGGGTCACGTTGGGTCGGCATAGGATCACGGTAGAAGAATTGCGAATAGGGATAATCTGAGAAACTGTTGAGCACTTGCTGGGGAGGATACTGTAACCTTATTGATAACTGATTTTTTTACAGGTGCTGATCAACCGTATGAACCTGCGTGTCCACATCGACTACGGAGTCAGAAAGTGAAGAAAGGAGATTACTGTAACCAGTTGTACTGTAGGTTACGGGTTACGGTAGCTTCCCTGTTGTGATAGTTTAGTTATCGACTAGATGTTTGCTCTTTCCGATTCTCGCTGTTGAGTTTCACATGTAGATTGCTGTAGATTACTGTAGATTATGCTGTTATCGATTCGTACGTTTTACCCCGACTGTAAACCAGTCTTTCAATCTGCCATACATGTGCCGTTTTATCCATTTCGATCACAATTGCCTAGTTTGCTCTTTGATCTCGTTATTGTTCACTTTTCGCATGTAATTTTCTTAATTTAATTTTTTTTGTCCACTTTTCTTGTCAAATATAGCACATAGTATGCCTCCTCTAATAATAAATTGTTTGTATCTTATCAAGTCCTACTTACAGTCCCGGTCATCTTCCAAAGCACAATATTAGTGGTGAGGTAAAGGGTGCGGCTAGATCAGATGGCCGGGGGGAATACGGTAGCCTCTTTGGTTAGGATTGTCCTGATTACAATATCAAGTGGGTTTCTGGTAAATATTGCTGATTTATGAAGTATTTTGAATGGATTCTGTCTCCTGAATAGCTCCAATACCCATACCGTAAATCGGATCATCTACCGTACTCTTCCATATCGATTTGCCTTCCTCAGACGTCTGTGCGTCTGTCACTCCCTGCTCAAGCTCGTGATAAAGGTGGTACGGTAGGAGGGATACGGTGGGATCGATTCTCTTGTCTCTCCATTCTGCACACTCAGTTGTCCTGCTCAGTAAGATGTGTGTGCAGAATGGAGAGAGCGCCATGTATACGGTACACTCCTTCGCCGGTTAGATAGACGAGGAAGTGAGCAGAATGGAGAGAATGAGTGACCATGAATGACAACATGGGGAACACGGTTAGATCGGAATATAGTATGACGTTGATTTTGTTGAGAATGAGTCAGGGCATCCCATCATTCACCGATGAACACCTGACAATTTGTGCAAACGCTGAAACACGGTACTAGCTGCTGCTCGTTTTTTCTTCAAAAATAGCTTTTTATCCATTTTCTCGATTCCCGCTGTGCGCGGATAAACCCATGGCATTCTTGATGCGCTCTAGTGATGGCAAATCTGTATCCGACCCTCGCTTGCTCTCTCGCCTGTCTGAGAGACGAGATAGCTGCACGAGAGCCGAGCACAATGTTCAAAATAACCCGTGTACGAGATTTGAGAACGGTCCGTAACCGATGGAGGGCCACTTTGCACTTTCGGCTATCTGACGCGCTGGACTACCGTATACCTTAATCTTAGAAGTAAACAACTGGGATTACGAAATCGATCAAACGTGTTATCTCGGCGTTTCGGGTTATTTTGAACAATAAGGCTCCATTCAGACGTTTATTAACATTGAGGTGTCATACGCGTTTCTTTGCATCCCTATTTCGATGGAGAATCAATTAGTGGCAGTTGACAGTTGTCGGAGTCGTCAAGCTTTTGTTAAATGGCACACAGACTCATTCTAAAATAACGGAAACTGAAAAGAGTGATAAATTTCCCGTCTTTCCAGGTTGCTTAGGCTATGGCTTAGGTAAATCCGGCTCAGGAACTTAAATGGGTAGCCTAACCTCCGGGATGGGGAGCCCGGCCAGAGATGGGAAGCCTAACCACTGAGATTGGTGAATACACAGCTCAATTGAGCAAGAATCACTACGGATCTGGTTATGCCTTGATTCATAAAATCACAGTGGACGAGTGTTGTTGACTACATTGAGGGAGAACATACAAAAAGAGAAAAAAAACAAACGACAAAATTTATATTCGCCTATGAGCAGAAATGACAAGAAAAACGCATCTTGAAATTTTACTCCATTGAATTTTTGTGAAATTTGGAAAATTTTAGACTTTCTCGATCAGAAAACGTCGAAGGTGCAAAATGGCCCTCCGTCGGATAAGGTCACGTAGATTTGAGGCACACCCAAAAGAGCTTCCCCATGCTCACGGGTCATTTTGTTCGTGCACCAGAACATTGTGTGAGGGGAATCGAGTTTCGATTTCTCACCCATCGCGCGCTCCATCGATTCCTCGGATTGTTGCTGTTTGAATTCAGCGATTTCGATTTTTATCATCGGCGAGCAGCCACTGTTTGGTTTCACCGTGCGCACAAAATATTGTGCAATCATTCGGAAATCCCATAGTCGTCCCATTGTCCTATTAAATTGATTTATAAAATTAATTACTAAAGTAAGACGGCTACGATCGAACAACGACTATCCGGTCTTTTCGTGTGCCCTCTCTCCATTCTGCACACTCCTACAGTCAGTTAGACAAGGCAGTGTGCAGAATGGAGAGAGTGAGTGACCGAAATGACTGCACGGTTAGATCAGGCAACGGTATACGACGCTGATTATGTTGAAAATGATTTTCGAGGACATATCATCGTGTGACGATCATCTGACAATTTGTGCACGCGCTGAAACTTCTAGCTGGTGCACCAAAATAACCTTTCTATCCATTTCTTTGATTTCCTATGTGCGCGGATGCTGATAGACACTTGGAATGTCAGGTTATGACAAATCGGAACCTATATTTGACCAGGCATATCTAGTGTAGAGTAGTTTAGGGTCGGGATACGGTGAATGATTTGTTTTAGTTTTATCAAGGAGACAATCGAAGCATCACTGTGTGGTGATTAACTTGCAATTTGAGCGGGTAGTGAAACAAAGTACAGGCCGGTGATCGCTTTTCGTTCTTGATAATTTTTCAAAATAGAAGAAAATCCTTCACAACTGTTCACTGATGAGCTTCTGATGTTAGTTTACGAATTTCAATATTTATCTATTAGGTTTAGTCACTGCTTTGCTGTTTGAAGTGTGTGAATTCGTTCCGCTGTGATCATAGGCGAGAGCAGTTACTCTGTGGTTTCAACTTCAGTCCAAATTTCTAAATGATGAGCTCGCAATAATAGGCACTTGTCATCGGTCCAAAAATATTATGCTGTCGATTTGATCGTAAGCGAGAGCAGTTACTCTGTGGTCTCAGCGCGCGATCAAATCACAGTGTAATAAGTAGGCCATGATGAGTTCTTTATACGGTTTTCACTCAACATTCTCTATTGATGCGATCAAAACAAGATCCACACTCTTCGGTTTCAGCTCTTGCACAAATGACTGAGCGATGGGTCGACAATGATTTAGCCCTGTAAAGTCAATAGTTGTTAATTATTTTATCTTTGAAAATATTAATTATAAAATCAACGCGTCTGTGATGGTGCAGTGGCTATCTGGTTCCAGTGTGCACTCAAATTATCATTTGATAAGTCCGCAATGATTTTTCTGGATACCAAACTTCAAGAACATTTTGAGAGCAGCCACTTTTTGGTTTCCGCGCGTGCACAAAGTGTCTGGTGAGGGGCAAGCGATGATTTCATCACCGTATCATTTTGTGAAATATTTTCAAATTGAACAATTCAATATCGGAGTTTATAAAAACGTCACCTGTATTCAATTAAGGGTTCTAAACCATCTTTCTGCTCTTTTGGGAGGGTTCCTAAACGGCCATCATCGACTGGCAGAGATAGTGTGCAGAATGGAGAGAGCGACATTTATCGTTCACGGATTACTGCAGCTGATTCCAGAAACATCCGCCTCCCGCTGTCGAAGATCAAGCACGTGGGCATCGTTAAGG
Source organism: Pristionchus entomophagus (assembly GCA_036245825.1). Classification (NCBI taxonomy): domain Eukaryota; kingdom Metazoa; phylum Nematoda; class Chromadorea; order Rhabditida; family Neodiplogasteridae; genus Pristionchus; species Pristionchus entomophagus. The sequence goes on from BTSX01000003.1 coordinate 2,998,816, forward strand.
CGGCAAGGGTACGGTAGATTATTGATTGATTGTTTACCTGACTCGGCCAACTAGTTGATAATCACTCGCCCTTCAGGCATTCCTATCTCGCTGTCTGCAGCTGCTGCAGGAATTTCCCGTCGATTCGCCGCTGTAGGAGGTTGGTTTTGAAAAAAATATAGGAATTATCGAGGCTGGCAATTTATGGGTTTCATAAGGTGTATATCTCACTGAACCTTGCAATGCTGTGATCGTGTTTGCACTGCCTCTACAAAAACAAATTAATGCATTCTTCCGACAATCATGAGACGATTGTTATTGTTTCCTGTCGAAAATTTAGTCACAATGCTTTATACACATTTCTAGCCACGTGTCTACGAGGTTTCAACCTGTTTTCATATCTCCTGCCTTTTTCCAAATTCTGATAACGCGACTATGGTTATTTGTTCTGATAATGTCACAATGAAGAATTTTCAAGTCTCTGCTTAAGTCAATATGCTTTATAGCTCTTTTGCAATTTGGGAAGTTTTATGTTTTTAAACTACAGCACTACACTTCATCATTGCGCTTTGATATTTTGGAGATTTGTGTGAATGTTGAAACATTGTAGTGACGGATGTTCTTTTTTCGAAATATTCCTAAATTCGCTGACTGAAATGGTATATCCGGAAGGGAAGGGATAGTTTTAGCATAAGGAGTAGCAAATTGCTAGCATCATCTTCCATCATCTTACCCTCATCATAGTGTTCGAATACTACTTCAAGGCGTTTGACTCGGTGGAGATTCCTGCGATACTCAACGCCCTCACTCGATCTGGGGCGAAGATATTTCGATATTTACTGAATCTCATTTTCACACTGTTTTTTTCGGGGTCTATGGCGATGGGGAGATTTGGTGTTCAATACATCATTGCGCTTTAATATTTTCCTAATTGTGCTCACGTTGAAACACGAAAGTGATGGTGTAACTGCAAGCTGGTTATGTACGGTTGCTGGAGAATACGGTAGCATCGGTTTTCCTAGGCGCCTTGCCGATCTCAGGACAGATAGGCAAGGCAGTGTGCAAAATAGAGAGAGCGGTCTTCATAGCGATGACTAGTGTAGGATCGAGATGAGGTACTGTGGAAAATTATTGGTTATTATTTTTTTGATTGAACACTCACGTTCGCATCATCTCTACGAGCTGATCAACTAACAATTGAGCGCGTGCTGAAACACAGTACTGGCTGGCGCTTAGTTTTCATTTTTGTAAATGATTTGCTGAACTTTTTTTTAGATAGATCTATTTTTTGCGAGTCTATTCGTAGTATCTCCCTTCTGTTCATTCATTTATCCCTCTGGCCTGCACAATGTTGTGCAAAGTAGAGAGAGTGGAGAGTAGTGTGGGGTTTGTGGTTGTTTTTGGACGCGTAATCATCGTGAAATCACTGCGGGATGATCAATAGGCAATTTGAAGTAGCGCTGAAACACAGTATTAGCGGTGATCATTTTTTTCGGTTTTCATAATTTTTAATCCTTTTCTCGTTCACAACGGTTCACTAATTTGCTTCTGACCTTAATTTACGAGACTCGAATGTCAAATCCATAGCATTAGTCACCGGTTTGCCGCAGTGGGCGAATTCGTTTGACTGGGATCATAGGTGTGCGAGCACTATTCACTGAGCTGCCACAATGTGGTTTCAACTTCTGTCCAAATGGACAAGTGCTGCATCGGCAATGATTTGTTGTATGTTTCCCTTTTTACAATCAGTATTTTCTATCGATTAAAAAAAATACAAATTGCTAAAACGGCATGGATAAAGCAACGACTATCTGGTTCCTTCTTGCGCTCAAATGACCACGTGATGGGTCGACAATGATATTGTCTTGGGAGGGCTTTTTGAAGCAATATTCTTCTCTTGATGCGGTCATAGACAACCTCAGCAACTCTCTAGTTTCTGCGTGCTCAAAAATGACCTAGGGATTGCGAACAATGATTTTGCTATATTGTCATCTGAAAAAAAAAAGATTTTTTAATGTCTTTAAAAATATAACTTATCTACGCAACACGACTGCGATCGAACAGCGACTATCCGGTATTTTTGTGTGTGCTCAGAGGGTTTAGTCGAGTGAGCATGAGTATTAATGCCTACGGGCGCGCTTACCTAACAATTTGTGTGAACGTTGAAACACAGTTCTAGCTGATGCTTGATGTTCGCTTTAAACTATTTTTTATGCTCTTTTATCCCGATGTTTATCTAACATTTTCGTCATTATGCGCACTCTTTCGGCTCTAACTTGAAAAGAGTGTGCAGAATGGAGAGCACACGCCAGGAGAATATGCTCAAGCTCGTCACCAAGGTACGGTAGGAGAGATACGGTGGAACTGATCAATATTGATCTCTCCATTCTGTATGTGCAGTTGTCCCTCTGACCAGCTAGATATGTGTGCAGAATGGAGAGAGCGCTATACGGTAACCTCGATCGGATACAGTAGATACGGTCTCCGGTCTCTCCATTCTGCACACTCCTTCTCCAGTCAGATAGTCAAGGCAGCGTGCAGAATGGAGAGAGTGATTGACCGAAAATGCAGCATGGGGTAGACAGGGAGGTCGAACAACGGTAGATTGGTGTTTTAATTAACCGCAAAATTGTGCTTATAAATCGGTGAAATCGTTCGGCTGTGATCATAGGCGGGCGCCATACGTCAAATGAGGTCTCGCCTAGAATTTTCTGCCGAAATGCTCAAACAAGTTTGCCGACGTGGTCTAGTCGATATGGTCGATTTTCACCATAGGTTACGCTTTTTTCCTCGTTTTGCCGAAATAGGTCTTGCTGGAGTGCCGACGTGCACTCTCTCCTTTTCGAGACCCATTTGACGTATGGCGGGCGCCGACCAATTTGGTTTCAGCGTGCGCATAAAATAGTGTTCTATCATTATCGATGTATGTGTGATCACCGACCGCGGCTCACGTGATAATTTCTGCAAACACTAAAACACAGTACTAGCTGGTATTCATTTCCCCCTTTTTGAGAACTTTTTTTAAAAATTGCGCGTGCCAATGGACGATTCGCTCGCGACACGCTTTCTTCTCGCTGACTACAAGGCGGTGAGGTACGGTAGATGCCAGTTATTGATTGGATTACAGTAACCGGGGCCAGATACCGTACTGGCACTGTAAAGATAGATTATCCTCACTCGCAAAAATTAACGGCCTCAATTTGTCGTCGTTGCTATTTTATATTTAGTGAAAATAATTAATTTAGAGTAAAAGTTGTCTTTGTGTTCCAGGTGATTTTATGTTGATATTGGCTTGTAAAGGCGTATTATCATTGCGGATATCAGTGGTACAACGTGGTTCGTTTCCAAACAACCAAAACACAGCTTATATCCGCAGAGATCTGGTGGTCGATTGCGTCTCCACCGTCAGTCAGGAGAACATGCTCAAGCTTTTCACCAATGCACGGTAGGAGGGTTACGGTAGCCTCGATTCTCTGTTCTCTCCATTCTGCACACTCCTTCCCCGGTAAGATAGACAAGGCAGTGTGCAGATTGGAGTTGTTTGATCCGACGTCGTAAATCTTTAGCAAGGATGAGGCCTATGACAATTTTTTCGCTATATAATTAATTAAAGTAATTGCAGGTCTGTCCCACCCAATGCATCTACGTGTTCAACGACTCTTCTCGTGCCTCTACTGCCTCCCTCACACCCGCCCTCATCCTCGGATCGGGCACAACTGAATTCGCCATCGAGGCCGCAATTGGATGCACTTATGTGAGTGGAAGGGGTACGGTAGACTGGAGGGATACGGTAGGTAGGTGGGAGATACGGTATATGGACAGAGGGTCCCTTTGTTCATCTACCGTATCCCACCGAGTTTGCCATTGGATGCTCTGATGTGAGTGTACGGTTGGTTACTGTAGGGTACGGTAGTTGACGAGGAGTCCATTTTTTGCGATTTGGGTATTTTTATGATTTTTTAAAAGTCAATTCTCCTCCAGATCCATCTCTCATTCGATGACGAGGCCCTGCTGCAAATCGTGGTGCACGACAAGCTGGTCAGAAGGTACGGTAGGGTTACGGTATCTGGAGAATACGGTAACTTCTATTGATCGATCCATTTTTGGTTACGGTATCCTCTATTTTACCCGATCGAACAGTAGTGTTCTCGATTCTGTACACTCTTTCGTCGCTTGTAAGTGGAGAAAGAGCGTGCAGAATGGAGAGAGAGCCATTCATCGATTGCGGATTACTGTAGCTGATTCCAGAAGCATCCGACTCCCGCTGTCGAAGATCACGCATGTGGGCATCGTTGAGGCGGCGAGGGTACGGTCGATTATCCATTATTTATTGATTGATTGGTCCTGACTCCGCCCACTAATCGATAATCACTTGCCATTCAGGCATTCCAATCGCGCTGTATGCGGCTGCTGCAGGAATTCCCCGTCGATTCGCCGCTGTGGGAGGTTGGTTTTGGAGGGAACTGAATATTTCGAAACCAGTGAGTTGTAGGCTTCAGTGGGTCCCGATCTGACTGAATTTTACTTGGGTTTGATTCTTCATCATTGATCAGCTTAAACAATCATTTCGTCATTCAGAAATAGAATTGGGTACAATACTTGATAAAAAGCATTTTGAGACCAGTGACCACTAGGCTGGGTATCGGCGGGTTCTTATCTCTGGGATTTTTGTGAGGGAGCGAAGTCTCAAACAATTTTCACAGTCAGCGAACATTGGTGAAACGCTACAGTACCCCTCTATCTACCATACCCCTTCCATTCCGTCTACAGTAATCCTCCTCTCAGATGATCATCACTCTGCCCGTCTCTTCTCTCATCCGATCCCTCTCGTCTCTCGATCCCACACGAGATGACACCCTACACACGCGTCTACTTCTCATCCATGCCCAGTGTCGTGTTGGAGGTACGGTAGAGGTACTGTATGATGGATAAGAAGGTACGGTAGACGGAAGGGATAGGTACGGTAGGGTACTGTAGGTGTAGGAAGGCATTGGGTCACGGTATAATAATAGCATTGGGTCACGTTGGGTCGGCATAGGATCACGGTAGAAGAATTGCGAATAGGGATAATCTGAGAAACTGTTGAGCACTTGCTGGGGAGGATACTGTAACCTTATTGATAACTGATTTTTTTACAGGTGCTGATCAACCGTATGAACTTGCGTGTCCACATCGACTACGGAGTCAGAAAGTGAAGAAAGGAGATTTCTGTAACCAGTTGTACTGTAGGTTACGGGTTACGGTAGCTTCCCTGTTGTGATAGTTTAGTTATCGACTAGATGTTTACTTCTACTTCTCACACACGCGTCTACTTCTCATCCATGCCCAGTGTCGTGCTGGAGGTACGGTAGGGGATACGGTAGACTGAATGTGAAGGGTACGGTGGGAGTACTGTAGTCTGATTAATGAGTAGGTACGATGGGAGTACTGTAGTCTTGTTAACATACGGTAGATGAAAGGGATGGGTACGGTAAATTGAAGGGATATATTCGGAAGGGGTACTGTAGATGTAGGTCTCTTAATACTGTAACCTGAACGATAACTGACTAATTACAGGTGCTGATCAACCGTATGAACCTGCGTGTCCACATCGACTACGGAGTCAGAAAGTGAAAAAAGAGATTACTGTAACCAGGAGTACTGTATCATACGGGTTACGGTAGTCTCCCTGTTGTGATAGTTGAGTTATCGACTAGTTGTTTCCTTTTTCCGATTCTCGCTGTTGAGTTTTACATGTTGATTGCTGTAGATTATGCTATTATCGATTCGTACGTTTTACCCCGACTGTAAACCAGTCTTCCAATCTGCCATACATGTGCCGTTTTATCCATTTCGATCATAATTGCCTAGTTTGCTCTTTGATCTCGTTATTGTTCACTTTTCGCATGTAATTTTCTTAATTTAATTTGTTTTGTCTACATTTCTTTGTCAAATATAGCACATAGTGGGCTTCCTCTAATAATAAATTGTTTGTGTCTTGTCAAGTCCAGCTTTCAGTCCTGGTCATCTTCCAAAGCACAATATTAGTGGTGAGGCAAAAGGTGTGGAAAGATCAGATTGTCGAGGAACCTTCTGCTCAGTAAATGTGTGTGTGCAGAATGGAGAGAGCGCTATGTATACGGTATCATCAATTCGCTGGTTTCTCCATTCTGCACACTCCTTCGCCGGATAGATAGACGAGGAAGTGAGCAGAATGGAGAGAGTGAGTGACCATGAATGACAACATGGGGCACACGGTTAGATAGTATGACGTTGATTTTGTTGAAAATGAATCAGGACATCCCATCGTCGTGCGGTGATCACCTGGCAATTTGTGCAAACGCTGAAACACGGTACTAGTTGCTGCTCGCTTTTTTTTCAAAAATAGCTTTTCTATCCATTTATCGATTTCCGCTGTGCGCGGATAACCCCATGGCATTCTTGATGCGCTCTAGAGTGATGGAAAATCGGTTTCCGACCCTCGCTTGCTCTCTCGCCTGTCTGAGAGACGAGATAGCACGAGAGCTGAGGGGAATCGAGTTTCAATTTTTCATACCCTTGCGCGCTCCATCCATTCCTCGGATATTTTATGTTGTAATTCTGCGATTTCGATTGCATCTCCTTTGCAAATGGCCTCGGGTTCATTGGTGTTTTAGGTATTTGTTGGGTTTTGGAGGGCAACTATTCAACACATCATTGCGCTGTGGCGTTTTGATAATTTGGGAGCACGTTGAAACACGGTAGTGCCGGCTCCTTCATTTTAACAGACCCTTTTCTCCGAAGACAAGATACGGTAGGAGGAATACGGTAGCATCGGATATCTGGTCTCTCCATTCTGCACACTCCTTCTCCGGGCTGTTAGACAATGCAGTGTGCAGAATGGAGAGAGTGAATGACAGAAGTGACAGCACGGTTAGAGCGGAAAATGGTAGTATGACGTTATGATTTTTGCGCTGTTAACGCTCGAAGCATCATCGTCCGGCGTTCACGTGACAATTTGTGCAAACGCTGAAACACAGTTCTCGTTGCTTCTCGCTTTAGAAAATCTTTGATATCCATTTCATTTCCTTGATTCCAATTCTGCGCGGTTGGACCTCTAATATTCCTGATGCGCTCTAGTGATGGTATGATAAATATATACCCTCCTCTCATCTTTCGCATGCTCTCTCCTCGGTCTAAGGAACGAGATATATCAACCATCTCTATCTATTCCAAGGATATTTTCGGTTTTAATTGAGCGATTTCGATTGGATGAGATCAGATGCGGGAGCTGCCTAGGCTATTGTTTAGAAATTATGGAATTTTCGAGGCCAGCAGCTGTTATGTTTCATTAATTTAATATCTCACTGATCCTTACAAGTCTCTCATTACATCCAGCATCTGCTTAAAAAAATCGCAGCGTCGTTGGTAGCTGCACATTTTGGGACCGGTAACTTCGTGGTTTCATAAGGCACGGGTGCTCAAACCAGTCTTTCCCCTGCATTCGAAATCAAGAGAACTCGTCGGCCACGCCTCTAATTCCGGGAGCCAATGAGCGCAGAGCAAGGCCGAGCTGGCAAAATTCCAGCTTGCGTTGCGGTTGCGGCGCGGTCTGGTCTCACCGCGATCGTTCATTTGCCCCCTAAAGTTTTGTTTTCGCGTGTAGCCATTCCAATTTCGATACTGTGGCGCCTTTTACTAACGGCTTCTTAATTCCGGATTCCGGCTACGGGCCCGGGACGTTTTTAATGACTGGTCTTGAGCGCCCGTGTAAGGTTGATATCTCACTGAACCTTGAAAGGCTCTGATCGTCACTGCGCCGCAATGCGTTAAACAAATCAATTCATTGTTCTGACTATTGTGATTGTTCCGTGACGAAAGTTGCGTCACAATGCTTGATTGTGGAACCTTTCGAGCCCAGTTACTACAAGGTTTCAGCCTGGGATCATATATTCTGCCCTTACCCAAGCTCTGATAATGCTACAATGGATCTTTTTAGAATAAAAATTTATATATATTCATGGAACGTCGATACATCGGCGCGAGAGTGTGCAAAATGGAGAGAGTTTATTCTGGCTTCTCTTCTCCTCCATCATCTCCATTCTTCATAGTCGTAATCCTAGCAGATAGACAACGCAATGTGTAGAATGGTGAGAGTGATCACTATTGAGACTATTGAGGACCGAAATATTAGCATAAAGGTTCGGTGAGATCGGGCAACGGTAGGACTACGTTTTTGTTTTATTGTTTTTTTTGATAGCTTCATCTCGTACCATCATTCACCGATGAGCGCTGGACAATTTGTGCAAATGTTGGAACACAGTTATAGCTGCCGCTCGATTTTTTCAAAATTAGCTTTTCTATCCATTTCTTTTATTCCAACTGTGCGCTGATGGACACGTGATATTCCCGGCACTCTATTGAAGCCAATTAAGAATCCGACCCTCCTCTTTTTGCTTGCTCTCTCGCCGGTCCGAGAGACGAGATAGCACGCGAGCTGAGCAGAGTCATGTTACGATTTCACAACAATCGTGCGCTACATCCAAGTTATTTGCTGCTGTGATTGTGCGATTTTGAACGGCTGTGATCCGAACAGCCACAATTTGGTTCCACCGTGCGCACAAAGTATTGTGCAATCACTCGGAAATGATTAGTCGAACTTATTGAATTTTTTAAAAAGTTTTGAAGCCACACGATGCGATCGAATAACGACTATCCGGTTTGTGCCATCTCTCTCCATTCTGCACACTCCGCGAAAGTGGAGAGAGGTCTATTAGATCTGGCATTCATAGTGAAGGGTAGAGAATAGTCGGGGTACGGTAATGGGCGAAAAGGGGTAATATAATTTTTATCACGGCTGCACTCGGTTTATCACTGCGAGAAGATCAACAAGAAATTTGAGAACGCTTTGAAACACAGTTATAGCTGTTGTTTGATTTTCGATTTTTGATAATTTATGAGCTCTTTTCTCCGTAACCGATCCCTGATGGACTTCTCATTTTAATTTGCGAAGTTCAATGCTCATCTAGAATTTTTGTCAATGATTTTCCGATTTTTTTAATATCGATTGTTTTTATTGCGCGTCTCTTCGTTATGTTCACTAATTTTTCAATCCCGCACACTCCCGTGCAAAGCAAAGAGAGTGGAGAATAGTTTGGGGTTTGTGATTGTTTTTTTCGGATGCGAATGCATGGTGAAATCATTACGAGATGATCAATAGGAAATTTGAGCGCGCGTTGAAACACAGAACTGGCCGGTGATCTTCACCCCCTCCCCCCTTCATACTCTATCTTCATCTCCGTATAAGAGGGTATATCCGGAGGAAGGAAGAATTTTGGTACCTTGTTAACACTGGTAATGGCTAGACCAGATGGTCGGGGGAATACGATAGCGTCTTCGGTTGGGATTGTTCTGATTACAATATCAAGTGGGTTTCTGGTAAATATTGCTGATTTATGAAGTATTTTGAATGGATTCTGTCTCCTGAATAGCTCCAATACCCATAACGTAAATCGGATCATCTATCGTACTCTTCCATATCGATTTTCCTTCCTCAGACGTCTGTGTTTCTGTCACTCCCTGATCTAGCTCGTGATGAAGATACGGTAGGAGGGATATGGTGGGATCGATTCTCTGGTCTCTCCATTCTGCACACTCAGTTGTCCTGCTCAGTAAGATGTGTGTGCAGAATGGAGAGAGCGCTATGTATACGGTAGCATCAATTCTCTGGTCTCTATTTTGCACACTCCTTCGCCGGTTAGATAACCGATTAAGTGAGTAGAATGGAGAGGATGAGTGAGCGAAAAAGCAGCATTGGTATACAGTGAGATCGGAGAATGGTAGTACGACGTTGTTTTTTTGGAATTGAGGAAGGGCATTCAATCATCGTGTGGCGAACACCTGACAATTTGTGCTAACACTGAAACACGGAATTAGCTGTCGCTCGCTTTGTTTTTTTTCTTCAACAATATCCCTCAGTTTCCGCGTTGTGTGGATGGACACCGGATATACCTGGTGCATTCTATTGATGCCAAATCGATATCCGACTCTTCCTCTCTCTCCATTGTGCACACTCTTTTTCCTGTGAGATAGGCAAGGTAGTGTGCAGAAAGGAGAGAGGGCTATAAGACCCGGTGTTCATAGCGAAGACTAGTGTATAATAGAATCGGGATACGGTAACGTGTCGAATGATTCTTTTTTTTCACCAATCAGCTTGTGTTAATCATTGCGAGAAGACCAACTGACAATTTGAGCGCGCGCTGAAACACAGTACTAGCTGGTGCGCATTTTTCGGTTTTGATAGTTTTCTATCTCCCCCCCCCTCCCCCCGCTCGCAGCGGTTCATAGACTGGCTTTTGCCATTAACTTGCGAGGCGCAATTGTCATAAATATTTTATTTGATTGATTTCATGTTCTGAATCTGGTGTGATCATAGGGGCAAGAGCAGCAACTCTCCGGTTTCAGCGTGTGCATGATTCGGCCTATGCTTGCCCCATATAATAATCAATTTTTGCTAGTGAATTTATTGTTAACCATATTGATTGTTAAAGCAATACGTTTGCAGTTGAGCAGCGACTATCTGGCTTCAACACGTGTGTAAAGTCTCTTGCCATGAGCCATCAATGATGCTGTGTAGGTGATTGGTTTAAAAAAAATCATATTTAAACTACACTGTTATTAATTACCTTATTGCTGGTCTGTCCAACCCAATGCATATACGTGTTCAACCACTCATATCGTGCCTCTACAGCCTCCCTCACACCCGCCCTCATCCGAGGATCGGGCACAACTTTTTTTGAATTCGCAATCGAGGCCGCCATTGGATGCACTTATGTGAGTGGAAGGGGTTCGGTAGACGGGAGGGATACGGTAGGTAAGTGGGAGATACGGTATATGGACAGAGGGTCCCTTTGTTCTTCTACCGTATCCCACCGAGTTTGCCATTGGATGCACTGATGTGAGTGTACGGTTGGTTACTGTTGGGTACGGTAGTTGACGAGGAATCTAGCTCTATGCAATTTGAGTAGTTGATGAGTTTTTGATAAGTCGATTCTACTCCTCCAGATCCATCCCTCATTCGATGACGAGGCCCTGCTGCAAATCGTGGTGCACGACAAGCTGGTCAGAAGGTACGGTAGGGTTGCGGTATCTGGAGAATACGGTAACTCCTATTGATCGATTCATTTTTGGTTACGCTAGCCTCCATTTTATCAGATCGAACAGTAGTGTTCTGCATACTCTCTCGTCGCTTGTATCTGGCGAACGAGTGTGCAGAATGGAGAGAGCACCATTTATCGATCGTGGATTACTGTAGCTGATTCCAGAACCATCGCCTCCCGCTGTCGAAGATCACGCACGTGGGCATCGTTGAGGCGGCGAAGGTACGGTAGATTATTGATTTATTGGCTGACTCCGCCCACTAATCGATAATCACTCGGCCTACAGGCATTCCAATCGCGCTGTCTGCAGCTGCTGCAGGAATTGTCTACTTCTCATCCATGCCCAGTGTCGTGCTGGAGGTACGGTGGGAGTACTGTATGAGGGATGAGAGGGCACGGTAGATGGAAGGGATGGGTACGGTCGGGGTACTGTAGCCCAGTTGGGGTGCGGTAGACTGAATGATGAGTAGGTACGGTGGGAGTGCTGTAGTCTAGTTAGCATATGGTAGATGAAATGAGTACGGTAGATTCAAGAGATAAATTCCGAAGGGGTACTGTATGTGTAGGTCACTCACTGGGGGATACTGTAACCTGATCGATAACTGACTAATTCCAGGTGCTGATCAACCGTATGAACCTGCGTGTCCACATCGACTACGGAGTCAGAAAATGAAGAAAGGAGATTACTGTAACCAGTAGTACTGTAGCTTACGGGTTACGGTAGCCTCCCAGTTGTGATAGTTGAGTTATCGATTAGTTGTTTTCTCTTTCCGATTCTCGCTGTTGAGTTTTACATGTTGATTGCTGTAGATTACTGTAGATTATGCTGTTATCGATTCGTACGTTTTACCCCGACTGTAAACCAGTATTTCAATCTGCCATACATGTGCCGTTTTATCCATTTCGATCATAATTGCCTAGTTTGCTCTTTGATCTCGTTATTGTTCACTTTTCACATGTAATTTTCTTAATTTAATTTGTTTTGTCCACATTTCTTTGTCAAATATATATATTATATGCTCACTTCATAATAATAAATTGTTTGTGTCTTGTCAAGCCCAGCTTACAGTCCTGTCATTTTCCAAAGCACAATATCGGTGGTGAGGCTGAGGGTGCGGCTAGAGGTGGCGTGGTTTGGCAATCTCGCGTGGGCATTACACTATGGTTTGAGCACAGAACGCTCACACTTGGCATAGGGCAGCGGGTGTTCTCCGGTTGTTCTGTCAGTTGTCGATCAGTTCAGCCTTTGCAATCCTTCTTCTCTTCTCCATCTTCCCATTCTTCCTTCCTTCAGCCGTTGAATTAGTCGCTTTATCCTCCGCCGTCTCTATTCCGTTCCCTCATTTGTACCGTTGATTCGACATTTCAACGTGTATTATAGCCTCTTCATTACTTCTTTTTCATTGGATTTTAGTATTTGAGCATGTATTCTCCCTCCTTCTCGTCCAGTTCTTATCTATCCTCTTCTCTTCAGTCCGATGCTCTCCCGTGAGACCAAGTGGCTGCAACTCTTCGCGGGTGCGCAGAAAACATTCGTGAGTGTCGATATTTTCCTCTTTTTTTAATTCGTGAAAGTATCCGTCATTTTCTAACACTCGTGGCCTGATTTAGTCGACAATTCGATCGGTGTTTCGCACTGTGCTTATAAGCAGGTGTTGTCCAACGATTTCGATATCAGTTACTCTCCGTGTAAAAACAAATATAGACCTTCCTTCACACATAGTGTGCGAATAATGTGTTGAACATCAAATGATCGTGGCTAACCTGTGTTTGACCGTAGATTGTAGTTCGTAGTCTTTAGTTTGTTTGGAGTATTACTGTAGTTTGTAGTTTGATCTAGCCCTCCTCCTTCAAACAGCCCGCTCGATCTTGTATTGTGCTTACTTTACGTTGCAAACCTAGCGTTATTGATGTTCCATGGAAATACGAGATTAGGATAGGATTGTGAAACTCACGTTCACTGGGTTCCTAAATGAAGCGTCTTTACTCGAGTACTGCGTTTGTTTATGATGGCACGGCCGACACAGCGACGAGTCTAAGCGAAAAGGACAGATGCGTTGCGGTTGCGCGTTGCGGCTGAGTGACGATTTATGGTATCGAATGAAACTAGTTTAAACGATGAACCATGAGTGTTTTTAGGTTGTTCAGCACGCCCGATTTAGCGAAATCACTGCCATTCTTTAAAAAATAATCAATAAAAAATATTGGAGCTGTGTCAGATACGTGATTCATGGAGTCTGTAAGAAAAAAAGGTTGAACATTCGGATTTTTTGACGTGGGGATCTATTTCAGCGACTAGAGCACTTGACGGTTTCTTTTTGTGCTTAAATCGTGGGTTTTCGGTTACAGACTCCAATAGATCCAGAACATGCGAACTTCAAATGCGAGAAAACTCAGACAATGGTCAAAACACTCCCTCCCCTGCGGGTGATTACGGTACCTGGGCGTTCGCCGATTTTTAATCCAAGCGATAAAGGATTTTCTCCCACCACGAAAAGCAATAATTTACCAAAAACACTGTACGTCAACAGTTTTACCACAAGACTCGTCACTTTCTCGTTACTTGTGTCGGCCGTGCATCGATGGTCAAATTGAATCTGTATTTTGACCGTCGTTTCTAGGTTGCAGTCTGTAGTTTTACTTGAAATATTAATCGTAGTATTTAGTCTGTACTTTGATCTTTGCTCTTTGATCTCTGATATCCCCTTCCCCTCTTCAGACAGTCCGCTCGATGGCGACGTCGGCCGCGTGCCGGGACGAGGTGCTCGCCGAGAGCGTCGGCTCCAAGCGCGTCGTCACACTCAACAGGCGAGTCCAGAGACGGGTGATCTTTGTTGTTTGTAGTTTGTAGGGGAGTAATTCTATTGTGTTTTAGTTTTAGCAGAAAATTGTATGGTATTTGTTTTTTTCTTTCTTCGAAACAACAATGCGATTGGTAAGCCGTGGAAGTAAGAGTATAAGACAAGTTACTGAAACTTGCCTTGGCTAAGCACTTTACGTGCGAAGTTAGCTCTGTGATGTGTTTAAAAAAAGGACTGATATTGCATTTGTTGATTCTACCCTGATCTTTGATCTCTCTCGACTAATCTTTACTCTTTGTAGTTTGTAGTCAGTATTATGATTTTAGTCTGTATAATACTAGTGGGGAGGGTTGGGATTCCGTTACCGTTCTCAGCTCTCTCCAATCTGCACACTGTCTGAGAGTGTGCAGAATAAAGATAGAGTTGAATCCCAAAATAGTTGAGTAATATTTGTAGTTGGTATCTTTAGTATTCAGTTTGATCAGTTTTTTAGTTATTAAAATTTGTACCGACAATATCGACAGATACTCAATACGATGCTCGAATTAGAACATAATAAAAGTCGTTGAAACTCAATTTCGCTGAGTCCCCAAATTATGTTTATCTCTACGGGAAACTCCATAGTTCAATTTCTCTGGATATATTGTATGAAAGACTGACATTAGTTCTTTGGTATCTTTTTTGTTTTTGTTTGATCTTTGTAGTCTGATCTCTGATCTCTTGCAGGCCGAAGGCTCTCAACGCGCTCAACCTCAACATGGTCAGAGAGCTGTACCCGCTGATGAAGGTGGGTCCTGATCAATCTCGTGGGTTACTGTAAGAACAAGTGTTGATCTTCTGACCGATGCTCTAATTTATGCTCCGGTATTCGGTTTTGTAGCTTTCCGAGCCCCGCATAATTGCGTTTCAGAATCTTTTCTTATTTCCTCATTTCCGAAAAAATTGTTGAGGTTTCGCTCGCCGAAATACAACAATATAAGAGAAGTACGGTGGAAAATATATAAGAATACAGTAGGCAATCAATGATCATTGATAGCGCAATCAATGATCATTGATAGCGTAATCAATCGATGATCTTCTTGTCAGAAATGGGACGACGGCGGGCACGTCTCGCTGGTGATCGTGAAGGGCGCAGGAGGAAAGGCATTCTGTGCGGGAGGAGACGTCGTGGGTACGGTTGTTTTCTTGTTATTGATTGGTTCAGTGGGTACGGTAGATTGATTGTTGTACTTTGAGTGTGATTATAGACGAAAATATAAACTGATTTGCAAAAAAAAATACATCAAGTGAGTTTGGCGCTGCACATTTTAGTATTATTCCTGCGAGTTTTGGATCGCTGATATTGATCAATTGCTCTGTTGGATACATAATTATTCTCTGCTAAATATGAAGCGAGATTTTTTTTCTGATGTAAGTTTCATGTTGCGTGAGCTAACTGGCACTGCCATTCTGCACTGAGCGTTGATTTTTCGCTCAAAATAAGTGGTTCACTATCATTATCGACATTATTAGCTCGCCGCCTAAGTTAGTATCTCTTGATAGAGCAATGAAGAGTAGAACTAGCAGGTGGTGGTTACTAGTGATGACAAATCGGCTTTTCGGGCCGGCTTCAACTCGGCTTTTTCAACGGTGAAGCCGGCTTGAACCCTTGTCGAAGCCGGCTTGCCGAGTCCGTTTTGTCATCAGTAGTGGTTACACGTTTTCGAACAAATCCGCCCCCGCATGTTTGGGGTTGCAGTAGTAAAATATATCTTACCTCGCGCACCTCGCTAATGCTTTACGGAACTGGTTTTGGTATCCATACTATATAATAAAGCGCAAACGTCTGTCTGTTGGTTCGTTTGTCCGGATTGCGAAATCGGAAACATGTAAACAATGCCTCCCCTCCCTCTCCCTCTCTTTTTGGCGCACCGTGAAGCGGTGAACCCCGCCAGTGGTATCCCCCGACGTAGTCGGGGGGATACCGCTGGTATTATTATAACCCTTCGGGCAATATCTTTCTCATTTTGCCATCGGGCAGTGCGGGTGTTTACTAGCGATGATTAAATACCACTCTTGTCTCTGCACACTCTCTAGTCCGCTTGACAGGCGATAGAGTGTGCAGAATGGAGAGAGCAGTACTGGATCCGGAGACACTGCATACTTGGTGAGGCTGATTACACGATTTCGAGAATGCAACACCAGTCGGGTTTAGGTTGCAGTAGTTTATGATTTCTACAGATTGGCGAACCTGGCTGATTAGAGAGGGAGTTCTCCGGTTGTTAGCATCTATCATTATCATCAGACATAAATTATCTATGTCTGATGATAATGATATCGCTGGATTACCAATCATTCGATACATTGGGATTACTGTAATGATAAAAAATTAATCAATTACCGTATTCCAGCGGTGACGAAGTCGGCGCTGGACGCGAAGGCCGGCGGTCCCTCCACCATGCACAAGGACTTCTTCCGAGAGGTACGGTAGCCGGTCGGAAAATCGATAATACAGAGCTACAGTAACTCTCATCCTTTCAGTGTAATGGAGTACGCTAGCCTACAAATATATATCGACTAGTTACAGTAGCCCTTCTTCCGTTCAGGAGTATCAGCTGAACCACCTGATCGGCACGCTGAGCAAGCCCTACGTCGCGCTCATCGACGGCATCACGCTCGGAGGGGTACGGTGGTGCGGGTGGATTACGGTAGTTCATTGTGGGTTCGAGTGGCCATGTTCATGTTTGGTTTTTCGAGCAGTCTCCATTCTGCATACTCCCTTGCCGGTCTGACCGGGGTTGATAGTGTGCAGAATGGAGATAGCAGACGATTTTACGATGAGTTCGTAGTGTATGGTAGCCGGTTATTTGGGCCACACTCATGATTTCTCCATCCAGGGCTGCGGACTCTCGGTGAACGGGCGGTTCACTACTTACGGTAGCTCATTGTTTCGCATGTGTTACGGTAGCCGCTTCATCGGGTCTGACAGTTAGTTCGGTGGGTCAGATTCCTAATTCACAGGGCTGCGGTCTCTCCGTCAACGGGCGGTTCCGCGTGGCGACGGAGCGGACGATGCTGGCGATGCCCGAGACGGCGCTCGGCCTCTTCCCCGACGTCGGCGGATCCTACTTCCTGTCCCGGCTCAAGAATAATCTGGGTGAGAAAGCTGACCCACCGAACCACCTAACGTAAGCCAATCATCGGGGATTACAGTAGGGGAATTCTGTGGGTCAGTTATTTTCTGAAAAAAAATATTAGCAACATAGTAATCCGATGAGGGTGTTAGAAAAAAAAGCAGCTGAAAATTGCAGTGGAAGTTTTGATCGTGTAGAAAACAGAGCGTTTTACTGTAGATAAGCGATTTTACTAGCTGTGATACGGTTGTCAGTTCTATTTCAGCTCTCTCCATTCTGCACACTCACTCGTTTCTCTGATTGGCTAGAGAGTGTGCATAATGGAGAGAGCTCGATTCAACTTGACATTCCTGCTGTGCAGGTCTGTACCTGGCGCTGACCGGCTACCGGCTGATGGGCGCCGACGCCTTCCACTCGGGTCTCGCCACGCACTTTGTGAGTACGGTAGGGGTACGGTAGGAGTACGGTAATTGACGAGGTGAAAAGTTTGCATTGAAAATTTGCAAACGGGCGATTTTTCCGATCTTTTCCACGCATAACGTTATCGATTAACAACTGGTTACTGTTGAGAGCTGAATTCAATAGGGATGTGATTTATGTTTTAAACACATTCTGCACACTTCCTCCTTTTCAACAGCGAGGTAGTGTGCAGAATTGGAGAAAACTGAAAACCGAAACGACATTCCTAGTACGAGGACTGTGTTCAATCAAATAATAATTTTGCATTAAAATTGATTTTTTTTTCTTTCGGCTTACCGTAATCCGCACAGGTGAATTCGGCGGACATTCCGGCGCTGGAGCAGGCGCTGCTCGCGATCGAGCATCCGACTGACGCCAGCATCGAGCAGACCATCAGGAGCTTCCAGGTGAGACCCAAGCAGGGGACGTAGGGGGTACGATAGTCAGCGATCTGACCCACAGAAAATTTATAGTTTTCGGAGTTTGTGGAAAAATATATTTTATATATGGTAGAAATGAATCAAGGAATCTTTGAAGGATGATTTCGGTTTCACGCATACAAGAAGACTCGTTTGCGTTTCTTCGCATTATTTTTCGTGTAGTAGCTTTTTGAAAATTAACACCAATCTATGATAGATCGTTAACCACTGGTGAGCTTGGAAAGGGTTAGGCTTCGATTTCGGGGGAGCCCGGACGTTTGGAAGGCAAGTTTTGCGGCTAGCCCGGGCTAAGGAAGGGCTAACGGACGGATTTCGGGGCAGACCGGACCATTCACCCTTTTGAGCTCACCAGTGTCGTTAACGTGTCGATGATGCTAGCGAAATTTTTGAAGGAATGATGCTACTTGTTTCACACATGTCACAAGAAGCGGTTGCGTTTTCACCCAATCAATAACAAGCAACACTGGATTACAAATACAATTGTCGTCATATTTACAAAATTCAATACGGTAGTAGTGGAAAGTCTAATTACACAGTAAAATGCCGTTTGTGTGAGCATATTGAAAATGTTGACTGGTGATTTATGTTTCACACCTATGATATGACACCTCTTCTCCTTGATCAGTATCCGATTCGAGGACGCCGGCAATCAAAATTATACGAGCTTCTGTATCTTCCACAAATATTAATTTTTTATTAATAAAATAAATAAATAAATAATTCAGCCGAAGGAGATTGCGCCGTTCTCGCTGGAGGAGAAACTGCCCATCATCAGGGAACTGTTCCATGCGAGGTGAGGGAGCGGATAATTAATATTGCTAATGTGAGAACATAATGTGTAGCAGATGGTGTACTAGGAAATCGCAGACTACCAGCGTCGTGAGTTATGCGTGGATCGCTCAGAAAATCTTATTTATTTTATTTATCGTACACTGAAGGTGCCTCAACAAGTACAGGAAACGTTCCGCGCGTGATAACTTGCTCCTGTTGTCTGTGATTTCCTGTCACACCAATCTCTGCGCACTCTATTCCCACAATAACATTCTGTATGCGGCTCATTCGAGCACAATGAGAATTTTTGAAATATTAGTCTACTGACTATTAAACAAACGCAGAGCCACCAATTAAATGACTAAAGTGAAACCTGGATCATGCATGATAGAGGGATTGGAAAGATTTTGTAGATAATTTAGGCGTGACGGTAGATGTCGGCGAGTGAATTGTAGTGATATTGGTTCGAATAGTATCGTTCTACATTCTGCATGCGAAAAAGTGTGCGAAATGGAGAGAGATTTGGAAATTTGGATAGAGATATTCGATCTGGTAGCACTGGCGGATTGAGCATACGATAAATAACAGGTATATCGCATGCCAGAATTACGTTTGCGAGTGCGCTTGAGATAAGGAGAAGACGACTGTTGGTTTCACTCACGTTAAGGAGAAGACGACTGTCGGTTTCACTCACGTTACAAAAACCATTAATATTTCTCCCGTCAGTATCATTCAAAATGAAAATATTCATTACAATTAGCTATAGAAATCGGTAGTAAGGTCGATACAATACCCAAGTATTTATACAATTCATGTCCGTACAATACCGACATTGATGGGTAAACGGGCGCTTTATAGCCGCGAAAGAAGTGGGATGTAACAATGAATGTTTTCCCAAATGTTGAATCTGGTTTCACACACATTATAAAAGCCATTGGTGTTACCTTTCATCAATAGGTGTTCGCAATTGTTAAAAAAATAAGAACTGGTTTTCAGCTACCGTTATTCACAAAAACACATACAAATCGGTTCGGACCATTGATACGCTTGAGATAATCTTGGGATGATCCTTGCTACCGTAACCCGCGCATTCCATTCAGGACCGTCGAGGAGATCGTGGCGAATCTGGAGAAGCACGGCGATGAGTGGGCCAAGAAGACGGTCGCCACGCTCAAGAAGATGGTGAGTACGGTAGAGGGATACTGTAAGCATTCGGTAGGCCCGTGGGTTACGGTAGGTTGGGCGATACGGTATTATTTGTAGGAACTTTTGACAGTCGTTCTCGGTACGTTTTGCGTTTTTCCGAATATGGTTAAGCTGCTGAGTTTGGGTTGAGCAAATGAGATCAGAGAAAATAAAACACTGGCTGCTTGGGTTAAAGTTCAGGCTTGTGTGCTGTTTACGATCGATCATTATTTGGGTAGTATAAACGTTTGCACTTATTCACAAAACAGATAATCAATATTATTTGGGTTATAGAGATTCCTGATGGATCACTGTTTTCTTCAACTCCCGTTCAGCTTTGAGACTTAACTGAAACTCAAACTGTTCTCGTCTCGATTTGGTGATTAAAATCAAAGATCAAAGATCAACGCTTCTTTCCAGAGTCCGACGTCGCTCAAGGTGACGATGCAGCAGATCGAGAGGGGCGCGAGGACGTCGTATGCCAAGGTGAGGGTTACGGTCGCATCCATTACTGTGGATAGCAGCGACTACGGTAGTTTTTGGATACTTACTGTAGGTAGCCAGCACAATTATTGTCGGTCAAGCATGATATTCAAATTTTTTTCCAAGTGAAGGGTTAAGTCATTGTTATTTGGAGCAAGTTTGCAAAATATCTTTCATGGTCGGGCTATTGAGGTTTCACGATAGCGGTATTTACCTCGGCTTTATATCTGTTGCGCTTTAGCGAACGGTCCCGGTATACATCAATCCTAATCTCGAATTACTGTGATCCGAAAATGTTCCTGACGAAATTCGTTCAATACTACTTCGGAATTTGCGGATTACACGCGGAAAAAACGGTTCAAAAGATGGTTTTCGGTTTCACGCTAATTAGATCTCCCTCTTCTTTTTTTCATTCGTGCTAAACAGACGACTCTGAATGGGAATAAACAAAACCTTGAATTACTGTCACACGCAAATGGTGTTCCGCAAACGTTATCGATCTGAATTTTCGGAATACGTGCGGAACATTAAATTATCTCTCCAGGTGTTCACGATGGACAGTTGGGGTACGATAGGGGTTCGGTAGGAGTACTGTAATTAGCGAGATGAAATATTTTCACTGAAAATTTGCAAACGGACAATTATCGATTTTTCGCAGGTGTTCACGATGGAGTACCGCATGACGCAGCGGTTCATGGAGGGCGTCGACTTCCACGAGGGCTGCCGCGCGAGTGAGTGGAGTATGGGCCGGACATCGATATCACCGATCCGGCCCAAACTTTTTCCCTGGATATCCCCATGGGTCCTCATCACCAAACACTATATGGTCCAGATCATTGAAACATAAAAATGTCGAAATCTCGAATTTTGAAAACTCGAAAATCAGATAAAAATAACCGAACGAACTGGGTCCCAAGTTAGTGTGGCAATATTATACACATTCCTAGGTAACAAAAACATAAGTTGATTCAAGATTTCGATCGCAAACTGGTTTTTTTCAACTTTCAAAAATGGTTTTTCAATTTTTAAAAATCCATATGAAAAAACCGCATCACGGCTCTAACGTCATCTTGTAGAGCATTAATTTCTGCGTCGAATCAGCTAAATGAGATAATTTAATTTTTAGCCCTTTTTTGGATCGATAGACTTGAAAGAAGCAGTTGAAAAAAAAGTTTCCATAACCTCATCAATATGGTAATCGAGTACTTCATTTTTTGTGTTGACAGTTTGACCTGAAATTAATTTTTGAACATGTTAGTACCAGTTTTATAATTTCGTGAATTTTCATGATAGTAATTTGTTCCAAAATCATTTTTAGGTCAACCTTTTTTTCAACTGCCTCTTTCAGGTCTATAGATCCGAAAGGGGGCTAAAATTTTAAATATCGAATTTAGCTGAATAGACGCAGAATTCGATGCTCTACAACATGAGATAATCGCCGGAGTGCGATTTTGAACTTTTTTTAAAATTAGAATTAAAATAGCAGAATTTTCAAGATTTTTAGAATTTTCATGGTACCAACTTGATCCACGATTATTTTTAGGTCAAACTGTCAACACAAAAAATGAACTACTCGATGTGGGCTTAAAAATGATTACCATATTGATGCGGTTATGGAAACTTTTTTTTCAACTGCTTCTTTCAGGTCTATCGATCCAAAAGGGGGCTAAAAATTAAATTATCTCATTAGCTGATTCGACGCAGAAATTAATGCTCTACAAGATGACGGTAGAGCCGTGATGCGGTTTTTTCATATGGATTTTTAAAAATTGAAAAACCATTTTTGAAAGTTGAAAAAATGGGCATGGTGTCTGACCGGCATGCCGACGCAGGCAGGTTCGACTCCCGCCCGCAGGTGATGTTTTGCAAGAGGCCTGCGTCGGCATGCCAGTCAGACACCATGCCCGTTCGCATTGAAACTATTTGAGAAATTCCGATTTTTCGAAAATAATTTTGAATTTTTCAACATTTCATCTATCCAGGGAAAAAGTTTGGGCCGGATCGGTGATATCGATGTCCGGCCCTAACGGCCGAGTCCTCGAAAATAACGGAGCCGGTCTCTTAACCGTTCCGCTAGTATTATCGCATTCCGTTAAAGAGTTCCGATGATTAGCGGGCCCGTGAAATTCAAAAGCGGACATTTTTCAGTCCTCATCGACAAGTGCCGCAACCCGAAGTGGAGCCCGGCGACGCTCGAGGAGGTGAGATACGGTAGTTTGCAAGGATACGGTAGATCAGGAAGTATACGGTAGCTTGAAGGTACGGTAGTTGATCTATCGGTGATCACTGTATCTTGCCAGCGTGTATGGCATATTATGAAACTACTGTATCTTGAGAACATTATCGATTATTTTCGCTCAGGTCTCGGACGATTACGTGGAGACGTACTTCGCGCCGCTGCCGCACGCGTCGGAATTGATCATTCACGAGGATTAAGCTCCGCCCATTCGATAGCCCCGCCCCCTTTCATGATCCCGCCCCTTTCCATGTCCCCCAGGGCTGAATCGAGGTTGTGCATACTGTAGTTATTGAAGAGTAGACTGTTTATCGATTGTTTGCCCGTGTAAATTGGTGCCATGTTTAAGGGTTCATTGCATGAATAAAATTATGTGTTTTGAAATCATTCGTGATCTTGAATCTGGATTGAGAAGAACTAGTTTATTCACATGCGACCAAATGAAACTTATTGACAATTGTGGTGGGAATTTCGCTCTAGAATCCGTTCAGCGAGATAGTGTGCAGAATGGAGAGAGCCAAACCCGATTTTACATCCCTAATAGGATGGTAATGTAACGGATGAGATTTGTTGCTCTGCGATTGCGGACTATTCACTTGTTCTCATAACATTTATCGGATACCTTCTCTCCGTAAGAGAAAGGACTAGAGTGAGTCTTCTTTCAGACCCCGGTAAACACGTAGATTCGGACTCTAGGCCGGGCTACTTCCTACACTGGTTACAATACAATGAGGGAACAGGGAATAACTCTGCAACACGGAGGGAAATATGCCCAGTATTACTACACCGTGCTATCGACCCTATCCCTGCTCTGGCAACTCAGGACCCATATTATCTCTTTTTATCACACAAAAGAGGGACGATATAAGGGGAAATTGGTATAGTGATAGTTGAAGTGCAGTAGACATCATGAACAGTCGCGTCCGTGTATTGACAGTCTCAATCAATGAATGGAATCATCTTATCGCCAAACAAGACTTTTCGATTCGGAAACACTAACGGTCAAAGATCATAAAGTGAACTGACTGTGAACACTTATGGAGCTGGTCACTCTCTGAACCGAGAACACGTGATGCCTTGGTAGATCAGCATAATCGAGAGAATGCAGATCTCTGGAAGGCGAAGGATAGTCTTTATAAAGGAGCGAAAATCAAAAATATGATTTGAAGTGCATACGAACACGTCTCATGATAATAGAGATAAAATGGAGATAAAAACAAAATGACAAGAGGAAAGGGAAAGATGAGGAGAGTGAGACAAATCGGTCAATAGAGAGAGAGGGAGGGGGAGAGAGATGGAAGTCTCCGAACGATAGTGTAATGGGAAGAATGAGAGAGAGAATTGTTTGGGGCATCTGTTCAGTGATGGCAAATCGGAAGTCGACTCTCCTCATTTCGCACACTCTCTCGTTTCTCTGACCGGCGAGACAGCACACAAAAAGGTTATCATCCGACCTAGTCTCATGAAGATATTGCTCTCTCCATTCCGCTCACTCACTCGGATCGAGAGAGCAATAGTGAAACGGCATATCCCTCGCATTTCGGGTTTGAACTGAAAAACAACAAGGGATTAAGGACAGAACGTTGAATTATTCAATACAGGGGTAATAAATACGTACAAGTTCCGTTTCATAATTCTTCCTGTTTCCCGAATGTCCTTCAGTTTCCAACTCGTTTTCGTCGTCTATTCTATACATCTTTATCGCAACAGGGGCAACTGCGCGAAACACATTATCCGGTACCGTGGAACCGGCAAGTACAATTGAACATCTTGACTGATTAGAGTAATGTGAAGAGTCTTCGCGCCCTCGGATAGGAAGCTCTTGATGGTGCTGGCCTTGAGTGTCTTTTGATGTCGAAATCTTGGAAGAAGTCAGAGAAGCTCGCCGGCGATGTCTGCAACACGATTTCGCTGTTTGATGAGTCCACAAAGAAACCCGACGTTACTCCTTTATTGCGCACCCTACTTGGGAACCAGGGTTTGGTTCCGCAAAATCCGTAAAATCCTATAGTTTTGAATCCGATTATTTCTCTAAAATCTCTGAACAAGAACACACCCCGCCAAGCGGGGGAAGAAAGTTCATTTGCGTGGCGGGGCCATTCTCGCGACTAACAAGATTAGAGAGCGGTGTACGTGAAATGTGAAATGAAAAATGAAATCGGGGGCAGCAACTGTCAGAGGGATGAGAGGAACGTGGTGAAAAGAGAAATTGGAGCCTGAGGACATTGTCTACAATGCTACTGAATTTGGTGACGATCAGAGTAGTTTGGATTAGGGAAAACCGATTTTTTGTTGTTTGGCCGATTAAGAAGCATATCAGTTCTTGCAACCTGGTGCGAGAATGAGATCGAAATCGAAAATTCCAAAAAGAACTTTTTGTGCGGAAAGGGTTTAGCCACAGTATTAAGAGTGACTTTCTGACCCAGTGAAAAAAGCCTTGGCAAAGTGAAATAATAGATTTCGCTCAAAATGTGTGGTATGGAAGTACTCGACGAGTGTAGCTCGGGCGCAACTGGTTTAGTGGTTTAGTGTCAACTGGTTCTGGTTTCTCCGCTAATTAACGGAAGTTTCAAAAAACTACCCTAACCCAATCGACTTTGCTCATTCACAATCGTATCAATCGTGTCATATATCAAAAAAATCATAAAATTCATGTGATCAAACACACCAAGTTTCATCCCGATCTGATTAAAACTGGTCGAGAAAAATCAAATTTTCAAAAAAAATTTCAAACTTTTCATTTCAGATATTTTGTTACACAAACAGGGTACCTTTTTTATTTGATTATTTGAATGAGCAACCATCCTGCTATATCCTGTGCAAAAACTGTGATGAGGCATAATGGACCCCGGCGGAAATAGTGCGAAAACGGAGCTTGGCTGAGGGTCTGAATTCAATTTTAATTCACTATGTTCGACCATCACGAATTATGATTTTCGCATCACTTACTCTAACAACGCAGTAATAGCTCAGGCTCTTGCTAGTATAAACTTGTAGTCCCGTGACAAATACATCGAATCCATGTGATATGGGGCTCTGGTACTTCCGTGCTCACCCTCATTTAGTCGCTCCAAAAGCGCGATCTGCAAAGTTTGTAAATTTCCAAAAGGTGCAAACTTCTACTTGTTAGTGATCATTGTGTTCGTCTATCATCGAATGTTTTTTCACAGAACATTGAAAACATAATGAGCACTAACAAGTAGAAGTTTGCGTGTTTTTGAAAATTGCAAACTTTGCAGATCCCTTTTTTTGACCGACTAAATGTGGGTGAGCACGGATTTGCCAGAGCCCCATATCACATGGATTCGATGTAGTTGTCCGGGACTACAAGTTTATACTAGTAAGAGCCTGCGCTATTACTGCATTGTTTAGAGTAAGACTCGCGAAAATCATAATTCGTGATGGTTGGAAAACACTTATTCTCAAGATCGTGCAAACTCTTATTATTCCACCATAAACTGAATCAATAAATGTTGAAACATTGAAATATGTGCGTAATATTCCAATTTGCACGAATACGCCGACATAGTGAATTAAAATTGAATTCAGACCCTCAGCCAAGCTCCGTTTTCGCACTATTTCCGCCGGGGTCCATTATGCCTCACAGTTTTTGGACACGATATTTCAGGATGGTTGCTCGTTCAAATAATCAAATAAAAAAGGTACCCTGTTTGTGTAACAAAATAGCTGAAATGAAAAGTTTGAATTTTTTTTCGAAAATTTGATTTTTCTCGACCAGTTTTAATCAGATCGGGATGAAACTTGGTGCGTTTGATCTCGATTTTTTTCACTTTGCCAAGCATCTGTACAAATATGTTCACTGACTCAGAAAGTCACTCTTAAGCCCCATGCAAGACTTTCTGCAGAAATAGTGTTCGTCCTGTTTTGCTTCCTTGTTTCTGATGGAAGAATATCCCTTGAAACTCACGTGATTTGACGTTTGAGCGTCAGTTTTCGGCAATGAATTGAATGAGTTTCAGAAGTTGTACTAAGGCATTAGTGACGATGGTTGCTCAACTCTACACATTTCATTCCGTACGGGACCAAAATTCGAATCGGCCTCATTTTTCACTTTTTGAACGAAGAGGAGGGGCCAACCGCTCATTTTGTTCTTGCATGTGAGGAATGGCCAGCTTAATACTGTGTAGCCAACTTTCTATCAAAACACCATCTCGATAGCTTCATTTTCCGAGGTGGTGTTAGGTTTCGAGTGACGAAAGTAGTCGTTTTTGGATGTTTTCGCAAGGTTTCGCCCACTTTTGTGTATCCTGCTACCGAATGATATCGAAATCGAAAATTCCAAAAAGACCATTTTGTGCGGAAAGGGTTTGGCTACATTTTGTGTCAAAACGTCATCTTGATAGCTTTAGTCCCCGAGGCGTTGTTAGGTTTCAAGTGCGGTAAGAAACCGTTTTTGGGCCATTTCAAGGTATTTGATTTACGTTTCACGTCACGGGGATATAGACCGAGGCAGTTTTCTTTCATAATTTTCGCAATTCGTGTTATACCAAGTGCGTTTCAAGCAGTCTTGAAGATACATCAGCACTTCGAGCATTGGATTGGCGATTCTCAAGCAACCGACTCGTTGAGACGAGAGAAGTCAAAATGGGAGAGGGGGAAAACTGGAAAAATTCTCCCCGCCACGCAAATGAGCTTTTTTCCTTCATTTGACGGGGTGTGAAGAACTGTCTTCGTACCTTTTTCACCTTTCCATTCCATTTTTTCTTCATTCGTCCACTCCTCTGCAATCATTGTCTCAATTATTTCAAAGTTGAAATTCGGGTCGTCGTCTCTTCACTCCTTACACTCACTCGCCAATAGAGCTGTCGAGACAGAGTGTTTGGAAATTAAGAGATCTCAGCTGACAATACCACCTCATTTATCAAGAGCATCTGTGGGAGTGATCAACTCCAACTCTCCCTTCTTCTATCCCAATTCCCTCCCCCCCCCTTCCCCATCTTTCATTCTGTATATGTTATTCACATGATTTCACACCCGTTGGGATGTATCAAATAAATAAATACATAATACATTAATAACAAGACACTTTTGTTGATGAGTACTGCTCCTCATCGGGCTCTGGAATTCCTCGATATAGCGTGGCTTCCATGCGATGGTTTCTGCCCCTGATCAGGGCAAGCCTTGTGGAATAGATTATCGATTCGGCGTCTGTGTACGGTATGCTCCTCCCGCTTCCATCGGCCCATATAAGGCCCACAGAACAGGCATTTGTCCCATCTAGCTAGTTGTCTAGAGCCTCAGCCTGTTCTGCGACTCATCTTTCTTTTAGATATTTTGATTGATCTTTGATCTTTGCTTCATCAACCGCCTACGAGATGCTGACGCTGTTGAATCGCGTTTCGGAATCGCCAGTGGAGTGCTCACCCGCTGTCCGACGCTCGCCTCGGCTTGCAAAGAAAAATGAAATAGAGATTGGCGAAATCACATATTATTCAATTCAATTATTTATCCACCAGGGGGGTATCATGAAATTGGAACAGTGGAGATCTTCATTAGTGCTTTGGTGGAGGTCCGTCGTCTTGATGGCGAATCGGTGGTTGGGGGAGGGGGGAAGGCTTCGGGAGGAGCAGCAGGTCAGAAACAATATCAGAGTCGCAAAAGCGATTCTTCAGAGAAAGATATAGAGGGAATAGAGAGAATATGAGATCGGAATATATCAGGCGAGCTTGTAACTATTTCAGCATCTAGCACGTTCCATCTTTCGATAACCCTAATCACAAAACTTGAGTGAGACTTGGGAGGTACGAAGGGCAGTGAAATGCGCAAATTATGGGATCTACGAAGAGAACGAGTAACTGGGGCTTTTCTGAATAATTTGGAGTGGTCATACGAATAGAATCCATGAATCGACTTATAAAGGAAGACACTATCTGAGATAAATCTCCGATGTTCAAGAGTTTGAAGTGAAAGAAGGGATATTCTATCGGGATACAAGGAATAGGGAATTTGGCAACGCGCAAAAAGTCGATTTGATTGGCAAGGATTACGGTGTGGGGAGACCAAACAACAGAACCATACTCGAGAAGTGGTCTGAGGAAAGTGGTAAAAGCGCGATTGTACAAGTGGGGGTCAGGAGAGAAGAAACATTTGAACATGATATTGATTTTCGCTCTCGCTTTAGATACCATTCTAGAGATATGATCAGTAAACTTGAGAGAGGGGTTCATGATGATGCCGAGGTCTTTCATGAAAGGTGAGGAGGACAGCGGAATACCATTGATCGTATAAAGAGTACGCGGTGAGAGAGATCCGTAGTGGACAACAGTACACTTGGTCTCGTTGAGGGACAGATTCCACTCAATGGGCCACTCGAATACAGAATCAATAGCACGTTGTAAAATGTGGGACCTTTGCATAGATTTTCAGATCGTCTGCATAGATACCGTACTTAACCTCAGAAGGCAAAACTTTAGAGAGATCGTTAATGAATAAGATGAAAAGAATCGGACCGATGCATGATCCTTGCGGGACGCCAGAGGTTACTGTAGTGGGATCAGATAAAGTGTTACCTATGAGGACGTGTTGAGATCTTTTAGAGAGGTAGTTAGCAAGCCAGGAAGTAATATGTGCGGAAAAACCAATCTTGGATAGTTTTTGGAGTAGGAGCCTGTGGTCAATACTATCGAAAACTTTTTTGAAGTCGAAGTAAATGGTATCAAAGGAAGAATATATATTTGAAAAAATTTATATTTGAAAAAAGAAGAAAATATTTGAAAAATAAGTAATCTGAATGGGTTTGTACAAGCTGAGTGCAGGTAGAGCGGCTACTCCGAAAACCAGATTGGTTCGGGTCCAAGAGATTATTCCCATTCAGACACTCATTAATTTCAGAAATCAGAATTTTCTCGAAAATCTTAGTTACAGAGCAGGTAAGACTAATCGGTCTGAAACTATTGATAGAATTAGATGAGATTTTAGGATTAGGTTTCACGATAGCTATTTTCCAGATATCAGGGATAGAGTTAGTGAGTAGGGTTTTGTTGAAAATAATCGACAAAGGGGAGATTACAGAGAATTTACACTTGGAATAAAAGATATTGGGTAAAGAATCGGGAGAGAGGTTGCATTTAGGGGCTAATGAACTTATTGCAATGAGAATTTGGGAAATACTAATAAATGGTAGGTCAAAAAGTGGGGTGTTGAGAGGGGGAGAATGAGAAGGAAGGGGTGATTGCAGAGGTGAGGTGGAAACAGAGGCAAAGTATTTAGAGAATGCAGAGGCTTTGTCTCTACAGGATAGTAATTGACCGTCAACATCAATGATACCGGAAGGAGCTGAGGAGAGTACCGTCAACATCAATGATATCGGGAGGAGCTGATTAACATGCTTTAAGGCGAGTGTTACAGAGACTAAAGAAAGCTTTGGGATTTTTGGATTCAACAATGCGAGATTCAATTTTCACTAAATGCGCTCTCAAAGCTCTTTCGAATCGTTTAGTAAGCGTGAGGGCAAGGACAATATACGTGCAATGGACGTTGCTCTCTTCGATATATCATAAAGGATTTTCAAATGGCGATGATAACGGGAGAAGGGAGAGGGGGTAGATTTGGGCACAAAAGCGTCCAGGAGAGAGTTAGCAACTTCAGTGAAGTAACTGAAAGCGTTGTCTACATCAAGGAATGATAAAGCGAGAGTCCAATCATGGGAAGAGATATGATAATTAATCGAGTTCCAGTCGGCTAGATGGTAAAGTCTAGAGGGGATGAACTCGCGTGGAGGGGGAGAGGGGATACCAAGGGAAAACGAAATACTGGTATGGTCAGCGAATGGAAGGGAAGGTCTCACGTTACTAACGATATGGCTATTAGAAAGAACGAGATCGAGAATATTCTCTCCACGAGTTTTGAAATCCACGTATTGAGTCATTCGATGATCAGAGACAAAGGATAGAAAATCATTTTGTGTTGGTGACGTGAGAGCATGCCAATCGATAGCAGGGAAATTGAGGTCGCCACACATAATGAAGGGAGCTGGACCAATGAGAGGCTCAATAAAAGTGAGACAAATATCGAGGGAAGTAGAGGAACATGAAGGGGCGCGATAAATCAAGCAGATGCGGATAGAGTGGAAAGAGAGGGAACTATTAGGCAAAGAAAAGTGGATATCTATGATAAGGGATTCTATGGATTCAGTAGTAAAGGAACTGACTAGAATGGGATTGAGAAGGGGGGAACAAAGAATAGCCACACCGCCGCCTCGAGATTTTTCGGCATTAGTGGGACGATCTTTTCGGAAAGCCACGAAATCATCGTTAGAACCCAAAAGATACGCATCACTATCGTCCTCGCACAACCAAGTCTCACTGATCAGAATAAGGCTATAACTCAGAGATTTAACGAAATTGAGTAAATGCGATTTTCGCCTGATGGAACGTGCGTTTGTAACAAAAAGCTCGATGTTTGAAGAATCAGGTGAAGGAGAAGTATTGGAAGAGTATGAGGAAGAGGAAAGACAATGAGAGACCAAATTAGGAGAGACAGACGCAAGAGAATGAGAAGACATAAGAACCTCACCACTGCTCCTGTCCTAGGCTTGGACCCCTCCACTGGCGGAACTTGCTGCAGCAGTATTTGACTTCTGACTGATCGGAGTGAGAGCTGAGAGGACGGAATTGGTAGTATTCTGGGCCGTCGATTCCTTGAGAGAGCTTGCATCGAGAGAGGGAGATTCGATGTTTTCATCGAATCTCCCTCTCTCGGGCGCCTTAGACCGCGCCTCTTGAGATATTAAACTGCCTATTAGGTGAAGCGAAGCCTGCGCCAATTTTCACCGGCGTTGAGGGTTAAATATTTTATAAATTATAGTATTCAAGGTTACACTTCTGAAGTAAGTGCATAAAAACAGTTATGAGCAGAACTACTCTTGAAATTCCCTTTTATCTGATAATCATTAGCCATTTCGAATGTAGATGTTTCGATGATGTGCGAGCCATCATAGCGTTCATCCAACTAATTCATAAGTTGGTTTCGCCATTCAAGGATGATTCTCCTCATAGCGAGAGAGCGCGCGAAATTAAGATAGAGAATCCTTGAAATACTAACCCTATTCAGTAGGGATGCCAAAGCAATTCCCAATTACTGCACTAAAACCCTAGCAATTGGGCCCAATTCCTTCACCCAAACCCAAGTAATTAGGCCCAATTCCTTCACCCAAACCCAAGTAATTGGTGTCGACAGATACAATAGACAATAATTGGGTTGGCATCACTACTATTCAGGATCACACCGTCCCTATCGGCTTATCCTCCATTCCCGACGACTTCGAGACGGACTTCGAGGTGCTCTGGGCGACCAAGGACGCTGGCTTCAGCTACGTGCCGATCCCCGCCTGGAGCAGGATAATGACGTTGGCGATGACGAGGGAACAGGAGAGGCCAGGGACAAGCAATGAGCAATAGGGATGCTAATCGGTATTCGACTTTTCTCACTTCGCCTGCTCTCTTGTTTCTCTGAACGGTGAGCGATCACGCGAATTTAGGAGAGTCAAATGCGGAATTGTCATCACTAATGAGCAAGTTAACTGACTTCCCCTATTTTTCTCTCTCATCGGTGTCGCTTACGATTTGATATAACCCAATATTTGGTAGTATACAGCTAGAGATATGTTCCCTATCCGTCCAGGCATAACCTTTTAAAAGATGTATGGTTCTAAATTCATGTTGTATCACAATCTTGACTGTCACTGTTGATCACTGTTGACTCATTTCGTGCGCGTTTGGTCAGTTTTACGAGCGTCAACTCTTAATCAGGAAATTCTCACAGTTCCTCGAACTACTCAACATAGATGAATCGGCTCAATGGAGAGCATTTGGAGAGCGTTAGTTGAGCTGAAAGGGAACAGTCCAAAAAAATTCTAGCCTCTGGGCGCGAACGATAATGGTCGTTGTGCGATCTTCTGGCATCGGCAAGCATACAGATGGCCTGGACACTTCTTAACCATTTTCTTACATAGTCGGCGGACGGAGGATGCTCTCTGCTTCTTGCAGGCCTTGCTCCTCCTTGCAACGACCTTGCACAGCTGTTGTTCTTCAGGCATGTCCTCTCTCTCTGGCGGTGAAGGGTATCCATTCCATCGATCGAATGTGAAAGAGACGCGTCCTTGGCGGAGACACTGGAGAAGATACAGGACCTGCAGATTTACCAATAATTTTTCATTATAGATCATCGCTCGCTAATAATATTCTCAATTTGCACAAATTCGAACTTCGAATTGCTCATCGTACTTGAATCGGCTCTATGCCATTTTTAATCGCATTTGGAGAGCGAGCTGAAATTTCTCTGAAGATCTAGGGTCTGGGCGCAAACCTGTGAGAATGGTCGGTGCTTGATCTTCCAGCAACCGCGAATGGATCACAGCAAGGCATGAGGAAGTCGTCTGATCAGCATGGCTCTGAATGGATGTATGAAAATGTTGATAGGACACCCAATCAGCCCGCTTCCACTTACCTTCCTCCGATGATAAGGATGAGCACTCCAGACCTTCTGCGAGCTTTGATCTTCTGCAGCGCCGAAGAAGAGATATTCCAACAGCTCACCATGAGCACTGATGTATTCAATGCCCCCAGCGGCTCCCTTGCTGCTGAAGCTATGACGTGGATCAGCCCAACTATGACTTGGATCAGCCCAACTATGAAGTGGATCAGCCCAACTATGACGTGGATCAGCCCAACTATGACGTGGATCAGCAGCCCAACTATGACGTGGATCAGCCCAACTATGACGTGGATCAGCCCAACAAGCTGTGTTGACAGTTGAATTAAAAATGAGTCTCTCGAGTCTCTTTGCGCAATGTGACGGGATTCGAATCGAAATCGATACGAAACCTTTGTCTTCATTGCGCAATAACAGGGATAATCGAATTGGTTTTTCGATTCGCAACTTTCGAATTTGAGATGGTTTCGCCAACCCTACTGCAAATGAGTGCGGAAGAAACGATGACTGGCTATCCTAGACATCGAGCAGTGAAGATCTCGAATTGACATGAAAGAATTGGTCCTTCATCTGCACACATATCGTCCTGTCTCGCCTTCAAGGAGACGAGTAATGACGATGTCTAAAAGTAAAGGTTGATGGTCGTGCAGTTGATTTGTTTATTTAAAATTATAAATTTTAAAAAAGGTTCATTTTAAAATAATGTGATCTTCCAGCATGTAAGACTACTCACCACAGAACGGGCCTAGATTGTCCATTTCTGTTTCTTTTTCGCTCTCTGCGTATCCTTTTCTCCTTCGTTCGGTAAGAAAGTGCTAGCGAATCCTGAAAAAATACCCTGCAACATGATCAATTTTCTCGCTTTCTTCCAATAGATTGATATTCTCCCCCCAATAGAATCTACTCTCAAGCACCAATTCGTGAAATGGACTTACCACAGTAGCGAACGTGACGAATTTATTAATGTAAAATGATATATTGGAAGATGCTTTGATGCAGACTGATGCATACGGGAGAAAATAGGTCTCTGAAGAACAAAGCTATGATTGTAAACCCGAGAATTCGCGAACGAAAAATGTTCAAGACAATTAATTAGGGAAAACGATAATTGATAATGGTAAAGAATAAAATAAAACGCT
The DNA here is from genome assembly GCA_036245825.1 of Pristionchus entomophagus. Taxonomy (NCBI): domain Eukaryota; kingdom Metazoa; phylum Nematoda; class Chromadorea; order Rhabditida; family Neodiplogasteridae; genus Pristionchus; species Pristionchus entomophagus. The sequence continues at coordinate 3,032,991 of BTSX01000003.1, forward strand.
TTTAGGAGACTCGAGGTATCGACTAATTGATTTTTTTCTATTTGAACTGTGCTTTCAGAAAAAAAGTTGATAGCCAGGGAAAGACTGAAAAAGGATAATTACAAATGAGTCCCAAATTCTCCCTAACATAATCGTGGTGGGGAGAGAAGGAGAGTACTAATGATGGCAAATCGGAACAGACTTTCTTCAATTCGCACTCTCTCTCGAAAAAACGAAAGTGCAGGCGAAACGAGGAGAGTCTAGTGCCGATTTGCCATCACTGGACACTACACTCGATCAATCACTAGAGAGTGGCGGGAAGAGAAGAGAGTGAAAAGGGAGAAAGAGGAAAGAGAGGAGGAGGGGGCAGTTATAGAGCACTTGATCATGGTTACTGGTGTGCAAGAAAAACAGGACAATTCTCTAGTGATTTTGTGATTTCCGTTTTGCCATCACTGATGAATATTTGAAACAGATCAAAAATGTGGAGAGCGATAGACGGCAACATTGCCATTGATTGAAAGAGAATATCGGGAGATTGGTGATTTTTAGGAGGAGAAGAGGTACGAAGGCGTCTGTTCAATGAGTTGTGCTGTCTGTTCAATGAGAAATGGATCCTCTTATATTTCTCTTCTCAACTCTCCAACAATAATCATATGTATGCTTGTGCACGGATTTCGGCGAAGGACAGAGCACCATTCTTCTCATAGAACGGAGGCTGGACTCGACCAGGTCCTTGGGGGTGTAGCCACTGTATTGAGTGATCGGAGATGAAGAAGTCGAGACGGAGCAACGGATGGTCGCTCAGTAGGCTCAGATCCACTGGAGATGCGGCTCGAAGCACATGGGTTGATGACTTGATTTATCCGCATAGTCGAGAGAATGTAGATCTCTGAATGCGGAGCTAAGCATGTGATAGGCAACCGATTTTAAATCACAAAAATACAATAAATACGTGAAGGAGTAGGGTTGGCAATTCGGCCTCTCGTAGCGGCGCCGCTACCTCCTCCCCCGCGCCTATTGCGAAATTTGGCGAGGCGGAGAGGTAGCGGCGCCGCAACGACAGGCCGAATTGCCAACCCTATGAAGGAGAGTGAGACATGGCAGTCGATTAGTGGTGTGAGAGAGAGCTAGTGAGCAGTCGAGAAGTGGAGAATGTAATGAGAAGAGATTAGGCCCTATTAGGGAATCATTAGGGGCGGAAGAATCTGTATGTACAGTGTGTGTTGATCTCATTTCTGAAAGAGGCAAAGGGAGTGACATTTGCTGGTTGGTTGCGTATGGGCTTCAGTGAAGAATGCGTTAGGAAGACGGAATAAGACGAGAGAGTGAAAAGCAAAATAAAAATGAAAACCAAGCACTACTTATCATCGTTTTGATAAGGAGGTATTGTCTCTAATACACCTGTCAGTTGACAAAGATGAAGTAAGTGTCATGGAAATTAATAGGCCACTGATGTTATCTTGCAATAGTCCGGATTCCAGCTGCAGATAGAAATGTCTTTATGCAATATATATTTTACATAAAAAAATGCAATTTCCACCCGTTACCATACCTTATCCTCTATTCGCGGATAAGAGACTCATTTTCCCTGAAATTAGGGTTATTATATTTACAATTGAGAAAATGCTTTCAACCTGATAACATCTCGTTCAATGCACATTGATGCGCCGAACTAGAGAAGTGATTTTCACAGTTTCTCCGTGTTCCGAACTTCGGCTTGATCTCTTCGCACATGTGCAGAGGTGCTCTGAGTAGGCTGACATTTGAATAGAACAGTAGAAAATTATGGGATATCGAGATTGGAAATCATTAATGATACTGTCGATGAAATCGCCTCCAACAAACCGATCGGCGTACCATGATGATATAGATTTGTTGATGCACAAAATAGTCAGCGTAGACGATATAGAATCGATTAGAGAGAACATAGATCTCTGAAATACGGAAGCTAAAATCAAAATCTGACAAATATCAATCGATGAACAATAATTGTCGAATTTTTAAAGGGACCTGGTACCCAAAAAATGAAGTAAAAAAAAATATGAAGCCTCAATTTGCTCTTTTTTGCTCATTGAATTCAATAGCATAAAGCAAAAAAATTAAATAAATTTATTTAACGCAAAAAACGAACGAAACCGGCATTTGGTTCGAAAGTCGAGATGGTGTATTTCTATAAAAGCCAAAATACGGTGGGCAAAGCGCATTGATTAAAAAATACGGTACTCGAGTCGTAAAATGTCGTGATGTTCCTCTCGTCCTGGTTCTTTTCGGGTTCCCCTTTCTTGTGCACTGTTTTGAAGGTTCTTCTTTAGTATTTTCATTTTATTTTGTTTTATTTCGCTTGATACTGCTTTGAATTGTATTTTTAGACAGCACTTACAAGATAACACGCGTGTATTCGGTCGATAATGCTCATTTATTGCTACAAAACCGTGCTCGTTTTCTGGTTTATCGCTTCTTTTGCTCTCAGTGAAATGACGACGCGGAAATGCGTCGTCTGCGCCCAAGCTGCGACTCAATTGCGCCAAATCCCATCTGATGATCTACTGAGGAGGGAATGGCTGATCCGCCTGAACCTCCTGGATGACGAGATGGACGAATTGGACGAGCGATGCGTCCTTCTTCAACGGGCCGGCTAGAAGGCGCTTCTCTGCTATCGACACTTCCATCAGTTCCGCGACGCCATGCCCATCGATGTGAGTATCTTTCAATTGATTTACAGTCGTTTATTCACCTATTTATCGTTTGAACTAAATTACACCCGCCGTCCTAGTTACTGTTCACCCTCGCGAGTCTTGTTTTTTCGAATTACAGTGCTTTGTTCCTCCCTATTCTGAGCATTTAGCATCGTCTGCCTCCTGATCTACCACCTCCACTTCGGAGGCAAGACGATCGTCAAGAAGTAGGCATTGCTTCCTTAGAGCACACAATCACAGTAAGAATGCCCTGAGGAGGCAGATAGCACAGATACATTTGCCCTGAGGAGGCTATGAAAGAGAAACGAGAAAAGCATATTACTGAATGAAAGAGGAAGAGAACTATTACTATGCATGAAAGAGAGAAGAGACTAGGTTGATCTATCGATTACAGCGGGAACAGTCGAGGGATACGGTAGCAAGCCAGGCGGATACTGTAGACGCTACCCTACTCGATGACATGGCTGGCCTCCCCATCGATGATGAGCACGATGATCTGCTCATGCCCGACCCCTCCAAGATTTGCTCTCGAGTTCGTTGTTTAATTGATACTTCAGTCGTGTGCGCAAATATTTATTCTCACGAGTAATATACTGTACAACAAATACAGTTATTTTCTATTTCTATGAGCAGTGCGGTTTATAATTAACATACAAAAACAAGGGGAAATTGATAGTTAGTTTGGATACACATTCAATGAGAGGGAGCGGCATTCTTCTTTTAGCCTCATCAGAAGTTATACCACTTATTCTCCTCCATTTTCTCTACTAATTTGGCTGATCGAGATGCCATATTAATTTTTCTTATTCTCAGTCGCATTCAACTTCTCCGATCGATCGTTCAGATTCTGAAATCACTTTCTAATCACTACATTATTATTTTGATCGATATCTACCGTATCCTTTTGAAAGTAGATTAACTCTCTCCTCTTACCTGTAGTAACATGGCAGCAGCATGCCCTGCAGATACATCACCATCAGTCGCCCGATAAAGACGCGCTGGTCGTACAACGAACACCGTAGTCAGAGAAATATCGATGGATAACGTAGTGTTCCAGGAAGAGGATATTGTACCTGGGATGGTCCTTTCCACAGTCCGCATGGCCACGTATCCACTCGTGCCAGAGGGACCTGGCTTGTCTGCCACTGAAACGAGTGATAGTCATGATCCATTGATCCCTTCGACTACCCCCCCCCTTCTCTCAACTAACAAATGGCATCGAGATCCGAGGGTCGTCCCTCCACTCCTCCTCCATTCATCTCTTCCTTTCCCTCTACATCTCCACTTCCATCTCTCATTAGTCTTCTTCCCACACTCTGGGCAGTTCTCGTCCCTTCTGGAACTCCTTCACTTCTCATTCCCATCGCACAAATGGAGGTGTTGAAATGAACCATATCAAGGATATACCGTATCACCGTGATACGGTATGTTACATCAATCGATCAATCGTTGCCTTGATATGGTTCATTTCACCACCTCCATTTGGGCATGGCAAAATTTAGATTTTGTAGACTAGCATAATGGGAGAAATAGCTCATTTCATTCCGCGCACTCTATCGCCAGCCAGACCTGCGAGCGAGTGTGCAAATTAGAGAGAGCTGATAACTAAATAACATCCCTAGTTGCTAGAAGAAGAAATAGTTATTCTCTAATGTGTCTACTGCGGAATAATCTAGGTTAGGCAATGATTCATATAAAATTAAAATCTAATTTCAGTTCTTCGTCCCCATTTCGCAAGAGACTGCCTACACGGAGGAGACCTCCGACCCTGCAATCATAGCACTTCCAAGTAATATTTGCATCAACTACATGACGACAAATGAAATTTGTATATCCGAATTTTATCCGAACAAAACAAGGTCATATGAAAAGACAAGGAACTTCTGAAGCTAGTAAATAAATCTGTTTTTGTCCTGGTACTTTTATTAGATTCTCGGACATGGTGATTAGGGAAGAAGAACGCCGAAGAGACGGTAGGTGACGTCAATCAGAGCCTGAGCCTTCAATTGACAATGTGAATATTTTTCCATATTTTTCTGCAGAAAGTGACAACCAAAATACATTCACTAACGCATAACTAGGGGCCACAAGCCCCGCCCACTTTTGGTCCACCCGATTTCCCTCGAAAGCGAGATCGAGGGAGCACAACTTAACTACGCAACCAAATCACTCGCTCAAAATCTTGAACGGAAGCTATTGACCTCCTCCATGCATTGAGTAACCCGCATGCAAGATCAAACTAGTTTTAATCGGTCTAAAATAAATAAATTGGTCGAGAAATGGCGATTTATGGGTTTTTCAATAAAGACACGATGTTTGCGGGAAGATTTTCCGATTAGTTAGTATTTTAGAGGAATTTTAAGCACAAAATTGCATTTTTAATTATCTCCCTGATTTTGTGCTCGAATTTAATATGAGCGCGGGAGTAGCGCGGCGAGAGAGCGGGGGAGGGAGAGAGACACACGCGAGAGAGGCTCCGCCCCTTTATCTCTCGTCTCGCCTCTCCCTCCTCTCTGACTAGGGGAGTCGCGTGCGCTTCGGAAGCTCTCACGGGCTTCGGAGAAGAGCTATCGACATACATCCAAAAGCAAAAATGATATTGAGACCCTGACGGTCATGTTGAGCCTACTTTGGATCCGATTCCGTGAATACGGCTCTCATGCTTGCGGCCCCTACATTTATCGTTATCATTACAGTCGCGAGCATGGAAGAGGAGGTGCCGGATGCGCACGTGTCGACGTTCATCTACACTGGTAATGACGCGTGCGACAAGCCGCTAGTCACATCGCCCGGTGAGACATCATTACCAGAGGGCAACAATGGGGGGGGGACTTGCGATAGACACCAATCCATTATCATATGTATCATTCAGGTCCTTCCATCCAGGATCCGAATCTCAAGGAGCCACTCTGCGTCAACGTTAGATGCGACGAATACTGGACGTGCGTGGTTAAGGTTAGAATCAAATTCGTGGGCAGAGGAGGGTTCATGGAGAGTGCATACTATTCTATTATTGATAATAGGTCGTGAAATTCGTTTCTTCTCACATAATTGGTCAGGCATCATTGAAGAGCAAAACTTAAACAGCAAAACAAAACTTTAACGCCGAGCAACATGTATCGGCGCGGAGTTGTCCGACGTGGACAAGCTAAAGCTGCGACTTCGCAGCACAGTCAGTCGGTTTATCCATCCACAGATCGGGTACAGTATGGAGTAGAGGGGGCTTCTATCGGGTATAAGATGAAAAATAGGGGTAACCTCAAATTGTATGGCTTTGATTTGATTGAATTGAACTCTTTGCGCGTAATTTGTGTGATCATAGGCAGAAGGGATAAGGACGTGTCAATCAATATATTATAGATAATCGTTGCTCTTCTTTCGCTCGCTGCTGCCCTGTCCGCTACCGGTCAAGGAAAAGCCGGACCGTGGCTTTTCATTAAATCGATCGCAAAGATCATTGGATTCGCCATTCCCAGCCTGCTAGACGTGGTGAGAACAATATGGTTGTTGCATGTGGCATCTAAGGGTGCTTCTTTGGGGAATATCTAGATTCTGCGATTGCATTGACCATTTCGCAAAATTCGAGAAGTTGAAGCTCTAATAGTTTTCGATGACCATTTATGCGTTAATTTTCAGAGCGTCCTCGACTGGGTCGCGACTTATCGGTCATTTGCTCTACTCTGCCATGGACTCTTCTATGCCTTCGCGGCTGACCCCATGATGTTCGTCGCCGAGCAGGACGTCAAGTATGAGAAGAGGAATGGTGCTGGGATAAGGAACACACTCGGCCTCATCATCCACGCTCATGGACTGGCCGGTCAGTTTCTCGTGGGGGGAGCGAGCAGGAACAATTGGAAGCGTACGGCGCTCCGCTGCAGATGGGTAAATGGAAGGACTTGGCAACTAGATTCATTCATCGCGCTTCGCATGGGAGAGGGCGAAAATAGCCAAGAAGTGAGAGACGATAGTGTTCGCGAAAATAAGATCATACATGTGGAGTTTTGCAAAGAACGTCGAGTGATTCATTGGTTAGATAAACAATAGATCGTGCGAATTGAGTAGAGGCTGTTATCGAGTCGGCATCATCAATACCACACGTGCAGTTCCTCGCTCCTTGCACGTACCTGCTCTCCTTCGGCGCAACATGGGCGATCGCCGAGTGGGTGCTCAAATGGGAGCGCATGGAGACCGTGTGGGCCTCCACAGGTGCTGAACTGCACTAGCTGACCGGTTCTGCACTAGGGCGATAAAAAAAAAGCCAATTTCATTGTTTATTCCGTCTGAGGGCACGTTTACAAGATAATATCTGTGATAAGGCGAGTAGAATGGAGGTCCGTCAATGGTGAAGAAAGCATTAGCGTTTTGAAGTGGGAAAGATGAAGAGAAAATGCCGTAATCTAGCTGTCCAAAAGATTGTTCGTTTGCAGGTACGTTCGGTGAGTGGGGCATTGCCCCCCTGATGTCCCTCATCCACACAGTGATTGGAGCTGTAGCCTCGGCGATCAGCTACGCGGTCCGGAGATCACTCAAGTGAGTCCACGCAGTCAGCAGCAGCTCAGTTGTCTACCTATCTTCCAGTGTGGAGAGTAGTGAAGACAAATCGGCAATGACTCTCCTAATTTTGCGTGATCTCTCGTCGATTCAAGAGGCGAGAGAGCACGCGAAGTGAGGAGAGTCGGAAGCCGATTTGTCATCTTTAGTGGATAGCATTTTGTAGATAAACAAAGACTTTGATTATCTATGAAATTCATGATGTTTGTCCGTAGATTGCATATTTTGCGCATTAATATGCGTATATCGCTCGGAATTGCAGGGACCCAGCCAAGCAGGCGGACATTGAGGAGTTCATAAAATCAAGCGAGGACGAGGATCTTCTGACTCCGGTATGCAATTTCTCAAACGATTCTGGTGCATTCAATACCACTCATTAGAACTACATCATACACAAGTCAGAACCTTTAGTTACCACCAACCTCGAACCATGGCGAGATTGAACGTAGAATAGAGATAATGTTACTTTTGTTACCATTGTCAACTGGGACTAGTGTATCACTCGACAACTGAAACCCGTATTTCTTTCATTCAGGCAATCCGGAGCCTTCGCTTCGCGCACTGGGTGCCTGTGGCTGGAGCCGCAAATCTGACCTGCATCCTCGCAGATATGGATAGCAAGAATCGCCTCGTTGGCCTGTGAGTTGACTTCATACGCCTCAATCGAGCATCGAGCATACCTCGGTAGACATATCGAGGCTACTAGTAGACATTTCCACTCACCGAATTCTCTTGTGTATAGAAACAACGAGAGAGTGCGCAAAAAGGAATGCATCACTTTTCGATCCGGCGACAGGCTTAGGGCGTGTTTGAGTGAACCCTTGATTACAGCGGCGCCCTTCTCGTCTCACTCCTGTCCGTATCAACAAATCTGCTCGTGGCAATTTATGCCGGCCAGGTTAGCTTGCACCCACGGTTCAACCCCAAAGAAATTTTCTCAGATCATTGGCAAAATCACGTCTGAGATTGCAAAGAAGTACCCCAATCGTCTCCCCAATTTCCTTCTACTCCTCGCTCAATGGGAAAACCCCCATTACACAATCACACTTTAATACTCGAACAATTGTTGCAGTCAATTGCTTTATGGGAATGGTTGAATCGGATAAAGATGGGAATAGTTGTATCAGATAAAGAAGAATGCTTATTGATGAGTTATTGCATTGTATCTTCACAAGTGCCTAACATGATATCCGGAAGTCGTACAACGTGAACGTGTTCGTTTTTTTGGCGGTATTCTTAATGAATATGTTCTCATATCCGTGGCAGTCTGTTCCCATTCCCTTATGCCGAAATACCAATCAGCACTTCGTGGACGAGATGGGATGCCAATCGTGAAAATTGGTCAACTGGTATCTGCTCTCAACGCGGTGCTGCTCGTCTTCCTTTCATCTGTCATATATCATTGCTCCTTTCTCCATATCATCTACTCTTCCATCCAGCCGCGCGCATGATGCAAGAGCACTCTCTGACGAGAACGAGACTCAAGCTGTTGTGTTTATGAGCAAGAAGTTAGAAATTTCCCTGCCGAGTCCAGATGCACGAGCATCACTGTAGTACCGATGAGTTACTTATCCTTGTCACGATTAAATTATGATTGCATTTCTCGCGGTCAGAAATGCCCAACTATTACATGAACCTATCCATAGTAGACAATCCACGCGCCAATGACGTCGAACGCTGTACTAAATTACTAGAATTTTTGTTCTATTTTTTTTATGCGTTATTAGTTTACTAAATTACAGCATGAATAAAGTGTTCCAAGGATAGCTAGTCGTGTCTTCTCTAATTAAACATACGAATTGCGCACTTCTGAATGCGCGAAAAGTTAGTATGAGCAGATGATGTGAGTGACAGAGACGCAGAGGCGAGCTTGCGATGCTCTTCTAGGGTCATTTACATCTACCTCATTGTCAGTTGTGAAGGATGCTAAATCTTGACCCTCCATTTCCTTATGGAACGCCATGAATAACAGCCCCTACTGTGTATTATTTACAATGAGATGAGCTAACCGTCCTGTTTATTATTTACGCCTATTCGACAAGAAGCTAGAACAGGGCAGTCAACACTCACCACAATGTTGTGAGCAAGTTTTCAGTTTCTGTTTCTAAGCGGAGAATGATATCTACAAACGATTGCAGGCAGAGTCAGGCATTCCAAAGATTTTTCGCTGAAAACAAGAGAGTTACGGAGCTAAACGATGTTGGTGAAAATTATGAAAATCTCGTTGAATAGTGTATCAACGGTCATTTGAAATAATATCTTTGTCTTAATCTTGTCATAAATCTTTGGGGCTTCTATCAGTGATGTAAATTTTTTTTCTCATTTTGTCTCTGTTGACCCCAAATACTTAAGTTTGGGTGACGGAATGGGTCGCAATGGGTCGATTTCGTACAGAAATTGGGACTTGTTCTAGCATTCCTAGCGTATATTACGCATATTGTTTTCAAATTAGACAGAACCATTTCGCGTAGCACTTATCATGAACACAGCCATTTGCAATACGTGCGCAGCTGCTCACTTCCACTGGAACCAACTGGGATTAAACAATCGAAGGAATCGCTTGTGTTCTCAAGGTAATCGTGGTTTCAAGCTACTGTAATAAGGTGTTGAAATCCCAGGAAAGTGGACGGAAAGGTAGAAAATAAAATGGAAATTTAGTCAAATTTGAAATCCTAGTTTGAAAATTAGGAAGCGGAATGTATTTTCTCGGCTCCCAGTGAAGACAGAACCGCCTGTTAAAACGCGTAAACACCAATTTTGATCCGTTTTCCTTCCCGCCTCTATCCCCTCTTTCTCTCTCAACCATTATCTCTTTAAATCGTATTGCTATTGTGTTTTACATAGTAGGCGAGCGAGCAGTTGACTGCTCTGGTATTTCCTACCTAGTAGGCCACCGAGTAGTTTTCCGAGTAGGTGGCATACTATGTAAACTACTCGGAAACTTACTAGGCCACCTACTAGGAATTGAACGTTTATAGGCGGCCTACTAGGTGATGGGGGAGAGAGGGGGGGGGCGCGCTTACTAGGTGGCCTAATAGGAACAAGGATCACTGTACGGGATGTCATCTGTCGAGTGCTCTGCTGTCAATATCTTTCCGCTTCATTTACTGGAGTATTCAATTCCTCATAGATTTTGTCGGTTTCCAATTTGCATTCTTTCTACTGGGGTTTCCTAGCAAGAAGTCAGTTTTTTTGTTGTATTTTTTTCGCTCCCCACACTAGAGGATTCTAGAGGACATCATGGATATTGTGGAGCGAAGCCCCTCCATGATGAACATTCAAAAAGCGTGCTGTTACCTTGCGGAACTTGCTCGCGGCATTGGTAAATCATTCACTTCTATGTAATTATCTTTTTTTTTTTTTTGAGAAGACGAAGGCAGACTCTCTATAGACAGCGCGCTCTCTAGATACTACGGGTAAGAGGCCCTCATTCCTAGTAGGCCGCCTAGTAACCAACCGAGGGGTCCAGGCGATCGGAGATCCTAGTAGGTGGCCTAGAAAGGATTCCTAGTAGGCTGCCTAGTATGTGCAAGTGCGTACTTGGTGGCCTACTAGGAGACCTTTCTAGGCCACCTACTAGGATCTCAGAGCGCCTGGATCCCTCGGTTGGTTACTAGGCTGTCTACTAGGAAAACGGTCTGATACCCCTCCTTAATAAGCAGCCTACTAGGTAGGCAATACCAGAGTGGGTGTTGACGAAGAGTAGATTATCGTAAAACGGCACGGGGCTACGCATTTACAAACTGCTTCGATCATACTGTTTGGTTGAACAAAGATCCATACGGTTCCAAACAAAATCACGCAATTTTCAGCCCCACATAGGATGCAAACCTTCTCGATCATCTTCATCAACAAAGGACCTGAGGCAGTAAGAATACTGTCTGCGATACAATGGTATTTTTTTTTATATTATTAAGAACAGATGCGGAATCGAGAAAACTAATGTTGCCGAACCGGAGAGTAGCTCCATTTTGTCTGAAGGGTGATAATGAAAGGGGGATGAGAAGTGGAAGTCGAAAGGTCATATCAATGATTGGAATCATCCATTACAAGAGTGGGCGGAATAATTTTCGATCGCACTAATGAAAACGTTCGTAGGAACTCCGTAACCAAAGTGTCGATGCCCACGCGAAACTTGATTACTTTCGAAAGGATCGACTCAAGAATGATTGGGATAAACATCCCATCAGAAAGTAGAGCTGCTCTGTTCCATTCCGTGCTCCAAAATGTGCATCATCAATGCATTCAACAGTCCGATGCCGCTCTGAGCTCCGGAACCACAATGGTGCTAGTGAAAGTCGCAACATCCGGCGAAGCCTCGTACGCCGAAGAAGATGAGCAGAAGAGAAAGGGAGAGAACTCAGTTCGGAAGGCAATTGCTGAGAAAGGTAAATGACATCAAATATTGATTACGAATTAGAGGTGGATTTCGCAAAATATAGAAACTGAAATATGATACAGCAAGAATTAAGTGTTGATAATCCTGTTCTATCAGAGGAAGCAGTGAATGAATTGAAAATTCGAATCGAACAACTATGCAAGGAGGCGCAGGAGAAAAGACAGAAGTTAAAAAAAGAGAAGGAGGAATAATTACAGACGAAAGGTCAGGCAAAAGCGATGGTTATACCGATTTGTTATATCAAGTTTGATTATAACCGTTAACACAAATGCGCATGCATTTAATCCCGAATTCGAAGCGTTGGTCTTGGTAACAACGTCATTAGTGCGAAGTATTTAAATTGCATCTGAAATTATTCAACTTCTAACTTTTTTATTTTTAGAACCGAAACTTCTCGAACTGATAGGTCGTCTGGAGCAAGTAGAAGGCGCGATTCCGAAATGCGTCGTTTGTTTGTCTGCAGAGCCGACCGTTGCATTCGGGGTAAATATCGATTCAAATTTGGGGGGGATCAGTCTGATTGTGAGAACAGGTGTAATTTGAAATTCCTCTTGACGAGGGGTCTTACGGTGGGGCAAACACGGATGGAAGTGAGGAGGGTCATAAGAAGGGGGAGCTGAGTGATTCCTGTCATGATGACGAAGTAGACAGAGATTCTAATGGATTGTCTAACACGAATGATCGACTGGTGTAATTTGAAATTCCTCTTGACGAGGGGTCTCACGGTGGGGCAAACACGGATGGAAGTGAGGAGGGTCATAAGAAGGGGGAGCTGAGTGATTCCTGTCATGACGACGAAGTAGACAGAGATTCTAATGGATTGTATAACACGAATGATCGACTGGTGTAATTTGAAATTCCTCTTGACGAGGGGTCTCACGGTGGGGCAAACACGGATGGAAGTGAGGAGGGTCATACATACATTGCCGAGGCAAATAATGAAATGGTGACAACGGGGAAGGGGGAGAGAAATTTGAGACTCATAAGGACAAGTCTGCCGGTTTTACCCATTATTTCGCCCGGATGAGGGCCCTGATCCTCTTCGGTATTTTCCCAGTAGCCTCTTCGGAATACACTTATCAAGGACCATGGCAAGACGATCGTTCGACGACGGACTCCATTGGTGAGCATTAGTGATGCCGGATCGAGACTAAGCTCTCTTCAAATCGCGTGATTTCTCGCCGGTCAGAGAAACGAGATGGCAAATTAACGAATTAAGGAGAGGCCGGATTCGATTCGACATGCTTATTATTATTATTATTATGATTATTATGATGATTATGATTAGTACAGATGAGTAGTACAGAGAACGCATTTTAAATGAATAGATCGATTGCTATCGATGGCACTAGGGAATTCGGATCCCAATCACGAACCTTACTTTTATTAACGCAAAAAACGTGGGATCGATCTTCTCATGGAGTCACACAATTCGAGTATCGAGGAGAGGGAATCTCGCAAACGGATGGACGAATCCGCTTATCCAGTGTATGTCTGACTGGATATAAGCGTATGACTTGACGAGGTAGATCGAAAGATGGAAGGGAAAAGGAGACGGGAATGGATGGGGATGGATTGGAGGGCAGCTCAAAGATTCGAAACTTCTATTCCTAAAACACCAGGTAAGTCAGGGTGTTTGAATAAGTGAACCTTAATAACGGGGATTGACAATTTGGGGTTACAAATCAAATGCAATTTATTTAATAATCGAGCGGTTCTGTGAGAAAAAGATACTTTGAGATTCTCTCTCTTGAACGGGGGTAGATGAAGGACAAACGAACCATTACGTCTACCAATTGCACGATATGTGTAAAAATGTGTAGGTTCTAAGTCAACAAAATGGGCAAAAATTTTGAGAGCTAAGACAATATCAATCACAATACGACAAGTATACAAGGTGTTAAGTGAATAGAGAGATAATCGATCAGAGTAGCATGGAATGATAGGTTCTACTCTGGAGCAACGAAAATGTAAGAGTCTAGTAAACAAGTGTACTTTCTCTAATTTCCGAACAAGACCTTTGGATGATGGGGACCAGACAGGGGATGCGTATTCTAATATAGGAATAATGAATGATTTGAAGGCTGAGATGTAAGGGGAAGGAATAGTACAACTGATACTACAAAATAGGAGATAGACAAGTGAAGTTGATTTATGGCAAACAATCTTTATATGAGAATAAAAGTTCAAGAGGGGATCGATATGGACACCTAAGTCACGAATAGAGTCAGAGATTGCGAGATTTGTAGAGAGAAGAGAGTAGACGGTTCATTTTTCGTCCTATGTGAACTATGTTGCACTTTTTCTCAGCAACTTCTAACTGCCATGTTTTGCAGTATTCCGTGAAACCAAAAATCCCGGACTGAAGTTGAGTGGGGGCGTCGGATGGAGAGAGTGGATCAAAAGTGGTGTAGAGTTTGATGTCGTCAGCAAAGAGCCGACAAGAGAGTTTAGGGTAGGGGGAGAATACCTTATGGAGATCAAAAGTGTAAAGCAGATTGAGGATTGGACCTAATACTGTCCCCTGAGGGACTCCTGAGGCAACAGGTTTCTCAGAAGAGAGAACATCGCCAATTCGAACTCTGAAACTCCTTTCGGAGAGATAACCTGAGATCCAATTCAGCAAACAACCGCGGATACCAATTGAGTCTAATTTGAGCAATAATTTACTGTGAGAGACCTTATCAAAAGCCTTAGTCAAGTCAATATAGGCAACGTCAACACAATAGTCACGATCGATCGCATCACGCCAAGATTGGGTGCAATCAAGCAGTTGGGTTACGGTAGAACGCCTGGAGAGAAAACCATGCTGCTCGGGGGGAATTACATTGTGGGAGGTACACCAATCGATAATCGTGGGCTTAAGCAGTCGTTCCATAATTTTAGCTGGGATGGGAGTTAGACTAATTGGGCGGAAGTCAGAAACAGATGAGGGTGAGGCTACTTTAGGAATGTGACCACAATAGATGATTTCCAGAGAGATAGACCAAACATGAGACTGTAATTGAAAATATGAGTAAGTGGTGTGGATAGGGAAGCAAAGCACTTCTTGAAAATAATAGATGGGATGTTGTCAAAGGGAAGGGAACAGGAGGAAGAGACATGAGGTGAGAGGCGACCTCATGAGGGAGGATAATAGAGACAGGAATGGATTGGGAAACAAGAGAGGGGCAGGTCGGGACAGTTCCGTCGTCACTAGTATAAACTGAGGTGAAGTAATCAGCGAGAGATTCCGCTTTCTTAGAAGGACAAGTGACTACGGAACCGTCAGGGGCAATAATAGCGGGTATTACTAGACCTTTAGACTTGAAACGAGTGGAAACATAACGATAAAATGAGCGACTATGATTACCGGCGAGCAATCGGTTCTCATAGGAACGAACATACTTTCGAATTTCGTAATCTAGTTTACGCGAGACACGAATAAACTGGGCATGTACTGGTCGGAGGCTAATCTTATCAAACAGTGAACGTTTATGTGAGAGAAGCGATTTAATGTGGGGAGGGTAGTGATCGGAAGGAAGAGAACACTTTCTGAGGGGGACAAAACGGCTAAACAGAGCAGTGAGGTAAGACACAAAACGATCATACAAATCCGATACATCGATGAAATCAGATAGAATCGCTTCCCAATCAGTCCCATAAAGTGCATTGTCCAATACAGAGAAATCAGTTTTGCGGAAATCAAAAGTATGCACTAAAATGGGATGAGAGAGGGGAAACGAAAACTTGAAATCAATAGATGAATGATCGGCATTACGAAATGGAGCGGATACACGACAATCAGAAATGATGTCAGGAGGAGAGAGAATTACATCAAGGAAATGGCCATTTAGTGAGGGGGAGGGAACAACTTGGGAAAAAGAAAGGTCGATAAAGAGATCATAAAGACACGATGCTTGAGAGGATAAAATACCAGGAGACTTCCAGTTGATGTGCAAATTAAAGTCACCTAGCACAACCACTTGATACTGAACGGAAAACAGAAAAAATATTAGATCGAAAAGAGATGCATTTTGAACAGTGGTTGTGTTAGGAGGCCTGTAGACTAGAACAAAACGAGTGGGGATAAGGGCAGTAGGGGAATGGACATCAACGACTAGAATGTCACTCGAAATGCGAGAATCAAGGGAGACTCGGGAACAAGGGAGATGATCACGAATAAAGAGACAGACACCGCCTCCACGACGGGGACGATCGGAACGGAATACATGGTAAGGAAAGGAGAGGAGGAGTTCAGTGTCTAGAATCTTAGAGGACAGCCAGGTCTCGGTTACAAACAGGAAATCAGGTTTGTCAATAGAAAGAATAGCGTGGAGGTGAGGTAGTTTGTTGCAAAGGGAGCGAGCATTAAACATGGCACATGAGAACTTAGTTGGTGCTTGGGGAAGGAGAGAAGGGGTGGGGGAGACAGGCGAGACAGGTGAATTGGGAACGGAAGGCGAGAGAGCATGGGAAAACGAGAGAGGGGAGAGGGGAGGGTCAAGAGAGGGCGAGAGAGTGTGTGAAAATGAGAGGGACGAGAGAGGGGCAGGGGAAGAGGGGAATGGGGAGAGAGTAAGAGGAGAGGTCGAGGCAACAACAAGAGACGAATCGATAATGTTCACATACGAAGAGGGATCGAATAGTGGTGTACGACAAATTTGTTTCCCTGAGGGGGAAGACGAGTGCGCTTATGAGTGCGAATATCATCCCTGTGCCACAAGTCATCCCGGTAGAGGACAAATGGACAGTTAGAATCCGCCTCACGCAACGACTTGAGTCTGACTCTCAAGGTCTTACTTCTCTCTCTCTCCTCCACTGTCTGGGATTTGCGAATAAAGATACCCTTGAACTCCTCGTTCTTGCGGAGAACATGAGCGTTTTTGAGAGCAGTGAGGAGGTGAGATCGAGACGGAAGGACCACTTTGATCAGACGGGGGTGTTCACCAGACAATTTCCCCATTCGATAGACCATCTGGGGAGAAGCCTCTACCTGGAGGCTATCGAGAGCTCCTCGGGAAGAGAGGAGAGTGAGGAGGGAAGAGAGGAGAGTGAGGAGGGAAGAGAGGAGAGTGAGGAGGGAAGAGAGGAGAGTGGCACAAACGATCTCATATATCAACTGCGAAACACGCTTCAACAATTGTGTATCAGGTCACTGGACATCCTGTCCTCTTCCGGTCGCAGTCATATCCAATGCCTCTAATTACCCCTATTTTTACTCTCGAGGAGATACGTATGTGGGTGCATTCACGGAAATATTCTCCGAATTCTCCAATTGCCCTCTGCACTTCATTGTATTTAACGATACTGGTAAGTAATATCAATTATACGTATTATGTGCCGGAAATGGACTTAATGAAGTTCACTGATTCAGTGAATAGTAATGATGAGAATCAGAAGGGGAGGGTGTGGATAAATGACTAATCTATTTAAAATGTTCGATTGCAGAAGCAGCAGTCGAGAGTCTGAAGGATGGCAAGGTTATTACGTTCATATCCGGAAATACTCTTCAAGGCACCGAGAATATGTCCGAACTGCGGATTTCCAGTGCCGTATCATGGACGGAGGTGATCTAAGGGATTTTCGGGTGATTGCTCGGGGGTCTCGATTTTTGGTCTTTTTGGTCTGTGCGTTATAGATAGTTAAAGTAATATGCAGTAGCGAATGTTATCGGAATGTGAACGAGTACTCTCTCACATTATAATCTCTTGCAGAATGTGTTGATCGAGTCTTCCCACGACAAAGAGGCACCACTGAGTACATTCTGGCCAGGAGATGTGATTTCTCTTGGTGGAACCGCTGCGGCAGTGGCGTCGACTCAAGCTCTGGAGATCGTAGAGAGAATTATGGAGAGGGAACACACTGGCGAGCTGCCGTGGGCAATCAAGGTAAGTTTGTGAATCTATGCGTTGAGAAAGATGCAACTGTTAGTTAGATCTAATTCAGAGAACTCTATCCCTGGCTTTTTGAAATATGATAATATGTTCAGGCTGCTCGAACGATTCGAGGAGTCGGAGTGGCGACTTCTATGGTCGGTAGCGCAGGAGTGAATGGATTCTACAATGCTGGTACCCACTTCATACCTATTTCTTCAATACGTATTGAATTTCGTTACTATAAATTGATCAGTTGCCCTGCGAGAGTTTTAAAATGACTAGTGCAAGTAAGGTCGATCACCCATTGACTTCACCTTTTATGCCTGTTATTTCAGCGTATGCAGTGAAGAGCGTCTACCGCTCGGAACCGAGGTCTGTATATTGATTTGCACCCATAATATCATAATTTGCAGCACCTACGACTCCGCGAATGCCGACATGATCTCAGGAAGCCGAATCCTCGCTTATTCAAACATTAGCATGCGTCCCACCGAGAACGATGTTAGAATCTTTATAATTTGAAAACATACATCAATACTTGCATTATGTCTTGCATCATCTTGCGTTGACTTGTGTGCAGATGCAACATCAAAGATACCATAGTTTGTGACCCGTGTTGCGAATGCCGACATATTCGGGATCTGATATATATGGAACAGAAATAATAGTCTAGTGAATTGAGAAGTTGAAAAGTGGGTGGAAATCGGGATGTATTTCAGAAAATCAGCCTCGTAGGCAAGCAACATCCCTTGTTGCTCTCCAGCTCCAAAGCGGCCATTGAGGCGGCTTGTCAGAATCCTCAAGTACTGGCACTAGTGGGCTTGAATGAGTTTCTGGAATTTGACCAGAAGAATTGCACCCTCCAAAGGTAAGTTTGCGCCAGTAAAGCATAACTTCTACTTCCTCTAACTATTTTTGTCTATCTCTTTCTCTCTATAAGAATCATGTTCAAGTGAGATAGTCACTGATGGGAAAAGTCAGTGCAAAGTGGAAACGGGAACGAAGATGACATGGGTAGATCGTTTTAGCAATGCATCGTTTTTTCAGAGTTAAGATCGGGAAGGCCAACAGACCCCCAGGAATCGTGCAAGTGCGACTCCCTGTGGTGTTTGTAGCGTCTCGTAAGTGGACCTCTCGATCGGACATGGAACGTCTGAATGAAATCATTCTAAAGTTCTGGAGTGTAAGTTTCGTCTCGTATATTACGTTTTTGATCTGTTTCGCTCTCTTTCATCCTCTTTCATCCTCTATCTCTCACATCTTCTCTCTCTCTTCTTTATTGCAGGAGGAGCGACAGGCTGAGTACGTTGCACAGGCGTTGGAGGAGAAGATTTCGGAAGACACCTCTGCCTCCATGCGCCCTGTCTCTCTTCTTATTGTTAGTTCACACTCCGGACTGAGATCTGTATTTCTCTAATATAAAGAATAAACCAGTCGGATGAGAAACGGCTTGAAAACAACTAAGTAACAACCAATGGCCACTGTGAAATTTAGAAAAGGGTTTCTCATCCGACTTCGTACCGTGAAGGAACGAAACATCTAAATTCCATTATTTCAGGTGAAGCTCCCTTTCATAATTCTCACTTCTATCCTATTTTTCTCCGTCTCGTCGTGTCTGTTCGAGATTTTCTACAAAAGGTTCCAGTCGCGTACCCGCACCTCAGTGCAGATCTCTCTTCACTGAGTATTTACCATTGACTCTCGCTCCCCATGCCTCTCATGAAGTCCAGTCACGTGTTTATACACAGAGATAAATACATTTCGCAGATACAAGGTTACTCAAACAATATATATCGAAACTACTGGGTAACAAAGCTTGCCGGCTATCACGAACCGTACTTCTCAGGGCTCCCGCCACAGTCTAAGATGTTAACGCGAATGCAAATCCAAATCAAGCTAAGCTCCACCT
Organism: Pristionchus entomophagus; assembly: GCA_036245825.1. Lineage (NCBI taxonomy): Eukaryota > Metazoa > Nematoda > Chromadorea > Rhabditida > Neodiplogasteridae > Pristionchus > Pristionchus entomophagus. The sequence goes on from BTSX01000003.1 coordinate 3,052,386, forward strand.
CTGGCAAAACAACTCTTTTTCCACACCTTACCTGTCAGCAACGTAAATACTAGTGGCTCATCCCTACAAACAGGGTAAAAAGGTGGAGGGAGGGCGCTCATCCTAGCGGCAACAACTCCCACTATGCATTACTCGCCTGATCCACCCTCATACATCCATGTAGCGCACGTGAGACGAGCCAACACATGGTCTTGTGGCTCAATCTCGTTCATTGAACTCGAAACATCCGGTTCGACTCCCTTTCTTTGCAGCCAGTTTTGCTAGTTTTAAAGATAAACAACGGAAGTCGGAATACGCGCGTACTCTTACTTTTGTCGAGCAACCACAATTCGAGGATTTACTTTTTCCCCTATATTTTTATTTTAAAATTAATGAACAAATATGATTCATAAATAACGAGTGGAGCAGCGTGTTCCATTCATTGGAAGTGCCTCAATCCCCTCTCCTCGACCCTATTCACCGATTTTAAAAATAGTTAAACTTGACCGATCAGGCTGCTCCACTCGTCGTTTGTGAAGACTACTGAGAGCTACAGAAAATGCTTTTGATCGGCCCGATTGGTTGAGAATCGGATGTGTGGTCGGTCTTGCAGATATTGGGCAACTCTCTATTGCCCTCAAGTGGGCGGAGCCTGTGGTCTCTATAAATGGAATAAAAATAAGAAAATGACCTCTGGCTGCCTGAGCTTGAAGGGGAAAATGAGAGAGGAATAGAGAGAGTCTAGGTGTTCCTTTGCATGAGAGAGAAAATAGTGTTACAACCTGGTTGGCAGACTGAGAGAGATGGAAGGGGGAAGGGTGGATGAAGTGATCAATCACTAGTTTGTAGTAGTGATGTCGTTTCGGTTTTATACTCTCTTCATTCTGCACACTCTCGTTTCTTTGACCGGCGAGATAGCCTGCAGAATGGAGAGAGCCAAAACCGAAATTATCATACATCACTAGTTCGTAGGAAGTAATCCAACAACTGGTGAAAAAAAGAAGAGGTGAGCAGAGACCAACTCAATATGTTTATTCAGAAGGAACAATAGCAGTTCTTCAATACATATTCCGCACAGAACAACACAGGGTTTGCTCAATTGATACTTCCATTATGCACTTCCATGCCGGATATTCATCTATGGGCCCTCAGAAAATGTTCTATTCATTAACTCTTGACTACTAATCAAGTGTTCAGCATCGTTTGTGTTTTTTTAGTTGTGTGGTCAGACTGAATTGGAATATAGGGACATGTAGAACGTGCGTTGGCTTCCTAAAATACATTGGAATTTCAGTTTAAACAGTCATTTTCATACCGCTTCCATAATTATATTGACCGATCGAGACATCCCGAAGTGATTCTCGCTCGAATTTGTGTGAAAGGGAATACTCGTCGAAGACAGGAGAGAGAATGCAGATCTCTGGAGAGAAAAATATTTCATACACTGTACGACGATTGCAAAAAAAAACGACAAAGATGGATCGAAAATTGAGAAAGGATCATGAAACAATGGAGATATGAAACTATCGGAAACGACTCTCTCACTAGGCGGAGAAACGAAAGAGTACGCGAATTGAAGAAATAATTTAGTGGATCTCGGTTCAATCGATAAAAACAAGCAAGTAAAAGAGATGAGCGAGCTGAGCGTCTGGGAATTGCTGCCCATCGTGCTAGAGAGGAGGCGATTGTTACAACATGAGTGGCGGATTGAGAGAGATGGAAGATAGGAAGGGGGAAGCAAGAGGCCAATCCATAACTAACGGTAAATCGGAATAATTGGGTATCAAATCTGCGATAAAATCTTCTAAGTTCATTCCACTAGCCAAATGCAGCAGAGAACAGGGACCAATGACCACTAACAGAATAAATATGCAGTGTTTGTGTCATTGTGAAACAATGAATGCAAGATTTTTTTCCTTAATCCGTACGAGAATCACACTGGGTGGAATATATCAGTTTATTTTCATTCATAAATGCACGTTGTGAGCACGTAGAATCCGTTCGCGCTTTCACTGAATATCGCTCAAAGAGACAGATTCTTGAGCAGAATGTGATATGTTAGCTCTGTAAACTTCTCGTCCAAATTCATGAAACCCAGATTGAGGCATGAGTTGTCACTTTGCATTTCATCATTATCCCTTCGATGACGAGGTCTGCATGAAGCATGTAAGTTAGCATTAAAATCATTATAATGATTTCCAGAAAAGATGTGAATTCTAATGCAGTCTTATTTTTGTATCTTTGACCATACTAACCGATCGAAGCTTTCCGATGTCGTTGCATCATTCTACAGGGAAGTACATTGTCATCGTTGACAAGAGAGAGAATGTAGATCTCTGCAGAGAAGTAGTTGCGATCAGGCATACAAATACATGCCAATCAAAGATGAAAAGCAGAGGATAACCGATGAAATAGGGTATTTGAACTGAAGAAAGCGTATGAGTTCAAGTGAAATAAGCTCGATAAGATAAGGATAATGCAATCAATAAAACAATGAGTGGAAGGGAAGATATAAAATGATGAACTGAAGGAGTAATAGAGACGACAATCGCTCAAGGGGGGGAGAGAGAGAAGCCAGCGTCTCGCTCCTCAGCGTAAGAGAGAAGAGCAGGGTCTTACAACCGGAGTCTAGCACAGAGAATGAGGAGAGTGTAGGAACAGGTGATTGATCGAATGTTCCTAATAGCTCCATAGAAAGAACTTGTGAAGGCAATAAAAACTTTGAAATGTCTGCTTACTAAAAAATGCTGCATTAATGTTAAATTCGATCAATCAACCATTGAAAACTGGGATCCATTGAAAACTTGAAGCTCCCATTAGGAATTGGATCCAGCGAAAGACAACCTAAATAGAACCAATTCAGTATGCACTATATTCCAGCAGGAATAAAACACGATATTTATCATTTATTTGCTGAGATGACGAAAGAAACTTTATACAACAATGAACTTAAGAATAAATGACTTCTAATAGATTATGCCTTGTTCCAGCATATATTTATGATGATGGAATTAGTTATTCACTTCTCGGAATAGTTCTTACCTGAAAACGCTTTCATTGTTTTAGAATCGATTTCAGGATGTATCCGACGTAAAATTAAACGAATGAGTCAACTGACATCCACCGAAGGAGCTAACGACTTTGCTCCGAAGACAGACCAGGCGCCGATGCCCATGCTTCTCGGGTCTTCTCACGGTCGACTATGGAATCCTGAGAATATCGATCTTTCAGGCGATTTTCCTAATTATTGCAGCTCTCAAATCTCGCCAACAATATCATGCACAAAATTCAATCTTCATTGTTTTCTAATAGTTTGGAAAAGAATGACCGGATTCACTTCATGCATCTCTGATAGTTGACAAAACGGCTTTTTGAGCCGCCCTAAAGCCGGCTTCAACCCGGCATTTTCAACGGCGAAGCCGGCTTGAACACGAGTCGAAGCCAGCTTGCCGAGTCCGTTTTGTCATCACTAATTTCTGATAATACTCACAGTGTCCATGTAAGTTCCGGTTCGTGATTAGATAGCTGGATGGGTAGAAGCACTGACGAACCATTGTTCTGTTCTTTCCTGTCCATCTGAAAAAAATGCATGTTAAATAACAAAAGACACTGTTCTACAAAAATTTTCCGAGAGACCTTGGCACCGGAAGTCCCAAGAAACGAAAGTTCGGGGACGCTTTGATCTAGTTTTCGTGGTTTTTTTCATTCCGAGACTTTTTGCTCCAAAAAGTTCAGTCACTACCTTGCATCACTCACTTGGCCGCTAATTTTCAAGAATTGAGTAATTCTGAGAGCATGCAACACCGTGAGAATGTAGGTCTCTGAAACATGGAAGGCCCGTACTAAGTATCACATGATTTTCGATATTTTTGAGATAGGTCCGTACAACGAATTTGCAACCTATGCTCAAAATTTGGCCCTAGAGTAAACATTAGATGTAGTGTTCGAAAATCCACCTTAGAAAGCCGTATCCTCAAAGCCTCATTCCCTGTGGCACAATTTACGCTGTGTGGTCGGATTTCATATCTCATGAACCACGCTTCGGAGACCTACAAAATTATAAAAAAAAAGATTCTGAAATATCTCGACGAGATAAGACCTTTTCTAATTGTAAATGAAGGGCTACCTCTTCTGTGAAAAAAAATTAATACCACTTAAAATATTGAAATAACCACACTGAAAAATTTTTGTTACTGCCGTGCCAAATAAACTTTTTCATTCGATTCCCCATGCAATTTTACCCCTTGGCGCGTATATCGTACGGAGTTAAACGGCTGCTTACAACCTCATTTCGGAGGTCGAATGTGTCGAATTCGCAGATTTTCACAAAAAAAATGTAATTTTTCGAGCTAAACTTTTTTCTTTCGTATTTTCATAACCTGTGGCTTCGATTTTCGGTTTCTACATGTAAAAATACGTCAGGAAAAACTATATTCAGGTATTTTCGAGAGTATGACTTTTTCACTCTTTTTGACCCTATTTTCGAGACCATTTGTTAGTCAAAAAGTACCTAACAATAGGTTTTTCTAGTGTATTTTTACACGCAGAAACCGAAAATCAAAGACAGAGCTCATGAAAATACGAAAGAAAAAAGTGTAGCTCGAAAAACTACTTTTTGGTGAAAATCTGCGAATTCGACACATTCGACCTCCGAAATGAGGTTGTAAGCAACCGTTTATCTCCGTATGATATGCGCACCTAGGGGTAAAATTGCATGGGGAATCGAATGAATAAGTTTATTTGGCACAGCAGGAACAAAAAATTTAATTTTCAGGGTTGCTATTTCAATATTCTAAGCGGTTTCAATTTTTTTTTTACAGATGAGATAGCCCTTCACTTTCAATTAGAAAAAGTCTTATCTCGTCGCGATCTTTCAGAATTTGTATAAGTTTGTAGGTCTCCGAAGCGTCGTTCATGAGATATGAAAACCGACCACACAGCGTAAATTGTGCCACAGTGAATGAGGCTTTGAAGATACGGCTTTCTAAGATCGATTTTCGAACTCTACGTCCAATGTTTACTCTAGAGCCAAATTTTGAGCATAGATTGCAAATTCGTTGTACGGACCCTGTAGGCAGAATCTCAATTCACAGTATTCCAAAGCAATAGAAAACGGAATTCAAGAAAATGCGGAATAGTGTGCGCTCACACCACGCTTCCTCGAAGTCCGGCAAGACAAACGGCATAGGCCGGGGATCGAACCCCCGACCTCCGGAAACCAACTTAGAAACTTACCTTTGCGCAATCAAGGCCATGTTGTCCAACCATAGATAGCGCCTACCCATTCTCAGGGCACCGCTCGTGCTCACCAGACTTCTGAGGATGGTGAAACTACCGTAATCTCCGTCTAACAATCATGCGTTTTCGTGTCAAGACCTAAGAACTCAGCCCGATTAGGAAAAGGCAGAAAATTCCGTTTTCTCCTCACACGCCACTAAAAGGAATGCTGTGAATTATATCGAAAATACTGTGGTATATAGACGTATGCCGAGAAGCAACAATGATTTGAAATAATGAAAACTGAGAAATCAGTAGGAGAAATATTGATACAATTCGATAGGGAGGTAATCGTATATTCAAAAAGAAGATATTTTTGATACAATACGCATATAAACAATCAAATTTCCTACAAGTGGAAACAAATGGCGCTGCGTGGAATGAGAATGAGAGTGAAGTGAGAGAAGAGTGCGCGTCTATAGGCCAGATCGAGGTAGGATAAAAGAAGGGAAAAGGCGGAAAACGCAGTGAGAAGGAGGGAGAGACGGAATAGAGATGGAGAAAAGTAGCAAGATGGGAAGGTCAGCGAGGCGGGAGGGTCAGTGGTAGCGAGGAGAGAGGTAATGTTTCCTTTCTCCAAAGTGAACGTTTCATGTGCTAACTGCATTATCGGGCAGAGAAGAAAGTTTGATCGAGTCTTCACTAGAATGACTGTGTGGTATCGATCTTTCAGTTTGGTCGCTTTTTTCTCGTTTGCGAATTTGCAGATTATTTTAAATGTTGCCTCTTCTCCTTTGACTTTTTCCACGCCATAAGGGGGGGGGGGATTCCCATAACTCTGCCAATGGATAGGCACACCGAGGTGTATCCTTTGAGACAAGAAGGGGCGCGGCCGGGCAGACAATTGAGAATAAATTAGAAAAAAATATTTAGAAGTGCCACAAAAAATTCTGGAAAAATAAAATTTATACAAAATTTTTTATAGATAACAATCTCTCGTCTGAGTCTGAGATTCCGTTTAAATCTCGTCTGAAATTCATCGTTCATTAGTGATGCTATTTCGGTTTTCTACTCTCTCCATTCTGCACACTCTCTCGTTTTACTGCCGGCGAGATATTGTGCAGAATAGAGAGAACCAAAACCGAATTTACATCCCTATCGTTCATTACTGAAGTAAAATCACCTGAATATCTCTCTACAATTGTATGTTCCAGTTCTCATCTCTTTGGGTATCCTCTAAGAACTTGATAATTATGTGCGCGAATTCAATCGGACAAGGATCGATGCTTGATTTCCCTAGAAATATCAATTAGAATTAGTGATGCTGTTTCGGTTATCGACTCTCTTCATTCTGCACACTCTCTGGTTTTCTGGACCGGGGAGATAATGATGGATGAGCCGAAACCGAATACACATACATTGAGAATAGCGGGTGCGCACTACTGCGATTCGAGGTGAGACAGTATGCGCCGCGTTTGATTTTCACGAGCTAACGTAGATCTCTGAAATGCTTGAAATGCAGTGCGATCACACTCATCCAATAGATTGCTGCGAAATTATAAGCGTAGATCTCGATTATGGATCGACTTATGGGGAAGAATAGGAAGAAACATACTGCATGGAAGAAAATATGATTGATAAGAGCAACGGCCTGCTCGGTAGATCGATCTTGAGAGAGAGAGTGAGAAAGTGATAAGGACTGGCTGAAGTCGGCAAGACGAGAATAAGCGATGGAGAATCGAAAGGTGGAGTTATTATTGGCAGGATCGTTTCATTCAAAATCTCAGAAAATCATCTACCAGAAATTCATAGTAATTATTGTAAGAAAATAAACCGTTCCACGAGTAACCTGTAGAACCTGTAGAATCGATACTTTAACTAAGAGGTTTAGGGTTTGATTTGCTCTTATTCAATGCCCATTTTGACACTGAATACTGAGGAGAAAGTCCAAAAATTTGAAAAATTCAATAATGCTGCAGCTATTTGTTTGTTCCGAATTTGTAACGATAGTACACTTAGTGTACTATCGTTACAAATTCGAGAAAAAAACACCGTATTGACGTTGCTGAGCATTTGAATCTAACAATATTACCGCATTTGGGCAATCGTATCTTTTTAGGTAAGTTTCATTGGCTTACAAGGGAAATGCACAACTTGCCAGGAAATTTGAGGATGAGCTGCATCATTCTAAAGAATAATTATTGTTACAATCGAGACATGAAGATGTAAAATGAGCGAATATACAATTTGTAATAAACTCTTGAAATCGTGTCTAAAATAATACTGGCATGAACTTCAATCTCAATCAGAGGCCGCAGGATATTAATTACCGAGCACAGTTGTTGAAAATTGCATTCACTAAGTGGCTTCGTCCCTCATGTATTTATTCTTTAATATCACCAACACATTACGTGCAATTATGGGTTGAGAGCAGGACAGAGGTAGGTTGGTCTTCAGGCTCGGGCTGGCGAGTCTTTGGGCGTGGTGGCGGAATGTGGCCTGATAACAGAGCTTGCAGTCTCACATCACATCATTTTGATCCAGATCGAATCAATTACAATAGTGGTCTTACAAAACAAAACTAAAGTGAAAGGGACCTAAATACTTGAATTTCTTGTCTGAGTTTTCACGAGATTCGAATTTGAAACTCACAAAGTCCGTGAAGTTATGGTAGTCTGTTTGAGGATAGCTGAGCAGACATGAATTCGGATCGTAAGTATAGCTCATGCATTCACGAAGTAGGCGCAAGTTCGATCGAACCTGTCACTTCAGCTCATCTTTGATTCGTAAAAGAAGATTGCCTCAGCAGCATTTTCTTGACAACTTTGATGCATCTGTAATTGTGTACGATTCATAAGTACTCATATTTTTGCAAGAAGATTTTTGCAGTTTTCTTGAAAAGTGACTTTGAATGACAATTATAGGAGCCTAATCGGATGAGCTATTGACTGACCTGTTTTGAACAGCAATAATTTCTTGAGCTGATTTGCAGCCTGTCGCATTTTTAGGCTTAATTTTGCTAAGAGAAGAGAATGTAAATCTCTGAAATTAAAATATTCGTGAATAATAATCAGTCAAGCACAAATAAATAGTAAATCCATTATTGTGGAATCTATGAAACTTTGAGAACAATAGACATCACGAGAATGAAACCGAGGGAGAGCTAGCGATAAGAAGAGTGGAAAAGGCGCCACTCTATCCATACAGAATTAGAGCGAAGACAATAAAGTGAAGAATGCGCGGAGAGAAAAAGACAGTGTGTGCAATCAGTAGAAGATAAAGCTTTATTCCAGACAGTAAAGACTGATTCGGAGAAGTTCTTCTAAATTTATTTCGTTAAGAAAGACTCTGATGTCTTGATTTATTTCGATGATCCATTTCCAAGCTAGATGTGGATGGTACAAGAAGAGGAGGACGAGCGAGAGAGAAAAAGCGAACGAGATACAGAGAGAGAGAGATCCGATTACTAGTTTTGTCTCCACATCACTTTGATTCTTGCTACTCAATCTTCACTCGCATACGTTAGCCGATAACCTTTGGCACGTTCATACAATCACAATTATTTCATACTTACGTATATTTATCAAGAGTTTGTGAATGATCCAGACAACTTGTGCAAAATTCGGGGGTTCCCTAGACTTGCTCTAATGATGGCTTTCTCGGTCTTGATTTGAGATTTTTTGTCGTCAGAGTTGTGAAGTTTGCGGAAGATTTTGCGTTAGTGATGTTGTTCCCACATCTTCACAACCAAATTGGCTCGTTTGCAGATCAGGCAAATGACCTGTAAAATGAAATATAATCAAAAACTTCTTGAAACGTCATAGGCCTCACAGTCAAACAAAATCCAGGAAGGAATCTCACCTTGAACTACAAGCTGGTACTGGCTCGATTCCGTGACCATCATGTTTCAGAGATTTGCAGAGTACATAGTAGAGAAGAAAGAAGTAGCTGAAGGAGAGAAATATACTCAATCTCTCCTAGTGAGGGAGAATCGCAACGGGAATCTCCTCGATTCGCCTGCTTTCTCGTACCGGCAGTCAGAAAAACGTGAGATCACGCGGAACGAGGATTGTTTCTGATTTGCCATCACTAGAGCAAATAATGCAACGGGCAGTAATTAGATAGACATTTAAAAAAATTTCACAAAGTTATACTGAACCTCACCTTGATTTCATTCTATTTTGTTGGCTTGTTGGTTGTTTCTGGTCGGGTTTTCGCCGCGAGTGAGCGAAGCAGAGAGAAATTAGGTCTCTGAAGAATAATTATTTTAGTTCGGGTTTAATCGGGAAATTTGTTTGAATTTGCAAATACCAAGAGGATCATGGTATTTGCAAATTCAGCCGAGATACGTACACAAGATATTACAGGGAGGCTTATTAGCCTCAATGCTTAGCCATATCTTTGATAACCATGACGAGATCAAGATCAGAGGGAGGAAACGCGTAAAAATAGGATTGGATAAGGAGAAAGAGTCGCAAGGTGCACTCAATGGGCATGAGTCGACAGAGTAGTCAAGGAGACGGGAAGATAGAGATAGAGATACTAGGCAAGGAGGAGGGAAGGAGAGGGAGGATATATAGTGAGTCTCTCCTCATCTAATTGCCTAGTGTACCCTGTCTCTCGCTTTTCGATCAAATTTCTTTTGACTCATTTGTCTTTGGACATGCATTTCACATTATTATTTTCTAATTCACGCTGTTCTTTCATTTGCTTGTTATGGTAATGCAGTCACAGAAAATCTGTGATAAACTTTGATTCACGGTTTAATTACCGAAGTTTTCTCCTCTTCCCCTTCTCTTCTCTTGACTACGTCGTCCATATCCCCACCCTCTTTTCGATAATTGATATATTCCGATGGATCGTTGCAAACGAATATATTAAATAAATTCTTGGTATATTTCCGAAATGGACGATCTCGAATCTACAGTCGCCCTCTCACAGTTCGCTTCCTCATCTCGTTCTGGACGACGAAACGCCGTTGCTGAGATCGACGTGGAATCAATCGATCCCTCGGGGGAGAAGCTAGCAACTCGATTCGCTCAACTCGGATCAGAAGAGGGCCAATCTGCAAGAACGCAGTCGGACGAAGGTCCATCCACATTTCAGGGTGAGCAATCTTACAGTAACCCTGTAATTACGAGCACAATATTGAAAATGCTAACAATGATTGTGAAATCAAAAAAAAGATAGAATCGAACAATGAATTATAATCATGCTCAGGTCCCTCACCGCCATCGACCTCGTAATGACAATAGCTCGTTTGTCTCGAACGGTTTCCCAACATTCACTTAACAATGTCAAATTCCCACATATGCATACTTATTCCCTATCCGAATTCCCTATCCGCACGGGTTACCACACTCTTTCGACTACCACGCGAATCTACTGAACACATCATAGTTACTGTAAGACCGATCCCGTCCGTGACCTACCCAACTCCCCATCCACTTTCCCACAGCAACCTTTTCTACACGAAACACTATGATCTGGCCTTTTCAATAATCGATATTCCGATGGATTGTTGTAACCGAATAGATCTCACATTACATAAATTCTTGCCACACTTTGTTTATCATCGTATAAGTAAACTATTATAATTATGTAGAGTCGTTTCATTTTTGTTATCACTGAGGCAAACTCATGAATTCAGCCGTTGACCGATCCTGGACTTTTGAGCGTTTCATTCCGGATCACAGAAACACAGGCGAATAATGACACAACAGCGAATAATGGAAAATTCGGAAAGGAAGCTGACTCATCTCTATCCATCATCGACCGAATGAAAATCTGTCAATGCCTCTCTCAATGAGGCGATTATCGCATACATACTGCAAACTGTTCAAGGATTGTCAGCATTGAAGAATACAACAAAGCACCTTGTCTCATCTTTCAGCGTTATCTCTCGCATTCCCTCACTGGGAAGACATCACACATCTCATACCGCTAGTGAAATCGCTTCCGGCAGCGACATCTCGTATATAAGAGAAGAAAGGTGAGAAGAAGAGCATCAGCGTCCAACTTTGTCCTTCTATTCTCTCCCTTTTCAGGGTAGTATTCTGATTCGACACTGACCCTCCTCAAATTGTGCGCTCTCTAGTTCATCTAAGTGGCGAAATAGCATGCGAATCGAGGAGAGTCGGTCTCGACATGACTAATTCAGGGTATGATGCTGTCCCTTGTCCTTCTCGCTGCGGCTGCAGCCAATGCAGCACCCGCGGCTGATGGGGAACTGCCATTCCTTCCTGAGGTTTACAAGAATGTAAGTGATCTCGCCTTATTTCCGATTTGAATGTTCACAAACGGATTCAGTACATCAGTGTCAAATCTCGGAGACAGTAGTTCGTATTTGTGTATCTACGAAACCGATGATAGCATCTATATCGCAGGGTTCGTCCTTCTACAATGAGGCAGCAGCAGCTGCGGCGCTAGAACGATTCCACTCGCTCTTAGGAGGCCCCGATTCGCTCGTTCAGCACAAAGACGTGAGTTGAGGAGTGGTGATGCCGGATCGAGACCGGCTCTCTTCTATTCGCTTAAACTCCACCGCAATGAAATAATAGACGAGATTGACTTACTCAAATAAATGTAGAAACTATTTGCAGCTGCGATTTCATGACAGACTCGGTGGAATAGTACTCATTAATGAAATCGATTGAAAAATCTTAAACAAAACAATTTGATGATTTTCAGCTGCAATTCCACCGCAGTGTCATAGTAATCAGGATGTGGATGATCAAAAATGTTATGAATAGAAAAAAATATATATATTTCCAGCTGCAATTTCACCGCGGAGGCGGGTGCTGGTCGTACATTGGCATGCAGGGAGGAAGCAAGCAGTTGATCTCCATCGATTCCGGATGCGGACTGGTATGTTTACATTCTGAATTATTTATTTTTATTCGTATAGCAACGTTCAATGCGTACCATTTAATGTTGCCGAATCTGAAACGACTCTCCTCAATTTGCGTACTATCTAGACGGTCAGAGAAAAGAGAGAGCATGCGAATTGAGGAGTGTTGGATTCCGATTGGTGATCAAAGTACCATTGCAGCTCGGCATTATCTCCCACGAGATCTCTCATGTGCTCGGCATCGATCACACCCTGAACAGGTATAATTTATTGCTTCTCGAAAGTTTCACAACAAATAGATTAACACTCAGCAAAATCTCGACGGAGAGCTCTTGTTGGAGAATTGACTCAATAGCAAGCTACATTTTCTACCGTGTTATAAATTCAGATTCGACCGTGACGCATACGTGTCTGTCAACATTGGTGCAGTGGCCTCAAACAACCAGAACAATTTCGCCAAGGTAGATTCTTTCAGTTTAGCTCAAATACCCATGAAGAAGGTATATAAACGTGCACTTCCAGCGCACTAACACCGACAACAACAACTTTGGAGTGCCCTATGACTATGGAAGCGACATGCACTACGGAGCTTGTGAGTTGGCTTATTCTCATATTTTATATTTAATTGTTTAAAAAAATGTTCATTATAATATATTTTATTTACTCAGTTGACATTTCCGTCAACGGTCAAGCTGTCCTGGTCGCATCGCAGGCTGAATACCTGAACACCATGGGACAGGTACTTCGCTAGTCTAAGAGTGGTTCCAGATCGAACAAAATGTTATCCATTCTGCTCAGACTGACGAGGAATTTTGCGAGGTTATTATTTGAGAAAAGATACAAATAATCGATTCCAGCGCAAGTCTCTCACTTTCAACGACTACAAGATGATCAATTCGCTCTACAACTGCTTTGGTGAGTCGATAAACAATCGATTCGATATTTATTTATATATATTATATATATATAGGGATAGTTCCTGGTTTCATCATCATTTTCTAGTGACATCACACTTTTCGAAATATTAACTAATAAATTTTGATTCTACAACTGCTCTGTCGAGTTCCTATTATATAATTTTTCTTGCTATCATCATAATTTTCTAGTAACATCTTACCTTTCGAAATATTAACCAACAAATTCTCTAATATATACAGCCTCCTGCTCCAAGCAGATGTTCTGCCAGAACGGAGGATATCCCTCACCAAAATACTGCAATTCGTGAGTTTTAAGCTTTTTTCCATCCTCTAAAAATCCTCTAATGAATCACATTTCAATAGAGTAGGGCTGTCAGAGTGAAGAGTTCTTCATGACATTATGCGTAATCCCAATGCCCTGGAGTGGGAGCGAGCGCAATAAGGGACCTCTGACTCGTTTTTCGAAATATATTTGAAACATACGACCTGTATAATCTGTGAAAATGCTGGGAGAAAACCTCGTGACAAAAGGTGCGAGCTTTTTCGAGGTGGCAGAAAAGTTAGAGAAAAGCGAGAGAGCACGCAAAACGAGAGAGCGCAGAGGAAGTAAACAAGTTTTTACTTCCTATAACCTCTCCTCTCACACACGCTCTCTCGCTTTTCTCTAACTTTTCTCCCACCTTTTCTCTGAGCTTTTCTCGCAGCTCTTCAGTCGAAGTTTTCGACGAGCTGGTTAGAGAAAGAGAAAATAGTTTGTGTAAACAAGAGAAACAGTTTATTTTTCATCGAAAAAGCTCGCACCTTTTGTCCCGATGTTTTCTCCCAGCGTTTTCACAGATTATACAGGTCGATAGAAACGGAAAATTCACGACGATTTCAGGTGCGTCTGCAGCGATTTCTACACGGGAACCAACTGCCAGACCCCGAAGACTACCATCTCCCTCACTACTTCTGTTGGTTTTCACTTCATATGTGTTATTTTAATTTAATTTAATTGTTTTCTTTATTCACTTCAGTTTATGAAAATGAGAATATTTATTAAATGAAGAAGTCACATACGATGCCATCCCTTCTCTGATCTGAATAAATATGCAATGATACAAGCCCAGTGCATTGAGAATTAATAATGTGCAATGAATGATAATGATCGATTTCCTTTCCAGAGCAAGACGACCTACCACCAGGACTACGACTCCGGCCTCTACTCCTCAGGCAACAACTACAACTGGGACATGTTCGGTAAGGATGCGGTGAAGATCATCCGGGTTAGTTAAATGACCGCGACGCGACCGCAACGCAACAGCAACGCACCCAATTTGCAGGCGCCCGAGGGCAAGCGGATCAAGGTGACGATCAACCAGGTGTACGCCGCCTACGGTCAGCTCTCGTGCTATCAGGGCTGCCCGTTTGTCGGACTGGAGTTTGTCGACAACGTGAATGGAGATCTGACTACGATGGGAAAGATGTGAGTGCGATTGAATGTTGCCTAATCAAGCAGCGCGCTCTCTCCATTCGGCTCGTTCATTGGTCAAAGAATCCAGAATGAACTCTTCAACAATAATGTGAACTGTTTTCTCACTGTGAAACGGCCGGTTTGACATCTTTCTTCATTATCTTTTAACTAAATTCATTATTATTCCAGCTTCTGCTGCACTAAAGACGAGAACACTTCATTCACCTCGAAGTCGAATGTCATCGGGTGAGAGCTAATGCTAAATTAAGAATATAATCACAAAACTCATTCCAAATTCGTGATCAATTCATAATACTCATGCCAAATGCGTAATCTACTTCTAAAACTCATTCCAGATACAAGGCCTACGCCTCTCCCGGCATGCCCTTCGATGCTGCAGTGACGTACACGGTCGTCTAATCACACATTTATTCATTGTGATGACATTGATAAAATATTCTCATGAATTTATTGAATTATGGAAGACACTTTTAAGAAGAAAAAATACGATACACAATATGATGATCCATATTTCAATTACGATAATGCAAGTTAAGCGTGTGATTATTTGGATCTCCTTTATTTGTTTCTCACATAAACGAACGTCACTAAGAGTTAATCTGCCTGAGTAGTGAATGAGATTTGTAATCAAGAAGAGGTAGGATTACTAAACAGCATTGAGAATCACTGAACGTAGGTGAGACGAGGTATGGAAAGACATCTTTCACGTTGTCGTTTTCTAAACGAAAATAATAGAAGAAAAAAATAAAATAAAATAAAAAATAGAAGTGTGCTGATGAGATTGGCTAGTGCGGAACTTCATTTCAGACGTTAGAAGTGCTGAAAATAGTTGATGAAAGCAATTTGTTAGGAAACCTTCACTATTATGCAGATGAAGATAAGAATCTTTGAACAATTTCATTTCTGGTATTTATCAAAATTGGCAAAAATATTCAAAATTTTACCTGTTTTCGTCGCAAGAACTGAGTTGCTTCGATCCGTTCCTAAGGCGATGTGCCTGTCGAGCAACCAATTCCTAGAAAATATAAATAATTAAATATCGATATTAATATTAAATATATCATTTATATATCAGCCGTTAATATCAATATTAACGGCTGAGAAATATAGTATATCATTAACGTCCAAACACAATAACTTTAGTGCATACAAGTGAAATACAGACAGCCAATAGATGAGGTACGAGGGGATAAAAACGGTAAAGAAGGAAGTGAAGAAACTGATCGAGGCGACATAATCTAAAAAAAATATTTGGCCGTTATTAAAATAAGTGAGATAAAAAACGCTTCATGTCCGACCCTTCTTTGGTCAGCGATTCAGTAAACAGCCATTTGTACTCTGTATTTCCTCAGGAGATAATTTGAAAAATCGGGAGACAACCTTTATGTCGTTTCGATTTTTACTCTCTTGATTCTGCACACTCTATCGTTTCTCTAACCACAGAGAGAGTATGCAATTTGCGGAGAGTCGATGCGGATTTGTCATCTCTGCTAGACAACGAACCTGCAGTAATCTATCCAGCGAGGACAGGGAAACTCCAGACGAAACGAAATGCTTGAGTAAAGTACAATACGCTGAGAAAAAATAAGTTAATTAAGCGATACATGAATACTATTCATTAAATATGCCCAAAATGTTTAAAAATGACCCACTGGGAATATGAATCAAATCCATCCGTTCCAAACACATTTGCCATCAAGGAACGTTCGGACGGTTTGAGATTTTGGGGAAGACCAGAAAATCATAGAATGATTTCTCACCAGTTTTGGGCATATCTAGGCATTCCCTACAAGCCCCCAACACCTCATTATGCTGAGATCATTCTAAGGTTCCCTACACCGGGTCGGTCATTGACAGCTTCGATTTCAAAAGCGTTTTTCTCGGTTTTAGTGCGTTTTGAAGAGAAAATGTCAACCGAGCGACCCCGGCTAATTTTTCGAGCTCTATCGGACTATTCAAACCGCAACTCTCAAAAGTGCTTCTGAACAGAGCTGCATTCCAGGTAACATAATTCGAAAATTTAGGAAAAGGCGCTTCTAAAATTTTGACATGTTGTTTGTCTCGATGAGAGCTATCGAATGAGTAGCTTACGCTCAAAATACAGGGGGGTCTGTGAGAGTTCTTGCCTTCGACGTTTTTGAGTTGTTTTGAAGTCATTTTTCCCTGTCACCGCACCGCTCATTTCGCCTCGCGCGCAATGAATTACCAACATTAGTTTATGTTTTATTCTCGCGCTCATTGTTTCACTCTCAATAAGCGGTGCGGTGACAGGGAAAAATGACTTCAAAACAACTCATAAACGTTGAAGGCAAGAACTCTCACAGACCCCCCTGTATTTTAAGCGTAAGCTACTCATTCGATATATGTTACCTGGAATGCATTTTTTTTTCGAATTATGTTACCTGGAATGCAGCTCTGTTCAGAAGCACTTTTGAGAGTTGCGGTTTGAATAGTCCGATAGAGCTCGAAAAATTAGCCGGTGTCGCTCGGTTGACATTTTCCCTTCAAAACGCACTAGAACCGAGAAAACGCTTTTGAAATCGAAGCTGCCAATGACCGATCCGATGTAGGGAGCTTCAGAATTATCGAGAATTATGTTGGGGGCTTGTAGGGCATGCCTAGATATGCCCAAAACTGGTGAGAACTCATTCTATGATTTTCGAGTCATCCCCAGGGCCCCATGATTTTCGAATCATTCGAGTGCGACGCTCGCTCAAAGGTCGGTCGGTTCGCATAAACGCGCCGCTCTCGTTTCTCCTCCCAAGCCGGATTGGTCACCGTGGGAGGGTATGACCAAATCATGGCAAGCCTTATCATCGCTACGCTCAACTGCCTATCTCTGTGCCATGACTCAAGGATCACTGAACTGGAGAACGCACTCATCAATATCAACTTCCACGTTCTGGGTCTGTCCGAAGTAAGAAGACCAGATGAAGCCTCAATTGATCTACTCAAGTCGGGAAGCGTACTCTATCACACGCAACGGCAGCAGAATCGTATGGCCGGAGTGGGGTTTGTCGTGAGTGGGGAAGCTAAGCGGATGGTAGTGAGATTTGGCGGCTTAACTCCTAGGGTCTGCTTTCTTGACGTGGAGGTACCGAACAACGAGCTTATTCGCATTTTCCAGGTCTACGCGCCTGCCAGTTCGAGAGATGACTCGGAGTTCAGTGATTTTCTCGATCAGCTCGAAGCAGCGTACAACGCGCCTGTGTCTGGAAGCCACCGGTACCGATTCGTGCATAAGGTCATGATGGGAGATCTCAATGGGAAAATTGGTTGTCGTCAGTTGGGGGAAAACTCTGTGGGGGCATTCGGGTATGGGGATAGGAACAACAAAGGGCAAATGGTTGTGGATTTGTGTGAGAGGCTTCATCTAAAGGTGGGTAACTCCTTCTTTCGGAAAAGGACAATCCGCAAGTTCACTTGGGTTTCACCAAATGGGTTATCAGCAAATGAGATCGATTTCATCTTGTATCCTAGGGGAATGGCAGTGAGGGATGTCGGAGTGATAAATCGATTCGATTTTACCACTGATCACCGACTCGTTAGAGCTTCCATCTCATTCCCTCGCCGTTTCCCTTGGAGAAAGGAAACGACCGGTCAGGGTGATTCGCACCTCGAAAATGGACTGTTTAAACTCAGTCTTCGATTAGAGTTACAAAGTAGAGGAGCGGATCTTGGGTACGGTAACATTGTGGATGCGATTAGAGGGGCGGGGAAAATTGCAACGGTTTATACACCTAGGGATGGAGGAATATCACAAGCTACAAAGGATCTTCTAGCGGGACGAAAGGATTATAAGATGCAGTCAGCCGGTTTGCCTCGCTTACAGTGGCTGCTTCTAAACAGATCGATCCGTCAATCTTTCAGAAATGATAGAGAACGGTCGTATCTAAGTTACGTCAATGCAGCCATTGCGAGCGGGAAAATCTATAAGAAGGCTGCTGCAAGAATTGCTGTAGGGAAAGGTAGAATTCACAAAATTAGGGATGGGTCGGGTAATTGGGAATGCACACAATTGGGTATAGAGAGGGTTCCAAGCATTTTATAACGATTTGTATGAAGGGGACGGAGGAATAGGATATAGAACACTAAGAGTAAGGGACCCATTCATTCCCTTGTGCGTTGCTGAAGTGGAACAAGCACTTCGACATTTCAAGTCAGGTAAAGCACCGGGAAGGGATGGGATCACTGGTGAGATGTTGAGGGCGGGAACTGACTACTTAGCTCCATTACTAACAGAGGTATTTAACAACATACTAACCGGAAGTGTCCCAAAGGGGTTTGGTGACTCGCGCACTATTCTGCTGCCTAAGACAGGTGATAGTTCTCTCGTTAAAAATTACCGGCCAATCAGTCTGCTTCCTGCTTTGCAGAAAGCCCTCACCGGTCTTTTGAATACGAGACTCGCACCTATCCTGGATAGCAGTAGGAGTTGGGAACAAATGGGATTTAGACAGGGACATTCTACGGTAGATGCTATTCACACTCTCAAAACGGTAGTCACAAACTGCATTGATCATCGCTTGCCCATTTATCTACTTTTCGTGGATATTTCTAAGGCTTTTGATTCGGTTTATGTTGATGCTGTCTATAAGGCTCTGGAGGTGGAAGGTGTTCCGTCGGAAGTGGTTTCATTCCTAAGTTCCCTCTCTCGGTGTAGCAAAAGTGCAGTCATAGTGAATGAAAAGGAAGTGGAAATCAATGTTGGAAGAGGGGTTAGACAAGGAGACTGTTTGTCACCCAGACTGTTTACAGCAGTCTTGGATATGGCATTCCGTCAATTAGACTGGGCGGGAAAAGGGATTAACATCAATGGGCGATTCCTCTCTCATATTCTCTTTGCCGATGACGCAGTGCTCATTTCTCACGATGAGCGACAAATTCAATCGATGGCAATAGAGTTGGAGAGGGAATTAAAAAGGGTGGGGCTTCATCTTAACGGTGATAAAACTGTGGGAATGTCTTCGAAGGGTAATCCCAGGGATGTCAGAGTTGCGGGGAAGATTGTGGGTATCAGAAAAGAGGTGGTCTATTTGGGAAGCATCATTACTATCAATGGGAAGGAGGAGAGGGAGATTGGCCGGCGAATTCAGGCCGCATATGGGACTTTCCATAAGCATAGATCATTCCTAGTGAATAGATCTGTCCCAATGGTTCATAAGCGCCGTCTTTTCAATGGTTGTATCATTCCCGCCTTCCTATACACATGTGAAACATGGGCCTTGACCAAAGCACAAAGTGAAAGATTATCGGTGGCCCAAAGACGCATGGAGCGTTGGATGGTCGGTTGCAATGTCTTGGATCATGTCTCGAACGAAAGGCTGCGTGGACTCAATCAGGTCAGAGACGTTGTTCGTACCGCCTTGAAAAGAAAGTGGCTCTGGGTGCATAAAGTTGCTAATGATCATGACTTGAAGTGGAGCAGAACTGTGATCGATTGGACACCACGAGGGCCTAAGCGAGGACGCGGAAGACCGCCCACAAGATGGAACGATCTCTTCATGCGAACTATCGGACCTACGTTCCTGAGACAAGCAAGAAATCATGAATGGCCCGCCATGCACATCAGAGCCTACTCTTGATAAATGTGTTAAAATCCAAATCCAAATCCCCAGGGCCCGCTCGAAAATCTCGTGACAGGCGTGATATTTCATCTGATTTGCGTGTACTCTTGTCGGTTAAAGAAACTATCAATCAATCAATCAATCAATTTATCATGTCAGGCAATAGATGCTCAGAAGGGGATGAGTCGGCGGTATTCTTCATAAGTTGTAGACCACCAGTTAGCGCCAATAGATCGTTTCAAGTCGTCTCTCCAGCGCACTCTAGGTTTGCCCTGGGGCGGTTCCTGTTGTATGGAGTCCAGACGGTAGTCGCGCGACTCCATTGATCCAAGTCCATGTTCCGTACCTTGAGAGCCCAGCGAGCCTTGCGTTTCAATCCTTCCTCGACCCAGTCTCGCAGTTTTGTGATGCCTCGCACGCGGTCGTTTCTCCATCGGTCCCTCAGCGAAACTCCAACCATTTTCCTTTCCATCTTCCTTTGGGTCACACTCAATCTCTCGTTATCGCTCGATCGTAGTGCCCATACTTCGCTTCCGTAGAGTACTGTAGATGTGACGCAGCTTTCGAAAAGTTTTCTCCTGGTGTTCATGGGAAGTAGGCGGGATGAGAGGAGACTTGAAAGCTTGCTCCATGCATACCGGATCCGGTGTTCTATTTCATCCGAGTGATCGAGGGGAAGGGAGATTCTTCCTCCAAGATAGGTGGCAGACTCGGTGAATTCAAACTTCAGATTGCCGATGGTGGTTGGGGCTCGTGTAGTGGTGCATGAGGTGAGCAGATTGGTCTTAGAGGCATTGACTTCGAGACCTACTCTACTGCAGGCTTCCATCAACTTCTTCAACATCCTTTCCAGTTCCGGTCGTGACTTGGCGATGAGAGCCACGTCATCTGCGTACTCCAGATGGCTCAGGTTCCTCCCGTCTATCCGAATCCCGTCGCTTTCCCAGTCGATGTCATCCATTGCCGAACGAAGAACCACGTTAAAGAGACGAGGAGACAGAGTGTCTCCTTGGCGGACTCCTCTTCGAACGGTTACTGGGACTAGATCTTCGTTGACGCGGATGAGGGTGGAAGACGATTCGTAGATGCGACGGAGAAGATGAACGAGGGTCGGATGGCATCCAGCTGACCAGAGAGACTGCCAGACAGCGCTCCACTCCACGGAATCGAAGGCCTTCTTGAAGTCGACAAACGCGAAGTAGATGGGAATACCGTACTCAGAGGTCTTTTCTGCTATCTGCTTGATGGAATGCAGATTGTCGAGTGTGCTGTGCCCGCACCGGAACCCGGTTTGGGTGGGCGACTCAGCCTCTTCAAGCACCACCTCGAATCTTTTCTGGATACACCTAGTGATGGTCTTGAGGGTTACAGTAAGGAGGGAGATGGGTCGAAAGTTTCCGATATTGGTAGGATCTCCTTTCTTGTAAAGTAAGGAGACTACTGCTTCAGCCAAATTATCGGGAACTGGATCTCCAGCGTTGAGAAGGTCCGCTGGAGCGCTGGAGCGAGGTAGTCTCTTGCATTGTAGATCATCTCGGGTAGGATGCCGTCGGAACCAGGGGAGTGGCTGCATTTCAGAAGAGACATCGCGTGCCGGGTCTCGTCTGGAAGGAAGGGAGCCAGAGGGTAGGTTGGGATTGAAGGGACTGTGAGGGGTAGCTGTACTCCGGGGGTGTAGAGATCCTCGTAGAAACGCTTGACCGCTACCGTAGTTGCACCCTGAGAGAGTGCAGCAATGGTAGGATCGGGGACGAGAAGACGCTTCCTGGACGATTGGAGATTCAGCGTCACCTTCACTATGCTCCTTCCCATGGTCGCTGCGTGCCGGGCTTGAGCCTCCTTGCGCCTTCTGATGTCATCGACGAGGCTCATTCGGGCTGCTTTGCACGTGGTGGAGTAGGCGATGTTTCCATTCGGGAGGGATTGCAGTTGGTGGCGCGTGGCTAGGAGTCTCCGGGTCGCAGGGGATATCCAGGGTGGGATCTTGCGCACTCTCCAACAGTCGCTTGTTGCGGTCTCTGCCCGGATGGAGTGAATGCCCGGATGGAGTGGTAGGCATCGGCAGCAGAGGCGGGGCGGGTGAGAGGCACTGACGCGAGAAGATTCGCGTTGGCAGTAAAAGAGGCTCGGTCAAGATCAAACCTCTCCCTGCATCTTTTGTGCTTCACCGGGTCGGGGAGAGAGACACATCCGGACAAGGCGATGGTCAGAGTCGAACTCGAAACGACCAACGACTCCACAATTGACAACTCTCGCCGAGATAGGCGACGCAACGAAGTCAATTTGGCTGAATGTGAAGCCGTTGTTGGATCGCCAAGTCCAGATTCGGCCGTGTCTTCTCTTGGGAAACGTGTTCCAGATGCGCAGGTTATTCCTCACGCAGACTTCAGTGAAGGTCCGTCCTCGTGAGTTCGGGGTGGGAGAAGCGAAGTTACCGACAAATCTTTCATTGCCAGGTTCCCTCGCGACTCGACAGTTGAAGTCCCCGACTAACACAGGCATCATGCATCTTGGGGCTCTCCTGACGGCAGCCTCAACCAAGTCCATGAACTCCTCATACTCTTTGTCATCGTAAGACGACGTGGGAGCATAGGCACAGACGAGGAAGAGACGCTCGTTGGGTAGAAGGAGAGTCGCCAGACGAGGGGAGAGGCCATTGAACACGGCTCGTTGCGCAAGGTGCGGTCGGAGCAAGAATGCCACGCCATGGGATGCAGTGGGACCGCCCGAGTGGTAGACTACGGTGCCTGAGGTTGTAAGGTTGAACGAGGCCAAACCCACAAGTCTCGCTTCCTGCACAGCAATCACGTCCCACTTGATCTTGTCGAGGGCGAGTTCCATCTCGGTCTGCTTGTCTTTGGGGGCGAGGGTCCTGGCGTTGATGGTGCCGATGTGGATGTGGCGACTCATCAGGGTGGCTTACAACTACCGCCTGCCTAGGCTTCTGGTAGAGGGAGACTAGTTCTTAGGCGGAGGGAATCATTGAACGAGAGCGAAAATGACACTCAACCGCTCGCCGCTCGCTTGTGGACCCAGAATCTAAAAAAAACTATAAAAATGGAACTATAGAGCATGGAAAATGAGGAGATGCCGGTTTCGAATTAACATCACTTGCAACAATGAATTTTTTTAAATTCAAAAAAATTTCAATTGTATTTACTAGAAATCGAGAATATTATTATACAAATTTTCATCAACTCTGCTGGATTTGCAAGCCCTTACAAACCGAGGAACCTCGTGAGACTGTTCTTTTGCTCCCGCTTTATTCGTGTCATAGTGCTACTGAGAATCCCTGAGCTTGTATTCGCCGTCTACTGGATTGCTGCATGCATAATGGTGTACGATCCGCCTTCGAAATCGATTTTATTCCATCCAAAAATTATTGAAACAAAGACAGGGAGTGTGGAGTAAGTGTGGAGTGAGGGTATGGAAGACATTCGGAAGAGTAGACGCGTCGCGAAGAGTAGCCAGCTTATTTCTTGCCAGATCCCTGAAATCGTGGAAATAAATTGACCAAATCAGGCATTATTTACTAGGTCGATATTTCATTCCTCAATCAGGAATATCACACACATTTTTAAAGCAGTTTATAGCTCACATTTGCATGAATTCGCCAGTCTTGCTCGGCTGCGACAGTGGCAGCAAGGCAGGCCAGCAGGGCACCATAGATGACGATCGAGCGGAGGGTAGCGAGCATTGTCGGGTTGGTTGGGCGATCACCGCTCCGGCGTTTTATGCAGCGCGCGATCGGGGGCGGTACCGGTTTGCGGCACAACCGTGCCGATTCGGCCTGCAACTACCCCCTCCCTTTCGAATCGAACTTCTAATCGTTTAACAACGCATTGTTCAGCGGATGATAGCAAACAGAAGGCCACACGAACATGCGGATTTTGGACACGTTCTGATCTATGAGATTGATCGAAGAAAACAAACGCTTATGCACTCCGAATACCCGATCGGAGCGGGGCAATTTGCAAGTGCGGCAATTGATTTTTTTTTGATTATTCTCTTTCTTTCCCTATCTTGGAATCGCCAGGCCCGTTTCCAATCGTTCCTTGGTCGGTTCAGACAAAAATTTGTAACATTTTTGAAACAGTGATATGGTTACGATTCCTCACAACTATCCCTCGAAATCTACATTTGTTTAGCGTGCGTTAAAGTGCTTGCGGTGTAAATACATGTGCTACTGCATACGTTGTGTTCTCACAATTGACTCTCATTGACATCGGTTTCAGCTTGTTAGTGTGACCGCTCGTGAAACTGCGAGGTCACGTTTTGGAGAGGAATGTGCTCATTTTTTCGCTCATAACTCGATCCAACTGCAGTTGTCTTACATTTATGAGCATGATTTTTTTGTTCAAGCCCGGTTGCAACTTGGGAACCCTGGGCTTCCACAGTGAATCCAGTTAGCCCTAGTACACACAAGCAGTATTCTTAAATTCGTGCGAAAGTGATGGCCCATTCTGCTCTACATGGCCTCTTGCTCCTTGCCATAATTGATGATCAAACAGAGATGGAGCCACCAGACGAGCCGATCGCTGAGTTGATGACTTAGCGCCTCTCCTATTTCCGGGTCCTAACACGGATCTTCTGTTATTTTGAAGGAAAATCGGCCGATTTTTGCCACTAGGAAAAACTTTATGTTACCGATTTCGATGAAAGTTGGTGTATGGGTACCATTAAGGGTCTAAAGAAGGCTCATCCGCTTGATTTGGTCAAATTCGCTCATTATCGATTTTTTGTGATCTACCATTCCGATGACCATCAATCAATCAATCAATCATTTATCAGAATCATGGGTTAGGTCTTATCCCGCATGCTGATCTCTTCTGGTTCTGTATTCACTCGAAGATATCGACCACCAGTCGTTGCCAATTGTACGATGTATGTCATCTCTCCAGCGCATCCGGGGTTGCGCTCTTGGTCTTGAACGATTGTAAGGTATTCAAGTAGTTAGAATTCGTGCCCAGCGCGATCCTTCCATCTGTCGCACACGATTAGCCCAATTCAACTTCTTCTCATCCGCAAGTTGGACCCAATCTCTGACTTTAGTGATGGCCTTGACGCGTTGATTTGACCACCTGTGAAACAGCGATATTCCGATAATTTTGCTTTCCATCTTACGCTGTGCTACTCGTAATTTCTCTTTGTCTGATTCGCGTAAGGACCACAGTTCTGCTCCGTATAATGCCGCGGGAGTAATTAGAGTTTTGAATGCTTTTCGCTTGTGCTTGAGAGACAGTCTTGGCGACACCATCAAGTTATGAATTTTACTACATGCTCCCCATGCACACCTGATTCGTCGATCAACTTCCAAGGACGGGTTGAGAGGGAAGGAGACGGTGATGCCGAGATATGTAGCTTGATCCACAAAATTGCATTGTTCTCCGTGGATGACAATTGGAGATCGAGTAGTGGTGCAGTTTGTAAGGAGGGTTGTTTTTTTTGCATTGATGGATAAACCACATGACTCAGCGTTCTCCTTTAGTGTAGTGATCACACGAATCAAAGCCGGCTTGTTCTTCGCAAAGAGAACGACATCGTCAGCGTACGCCAAGTGGGTGAGATTCTGTCCATCTATTTTTATTCCGTCTTCATCCCAGTCACAGTTATTGAGGATTGTGCGAAGCACCGCAGTGAAGAGACGAGGAGAGAGAGGGCATCCCTGACGGAATCCACGATGGATAGAAACGGGGACTAATTGGCCATTCACGAGGACGTTAGATGTAGATTCTTCGTACAGACGTTGTAGCAACTGGATCAAATCCTGGTGGATTCCTTGGGTAGAAAGCGTGCTCCAAAGCATCGGCCACTCGAGGCTGTCGAAAGCTTTTGTAAAATCGACCAGTGCTACATAAGAAGGGATGTCGTGCTCAACCATCTTTTCGAGTAGTTGTTTCATTGAGTGACCATGGTCTTACGTGCTAAACCCTGGACGGAATCCGGCTTGGGTGGGCGCTTCTGCCTCTTCAAGACACGATTCGACTCTTTTTAGCACTACTTTCGTGATAGCCTTGTAGATGGAGGGAAGGAGGCTGATGGGGCGAAAGTTTTCGATCTTGTCTGTGCTTCCCTTCTTGTGCAAAAGCACAATTGTCGATTGGACGAGGTCGGTTGGAATATTGTGGCCATCAAGGAGAAAGTTGAGGAGTGATGTAATCGTTGGAGTCAGTTGTTCACGTGCGAGGTACAATTGTTCGGGCGTGACTCCATCTGGGCCCGGTGCCTTGCTTGTGGAAATTGTATCGAGAACGGCCCTTATCTCTGATTGGATGAAAGGGGGGAGAGAGTCGTCATGTTCCCGCAACATTGGCATAGGCAAATCAACGACAGGACGGTAGAGATCATTGTAAAACTATTGCACCTTTTCGATGGTGTGCTTTTGTGAATAGTCTCCTTTGTCATCTCGAAATTCCATCCTTTTTCGTACATGATGCGTTCTCTGTTTAGCTTTCTTCATATTTCTACCTTCTTCGATCGCTTTGAGTAATTGGTTCTCTTTGTGCTTCCTTATATCTGACTCCATGGCTATTCCCGCAGCTTTGCAAGATGTAATGTATGCGATTCTCTGATTCGGCATGGATTTGAGTGAGTGACGTTGCTTTAGGATGGCGAGAGTGGCTAGCGATAATCGTGATTGAGGATTGTCGGGAATCATACAGTTGGACCGGACTGTTTCAACGAAGGTTTTGCAGGTGTTACAAGCTTCATTGGAGTCCGTCGCTTGTTGTATGTTTGGTCCGAGTAGGCGAGCGTTTGACTTGTACAGTGAACGGTCGAGACTTGTACAGTGAACTTGTTGGTATTCTTCGCTTCTTTATCCTGACAACTCTCGTTGTGCGAGTGATCTTCATGCGCACTAATCGGTGGTCAGTATCGAAGTTGAAAGCGCGGTCGAGTATTGAGGAGACGTTGAGCATCTTCGAGTACACTCTCGTATTCGGCATCCGAGTGGGCAGATGTTGGACAGTAAACGACGAGAAGCCACAGTTTGAAAGTTGGAAGATGAAGGGACGCAAGTCTCTCGTTGTGGGGATGGAAGTGAGCTGTCTTCGAGAGGGATTGAGAGACTAGAAACCCAACTCCGTATCGAGAAAAGTTGAAACCGGAGTGATAGATTGTTCGGTTCGATTGTGATAGACTTTCTTTTCCGGCTCACTGAGAGCTATCGCTCGCTTTTTTTTTTAAATGCCTGATTCGCCCACTTTGAAACGAGAAACGATGAAATTAACTTTTTCGACAAAAAACGACTAAGTTCAGGACCCCTGATAGTAAATCGATATCCCGAGGACAGAGATACGGGAAATGAACTATACAGGCATTCTAGGGGATACCTGGGGAGTTGATCGGTAAAATAAACGCTTGTGTGTTTAGCGGAAATTTTCGAGAAAAATTGACGCTTGTACTCCGAAAATCGATTATTCGAGAAAAACGCCTTGAAGACGACGTCCTCCGTTGTGTGTTCTGACATATAATTTGTAGAACTCTACAAGACGATCAGATTGAGTTTTTCTCGCTCGCTGTACTATGAATATTCATCGAGTTATGAATATTCATCGTACAGCGAGTGGTAGATCACGAAAAATCGATAATGAACAAATTTGACCAAAACAAAAGGATGGGTCTTCCTTAGACCCTCAATGATGCACCCAACTTTCATCGAAATCGGTGACATAAAGTTTTTCCTAGTGGACGGCGTTCCTGCAGTACAAAAGATCCGTGCTATGGGAGGAAAGTTGGTCGATTATAACATGGAAGACAGGGTAGGCTCGGGAAGGGATCAGGAAGACTGAGGTACTCTGAATACAGAATGAGGTTACCTATCCGCGCTTTTCCGTCCCTCAACCCCCCCCCCCCCTCGCCTGCACTATAGAACAGGCCACCAGATGAAAGTGGACCGCCCAAACTCACCACGACATGGCTGTGACCTTACCACACGGCTGTCACGCTACTTCCCGTGTTTGGAAGATCAAGGCAGGGGAGAAGCGAAAGATCGTGCCTAAGTTCGTACATCGTGCCCTCTTTCCGGCGCGGAATTTCACCATGCCCTTAACTTCAACTTATCAATCAAATCAGGTCTAAAACGTATCATTATTGTTTGTATTCAATAAGCCAGCAGTGTGACCTCTTTAACTCGATGCCGTTTCGCTGCCTCAATAGCCTTTCAATGATTATGCATCGGAGATCAAAGTAAGATATTCCCCCAACGAGTAGTAAAGTTTGTCTTTCGCACGACACCGAGATTAAGCTGATGTGTGCGATTTCATAGGGACTGAATTTTCGCAATAGAGAGCAGGAGATGAGAACATACCTGCGCGAGTGATATCCCTGCGGCGACCAGTTCTACAGACTCCGCCCACCCTCTCTCCCCTCCCTCCCCTCGCTCTAACCCGTCGCGCCTAGAGCGCGCGTCGTCTATAAGAAGGACGGGTCGCCGCCAACTAAGAGGAGTCCTTAGAAATCCCTAGGGACATCTCCGCGCAGCTATGGATGAGAACTAGCAACGAGCCAGATCGATCCTTCATAGCTGAAAACTGCGTAGAACTCTTGCCACCCACCATCTCTCTCGTACTCGAAGCTGCCAAACTCTTTCGACCACAACAAACACTCGATAAACTGCCAATTAAACGTTGCCTGCTCCTCTATTGAAGGTCAACTGAAGACGCTCTTCATTTGCAATGAAAACGGTCACACTCCGCATTTATCGATCGGCTATCACCCTAACTCCCGTTGGAAGTGAACTTGATGCAACATACAACTCGCCAAACAAGCAATTTCCAGCTCTAGTCATACATAACTTGACATTGCGAGGAAAACCTCCTGTACAGATAAATGGATAATTCATGTCAGAATTTCACTATCACAGTGCAAATATCGATTTACGAAAGGGAATGGGGGTGATAGCCTATTTCGCTATCCTCTTCCTCAGATCTTGGTTTCTCTCATCGATGAATTTCCTTGCGATTAGCTTTTTTTTCGATGAGAAAAGAGCACAATCGACCGGAATTTATATATCGTATGCAATATTACTATTTTTGACGTTCAACATTCGCGATCTTGAGCACTTTTGGACAAGCAGAGGTCATGCTCCAATCGGGGAATGTTTGCTGCTCTCTCTATCTCCTCCTCACCTGTGTGGAGGTACCATTTGTGTGAAGATTAAGGTGATGATTTGTTTGTCCGTTATTAGCTAATAGTGCTTATCTACTAATACTCTGCCTTCAATACATACTTTCCAGGCACTCACCAAACATCAGAATGTCAGCAGAAGACTGTGGGGAGATGGCCGCCTGGCTCATGCGATGTTAAAATCGGCGAAAAGATCGGATCTTGTGTCTGTTGTTGGGTCTGTTAAAAAAAATGCAAAGATCCGATCTTTGATTTGAATTCCCGCATTTTTATATCTCAACTCCCAGTGGAGCTAGAGACTAGAAATTTTAACAGTAGCTTGGAAATGCTGAAAGAAATCCAGAAATCAAATTCCAAGTCTCTAGCTATCTTAGAAGCTGAATTATTCGTGAAAACGAAAGATACGGTAATTATAACTTTAAAATCTTAATTTATGAATAACTCGGCTTCTAAGATAGCTAGAGACTTGAAATTTGGTTTCTGGACTTCTTTCAGCATTTCCAAGCTACTTTTAAAATTTCTAGTCTCTAGCTCCACTGGGAGCTGAGATATAAAAATGCGGGAATTCAAATCTAGATCGGATCTTTGTATTTTTTTAACAGGCCCAACAGCGAAGATCCGATCTTTTCGCCGATTTTTAACACCACATTACATCAAGCAGTAAGTTATTTTCTCAATATGAAGAGATTGAACTTTTCATCACTCGATAGAGTCAAGGATATTTCATGGTTACGCTGATAATCCTCATATCAAATATTGCTGTCTGATCGAACAGTCCCTTCTCTATTCAGTCACACACTCTCGTATGTCTGGCTAATGAGAGAAAATTCTAGATAGAGAGTTTAATACGGCAATATTAATTATATTGTTTTCAGCGTATTCTTCATCCAAATTTGGACTCGAGACCTGTGCATTTTCCCGGTTCTCGCTGGATGTATCACTAAGGGTATGTTATCGTCGATTTTCGTCTTTTGTGGATTTCCATGCCCAATTTCGAGCTTGTTTCACCAATTTTCATGCAATTTTTTTATTAAAAAAATTTACCCAACTCGTGACAAACAATCCTAATTGTGTTTTTAGAATACGTGAAGTCCCTCAACTTCTTCACTTCTCTCTTGATCTTCACCATTCCGGCATACTTGGTCTTCACGCTGCTTTGCTTGGTTATGGTAATAGTTTTACATAATTAAATAATTAATAAATTATTTTTTTCCAGGAACTCTTCGTCTACTGGGCGCATCACAATCACAATGGAGAGAAACTGCAGGCTACGAAAAGGTAATCGGGTTGCAATGTTTGGATCTTTTGCAATATCTTGTACTGAAAACACATTGTGGTGAGAGGACTGCACCATATATTCACTATCCGAATTTCAGCATTACCGCAGCCTGTTGATACTTCAGCCACCCCTGTTCCTCGAAGTGAAACTCTGAAGCAAGACTGGATCCACTTGTTCTTGGATCCACTTGTTCAAAAAATAAGTTTATTAAGCAATACATGACTACTATTCATTAAATATGTCCAAAATGTTTATAAATGACCCACTGGGAATATGAATCGAATCCATCCGTTCCAAACACATTTGCCGTCAAGGAACGTTCGGAGAGATATACGACTCGTTTCAATCCAGTTTGAGATATACGACTCGTTTCAATCCAGTTACTTCATCTTGCTCAGTCACTTCACATTCGCAGCAAATTATGGAAACCTGAAGTTCTTAGCTCAGATTGATTCATCATGTTTCTAAAAAAACTGATCTAGTAGACACAACCGTTCAATTAGTTGCAGTTTCGGAAATTTAGGCACATGAATTAGACCTCACAAAAATCAACCTTCTAAATTTCTCGAATACAAGAAGGTTAAAAAATAAGTTGTGGACTGACCACAAATCAAATGCTAGTCATGCCGAACTCCCAAATCGTATTTCGTCATCTATACGAATATGCGATTTTCCACACATTTTCCCAAAAATCATCGAATTTCAAGTCAAAAGGAGTTCTACAATAATATTTTCAGAATAAATCAAAACAACTTATTATTATTGTTTGAGTGCCAAGTTGCTTGTAAAATATTGATTTAATAAATTTGACCGAAAAAAATATAATTTGAAAATTTTGACCGGCTTCCGCTAACCCTTGAAAATATTTATGTCTTAAATATTGTGATTTTCAAGGTGTGGAACAGTGATTTTTCGAAAATATGTGTAAATGGGTTCTCGAATGTGCTAATCATCGTGGTATTCTTCATTTTGCACCAACTCGATCGGTTGATCCAGGCTGCATCAGTGCTTCAAATCACGATTTTCACGTTGCTCTGGTTCCAATGAACCAAATGTTTTGAAAATTTGAGAGGACATGTGATCGACCATTGAGAATCCAATCATCATATTCTTGATTTCTCGAATGTGCTATTCCTCTTTTTGGTCTGCACTTTTCGAATATGAGGGCGTAGTGGAAGCCGAAACTTGAATCAGAAGATCCGCCTCATCACGAGGATCATTTTTCGTATAAATAGTGTGGTGTTTGAAGTTGGCGAAATCAGTGAAATCTTCAATTTTTTAAAACTTAATTTTGACTATCTTTCGAGCGACAAGCGTTCTAAGTGTTCTATGAATTCTAAGCGTTCTATGAATTGAGTTTCAATCCAGTTTAGCTCTTTTTCCTTTGTGTCACGGAATGAAACAAATTAAATTCTTCACTCAAAGCGCGAAATGTGCGATTTGGAATGAAAATAAAGACACAAAACAATAGATTTCACTAATTTCGCCAACTTCAAACACCATACTATTTATACGAAAAATGATCCTCGTGATGAGGTTGATCCTCAGATTCAAGTTTCGGCTTCCACTACGCCCTCATATTCGAAAAGTGTAGATCAAAAAGAGAAATAGCACATTCGAGAAATCAAGAATATGATGATTCTCAATGGTCGATCACATGTCCTCTCAAATTTTCAAAACATTTGGTTTACTGGAACCTAAGCAATGTTAAAATCGTGATATGCAGCACTGATGCAGCCTGGCTCAACCGATCGAGTTGGTGCAAAATGTAGCATGCCACGATGATTAGCACCATCGAGAACCCATCATACTCCTATATAAAGCGCTTATTCCGTGTGTCCGGTGACGTCATAGACGGATGACGTCACAGGCTAAGCAACAGAACCTTAAGTAATCCTACCGTAACCCAATCTACAGTAATCCTACCGTAACCCAAGCTACAGTAATCCTACAGTAACCCAACATACAGTAATCCTACCGTAACCCAACATACAGTAATCCTACCGTAACCCAACCTACAGTAATCCTACTGTAACCCAACCTACAGTAATCCTAGCGTAACCCGACCTACAGTAATCCTACCGTAGAACCTTCGAAACTTTCCAGAATCTTCCCGAATGTTCTAGAACCTTCGAAACCTTCCAGAGTCTTCTCGAATGTTCGAGAACCTTCGAAACTTTCCAGAATCTTCCCGAATGTTCGAGAACCTTCGATACTTTCCAGAATCTTCCCGAATGTTCAAGAACATTCGAAACTTTCCAGAATCTTCCCGAATGTTCTAGAACGTTCGAAACTTTCCAGAATCTTCCCGAATGTCTAGAATCTTCGAAACTTTCCAGAATCTTCCCGAATGTTCTAGAACCTTCGAAACTTTCCAGAATCTTCCCGAATGTTCTAGAACGTTCGAAACTTTCCAGAATCTTCCCGAATGTTCTAGAATCTTCGAAACTTTCCAGAATCTCCCCGAATGTTCTAGAACCTTCGAAACTTTCCAGAATCTTCCCGAATGTTCTAGAACCTTCGAAACTTTCCAGAATCTCCCAGAAACTTCCAGAACATTCCAAAACGCATGACTACTTAAAGAAAGTTCCAGAACCTTCCATAGCGGGATACGGTATGATTACGGTAATTGCGGCGAAGAAGGGGAGGGGTCGGCTAGAATGTTCTGGAACTTTCTCTTGCGTGCTCAAAACCCTGGGCTATTTCACAATGAAGCGTGGGTCCGCCCCCTCCATCTTCAGTGCCCGCGCCTCATGGTGCCGCAACTGACGGTATGGGCGCGTGGTAGGGCGTTTGCCTGGCGATCCGATAGTCGCGGGTTCGATTCCCCTCGGTGGTGGAAGAGTTTTGCCGAGGTGATACCATCCGTCCCTATTTAACGAATTCCAATAGAAAGTTCCAGAAGCCCCGAGAACTTTCAAAATCGACCTGATTCAGGTGGTAGAAGATTCCAGAAGGTTCCTGAACTTTCTGAGGAAAGAGTA
Source organism: Pristionchus entomophagus (assembly GCA_036245825.1). Classification (NCBI taxonomy): domain Eukaryota; kingdom Metazoa; phylum Nematoda; class Chromadorea; order Rhabditida; family Neodiplogasteridae; genus Pristionchus; species Pristionchus entomophagus. The sequence continues at coordinate 3,085,782 of BTSX01000003.1, forward strand.
TATAACAAAATCGCATGAATTGGAATTCAAATAGTACTCAATAGTCTACATATCAATGGACCCGCCAATTCCATCAATCGACCCACCCTTCCGCCCTACCCAACCGTCGAATACCGTATCATCCTACTGCCTAGAATGTTTCACCCGTTCGTTAGCCTCTCAAATTGAACTCACACCCATCGTAAGCCCGTAAGGATACCGTAACATAACTTAGCTTACACCTGCAATATACCATTTGTCCCATTACCGTAATCTTACCGTTAGTATTGATTTTTAGCAATAGCTCTGAAGCGGAAAGAAAAAGAGCGCGTCGTGCAAGTGAATCCAAAGAGGAAAAAGAAGCTAGGATGGCTGCCAATCGGGAAAGAATGAGGACGAGAAAAGCATCATTGACAAAAGCAGAAATTGAAGAGATCCAAAAAGAGGATAGAGAAAGAAAAAGGGAGAAAAAAAATGAGGAGAGGAGAAGACCCCAGGAGAGAGCCGCGATCGAACCCAACTACCTCGGTGCGATGGACATCAAATGCAGCAACTGCGACGCTCGCTTCTTTTCAGGTACGTCCCGCAACAGTATCCTATCTTACCGTAATCTATGTAATTGTACCGCGCATGGTTAAGTGTATTTCTTCTGAGTGGCAGCACAGACAAGATCAACATGTGCTGCAACTTCGGGTTGGTCACCACAATCGAGGACAAGTTCGGCGATTTCCCCGATGAGATCCGCTCTCTCCTCCTCGATGATTCCCCTCAGGCCAAGAACTTCCAAAAGTACATCCGCCAGTTCAACTCCGCCCTCTCAATGGCTTCCATGGGCGCGCAACTCGATGTCCCTAAGGGGCACGGGCCGTACTGCTTCCAAATTCACGGGCAGGTGTATCATCTAGCCGGCCCCCTCCATCCAGATCCTAGTCAGAGACCATCTTACGGCCAGATCTACATTCTGGATACGGCCCAGGCAGCAAGCGAGAGACTGGGCAACCCCGCCAACGTCAACTGCGACCCTAAGTGATGGCCCATCTGAGCGGATTAATCTCGAGGGTCAATCCCTATGCTCAGGCGTACAAGATGATGGCTGAGGTGGAGGAGAAAGAGGAGAGATGCGACTGAAGAAGGAAGGACTGCCGCCCCCGTCCGAATGATCTTTGATCCCTCGACCTCTAAGGATCCCCGTAGGTACAATGCGCCTCAGGCTAACGAAGTGGCGGTTGTATACGTGGGTGAAGACGAGGATGTGCCTGCCACTCGATCTCTGGCGGTGCATCCTCGAGGGGGAGGACTCACGACGATTCGTGACATCGATAAGATCTGCGATCCCTTCACGTATCCCGTGTTCTTCCCTACGGGAAAGGACGGGTGGCATCCCGGATTGGAGAAGAAGCCATCGGACATACCTCCTAATGGTGCGAAACGGAGTATTCAATCCGCTCTATTACGGACGAGCCCTCTTCCAACAATTCGCCGTGGACTCTTGGGTCAAGGTTGGTATCAAATATCTCTTCGTTTTTCCATTTCCCGTTTCGTTATCGCGTTTCTATAGGTTGAACAAAATCGGCTGAACTTCCACTCACCAGACCGATCTTCGAAGTGACTCCTATCGGGCAGTTCAAGTGAGTTTCATGGGTTCAAAACCAATATTTTCAGAGAATTATCGTTGGTTGACTACGCATATTTTTCTGCTTCAGGACTACCTGGCAGGAAATACCGGCGTTCCCGGAAGTAGAATCGTCCTCCCTTCCTCCGGGTCCCTACCAAAACGTCCCCTCCTGCCAGAGGGTACTACCAAAACGTCCCCGCCGCGCGATACCAAAACGTCCCCTTACCAAAACGTCCCCCTCTACCAAAACGTCCCCGCTACCAAAACGTCCCCTACCAAAACGTCCCCTCTCCTTGCGAGCACCACTGGGCATAAGATCTGATCTCATGACACTTGTCCAGTGGGAATGAGTTGATGCTTCCTTTTTCATGTAGGAAGGGCCCGATCTAGCTAGGAAGGGTCAGAGTTCGGATGCATCCATTTTCAATTAGGAAGGGTCAGAGTTCGGATGCATCCATTTTCAAGGAAGGGTCTGATCGGATATCTCCGTTTGGATGTGGGTATATAAGGCGGCCAATAGAGCAGAGCCACGCGTGTGTGAGCGCTCTCGTTTTATTTCTTTGTAATTGTTTTTTTTCTCGACAATTTGCTTGATTTTTCAGTGCTACTTGTTCTGTTTTATTCTATCATATGTGACTGACTTCTTTTCAGATGACCTCAAATGCAACGTGGAGTGGCTTCTCTTTGCCAAGTAACAAAGGGAACCACAAGATCGCCGCTTACCGAGTCGGTGGAGTACATGATTCAATCGTGTCTTACCGGTTCAAGGAGAAGATCGATGGAGACGAAGTCCCGGTTACGAACCGGAAGGTTAAGTATGCGTGTATTTCATGTGAGAGATCCACTTCTCCAGGTACGAAGGCCACTATTCGTGTATTCTTCCCCGATGACGATCAAGCGGTGTTCCTATCGAACCCCGCTGATCCGTCTCGGCATCGTTGCGATTGGAATACAGACGAAAAGTGCAGACCCGCAGTCGTGCTCAGTACGAAAATCGCGTAAGTTATTATTGCTCATTTTGTTGATTATGGAGATGATGAAAGATGAGAATATGGTTTTCAGTAAGGATTTCTCTGTCAAGAACTCAGAATGCGCAGCAGACGGACATCTGAAGAACCCTTCTAGGGCATACATGGAGTGCAATGCCATGATTGCTAGAAGAGAAGGCATTGCTAATCTAGTCTTACCAAGTGACGTCGATGAAGTCCTCGATCTGTATAGTGGAGGAAAGAAAAAGAACAAGAGAAAACGTTAGATCTCGTTGGATGTCAAAAAGTAAGTTTTTTAAAAAAAATCTTTTTTTTAAATATTGGGGTGTCCCAAAAGTTCGTTTAAAAATTTTCTTTATTTTATTTTTTTTAAGAGAGTTTTCTAATTAGACGACAGAAGTAGGTCAAAACTTTTCACTTTCAATCATTTTCCAGAGGGTAGAATTTTTCGTTTTTTTTAAAAAATTTTCATTATATGTTTTTTTTTCATTTTCAGATGTCTTTTTTCAGATTTTTTAAAATTCCGAATTCAAAACAAGCAATGAATGCAATTATTTCAGAGCTACCGGTGTTTCGCGAGTGGAGGAGTACGATCAGATTGACGATAAGGATATGCAAATCATTGGCCTCTCTGAGACTTATCGCATTTCAGATCCAAGTGACTCGAAGAGAATTTACTTGGCAGCCAGACGAACATTCGTTCTGGCCATCCAGTTGGGAATTGAGGCATTTCTGGTAGACGGTAATTTTGGATTCACTCCTATTCCCACCTGCACGAAAAAACGAGCATACCAACTTTTCACGGTCCGAGTATGCTGCCGCAACACGAGTTTCCTGTTGATGGCGGCTCTCCTTCCATCCAAGGCCTCATCAGAATACATTCTCTTGTTCGAGGTTTGTTGTGAGAATGTGGCACACGAAAAAATCTGAATTTTCAGTCCATGCTCTCCATTTTCTCCGATCTCAACTTCTCACTTCGAGGAGTTCGTGTCGTGAGCGATTGGGAGACTGGAATAATCAAAGCCATTCGGACTGCTCTTCCAATGGTTGCTCACCAAGGTTGTTCTTTCCATGCACTCAAATGTATTAATAACAAACTTTCATCGTTTGGATTGAATGCCTTCGCGAAGAGTTATCCTGTCGTCCGTATCTGGTTCAATCGCATAAGAGCATCCATCTTTCTCCCAAGAATCTACATCTATCAGTAAGTTCATTCACAATTATCGCTTATTCACAAGATCCACTAATTCATATTCTTTCAGATGTGATCTTCTGACAATCCCCGTCTCCAATGTTCACCCTGCGTATACTGCATCTCATAATTTCCTGGATTATTTCAGATCGGAATGGATGGCTCACCCCGAGACGATGCTCAGCAAATACATGATCGATCGTCATCGAACCACTAATCTAGTGGAGAGTTGGCACCGGTGAGATTCCTACTATTCTGATTGAAATAGTATCATCTGCAAAAAATCTAAAACAATATTTTAAAAAAATCATTATATAGTGGTCTAATCAGCTGGTTCCACGGTCACCATCCTCCACTTATGGAACTCGTCAATTTCCTAATGGTGAGTTCAATGACATCGAGTGATAATTGTAAACCTCAATCTCAGAATACGGAACTTGATGACAACATTGCTATGAAGCACTATCGTGATAATGGATCAAGTTTCGAGCTAGAGGAAGAGGACGAGAATAGATCGATCGAAACTTTATCACCCATGATTGAGTTCGATTCGATTGTGGACGAGAGGGTTCCAACCCACGCTGAGATTCTGAGTAGATAAGATGACCAAATTCTGCCATGAAAAACTTAACTGAAAATTAGAAAAGACTCGGCAGAATTTTGTGATCTGATCTCCTTTTTTCATATTAAGATAGTCACTGTTTAATTTTTAAAATGAATCAACAATTTTCCCATATAGACTCCTTTGAATCTCTACTATTCAATTCCAGTATTAATTATCCTAATTCCAGATTTCCGCACGAGACGTGAGAGTGAGCGAGAGTTGTAAGTTGTGAGAGTTGTGTGAGAGTGCATTATGAGAGAGGTTATGATTTTTTTGAGTTTTGAAGTTATTTTGTTCCTCTCTTTGGCAAGTTTCTCAATGATAAATATTTTTGGTCCCCTTTACATGTTGTTCTTTCTACCACACAAAATGGACACGAGTGGAACATAACAAAGGGAGATACATATAATTTCACGATACGAGGTCTTTACGACCTGACGAGTTCTTCTTGCTTTGCCCTTCCTAGATGAAAAAGGAGGCATCGACTTATTCCCACTGGGTCAGTGTCATGAGATCAGATCTCATTCCCAGTGGTGCTGGCAAGGAGAGGGGACGTTTTGGTAGCGGGGACGTTTTGGTAGAGGGGGACGTTTTGGTAAGGGGACGTTTTGGTATCGCGCGGCGGGGACGTTTTGGTAGTACCTTCTGGCAGGAGGGGACGTTTTGGTAGGGACCCCTTCCTCCTATCCGGGAAGTCCTCGAGCCATGACCCAAGACTATCAAGACGCAATGGCGATCGTCTCCAAGTACGGCAAGCCCGACTTCTTCTTCACATTCACGTGCAACCCAGCGTGGAGGGAGATCACCGAAAATCTCGAGCCCGGACAATCCGCCTCGGATCGGCCTGATCTCATTGCGAGGGTCTTCAAACTGAAGGTGAAAAAAAAAATTTTCAAATTAAAAAATTTGAAAATTTTTTTTTTTTTTTTTTCAAATTTTCTCCATACTCAAATATCCTTATTCGTGTGCTTGAAGTGGACGAGGATTTCGACGATCTCCTCAATCGTCACATCCTCGGTCGAGTGGCCGCGTACATCTCCTTGTTCGAATGGCAGAAGAGAGGCCTCCCGCACGTCCACATGCTCCTCATCATGACTGAAGATACGAAGCCGCGCAGTCCCGACGACGACGTCGACCGGTTAGTTCGAGCTGAGATCCCTGACCCTGTCACGGAGCCGGAGCTCCACCGTATCGTCACCACCAACATGCTCCATCGACCTTGCGGTGATCTCAACCCCGAGTCACCCTGCATGGTTGATGGACATTGCTCCAAGCGCTTCCCCATGGAGTACCGGGACAGTACGAATCTGGACTTGGACGGATACCCCGAGTACCGGAGGAAGAGGGACGGTCGGTTTGTCGAGTACGGAGGCCATAAACTCGACAACCGCCACATCGTTCCCTACAACGAGTACTTCTTACTTCGATAAAGTGCACACATCAATACCGAGATCTGTGCGTTCATCGAGGCAGTGATGTACCTCTTCAAATACGTCTACAAAGGACCCGACCGCGCATCCCTCAACATTTCCACACGGTCGCTTTCCAAGCCAGCGATTCCTCTGAACAACTGAGGGCGAAGGCTGCGAAGGACACTACCCTCACAGCGTGGTTCAAGCTGAACAGCGAGTGTGCGAAGACTGTCGAGAGTGGAGTCGTCTCTCCCTCCTTCGTCGACTCTCGCCAGTACCACTACAACGAGCTGCCTACCCATTTCACATTCGACAAACAGGAAGGACGCTGGAAAGTTAGAAGGAGAGGGACGAGACAGATCGGTCGCATGTACACTGTCACGCCCCAGGAAACGGAGCGATATACACTCCGCATTCTCCTCCTCAACATCAAAGGAGCGACTTCCTTCGAGGATCTCCGTATTGTCCCGGATGTCAATGGAGTGCTCGTTATCTTCCCCACCTTCGTGGAAGCAACGAAGGCGCGCGGTCTTCTGAAGGACGACAGCGACTATCTCCAGTCCCTCAAGGAATGGACTGGATTCTTCGTCCCCGCCGCTCTCCGATCCGCCTTCACTGCCATTCTCCTCTTCAACGAGGTCCACGACCCACGGGCACTCGAGAAAACAATGAGATACTCTTACCATCGATGACTCACATCTTTGGGGGGGGGGGGTTGAAACATTAGAGGAGGAGGAGAAGAGGTGGGGCAGTGAAGGACGAACAACGAGTCAATAAGGGAAGATAAAGGAGAAGAAAGGTCAAATGAGCGTAAACAAATTAGGGGGAAGGGGGATAATTGAAGATGATATCGTTTATCGGTTGCCATGGGCTTGTGATGGCCAAGAATTTCCAGGAATAGAAGACTTGATGTCAGATTGACGGAAACTTCTCAACGGTCAGAGAAGCGAGCTAACTGGCACAATAAAGAAAGTCAATCCTTGAATAACCAACTTAAGTTCCTTGATCTCTATTTTTGCTACGTTTCTTTGAACGAAAAACATATGGTGTGTTTTCCGAGCAGTAATAATACACTATGTTTTGTCTCTTATTCCCAGTGTATATTAACTGATTTCATTCTCATCGGTCATCTCTAAACTCCGATCTCTGAGAATATTTCACCAGAATCATTGGATTGTTGATATATTATATTTAAGCACTATGATCTCTACTCGCCACTCCCTAGTACATTTAATTTTTGATCTGTTATCACTTCGAATGGGGTTATTGGGAAGAGGGCCGCCAGTAGTCAGAGGGTCGGAAGCGGCGCTATTCTGACAGAAGTAAAACATCCTGCAAGTCAAGATTAGACGTTTAGGTGTTTTGATCAGAACACGCCAAGACCAGGAACTTAATTTTCGAAACCACAATGTTTAGCTCTTGTAATAGTCAGCCCGTAATCTCTATAAATATTGGGCATTATCCCTTCTTCATTCTCCATTCTCCATTCTGGCGCTCGTGACAGGTGGTCGGTACGCTCCATTCGTCTGACCCGCATAATTCCAGTTTGCAGAATCGCTACCCGTCACAATGATCGTTCTATTATTTAGCGAATGAGAGCACGTCTCCGGCTAGTTGCACTGATAGCACGCATTGAGTGAGAAAAAAGTGTGTGTTGTCGGATCGAGACCGGCTTTTCATAGAACCACCTGCTGTCTCGTTTCTCTCACCGACGAGATAGAACACGAATATAGGAGTTTTTCTCGATTCGACAGCAGTAGTGTGGTGTGGGTGTCTCGGACAAGAGGCGGCGCTATGCACACTTTTGTTTGTTCATAGCTCTGTGACACTCACGTTCAGATCTTCGCTTGTATTCCACTTGCCCTCATATCTCGTTGATTTTATATTTTGCAATTTTCTAGATTTCATGTTAATGCTTCTCTCGCATGCTTATCGCCGTCGTGTTAACCTATGAAAGTATTGTCACAGATTCCTATGCAAACTCGCTTCTTCCAATAATTGTCTGGTAGTGACATTTAATGAAGTGAGTCTTCTCTTTTATTTTGTACGAGAGCTGTTATCAGCGTATTAAGAGTGACTATCTGACCCAGTGAAGATATGCTTGGCACTAGGCAAAAAATCGAATTCGCTCTAAATGTGTGGGATGATAGTACTCGGCGAGTGTAGCTCATGTGCCAATGGTTTAGTGTTCCAGATCATTCTCCGCTAAATGGCGGAAGTTTCAAAAATTAAGACACTGGCTCCGTAATTTTGGAGTATGGGCCGGACATCGAAATCACCGATCCGGCCCAAACTTTTTCCCTGGATACCCCCATGGGTCCCCATCACCAAACGGGTCACTATATGGTCCAGATCATTGAAACATAAAAATGTCGAAAACTCGAATTTTGAAAACTCGAAAATCGGATAAAAATAACGGAACGACCTGGGTCCAAAGTTAATGTGGCAATATTATACACATGCCTAGGCAACAAAAACACGTTATAAGTTGGTTCAAGATTTCGATCGTAAAATGGTTTTTCAAACTTTCAAAAATAGTTTTTTAATTTTTTTAAAATCCATATGAAAAAATCGCAATACGGCTCTTCGTTATCTTGTAGAGCATTAAATTCTGCGTCGAATAAGCTAAATGAGATAATTTAATTTTTAGCCCCCGTTCGGATCTATAGACCTGAAATAGGCAATCGAAAAAATAATTTCTTAGAACCTCCTCAATATGATACTCATTTTGAAGCCCACATTGAGTACTTCATTTTTCGTGTTGACAGTTTGACCTGAAAATGATCTTGGATCAAGTTAGTACCATGCAAATTCTAGAAATCTTGAAAATTCTGATATTTTAATTCTAATAAAAACAAAGTTCAAAATCGCACTCCGGAGACTATGCCATGTTGTAGAGCATTGAACTCTGAATCGAATAATCTAAATGGGATTGAAATATTTTAAGCTCCTTTTCAGATCTATATACCTGAAAGAGGCAGTTGAAAAAAAAGTTTCCAGAACATCATCAATATGGTACTTATTTTGAAGCCCACATCGAGTACTTCATTTTTTGCGTTGACAGTTTGACCTGAAATTAATTTTTGAACATGTTAGTACCTTGAAAATTCATAATATTCTTTTTTTTTTTATAATATTCTAAATTTTAATATTGATTAGTTTTTTAAAAAGTTAAATAATTTTGTGGATTTGCATGATAATAATTTGTTTTAAAATCATTTTTAGGTCAAACTGTCAACACAAAAAATAAAGTAATCGATATGGGCTTCAAAATGAGTACTATATTGATGAGGTTATGGAAACGTTTTTTTCAACTGCCTCTTTCAGGTCTCTAGATCCGAAAGGGGGCAATTTAAAATATCGAATTTAGCTTATTCGACGCAGAATTCTATGCTCTACAACATGAGATAATCGTCGGAGTGCGATTTTGAACTTTTTTCTTATTAAAATTAAAATATCAGCATTTTCAAGATTTTTAGAATTTTCATGGTACTAACTCGATCCACGATCATTTTTAGGTCAAACTGTCAACACAAAAAATAAATTACTCGATGTGGGCTTCAAAATGAATACCATATTGAGGAGGTTCTCAGAAATGTTTTTTCGATTGCCTATTTCAGGTCTATAGATCCGAACGGGGGCTAAAAATTAAATTATCTCATTTAGCTTATTCGACGCAGAATTTAATGCTCTACAAGATAACGGAAGAGCCGTGTTGCAATTTTTTCATATGGATTTTAAAAAATTAAAAAAACCATTTTTGAAAGTTTGAAAAACCATTTTACGATCGAAATCTTGAACCAACTTATAACGTGTTTTTGTTGCCTAGGAATGTGTATAATATTGCCACACTAAATTTGGACCCAGGTCGTTTAGTTATTTTTATCCGATTTTCGAGATTTCAAAAATTCATATTTCGCCATTTTTATGTTTCAATGAGCGTGTCTCGTTGAAAAAAAAATTCTCGTTTGATGATGCGGACCCATGGGGGTATCCAGGGAAAAAGTTTGGGCCGGATCGGTGATTTCGATGTCCGGCCCTAACGGCCGAGTCCTCGAAAATAACGGAGCCGGTCTCTTAAACGTAACCCAACCGACTTTGCTCTTTTGACACCGTTCCAATCGAGTGATATCTCAAAAATTACACAATATTCATGTGATCAAGCATACCAAGTTTCATCCCAATCGAATTGAAACTCATCGAGTAAGAACGATTTTTCGAAAAAAAATTCAAACTTTTCATTACTGCTCTTTGGTTTGCTTATTAATATACCTTTTTTATTGAATTATTTGGAAGAGCAACCATTTACCCACTTACTCTTTGCAAATCTTAAAGAACTGAAATACACCCAAGGAGAAATACCGCGAAAACGGTGTCCAACTCGATGAACAGTAAGCTCATGATTGGTCTAATTACCAGGTATTCGTGCAAATTGTAATGTTATGCACATAAGTCAATGTTTCAACATTTACTGATTCCGTTTATGGTGGAATAATAGGACTTTGCGCGATCTTGAGAAAAAGTGTTATTCGACCATCACGATTTACGATTTTCGCCGCACTTTGTTTAATCAACGCAGTAATGGCGCAGGCTCTTACTAGCAATAGTTCATAGTTCCTTTGCATATGTATCGAATCCATGTGATATGGGGCTCTGGCAATTCCGTGCTCACCCTCATTTATTCACTCCAAAAATGCGATTTGCAAAAATTGCAATTTTCAAAACGTTGCAAACTTCCACTTATTAGTGCTCATTATTATCGTAATCCATCGTGAGAAACATTCGACGATAGACGAAAATAATGGGCATCAACAAGTGGAAGTTAAGTTTTGAAAATCGCATTTTTGGAGTGAATAAATGAGGGTGAGCACGGAATTGCCAGAGCCCCATATCACATGGATTTGATACATATGCAAAGGAACTATGAACTATTGCTAGTAAGAGCCTGCGCCATTACTGCGTTGATTAAACAAAGTGCGGCGAAAATCATAAATCGTGATGGTCGAAAAACACTTTTTCTCAAGATCGCGCAAAGTCCTATTATTCCACCATAAACGGAATCAGTAAATGTTGAAACATTGACTTATGTGCATAACATTACAATTTGCACGAATACCTGGTAATTAGACCAATCATGAGCTTACTGTTCATCGAGTTGGACACCGTTTTCGCGGTATTTCTCCTTGCGTGTATTTCAGTTCTTTACGATTTGCATCTGCGCAAGAATGTTCACTCTGCGCAAGAATGTTCACTGGCTCAGATAGTCACTCTTAAAAACCTAAGAGCTCGCAGTGTAGTGTTCCTATCTTCATTGATTATCACAGGATTTTCGATATAATGGAGATAGGTCCGTACAACGATTTTGCATAGCGTCAACCTTAGACGTAGACACCGAAATAAATAGACCTGAGATTATCGTATCTTCAAAGCCCCATTCCCAGTTTACCCTAACATCCCGGCCTAACTTTCCATATAGAGGAAATAAATTATTTGATTTGATTTGACACTTTACACTGTCAGGGGGATAGTGGTATTTCAAGATCCGCGCTTCGGAGACTCCGTGACGGTGAGAATTGATCTAACAAAAATCCGTGACGGTGGGAATTGTTGCCCGAGGGTCGTTCGATTCGTGGATTCGTATATTTGATGAAGTGCCCTGCTGCACACCCTCGGTCGTGCTTTATCTATCATTACGATCGCCTCGATCATCGCCAATGCCAACATCAACCACAACTACTTTGTGCACATGAGAAATAAGAAGAGGAAGACGAAGAAACCGCCCGGAAGTGTGCTCTCAAATGACGTGCAAACATCTACGAAACTGTTTGTACACACTAGATTCCCGCAGTGCCACCTTCCTCGCTATGTGGAAAAGAACGGGGAGAGGGGATCTTAGTTGAGCAACTGAAAAAATGAAAGAAGTCATATATATTGGGTTCTTCAGTCATACACATAACCACTAGGCCAGGGCGGCCTACCGCCGGGAGCGCATGGCGGAGACTAGTGGTTGGGGCGCGAGCCTTCTTCTGCCATCTTGCAAAACATGGTCGATCGTGGGGCTCGAACCGGGGAGTCGAGACTGGATTGTCAGACACCATGGCGTGGAAAAAGTCAAAGGAGAAGAGAAAACATTTGAATTCCCGCCATTGCGTATCTCAGCTCCCAGTGAAGCTAGCGACTTGAAACTTCGTCTTTTGAGTGGAAAGAGGATTTCCACACCATATTCCAAGTTTCAAGTCGCTAGCTTCACTGGGAGCTGAGATACGCAATGGCGGGAATTCAAATGTTTTACTTCTCCTTTGACTTTTTGCACGCCATCAAGGATTAAACCGCCCATAGGTTGCCGTCCACCTCGTCTACTGTTGACCGATTGAAGAGCGATGGCTCACGCAAGAGACGAGATCATACGAGTGCATTCAACATGAGTGAGCGAGATCTATCAACTTAGATATGAGTTGGTCAGCGAAGAGGGATGTTAAGGTATGTTTTGGTTCCTGGCCTGAAATACAAGAAGGTCTTTGCCCCGAGTAAGTGGAAGTTCGTTCGCCTTCTTTTGTCACCAAGAGCGTTTGATTAACGTTTGGCTCACAATGAAAATGTCTCTGTTATCTTATCATGTGAAATATCTTAATTCGCATTTACATCAGACTCGTAACGGACTTTCAAAACATATTTATCTGATGGCTTCACTGTATCCGCCCTTTTTTGGTTCTCGCCAATGCCCTTCGAAATCTCGAATTGTGCAGTGTGCGTGAATTTATATATATTATTTTTTTTATCTACGCTCGAGGCGCAACGGGATACGGTAGTAAAGTAATGATGTGATTATGACAAGAACGATGTGACTCTCCTCTCAATGAGGATAAGATGGATAATTGGGGGGAGCAAGTATAAATACGAAGACAGATGGAGTCAGACACCATGCCCTTTAGGCCAGGGCGGCCTACCGCCGGGAACGCATGTCGGAGACTAGTGGTTGGGGCGCGCGCCTTTCTCTACCTCTTGCAAAACATCACCTGCGGGCGGGAGTCGAACCTGCCTGCGTCGGCATGCCAGTCAGACACCATGCCCTGGTTCCATCTGTCTTTCTTCTGGGTGAGGGAAACCGAGGAGGAGAAAACTCGGGCACCAGGTAGACTATACTCCAGAACCAGTTTCATAGATCTCAAACTTGGGTAATTTCGAGAAGCTGTGGGGGGCATTTGACGTCGATTTCGCCAATGTGGAGGACAACTCGCTGTCGTTCAATGTGAGTTGTTTTTCCTGACACATTTCCCGTGACTTGTTCAGCCTTCTCCTCACCGAAAAGGATTCTGAAAAATGATAGAGGGTTCAAAATCAGAAAATACGAAACAGAAATTCCAAACAAAAATTTTTATAAAAAAGATGATTTTTCTAGTCGCCCGCCGAATTCCAGCTCTGGACGAACTTCACAGCCGAAGTCATTGCAGACTCTACAAACAAAAATCTTCAAAAGAAGGTGAGCTATTCGTCTCTTACCATTGTCGACGGTAAAAATTCGATTCGAACATACATTTACTTTCTATGATTTTCTCCGCTTTCGATCATGCACTTTTCGAGAAGCTGTTCCAAACCGAATCCAATTTGCAATCTTATTTGCAAATGTCTGCTATCTTAATGTTTTGAAAACGATGATAGCTGAAATTTGGAAACCAAATTGAACTTCAAAGAATTATTAAAATAAATTGCAGACGGGACCTATTGTCGGCCTCATATTTTCATTTATATTTTCAACTTCATTGGCGACAACATGGCCAAGTAGGAAGAGCTGCCTATATTGAGTTAGTTTACACCTTGATTTCTAATATTTGAGTCCGTTGTCGTTGGAGTCGGACAAAACTGGGGAGAATTGGCTTCAGAAATTTATTCGATTCTCGGAAAATTTTGGAGTAGCTGATTGGTATTTTTTCATGCAGCGTATTGTATCACGTCCATTTGCACACAAGATAATCCGTAACCTTACTTTATCCGAGAATGAATGTCTCGTCGATGTCAAACTTTGCTCATTGGCCTCACTTGGTTAGACCCGCACCACTGGAGCCCCTCCTCCCAACAACTCCTGAAGGCCCATCAGAGATCTCTTTCTCAGCTCCCACTATTATACTTAGACTAGGGAGTGGTGAGTTGAAAGTTGAGCATATTTATCAGAGCGTTCAAAGATCAAAGATCAGAAAAGTGATGTCATGTCTGCTGGGGTGATGTGATCATGGACTAAGAAAGATAATCATGCAAACTGATGATAGTGTACAATCCCTGCTTGGGAGACAATGCATGTCTTCAATTAAATAATTTCAGTGTAAGTTTCGTTGCAGCCATCTCGCCATCTCCTAAAAAAAAGCCATCTCCTACTATTCCTTACCTTTCCCCGCAGCCTAGACTGCTTCTCGTTATCTTTTTTCTTTTCCACACTCCAGTGAATCAGAGCTAATGTATAATCCCATTCCGTTCCTTGCAGAAATCGATAATCAGAAGCTCATTGAAACTGATAAATTGATGATCTCTAAGGCGCAAAGTCGGATGAGAACCATTTCGCAATACCGACTCTGCCCTCTTCTCCTTCTCTCGCTCCCTACAGTTCTCATCCGACGCGTCGCCATCTCTAATTATCGTAGTTTCCCTTCAATGATGCACTCATGCTCTCGAGAGTCTTGAGCGCGCCCGTTGCCGTTTTTTGTCCGTTATCCCTCATAGTGAATCCCTCGAAATTGCTCATTCCTAATTTTGTATCATGTATCCCGTGTGATCTCCCTCGTCCCTCTTCTAACCCTCTTCTATCATCCTTTTCTCTTCTTCTAACATCTTATATAGCCTCAGAACAACGACGAATGTAAGAGTAGAAAAATCGTGTTTATCATCTGTTCGTGAACCAATCGTTTCCAGTCTCAAATCTTGATTTGGCCACTTATGATATGCAACGATAAATGTTCACCGTAACCTGTACCATTAGATTGCATGAATTCTCGCAAGTTCTCATCGGGTGAGAATTAATTAAGGGCTTTATCAGAAGATACAGTGAAGTAATTTGTCGCAGAAACGACCACGAACGACGCTACGGCATCGTGCAACACTCCAGTCTATCAGAAGTGGGACATCTGATATGGTTCGGACGCGTGGACGTGCCGCGCTCCGACGATCACTGCCGCCAGCATCTCCTGTCCCAGCTCTTCTTGGGTGCTCGACTGTGATGAAGTAGACACTAGTGATGAGAAATCGGATTCTGACTCTCTTCAATTCGCACGCTCACGCGATTAGAGCGCGCGAGTCCTCACCTTCTCCGAAATGCGCGATCATAAACACGGGAGTGACCTTTCTATCCATTGTATAGCAGCTTTACTTCAGCGAGCAGATGGGAGTAAACACGTAATCGCACGAGCATGGTTGCACCAATGGAGTCGGCTCATCCCTTTGATTACTATGTGCACTGCTTTCTGCTGGTCAGATAGACGAGGTATTGTGTGAAATGGAAAGACCAGAAGAAAACCCGACATCACAACTCGAAACCGACCATGATCTGTTTTGTGGCTGAACATGGCCACATGGGATGTAATCATCTAGTAGTCGCCTTTGCGTCAGAGAATAGATTGGAGTAACCGTGTAATTACGCGGGCATGGTCGTACTAATGGATTCGGCTCATCTATTGCTATAGCAACTCTAGATACTTCAGAGAGGGGGCGCGCGAGTACACGTGAAAACAGGACATCCGCCCCTTTGCCTATCTCTAGCGGTAGTGTTTCCTCGGGCGCGTTTGTATTGCCCTTCCCTCTCTTCCCTTATGTATACCGTAGTCAAAGGCACTCACCGCACATCCTCATTCCTATTTCTCTTTAAAATAATGATCCACTTCCTTCTCACCCATCCTCTGAATCTCTCATCTTTGTACCAAAGCAATCGTTTTTTTTTGCATTGTGTGCACTGCATTGTGCTTTTTGACAAATGTCGCCTTGCAGGAACATCATCCTCATGGACAACCTCCCTCCCCCTCCTCCTCATCCGTATCTGAGAGCCCCCATAAACCGCGACATGGCTGATCCTATCCTGCAGCGATCTCAAGACAATTATTTTCAAAAATGAAAATCGAGACCGAATTTCCTCATTTCGCGTGTGCTCTCGGTCAGACAAGCGAGAGATCTTGCTGTGGTCTCGACCCGCTTCACTAGCCTTTCCAATCTCGTCAGCACCTCGAAACTATTGCGTAATCTCGACTTTCCAGGTTGATCGACTTCTGCCAGAGAAACATGCACGCCGACCCGCTCACCACCGGCGCTCCTCCGCCCAACAATCCCTAGGAGGTGAGAAAGAGATCAACGATCATGTTTTTTTCTCTCTGATCACTGATCAGATATGACTGATGAGTAAGGGTATGAGATAATTGACTAGCAATCAGGGATTATCGTGGTCAAATCTCTGAAATAGATTATCATTCCTATTACATATAAAACTGCGAGATACGGGGTTCTTTCTACAACATCAACTAATTAAAGGGGAAGAAAAATTGTACGATGCTCTGAAGACGAAGACTACCACGATCAAGAGACGATCATGTTCTTCTCCCCCCCCCCCTCCCACTCATCTTATTCTCTTCCGATCACTCCCCAAATTATGTCATCAAGTACAACCGATCCCCCCCACTAGTTCCCCTTGAAACATGCAGCGCATCCAGTATCTTTTGCGGATGTTCACTCGAAGCGAAGCTCTCTCGAAGCGTAGAAATCTCCCTCCTATGTTTATATTTTTTATCTCTTTTGATCCTTCCTCACCTGGCCTCGTCACGCTTTCTATCCCTTCCCCATGCATTTTTTCCTCTGATTCTCACATCACAGTACCCTCATAGCGTCGATAACCACACGCTTATTGAAGCCGAAAGCTTTAGAAACTCTAATTATCGCCCCACCTCTAATTTCCATTCAATCATGAACTCACAAGAAACTTCATCGCCTCTGATGCAGTTTCTCTTCTCGATAATCCCTCAAGGCCAAATGACCCATAATTAAAGATCTTTCCTTCTTCAATTTCCTTAATATATCAAGCGTGTCTCCCTCATGTCTCCCATATATCTTCTCCTCTTCTCCTCGTCCTCTCTAACCTGCATACTCAGAACAAAGACGAAAGGAAGTCCAAGCCAACTTGTTATTTTTTTCAATCGTATACCAATTGTATCCCGTATCACATTGATTCAAGTGAATTCGTATTTCCGATAGTATAATTGATAACTAATATTCAACGATAAAAACGTATTCGAAGAAGCAATCATTATCACTGGTTTGCATTTATTCTCGCAAGTTTCGATTGCATGGATTGTCGTGCAAATGTTGAGGATACGGACAGAACTCAACTTTTTAGAAGATGAAGAACTGTTCGGAACTTCCTCTGAGCACTTACACAATTAGATAGGCTGGAGGGTAAATATAGAGATAACGAGGTGGAAGCGAGCGAAATCAAACTATTCGTTGCCAGTTATTATAAACGCAAGCCTCAATGTCCTACACCACGAGCGGAACGTTTATTATCCGAATATGATAAAAAGCAGAAACTTGGAAATCTCTCCAAGGTTTAGCACACTCCTTGTCACACCACCATTTTTATTTTATTTTCCATCAGCTAGCGATCGATATTTCCATTTTACTTCGTTTTTTTTCGATATTTCCTCTCAAATGTGATGCCGCAAATAGTTTCTGTAACACTCCGACTACCTTTCTCGACATATTGGAAGCCGCTTTGACATTATATCAACGTGTGAGATCTCGTACGACCAAATTTGCAATCACTGTCGAGACATCGATTATAACTGCGGGAAATACTTCAAAAAACGTCATAGCATTGAAATATAACCAACAAAACACGTGAAGTATCGAAGAAGTTTTCAAAAGGAGGGAACGCGCGCTTTTAATGCCGGAGCCGTAAAATTGCCAGAACCAGAGCCGGAGACCGTAGTAAATGCGCACTCCGGCTCTCGCATTGGCATTCACAACGGTAACCGAAACGTTTTATTTTTATAATAGTTTGTAGGCAGAACCTCAGAAAATGTGTTTGTATTGTGGGGTAACCTCGATCAGCACCTCGAAACTATAGCATAGTCTCGACTTCCTAGCATGAGTGTATTCTTCAAAGCTAACATGGCTGCCGATCAGCACGACTGTCGCATCTCTCCAAAACATCCGTGGGAGCTCAGAGAGCAAAGATCAAAACCAAATATCATGGACAAGAGAGTGCATAGTATATACAAATCGGAGATCAGAGTGTGAAAAGATCGGAGCTAGGGTATCCGATAATTGTGATACAGAGATCACAGATTAAAGATAATCGGCTAAAAATAATAGCCTTGCGTGATCAAATTATTTAAAAGCTGTTAAAATCTTGTTTTATGTTCATATGTTTATGGTCTCAGACAATGAATTTCAGGAGGATAGGCGCTGCATAAAGCTGTGAGCAACAGCTGAAGAGTACAGAGATCAAGGATCACGAGCTATCACACCCCATACTCTCCCCTCGTACAGAATCAAAATTTCAGGATGAAACAATACGATATTTCACGACAACCACAGATTGTTCCCCTGAGTGCGCACCCGGGTTGGGTGGAGATAAAAGACTCGAATTCGAGGAAGCTTCGAATCCACGATTCTTGTGTCAACATTTTCATGGGATCTCGAATTACGGCAGGATAATTAGTCAAAAATAGGAAGAGAAAGGCTCCCGCTGGCATCGAAATTGTTTGCCTTCTTCGATAGTCGAGAGACTCATTCGCCCGCATTTCAGCGTTGAGGTCTACCCATCGCTCGCTATTGATTCCATATATTTGAATTGTTTCTGTTGCGGAACTTTTCAAGATTGCCCATGACAGGAGCATCGCACATCGATACATTAACTGCTGTTGAACACCTTCCTTGTGCAACAAGAGCATGTGAGTTCAGAAAAAAGGAATATTTTTCAAAGAAATTGACCGTTTCGCAGTCCATCGTCGACCATGATCATCGCGATCATGATATTTACGGGTTGGTTGGCATCAGTCGCCACCTCTGAATGTTCATCGTCTCCCGATCCTCATCCTCAGCAACTTCTGAATCAGCCCAAGCCTCTAGAATTCCATCTGATTCCTGTCTCTCTCAACGTTCCTCCCTGGTCCCTTCCCTTCTCGTCTGTCCAGGCTCCTCCATCTCAACCTTCTAATCTGAACCGTCCTTCTCCACCTGATATCAATTGCCCATCCACGGGTTCTAATCCTTCTGTCCATGTCAATTCTCATTCCTCTACTCCGGAAAGCACTCGCCCTCTCAACGACAATTCAAAATCCCATATCAGTTCCGTTACCAATATTTATATCACGTATCCACCCCAGACTCCCTCTGTATCAAACTCGTCTGAATCGCCTGATGTCCCTCTCCCTCCGATCCCAGACTCAGTGAGACTCGAAGACACCATGGTAGCCGTGCAGAAACGGACGAAGAGAGACTACCTCACCAAGGAGGGTAGGTTATATTGTCTTGAATAGTATTGTCGTACTTTTCAAGGTTATTTGACTCAGGCTTTGGATAGTTTTGGCTAGTATCGCAAGCCGAACCGATTCACTTGATAGAACAGTGAACGGAACCATTTTTCGATCGGGATATTTCGTCTTGCAATCGAACAAATGATTCATCAATGTCGTTTAAGTCAAATTGTGCCGAGTAAAAGTAAGCTGCGCGTATACATCATAGGCATAACAAGGGATGTTACCATCGGTTTCAGCCACTCAAACCAGAGGTGCATATTATAAGCTGAGAACAAAATATGGAAGGGTTTGAATCGAACTTCAACATCTGAGAATAATAGCAAACGGTAGTGCTCGGGAAAAAAATCTTTTCCAGAACTGCACATCTCCGGCGAAGTCACGTTCATTAACATCAATGAAGTCGTGAGTAATGTTGGAACATAATACTGTTTATGTGCGCTGGCATTAATGTCAGCCCGCCCACTTTCTCGATGATTGAGTGCCAGTGTGATTGAGTGAGTGAGAGGCAGAGAATACGATTAAGCGGCGGTCCCTGCAACTTCATGCAGCTCGACTGTTTCACACAAATGCTACATTCATGAATTTATTAATCCAGACTTACCGCATTTTTCATTTCAGGATGATATCGCTCGGGAGAATTCCATGACGATCGGGTTCGATTATGTGAGCCAAATTTAACGGTTACGCACAGATAACGACTTGTGCACCTTTTTTTCTTGATCAATTTTTTTGTGCGCGATGCTCTCCACTAGGAGGTATTGGTACTAAAGGTTTTACGTCGTTATCTTTGAATTAGAGAGTAGGATATCACCGTACGCACCCTAACGCAGATGATCTAAGTCACTTGTGCACAACTTGCAAGCTACACAGAACTGTTTCTAGGCACCAAACTCGATGTAAACAATTGATTTGCAGAACTTCACGAACCCACATCTCACATGGAAGCCACCGGATTACGGAGGCCACAATTACACCAGACTCGAGAAGGAGGACTTGTATCTCCCCCAAATTGGGAGCTACTTCGCGTATGGTTTCATTCATTTCATTGAATAATTTATGTAGATAGAGTCTGAATTTTTTTTATTTTTTTATTTTTTTCTTGTTTTTTAAAGGCTTGTGGAGGACATTTTGTTTATTATTATGTGCTGGACTATCACTAAAGTGTTTTTTTTTTTTAAATATTATAGTATTTAAAAAAAATAAAGACGATTTTTCAGGAGCGCCTTCGAAGTGATTGGAGGATCCACCTCCAATATCGTGAGCCGTTCTATGTCGTTGTGTTGTATACGAGATATGCTACGAGATATATTACGAAAAAATCAGCAGTGGCTTCTCTAAACATCAATGCAATTATTCGATAGCCTGAAAAATTGAAAGTTTTCATTAAATTATCTCCATTAAAGGTGGAGCATACGGGCAACGTGCGAGTTTCTGTCATTCTATCAATCACCTATCCATGCCCGATGGATGTTCGTACCTTAATGTGTTCGTACCTTAGGCGAAAATGCATTTCTATGAGGAGTGTGCAAAAGAAGTATTTAAAAATGAGAGAACATGGGCCATGTTACATGGCAATGTAAAGTGTGTGAAATGCACACCCCTCATTTGAATGCCTGAAAAATGTAATTATAGCATTTTAGACACAGCGCATCGTATGTGCTCTTCTGAGCGTTTGCCAAATTACATGCGCTCACCAGAGATTACCTTCCAGTTCTACCGTATGCCCTACGATATTCAAAGGTGCGGTCTCTTCATTCACTTTGAAGGCGTCCAAGGAACCTTCGATCTGAGGTTTCCCAGTGTGGAGAAGGGACAACTTCCCTTGAACGTGAGTGATAAGCTTTCCGCATATCATTACTACTGTCAGATGAGACTTGATGCATCGTTAATTTATAATGAGAAATGCGAAGAAAAAAGTTCGCATGGAGTTCGTGTTTGTACACATGCCGCGCTCGCTAACTTGACACAATCTAATTGAATATAAAATACATCCAAGAATAAAATGAAGGTGATTACTGAGGGGGGACGTGCTTGGTGTTATATTTTATCAGAGTTTTGCACAAACAACTCGGTCTTTACATTTGATAGGCTCCCGCTGAGTGGACATTGTGGGCGAACTTGGAGTCAACGATATACGCCGTGACTATAAATGGAAACAGCCAGCGTCGAGTGAGTTTCTTGCATAGCATTATGTGATAGATGCAATATCGTTTTAGTGTTTGTTTTCAAGACATTTTTTATCAATTCAGGTTTTCATCAAATTCGCCATTTCGAGAAAGCCCCAATTCTACGATTGGATGATGATGAATATCTGTGAGAAACATTGTTGTGCAACTGTTTAAACATCTGTTCGTATTGTAGGTATCGGTTCGTGGGCGACGGTAATTGTCGCGCAGAGATTCGTCGATGAACCCGTACGTTTTGTTTCTTGACTTTTTCACTCCAACAGGACGAGAGAACACGAACGAAAACACATAAAACTAATCTAGCCTTCTATGTAGTGAGGACACAAATGTAATTTATTGCGCCTATCTGAATGCAACGTCATCAGTTTTACGGGGATTTAAAAACTGATGATTTTTACTGTGCATTTGATTACGTGCGCTGGCTAATCGTGGTATGTGTCTTTTAGTTTCACCAACTACCACGACCCACGGTGAATCATGCTTCTGCTCTTTTAAAATGTAGATGAGAAACAGTCGAATTAGCATTTGTAAAGTATTATTTAAACTTGTATAATCCGCTTATTTGATCATTTTTTTACAGGGAGCTCCATTGTTCGCTCTGTACACAACTGTAACTTTCGCGGTCACTACCACACTTGATAAACTGCCCAAACAGGAACGGCTGATACTAATGTGTGAGTTTTTATGTCCAAGCGCTTACGCTTTTGTTTCCTCAATGTCTATAAAAAAGTGCGAGCGAATTCATTTAAAACTACATTACGATTTGAAATTAACGTTTGAATTTCGCGCACTTAAAAATCGAAAGCTAGGCCAAGATACGCATTCAAAAAAGGTTTCCTTGGACTGGAACTATAACAAGTATGGGTAAGTAGGTGAACAGATATTTGCTCAATGTCGCGCATTTCAGATCAAGCAATGTTGTGTCTCCTGCTGTCAGGCAGCGTGAACATGGTGCTTCAATACTTCATGAAAGAACTTGAGAAGGAGTGGGACAGAGAACAAGAGGAGGCTGAGAGGAGAAAAAAGAGGGCCGCTCGAGAGGTGGGTTATTGATTCGAACGTTATCTTATGAAGTTAGGACAAGTTTTCATAGTGGAAATACTCGAATAGCAGGACTTGTGATCCAGTAGCCGTCTCTCAGATTCGGTATGTTCGGCGGGGGGGGGGGGGGTTGACAGGGAAACCGTAACACGAGGGAAGTGGATAGAAGAGGGAATTGGGTTGTACGGTGGTATGAGATGAAAAAGTCACAGTAACCTCTGTAGAGAAGCAGAGGTTGAACATGCAAAATTATTTTATGGAATGCGAAAAACCTATTTCGCATCTTGCAGAAGGAGATGAGCGATTCATTCCGAAGGCACGATGAGCGACTGCTGGACATTCAAGAAGTGTTGAGGGATATAGGGGCACTCGTAACTGCGGCACAGAGCGGAACGCGTATCCCCGACAACGGGCAACCTCGTCGATTCCCTCGAGTCATCTTCACGGACGTCGTCCAGGACAGCGTAAGCTTTCAGTGATCGGCCTACAACCTATAATAAATCATATATTCTTTTAATTCTCAGCCGGATGAAACATGTGTATGTGTGCACTCAAAAATTTTGCTAGACCTATTTCATGCTTGATGATCGGATAGCGAGAGAGATGGCAATTGTACTGTTGATTCTGTGTTCAGATCCGTGAAATGAGTGCGGAGCCGAAACTCTCGCCGTGTGAACGATTCGAGGCGTGGCTGTGGTCTGTCTGGTACTTCCTCGGACGGCTGATATGCAAACTCTTCTTTGCTGCCTTCCGCCCGTCGTCCCTAATGACATACCTGATTGTATTCCTTACATGGTACTTCCTACACCAGCTGTATTTCGCTGCGCAAGCTGGTGAGCGATCCCCCATTCTACGTTTGAGTTGTGGCAATGTAGGAATATTCTCTGATTAGACAAGTCCGATCGGCGAAAAAACAAAGAAACGAACAATGTTTAGCAGTTGGTCTCAAATCGGAATTGCGAAAAGGAAATCTGTATCAAAAAAATTAAAATAATAATTAAATCTACTTCAGAATGGGAGTTGGAGATTGAGGAGCTGAGAAACGCATCGTCCCGTCGCTAAATGAGGATATTCGCAGTTCTACTTTTGGGGGAGGGACAAGCGTGTCCTCGGTTCAATATAGGGTTCACTGTAAAAGGAACTTGCGCACCAACAATCTGGTAACAACAAGAGATGCGCATTCGAGATCGACTCTTATGTACTGTTCAGTTCCACTCGCCAAGAGATTGTGTACGAATCGAGGAGAGAGATGTGTATCTAATGAGCATCACTAGTTTCGACTGATGAAATTATGTTTTTCGGATATCGGCTTTTCGTATCGTATGCAAAAAGATAATAGAAACATTCGCCGAAATATCATAATAGCAATTGCTTACTGGGAGAATGCGTATGTTATGCAAGATCTTTTTCACTACTTCAACCTGCATTAGATGTGGATTGATTTGTGCAAGATTATTGTTACTGGTCTCAACTTCGTTTTACATCTTTCATCGTCAAATGCTATCAGTTCACATTTAATTACGGTTATTGTAGAAGCACATGTTTCGTGTGTAATCGTATATCCATATCAGAAATTTATTAATTTGCAAAAGTTATATATAAACGGGTTTCGACAGAGCATGTTGTGTGGTTAACATTACAAACAGTTTAATGGCGTTTCAGTGCCCGGTCGAGAGAAACCCGCATGTATTGTCAACAATTATTGACGAAGATTATGTATTTCAATTCGTTGACATCTCACCGTCGTTTTGTTTTTAATATTGTAAAACGAATAGTTCTCTTTTTGCTCACAAAGAGCATCAATGCTCACCAATCTCAGCGAAGAGGAAACGTGGCGCTCTCAAGTTAAACGGCCTTGATTAAGCGTGACCACACGGCGAATTGAGGTGAGCAGAGAAATACGCCAAAATATCGGATTCTCTCTCGCTCCTATGCAATGAATCTGCACACTTCCGGTATCACATTGCTTCTTCATTCGTTCAGAAAGAATATAACTGTAGGGAAGCTGCTCACATTGCTGGTACTCGGGCCGCAAACGACTGCGCTCCTTAAAAGAATTTTTTTTTCATAAATACTTCTGCATATTATTGTTCACATATTGTTTACAAAATATTATCAAGAATGACCGCTCCTTGATATAACACAGGATTTTCGATATAATGGAGATAGGGCCGTACAACGATTTTGCAACCGATGTCCAAATTTTGGCCCTATAGTAAACTATGGACGTAGAGTTCAAAAATCGACCTTAGAAAGCCGTCTCTTCAAAGCGTCATTCCCTGTGGCACACTTTACCCTGTGCTGTCGGTTTTTATATCTCATGAACGGCGCTTAGGAGACCCACAAATATATAATGATTCCGAAATCGTTCAAGTCGTCGATTTTTCTCAACAAATATAGTTTTTCGAGTTCACCGTTTTTCTTTCGCATTTTCATGAGCTCCCGAGAGTAAAAAAAAAATTTTGAAAGTGGCCCTTTGAGACATTTTTGTTCGCCAGTGACCAAATAAACTTTTTTCATTGGATTCCTCATGCAATTTTACTCCCGGGAGCAAGTTTTCATGGAGTTTCAAGAGGGGAACCATTTCCGTTTTAGCGGCGGAAATCGTTTAAGTCGTCGATTTTTCTCAACAAATATAGTTTTTCGAGTTCAACGTTTTTCTTTCGCATTTTCATGAGCTCTAATTTTGATATGTTTAAAGATTTTAAAGATCAAATTGATGTTTGTAACCTGCAACAGGTTGTTTCAATTCCAACCCCGCGATGCAAACTTAGTTCTAACAAACGATAATAAACTATTAGACAATATTCAAGTTACACCTGCGCTAGGGATCACAAACCTCCAAAATTTCAATCCAGGAAAAACTTCTCAAAGGGAAATTACGAGCTCATAAATTCAGCTCTTGCTAGAGTTAAAAGGCTTTCAATATTTCGACCAGATGACAGTGTGAATATTATGTACGAAAAGCTTCTTATCATTTTAGAACAAATGATAGAGTTTCATGTTCCGATCACACGAGTAAACTTGAACGGAATCCCTATTCCATCCTTTATCGAGAAAAGGATGAAATTTAGGTTCCTCTATTGGCAAAAATGGATAAACTCAAATGATCCAATGTACAAGTGACCACACATGATAAATCTATTCTATTCTATTCTATATTCGGATTCTATCGTACTTTGTAAACAAAACCGAACAAGTGAACAGTTTTGTTCAATTTGTCACTTTTTGAAAGTCGGTGAGCACACAATTAAAAATTCCAATTTTTGTTTCTTATTTTTGGTCAACCTCGATTTGCGGGAATCGATCGGACAGGTCACGGTGAAATATTTCTTCGAAATGAAGAAAACCGAGAGCTATAATTCAGTGATTACGGTAGTATGAAGTAGGTAGGTAATTTCTACCGTAATCCCTAGTTTATTTAAAATTTTTTTTTGCTCTATTTTTTCTCCATTTAAAAGGAATATTTCACCGTGACATGTCCGATCGATTCCCGCAAATCGGGGTGGACGAGAAATAAGAAACATAAATTGGAAGTTTTATTTGTGTGCTCATCGACTTTCAAAAAGTGACAAATTGAACAAAACTGTTCACTTGTTCGGTTTTGTTTACAAAATACGATACATGTGAAAATACGCCAGAAAACCTATAGTCAGGTGATTTTGAGATTATGACTTTTTGACCAAAAAATGGTCTCAAAATCAGGGTCAAAAAGTATGAAAAAGTCATAATTTCTAAATCACCTGACTATAGCTGTTTCTGGCGTATTTTGACATGAGCAAACCGAATATCGATACTGAAGCTCACGAAATTGCGAAAGAAAAAAGTTAACTCGAAAAACTATATTTTTTTTTTTTAGAAAAATCGACGACTTGAACGCTTTCGGCCGCTAAAACGGAACTGGTTCCCCTCTTGAAACTCCATGAAAACTTGCTCCCGGGAGTAAAATTGCATGAGGAATCCAATGAAAAAGTTTATTTGGTCACTGGCGAACAAAAATGTCTCAAAGTGCCACTTTCAAAATTTTTTTTTACTCTCGGGAGCTCATGAAAATGCGAAAGAAAAACGTTGAACTCGAAAAACTATATTTGTTGAGAAAAATCGACGACTTGAACGATTTCGGAATCATTATATATTTGTGGGTCTCCTAAGCGCCGTTCATGAGATATAAAAACCGACAGCACAGGGTAAAGTGTGCCACAGGGAATGACGCTTTGAAGAGACGGCTTTCTAAGGTCGATTTTTGAACTCTACGTCCATAGTTTACTATAGAGCCAAAATTTGGACATCGGTTGCAAAATCGTTGTACGGCCCTATCTCCATTATAAAGTGGCACTTTGAGACATTTTTGTTCGCCAGTGACCAAATAAACTTTTTCATTGGATTCCTCATGCAATTTTACTCCCGGGAGCAAGTTTTCATGGAGTTTCAAGAGGGGAACCAGTTCCGTTTTAGCGGCCGAAAGCGTTCAAGTCGTCGATTTTTCTAAAAAAAAAATATAGTTTTTCGAGTTAAACTTTTTTCTTTCGCAATTTCGTGAGCTTCAGTATCGATATTCGGTTTGCTCATGTCAAAATACGCCAGAAACAGCTATAGTCAGGTGATTTAGAAATTATGACTTTTTCATACTTTTTGACCCTGATTTTGAGACCATTTTTTGGTCAAAAAGTCATAATCTCAAAATCACCTGACTATAGGTTTTCTGGCGTATTTTCACATGTATCGTATTTTGTAAACAAAACCGAACAAGTGAACAGTTTTGTTCAATTTGTCACTTTTTGAAAGTCGATGAGCACACAAATAAAACTTCCAATTTATGTTTCTTATTTCTCGTCCACCCCGATTTGCGGGAATCGATCGGACATGTCACGGTGAAATATTCCTTTTAAATGGAGAAAAAATAGAGCAAAAAAAAAATTTAAATAAACTAGGGATTACGGTAGAAATTACCTACCTACTTCATACTACCGTAATCACTGAATTATAGCTCTCGGTTTTCTTCATTTCGAAGAAATATTTCACCGTGACCTGTCCGATCGATTCCCGCAAATCGAGGTTGACAAAAAATAAGAAACAAAAATTGGAATTTTTAATTGTGTGCTCACCGACTTTCAAAAAGTGACAAATTGAACAAAACTGTTCACTTGTTCGGTTTTGTTTACAAAGTACGATAGAATCCGAATATAGAATAGAATAGAATAGATTTATCATGTGTGGTCACTTGTACATTGGATCATTTGAGTTTATCCATTTTTGCCAATAGAGGAACCTAAATTTCATCCTTTTCTCGATATAGGATGGAATAGGGATTCCGTTCAAGTTTACTCGTGTGATCGGAACATGAAACTCTATCATTTGTTCTAAAATGATAAGAAGCTTTTCGTACATAATATTCACACTGTCATCTGGTCGAAATATTGAAAGCCTTTTAACTCTAGCAAGAGCTGAATTTATGAGCTCGTAATTTCCCTTTGAGAAGTTTTTCCTGGATTGAAATTTTGGAGGTTTGTGATCCCTAGCGCAGGTGTAACTTGAATATTGTCTAATAGTTTATTATCGTTTGTTAGAACTAAGTTTGCATCGCGGGGTTGGAATTGAAACAACCTGTTGCAGGTTACAAACATCAATTTGATCTTTAAAATCTTTAAACATATCAAAATTAGAGCTCATGAAAATGCGAAAGAAAAACGTTGAACTCGAAAAACTATATTTGTTGAGAAAAATCGACGACTTAAACGATTTCCGCCGCTAAAACGGAAATGGTTCCCCTCTTGAAACTCCATGAAAACTT
Organism: Pristionchus entomophagus; assembly: GCA_036245825.1. Lineage (NCBI taxonomy): Eukaryota > Metazoa > Nematoda > Chromadorea > Rhabditida > Neodiplogasteridae > Pristionchus > Pristionchus entomophagus. The sequence continues at coordinate 3,114,099 of BTSX01000003.1, forward strand.
GCTCCCGGGAGTAAAATTGCATGAGGAATCCAATGAAAAAAGTTTATTTGGTCACTGGCGAACAAAAATGTCTCAAAGGGCCACTTTCAAAATTTTTTTTTTACTCTCGGGAGCTCATGAAAATGCGAAAGAAAAACGGTGAACTCGAAAAACTATATTTGTTGAGAAAAATCGACGACTTGAACGATTTCGGAATCATTATATATTTGTGGGTCTCCTAAGCGCCGTTCATGAGATATAAAAACCGACAGCACAGGGTAAAGTGTGCCACAGGGAATGACGCTTTGAAGAGACGGCTTTCTAAGGTCGATTTTTGAACTCTACGTCCATAGTTTACTATAGGGCCAAAATTTGGACATCGGTTGCAAAATCGTTGTACGGCCCTATCTCCATTATATCGAAAATCCTGTGTTATATCAAGGAGCGGTCATTCTTGATAATATTTTGTAAACAATATGTGAACAATAATATGCAGAAGTATTTATGAAAAAAAAATTCTTTTAAGGAGCGCAGTCGTTTGCGGCCCGAGTACCAGCAATGTGAGCAGCTTCCCTACAGTTATATTCTTTCTGAACGAATGACGAAGCAATGTTCATTCGTTCAGAAAGAATATAACTGTAGGGAACGGCTCACATTGCTCGTACTCGGGCCGCCAACGACTGCGCTCCTTAAAAGAATTTTTTTTTTCATAAATACTTCTGCATATCGCTGGACAAGATGCCCAAACAGGATCAACTTCCCTTGATTTGCGATTTTCTGCCTCATCTTATTGTGTGGGGAGAGTCGGGGGTAAAGGAGAGGAGAAAAATAGGGTGTAAAAACTCAAAGGATGGAAAAGGAGATACCCCCCTTTTTGAATTCGCGCATTTTCATGTCTTCGATTTTTTCCAGAAAAAATATATTGGTTCTGGAATTCGCTCACACATGCATCGACTCAGCTGGTCTACTAGTGTGTTGCAGACATCGTGCTACTCGCCCTGCTCCTTTCTGGATGCGCCAACACCATCGCGATGATCTTCCTGAAGAGATTGGAGCGGCGATGGGATGACGAGCAAGAGGATATAAGGAGGAGGGAGGCTAGGCAACAGCGAGAGGTGAGCAATGAGAATATCATTAGACACGGTATGGGCATACAATGGAGGATGAACAGTGACACATTCACAAGTCTCCCCGACAACAACATCATACCGAGGAGTAGTAAACATGTTAGCGAACAGCACGAGAGAAATTAGAATGAAGAGAAAGTGTAAGACCAGAGTGTACCGCAATATGTACTTTTTTTAAAGAATGCCATCCGTATATCACTACAGCAACTTGACGAGCAAAAAGTAGTCATTCGAAAACTGCTGCAGAGAAAAACTGCTGCAATGGCTCAATGTGAATGCGAGGAAGGCGGCCCATCGAGCGATTCCTTCGAAGCTAGCTGCAGCCGAGACAGCTCCAGCTAGCTTCGAAGGACTCCGTAATCGCTCGATGGGCCGCCTTCCTCGCATTCACATTGAGCCATTCGATATGGACGTAAGCTCCTCCTCCACGTCTCCCTAAACAAACTGTCTTTGTGCGGGCCTCACGCTCAGAAAAGGCCTCACGCTTTCCGCCGCCTCTGCAATGGGTACCATGAGTACCCGTCAGTGGAACCAGTCTCCGATCGTGGTACCAACCAGCCGCTGGTTCTTCCGATGGCCATGTTGGGGTCCTCCTCAGAAAAGGCCTCACGCTTTCCACCGCCTCTGCAATGGGTACCATGAGTACCCGTCAGTGGAACAAGGCCCCTATCATGGTACCAACCTGCCGCTGGTTCTTCCGATGGCCACGTTGGGGTCCTCCTCAGAAAAGGCCTCGCGCTTTCCACCGCCACTGCAATGGGTACCATGAGTACCCGTCAGTGGAACAAGGCCCCTATCATGGTACCAACCTGCCGCTGGTTCTTCCGATGGCCATGTTGGGTCCTTCTCAGAAAAGGCCTCACGCTTTCCGCCGCCTCTGCAATGGGTACCATGAGTACCCGTCAGTGGAACAAGGCCCCTATCATGGTACCAACCTGCCGCTGGTTCTTCCGATGGCCACGTTGGGGTCCTTCTCAGAAAGGCGTCTCGCTTTCCACCGCCTCTGCAATTGGTACCATGAGTACCCGTCAGTGGAACCAGTCTCCGATCGTGGTACCAACCTGCCGCTGGTTCTTCCGATGGCCATGTTGGGGTCCTCCTCAGAAAAGGCCTCACGCTTTCCGCCGCCTCTGCAATGGGTACCATGAGTACCCGTCAGTGGAACAAGGCCCCTATCAAGGTACCAACCTACTGCTGGTTCTTCCGATGGCCATGTTTGGGTCCTCCTCAGAAAAGGCCTCACGCTTTCCGCCGCCTCTGCAATGGGTACCATGAGTACCCGTCAGTGGAACCAGTCTCCGATCGTGGTACCAACCTGCCGCTGGTTCTTCCGATGGCCATGTTGGGGTCCTTCTCAGAAAAGTCCTCGCGCTTTCCACCGCCTCTGCAATGGGTACCATGAGTACCCGTCAGTGGAACAAGGCCCCTATCATGGTACCAACCTGCCGCTGGTTCTTCCGATGGCCACGTTGGGGTCCTTCTCAGAAAGGCGTCTCGCTTTCCACCGCCTCTGCAATTGGTACCATGAGTACCCGTCAGTGGAACCAGTCTCCGATCGTGGTACCAACCTGCCGCTGGTTCTTCCGATGGCCATGTTGGGGTCCTCCTCAGAAAAGGCCTCACGCTTTCCGCCGCCTCTGCAATGGGTACCATGAGTACCCGTCAGTGGAACAAGGCCCCTATCAAGGTACCAACCTACTGCTGGTTCTTCCGATGGCCATGTTTGGGTCCTCCTCAGAAAAGGCCTCACGCTTTCCGCCGCCTCTGCAATGGGTACCATGAGTACCCGTCAGTGGAACCAGTCTCCGATCGTGGTACCAACCTGCCGCTGGTTCTTCCGATGGCCATGTTGGGGTCCTTCTCAGAAAAGTCCTCGCGCTTTCCACCGCCTCTGCAATGGGTACCATGAGTACCCGTCAGTGGAATAAGGCCCCTATCATGGTACCATCCTGCCGCTGGTTCTTCCGATGGCCACGTTGGGGTCCTCCTCAGAAAAGGCCTCACGCTTTCCTCCGCCACTGCAATGGGTACCATGAGTACCCGTCAGTGGAACAAGGCCCCTATCATGGTACCAACCTGCCGCTGGTTCTTCCGATGGCCATGTTTGGGTCCTCCTCAGAAAAGGCCTCACGCTTTCCGCCGCCTCTGCAATGGGTACCATGAGTACCCGTCAGTGGAACCAGTCTCCGATCGTGGTACCAACCTGCCGCTGGTTCTTCCGATGGCTATGTTGGGGTCCTTCTCAGAAAAGTCCTCGCGCTTTCCACCGCCTCTGCAATGGGTACCATGATTACCCGTCAGTGGAACAAGACCCCTATCATGGTACCAACCTGCCGCTGGTTCTTCCGATGGCCATGTAGGGGTCCTCCTCAGAAAAGGCCTCGCGCTTTCCACCGCCTCTGCAATGGGTACCATGAGTACCCGTCAGTGGAACCAGTCTCCGATCGTGGTACCAACCTGCCGCTGGTTCTTCCGATGGCCACGTTGGGGTCCTTCTCAGAAAGGCGTCTCGCTTTCCACCGCCTCTGCAATTGGTACCATGAGTACCCGTCAGTGGAACCAGTCTCCGATCGTGGTACCAACCTGCCGCTGGTTCTTCCGATGGCCACGTTGGGGTCCTCCTCAGAAAAGGCCTCGCGCTTTCCACCGCCACTGCAATGGGTACCATGAGTACCCGTCAGTGGAACAAGGCCCCTATCATGGTACCAACCTGCCGCTGGTTCTTCCGATGGCCACGTTGGGGTCCTTCTCAGAAAAGTCCTCGCGCTTTCCACCGCCTCTGCAATGGGTACCATGAGTACCCGTCAGTGGAACCAGTCTCCGATCGTGGTACCAACCTGCCGCTGGTTCTTCCGATGGCCATGTTGGGGTCCTTCTCAGAAAAGTCCTCGCGCTTTCCACCGCCTCTGCAATGGGTACCATGAGTACCCGTCAGTGGAATAAGGCCCCTATCATGGTACCATCCTGCCGCTGGTTCTTCCGATGGCCACGTTGGGGTCCTCCTCAGAAAAGGCCTCACGCTTTCCTCCGCCACTGCAATGGGTACCATGAGTACCCGTCAGTGGAACAAGGCCCCTATCATGGTACCAACCTGCCGCTGGTTCTTCCGATGGCCATGTTTGGGTCCTCCTCAGAAAAGGCCTCACGCTTTCCGCCGCCTCTGCAATGGGTACCATGAGTACCCGTCAGTGGAACCAGTCTCCGATCGTGGTACCAACCTGCCGCTGGTTCTTCCGATGGCTATGTTGGGGTCCTCCTCAGAAAAGGCCTCGCGCTTTCCACCGCCTCTGCAATGGGTACCATGAGTACCCGTCAGTGGAACCAGTCTTCGATCGTGGTACCAACCTGCCGCTGGTTCTTCCGATGGCCATGTAGGGGTCCTCCTCAGAAAAGGCCTCGCGCTTTCCACCGCCTCTGCAATGGGTACCATGAGTACCCGTCAGGGGAACCAGTCTCCGACCGTGGTACCAACCTGCCGCTGGTTCTTCCGATGGCCATGTTGGGTCCTTCTCAGAAAAGGCCTCGCGCTTTCCACCGCCTCTGCAATGGGTACCATGAGTACCCGTCAGTGGAACCAGTCTCCGATCGTGGTACCAACCTGCCGCTGGTTCTTCCGATGGCTATGTTGGGGTCCTCCTCAGAAAAGGCCTCACGCTTTCCGCCGCCACTGCAATGGGTACCATGAGTACCCGTCAGTGGAACAAGGCCCCTATCATGGTACCAACCTGCCGCTGGTTCTTCCGATGGCCATGTTTGGGTCCTCCTCAGAAAAGGCCTCACGCTTTCCACCGCCTCTGCAATGGGTACCATGAGTACCCGTCAGTGGAACCAGTCTCCGATCGTGGTACCAACCTGCCGCTGGTTCTTCCGATGGCCACGTTGGGGTCCTTCTCAGAAAGGCGTCTCGCTTTCCACCGCCTCTGCAATGGGTACCATGAGTACCCGTCAGTGGAATAAGGCCCCTATCATGGTACCATCCTGCCGCTGGTTCTTCCGATGGCCACGTTGGGGTCCTCCTCAGAAAAGGCCTCACGCTTTCCTCCGCCACTGCAATGGGTACCATGAGTACCCGTCAGTGGAACAAGGCCCCTATCATGGTACCAACCTGCCGCTGGTTCTTCCGATGGCCACGTTGGGGTCCTTCTCAGAAAGGCGTCTCGCTTTCCACCGCCTCTGCAATTGGTACCATGAGTACCCGTCAGTGGAACCAGTCTCCGATCGTGGTACCAACCTGCCGCTGGTTCTTCCGATGGCCATGATGGGGTCCTCCTCAGAAAAGGCCTCACGCTTTCCGCCGCCTCTGCAATGGGTACCATGAGTACCCGTCAGTGGAACCAGTCTTCGATCGTGGTACCAACCTGCCGCTGGTTCTTCCGATGGCCATGTAGGGGTCCTCCTCAGAAAAGGCCTCGCGCTTTCCACCGCCTCTGCAATGGGTACCATGAGTACCCGTCAGGGGAACCAGTCTCCGACCGTGGTACCAACCTGCCGCTGGTTCTTCCGATGGCCATGTTGGGTCCTTCTCAGAAAAGGCCTCACGCTTTCCGCCGCCTCTGCAATGGGTACCATGAGTACCCGTCAGTGGAACAAGGCCCCTATCATGGTACCAACCTGCCGCTGGTTCTTCCGATGGCCACGTTGGGGTCCTTCTCAGAAAGGCGTCTCGCTTTCCACCGCCTCTGCAATTGGTACCATGAGTACCCGTCAGTGGAACCAGTCTCCGATCGTGGTACCAACCTGCCGCTGGTTCTTCCGATGGCCATGTTGGGGTCCTCCTCAGAAAAGGCCTCACGCTTTCCGCCGCCTCTGCAATGGGTACCATGAGTACCCGTCAGTGGAACAAGGCCCCTATCAAGGTACCAACCTACTGCTGGTTCTTCCGATGGCCATGTTTGGGTCCTCCTCAGAAAAGGCCTCACGCTTTCCGCCGCCTCTGCAATGGGTACCATGAGTACCCGTCAGTGGAACCAGTCTCCGATCGTGGTACCAACCTGCCGCTGGTTCTTCCGATGGCCATGTTGGGGTCCTTCTCAGAAAAGTCCTCGCGCTTTCCACCGCCTCTGCAATGGGTACCATGAGTACCCGTCAGTGGAATAAGGCCCCTATCATGGTACCATCCTGCCGCTGGTTCTTCCGATGGCCACGTTGGGGTCCTCCTCAGAAAAGGCCTCACGCTTTCCTCCGCCACTGCAATGGGTACCATGAGTACCCGTCTGTGGAACAAGGCCCCTATCATGGTACCAACCTGCCGCTGGTTCTTCCGATGGCCATGTTTGGGTCCTCCTCAGAAAAGGCCTCACGCTTTCCGCCGCCTCTGCAATGGGTACCATGAGTACCCCTCAGTGGAACCAGTCTCCGATCGTGGTACCAACCTGCCGCTGGTTCTTCCGATGGCTATGTTGGGGTCCTTCTCAGAAAAGTCCTCGCGCTTTCCACCGCCTCTGCAATGGGTACCATGATTACCCGTCAGTGGAACAAGACCCCTATCATGGTACCAACCTGCCGCTGGTTCTTCCGATGGCCATGTAGGGGTCCTCCTCAGAAAAGGCCTCGCGCTTTCCACCGCCTCTGCAATGGGTACCATGAGTACCCGTCAGTGGAACCAGTCTCCGATCGTGGTACCAACCTGCCGCTGGTTCTTCCGATGGCCACGTTGGGGTCCTCCTCAGAAAAGGCCTCGCGCTTTCCACCGCCACTGCAATGGGTACCATGAGTACCCGTCAGTGGAACAAGGCCCCTATCATGGTACCATTCTTCCGCTGGTTCTTCCGATGGCCATGTTTGGGTCCTCCTCAGAAAAGGCCTCATGCTTTCCGCCGCCTCTGCAATGGGTACCATGAGTACCCGTCAGTGGAACCAGTCTCCGATCGTGGTACCAACCTGCCGCTGGTTCTTCCGATGGCCATGTTGGGGTCCTTCTCAGAAAGGCGTCTCGCTTTCCACCGCCTCTGCAATTGGTACCATGAGTACCCGTCAGTGGAACCAGTCTCCGATCGTGGTACCATTCTTCCGCTGGTTCTTCCGATGGCCATGTTGGGGTCCTCCTCAGAAAAGGCCTCACGCTTTCCGCCGCCTCTGCAATGGGTACCATGAGTACCCGTCAGTGGAACCAGTCTCCGATCGTGGTACCAACCTGCCGCTGGTTCTTCCGATGGCCATGTTGGGGTCCTTCTCAGAAAAGTCCTCGCGCTTTCCACCGCCTCTGCAATGGGTACCATGAGTACCCGTCAGTGGAACAAGACCCCTATCATGGTACCAACCTGCCGCTGGTTCTTCCGACGGCCACGTTGGGGTCCTTCTCAGAAAGGCGTCTCGCTTTCCACCGCCTCTGCAATTGGTACCATGAGTACCCGTCAGTGGAACCAGTCTCCGATCGTGGTATCAACCTTCCGCTGGTTCTTCCGATGGCCATGTTGGGGTCCTCCTCAGAAAAGGCCTCACGCTTTCCGCCGCCTCTGCAATGGGTACCATGAGTACCCGTCAGTGGAACAAGGCCCCTATCATGGTACCAACCTGCCGCTGGTTCTTCCGATGGCCATGTTTGGGTCCTCCTCAGAAAAGGCCTCACGCTTTCCGCCGCCTCTGCAATGGGTACCATGAGTACCCGTCAGTGGAACCAGTCTCCGATCGTGGTACCAACCTGCCGCTGGTTCTTCCGATGGCCATGTTGGGGTCCTTCTCAGAAAAGTCCTCGCGCTTTCCACCGCCTCTGCAATGGGTACCATGAGTACCCGTCAGTGGAACCAGTCTCCGATCGTGGTACCAACCTGCCGCTGGTTCTTCCGATGGCCACGTTGGGGTCCTTCTCAGAAAGGCGTCTCGCTTTCCACCGCCTCTGCAATTGGTACCATGAGTACCCGTCAGTGGAACCAGTCTCCGATCGTGGTACCATTCTTCCGCTGGTTCTTCCGATGGCCATGTTGGGGTCCTCCTCAGAAAAGGCCTCACGCTTTCCGCCGCCTCTGCAATGGGTACCATGAGTACCCGTCAGTGGAACCAGTCTCCGATCGTGGTACCAACCTGCCGCTGGTTCTTCCGATGGCCATGTTGGGGTCCTTCTCAGAAAAGTCCTCGCGCTTTCCACCGCCTCTGCAATGGGTACCATGAGTACCCGTCAGTGGAACAAGACCCCTATCATGGTACCAACCTGCCGCTGGTTCTTCCGACGGCCACGTTGGGGTCCTTCTCAGAAAGGCGTCTCGCTTTCCACCGCCTCTGCAATTGGTACCATGAGTACCCGTCAGTGGAACCAGTCTCCGATCGTGGTATCAACCTTCCGCTGGTTCTTCCGATGGCCATGTTGGGGTCCTCCTCAGAAAAGGCCTCACGCTTTCCGCCGCCTCTGCAATGGGTACCATGAGTACCCGTCAGTGGAACAAGGCCCCTATCATGGTACCAACCTGCCGCTGGTTCTTCCGATGGCCATGTTTGGGTCCTCCTCAGAAAAGGCCTCACGCTTTCCGCCGCCTCTGCAATGGGTACCATGAGTACCCGTCAGTGGAACCAGTCTCCGATCGTGGTACCAACCTGCCGCTGGTTCTTCCGATGGCCATGTTGGGGTCCTTCTCAGAAAAGTCCTCGCGCTTTCCACCGCCTCTGCAATGGGTACCATGAGTACCCGTCAGTGGAACAAGACCCCTATCATGGTACCAACCTGCCGCTGGTTCTTCCGATGGCCACGTTGGGGTCCTTCTCAGAAAGGCGTCTCGCTTTCCACCGCCTCTGCAATTGGTACCATGAGTACCCGTCAGTGGAACCAGTCTCCGATCGTGGTACCAACCTGCCGCTGGTTCTTCCGATGGCCACGTTGGGGTCCTCCTCAGAAAAGGCCTCGCGCTTTCCACCGCCTCTGCAATGGGTACCATGAGTACCCGTCAGTGGAACAAGACCCCTATCATGGTACCAACCTGCCGCTGGTTCTTCCGATGGCCATGTTGGGTCCTTCTCAGAAAAGTCCTCGCGCTTTCCACCGCCTCTGCAATGGGTACCATGAGTACCCGTCAGGGGAACCAGTCTCCGACCGTGGTACCAACCTGCCGCTGGTTCTTCCGATGGCCATGTTGGGGTCCTTCTCAGAAAAGTCCTCGCGCTTTCCACCGCCTCTGCAATGGGTACCATGAGTACCCGTCAGTGGAACCAGTCTCCGATCGTGGTACCAACCTGCCGCTGGTTCTTCCGATGGCCATGTTTGGGTCCTCCTCAGAAAAGGCCTCACGCTTTCCGCCGCCTCTGCAATGGGTACCATGAGTACCCGTCAGTGGAACAAGGCCCCTATCATGGTACCATTCTTCCGCTGGTTCTTCCGGTGGCCATGTTTGGGTCCTCCTCAGAAAAGGCCTCATGCTTTCCGCCGCCTCTGCAATGGGTACCATGAGTACCCGTCAGTGGAACCAGTCTCCGATCGTGGTACCAACCTGCCGCTGGTTCTTCCGATGGCCATGTTGGGGTCCTTCTCAGAAAGGCGTCTCGCTTTCCACCGCCTCTGCAATTGGTACCATGAGTACCCGTCAGTGGAACCAGTCTCCGATCGTGGTACCATTCTTCCGCTGGTTCTTCCGATGGCCATGTTGGGGTCCTCCTCAGAAAAGGCCTCACGCTTTCCGCCGCCTCTGCAATGGGTACCATGAGTACCCGTCAGTGGAACCAGTCTCCGATCGTGGTACCAACCTGCCGCTGGTTCTTCCGATGGCCATGTTGGGGTCCTTCTCAGAAAAGTCCTCGCGCTTTCCACCGCCTCTGCAATGGGTACCATGAGTACCCGTCAGTGGAACAAGACCCCTATCATGGTACCAACCTGCCGCTGGTTCTTCCGACGGCCACGTTGGGGTCCTTCTCAGAAAGGCGTCTCGCTTTCCACCGCCTCTGCAATTGGTACCATGAGTACCCGTCAGTGGAACCAGTCTCCGATCGTGGTATCAACCTTCCGCTGGTTCTTCCGATGGCCATGTTGGGGTCCTCCTCAGAAAAGGCCTCACGCTTTCCGCCGCCTCTGCAATGGGTACCATGAGTACCCGTCAGTGGAACCAGTCTCCGATCGTGGTACCAACCTGCCGCTGGTTCTTCCGACGGCCACGTTGGGGTCCTTCTCAGAAAGGCGTCTCGCTTTCCACCGCCTCTGCAATTGGTACCATGAGTACCCGTCAGTGGAACAAGGCCCCTATCATGGTACCAACCTGCCGCTGGTTCTTCCGATGGCCATGTTTGGGTCCTCCTCAGAAAAGGCCTCACGCTTTCCGCCGCCTCTGCAATGGGTACCATGAGTACCCGTCAGTGGAACCAGTCTCCGATCGTGGTACCAACCTGCCGCTGGTTCTTCCGATGGCCATGTTGGGGTCCTTCTCAGAAAAGTCCTCGCGCTTTCCACCGCCTCTGCAATGGGTACCATGAGTACCCGTCAGTGGAACAAGACCCCTATCATGGTACCAACCTGCCGCTGGTTCTTCCGATGGCCACGTTGGGGTCCTTCTCACAAAGGCGTCTCGCTTTCCACCGCCTCTGCAATTGGTACCATGAGTACCCGTCAGTGGAACCAGTCTCCGATCGTGGTACCATTCTTCCGCTGGTTCTTCCGATGGCCATGTTGGGGTCCTCCTCAGAAAAGGCCTCACGCTTTCCGCCGCCTCTGCAATGGGTACCATGAGTACCCGTCAGTGGAACCAGTCTCCGATCGTGGTACCAACCTGCCGCTGGTTCTTCCGATGGCCATGTTGGGGTCCTTCTCAGAAAAGTCCTCGCGCTTTCCACCGCCTCTGCAATGGGTACCATGAGTACCCGTCAGTGGAACAAGGCCCCTATCATGGTACCAACCTGCCGCTGGTTCTTCCGATGGCCATGTTTGGGTCCTCCTCAGAAAAGGCCTCACGCTTTCCGCCGCCTCTGCAATGGGTACCATGAGTACCCGTCAGTGGAACCAGTCTCCGATCGTGGTACCAACCTGCCGCTGGTTCTTCCGATGGCCATGTTGGGGTCCTTCTCAGAAAAGTCCTCGCGCTTTCCACCGCCTCTGCAATGGGTACCATGAGTACCCGTCAGTGGAACAAGACCCCTATCATGGTACCAACCTGCCGCTGGTTCTTCCGATGGCCACGTTGGGGTCCTTCTCAGAAAGGCGTCTCGCTTTCCACCGCCTCTGCAATTGGTACCATGAGTACCCGTCAGTGGAACCAGTCTCCGATCGTGGTACCATTCTTCCGCTGGTTCTTCCGATGGCCATGTTGGGGTCCTCCTCAGAAAAGGCCTCACGCTTTCCGCCGCCTCTGCAATGGGTACCATGAGTACCCGTCAGTGGAACCAGTCTCCGATCGTGGTACCAACCTGCCGCTGGTTCTTCCGATGGCCATGTTGGGGTCCTTCTCAGAAAAGTCCTCGCGCTTTCCACCGCCTCTGCAATGGGTACCATGAGTACCCGTCAGTGGAACAAGACCCCTATCATGGTACCAACCTGCCGCTGGTTCTTCCGACGGCCACGTTGGGGTCCTTCTCAGAAAGGCGTCTCGCTTTCCACCGCCTCTGCAATTGGTACCATGAGTACCCGTCAGTGGAACAAGGCCCCTATCATGGTACCAACCTGCCGCTGGTTCTTCCGATGGCCATGTTTGGGTCCTCCTCAGAAAAGGCCTCACGCTTTCCGCCGCCTCTGCAATGGGTACCATGAGTACCCGTCAGTGGAACCAGTCTCCGATCGTGGTACCAACCTGCCGCTGGTTCTTCCGATGGCCATGTTGGGGTCCTTCTCAGAAAAGTCCTCGCGCTTTCCACCGCCTCTGCAATGGGTACCATGAGTACCCGTCAGTGGAACAAGACCCCTATCATGGTACCAACCTGCCGCTGGTTCTTCCGATGGCCACGTTGGGGTCCTTCTCACAAAGGCGTCTCGCTTTCCACCGCCTCTGCAATTGGTACCATGAGTACCCGTCAGTGGAACCAGTCTCCGATCGTGGTACCATTCTTCCGCTGGTTCTTCCGATGGCCATGTTGGGGTCCTCCTCAGAAAAGGCCTCACGCTTTCCGCCGCCTCTGCAATGGGTACCATGAGTACCCGTCAGTGGAACCAGTCTCCGATCGTGGTACCAACCTGCCGCTGGTTCTTCCGATGGCCATGTTGGGGTCCTTCTCAGAAAAGTCCTCGCGCTTTCCACCGCCTCTGCAATGGGTACCATGAGTACCCGTCAGTGGAACAAGACCCCTATCATGGTACCAACCTGCCGCTGGTTCTTCCGACGGCCACGTTGGGGTCCTTCTCAGAAAGGCGTCTCGCTTTCCACCGCCTCTGCAATTGGTACCATGAGTACCCGTCAGTGGAACAAGGCCCCTATCATGGTACCAACCTGCCGCTGGTTCTTCCGATGGCCATGTTTGGGTCCTCCTCAGAAAAGGCCTCACGCTTTCCGCCGCCTCTGCAATGGGTACCATGAGTACCCGTCAGTGGAACCAGTCTCCGATCGTGGTACCAACCTGCCGCTGGTTCTTCCGATGGCCATGTTGGGGTCCTTCTCAGAAAAGTCCTCGCGCTTTCCACCGCCTCTGCAATGGGTACCATGAGTACCCGTCAGTGGAACAAGACCCCTATCATGGTACCAACCTGCCGCTGGTTCTTCCGATGGCCACGTTGGGGTCCTTCTCACAAAGGCGTCTCGCTTTCCACCGCCTCTGCAATTGGTACCATGAGTACCCGTCAGTGGAACCAGTCTCCGATCGTGGTACCATTCTTCCGCTGGTTCTTCCGATGGCCATGTTGGGGTCCTCCTCAGAAAAGGCCTCACGCTTTCCGCCGCCTCTGCAATGGGTACCATGAGTACCCGTCAGTGGAACCAGTCTCCGATCGTGGTACCAACCTGCCGCTGGTTCTTCCGATGGCCATGTTGGGGTCCTTCTCAGAAAAGTCCTCGCGCTTTCCACCGCCTCTGCAATGGGTACCATGAGTACCCGTCAGTGGAACAAGACCCCTATCATGGTACCAACCTGCCGCTGGTTCTTCCGATGGCCATGTTGGGGTCCTTCTCAGAAAAGTCCTCGCGCTTTCCACCGCCTCTGCAATGGGTACCATGAGTACCCGTCAGTGGAACAAGGCCCCTATCATGGTACCAACCTGCCGCTGGTTCTTCCGATGGCCATGTTTGGGTCCTCCTCAGAAAAGGCCTCACGCTTTCCGCCGCCTCTGCAATGGGTACCATGAGTACCCGTCAGTGGAACCAGTCTCCGATCGTGGTACCAACCTGCCGCTGGTTCTTCCGATGGCCATGTTGGGGTCCTTCTCAGAAAAGTCCTCGCGCTTTCCACCGCCTCTGCAATGGGTACCATGAGTACCCGTCAGTGGAACAAGACCCCTATCATGGTACCAACCTGCCGCTGGTTCTTCCGATGGCCACGTTGGGGTCCTTCTCAGAAAGGCGTCTCGCTTTCCACCGCCTCTGCAATTGGTACCATGAGTACCCGTCAGTGGAACCAGTCTCCGATCGTGGTACCATTCTTCCGCTGGTTCTTCCGATGGCCATGTTGGGGTCCTCCTCAGAAAAGGCCTCACGCTTTCCGCCGCCTCTGCAATGGGTACCATGAGTACCCGTCAGTGGAACCAGTCTCCGATCGTGGTACCAACCTGCCGCTGGTTCTTCCGATGGCCATGTTGGGGTCCTTCTCAGAAAAGTCCTCGCGCTTTCCACCGCCTCTGCAATGGGTACCATGAGTACCCGTCAGTGGAACAAGACCCCTATCATGGTACCAACCTGCCGCTGGTTCTTCCGACGGCCACGTTGGGGTCCTTCTCAGAAAGGCGTCTCGCTTTCCACCGCCTCTGCAATTGGTACCATGAGTACCCGTCAGTGGAACCAGTCTTCGATCGTGGTACCAACCTTCCGCTGGTTCTTCCGATGGCCATGTTGGGGTCCTCCTCAGAAAAGGCCTCACGCTTTCCGCCGCCTCTGCAATGGGTACCATGAGTACCCGTCAGGGGAACCAGTCTCCGACCGTGGTACCAACCTGCCGCTGGTTCTTCCGATGGCCATGTTGGGTCCTTCTCAGAAAAGGCCTCACGCTTTCCGCGGCCTCTGCAATGGGTACCATGAGTACCCGTCAGTGGAACAAGGCCCCTATCATGGTACCAACCTGCCGCTGGTTCTTCCGATGGCCACGTTGGGGTCCTTCTCAGAAAGGCGTCTCGCTTTCCACCGCCTCTGCAATTGGTACCATGAGTACCCGTCAGTGGAACCAGTCTCCGATCGTGGTACCAACCTGCCGCTGGTTCTTCCGATGGCTATGTTGGGGTCCTTCTCAGAAAAGGCCTCACGCTTTCCTCCGCCACTGCAATGGGTACCATGAGTACCCGTCAGTGGAACAAGGCCCCTATCATAGTACCAACCTGCCGCTGGTTCTTCCGATGGCCATGTTTGGGTCCTCCTCAGAAAAGGCCTCACGCTTTCCGCCGCCTCTGCAATTGGTACCATGAGTACCCGTCAGTGGAACCAGTCTCCGATCGTGGTACCATTCTTCCGCTGGTTCTTCCGATGGCCATGTTGGGGTCCTCCTCAGAAAAGGCCTCACGCTTTCCGCCGCCTCTGCAATGGGTACCATGAGTACCCGTCAGTGGAACCAGTCTCCGATCGTGGTACCAACCTGCCGCTGGTTCTTCCGATGGCCATGTTGGGGTCCTTCTCAGAAAAGTCCTCGCGCTTTCCACCGCCTCTGCAATGGGTACCATGAGTACCCGTCAGTGGAACAAGACCCCTATCATGGTACCAACCTGCCGCTGGTTCTTCCGACGGCCACGTTGGGGTCCTTCTCAGAAAGGCGTCTCGCTTTCCACCGCCTCTGCAATTGGTACCATGAGTACCCGTCAGTGGAACCAGTCTTCGATCGTGGTACCAACCTTCCGCTGGTTCTTCCGATGGCCATGTTGGGGTCCTCCTCAGAAAAGGCCTCACGCTTTCCGCCGCCTCTGCAATGGGTACCATGAGTACCCGTCAGGGGAACCAGTCTCCGACCGTGGTACCAACCTGCCGCTGGTTCTTCCGATGGCCATGTTGGGTCCTTCTCAGAAAAGGCCTCACGCTTTCCGCGGCCTCTGCAATGGGTACCATGAGTACCCGTCAGTGGAACAAGGCCCCTATCATGGTACCAACCTGCCGCTGGTTCTTCCGATGGCCACGTTGGGGTCCTTCTCAGAAAGGCGTCTCGCTTTCCACCGCCTCTGCAATTGGTACCATGAGTACCCGTCAGTGGAACCAGTCTCCGATCGTGGTACCAACCTGCCGCTGGTTCTTCCGATGGCTATGTTGGGGTCCTTCTCAGAAAAGTCCTCGCGCTTTCCACCGCCTCTGCAATGGGTACCATGAGTACCCGTCAGTGGAATAAGGCCCCTATCATGGTACCATCCTGCCGCTGGTTCTTCCGATGGCCACGTTGGGGTCCTCCTCAGAAAAGGCCTCACGCTTTCCTCCGCCACTGCAATGGGTACCATGAGTACCCGTCAGTGGAACAAGGCCCCTATCATAGTACCAACCTGCCGCTGGTTCTTCCGATGGCCATGTTTGGGTCCTCCTCAGAAAAGGCCTCACGCTTTCCGCCGCCTCTGCAATGGGTACCATGAGTACCCGTCAGTGGAACCAGTCTCCGATCGTGGTACCAACCTGCCGCTGGTTCTTCCGATGGCTATGTTTGGGTCCTTCTCAGAAAAGTCCTCGCGCTTTCCACCGCCTCTGCAATGGGTACCATGATTACCCGTCAGTGGAACAAGACCCCTATCATGGTACCAACCTGCCGCTGGTTCTTCCGATGGCCATGTAGGGGTCCTCCTCAGAAAAGGCCTCGCGCTTTCCACCGCCTCTGCAATGGGTACCATGAGTACCCGTCAGTGGAACCAGTCTCCGATCGTGGTACCAACCTGCCGCTGGTTCTTCCGATGGCCACGTTGGGGTCCTCCTCAGAAAAGGCCTCGCGCTTTCCACCGCCACTGCAATGGGTACCATGAGTACCCGTCAGTGGAACAAGGCCCCTATCATGGTACCATTCTTCCGCTGGTTCTTCCGATGGCCATGTTTGGGTCCTCCTCAGAAAAGGCCTCATGCTTTCCGCCGCCTCTGCAATGGGTACCATGAGTACCCGTCACTGGAACCAGTCTCCGATCGTGGTACCAACCTGCCGCTGGTTCTTCCGATGGCCATGTTGGGGTCCTTCTCAGAAAGGCGTCTCGCTTTCCACCGCCTCTGCAATTGGTACCATGAGTACCCGTCAGTGGAACCAGTCTTCGATCGTGGTACCAACCTTCCGCTGGTTCTTCCGATGGCCATGTTGGGGTCCTCCTCAGAAAAGGCCTCACGCTTTCCGCCGCCTCTGCAATGGGTACCATGAGTACCCGTCAGGGGAACCAGTCTCCGACCGTGGTACCAACCTGCCGCTGGTTCTTCCGATGGCCATGTTGGGTCCTTCTCAGAAAAGGCCTCACGCTTTCCGCGGCCTCTGCAATGGGTACCATGAGTACCCGTCAGTGGAACAAGGCCCCTATCATGGTACCAACCTGCCGCTGGTTCTTCCGATGGCCACGTTGGGGTCCTTCTCAGAAAGGCGTCTCGCTTTCCACCGCCTCTGCAATTGGTACCATGAGTACCCGTCAGCGGAACCAGTCTCCGATCGTGGTACCAACCTGCCGCTGGTTCTTCCGATGGCTATGTTGGGGTCCTTCTCAGAAAAGTCCTCGCGCTTTCCACCGCCTCTGCAATGGGTACCATGAGTACCCGTCAGTGGAATAAGGCCCCTATCATGGTACCATCCTGCCGCTGGTTCTTCCGATGGCCACGTTGGGGTCCTCCTCAGAAAAGGCCTCACGCTTTCCTCCGCCACTGCAATGGGTACCATGAGTACCCGTCAGTGGAACAAGGCCCCTATCATAGTACCAACCTGCCGCTGGTTCTTCCGATGGCCATGTTTGGGTCCTCCTCAGAAAAGGCCTCACGCTTTCCGCCGCCTCTGCAATGGGTACCATGAGTACCCGTCAGTGGAACCAGTCTCCGATCGTGGTACCAACCTGCCGCTGGTTCTTCCGATGGCTATGTTTGGGTCCTTCTCAGAAAAGTCCTCGCGCTTTCCACCGCCTCTGCAATGGGTACCATGATTACCCGTCAGTGGAACAAGACCCCTATCATGGTACCAACCTGCCGCTGGTTCTTCCGATGGCCATGTAGGGGTCCTCCTCAGAAAAGGCCTCGCGCTTTCCACCGCCTCTGCAATGGGTACCATGAGTACCCGTCAGTGGAACCAGTCTCCGATCGTGGTACCAACCTGCCGCTGGTTCTTCCGATGGCCACGTTGGGGTCCTCCTCAGAAAAGGCCTCGCGCTTTCCACCGCCACTGCAATGGGTACCATGAGTACCCGTCAGTGGAACAAGGCCCCTATCATGGTACCATTCTTCCGCTGGTTCTTCCGATGGCCATGTTTGGGTCCTCCTCAGAAAAGGCCTCATGCTTTCCGCCGCCTCTGCAATGGGTACCATGAGTACCCGTCACTGGAACCAGTCTCCGATCGTGGTACCAACCTGCCGCTGGTTCTTCCGATGGCCATGTTGGGGTCCTTCTCAGAAAGGCGTCTCGCTTTCCACCGCCTCTGCAATTGGTACCATGAGTACCCGTCAGTGGAACCAGTCTCCGATCGTGGTACCATTCTTCCGCTGGTTCTTCCGATGGCCATGTTGGGGTCCTCCTCAGAAAAGGCCTCACGCTTTCCGCCGCCTCTGCAATGGGTACCATGAGTACCCGTCAGTGGAACCAGTCTCCGATCGTGGTACCAACCTGCCGCTGGTTCTTCCGACGGCCACGTTGGGGTCCTTCTCAGAAAGGCGTCTCGCTTTCCACCGCCTCTGCAATTGGTACCATGAGTACCCGTCAGTGGAACCAGTCTCCGATCGTGGTATCAACCTTCCGCTGGTTCTTCCGATGGCCATGTTGGGGTCCTCCTCAGAAAAGGCCTCACGCTTTCCGCCGCCTCTGCAATGGGTACCATGAGTACCCGTCAGTGGAACAAGGCCCCTATCATGGTACCAACCTGCCGCTGGTTCTTCCGATGGCCATGTTGGGGTCCTTCTCAGAAAAGTCCTCGCGCTTTCCACCGCCTCTGCAATGGGTACCATGAGTACCCGTCAGTGGAACAAGACCCCTATCATGGTACCAACCTGCCGCTGGTTCTTCCGATGGCCACGTTGGGGTCCTTCTCAGAAAGGCGTCTCGCTTTCCACCGCCTCTGCAATTGGTACCATGAGTACCCGTCAGTGGAACCAGTCTCCGATCGTGGTACCATTCTTCCGCTGGTTCTTCCGATGGCCATGTTGGGGTCCTCCTCAGAAAAGGCCTCACGCTTTCCGCCGCCTCTGCAATGGGTACCATGAGTACCCGTCAGTGGAACCAGTCTCCGATCGTGGTACCAACCTGCCGCTGGTTCTTCCGATGGCCATGTTGGGGTCCTTCTCAGAAAAGTCCTCGCGCTTTCCACCGCCTCTGCAATGGGTACCATGAGTACCCGTCAGTGGAACAAGACCCCTATCATGGTACCAACCTGCCGCTGGTTCTTCCGATGGCCACGTTGGGGTCCTTCTCAGAAAGGCGTCTCGCTTTCCACCGCCTCTGCAATTGGTACCATGAGTACCCGTCAGTGGAACAAGACTCCTATCATGGTACCAACCTGCCGCTGGTTCTTCCGATGGCCATGTTGGGGTCCTTCTCAGAAAAGGCCTCACGCTTTCCGCCGCCTCTGCAATGGGTACCATGAGTACCCGTCAGTGGAACCAGTCTCCGATCGTGGTACCAACCTGCCGCTGGTTCTTCCGATGGCCATGTTGGGGTCCTTCTCAGAAAAGTCCTCGCGCTTTCCACCGCCTCTGCAATGGGTACCATGAGTACCCGTCAGTGGAACAAGACCCCTATCATGGTACCAACCTGCCGCTGGTTCTTCCGATGGCCATGTTGGGGTCCTTCTCAGAAAAGGCCTCACGCTTTCCGCCGCCTCTGCAATGGGTACCATGAGTACCCGTCAGTGGAACCAGTCTCCGATCGTGGTACCAACCTGCCGCTGGTTCTTCCGATGGCCATGTTGGGGTCCTTCTCAGAAAAGTCCTCGCGCTTTCCACCGCCTCTGCAATGGGTACCATGAGTACCCGTCAGTGGAACAAGACCCCTATCATGGTACCAACCTGCCGCTGGTTCTTCCGATGGCCATGTAGGGGTCCTCCTCAGAAAAGGCCTCGCGCTTTCCACCGCCTCTGCAATGGGTACCATGATTACCCGTCAGTGGAACAAGACCCCTATCATGGTACCAACCTGCCGCTGGTTCTTCCGATGGCCATGTAGGGGTCCTCCTCAGAAAAGGCCTCGCGCTTTCCACCGCCTCTGCAATGGGTACCATGAGTACCCGTCAGTGGAACCAGTCTCCGATCGTGGTACCAACCTGCCGCTGGTTCTTCCGATGGCCACGTTGGGGTCCTCCTCAGAAAAGGCCTCGCGCTTTCCACCGCCACTGCAATGGGTACCATGAGTACCCGTCAGTGGAACAAGGCCCCTATCATGGTACCATTCTTCCGCTGGTTCTTCCGATGGCCATGTTTGGGTCCTCCTCAGAAAAGGCCTCATGCTTTCCGCCGCCTCTGCAATGGGTACCATGAGTACCCGTCACTGGAACCAGTCTCCGATCGTGGTACCAACCTGCCGCTGGTTCTTCCGATGGCCATGTTGGGGTCCTTCTCAGAAAAGGCCTCACGCTTTCCGCCGCCTCTGCAATGGGTACCATGAGTACCCGTCAGTGGAACCAGTCTCCGATCGTGGTACCAACCTGCCGCTGGTTCTTCCGATGGCCATGTTGGGGTCCTTCTCAGAAAAGTCCTCGCGCTTTCCACCGCCTCTGCAATGGGTACCATGAGTACCCGTCAGTGGAACAAGACCCCTATCATGGTACCAACCTGCCGCTGGTTCTTCCGATGGCCATGTAGGGGTCCTCCTCAGAAAAGGCCTCGCGCTTTCCACCGCCTCTGCAATGGGTACCATGATTACCCGTCAGTGGAACAAGACCCCTATCATGGTACCAACCTGCCGCTGGTTCTTCCGATGGCCATGTTGGGGTCCTTCTCAGAAAAGGCCTCACGCTTTCCGCCGCCTCTGCAATGGGTACCATGAGTACCCGTCAGTGGAACCAGTCTCCGATCGTGGTACCAACCTGCCGCTGGTTCTTCCGATGGCCATGTTGGGGTCCTTCTCAGAAAAGTCCTCGCGCTTTCCACCGCCTCTGCAATGGGTACCATGAGTACCCGTCAGTGGAACAAGACCCCTATCATGGTACCAACCTGCCGCTGGTTCTTCCGATGGCCATGTAGGGGTCCTCCTCAGAAAAGGCCTCGCGCTTTCCACCGCCTCTGCAATGGGTACCATGATTACCCGTCAGTGGAACAAGACCCCTATCATGGTACCAACCTGCCGCTGGTTCTTCCGATGGCCATGTAGGGGTCCTCCTCAGAAAAGGCCTCGCGCTTTCCACCGCCTCTGCAATGGGTACCATGAGTACCCGTCAGTGGAACCAGTCTCCGATCGTGGTACCAACCTGCCGCTGGTTCTTCCGATGGCCACGTTGGGGTCCTCCTCAGAAAAGGCCTCGCGCTTTCCACCGCCACTGCAATGAGTACCATGAGTACCCGTCAGTGGAACAAGGCCCCTATCATGGTACCAACCTGCCGCTGGTTCTTCCGATGGCCATGTAGGGGTCCTCCTCAGAAAAGGCCTCGCGCTTTCCACCGCCTCTGCAATGGGTACCATGAGTACCCGTCAGTGGAACCAGTCTCCGATCGTGGTACCAACCTGCCGCTGGTTCTTCCGATGGCCATGTTTGGGTCCTTCTCAGAAAAGGCCTCACGCTTTCCGCCGCCTCTGCAATGGGTACCATGAGTACCCGTCACTGGAACCAGTCTCCGATCGTGGTACCAACCTGCCGCTGGTTCTTCCGATGGCCATGTTGGGGTCCTTCTCAGAAAAGGCCTCACGCTTTCCGCCGCCTCTGCAATGGGTACCATGAGTACCCGTCAGTGGAACCAGTCTCCGATCGTGGTACCAACCTGCCGCTGGTTCTTCCGATGGCCATGTTTGGGTCCTCCTCAGAAAAGGCCTCATGCTTTCCGCCGCCTCTGCAATGGGTACCATGAGTACCCGTCACTGGAACCAGTCTCCGATCGTGGTACCAACCTGCCGCTGGTTCTTCCGATGGCCATGTTGGGGTCCTTCTCAGAAAGGCGTCTCGCTTTCCACCGCCTCTGCAATTGGTACCATGAGTACCCGTCAGTGGAACCAGTCTCCGATCGTGGTACCATTCTTCCGCTGGTTCTTCCGATGGCCATGTTGGGGTCCTCCTCAGAAAAGGCCTCACGCTTTCCGCCGCCTCTGCAATGGGTACCATGAGTACCCGTCAGTGGAACCAGTCTCCGATCGTGGTACCAACCTGCCGCTGGTTCTTCCGATGGCCACGTTGGGGTCCTCCTCAGAAAAGGCCTCGCGCTTTCCACCGCCACTGCAATGAGTACCATGAGTACCCGTCAGTGGAACAAGGCCCCTATCATGGTACCAACCTGCCGCTGGTTCTTCCGATGGCCATGTAGGGGTCCTCCTCAGAAAAGGCCTCGCGCTTTCCACCGCCTCTGCAATGGGTACCATGAGTACCCGTCAGTGGAACCAGTCTCCGATCGTGGTACCAACCTGCCGCTGGTTCTTCCGATGGCCATGTTTGGGTCCTTCTCAGAAAAGGCCTCACGCTTTCCGCCGCCTCTGCAATGGGTACCATGAGTACCCGTCACTGGAACCAGTCTCCGATCGTGGTACCAACCTGCCGCTGGTTCTTCCGATGGCCATGTTGGGGTCCTTCTCAGAAAAGGCCTCACGCTTTCCGCCGCCTCTGCAATGGGTACCATGAGTACCCGTCAGTGGAACCAGTCTCCGATCGTGGTACCAACCTGCCGCTGGTTCTTCCGATGGCCATGTTTGGGTCCTCCTCAGAAAAGGCCTCATGCTTTCCGCCGCCTCTGCAATGGGTACCATGAGTACCCGTCACTGGAACCAGTCTCCGATCGTGGTACCAACCTGCCGCTGGTTCTTCCGATGGCCATGTTGGGGTCCTTCTCAGAAAGGCGTCTCGCTTTCCACCGCCTCTGCAATTGGTACCATGAGTACCCGTCAGTGGAACCAGTCTCCGATCGTGGTACCATTCTTCCGCTGGTTCTTCCGATGGCCATGTTGGGGTCCTCCTCAGAAAAGGCCTCACGCTTTCCGCCGCCTCTGCAATGGGTACCATGAGTACCCGTCAGTGGAACCAGTCTCCGATCGTGGTACCAACCTGCCGCTGGTTCTTCCGACGGCCACGTTGGGGTCCTTCTCAGAAAGGCGTCTCGCTTTCCACCGCCTCTGCAATTGGTACCATGAGTACCCGTCAGTGGAACCAGTCTCCGATCGTGGTATCAACCTTCCGCTGGTTCTTCCGATGGCCATGTTGGGGTCCTCCTCAGAAAAGGCCTCACGCTTTCCGCCGCCTCTGCAATGGGTACCATGAGTACCCGTCAGTGGAACAAGGCCCCTATCATGGTACCAACCTGCCGCTGGTTCTTCCGATGGCCATGTTTGGGTCCTCCTCAGAAAAGGCCTCGCGCTTTCCACCGCCTCTGCAATGGGTACCATGATTACCCGTCAGTGGAACAAGACCCCTATCATGGTACCAACCTGCCGCTGGTTCTTCCGATGGCCATGTAGGGGTCCTCCTCAGAAAAGGCCTCGCGCTTTCCACCGCCTCTGCAATGGGTACCATGATTACCCGTCAGTGGAACAAGACCCCTATCATGGTACCAACCTGCCGCTGGTTCTTCCGATGGCCATGTAGGGGTCCTCCTCAGAAAAGGCCTCGCGCTTTCCACCGCCTCTGCAATGGGTACCATGAGTACCCGTCAGTGGAACCAGTCTCCGATCGTGGTACCAACCTGCCGCTGGTTCTTCCGATGGCCACGTTGGGGTCCTCCTCAGAAAAGGCCTCGCGCTTTCCACCGCCACTGCAATGGGTACCATGAGTACCCGTCAGTGGAACAAGGCCCCTATCATGGTACCATTCTTCCGCTGGTTCTTCCGATGGCCATGTTTGGGTCCTTCTCAGAAAAGGCCTCACGCTTTCCGCCGCCTCTGCAATGGGTACCATGAGTACCCGTCACTGGAACCAGTCTCCGATCGTGGTACCAACCTGCCGCTGGTTCTTCCGATGGCCATGTTGGGGTCCTTCTCAGAAAAGGCCTCACGCTTTCCGCCGCCTCTGCAATGGGTACCATGAGTACCCGTCAGTGGAACCAGTCTCCGATCGTGGTACCAACCTGCCGCTGGTTCTTCCGATGGCCATGTTTGGGTCCTCCTCAGAAAAGGCCTCATGCTTTCCGCCGCCTCTGCAATGGGTACCATGAGTACCCGTCACTGGAACCAGTCTCCGATCGTGGTACCAACCTGCCGCTGGTTCTTCCGATGGCCATGTTGGGGTCCTTCTCAGAAAGGCGTCTCGCTTTCCACCGCCTCTGCAATTGGTACCATGAGTACCCGTCAGTGGAACCAGTCTCCGATCGTGGTACCATTCTTCCGCTGGTTCTTCCGATGGCCATGTTGGGGTCCTCCTCAGAAAAGGCCTCACGCTTTCCGCCGCCTCTGCAATGGGTACCATGAGTACCCGTCAGTGGAACCAGTCTCCGATCGTGGTACCAACCTGCCGCTGGTTCTTCCGACGGCCACGTTGGGGTCCTTCTCAGAAAGGCGTCTCGCTTTCCACCGCCTCTGCAATTGGTACCATGAGTACCCGTCAGTGGAACCAGTCTCCGATCGTGGTATCAACCTTCCGCTGGTTCTTCCGATGGCCATGTTGGGGTCCTCCTCAGAAAAGGCCTCACGCTTTCCGCCGCCTCTGCAATGGGTACCATGAGTACCCGTCAGTGGAACAAGGCCCCTATCATGGTACCAACCTGCCGCTGGTTCTTCCGATGGCCATGTTTGGGTCCTCCTCAGAAAAGGCCTCACGCTTTCCGCCGCCTCTGCAATGGGTACCATGAGTACCCGTCAGTGGAACCAGTCTCCGATCGTGGTACCAACCTGCCGCTGGTTCTTCCGATGGCCATGTTGGGGTCCTTCTCAGAAAAGTCCTCGCGCTTTCCACCGCCTCTGCAATGGGTACCATGAGAACCCGTCAGTGGAACAAGACCCCTATCATGGTACCAACCTGCCGCTGGTTCTTCCGATGGCCACGTTGGGGTCCTTCTCAGAAAGGCGTCTCGCTTTCCACCGCCTCTGCAATTGGTACCATGAGTACCCGTCAGTGGAACCAGTCTCCGATCGTGGTACCATTCTTCCGCTGGTTCTTCCGATGGCCATGTTGGGGTCCTCCTCAGAAAAGGCCTCACGCTTTCCGCCGCCTCTGCAATGGGTACCATGAGTACCCGTCAGTGGAACCAGTCTCCGATCGTGGTACCAACCTGCCGCTGGTTCTTCCGATGGCCATGTTGGGGTCCTTCTCAGAAAAGTCCTCGCGCTTTCCACCGCCTCTGCAATGGGTACCATGAGTACCCGTCAGTGGAACAAGACCCCTATCATGGTACCAACCTGCCGCTGGTTCTTCCGATGGCCACGTTGGGGTCCTTCTCAGAAAGGCGTCTCGCTTTCCACCGCCTCTGCAATTGGTACCATGAGTACCCGTCAGTGGAACAAGACTCCTATCATGGTACCAACCTGCCGCTGGTTCTTCCGATGGCCATGTTGGGGTCCTTCTCAGAAAAGGCCTCACGCTTTCCGCCGCCTCTGCAATGGGTACCATGAGTACCCGTCAGTGGAACCAGTCTCCGATCGTGGTACCAACCTGCCGCTGGTTCTTCCGATGGCCATGTTGGGGTCCTTCTCAGAAAAGTCCTCGCGCTTTCCACCGCCTCTGCAATGGGTACCATGAGTACCCGTCAGTGGAACAAGACCCCTATCATGGTACCAACCTGCCGCTGGTTCTTCCGATGGCCATGTTGGGGTCCTTCTCAGAAAAGGCCTCACGCTTTCCGCCGCCTCTGCAATGGGTACCATGAGTACCCGTCAGTGGAACCAGTCTCCGATCGTGGTACCAACCTGCCGCTGGTTCTTCCGATGGCCATGTTGGGGTCCTTCTCAGAAAAGTCCTCGCGCTTTCCACCGCCTCTGCAATGGGTACCATGAGTACCCGTCAGTGGAACAAGACCCCTATCATGGTACCAACCTGCCGCTGGTTCTTCCGATGGCCACGTTGGGGTCCTTCTCAGAAAGGCGTCTCGCTTTCCACCGCCTCTGCAATGGGTACCATGAGTACCCGTCAGTGGAACAAGACTCCTATCATGGTACCAACCTGCCGCTGGTTTTTCCGATGGCCATGTTGGGGTCCTTCTCAGAAAAGTCCTCGCGCTTTCCACCGCCTCTGCAATGGGTACCATGAGTACCCGTCAGTGGAACAAGACTCCTATCATGGTACCAACCTGCCGCTGGTTTTTCCGATGGCCATGTTGGGGTCCTTCTCAGAAAAGTCCTCGCGCTTTCCACCGCCTCTGCAATGGGTACCATGAGTACCCGTCAGTGGAACAAGACTCCTATCATGGTACCAACCTGCCCCTGGTTTTTCCGATGGCCATGTTGGGGTCCTTCTCAGAAAGGCGTCTCGCTTTCCACCGCCTCTGCAATTGGTACCATGAGTACCCGTCAGTGGAACAAGACTCCTATCATGGTACCAACCTGCCGCTGGTTCTTCCGATGGCCATGTTGGGGTCCTTCTCAGAAAAGGCCTCACGCTTTCCGCCGCCTCTGCAATGGGTACCATGAGTACCCGTCAGTGGAACCAGTCTCCGATCGTGGTACCAACCTGCCGCTGGTTCTTCCGATGGCCATGTTGGGGTCCTTCTCAGAAAAGTCCTCGCGCTTTCCACCGCCTCTGCAATGGGTACCATGAGTACCCGTCAGTGGAACAAGACCCCTATCATGGTACCAACCTGCCGCTGGTTCTTCCGATGGCCATGTTGGGGTCCTTCTCAGAAAAGGCCTCACGCTTTCCGCCGCCTCTGCAATGGGTACCATGAGTACCCGTCAGTGGAACCAGTCTCCGATCGTGGTACCAACCTGCCGCTGGTTCTTCCGATGGCCATGTTGGGGTCCTTCTCAGAAAAGTCCTCGCGCTTTCCACCGCCTCTGCAATGGGTACCATGAGTACCCGTCAGTGGAACAAGACCCCTATCATGGTACCAACCTGCCGCTGGTTCTTCCGATGGCCACGTTGGGGTCCTTCTCAGAAAGGCGTCTCGCTTTCCACCGCCTCTGCAATGGGTACCATGAGTACCCGTCAGTGGAACAAGACTCCTATCATGGTACCAACCTGCCGCTGGTTTTTCCGATGGCCATGTTGGGGTCCTTCTCAGAAAAGTCCTCGCGCTTTCCACCGCCTCTGCAATGGGTACCATGAGTACCCGTCAGTGGAACAAGACTCCTATCATGGTACCAACCTGCCGCTGGTTTTTCCGATGGCCATGTTGGGGTCCTTCTCAGAAAAGTCCTCGCGCTTTCCACCGCCTCTGCAATGGGTACCATGAGTACCCGTCAGTGGAACAAGACTCCTATCATGGTACCAACCTGCCGCTGGTTTTTCCGATGGCCAAGTTGGGGTCCTTCTCAGAAAAGTCCTCGCGCTTTCCACCGCCTCTGCAATGGGTACCATGAGTACCCGTCAGTGGAACGAGACCCCTATCATGGTACCAACTTGCCGCTGGTTCTTCCGATGGCCATAGAGAGATGGAACATGTTAAATTAAAAATTTTCTTATAGAAAACAAAAACAAAACTGCGCATCTTACAAAAGGAGATAAGCGATTCATTCCGTAGACTCGATGAGCGACTACTGGACATTCAAGAATTACTGAGAGATATGGGCGCACTCGCACCTGCGGCTCAAAGCGGAACTCGTATTCCCGACAACGGACAGCCTGGTCGAGTCCCTCGAGTCATCTTCACGAACGTCGCTCAGAGCAGCGTAAGCTTTCGTTCCATGAACCTTCAACTACTCATATATTCATTTAATTTTTAGCCGGGGAAGCATGCGCATGTGGACTCTTAAGTATTTTGCAAGACATATTTCGTCCTTAATGCACGGATAGCGAGAGAGATGGCACTTTTACTTAAAGACCGCAAGCTCGGCCCCTTTAGAGAGGATAGGGAATGGCCCGAAAACTGCGCATCGATGTGACAATTCTAGTTCTTAATCAAATCGGCCGATCAAAGCATTATCAGTTGGTTTGCAATCGGAATTGCGAAATGTCGAACAGAATCAAGAAATCCAAAAAAATACAAAAAAATCGCTTCAGGGTGTTTTTTTTTCTTTGCAGGTGTTTTTAGTTGGAGATTGAGGAGCTGAGAAACGCCTCCCTCGGTCGCTAGACGAGGCGGCAGATAGACGACGACGTTCTCACACTTTCTGTCAGTTCTATCCTTCCGGGGGAGGGACTGAAGTGACTGTGCCCTCGGTTCACTATAGTGCTCATTGTAAAAAGGGAACTTGCACAACAAGCGCGCAATCATTATGATATGGAATCGACTGGCGATGCGCATTCGAGCTCGACTCTTTATACTGTTTGTGTACTCTATAGTTTCATTTACCGACGAGAAGTGTACGAATCAAGGAGAGACGGTATCGAATGAACATCTCGTGTTCGTCTGACAAAATGGTGTTTTCGGATATCGGTTTTGCCTACATTTGTGCAGAGAGAGTTTCGAAAATTTTTCAGAAATAATAACAATTTATTACCAGGAAAATGCGTCCGCTGTGCAAGATCTTTTTGCTACATCAACTTGTACTTTGTAGAAGTGGATTTATTTATTTATGTGTTCAAAAGATGAAATGTATTTTATTCATGATTCAATCTAGGTAAGCTTTGCAGGTGTTTTTACTAGTCTCAACTACGTTTACAACTATTTCAGTCATATGCTATGAGTTCACATGTTTTATTATCGGCTATTGTAGGTGTAAGTTACTCGCTTACAATCGTATATCCATTTCAGAAATGTTTTGAATTCGCAAAATATGTATAAACGGGTTTCGGCTGATCATCTTATGCGGATAGCATCACAAACAGTTAAAGGCGCTTCACGATTGCCATGCCAGCCGAGAAAAGCCCGCATGTATTGTCGAAGATTATTGTAGAAGATATCACGCGTGTCACCTAAGAGTCGAATAAACGCTGGCACATTGGAAAAGTCGAAAATGGGCTGAAGCCATTTTTGGATAGCTCATGGGGTCCCTCACAATCGATGTCCTGCCATCCAGAGGGGTCCGAGAGCTTGGTCGTCAACAGATAAAATGTTCCTACGGTCATGGAGAACACACCTGCACAATCGGTTCATCGATATTTGCATTCAAATTTTTGTAAATCGATTAAAATTAATTACTTTCACCACAACTGAGTCCCCAAGCTGGATTTGTACTCACTGGATAAAGCTCGGAAAGACTGTTCGAATGATATGCTGGCGGTTCTTGTACCGGGGTACACCTCGAAACGCCCAGCAAAAGGCCTTTTTTTCGATTTCACATCAGACAAGAGCGAACATTCCATTGTTCTCCCTCTAATTTCTCTCTCAACGCCGGTCTAACCAGGCGAGAAGACGCGCAATGAGACGGAGAACAATGGAATTCCGCTCTGAAATCACAGATAATGTGGACGAAAGAAGTTCAAAACGCTGGGCGTTTCGAGGTGCACCCCGGTACAAGAACCGCCAGAATATCATTCGAACCGCCTTTCCGAGCTTTATCCAGTGAGCACAAATCCAGCTTGGGGACTCATTTGTAGTGAAAGTTATTAATTTTAATCGATTTACAAAAATGCGACTGCAAATATCGATGAACCGATTGTGCTTGCGTTCTCCATGACCGTAGGAACATTTTATATGTTGACGACCAAGCTCTTGGACTCCTCTGGAAGACAGGACATCGATAAGAAAATCGTATTTTTCGGCTCTTGAAATGTTAGATGAAATGTTACCTGACCGTTAAACGCGACCCTACAGAACAAAGCTCGACGCTATCTTGTGAGGGACCCCATGGGCTATCCACAAACGTATAAAAACACATGGGTCAAAAAATGTGCCAACCCACCCCCCCCCCCCCACCGATTCTACTCGGTTCTTAGGTGACACGCGTGATATGTATTTCAATTCGTTCACATCTCGCAACATTTAAAAAATTTAATGAGATGAATCGTTCTCATCTTTTCACTAAGAACTCCGTTCACTCACTAAAATCTAAAATGAGTGAATGGGGCGCTGTTGAGTTAAACGGCCTTGGTTAAGCGTGACCACACGGCTAATTGAGGTGTGCAGAGAAATTTGCCAAACTATCGTATTTTATCTCGCTCTCTTTTGTTTGTGCAATACGATTACGATTCTATGATTGCGCAAAACAGCAGGAATCGAATCGAGAGAATCGATTCGATTTTGGAATCGAGAATTTTTTTAATGAAAAAAGTTTTTTCGACTCAACGCCCGAAGTACGAACCCCATATGACTATTTTCCACTATCAACCCATTTTTCTACGCTAGTACAGAGAACGCGTTTTAACTATTGAGGAATAAACATTATTTTTATCATACCAGAAACTGGGCTGTTTCAAACGGTGTAGTCTAAAAAACCGGTCCCGGTCCCCGGTCTCGTTTTAGGGGTCTAAAAACCGGTCCCACATCCAAATTTTCCTTCTTCTTTTCTAAAAATGTATTTTCTTCAGTTTTTAGATGTGTAATTGATTCATTAAGATTCTTGTTGCTGCTGCTGGTTGAAATGGAGGGAATCAAAAATTTTGCGAAATCTGGCTCGAAGAACAGCCAGTACTCGCTTTAAAATTATGATAGAGAGGATTACCAAAGAAAAATAATTAGGATGAGGAGGCATAGGGCAACAGTTCATCTGTTGATGATGTTATTCCTCGTTCATGGGCTGGAGTGGGGTTGTCAGTTTTTCAAAGTTCCATAACTTTAAAAAAAAAAAAAAACTGACCGCTCGGCCCCACTCCAGCGCATGAACGAGGAATGGCATCATCATCAGATTAAATGGTGCACTATGCCTCCTCATCCGAATTATTTTTGGTAATTGTCTCTAGCATAATTTAAAAGCGAGTTATGGCTGTTTTCCCGCACCAGATTTCGCAAAATTATTGGTTCCCTCCATTTTAACCAGCGGCAGCAACAAGAAACTGAATGAATCACTTTGTTTGAAAGGAAGGAAATTTTGGATTTGGGACCGGGGCCGACACCGGGACCGGTTTTTAGACCCCTAAAGCGATTTTTAGATTATCTTGTTCAAAAAAATATCTGTGTATTTTCTCAAATATATTTATGCAGTTATATTTCAATACCGCAACAAATGATTGATATCTTCAAAAGATGAAGGTCCGTTGTTGCATCAAAAGTCATGAGATGAGAGTTGCACACCCAACCACCACATCCCGCTCACACTCAAACTCGGTGATTGACATTCACACTATCTCATCTCTTAGCAGATTTCCTTCATGATTCGGCCAATCGGTTTCACTTTCTCTTCTTCTTTGTTCCTCTTTTCTCTGCCAGCGTATTTGCTCTCAAGCACTCTCTCTCTTACTCTCTTCTCTCTTCTCAATTTGGGTTGTGGGCGGGCGAACGTATTCATGGCGCATGCAGCTATAAAAATGCAACCCGTTCAAAGGGATTACTGCAGCTAAGTTGCTCAAACCTAAGAATGGTTTCCCTTCTCTCGAGTATTCATGGTGTTTACTTCCATATTTTAGTCGCAATTTGTCCAGCGCCGCAACGAATTATTGATTTCTTCAGAATATGAAGATAATCGCCGTCGTTCTCCTCATCGCTGTAGCCCTCGCCGCCATTGCCACCGCCGGCAACAGCAACGCTGGTTGGGACCTTGCGTTCGTGAGTATGGGGCTAATAGACGCTGAGGGGATGTAATTTCGGATATTCGATATTAGCTCTAACTATCACCAATGCGATCAATGATCCTAAATTACATGTCAACAGATGCGTAGGTGTAATTTCATTCAGAGTGGGACGCGGAAGGTGCATATTTTCAATTTTCAGGGAAAGAAGTGAAGCGTTGTGCCCGAGATATACCAACTACCCCTGCTGCACGACCGTGCTTACTCTAATCATTATATGTCATACCACGATAAAACAAGCATTATATCGAATGTGAAGTTGCCGTTGCAGTCTCCTTTTTTAAGTCAGACACAAGTCTTAATCACCGTTTCGTGATTTTCAACGATTTCGAATCTAACTAGCTACGTAATATAGCTACGCTTTAAGAGTGCAACTCTGAATTGTTTTAACCTTTCGGCCGATTTCCGGACATGCCGCCAGGATTTTCGATTCAGATCTCCATACGCATACTATGTAGGCATGTTGGGTATTTGTTTATAATAATGGTCAAATTAGGGAGCCGAGTCTACAAAGCGTCGCGCCAGGTGGGAGCCAAGTTTGAAAATCGGTTTTTCATATTTTCTCAGCCGGACAAGCTAGACTCAAAATTTCTTTTGCATAATCATTGACATGTCGAGAGTGCATGAGAACACCGTTGAGATCTGATTCAGGTCAATTCCAAATCAGTTCCACCACGTGCAAAGCAGCTCGAATGAGCCTCGTCGATGACATCAGAAGGCGCAAGGAGGCTCAAGCCCGGCACGCAGCGACCATGGGAAGGAGCATAGTGAAGGTGACGCTGAATCTCCAATCCTCCAGGAAGCGTCTTCTCGTCCCCGATCCTACCACTGGTGCACTCTCTCAGGGTGCAACTACGGTAGCGGTCAAGCGTTTCTACGAGGATCTCTACACCCCCGGAGTACAGCTACCCCTCGCAGTCCCTTCGATCCCAACCCACCCTCTGGCTCCCTTCCTTCCAGACGAGACCCGGCACGCGATGTCTCTTCTGAAATGCGGCCACTCCCCTGGTTCCGACGGCATCCTACCCGAGATGATCTACAATGCAAGAGACTACCTCGCTCCAGTGATCGCGGACCTTCTCAACCGCTTAGTAGCTGGAGATCCAGTTCCCGATAATTTGGCTGAAGCAGTAGTCTCCTTACTTTACAAGAAAGGAGATCCTACCAATATCGGAAACTTTCGACCCATCTCCCTCCTTACCTTAACCCTCAAGACCATCACTAGGTGTATCCTGAAAAGATTCGAGGTGGTGCTTGAAGAGGCTGAGTCGCCCACCCAAACCGGGTTCCGGTGCGGGCACAGCACACTCGACAATCTGCATTCCATCAAGCAGATAGCAGAAAAGACCTCTGAGTACGGTATACCCATCTACTTCGCGTTTGTCGACTTCAAGAAGGACTTAGATTCCGTGGAGTGGAGCGCTGCCTGGCAGTCTCTCTGGTCAGCTGGATGCCATCCGACCCTCGTTCATCTTCTCCGTCGCATCTACGAATCGTCTTCCACCCTCATCCACGTCAACGAAGATCTAGTCCCAGTAACCGTTCGAAGAGGAGTCCGCCAAGGAGACACTCTGTCTCCTCGTCTCTTTAACGTGGTTCTTCGTTCGGCAATGGATGACATCCACTGGGAAAGCGACGGGATTCGGATAGACGGGAGGAACCTGAGCCATCTGGAGTACGCAGATGACGTGGCTCTCATCGCCAAGTCACGACCGGAACTGGAAAGGATGTTGAAGAAGTTGATGGAAGCCTGCAGTAGAGTAGGTCTCGAAGTCAGTGCCTCTAAGACCAATCTGCTCACCTCATACACCACTACACGAGCCCCAATCACCATCGGCAATCTGAAGTTTGAATTCACCGAGTCTGCCACCTATCTTGGACGAAGAATCTCCCTTCCCCTCGATCACTCGGATGAAATAGAACACCGGATCCGACTCGGCTGGTATGCATGGAGCAAGCTTTCAAGTCTCTTCTCATCCCGCCTACTTCCCATGAACACCAGGAGAAAACTTTTCGAAAGCTGCGTCACATCTACAGTTCTCTACGGAAGCGAAGTATGGGCACTACGATCGAGCGATAAGGAGAGATTGAGTGTGACCCAAAGGAAGATGGAAAGGAAAATGGTTGGAGTTTCGCTGAGGGACCGATGGAGAAACGACCGCGTGCGAGGCATCACAAAACTGCGAGACTGGGTCGAGGAGGGATTGAAACGCAAGGCTCGCTGGGCTCTCAAGGTACGGAACATGGACTTGGATCAATGGAGTTGCGCGACTACCGTCTGGACGCCATACAACAGGAACCGCACCCAGGGCAAACCTAGAGTGCGCTGGAGAGACGACTTGAAGCGAGCTATTGGCGCTAACTGGTGGTCTACAACTTATGAAGAATACCGCCGACTCATCCCCTTCTGAGCATCTATTGCCTGACATGATAAATTGATTGATTGATAAATATATTGAAAAAAAATCGATTGATTGATTTATTCAGAAGAGGAAGGTCCTCTGTTGCATCAAATGTCATGAGATGAGAATTGTACACTCAATCACCACGTCCAGCTCACACTCAAACTCGGTGATTGACCTTTATACTATCTCAACTCTAAGCAGATTTCCTTCATGATTCGGCCAATCGGTTTCACTTTCTCTTTTTCTCTATTCTTCTTTTCTTTCAAAGCGTATTTGCACTCAAGCTCTCTTTCTGACTCTCATTTCTCTTCTAAATTCCTCTCGCATATTTCCAGAGACACAGTGATACTAGTTAAATTGTATTTTCTGAGGATGACGCCCTCTGCATGATCTCGAATCAAACGATTATCCTATGCAACGATAAAGTTCTACAGTAATTGCGACAGTGCTCAGTAAGGCTTAGGCCTAGGCTTCCCCCCCCCCCCCCCGCCTATCCATTCACACTCGCAATATTCGATTGTGGTGCAAGAATAGAGGTAATTGACTTATTTTGGCTTGGAGGTAATTGACTTATTTTGGCAAACCTCTAACTTGATATAAAGAAGAAGTTAATTGGAGTTTGGTTCAATATTGATAAAGGGTTGATGAAAAATATTGCGTGAGGAAGGTAGGAGAAAGACAAATCAACTGCTTGACAATATTTTCTGCCTCGATCATAGACTACTACAGTTAGTCAGGATTCAGTAGCCATAGTTATGGAATAGAACGAATTATTCGATCTTTTGAATCTGTTGATATTTAAAGATATTGGGCATTTTCTTCCTTTCTGATATACATTAAGGCATGCTAAAATCTGATTATAGCTATTTTATCGCTCGTAGCATTGGATGTGATGATTATCTTCTCCAATCAGGAGAATACAAGTATTTGTGAGCCGAATAATTGTAGTTAATTGTTATTGGAACACTGGGATGGCTCTCGTGACCTTCAGGGCACGCAATACACTGTAAAGTATGTTTATTCCCAGAAAAGTTTATAGATGCCCTTTCCATTCATTTTTAGGCCATCGCCTTTTGCTTTCATTCATATTTCAACGAAATGGCGCTAAATAAACACAAACCGCGGCATTATTCGTCGCTCCGTCCAATACCCAACCTCGCTGCGGGTCACATACCAGAGTTGCGCCTTTGCCCTGCAACGGACATTTTTGGCTGTGTGAATGATCCTCACATCTTCTGTCTCAATTAAATGAGCGAATAAGAATAAGAAATACACATCATAACACTAGTAGACGATAAGAAGTAATGAGTGAAAAATGCAAACAAATCCGTCCGCGTAGATGTAGAGGTTCACGGGACAAGCGATAGAGGTAAATGAATACGTCGTGGGCTCGACGCATCCAACGCACGAGGCAGGCACGCATCGGCAGCAAAGATAACCGCAAAGATTCACTGAATAGTAGATTGTCTGCCTTAGCAACAGCATGGCTTGAAAGGTTCTTTAAAGGTGGCACAGGTATCCGCAAAGATTCACTGAATGCATGACTGTTGGAGTCAGAATGACAGGTACATTTAACGGCTTCAGGCGAAAAAATAGCTTAAAAGCAAATTTGCTCTAATGGTATTTTCGTAGCTCTACTAGCCTGTGGTAGTAGTCGTCATCGATGTGGTAGTGGTAGTGGGAGGCGGCACACAGTATACTAGCAATTGCGGTTGTTCCGTAAAAATATTTCGAAATAATGCATTTTTTCTGTATCGGTGAATGGGCAAATAGTAAGATGTGGAGGGGGGAGTCTTCGAAAGATTCAACTTCGCATACCCGTTGCATCATTGGCGACGACAGTTGCTCCGTCCAGGATCCATCCTCGCGAAGAGTCGCAGATCAGAGTTGTACCCGTGCCCTGCGATGGGCCATCTCCCATCTGTTTCCTATTATTGGCTTCCAAGAAGCATACGTAGCCATATTATGGACAGATAGTTAAGTATTGGCTGGAGGTCTTCGAAATATAAAATAGTAGTTAGCAAAGATACTATTCCTGTTTGGCGCTGCTCACGCTACGGAAAGAGCATAGAGAAGCGAAATGCGTGAATGGTTGAGAAAACCCACGAATCCATCCGCGTGGATGTCGAAGTTGGCGGGGCTAGCGATGCGATAGTAGGAGCACGTGGTTGGCTCAACGCATCCAACGCAAGTAGCAGGCACACACCGACAGCACAGATAACCGCAGAGATTTACTGAAAATGAGGATGTTAACGTCAGAAACAGGCCGATTTTGAACTGGTAAAGGCTTGAAAGTAAGGCTTGAAAGTTCCATTCTCGTCAATGAGAAAAGCCTGTGAAGCAAATAAAGACGCCGCTCTACCAGGCAAATTCTTCATTTGCCAGCCCTACTCTAAAGGTATTTTAGTGGAGGATCCGATGTGCTCACCGTGTCTAACCTGTGGTAGTAGTCGTCAGTGTTGTGCTCGTTGTGGTGGGATTCGGAACGCAGTACACTACAAAAAAGCAATGCACATTCGATTTCTACTCTCTCCAATTTGTGTGCTCTCTCGTGTCTCTAACAAGCAAGCAGATTGGGAGGAGTCGGTCTCGATTAGACTTAAAAAGGGTTTTCCTATTATATTTTAAATTCGAGCTATGATTTATTCAAATAACATTTCAAGCCAATATGTACCTTTTGCATTATTTGTGACAACGATTGATCCGTCGAGAATCCATCCTACATCTGGGTTGCACACTAGAGTCGCACCCTCGCCCTGTAACACCCTCATTGATCGGATTCCTCCTACAAACGAAAGAATGTTCAATATGATTCCTTCAAGCATCCTTCAAGCGGGGCAACGATAAACATCATCCTTAGTTTCACGCAGCATGAATCAAATGGGAGTGAAATGTCTGAAAACTCGAACAAAGCCCTCGGCGTAGAAGTGCGTGTTCGCGGGGCATGTGCCGCTAGTCCACGTGCAGGTGGGATAGGAACAGTCGGCACAGGACGGCGGAGGAACGCATTCGAGATAGCCACAGGGATTCGCTGGAAAATATTAAAAAATAAGGGCGACCGACAATCCCATGTCGTTTTCCTAATTCCGCGTGCTTCATCGAGAGTAATGATTACAACAGCGCAAATATCGCTATTTAATAGTGATGACAAAACGGCCTCGGCATGCCCGTTTCAACTAGTCCACACGCCGGATTCAACGTTGAAAATGCCGGGATGAAGCCGGCTTCAAGCCGGCATAAAAAGCCGTTTTGGCATCACTATTCGCTAACCATCGCAGGCCGCGGTTCGAATCCAAGACTTCGCAGCTCCAGGTGTGCAGATTTGCGAAATTCTCGAATCCGCTCCAAGCAGCCGACACTTGCCCTTCGCGAAGGCGTACGCGGGGCACTAAAGTATTGTAAATAAATGTGTGTTTCAAAAATCACGTCGTTCGCCGGTTACACGAATAGTTTGATTCAAAGCAAATCAGGTAGGTCGTATTGTTTGGTTGCATCACGTGACGAACGCTCTACCACTGAGCTTTGCTCCCCTACGCTACTGTCCTCTTTCCACGCAATAAGCGATTGGGCCAACGGCCCTGGCTTTCTCTACAGTATACCTCTGCTTTGTTCAGACAAGTTTCCTCGCAGGCGGCAATTGTAGGGCAGGGATTGATCATTTGCAGCAATGGACGGATGGTCGTCCAGGGGGATTCCATGAAGCATGAGCAATCGATCGATGAGATAAGGAAGAGAAGGATCGGAAGCAAGGCCCCGAGCATCGCACCGGGGGTTGCTTGACTGAAGGAAGGAAAAGGGAAATGGGGAAGTCAAGTGCATTTCCCTCCATTTTAACCAGCGGCAGCAACAAGAAACTGAATGAATCACTTTGTTTGAAAGGAAGGAAATTTTGGATTTGGGACCGGGGCCGACACCGGGACCGGTTTTTAGACCCCTAAAGCGATTTTTAGATTATCTTGTTCAAAAAAATATCTGTGTATTTTCTCAAATATATTTATGCAGTTATATTTCAATACCGCAACAAATGATTGATATCTTCAAAAGATGAAGGTCCGTTGTTGCATCAAAAGTCATGAGATGAGAATTGCACACCCAACCACCACATCCCGCTCACACTCAAACTCGGTGATTGACATTCACACTATCTCATCTCTTAGCAGATTTCCTTCATGATTCGGCCAATCGGTTTCACTTTCTCTTCTTCTTTGTTCCTCTTTTCTCTGCCAGCGTATTTGCTCTCAAGCGCTCTCTCTCTTACTCTCTTCTCAATTTTGGGTTGTGGGCGGGCGAACGTATTCATGGCGCATGCAGCTATAAAAATGCAACCCGTTCAAAGGGATTACTGCAGCTTAGTTGCTCAAACCTAAGAATGGTTTCCCTTCTCTCGAGTATTCATGGTGTTTACTTCCATATTTTAGTCGCAATTTGTCCAGCGCCGCAACGAATTATTGATTTCTTCAGAATATGAAGATAATCGCCGTCGTTCTCCTCATCGCTGTAGCCCTCGCCGCCATTGCCACCGCGGGCAACAGCAACGCTGGTTGGGACCTTGCGTTCGTGAGTATGGGGCTAATAGACGCTGAGGGGATGTAATTTCGGATATTCGATATAGCTCTAACTATCACCAATGTGATCAATGATCCTAAATTACATGTCAACAGATGCGTAGGTGTAATTTCATTCAGAGTGGGACGCGGAAGGTGCATATTTTCAATTTTCAGGGAAAGAAGTGAAGCGTTGTGCCCGAGATACACCAACTACCCCTGCTGCACGACCGTGCTTACTCTAATCATTATATGTCATACCACGATAAAACAAGCATTATATCGAATGTGAAGTTGCCGTTGCAGTCTCCTTTTTTAAGTCAGACACAAGTCTTAATAATCGTTTCGTGATTTTCAACGATTTCGAATCTAACTATCTACGTAACATAGCTACGCTTTAAGAGTGCAACTCTGAATTGTTTTAACCTTTCGGCCGATTTCCGGACATGCCGCCAGGATTTTCGATTCAGATCTCCATACGCATACTATGTAGGCATGTTGGGTACTTGTTTATAATAATGGTCAAATTAGGGAGCCGAGTCTACAAAGCGTCGCGCCAGGTGGGAGCCAAGTTTGAAAATCGGTTTTTCATATTTTCTCAGCCGGACAAGCTAGACTCAAAATTTCTTTTGCATAATCATTGACATGTCGAGAGTGCTTGAGAACACCGTTGAGATCTGATTCAGGTCAATTCCAAATCAGTTTTCGTGATTTCCTCGATTTCGACCATTTTTCGAGTATAACTTTTTTCTTTCACCTTTTGATGAGCTCTAATATTGAAATTCGGATTCAGCGCGCAAAAGTACGTCGGATAAAAATATAGTCAGATTTTTCTGAGATACAAATTTTTTTTTCAACTTTTACGCTTATAATATGTATTTGGGTGCGTAGAATTCGAATTTGCAAACTGGAGCTCACGAAAACGGGAAAGAAACAAGGTATGCTCGAAAATTCGAAAAATAGTGACATCTTCAGTTTTTTTGCAGATAATTTGTTTCTTTCGATTTTTCGTGAGCTCTAGTTCACAAATTCGATTTCTATGCACCCAATTACATATAATAAGCGTTTTATCAGATAATGTCAGAATTTGATTTTTCTACCGATTTTGCGCGCTGAATCCGAATTTCAATGTTAGAGCTCATGAAAAGGTGAATGAAAAAAGTCATGCTCGAAAAATAGTCGAATTCGAACTTTTTTTTTGGTTTCAGGTCCATTTTTGCAGCGGCTGGTTTAGTGATCTACATACACGGTTTAGTGATCTACATATATTATCTACATACAATTTGGCATAGAATTGCACGGGCTTCATTGTGTGATAGGTGGCTTATTCCCCCCCCCCTCGCGAAAGGTAGGACAGTTTGTCGGAAAACCGATTTTTGAAATCACGAAAATTGATTTGGAATCGACCTGAATCAGATATCAATGGTGTTCTCATGCACTCTCAACATGTCAATGATTATGCAAAAGAAATTTTGAGTCTAGCTTGTCCGGCTGAGAAAATATGAAAAACCGATTTTCAAACTTGGCTCCCACCTGGCGCGACGCTTTGTAGACTCGGCTCCCTAATTTGACCATTATTATAAACAAGTACCCAACATGCCTACATGGTATGCGTATGGAGGTCTGAATCGAAAATCCTGGCGGCATGTCCGGGCAGGGCCAAAAAAATAAGAGTTGCACTCTTAAGCAGGGTAGACTGCAAAGGTTAACCATGGATCGATTGAGTGCGAGTGGTGCTAATACCGTTGCAAAAGCTCGTGCTCATGAGGTTTTGAGCGCACCAGAAAAGTAGTGGTGCTTTGAGCGCTGTGTTTTGAGAAATGTATGTGTTTTGAGAAATATGAGAAATATATTTATACAGTTGTATAAATATATTGAAAAAAATCGATTGATTGATTTATTCAGAAGAGGAAGGTCCTCTGTTGCATCAAATGTCATGAGATGAGAATTGTACACTCAATCACCACGTCCCGCTCACACTCAAACTCGGTGATTGCCCTTTATACTATCTCATCTCTAAGCAGATTTCCTTCATGATTCGGCCAATCGGTTTCACTTTCTCTTTTTCTCTGTTCTTCTTTTCTTTCAAAGCGTATTTGCACTCAAGCTCTCTTTCTGACTCTCATTTCTCTTCTAAATTCCTCTCGCATATTTCCAGAGACACAGTGATACAAGTGAAATTGTATTTTCTGAGGATGACGCCCTCTGCATGATCTCGAATCAATCCTAGGCAACGATAAAGTTCTACAGTAATTGCGACAGTGCTCAGTAACGCCGTCCCGCCTATCCATTCACACTCGCAATATTAGATTGTGGTGCAAGAATAGAGGTAATTGACTTATTTTGGCTTGTACAAACCTCTAACTTGATATAAAGAAGAAGTTAATTGGAGTTTGGTTCAATATTGATAAAGGGTTGATGAAAAATATTGCGTGAGGAAGGTAGGAGAAAGACAAATCAACTGCTTGACAATATTTTCTGCCTCGATCATAGACTACTACAGTTAGTCAGGATTCAGTAGCCATAGTTATGGAATAGAACGAATTATTCGATCTTTTGAATCTGTTGATATTTAAAGATATTGGGCATTTTCTTCCTTTCTGATATACATTAAGGCATGCTAAAATCTGATTATAGCTATTTTATCGCTCGTAGCATTGGATGTGATGATTATCTTCTCCAATCAGGAGAATACAAGTATTTGTGAGCCGAATAATTGTAGTTAATTGTTATTGGAACACTGGGATGGCTCTCGTGACCTTCAGGGCACGCAATACACTGTAAAGTATGTTTATTCCCAGAAAAGTTTATAGATGCCCTTTCCATTCATTTTTAGGCCATCGCCTTTTGCTTTCATTCATATTTCAACGAAATGGCGCTAAATAAACACAAACCGCGGCATTATTCGTCGCTCCGTCCAATACCCAACCTCGCTGCGGGTCACATACCAGAGTTGCGCCTTTGCCCTGCAACGGACATTTTTGGCTGTGTGAATGATCCTCACATCTTCTGTCTCAATTAAATGAGCGAATAAGAATAAGAAATACACATCATAACACTAGTAGACGATAAGAAGTAATGAGTGAAAAATGCAAACAAATCCGTCCGCGTAGATGTAGAGGTTCACGGGACAAGCGATAGAGGTAAATGAATACGTCGTGGGCTCGACGCATCCAACGCACGAGGCAGGCACGCATCGGCAGCAAAGATAACCGCAAAGATTCACTGAATAGTAGATTGTCTGCCTTAGCAACAGCATGGCTTGAAAGGTTCTTTAAAGGTGGCACAGGTATCCGCAAAGATTCACTGAATGCATGACTGTTGGAGTCAGAATGACAGGTACATTTAACGGCTTCAGGCGAAAAAATAGCTTAAAAGCAAATTTGCTCTAATGGTATTTTCGTAGCTCTACTAGCCTGTGGTAGTAGTCGTCATCGATGTGGTAGTGGTAGTGGGAGGCGGCACACAGTATACTAGCAATTGCGGTTGTTCCGTAAAAATATTTCGAAATAATGCATTTTTTCTGTATCGGTGAATGGGCAAATAGTAAGATGTGGAGGGGGGAGTCTTCGAAAGATTCAACTTCGCATACCCGTTGCATCATTGGCGACGACAGTTGCTCCGTCCAGGATCCATCCTCGCGAAGAGTCGCAGATCAGAGTTGTACCCGTGCCCTGCGATGGGCCATCTCCCATCTGTTTCCTATTATTGGCTTCCAAGAAGCATACGTAGCCATATTATGGACAGATAGTTAAGTATTGGCTGGAGGTCTTCGAAATATAAAATAGTAGTTAGCAAAGATACTATTCCTGTTTGGCGCTGCTCACGCTACGGAAAGAGCATAGAGAAGCGAAATGCGTGAATGGTTGAGAAAACCCACGAATCCATCCGCGTGGATGTCGAAGTTGGCGGGGCTAGCGATGCGATAGTAGGAGCACGTGGTTGGCTCAACGCATCCAACGCAAGTAGCAGGCACACACCGACAGCACAGATAACCGCAGAGATTTACTGAAAATGAGGATGTTAACGTCAGAAACAGGCCGATTTTGAACTGGTAAAGGCTTGAAAGTAAGGCTTGAAAGTTCCATTCTCGTCAATGAGAAAAGCCTGTGAAGCAAATAAAGACGCCGCTCTACCAGGCAAATTCTTCATTTGCCAGCCCTACTCTAAAGGTATTTTAGTGGAGGATCCGATGTGCTCACCGTGTCTAACCTGTGGTAGTAGTCGTCAGTGTTGTGCTCGTTGTGGTGGGATTCGGAACGCAGTACACTACAAAAAAGCAATGCACATTCGATTTCTACTCTCTCCAATTTGTGTGCTCTCTCGTGTCTCTAACAAGCAAGCAGATTGGGAGGAGTCGGTCTCGATTAGACTTAAAAAGGGTTTTCCTATTATATTTTAAATTCGAGCTATGATTTATTCAAATAACATTTCAAGCCAATATGTACCTTTTGCATTATTTGTGACAACGATTGATCCGTCGAGAATCCATCCTACATCTGGGTTGCACACTAGAGTCGCACCCTCGCCCTGTAACACCCTCATTGATCGGATTCCTCCTACAAACGAAAGAATGTTCAATATGATTCCTTCAAGCATCCTTCAAGCGGGGCAACGATAAACATCATCCTTAGTTTCACGCAGCATGAATCAAATGGGAGTGAAATGTCTGAAAATTCGAACAAAGCCCTCGGCGTAGAAGTGCGTGTTCGCGGGGCAAGTGCCGCTAGTCCACGTGCAGGTGGGATAGGAACAGTCGGCACAGGACGGCGGAGGAACGCATTCGAGATAGCCACAGGGATTCGCTGGAAAATATTAACCAATAAGGGCGACCGACAATCCCATGTCGTTTTCCTAATTCCGCGTGCTTCATCGAGAGTAATGATTACAACAGCGCAAATATCGCTATTTAATAGTGATGACAAAACGGCCTCGGCATGCCCGTTTCAACTAGTCCACACGCCGGATTCAACGTTGAAAATCCCGGGATGAAGCCGGCTTCAAGCCGGCATAAAAAGCCGTTTTGGCATCACTATTCGCTAACCATCGCAGGCCGCGGTTCGAATCGAAGACTTCGCAGCTCCAGGTGTGCAGATTTGCGAAATTCTCGAATCCGCTCCAAGCAGCCGACACTTGCCCTTCGCGAAGGCGTACGCGGGGCACTAAAGTGTTGTAAATAAATGTGTGTTTCAAAAATCACGTCGTTCGCCGGTTACACGAATAGTTTGATTCAAAGCAAATCAGGTAGGTCGTATTGTTTGGTTGCATCACGTGACGAACGCTCTACCACTGAGCTTTGCTCCCCTACGCTACTGTCCTCTTTCCACGCAATATGCGATTGGGCCAACGGCCCTGGCTTTCTCTACAGTATACCTCTGCTTTGTTCAGACAAGCTTCCTCGCAGGCGGCAATTGTAGGGCAGGGATTGACCACTTGCAGCAATGGACGGATGGTCGTCCAGGGGGATTCCATGAAGCATGAGCAATCGATCGATGAGATAAGGAAGAGAAGGATCGGAAGCAAGGCCCCGAGCATCGCACCGGGGGTTGCTTGACTGAAGGAAGGAAAAGGGAAATGGGGAAGTCAAGTGCCGTTGTCCTTTCGGTTCTCCGCTATCTCCTTTCAGCACACTGCCTCGAAGCTCTAACCAGCGAGTGAATGTGCAGAGAAGAAGAAGAATAAGAAGAAGAATAAGAAGAATAAGAAGAAGAAGAATAAGAAGAAGAATAAGAAGAATAAGAAGAAGAAGAAGAATAAGAAGAATAAGAAGAAGAAGAATAAGAAGAAGAATAAGAAGAATAAGAAGAAGAAGAATAAGAAGAAGAATAAGAAGAATAAGAAGAATAAGAAGAAGAAGAATAAGAAGAAGAATAAGAAGAATAAGAAGAAGAAGAATAAGAAGAAGACGAATTTGTTTGTCTCAGCCTTTTGTATATTTCGCAATCTCTATCTAACCGGAGAGATCGTGTGCAGAACGCAGAGAGCAGCATTGGATACCGCAACTCTAATAGACATACAAGTCGTCTGTTGAGCTGCATAGTCTTTCTGTCAGTGTCCTTTATTCGAGTGAAGTTGCACAAATATTTTAGGTGTGGGGAAATTTGGGAATTATGATCATTCAATTTAATTTTCTTGAAAAAGACGATACCACCAAGAGAGAGTATACGAAAGGCATGGGTATACCGTAATCGGGATATGGATCATCAACAAAGTGGGCTGTGGGTTACGGTAGATTTGGACTGAACTTGATCCAATCCTAAAAGTCCCGGGGCGAGAAGCACTGAGAATCGGTGCCGGATCACATTGTGCTCTCTCCTTTCTGCACACGCTCAGGTAAATCAGACAGAGCGACTGCTGATGCTCCGCCCCCCCC
This sequence comes from Pristionchus entomophagus, assembly GCA_036245825.1. Lineage (NCBI taxonomy): Eukaryota > Metazoa > Nematoda > Chromadorea > Rhabditida > Neodiplogasteridae > Pristionchus > Pristionchus entomophagus. The sequence goes on from BTSX01000003.1 coordinate 3,158,513, forward strand.
CCTTCTTAGGCCTCTGTAATATCCTGATGTAATTTCGAAATTTATTTAAGACGACCGCTCTGTTATTTTTCACCATTTGAGCCCCCTCCCCGGACATCCCTCCAGGATTTTCGATTCCGGCCTCCATACTCATAGGACCTAGGGTGCCTTGTACCTTGTTTATAGTAATGGTATGGAAACTGGCCTGGCCGCGCAATGCGGCGCGTCAGGTGCGGGCACAGTGGAAAACATCGAATTTTCATATTTTCTCAGCCGAACAAGATAAACTCGAAATTCCTTTTGCATTATGTTTGGCATGTCCAAAGTGCACAGGGACACTATTTGGAACGATTTCCGGGCATATCTGAAATAGACTTTTTCATTCCAAGTATCAGATTTTCACACTTCTCAGTACTCGAGATTGATTTCTGCGACATTTATACTATATAATATGTCAGTCCGCTTAGTGCCTCATACAACCATACTATACCAGAGAAGATCCCGATTGTCCTTTATCGCGAAAAGCTGACCAGTTGATCAAAAAATGAACGATTTCAGACGTTTTAGAGTATAACTTTTTCGCTCGAGTATTTATGAGCTCGCATACCGAAATTCGGAATCAGCGCGTCAAAATACGCCTGAAACATCTATAGCCATATACACACAAAAAACAATCCGAAACTATTAGCGGATTCGAGTTGCTAATATATCCGCTGAATTGGCTGCAGCGGGTATATCCGCTAGAATATTTAGCGGATTCAATCCGCAACGTACAATCCGCAAATATTAGCGGATTCAATCCGCAATTGGAAAACCCCATCAAAAATTGTGAATTCAATCCGCAATTGATTAGAGGAGTGTGCAAAAATTGAATGTAGGTCGGGAGATTCGAACCAACGGCGAGCGAGCAAGAGAATGATGTTTTACCACTACGCAAACGTTATTCTGTCAACCGCTATTCTCGTAGTTGTCGTTTAGTGACATGACATTTTTGCGGATTCAATCCGTAACTATTAGCGGATTCCACTTGCGGATATGAAGCCGCAAATAATAGCGGATTTTTGGTTTACGGATTGTTTTTTTGTGTGTAGTGACAATCCTCACAAGTCACCAAGTTCTGATTATCCACTTCAGAGCTCTTCATTTTCAACATACGACCATGAGAGATAAGTCCAGACGGTCCCACACGGCACCGGATCAGGTCGGCTGAATGATGACAATTGATTTTATTTGTATCCAAGTAAAGCTTTCGAGAGACAATGGGTTGAACCAGTTGAGTTTCACGTATCTCACAAAGCCTAGTTCATATCACGAGTTGTCAGAAATCCATTCACTTTGACCTATTCTTAAAATCTGCAACTTCCCAACTGTTTCAAGTAGTGCATATCCTCATCCGAATGCTATCGTAGTCGAGAGTCTTCGCAATATAAGCGGCCATGACGTTGGCTTGCATTACCTGGCGCAACTGCAATCGAGCGACATTCACAACTGACTTTGTGATCGTGTTTATGCATGTTGCATTACTAAATTTTCAGCGTAACTACTTACCACCAGTGTTTATTGTGTCCTTCTTTGCTCCATTAAGAAATCGATAACGTATACTATCGAGATCAGTAATGTTTAATCGATCGAATTTGGGCTAGCCCAAGCCGATGCTAGAGTGGAGGTGTTTGGTAAAGAAATGCGGAGAGGGCTTGAAGTCAATAGTAGGGCTGGCAAATGAAGAGCACGCCCTCCTCATTTCACACACTCTCTCGTCTCTCTGACCGGTGAGAGAGCACGAGGAATGAAGAGACGAATTCTTCATTTTCCAGCTCTAGTCAAGAGTCCAACTTCGCCTCATATGAAACATCCCTGGAAGAGGCATGCATAGCATCTTCGCACCATTGGTAACCTGATCTGACTGATCGAATAGCACTGGATATTCATAGAAATGGCTGCGATGTAGATGCTAACGACACACGTTTTGATACTCTGTTCATTCAGCTTCGCATGTTTTCTCGCCGATAAGAGAAACGAGAGAGTACATGAATTGAGGAGTGTCAGGCTCCGATTTTTCATCAATACTCTGACAGCCACTCTTTTTATTCACTTTTCCTCTCCAAACTTTTCCAAACATAATTATCCATCAGAAATACCTGATCACTTTTTTACAGAACAAACACTTTCGCATCTGACCTTCCAAATTTCTGCTCATCCTCATCACCTACTACCAAGTTGGCCACTCAAGAATCAGATTCTGGAAAAATTCCAATGGTCTCAAACTTTCAGGTTTCTTTCTATGCCCATCCATCAACTAATTTAAAAGCTCCAATGACTTTCACAAAACGCAAGATTACTGGGAGCATCTACAGCAATCGAGTGTGCAGAATGGAGAGAGCACTACTCCAACGACCCGTATAATCTGTAAGAAATCTGCGAGCTCATGGAAAAGTTCCCGAACTTTTCCACGAGAACTGCGGGAAAATCTTGCAGTTTTTGCGAGAATTCAAATTAAGTTTTCTCAACCGGGAGAGCAATGTAAAAGAAATATCTCATATCTTTTTGCTCCTTCGTTTCTCCATTGCAAAACAAAACTGAAATAATTTATCGAATCCCACCATCATCAAAGAACAATCAGGTGTAATACAACAAATATTAATTGGTCGATAAACTGTGATGTGTAATGAGAAATACTCGAAGGAAACAAGACATAATTACCCTACAGAATCATGATTTTCAACAATTTCTTATAAATACTGAGGTAAATAATGAGTAAAAGAAATACTGGAGGGAGCAATTTGATTTAAAAAAAATTATTAGTTGAGGGTTATGCAGTAAACAACGATAAACAGTTCCAAAACAATCGACAAACTGATACGGAAATATCTCTAATCATCAATAGTGGGCACTACGAATCTATTTACTGCCTGGCAGGCTTCTCTCATTTAACTACGAACCTTCTCTCTTCTGTAATAGACAATCACGGGCAGAAGAGTTCGTCTGAAATATATCGTGGATATTACATTGTTCTAGAAGGAATTTTAAAAAGAAACAGGACTGAGTAATCGCAACGCAAATCTGTCAAATAATGCACAACATTCACATTATCCCGAAGATAGGTGTATAACCAAATTTGATCGAAATCAAAATGCTTTGGTCCACGCAGAAGCGAAAGGGATCTACTATTTTTCTGCAAGAGACAATAAATAAATAGATTTTGGGTACGGAAGAGAAAAGAGACAAACCTTGATACCGGTACAATCTTTCCCTGTTCGGCAAGGGTCGGAGCATTTATATACTAGCGATCGGCCGAGTCTGAAAGCTGTGAATGATGAGGATAGTTTGATAAAGGGAAAACAAGCGAGATTATCGGTACGAGGTGTTAGCGATTGCTAAAACAATAGGATGCGAGAGAGAAAGGGTATTTGTCGTAGAATCTACAGTAATCGTGAGCTGCCACCTCGTTGATCTACCACAATCTATTTTGTTAATAATAGTAGGTAGACTCTACTGTAACACTGATCTACCACCTCGATGATCATATAAATATAATAAAGCACTTCCACGGCGCAGACATCATATAAATATAATAAAGCACTTCCATGGAGCATATTTAAAATACCGTTGACAAACGTAAAAGGGGAGTATGCGGTTTCTGGTAGGAAATAAGAGTTGGTCCGTGAGCATGGCCGCTTGGCTCGATAAGAAAGCTAATACAACGATCAACAATGGAAAGTCGCACGATAAATCGCCGACTATTAAGAGACCGGCTCCGTTATTCGGGAGCATATCGGCCCTTCCCGGAACCGTTCCTCTAGCAATGAGAATCCCCAATCCATACTCGGGTGGTAGGTGGGCCTTGGTCCCGTAATACACAGCATACCACTTATTTGTTATTGGTGCTTCGGCACAGGGAGAAACACGATTTTGAAGTAAAAATGGTCGAAAAATCATAATTTTTCAACCAATCAAATTCGATCCAATTTCTCTTTTGCGTTAACTTGGGGATGCCCTGAGGCTCTGAAATATCTGTTCTGATCGATTATTGGTCATTGAGATGATGCCTTTTTTGACTTCAAATTTTTATTTTTTCGAGCAAGTTGCCGATTTTTGCCAAAACTCAGATGCTCCACTATATACATTTTGTAGCCCGTGCATTTCTGTATCGAATCTACCCAAATTCGAGTCGATTGATAAATGAACTTTTCTAAACCTTTCGTTCAAAACCAAAAAATGCTCGATTTTGACCTTTTTTTGAACATAACTTTTTTCTTCCGTGGTTTCAAGAGCTTTAATACCTAAATTCGAATTCTGCACGCAAAACTACGCCAGAAACTCATATAGTCATATTTTACTGAGACTAATTTTTTCAACATTTTTCTTTACGGAAAAGAATGGGCATGGTGTCTGACCGACATGCCGACGCAGGCAGGTTCGACTCCCGCCCGCAGGTGATGTTTTGCAAGAGGTAGAGAAAGGAGCGAGTGATGGTGAGTGATGGTTCAGAACTTGATCTGTTTCTGAAGCATATCCCAATCCGAACTGGTTCGTGCGCCGAACTCGTTCGAGTCTGTTCCCACTCATTCCCCAAATTTTTGTCTCAGAACCATGTCCCTATAGGATTTTCTGGCTTATGTTCTGGCTTATGGCTATGGCTATGGCTATGGCTATGGCTATGGCTTATGGCTTTCTGGCTTATTTTCTGGCTTAAGCAAGTTGCCGATTTTTGCCAAAACTCAGATGCTCCACTATATACATTTTGTAGCCCGTGCATTTCTGTATCGGATCTACCCAAATTCGAGTCGATTGATAAATGAACTTTTCTAAACCTTTCGTTCAAAACCAAAAAATGCTCGATTTTGACCTTTTTTTGAACATAACTTTTTTCTTCCGTGGTTTCAAGAGCTTTAATACCTAAATTCGAATTCTGCACGCAAAACTACGCCAGAAACTCATATAGTCATATTTTACTGAGACGAAAATTTTTCAATATTTTTCATTACCCCGAGTTCATGGTAATTTTTGGGTCAAAAAGTCGAAATCTCAGAACTATCTGACTATAGGTGTTTCTGGTGTATTTTCACTCGTAGAAATCGAATTTTCATGCTAGAGTTTACCAAAATGAGAAAGAAAAAAGTTAAGTCCTGTTATATGATTTTTCAATGGAATTCTAGCATAACTTTTTTCTTTCTCGATTTGGTGAGGTCTAGCATGAAAATCCGATTTCTACGAGTGAAAATACACCAGAAACACCTATAGTCAGATAGTTCTGAGATTTCGACTTTTTGACCTAAAAATGAAAAAATAAAAATGACGAGTGGGAACAGACTCGAACGAGTTCGGCGCACGAACCAGTTCGGATTGGGATATGCTTCAGAAACAGATCAAGTTCTGAACCATCACTCACCATCACTCGCTCCTTTCTCTACCTCTTGCAAAACATCACCTGCGGGCGGGAGTCGAACCTGCCTGCGTCGGCATGTCGGTCAGACACCATGCCCATTCTTTTCCGTAAAGAAAAATGTTGAAAAAATTAGTCTTAGTAAAATATGACTATATGAGTTTCTGGCGTAGTTTTGCGTGCAGAATTCGAATTTAGGTATTAAAGCTCTTGAAACCACGGAAGAAAAAAGTTATGTTCAAAAAAAGGTCAAAATCGAGCATTTTTTGGTTTTGAACGAAAGGTTTAGAAAAGTTCATTTATCAATCGACTCGAATTTGGGTAGATCCGATACAGAAATGCACGGGCTACAAAATGTATATAGTGGAGCATCTGAGTTTTGGCAAAAATCGGCAACTTGCTTAAGCCAGAAAATAAGCCAGAAAGCCATAAGCCATAGCCATAGCCATAGCCATAGCCATAGCCATAGCCATAAGCCAGAACATAAGCCAGAAAATCCTATAGGGACATGGTTCTGAGACAAAAATTTGGGGAATGAGTGGGAACAGACTCGAACGAGTTCGGATTGGGATATGCTTCAGAAACAGATCAAGTTCTGAACCATCACTCACCATCACTCGCTCCTTTCTCTACCTCTTGCAAAACATCACCTGCGGGCGGGAGTCGAACCTGCCTGCGTCGGCATGTCGGTCAGACACCATGCCCATTCTTTTCCTTAAAGAAAAATGTTGAAAAAATTAGTCTCAGTAAAATATGACTATATGAGTTTCTGGCGTAGTTTTGCGTGCAGAATTCGAATTTAGGTATTAAAGCTCTTGAAACCACGGAAGAAAAAAGTTATGTTCAAAAAAAGGTCAAAATCGAGCATTTTTTGGTTTTGAACGAAAGGTTTAGAAAAGTTCATTTATCAATCGACTCGAATTCGGGTAGATCCGATACAGAAATGCACGGGCTACAAAATGTATATTGTGGAGCATCTGAGTTTTGGCAAAAATCGGCAACTTGCTCGAAAAAATAAAAATTTGAAGTCAAAAAAGGCATCATCTCAATGACCAATAATCGATCAGAACAGATATTTCAGAGCCTCAGGGCATCCCCAAGTTAACGCAAAAGAGAAATTGGATCGATTTTGCTTGGTTGAAAAATTATGATTTTTCGACCATTTTTACTTCAAAATCGTGTTTCTCCCTGTCCCGAGGCACCAATGACAAATAAGTGGTATGGTGTCTATTACGGGACCAAGGCCCACCTACCACCCGAGTTTGGATTGGGGATTCTCATTGCTAGAGGAACGGTTCCGGGAGGTGGTCCAAAATAACCGATCTGCTCTCTTAACATGACAACCAACCTCTCCATTTTTTTTTTTAAAAACCTGTGCTCCCCTCTAGTACATAGAGCGCATTTTAAATCGATAGAATTGCTATAATAACATGATTATTTTGCGAAACATACCATCTGTTGCACAGCTCACAATCGAATAGGAGGTGTAGATAAGGGAGACGAGGACGAAGAGGCCGAAGAGAAACCTGAGAAAAGATCAGTTCATGGTCCAAGACCGGTCAAAAATTAGTCCAAGATTAGTCCACATTTTAGCGATCGGAACGCAATCTCATGTATGCCTTCCAATGCACGATCGATTACTAGAACCGATTCAAGCTCGTTCGAGAATGTGCTAGAATAAATGTGCACTTACTTGATAAATTTCTTGAACGGGATAATGTCTTGACCCGACGCTATAGTGAATACCAGTTCATCCTTCCCAACCTGAAAGTTAATGAATTAATACATATTAGGGATGTAATTTCTGTCTTCGCTCTCTCCATCCTGCTCACTGTGAGAAACGATAGAGTGTGCAGAATGGAGAGAGCTGAAAACCGAAAGGACATAACTACTACTTACTTCTCGTTGTAAACACTTCTCTCCTTGCTGCGTTGCAATCTTCATCCCTGAAACACACGTAATTGTTTATAATTGAGAGACAGAGACGAAGATGTTATAATATGAGTAAACGACACTAAGACAGAGAGTGTGTTGAGAGTGAAACAATCAATGTGCCGGTTTTCCGGGTGGTGAAACTCATTGTGAGGGCAAGGCATCGAGAGTGGTTCAAGGGTGAGAGAGCGACAGAGAGGCGAGGGAGAATGGTGTCGATTTCACAACCAAGATCGGTGAAAAGATCGGATCTTCGATGTTGGGCCAAATTTGGTTTCTGGGGTTCTTTGGGCATTTGCAAGCTACTGTGAAAATTTCTAGTTTCTAGCTCCACTGGGAGCAGAGATATAAAAATGGGGAAATTCAAATCAAAGATAGGATCTTTGCATTTTTTTAACAGTCCCAACATCGAAGATCCGATCTTTTCGCCGATTTTTAACATCGCATGAGAGAGAGAGAACGAGAGAGAGGAGATAATGAAGAGTCGGAGAAACTCGTTCTCATAAAGAACGTAAAAAAGGAAGAAAAAAGGAAAAAGATGCATGGACTGATATAGAAGATTTGAAAACAGAGCTCGTGAAATGGCAACAACGTACGCCGATCTTTTGATTCGATCATATTGTGATAGATGGCAAAAAGAGTGAAAGGTGGTGGGTGTTCTACAAGGAGCCGATAATCGTTCGGAAATGATTCATCCCACTCCATCATTCTCTCATATTCACATTTAATCATTCTGAATGAAATAACAAAAGAGAACGCAATCATGAAGAACATACAACTAAAATATGAATAAAACGACAGTCTATTGTGACGGAGCACACAAAATTAAGAGACTATTCGGATAAAGCTTCAGTGTTCACGACGAAATGGACTTTGATCGAACAGCAGGTCGGGTGGTCGATGACTGAATGATGGAAGCTGATCTTCGCCGAGTGATTGGAGCTCGGCAATCGGAGAACAACCTTCCCCGCTTCTATCAAATACTGAAAGGAAGGAATCAAAATTGATAAGTGATTAACCTCCATTTTCCACTGATTTTGAAAAATTGTGCATTTATTATGAGACATTTTAATTCCCTTGTGAGATGAAAAGAAAATACCAGAATATCAAAAGGAACAGAGATGATACCTCGATGTCCTCGTCCACTTGATCTGCAATTTCCTGCTTATGCAGCAGTCTCGAAACGGAACAGGAAAAAACGCCGGTCAGCTGGCGTCGCAGGCGATCCTTGAAATATTGGAATGATCCTTGAAATATTGGAATTAGTGATAGCAAATCGGAACTAGACTCTCCTCATTTCGCGTGCTCTCTCGATTTTCTGACCGTCGAGAGAGCATGAGAAAGGAGGAGAGCGGCTTCCCGTTTGCAATCACTAGTTGGAATGATGAAATTTTACGATTTTTGTTGATCTTTCTTACAGAGGACGATCAATAAAAGAAGATCACACGCTCTTCATTTCGCACAGACAGTCACTTTTAGGTTCAAACGGAGGGGTGACAATTTCGCAAACGACAATTCCACAGCTGAAATTTTCTTCGTTTGCGAAAATGTCGTTGCGGATTTGTCATCCCTCCGTGTTAAAACTGGTCAAGTGTGCGAAATGAGCAGACAAAGAGGCGTTTTTTGAAGGATTTTCTAGAGGAATCTCTGATCTAGAACTCACAATTATCGCCGGTAAGATCCAATCAGCGTCGACGAGAAGATGATCGTGTTGAAGAACTCGAAAGGAGGAAAGGGAGGAAGAGAAGGTACTGTCGGGACAAAAAATGTGTTTCTAAGAAAAGCAGAAATTAACAAAATTTCTTAAAACAATTTTAAAACACTTTTTTAATGAAAAACAATCATCCGACACACCGGTCCATCGTCGTAAAACGAGACGGAAAACTGAGGAAGGGGAACTGATTCAGCGTAGCTTCGCAAGAAATCTTCATCAATTATCTGAAGGAACATTCTTGAACTCAAAACCCCAAACATGCAATCTTCGTAACATGAATAAATAAGGTGAGGTAATCCCGAGACTGGGCTTGTGGGAAATCATTTCCAGGCCAGAGCTTATGATAAAGTTGAGAAAAGGCCAAGAGATATTGAATAAATTCGACATAAATTACTCACTAATCCTTCAATATTCAGATGAAGTAACTTGGGTTTTGCGCCGACAAACAAATTGAGTAACCTAAACATTTTTTCATCGAATATTTTTAAAAAAGCAATACAACTAGCACCTCTTGGATATCTCAGGATTTTCCGAACTATCCACAGAAGCATGATGAAATCTCAGTATTTGGGCTTTAATATCGTGAAATGCACTCTCGAATACGCTGACGAATTTATGATCAATCCTAATCTGAATTTTTTTTTTCTCGGAATATCAGAAATTCGTGGAAAAAAAGACTCACACACGCGAACGAAACTTGAACAATGGTATGCCGATTCATCAAAAATGCGGCTCGTTTGATCGACAATCTGAGCTTAGAATCGCGATTCCATTTACAGATCTGAAAAGGTGAACTTGAAAAAACCCACAATGTCGAAATATGCTGTAAATAGGGCATAAATAAATTGATTTTAAAGTTATTATAAAACAAAATAATATGAGAGACAATCTGAGATTTTGAACAAATATCTGCACATGCCTGGAACTAGGAGCAAAAGTCGATTCGAGGGATTAGCTCAATATTTGCACAGGAGATAGTGCTCGGTGAGGTAGGCAGGTTGACCACCTTATGGCTGACCGCGACGCGTCCGCAGCGCGTTAGAGCGCGCGAGATTCGAATTTTGACGATTTTTGAAAAATTAATTTCTCGCTCATTTCTTCTCCAATTGCTTCGAACTTGGTACCAATAAATAGCTATATTCATGGACATCATTTCATGTGTTGAGTATAATCTATGTAAGTTTCAGATTCATGGCGAAATTACAAAATCAAAAATTAATTTCACTCGCAAATATTAACGCATACCCGGGGGCATATTTCTTATTTAAGACGGCGACTCGGTTATTTTCGACCACCTCGCGGACATGTGCCCCCCGGAAATATCTACAAAATCTAATTTTTCAGGAACTTTCAAAGTGCTGTTTTTTCGACGTCAATCGACCCTATTAATTCACAAACGTTGATTGATGTGGAAATCATACTGGTTTGCACGAAAATTCAGCATAGGGGTAGATTTTCGTCATCGAACACCTCAGTCGAGCAACTTTATTTGAACAAATTTGCTTTTTCGCCATACGTGCTAAGCTCCTCGTTTGATTATATAGAGACAATACTATGTGGACTACAATGTGCAAGGAGTGAGAGCTTGCGATGTATTTTTTAAAGAAAAATTTTTGCAAAAATATTTTTTAAAAAATTGTCCAAAATGTGTAATATATTAGAGCGAAATCTGAACACAACTGCTTTTCGAGTGTCATTGGACACTTATATATTGATGCAGTTGATAATATAATATGATCTTGATCGGTTAAAAAATTATGAATTTTCGAAAAAAATACCTCATTTTTCATTTTTCTCAGGGTGGTCAGCCAGCACTATGATCTAAATAGAGTTTTGTGAAATACAGGACCTAGGTACCCAACATACTCTAACATACCCCCGGAATGAGTATTCTCATTCCGGGGGGCAACGTGTCCGGGGGGTGGTCGAAAATAACCGAGTCGCCGTCTTAATAATATGTTAGATATTTTAAATATGAATGAATAATGATAACAAAAATCGACCCTAGTTCCAAGCATATGTTCAAAATCTCAGCGTGTCTCTCATATTTTATTTATTTCTGGATGCTATTGTTGCGGATATTATCATCAAGTCCAATCGTACCGGTAACTTTGTGGTTCCTGTGTACTTCATAATCTTCTTCTCTCCTGATCTATTTATGATCATGCAATGAGACACAGCAGGTGCTTCTCGTCTCAGATGAATGCATTGTTTTCCATGTGATGCCTGAAATCTGGAAATATTCGAATATTCGAAATTATTCTACTCTTTTTTTAGCATTTCAGCATTTTACTTTTCTCTCGATACATTTTCTCCAGTCTCTTGATAAAGGTGTTAAAACGGAAACGGAAACTGAACTTGTCCAATTTTAATACCTTGAAAATCTGCAATTCTTTAGCATCTAATTTTCGGGCTTTAGAGCGCGCTGCATGCGAAAATACGTACAATCTGCGGCTGAGCATAGCCACTTGGTCGAGATCGTAGCTGAAATAAAATTAATGGAAATTTGTAAAATAATTACAGCAAATTTGATCATTTCCCGATCTTTATTCAGTTTTCAAGGCATTCGTATAAAAAGATTCGCACTGGTCCAATCTGGTGATAATATCCGAAACAATATCATCGGGAAGTGTCGATATTTGATCAGCCGGAAATAAATAAAATATTATTTTGACGTAATTTATTTATACCTCTCCATGAATCGAAAGTTTTGTTCTTTTCGCCTCATTGAGCGCGCATTCTTCCGATTCACACCCCCGATTTTGAGAAGATTTCATTTCTTAAAAAAACAAATAATTGGAAAATAAAAATGACAACTGAGAATAAAATTAAAACAAACACTATTCTCCTTTCGCAAATTTTCCGAGCCTTTTTCTATTATCGCGGTATTCTAACGATTACGAAAAAAATAACTTCACAAATGATCAAAAGCTGCTTCAAATGGAGTTTCGACAAGCACAAGATGAGGAAAACTAATAGATAAAGCAAACACGGAAAGGATGCGTGTGGAATTGAGGAAGTTCAAAGGGAGACGGGGGAAGGCATCGATCTTCTCTAAAGAGTTGCACATTGTGAGATGATGAGTGGGAGCCTAGAAGCGGGTGGAAAGAATCTGTGTGCTTTATCGCCGCTCGCGAGGATAGAAGCGTCGCGGCGTCGCTTATCAATAGGGTTGACAATTCAAGGATGACTCTCCTCATTCTGCACACTGTCTCGCCGGTCAGATAAACGAGAGAGCACGCGACATGAAGAGAGTCTATCCTTGAATTGCCAACCCTTCTTATCATTCGTCCTAATCACTCAGACAAGAGACTAGAGAGAGAAAGGTGAGTCACCAAACGCAGCTTAGCAACAATCTTTTAATCTATGAGAAAACGAAATAAAAAGAGTGAATTAAGAGAATAAAATAGCAAGAAATTAAAGTCATTTGTTCTTAATTTTGATAAATTATTCATGCCTTATTCAGACTCTTCGATGTTCATGCACGATTCATTTGAAAGGCCTCTCTGCGAGTCAGTATTTGTTTTATTCGAACGAAATAAGTGCAAACGATTGATTCTCGATCGCGTCAATAGTGAAATACGCTCAATGAAACATAACGAGTTTTAAAACATTTTATCTTAACAGAAGGGAATATTCGCACGAATCTTAGGATGGGGACTTTATGGATAAACAAAAAAGATTCGAATAATCAATTTCCTTGAAAATCTGTTGCTAATCCACTGTGTATTCTCCCAACAGACACCGGAGATTCACAGATTGTTCCGAAGGCGTGATGGATTCGGATGTTTTTTGATTTTATGACACATCTCCCGACGATCAATCGTTCCTTGATCAATCCAACAGGCTATATATTTTCATTGAAACATATCGAAACATCACAATTTCTTCCGTGCTCTGTGCTCTCTTGCTATCTTCGCCGATGCAGTTTGATGATGGATCTAAGCAAATTCACGACACGAATATTTGACGAATCTTTGATAAAGTAACCATTCAATCTCTCACTAATCCACTGACAGCAGGGAATAATACGCGTTTAGAAACCAAACATCGGGATTCTCGGGCTGTTCCTCTTGCGCAATGGACACGGATCAAGAGATGGTATCTGGTAGAGAAAGATATCGCTACTCTTTCCCTAATCAGGCTTTGCAATGTTCATTCACGATTAATAGAAAATGCATCTCTGTGAGTCAGTATTTTTTATTGTCAGGAGAAAACGACAAAACATTGATTCTAGATTGCATCATGAGTTAAGTACGCTGGCTGAAACATAACGAGTTTTCTGAAATGCTGTGCTGTGCAAAATAGAATACTGGCACGAACTTTATATTGGGGACTTTATGAAGCAACGAAAAAGTTATGAACATGCAATCTGCTTGTAAATATCTTACAAAACCACTGACAATTCTCCGAACAGTTTCCAGAGATTCCTTATATGACCATCGTGATCCGAAAAAGATTCAGCATCTCTGTTTTATGATGCAAGAATAGAGACATGATCAGACACACTATATATTTCGGAACCTCTACCATTACTTGTGTTCGACACAATATTAAAGTTAGTGTAACAGGAAAAAATTCGACCCCTATTTTATTTTTTGTTATTCTTTCGATATGTCTCAGATTACTGTAACTTCCGTAATAGAAGTAACGTCAACTTCATCTTCCAAATCCTGTAGCTCGTTCAATATTGTCTAGAGATCGAATGATAACTCTCCCCATTCTGTTCATTCTCCCGTTAATCTTATCAACGGGATAGATTGCTGAATAGAGAGAGCTATTTTTTGATAGATGTCGTGACCGCTGACAAATTAATTTGCGGCTTCATCACTATATAACAATAATATAACAATGCAGGTTCACAAGTGGTGAACAAAGACTTCTCTTTTCTCGATGGGACTCGACTTCTCTCAATCAGATATGTTTTTATTCCTCATTTTCAAATTGTATCAAGTTGAGAAAGGAGAGAGGAATTTACTAGAGTTTTGGAAAGTTAGGGAATTGTAACGACGATAACTTTGGGTAGATCAGTGCAGAGTGATAGCTACAGTAATCTGACAACGGCGATTTGTTGAAACGGATAAATTAATATTAGATTATACTATTAAAAAATAGCGGGGATTCGATTGAAAATATGGAGTGAACGAGAAGCTTTGTGGTAAAGTTGCAGTGTCTCATCGTCGGGACGTCTACTTCGGTGGAAAAAGCAACGGGAGTTTTTTATTTTAATATCCTACAACAGGTTAACTTTTATTAACATAATAAAGTAATACTGATAGGATAGTGAATAAAGACTCATTGGACAAATATTATATTGAGCTATCACAAGATATTATGGGATAACGATATTCGGTTAAAGGATATGGCACTGTGACTTAGATAATATCAATTCGTTTTAATTGATAGGCTACTGTATTCTGGTTTGCAATAAATACGATTGGAAATAATATAAGGAAAAATATACACTCGGTGGAAGTGATTATGATTCGATTGGTTCGTGGAATATTTTTTTGAGAAGTGATATTTGAGAATAATTTAACCAGAACCGTCAAATAGTCAAATTCACTCATAGTTTTCAAGGGTGGTTTGAGCTTCGTAGCCAATTTGGCCACTATACCTTCTTTTTCTGTGTTTATCATACCCAATTACTACGTGCGAGATAGTAAATACATTAAAATAATCAGTATGACATCAATTTCTAAAAAAAACATAAAAACCGGCTATCGAAAACTGATTCCCGAAAAGGCGGTTTTGGTTAAATTATTCTGAAAAATCAATTTTTTCTCAAAAAATGTTTTCTGAAAAACGCAAATCTGAAGTGAACATTCTTAAATGAAAATTATAAGTCGGCACACTGCCGTTTATCCATCTTCTGATCTGTATCCCTTGCGAAAGAGGAACAGCCTAATACAAATGGACAACAAAAATCATTCTTACATTGTAGTTATTACGTGGCGTTTTTTAGACATTGAAATCCCATCGAAATCGTTTCTCGATCACTCCAACAAGTTTAGTATCCGCACTGAAACCTAACCAATTTTCAGACTGCGTTGTACAGAAGTAAACGCTAGCACGAATAATTTCCGGTTTCTCAATTGTGGGAATTTTAGACTTTTTTGATAAAAAATCACCAACTATTTGGCGACGCCTAAAAATAAATCGACCGAAAATAGTTTTTTCACCACCATCACTACGACTATCATCGATAATCGTACATCATTTGCTTTAATGGATAGGTGAATCCTGGGCCATATATATCGAAGAGATATATAGATATATATCGAGGAGATAAATATAAAATTTAAAATAATACCTGGTTCAGTAACAATAAGGATATAGAGAAACTGCCTATAGAATCAAGAAAAAGATACTTCCAAAAGAGAGTCAGAATCCGATTTGGCATCACTTGTAATCATAAACCCTGATCAGTGTCTCAAATTAAGGATGAAGTCGTTCCTGATTAACGATTATTTATTTATTATTTTAATTGTATTTCATGGAATGTGCGAGCCAGATCGTTTCTCGATTGCTCCAATTAAATAAGTATTCACACTGAAATATAACACGATTTCAGACTTTCTGCAAGATGGGCGAACAGATGACACCCAGACTAGGAATAGGGCGGACAAGACTCTGGGATCTATTCGACCCTCGTTGCGACCCCGCTACCACCCTCCCTATCGCCTATTGCGAAATTAGGCGAGGGGGGAGGTAGCGGTCGCAACGAGTGCCGAATAGCTAACCCTACCCCAGACTACGGGGACTTTCTTAAAGTCCCTATTACTGTTAACGACCGAATAATGATCCCTGAAGTCAACGGGAGTCAGAGTAGAGTGATGAGACCGACTATTCCTATTAGTGCTGCAGGATCGAAAAGTGGTCCTTCCAATCAGCACAGCCTTTGGGGGTAGAGTAGAGAAATCTACTATTTGATCCGTCATCACGACCAGACCACAATGGCTCTCAGGCTGTTCCTCTTGCGTAATAGATACGGATCAGGGAGTGGTGCCTGGTATCGGATATGACACCAGATCTCGACTCGAGCTGTCGATATTGTATCTCTCCTGCTCAGGCGCTATCTCACAACTCGAATCGACAAGATTTTGTGCGGAAAAGCGAATCGAATAACAAGAGAATAATTATCTCGAACTAAGATGAATCGATGACCGATTTTATATCCAAAAAGGCGTTTGTGATGTTGATTAGTGATGGACAATCGGCATCTGACTCTCCTCAATTCACTTGTTCTCTCGCCGGTCAGCGAAACGAAAGATCGCCCGAATTTTAGAGATTTTGTAGAGAAGGATGCCGAGTTTGCATCTCTAATGTTGATGAATGATGCGGCAGAGGAGACACAATACGTGATGCCGGATCGAGCCCTCCTCTTTTCACGTACTCTCTCGTCTCTCTAACCAGCAAGAGAGAGAGAGCGCGCGCGGATTGAAAAGCGTCGGCATCTCTAGATCTCCATCTAGCCTGATCTCTCGTCTTCTCTGCCCTCCATCGATGGTCAGAGAAACGAGAGATGGGTCGAATTGGGGAGAGAGGGGATCCGATTTTACATCAATAGTAATCATAATCCCTGATCAGCCTCTCTGATGCTTATTGAAACAAAAAATCTTGTATTGTGAATATTTATTTTCAAATTTGTTTCACAATGAAAAAGACACACTATCGTTTCTCTTTCGCTCCAACCAACTAAGAATTCCAACTGAAACATAACGAATTTCCTCGCTTTCTGCACTGTGCAGAACATAACATAATCACTAGTGATGGAAAATCGGAATCCGACTCTCCTCAATGACTCTCTTGCTGTTCTTATTGTGTAATGGAGATACGGATCAGGAGATGATATCTGAGAGGATAATGATCCTAAACCGACGGAAAGGCTTGTTAAAAAGAGCGACATGGGAGTTTTTCGATTCAATTGTTTTTGAAACGAGGGCACGATTTAACTATGCCACCATTACGGATCCTTTTCGCGAATTCGAGGAATGAAAGGTCATCACTCAATTATGCCAACAACCTACTAAGATTTTCATTTTGAACTGTCCTCTGGAAATGGAAGCGCTGCGAATGAAAATAGAAATCTCTAAAATAGGAAAATCATACTCGAATCAGACTATTCGATGTTCTTGCACGATTCCTTGTAAAGGCCTCTTTGCGATTCAGTGTTTGTTTTTTATTGGAAGAAAAAAAAGTGATCACGATTGATTCTAGATCGCGTCATTAGTGAAGTACGCTCACTGAATCATAACGATTTTTCAAATTTTTCTCTCTTTGCAGAAGGGAATATTAGCATGAATCTTAGGATGCGGGCTTTATGGAGAAACAAAAAACGTTTCGAATAATCAATTTGCTTGTGAATCTCTTGCTATTCCACAGAGTATTCTCCGAACAGACACCTGAGAATCACAGATTGTTAAGAATGCGTGATGGATTCGGATGGATACGGTTTAAGAGGTGGTATCTGCTAGAGAAAAAAAATCGTTAGTCTGTCCCTAATCAGGCTTTCCAATGTTCTTTCACGATTAATAGTGAATGCATCTCTGCGATTCAATGTTTGTTTCATGTGGAAGAAGAAAGATATTGCTTTCCAATCACATCAACATTGAAGTACGCCCACTGAAGCATAACGAGTTTTCAGACTTTCTGTACTTTGTTGACGGGAATATTGACAAAACCTTTCTGTTATGGATTTTATCAAGCACCCTTCTCTCTCGATGATGGCTGGTATTCAGTGGAGAGAGAGAGATCGCTGTTCTGAATTTGCGATGACAAGACGGAAACGGCTCTCTTCAACTCGCCTGATTGCTCGATAAACGTGATAGCTCGCGAATTTAAGAGAGTCCGATTCCGATTTCCCATCACTAATAATAATAATGCCTGCTCAGTGTCTATGACAGCTAGTTTACGGTGTAATCGCTCTTGCATCGTTTCTATTTGATAATATTTTTTGAGGATACATGAGTTGCAGATCATTCCTAGATCGCTCCAACCAAGTAAGTATTCCAACTGAAACGTAACAAATTTCCAAACTTTCTACCTGTGTAGAAGGTAGAAATTTTTTTTAAATATCTCTCTAATCCAATGGTAGACGGAAAGATTGCGCGTAATACCACCACACACCGTGGACTCTCGGGATGTTCATATTGCGTAATGGATTCGGATCAGGAGATGGTATCTGGTAGAGAAAGTGATCGCTGGTGTGCGCTAATGATGAAAAAAACGGAACCGACTCTGACCAACTCGCGAGCTCTCTCGCCGGTCAGAGAAACGTGGAATCGCTAGAATTCTGGATAACCTGAACAATTGTCATCACTGGTACTGCCTCATCAGCGTCTAAGACAGCTAGTTAACGATGAAATCGCTCTTGATTATTGTTGATTTGATGTTTTTAGAGGAACCGTTCGATGAACCATCATTTATTGATCGCTTTAACCAACTAAGAATTCAAACTGAAACATAACGAATTTCCAGAATTTCTGCACTGTGCAGAAGGGAACAACAAGAGCTTTTGCATTCCCTTCTTTTGGGCACTTCATGAAGCAACAAAGAAGCTTTGGGTATCAGCACGAATCGACTCCTGATAGAAATAAATCTGATCGAGTGATGACAAAACGGAAACGGAATTCACTTGCTCTATCGCCGGTCAGAGAAACGAGAGATGGGTCGAATTGGGGGGAGAGACTGGATCCGTTATGGCATCACTAGTAATTCATGTTTGAATAGGTCAAAACTCGATATTAAGGTTGGGAATAGGGTGATTAGGGCACTTCCAGTGCACGTTCAATGGTGCGCATCTCGAAATAGGTTAATTCGTATTTTAGAGGAATTTTAAGCACAAAATTATATTTTTAATAATTTACCCCGAATTGTGTTCGATCGCGAGAGAGCGGGGGGGAGTGAGAGTCGCGCGCACTTCTAACGCTCTCCTGGGCTTTAGAGAAGAGATATCGTCATACGTCTAAAAGCAAAATTGATGTTGAGATCCTGACGGTCATATTGAGCCTACTTTTGACAAGATTCCACAAAGTCGGCTCTCAAGCTGGTGGTCCCTACCTGAGAGTTCCTAAACGCGAGTTCCTAAACGTCTCATCACCATTAGACAAGAGGAACAACCCGAGAGTCTCCATTGTCAGTTTTTGATAAGCGTAATATTCCCTGCTGTCAGTGGATTAGTGAGGGATTGAAATAATTAACAAATCTTTATTTAATTCTCATCAATGCTTTTCTGTCAAAAAATGTGATATTTTTTATATATGTTTCAATGGGAATATTTAGCACGAAGGAGTGATCGACAAACGATTGTGATCTTGCTGCATCGGTAATAAAATACAAACAAACACTCACTAGTCGAAAGGCGTCGTCACCCAACATCAATAGAATAGAATAGAATAGAATAGAATATATTTATCGTTTCAGTGAGGATATTTTGCTCGTTGGAGCGATCGATAAACGATAATGTCTTCTTTTTTATTTCGACAAAATCCAAATTAATATTCACTATGCACGAGGTTTTGGTTCAATAAGCAACAGAGGGGCTGATCAGCGATTCTGATTAGAACCATCATTTATTGATCGCTTTAACCAACTAAGAATTCAAACTGAAACATAACGAATTTCCAGAATTTCTGCACTGTGCAGAAGGGAACAACAAGAGCTTTTGCATTCCCTTCTTTTGGGCACTTCATGAAGCAACAAAGAAGCTTTGGGTATCAGCACGAATCGACTCCTGATAGAAATAAATCTGATCGAGTGATGACAAAACGGAAACGGAATTCACTTGCTCTATCGCCGGTCAGAGAAACGAGAGATGGGTCGAATTGGGGGGAGAGACTGGATCCGTTATGGCATCACTAGTAATCAGAATCGCTGATCAGCCCCTCTGTTGCTTATTGAACCAAAACCTCGTGCATAGTGAATATTAATTTGGATTTTGTCGAAATAAAAAAGAAGACATTATCGTTTATCGATCGCTCCAACGAGCAAAATATCCTCACTGAAACATAATCAATTTTCAGACTTTCTGCAGAAGTGAATCTTGGCAGGAACATTCCGTTGAGGAAAGAAGTTCTGAACGAGCAATTTGCTTGAGAATCTCCAACTAACCCACTGATGAGAATATTACGCGTATCTAGTGATGCCGCATCGAGACCGAGCTCTCTTCAATTAGCGTGATCTCTCGTTTCTCTGACATGCGAGAGATCAGGCGCATTAAGGAGAGTCGATCTCGATTCGCCATCCCCACCAGACTCCGGTGAGGTGGTGTTAAAAATAAATTTATAGAAAGGTTTACCTTTTTCATCTTTCGATTTATTGGCCCGTTGCCAAGAATTATTTAATTTCCTTGCACTGTCACATACAACCAGTGAGTTGGTAAAGTACTATATGAAGTGCTTCGAAAAGGAAAGATACCTACAAACTATGCAGAGTTCATGAATGTGATGTGTAAGGAGGTTGAATAATCTGTGTACTTCCTCACTCTACTAGCATAGTTACCCCCCCCCCCCTTTCCACACATTCTTTGTTCTTCATATACCAACCAGCCCCCCCCCCCCCCTAACCCCACCCCCACAACCATACCACCTGTGCGGATAAATATATTCTATTCTATTCTATTCTATTCTATTGATGTTGGGTGACGACGCCTTTCGACTAGTGAGTGTTTGTTTGTATTTTATTACCGATGCAGCAAGATCACAATCGTTTGTCGATCACTCCTTCGTGCTAAATATTCCCATTGAAACATATATAAAAAATATCACATTTTTTGACAGAAAAGCATTGATGAGAATTAAATAAAGATTTGTTAATTATTTCAATCCCTCACTAATCCACTGACAGCAGGGAATATTACGCTTATCAAAAACTGACAATGGAGACTCTCGGGTTGTTCCTCTTGTCTAATGGTGATGAGACGTTTAGGAACTCGCGTTTAGGAACTCTCAGGTAGGGACCACCAGCTTGAGAGCCGACTTTGTGGAATCTTGTCAAAAGTAGGCTCAATATGACCGTCAGGATCTCAACATCAATTTTGCTTTTAGACGTATGACGATATCTCTTCTCTAAAGCCCAGGAGAGCGTTAGAAGTGCGCGCGACTCTCACTCCCCCCCGCTCTCTCGCGATCGAACACAATTCGGGGTAAATTATTAAAAATATAATTTTGTGCTTAAAATTCCTCTAAAATACGAATTAACCTATTTCGAGATGCGCACCATTGAACGTGCACTGGAAGTGCCCTAATCACCCTATTCCCAACCTTAATATCGAGTTTTGACCTATTCAAACATGAATGTGCAAGGTGCGCATCAGGTAACTGATATTGGAAGGCAAGAGCTACATTTCAAGCTTTTGAGCGTGCGATTTGATTGCGTCTCCGAGGTGTGCTCCCTTGATCTCGCTTTTGAGGGGAATGGTGTCGAGGGAAAAGGGGCGGGGCTGGTGGTCCCCCCTACGTTTAGGAACCCTTTCAAAAGGTAGGGAATACGGTTTACAACCCTCATTTGAAAACCGATGGATACCAGTTCGCCATAGAAGAGTTTTAAAACGCTTCCTGTATTCAAATGAGGGTTGTAAAAAAACCGTCTTTCCCTCGCCTTAAACCGTCTTGAAAAATGTTCCTAAACGTAGGGACCACCAGCCCCGCCCCTTATCCCTCGACACTATTTCCCTCAAAAGCGAGATCGAAGGAGCACAAAGCTCATTCGCAACTAAATCGTTCGCCCAAAAGCGCGATAGATAGCTCTCGATGTCCCCTATCAATGAAGCACAGGCGAGCCGATATCTGACAAGTCTGAGTAGGTCAATAATCGATATTTAGGTTGGGAATAGGGTGATTAGGGCATTACCCATGGTCGAAACATTGCTCGCCAGTTGGAATTCCATTAATTAGTATTTTAGAGGAATTTTAAGCACAAAATTGGAATTTTAATATTTTCCCCCGAATTGTGCTTGAATTAAATATGAGCGCGGGAGGAGAGCGACGAGAGAGCGGGAGGAGGGAGAGAGACACACGCGAGAGAGGCTCAGCCCCTTTCTCTCTCGTCTCGCCTCCCCTCCTCTCTGGCTGGTGGAGCCGCGCGCGCTTCGAGAGCTCTCGTGGGCTTGAGAGAAGAGCTATCGACATAAGTCCAAAAGCAAAAATTATATTGAGACCCTGACGGTCACATTGAGCCTACTTCCGACCAGATTCCGTAAAGTCGACTCTCAGGCTGGTGGTCCCGACCTAAATGTCACCGATTGAGAGTTCCTGTGCAATGGATGCGAATCAGAAGATGGTATCTGATAGAGATTTTATGGTTTTTCCCTAATCAGTTTGTTTTGTTTTCTTTCTCGATTAATAGGAATGCACATCTGCGAGTAATTTATTTTTATTATTGAAAGCAGGATGGGACATGTATATGTGAGGCCGTTTGCCTAATTTTCGAGCAAGGTCTGGCATAGTAAAAAAACGACTATGCTCAAAAGTTGTCCCCTAGGGTGACTTTCGAGTCTGAATCGACTGGCGCTTTCCGTTTTTCGATCAGATGCTAAAGAATCCCGGTACGACGCGACGTAATATTTTCCAAATTTGTTTTCTGCGATAAAAACTAGTCTGGGAAGTGAAAAATCGGCCGAAATCTCACGTGCCCGACCAGAATTTAATTCTCTACAAAATGCAATATTGGATAAGGCTCTATCTTTTTTCGTTTTCGAGTTATGGTCGTTTTCTGACCCAAACATTTGTTATCTTTTGTTTGTTAGAGACCCAAACATTTGTTAGAGAATTCTTTTCTGATCATTTTTATATATGGCATGAGGCATATTTCTCGGGTCCAAGTGGTTTCCCATACGATTATGTGACGTGAACTCGCGTTTTTTGGAGTTTTTCTAGCACAACTTTTTTCTTTCAAAGTTTTAGGATCTCTAACATAGAAATTCGGTTTCTACGTGCGAAAATACTCTAGGGACTCCTATAGTCTATTATTTTTGAGAAAAGAAAGTTTTCGACCCCTCGACGTCGTCGTCGAGGTCGATTTTCGGGACAAAAAAGTAATATTCTCAGATTCATCTGAAATAAGGAGTTTCTTTCGTATTTTCGCACGTAGAAACCGAATTTCTATGTTAGAGATCCTAAAACTTTGAAAGAAAAAAGTTGTGCTAGAAAAATTCCAAAAAATGTGAGTTCGCGTCACATAATCGAATGGGAAACCACTTGGACCCGAGAAATATGCCTCATCCCATATATAAAAATGATCAGAAAAGAATTCTCTACAAACTATGCTTGTAGACAAGATAACAAATGTTTGGGTCAGAAAACGTCCATAACTCGAAAACGAAAAAAGATAGAGCCTTATCCAACATTTCATTTTGTAGAGAATTAATTTCTGGTCGGGTACGTGAGTCGGTTCCGAAATGGCCGATTTTTCTCTTCCTGTATCAGTTTTTATCGCAAAAAACAAATTTGGAAAAAATTACGTCGCGTCGTACCGGGATTCTGGAGCATCTGATCGAAAAATGGAAAACGCCAGTCGATTCAGAATTGAAAGTTACCCTAGAGGACAACTTTCGAGTATAGGCTATTTTTTTACTTTACCAAACCCTCAGATTTTGCTAGGAAATTAGGCAGACGGCCTCATATGAGGCCGTTTGACTCTCCTCATTCTGCCATCCTTGGTATTCAAAATCGCTGATCAGCTTCCCTGATTCTAATTGACGATAAAACCATTCTTCAATAGTGATTCTCTGTTGGTATTTTTTCAAATGAGTGAATGAGGAGAGCATTGTTTAAGGATCTCTGAAACGAGATAAGTGTTCTCACTGAAACATAACCAATTTTCAGACTTTCCTCAGAAGTGAATCTTGGCAGGAACCTTCCGTTTATTTTCTTGACAATCTCTAACTAACCCACTGACGAGAATATTACGCGTATTTAGTGATGCCAAGGCCGAGCTCTCCTCAATTAGCATGCTCTCTCGTTTCTCTGACCTGCGAGAGATCAGGCGCATTGAGGAGAGTCGATATCGATTCGTCATCACTATGGGAATCCCCACGTGACTCCGGTGAGGCAATTCCTCTTAGTATTGTAGGAGCAAATAATGCATCCCTCCAGTCAGCACAGTTTTTGGGTTTTGGCGTCACAGTAACGAGAGCTTTCAAGAGCGTTTTTTCTCATAAATTGGCTATTGCTAACAGTTATCAATGAGTCGGTGTTTTATTGTGTCATCACTTGTAATCATAGCTCGTGATCAGCCTCAATGATGTTATTTATATTTTGCATGTAGTGATGATCTCAACGTCTCTGAGTTTCTGTTGTTTGATGATACTGGAATAATAATATTTGTTATTTCTCCAGGCATTCGACTTCCCATCATCGAATGCCGCGCAGGATTTGATTTTCTGGAATTGTGAAACTCAACCGAGTTTCTGCTCGAATGAATGCGTTCTGGAGCAGTCATTCTGCCAAGTACAAAGTATTCTAACCCTTACCCTTACTTAAAGTGTATAAATACAATCAATCTACCTGATCTATTACCATCCCTACTCTCTATTGTTACCTATTCGCTACCGACTCTTCTTGATTCGCTTATTCTCTCGCCAGCCGGTGAAACGAGAATAATCGATAATAGTCGTATATGGCATCGCTAGTAATGAAAATCTCTAATCAGTGTATCGAATGTTAATGAAAGAAACAACGCTCTTAAATATTGGTTGTTTGTTTGACGAACTTTGGTACACGACCAATATGGTTAAATTATCAAATCCTATTCAGATCTTCTTGTAGTGAATTTTTTTAGATCCACAAACAAAGAGCCCGAAGCACGAATTAAACGGTAATGTTTCCATATGTTTCAATGAGATTATTTATGTCGTTGGAGTGACCGAGAGACGATGCTGCGGTGGTTGCTCAACGATAAAAAAAACTTTTATAAAAATACTCATTAGTAGTGATGCCGATCGAGTCCGAGCTCTCCTCGAATAGCACGTCCTCTCGTTTCTCTGACCTGGGAGCGATAGGGCACATTGAGGAGAGTCGGTCTCGATTCATTACTCATAGATCCAGAAAATCATATAATCTTACATATCGTCACCCAACATCAGAGGAACCGATAGCTAATGAGGTCGGATCGAGATCTTATGATACTATCCGATACCAGAGATACAAGTGATGTCGTTTCGGGTTTTGACTCTCCTCATTCTGCCATCACTGGTATTCAAAATCGCTGATCAGCTTCCCTGATTCTAATTGACGATAAAATCACTCTTCAATAGTGATTCTCTGTTGGTATTTTTTCAAATGAGTGAATGAGGAGAGCATTGTTTAAGGATCTCTGAAACGAGATAAGTGTTTGCAATGATATCAGTGATCATTTCATGCAGGTGCCTATAATAGAAAAGGAATCCCTTCGAACGATTTAAGGAAAGTTGGGCCTTTTGAGGGACTCATGAAATGGATCGAAAATGCCGAAAACAAGGAAACACGGTGTTATCACTTCTTTCGCTCGTAAACTCGCTCTATACGTGATAACTACTGTTTGGCTTGATAGGTATCGGCTTTATCGGGCTGGGGAGCTATAATATGAAAGCGAGCAGTAATCACGAAATAGAATGAGGAGGGCGATGGAACAGGGAGCAACTAATTGTGATGGAAAAGTGGGAGATCAAGAGAGGGGAAGGGCTCCTCCTTGTGATTCTACCGTATCCTTGATGTAAGGGGCGATCCCTCCGATGGAATTCCATCTTCCTCTCCGTTGAACTGCCTCGATGGGAACCCCGTGGCTGATTGATTCCATCGCTCCTCCCGCTCTCAGTTGATGAGGCGTGATCCGAGCGACTCCCGCGAGAGAGCAGAGAAGAGTGAGATCCTTCCTGAAGGTGTCGCTAGTGAGAGGCCTATCAGGATGGGAGTGAGATGGGAATAGCCAGGGGGAAGGGACCACTCTCTCCCTATAGGAATGGAAGAGGGAAAGAGTGAGAGAGTCCTTCTCGATGGAAATGAAGGTGTCTCTCCCTTCAGCGAATTGGTCGTTCTTGGCTCGTCTGAGGGAAATCTTGAGGAAATCGGACGACCATTGAAGATCAGCCCAACGTAGGGACAGCAACTCGCTCACTCTTAGGAGAGCTGAGAAGGAGAGGGAGGCACCCAATGCGGTGCGAGTGGAGAGTAGGTCACAGGGATGGAGGGAGGCATACTGTACGAATGAATCGATATTCGAACGGGGAATACTAGGATGATGGGAAACAGAGAACTTTCTACGGGTCGAATCGTGAAGATGGGACAAGATATGAGCAAGAATGGGGGATGGGAGATCGGAGTAATGGGAGAAAGCTGCGGAGAGGATCTTGAGGGTCGAGAGGGCTCTTCCTTCTTGAATCTTCTTTAGAGAGTAGATTACCAGTGATGTAGGGCAGGAAGGGTCGAGTCCTCTTTCCATGGCGTAGTCTCTGATAAATGGAAAACCCTTTATCCTGCTACATCATTGCGATTATTCACCTCAGATTGGCCATCGATCCCTTGTATGCTCTTATTGTGGATGCGGCCTTGGCTCCAGAGATGGAATGGAGGAGAATAGGCAGTAGAGTCGGCTCCACTCTGGATACGGTAGATGAAAGATCACGAACCAACGTTCCCTTCTTCCCTGGAATCGCACATTCCCTCAGTGTCCATCTCTTTCATTCACGTACTACCGATTACTGTATGTTGGGAGGGGTGGGTGGAAGCTTCTAATAGGGTAGGAGGGTGGGAAATTCCCCAGAAAAGCCTAGAATGGTGAGATGACGCGAGCGATGCCGAAGAGGCGAAATGATAAGCCGGTAGGCACGCGTCGCGGCTAGCGACGCGCGGGAATTCAAAGCCGATACCGTACTCGTCAAACAACAATTATCACTTCTTTCGCTCGTAAACTCGCTCTATACGTGATAACTACTGTTTGGCTTGATAGGTATCGGCTTTATCGGGCTGGGGAGCTAGAATTAAATAAAGTTGAAGTCCAGGAGCAGAAGAGTGAAGGGGGAATCCAAGAAAAGACGCGAGAACGGACCCTGTTGGAGTGTGCTCGGGATAAGGATGGAATTGCCCTCGGGGTACATGATGAAGTCCTTTACAAACGAGGGGGTATGGTTCGGTGGAAAAAGTGTAGGGAACACCGGGTGGGATATCCAATAGGGCAGGCCTAACACTCCTCTTGCCCTTGCTCTTCTCATCCAAGCTAGTGTTTGGCATAGTAGGGAGGGGGGAGGAACGCACCAGAGAAGAGAGTGAGATCTCCATAGTCTCGGGTCGGAGAAAGCGTCGATTGAGAGGGCGCCTCGGGAGGGGACTCTGGAAACGAATCGTTCACATTTTGCGTTCTGCTCGTCCGCAAACATGTCCACATCAGGTCTTCCCCATCTTTTCACCGCCTGATCAAACACCCATCTCTCTATTGCCCAATCATCCCCATCAAAGTCTCTACTTGCTCGGTCTGCCTCCACGTTCATGTCTCTCGGTATCCAGCGAAACTTGAAACTAGCGTTCATTCTTACTCCCATGGTCTCGACTCTCTTAGCCACCTCATGCAGTTCTGGTTTCATCGATCCCTTCCTCAGTATGGACATGGCACTCTGATTATCCCCGAAGAACAGAACATTCGAGTCCCGCCACTCTCTCTCAAAAGTGTGCACTGCGAAATCGATAGCCCTCAGCTCCCTCAGAGTACTCGATTCTTCTCTCTCAGATGGAATAAGGTTCCGTGACGTGGAGACCACTTGGTCATCTGCCCTTCTGATGACCACTCCCAGGCCAATTGCGGATGCATCCGTTTCCACTATCACATCAAACTGCCATGGGGGAACCACGAAATTCTTTACCGATCTGTCTCTCAGCTCTCTACGCCATTGGTCAATCTCACCTTTCTCGGACGGGGAGAGCGGGATTCGGGTCGATGGGGGAAGGAAGGACTTCTGGGCTTCGGCGATGGAATGGAGGATGGCTCGGGAGAGAAGAGAAGCCGGGTCTCCTAGAATGAGGGAAGCTGAACTCAGGGTACCAACTGCACGGGACCGGTCTCCAACCGTAGGGATATCCACCTCTCTAAGGTGTCTCAGCCTCTCTAAGGCGTTGGAAACTCTTTCCAGGGATACTCGGACGGTTCCTTCTCTCAGGTCTATCTCATATCCGAGCCAGGAACCACGTTGGGAAGGGGACCATTGGCACTTTTCGTCGGCCGTCGAGACACCCGCTCTCTCCAAGTCCTCTCTCACCACTCTCACTGAGTTCTGAAGTTCCTCTTCTGTCTGAGCCAGGATTAACCCGTCATCCAAATAGAGGGTGATATTGATGCCCTTCTCTCTCCACACTCTCACAAGCGAACGAAATACCTTAGTGAAAACATAAGGGGCAGGGGAGAGGCCAAAGGGCATGGCTGCGAACTGGTAGGTCACACCCTCCCAGGTGAATGCCATGAAAGGGCGATCCTCCTGGTGGATAGACAGATGATGATATCCGCTACGGAGATAAAAGGTGGCCAAGAACCCATTTGGAGGAAGGGAATACCATACGGTGGAAAGGTTCTCGAGGCGAAATTTGGTCTTGGAGAGGAACAGGTTAAGGGCACTCAGGTCATGGATTAGACGGGGTTTCTTACCGGGAACGACGGACAGGGGAGAGATGACCCGAGGAGAGGTCGCCTTCTCAATGGCCTTCGTCCTCCGTAGCCTCTCCACTTCCCCACTCATAAACGCCGCTTCTCGCCTGGCGCTGGATCGATTATCTGCGATGGGAATATTAATGCTGTCACGATCGCAAGTGAAAATTAGCCTATACCCTTAATCAATTACTGCTAAAGTGAATGGAGTAGCTCCGATATTGCGCCAAAACTCCAACTTAGTGCGAATAACCAGGAATGGGGCGGGACTAGGATTACCTTCTTG
Organism: Pristionchus entomophagus; assembly: GCA_036245825.1. NCBI lineage: Eukaryota > Metazoa > Nematoda > Chromadorea > Rhabditida > Neodiplogasteridae > Pristionchus > Pristionchus entomophagus. The sequence goes on from BTSX01000003.1 coordinate 3,187,415, forward strand.
GTGGGAATGGGCAACTGCCCTTGAAGTGGCCCCACTGGCCGCAGTTGCGGCAAGCGCCTTGAGAGGGAGGCGCGCCGTTGCTGCCGCGAGAGCCGCCCGCACCAGAGAAGCCGTAGTTGGACGAGAGGAGGGAAGGGGGTCTGTAGTAGGGATGGGCGCCAGCCGGGACATAGGCGGACGCCCTCTGGCGAAAGGGCGGATGGGAAGGAGGGGAGGCCGCGCGTCTCTTGCGATCGGTGGTCTGGTTGAGGGACTGGAGCATCATGAGTTGCATGAGCGCCGATCCGCCAGAGGAGGAACCGATGGAAAGGGCTTCGAGGGTCTTGGCCTTGTCCGCCAGTTCCAGCACCTGCGGATTCTTGTCGGCCATGGTGAGAAGCTGGTTGCGCTCCTTTATCGTCTCGAGAATCGAGTCGATTCGGGATGGGTCGCGCTTCGCGAGCTCCAGCTCGTTCAACAGGGAGCAGATAAACTCAACTTGACGTTGGAAACCGGTGCGGGTGAGCATGGGGATGGAATGAGTGGTGGCGGGAGTGACCTTCTCGAGAAGCTCCTTGAGAAGAACTTCCATGGTGGAAAGATCCGCCGCCACGGGGCTAGAATCGCCGGTGTCGCCCATTACTAGCCTGCAATGGGTGTAATCGACTGCTCGCGTGTAAACCAGCGTTAATGGAATCGATAAACAATAAATTAATCGATAAAAACAGCCGAAAATTCCCCAGAAAAGCCTAGAATGGTGAGATGACGCGAGCGATGCCGAAGAGGCGAAATGATAAGCCGGTAGGCACGCGTCGCGGCTAGCGACGCGCGGGAATTCAAAGCCGATACCGTACTCGTCAAACAACAATTGAGTCGTATGAGTCGGCGCATCCTATTCCACACGATCTCTCTAGCCGGTGATAGCTACCAGATACTATCCAGGAAGGAGAGATGCAATCTTGACACCAAGCATTCAAGGTCTTGTGTCATTCTCTATACGATACCAAATACCACGATCCGGATGCTTTACGCAAGAGGAACAGACTGAGATCCACTGGAGTCTGGTCGTGATAACGGATTGAATAGTTGATCTCTCTCCTGGAAGAATGTTTTGATGTGAGAGTTCAGTTATGACAGAAGCGGTGTTCCTTTGATGTTGGGTGACGATATGTAAGATTATATGATTTTCTGGATCTATGAGTAATGAATCGAGACCGACTCTACTCAATGTGCCCTATCGCTTCCAGGTCAGAGAAACGAGAGGACGTGCTATTCGAGGAGAGCTCGGACTCGATCGGCATCACTACTAATGAGTATTTTTTTAAAAGTTTTTTTATCGTTGAGCAACCACCGCAGCATCGTCTCTCGGTCACTCCAACGACATAAATAATCTCATTGAAACATATGGAAACATTACCGTTTAATTCGTGCTTCGGGCTCTTTGTTGGTGGATCTAACTCGAAAACGAAAAAAGATAGAGCCTTATCCAATATTGCATTTTGTAGAGAATTAAATTCTGGTCGGGCACGTGAGATTTCGGCCGATTTTTCACTTCCCAGACTAGTTTTTATCGCAGAAAACAAATTTGGAAAATATTACGTCGCGTCGTACCGGGATTCTTTAGCATCTGATCGAAAAACGGAAAGCGCCAGTCGATTCAGACTCGAAAGTCACCCTAGGGGACAACTTTTGAGCATAGTCGTTTTTTTGGGGGGGGCGCCATTTCAGCAAACGCCATTTCAGCAAATGAGCACAGTTCGGAGGGCAGTTGACCAAGTTCAATGAAAGTTGTCACATATATATTACAGTAGCCCAAGGAGTTCCGCACCCTGGTCCCATGGGTCAGATCGAGTTCCTTGGGTCAGACATTTTTCACGTATAGGGGTACATGGTCCAAAATGGAATTTTAGGTCATGGTAGAAAATCAACAAGTACCGTACACAATCAATACTACAGTAACCCACTGATTACAGTAACCCAGTTCGATGGGTCAGATTCAGTTCCTTGGGTCAGACATTTTGAAAAATTTCCCCAATCGATCTCTAAATTATTCTACCGTACCCTAACGTACGGTAGAATACTTTTTAGAGTCAAATCGCAAAATAATTTTTTTTCCAAAACTATGATACATGGCGAAAAAAATTTCAAAGTCGATTTTTTTTTCATCTCAGAACCTCTTAACTTTAGGGTTTTCTGGTGTATCTTTACGCGCTGATTTCGAATATCGAAATGAGAGTTCACGAAAAAAATAATCAAAAAAGATAAAATTTTAAAAATGTCGAAATCGAATGTTTTTCGGACAAAATGTCGTGCTATATTTTTCTCCGATTTCGGATTCCTCTGATTTTTAGGCGTGTTGTTAGGTACTAGTATGAGCTAAAATCACTTTTCGGCTCTCATTGGAGAAATGCCGGTTTGGGAAGTTACATATCATTTTTGAAAAAGCGACCACCCATCACCAGCGCAAAATTGTGGAATGATATCATCAAAATAAGAAATGTTCCGCTCTGTCTGCTGATTCGAATGATACTATTGATTCCGCTCTGTCTGCTGATTCGAATTATACTATCTTGTTTATTTTCGAATCAACTTATAACAGTTTTTATTAACCGAACATGGTCAAATATCATTGTTTATTAGACTCAGACAACAACAAAAAATAGGAACTTCACTAGAATGATACATGCAATTTTCAGAATGGGGTGTGAATATGATTTATCAATTATTTGAGGTGATCGAATGGTGTCTGGCCATGTGCACCATTGCGGACTGCCAAATAACGATTATTCTCAGTGGTGGCAGTTTGAGGACTCTTGCGAAATGCCTGGTCAATTCTAAGATTTTGACTTCTGGCAAATTCGTGGTTCGTCTTATACGTCCTTTCGTTCTCTGCCAGAATACTTGCGACTTTTTGCGCGGAGGAATGCGCAGGCACATTCTGAAGGAAATTCTATAGAACAATCACAATTCCATTCATACCTTCAGTTTCGAATTGAATCCCTCAACTGTAGAATTTCCGATCTGATGATGAGCCATGATCCGTTCATAGATTGACCAAGTCTCCATTTGAAACGTCGGTGCTCCGCGGATGCCATCGGCGTTCTTCACTCCGATGTACGTTTTCTCGAAATAATTGAAAACCGCTGAAAATGAATAATAAAAATGATGAACATGAAGAATCTAAATGAAAATATATAGAGAAAAAAATGGATATGAAGAATACACATACATTCAACTGGACGGCGGTTGGCGAGAAGGATTGAAGGATCAGTCATCGCTTTGTCCTTGAGTGCATCGAAATATGCGGGGATATTGGCAGGAGGGAGGAGACTAAGAGCCATCAATCCTTTGAGGAAATGTTTCGTGTTCGGGTCATCATAAAATTGTGCGAGATGGCGGTTCTGCAAAACATAAGGTCATTTTTTTCAAAGATTTAAGATAAACATTTATAAAAAAAAACTTGCCACAATTTTCCTGTAAACAGCTTGGTACAGGTGAAAAGCACATCGGGAGATCTTGGTGGTTGGAAAGATTTTGTTAAATCCTTTGGAAAGAGCAAGTTCGAAATCTGTAAAAAAAAACATGTTTTCAGAAGCAAACAAGTTTTCATAAATTATTGAATAACGCTAGACTCACCACAGGATACAGTAGCGGGATCATTGACGATACGTCCATGTGCTTTCAGCGAGCGAAACACGTATTTTTAGGCAGTAGTCCTTTTTGCAGTTAAGAATGCGTACGCGCATGGAGTAACCAGATGACCCTCCTGAATATTCAGTTTCAATTAGAGTGTCGAAAACAAGAGTTTTCCAGATGATAGAATGTTTGGTTCTATTAATAAACAGTTTTTTTGTTAATCAATTGGCGATGTGTTCGCTCTCATTCCGAACACGCCGCTATTTGAAAGATAACTCATAGCTATTTTGTAAACAACTTGTTAAAAACAGTTATAAATAGTTAAAGCTAATTGCTATTTGTTATCTGCACTCTCATAATTGTCACACTATTTGAGAAATCGAACCTGGACTCCGATGATGAGGATCTGTTCGAACTCGACAGGTGCGGCATAGAAAGTTCCATCCACTGACCAGTCCGGATTGTTTATGAGCAATTCTTTTCCTAAATTCAATTATTCAATTTAGCGTACTAAGATGATTTTTCTTTTGAATCTTACCGAATTCACTGAACAGTAACTTGAAAGCTGTCGGTTCTCCCCTTTGAAAGCGATCGCAATTGTCTTGACGGAGGAATCGGAAGTCTGAAAACAATCCGAAATTGTAAGAGCTTGACACATTCAAAAAAAGTAAAAAGAATTAGACTTACTGAATTGGATCGGATCAATAGTTGCAGGCCACTCCAACATTCCGGGGACTTGGACGTATCTCTGAACAGCGTGTGCGAGACCGGCAGGATTGACATGAGGTAGCACATTGGGATGAGCATTCTTCATAGCGTCTTCAACGACTCTCACGGTAGAAACTCCAGCCTGGTGGTCTTCTTTCGCTTTCTGCTTCATTTGGCGAAGCTGCAATTATCAAATAATTATAGTCATTTTAAAAATGAGAAAAAAATAAACTAGACAAAATGTGTTTACCTGCATCGTATAATCTTTCGGAGAATGGTCATCGGTGTGATCTTGATAATTGACAAGTCTGCCATGCATATACTTCGCTTTTCCCTTGGAAGAGTTTCACAGAGTGATTGAGAAGCTTACGGGTTTCACATATTATATACGAGATTTTACGACGGGCTCCGATCTGTTCAACGGGTGCTTCCAGTCTATTCTTACGATGTGTTCCGAACTGTAATGTGCTATAAGTCGGCGTCAGATGGAGAGATCCGAACTGACCATCCGAACTGCGGCTTCCGAACTGATCTTACGAAGAGTTCCACGCTGAGTTTACAATGGCTTCCGTTCTGTCACGAAACGTGTCGTAAACCGACATGAGGAAGAAAGATCGGAACTTGAGTAATCAACAAATCATAGAATAGGCATCAACAGGTAAGAGCGAGAAATAAGTAATACAAACAAAATAATATTTTCAAATAGTAAAAAAAATAGTGGAGACGAAAACTAATAGACAGATGAGAAAAAACTCAGCCTCGGTCGGCATTGACCAAGTTCGCCTAATGAAAACGGTGATAAATTGATTCGAAAATATACTAGAGATAGATCAATTTTATTGTTCGAATCAGCAGACAGATCAGATCATTTCTCATGTTGATGATATCATTCCAAGCTTTTGAGCTTGTGCGGGGTTTTCGCTTTTCCGAAAATGTCATGTATATTAATGAAACGGAAATTATCCAAGAAACGCTGAGGAGAGATTTGAGCACTTACTAGTACCTGACACTACACAAAAAAAATCACAGAATCTGATATTGGACAAAAAATTGCACATCATGAAAAAAATAGCGCAGCCGATTTGGACAGTTTTAATATTTAAAATTTAAAATTTAACACATCATGGTGTCCTATATCGAAATTTGGACTTAACATACAACAATACACGAGAAGAAAAAATATATTCAGGAAGTTCTGAGATGGAAATTATTTGAATTTTGAATGAAATCCACCATTCTTTCTGTCCCTTTCATCATGGTCAATTTTTGGGTCGAAAATCTTCTCTCCTCGGATTTTATGTTGCGGCGAACAGGAAAGCTATCGAAATCTTCGAATAAGTTGTTATGTGTCCAATCTAAAAACTATTCACTGCTGTATACGCTGCTGAGCTGAAGTAACGGACCCGGTTAGTTTATCGACAAAGTTCGCCTCTGGAAAATATCCATAACTTTTTTCTAGAAAATAATGCTAAAGACAACCCGGTTTTATCATTCGAATCAGCAGACAGAGCGGAACATTTCTTATGTTGATGATATCATTCCACAATTTTGCGATGGTGATGGGTGGTCGCTTTTTCAAAAATGATATGTAACTTCCCAAGCAAAAATGATATGTAACTTCCCAAGCATTTCTCCAATGAGAGCCGAAAAGTGATTTTAGCTCATACTAGTACCTAACAACACGCCTAAAAATCAGAGGAATCCGAAATCGGAGAAAAATATAGCACGACATTTTGTCCGAAAAACATTCGATTTCGACATTTTTAAAATTTTATCTTTTTTGATTATTTTTTTCGTGAACTCTCATTTCGATATTCGAAATCAGCGCGTAAAGATACACCAGAAAACCCTAAAGTTAAGAGGTTCTGAGATGAAAAAAAAATCGACTTTGAAATTTTTTTCGCCATGTATCATAGTTTTGGAAAAAAAATTATTTTGCGATTTGACTCTAAAAAGTATTCTACCGTACGTTAGGGTACGGTAGAATAATTTAGAGATCGATTGGGGAAATTTTTCAAAATGTCTGACCCAAGGAACTGAATCTGACCCATCGAACTGGGTTACTGTAATCAGTGGGTTACTGTAGTATTGATTGTGTACGGTACTTGTTGATTTTCTACCATGACCTAAAATTCCATTTTGGACCATGTACCCCTATACGTGAAAAATGTCTGACCCAAGGAACTCGATCTGACCCATGGGACCAGGGTGCGGAACTCCTTGGGCTACTGTAATATATATGTGACAACTTTCATTGAACTTGGTCAACTGCCCTCCGAACTGTGCTCATTTGCTGAAATGGCGTTTGCTGAAATGGCACCCCCCCCCCCCCCCCCCCCCCCCCCCCGTTTTTTTACTATGCCAGACCTTGCTCGAAAATTAGGCAAACGGCCTCACATATACATGTCCCATCCTGCTTTCAATAATAAAAATAAATTACTCGCAGATGTGCATTCCTATTAATCGAGAAAGAAAACAAAAAACTGATTAGGGAAAAACCAGCGATATTCTTCTCTATCAGATACCATCTTCTGATTCGCATCCATTGCACAGGAACTCTCAATCGGTGACATTTAGGTCGGGACCACCAGCCTGAGAGTCGACTTTACGGAATCTGGTCGGAAGTAGGCTCAATGTGACCGTCAGGGTCTCAATATAATTTTTGCTTTTGGACTTATGTCGATAGCTCTTCTCTCAAGCCCACGAGAGCTCTCGAAGCGCGCGCGGCTCCACCAGCCAGAGAGGAGGGGAGGCGAGACGAGAGAGAAAGGGGCTGAGCCTCTCTCGCGTGTGTCTCTCTCCCTCCTCCCGCTCTCTCGTCGCTCTCCTCCCGCGCTCATATTTAATTCAAGCACAATTCGGGGGAAAATATTAAAATTCCAATTTTGTGCTTAAAATTCCTCTAAAATACTAATTAATGGAATTCCAACTGGCGAGCAATGTTTCGACCATGGGTAATGCCCTAATCACCCTATTCCCAACCTAAATATCGATTATTGACCTACTCAGACTTGTCAGATATCGGCTCGCCTGTGCTTCATTGATAGGGGACATCGAGAGCTATCTATCGCGCTTTTGGGCGAACGATTTAGTTGCGAATGAGCTTTGTGCTCCTTCGATCTCGCTTTTGAGGGAAATAGTGTCGAGGGATAAGGGGCGGGGCTGGTGGTCCCTACGTTTAGGAACATTTTTCAAGACGGTTTAAGGCGAGGGAAAGACGGTTTTTTTACAACCCTCATTTGAATACAGGAAGCGTTTTAAAACTCTTCTATGGCGAACTGGTATCCATCGGTTTTCAAATGAGGGTTGTAAACCGTATTCCCTACCTTTTGAAAGGGTTCCTAAACGTAGGGGGGACCACCAGCCCCGCCCCTTTTCCCTCGACACCATTCCCCTCAAAAGCGAGATCAAGGGAGCACACCTCGGAGACGCAATCAAATCGCACGCTCAAAAGCTTGAAATGTAGCTCTTGCCTTCCAATATCAGTTACCTGATGCGCACCTTGCACATTCATGTTTGAATAGGTCAAAACTCGATATTAAAGGGACCCGGTACCCAAAAATGAAGTATGCCTCAATTTGCTCTTTTTTCATCATTAAATTCAATAGCATAAAGCAAAAAAATTAAATAAATTTATTTAACGCAAAAAACGAACGAAACCGGCATTTAGTTCGAACTTCCAATCGGTGTATTTCAACGAATGCTAGAATACGGTGGGCAAAGCGCATTGATTAAAAAAATACGGTACTCGAGCCGAAAAATGTCGTGCTGTTCCTCTCGCCTTGGTTCTTCCCGGGTTCCCCGTTCTTATGCACTGTTTTTAAGCTTTTTCTTTATTATTTTCATTTTATTTTGTTGTATTTCGCTTGATACTGCTTTGAATTGTATTTCTAGACAGCACTTACGAGATAACACGCGTGTATTCGGTCGATAATGCTCATTTATTGCTACAAAACCGTGCTCGTTTTCTGGTTTATCGCTTCTTTTGCTCTCAGTGAAATGACGAGGCGGAAATGCGTCGTCTGCGCCCAAGCTGCGACTCAATTGCGACTCATGCCATCTGACGATCTACTGAGGAGGGAATGGCTGCTCCGCCTGAACCTCCTGGATGAGGAAATGGACGAGTTGGACGAACGATGCGTCTTTCTTCAACGGGCCGGCAAGAAGGCGTTCCTCTGCTACCGACACTTCCCCGTTGACCAGTTCCGCGACGCCATGCCCATCGATGTGAGTATCTATCGATTGATTTACACGCGTTTGTTCTCCTAGTTATCGTTTGAACTAACTTACGTACGCCGTCCTAGTTGCTATTCAATTTCGTCTTCTTAGTTCGAATTACAATGTTTTGTTCCTCCCTATTCTGAGCATTTAGCATCGTCTGCCTCCTGATCTACCACCGCCCCTTCGGAAACAACACCATCGTCAAGAAGTAGGCATTGCTTCCATAGAGAACACAATCACAGTAGAGAATGCCCTGAGGAGGCAGATAGCACAGATACATTTGCCCTGAGGAGGCTATGAAAGAGAAACGAGAACATATCATATTAGTGACAGGAGGAAGAGATCTATTACTATTCATGAAAGAGAGAAGATACATATTACTAGGTTGATCCATCTATTACAGCGGGAACAGTCGAGGGATACGGTAGCAAGCCAGGCCGATACTGTAAACGGTAATCTACTCGATGACTTGGCTTGTCTCCCCATCGATGACGGTCTCGATGATCTGCTCATGCCCGACCCCACCAAGACTCGCTCTCGGGTTCGTTGTTAAATTGATACTTCAGTTGTGTGCGCAAATATTTATTCTCGCGAGTTATATCTTGAAAAACAAAATGATTAACACGGGCAAACAACAAAGACAATTGATAGCTAAGTTATAAAGAGTGAGAAGAGAGATGGAGACATTCCTTCTTGTCTCATCAGAAGTTATACCACTTCTTCTTCTCCATTTTCTCTACTAATTTGGCTGATCGAGATGCCATATTCATCGCTGCATTCTTCAGATTCAGCCGCATTCAACTTCTTCGATCGCTCGTTCAGATTCTGAAATCACTACATTATTACTTTGATCGATATCTACCGTATCCTTTCGAAAGAAGACTACCGTAACCCTCTCCTCTCCTCATACCTGTAGTGCCATGGCAGCTGCATGTCCAGCAGAGACACCACCAGCAGTCGCCCGATCAAGACGCGCCGATCCTATAACGAATACCGTAATGAGAGAATCGATCGATGGTATGGTGTACGAGGGGGGGGGGGTACTATACCTGGGATGGTCCTTCCCACAGTCCGCATGGCCACTGATCCACTCGTGCCAGAGGGACCTTTCTTGTCTGCCACTGAAACGAGTGATCGTCATGATCCTTCGATCTCTTCGACCACTGTATTCCCTTTCCTCCCCCTTCTCTCAACTCACAAATGGCATCGAGATCCGTGGGTCTAGCCCCTCTAGGAGTCGATCCACCGCCAGAGAGAAATCCCTTGAGGAACGAGCCCGCCCCTCCTGAAATGTCATCATCATCATTAGGCAACCCCCCCCCCCTCTCCTCCCTCTACCTCTCTCTTCACCTCCATTTCCTCCATTGGCTGCTCCATTAGGATGAGTCACTTCCATCGGCACGAATAGTTCACCTGTAGAGGAAAAGGTCACGTCAAGGGAGGAATCAATCAATAAAGTACCGTACCCATGGACTACGATGCCTGATCGGCCAACTCAGCACACACCGTGTACTTCTCCAAGTGGATTGGAGAGATGTTGATTAAGAAGTATCAAACTTTTCGAAATTGATTTGATAAGAGACTGTTGTCACTACTATAGTATCTTCTCTTCTCTTTGTCTCCTTCTCACCTCACTGGGACTGGCCATGTAGACACCTAGACTGTGTTCACTCAGACATCCGTTGACAGGCACTCAAAGGGAATCCATTGACACACTACCGTATCCTCCTACCATAACCCCTCTCCTACAGTACCTCAAGCATCCTCCGAACAGGAGACTGACCACTCCTCCTCCATTCATCTCTTCCTATCCCTCTACATCCTCTTCATCTCCTCTTCCATCTCTCATTAGTCTTCTTCCCACACTCTGGGCAGTTCTTATTCCCTCTGGCACTCCTTCACTTCCTTAGCTGCAGTCGCAAAGCAATGGACGAGCTGCCGCACCTCAACAAGAAACATTGTCAAACGAAAGTTACCGCATTCCAAGACTACCGTACCCATCATTTATCGATTAAAGTATGGCCAGCTACCGCTCTCATCAGTGGGTTTCTCCTCATCGGGAGTGCTCCTTTGCGAGATTAGCGCCTCCAGTTCGCTCTCCTGAAATAGATTTATTGATTGGCGTTGACCATGGCTACCATAATCCATCAATCGATACCGCACCCAGTCGCTCTCTAGGGAATCGAAGAAGTAGTCGTGAGACCGCTGGCATCTGGCCTGTCGGAGAGTCGGCGTCGTCTCAAACCAATCGATAATCATCAGTATACAGTATTCAATCGAGAATCTGCCCGTTACGGGAGGTCTGGCTGGCAATTTCACAACTCATGGATCTAGTCATAATCCACTTATCACTGTCTCATGCTACTTGTTCCCTCTACAACTATTCCCTGATTCAGAATGACAGTTTCCGATCAAACTACATTGATTACTCTCATCCGAAATCCCTGTTCACAGCAATACTACAGTATCCCCGTCCCTCCATTGTACCGTACCTCGGGGGTAGGGGGCGTCGGGGGAAAATACTCCTCGATAGCTGCCTCGATCCACCACGGACTGAGTGGTCCCTCCTGTAGCAGCTCCTCTTGCTGTGATGATTTGTGATTAGTTAGTGATCGATCAGAGCGCGAAGCTACCGTACTAATCCGACAAGAGAATAAATGAATGTGTCCTAATTTTGCCGGCTCTAAGTTCTATTGGATCTGCACACTCTATGGTCGTTCTGAACAACGATGCTGCGGAATCTATCGCCTCCCAGAACTACGCGATTGTGCAAAATAGAGACAGTTTATTACTAAAGATCATCCCTAGTTGCTAGAAGAAGAAAATATAGTTATTCTCTTATGTGTCTACTACGGAATAATCTCTGTTAGGCAAACGATTCATATAGAATTAAAATCTAATTTCAGTCCTTCGCACCCACGTCACAAGAGACAGCCTTCACGGAGGAGACATCCGACCCCGCAGTGTACGAGGAGCCTCCCTCTATTCAAGAGGATTATGACTACTACCTCGTTTCGGCTGCCTCTCTCCTTTCCCTCTTCTCCCGTTGCACCGAATGCGGCAGTGTCCAGATTGAAGAAGGATCCCTCTGCTCTCGCACTGTCGGATCGGCCCTCCTCCTGGAATGGTTTTGTTTGACGTGTTATCGAAGAATCAAGTGGTCCTCCCAACCCATGGTGCATGACTACTACGAGGGAAATCTCAGATTGACCACCGCCATGCACACCACCGGAGTTCCTCGCCCGGTTAGTACTACTGTCTTGCTAAATATATCTATTGAAAATCACCTTGCTAGAATAGCTATGATGAAACTACAGTAACCCTGTTTTCAATTCAGCGACTATTCGAAATGGGAAAAGAGCTCGGCCTCGCTCTTCCGTCTGACAGCACCACGAGAAGGCAGCTGGCAAACGTGATCATGCCAGCCGTCGATATCGTCTACCAACGACGCATGAAGGAGGTCGAGGATATTGTGAGAGCGGCCAACACAGTCAGTTGTTTAAATTAAAATCCCGGTGTACTAAAAAATGTTACATACCCTTTCAATCCTTCCTTCTGCATCCTTAGTCCACATCTACGACGATTGTCGCCGTTATCCGCCTGCAAAATAGACCGAATTAATAATTTTATAGTCTATCGATTGAGGCCTACAGTATCCCATTGATTGGCAGAGTTACAGTATCGGAAATCAGTTGTAAACCATAACATCTATTTTTCTCAGGATCGAGGTATCGACCTCGCTGTTGATGGGAGGTTCGACTCTCCTGGATACTGTGCCACCAATTCCACAATATCCTTCATCTGTATGTCTACCAACTACGTCCTGACAGTGGTGAACATGGACAAGAATATGCGAGGGATAGGTAATATTATCTGATCCGCTGGTTAATCAAAGAGGGACTACATTTCAGATGGAGCGAGCGGTAAGATGGAGAAAGTGGGAGTGAAGCGCGGATTGGAGAGGCTGCTGGCCAAGCTGTTCAAGGTTAGCCAGAGATCAGGGACTTCATTAGGAATGAACAATCGGCCTTGACATCAACTTTTTAGATAAAGAGCGTCGTGACGGACAACGATGCCAAAATATCGAAGATGATGAGAGAGGACGATGCCTTCTCTTCCATCACTCATCGTCTCGATTTTTGGCACAATCTCAAAAATCTCAAGAAGGATCTGCGAGAGGTAAGCGATGCCGAATCGAATTGTATCTCTCTACATTTTACACACTATCTAGTTTCTCTGACCGACGAGAGTGTATGGAATGGAGTTTGACAAAGCGAGTCTCCACACTCAATATATTTCTACCGTGAAACACCTATTCCACCTGAGTCTGTATTTTATTACTGCACTAAATCTAACCACCTCATTATATACCATCCTTGAAACGCTGAATCGGCAGGTTGAAATCATTTTACATGTACACTCACGTCGTAACGAGTCCAATGAAAGCGGGGAGTGGATGTAGGGAGCTGAGGGGCGACTGCAAAATAACTAATTAATTCAGTTGGGCAAGCTGAAGAAGTGCCCAAATGTGAACTACTGGCGGCAGCATCTCATCAACCATGCCTACCACGTGCACATCAAGATCAAGGACAGGGAGACGGGACTAGAATATTGGAAGAGTGCACTCGCGCATGTCGCTGGAAGGCACACAAACTTCCATAAAGTTAGTATTATAATCTCATTAGCGAATATGTTATTTGTTACATCATGCATAGCTAATAGCAATCGTCATTTTTTTAGGTGAAATTCCTCAAAGGCATCAAACGGTGTCTCCACAAGAGACTGCCTTGCTCTCGTCGACACGAAATCGACCGGACGAGCGAGGAATTTCATCTCCTCAAGGAAGTCATCTTCAAGCGCACTTTCCTCGCCGGCTTCCTTCGAGCTTCCCCCTCCAAGAACACCTCTCCATGCGAGTCGTTCAATTCGCTGATCAACATGTATGCTCCCAAGCGCATCTCCAGGTTAGCAATGAATAAGGGTGGACTATCGCAATTGGGCGAAACATCGAATCACCATTTCCTATGATACCTATTCAGCAAGCCCCCCATCTACCACGAGAAGATCAAGCAGCGGCAGATCAACTCGGCCTGAGAGAGGAGAGGTCCTCCTATGTGAGTCGAGTGAGGGGAAGAGACACTCTGGCAGTGAAGCGGAAGAGAAGTGACGTAGATCACTACTGGAGGAGAGAGGTTCGTGTGTATTCTATATGTTAGATAAGGTCATTACTGTGATAATCTTTTTCTAGCAGAGAATCACCGGTGTAATTACAGGTGTGGGAGGAAGTGGAGGGAGTGATTCGAGAGAGAAAGGACGTTGCCTTCCTCAAAAGGAACGGCATCCCGGACTCGAATCAATTCGTGGCAGCACTCGCTGAGGAAGAGATGGAAGGACGGGAGGATGACGAGGGAGAGGAGAGCGACGTCTCTGTCGAGTTGGGATGGGGCGAGTATGGAGACGAGGTGGACTCCGACTCCAACCCCATCATGGAACCAATCCAGCGCAGTGATGGAGAGGAGCAGCCGGAGGGAGAGGAGGAGGAGGAGCCGCTTGAGGAAGAAGAGGCAAAGGCAGACTCAGGCTCGGAGTGGGAGGATGTGCAGGAGGATGAGGTGGCTGAGAGCGGAAGGACAGCCAGAGCTCGCGGGAGAGGGAAGAGGAAGAGGGGAGAGAGGGGGGAGAGGAGGGAGAGGAGGAGCGACGGGCCCAGTGGCGTCGAGTGAGGAAGAGGGAGATCAGCCGAAGAGGAGAGGGGCTCCAAGGAAGAAGATGAAGGAGGGAGAAGATGGAGACGAGGGAGAGGGAGAGGTAGATCAGCCCAGGAAGAGAAGGCCTCTGAGGAAGAACCAAGGGCGAGCGGAAGAGTCGAGCGATGAAGACTATGAAGAACCGGTGAAGAGGGGGAGAAACGGGGCATAGAGGGCCGAGGGACATGCAAGGGAGCATGCTCTATTGTTAGTAATCATGTTGCCATTTTATTTAAATTGACTCACGATAAATTGTTCCGCATTTCCCCCGTTCGATCGTCTGTACATCGATCTGAAATTATGTAATATGTTGACCTAAAGTAGTCGGAAATAAATTATGCGTCAAAGTTTGCAATGTGTAACTAAACATTATGACTCATCTCGACCTTATTTCTATGTCGACTCTCATTGCTCATACCATTTCACCTATCGGATATACACCTTGAAACACATACCTTCCAGTAGCAGAATTATATCAACTACTAGTTCCTTGGAAAGCATGGTATGAGCAATTGAACAATTTAGTCAGTGTAAACAATAGTATACCTATCACATTGATAAGGTGCCGCCTGTGGATGTAGAGGTAGGGCATCGAATCATCCCCGTCCTTGAACTGGTACAGTCGCCATCTGAGAATATGATATTATAGCGATAAAAATTATTATTATTATAGTGCTGAATATTAATTACTTCAAAATTGTCTATTTTCTAGGCCCAGGGAGTGCAATATCAAGAAATGTCGAGTGGTTGAAACTTTAAGTTGTGCATGAAACTCAATAGCACAAAGTCGATTCCAACTAGTACCCAACGTTGTGTAATGGAACGATTGAAAGGAAATGCTTACGGTACCTCATATTCTATGAACAACTTTTCCTAGCATTCGTGAACCTCAACAGCATCAGGCCGAGTCAATTATTAACCGGGCGTTCTCAGCGATAGAAGCTAACTGACAAAAGTGGAGCAGAATGTAATGTTAGAAGAACGTATACCACCCATTACTGTGGTAGATCACAAAATATAGGATTACGGTACCTCATATTCGGGACCTTGGCGTCCTGGGGCTCGTTGTACTTGATGACGACGCCGTTGAAGGTGTTCGTGTCCTGGGCGAGCGCCCCGGAAGTGCCCAGATTCAACTGAACTAATTAATTATTATAATTAAAATTAAAATATTTGATAAATTTGTGTGTGACAATCTATAGATTTTTCGACAGAAATATGTTAACAATGCCTTCCTTGTTTCACTAAACCATCCAAAAGCAATGAGATCGTATTTCTCAATGCCTCAATGAATCGCGACGACTAAATGATATTTATTTATTTTAATTAAATAAGTATGAGTAATTTGACATAAACAGGGGTACCAACAACAAGAGTAACACCTTAGTAGCATATGATATATTTTAACCAGACCTGAAACCGATTGGGAATGGAAGAGCAGAGGAACTTCTTCAAGAAGCAAATACTCACCGATCATCGCGCCTCCTCTCGTCCCTGTCGCGCTCCCTTCTGTCGTCGCGACGCGGCGAACGCCGACGGTCATCTATAAATATATTTAAATCATACAATTAGCAATTAATATTTAAAATCGCAAATACACGACTAAATGAGCAAATTAGGCGAAAAATGAGTGGAAACTACCTCGGAATCGCGAGGGCGGCCAGGCTTTCCGCTTGCTGGACGGCGAAGATGACCTTCTCGCCTTCTTCGAGGGAACAGCCTCTGGAATATTAATATTAGGGCCGAGAAAGCATAGCAATAATCGAAAAGACGAGCCAAATTGGCCGAAGAACAAGAGGGAAAGCACTATTTTCGAAAATACCGGCAGTATTGAGTATTGGGCGCTTACCCTTGGAGCTGTTTCTGCTGGCCGAGTAGGAGCACGTGGCAGAGGACGAGGAGTCGCGGCGTTTCCGGGCTGGCGGCGATTCGGAACGCGCCATCTAGCAAATACGGGCGTTATCGATATGATATTCAGTGACCAGGCAATCAAATAACAGTTATGTGGTGAGGAAACGATTAAACGCAAGTGTAGCTACGAAATGGTGATAAACTATCACACAAAACAGGCAAGAAAACAATACTAGGAGAAGTACAAGTCCTCATTTCGTCACAAATGGCAATGTTATTGGAGGAAGTAAAATACGAACCGATGGACGATGGTGGGCGTCTTTCTTTGTGTATTGGAGAGGACGATCTCCTTCAGCTACTGGAAAAAGTGCAATAGATAAAGTATAAGAACCAAAGATACGAGAAACAAATCGAAGAAAAGTAGGAGAAACTTCGACTCACCGCAGCAGTCGGCACCATACAGATTTTCTTGAAATTGTAGGCTGGCGCCATCGTGGTGGACCCAAGGAGAGACTCTGATGAGAAATAAATGAGCGAAATCGTCAATGAATCAATAAACAGAAGGAAATGCGATGAAAAACAAAGAAAAACCGGAAAGCGTGACCGGCAAATCGACCAAACCGACAACGCCATGAATGTCGTCAAACTACCGTAACCACACCGGGTAGTTCAAATTCACTCAATTTTTTAACTTCTATTTAAAAATCAAGTATATTTTAATTTAATTTTAAACTTTTATCATGATTTTGGATCAGTCATGTCTGTGGATTTTCAAAATATCAGCAATAATAAAAAAATAAAAGTTTGAGGCCACTGGATCCCTTTAAGGTTGGGAATAGGGTGATTAGGGCACTTCCAGTGCACGTTCAATGGTGCGCATCTCGAAATAGGTTAATTCGTATTTTAGAGGAATTTTAAGCACAAAATTATATTTTTAATAATTTACCCCGAATTGTGTTCGATCGCGAGAGAGCGGGGGGGAGTGAGAGTCGCGCGCACTTCTAACGCTCTCCTGGGCTTTAGAGAAGAGATATCGTCATACGTCTAAAAGCAAAATT
Source organism: Pristionchus entomophagus (assembly GCA_036245825.1). NCBI lineage: Eukaryota > Metazoa > Nematoda > Chromadorea > Rhabditida > Neodiplogasteridae > Pristionchus > Pristionchus entomophagus. The sequence goes on from BTSX01000003.1 coordinate 3,204,615, forward strand.
GATGTTGAGATCCTGACGGTCATATTGAGCCTACTTTTGACAAGATTCCACAAAGTCGGCTCTCAAGCTGGTGGTCCCTACCTGAGAGTTCCTAAACGCGAGTTCCTAAACGTCTCATCACCATTAGACAAGAGGAACAACCCGAGAGTCTCCATTGTCAGTTTTTGATAAGCGTAATATTCCCTGCTGTCAGTGGATTAGTGAGGGATTGAAATAATTAACAAATCTTTATTTAATTCTCATCAATGCTTTTCTGTCAAAAAATGTGATATTTTTTATATATGTTTCAATGGGAATATTTAGCACGAAGGAGTGATCGACAAACGATTGTGATCTTGCTGCATCGGTAATAAAATACAAACAAACACTCACTAGTCGAAAGGCGTCGTCACCCAACATCAATAGAATAGAATAGAATAAAATAGAATATATTTATCCGCACAGGTGGTATGGTTGTGGGGGTGGGGTTAGGGGGGGGGGGGCTGGTTGGTATATGAAGAACAAAGAATGTGTGGAAAGGGGGGGGGGGGGGGTAACTATGCTAGTAGAGTGAGGAAGTACACAGATTATTCAACCTCCTTACACATCACATTCATGAACTCTGCATAGTTTGTAGGTATCTTTCCTTTTCGAAGCACTTCATATAGTACTTTACCAACTCACTGGTTGTATGTGACAGTGCAAGGAAATTAAATAATTCTTGGCAACGGGCCAATAAATCGAAAGATGAAAAAGGTAAACCTTTCTATAAATTTATTTTTAACACCACCTCACCGGAGTCTGGTGGGGATGGCGAATCGAGATCGACTCTCCTTAATGCGCCTGATCTCTCGCATGTCAGAGAAACGAGAGGTCACGCTAATTGAAGAGAGCTCGGTCTCGATGCGGCATCACTAGATACGCGTAATATTCTCATCAGTGGGTTAGTTGGAGATTGTCAAGCAAATTGCTCGTTCAGAACTTCTTCCCTCAACGGAATGTTCCTGCCAAGATTCACTTCTGCAGAAAGTCTGAAAATTGGTTATGTTTCAGTGAGGATATTTTGCTCGTTGGAGCTATCGATAAACGATAATGTCTTTTTTTTATTTCGACAAAATCAAAATTAATATTCACTATGCACGAGGTTTTGGTTCAATAAGCATCAGAGGGGCTGATCAGCGATTCTGATTACTAGTGATGCCATAACGGATCCAGTCTTCAGAAAACAGGTTATGTTTCAGTGAGTGTACTTCACTATTGATGCGATTGAAGATCAATAGTGATTCCATTCCTTCTGAAAAAAATACTGACTCGCAGAGAGGTATTGCCAAGGAATCGTGAAAGAACATCGGAGAGCCTGAGGTTCCTATTTTAGAAATTCCTATTTTCATTAGCATCTCGATTCGTTTCGAGAATGAATGCGAGGATAAAGGAACTATTCAAAATGAAGAAAAAACTTAAAACCTGGAAGAGATGACAAAAAGGCATCCGACTCTCCTCATTTCGCGTGGTCTCTCGTTTCTCTGACCGGCGAGATAGCACGCGTATTGAGGAGAATCGTTTCCGATTTGACATCACTGGATGCTGGTTTGCGTCATTGAGTGATGCCCTCCCATCCCTCGAGTACGGGCAAGAGGAACAGACATAGATTCCCTTAGTGAGTGAACAAATTGAATCGAAGAGACTCAAAGATCTTAGTTTCGACAAGCCTAGCCATGGTTTTAGGATCCCATTCCACCCAAATACTATCTTCTGATCTTCATCCATTGCGCAAGGTGGACAGCCTGACAGCCTTCGGGGTCTGGTAGTGATATTATTTATTTATTTATTTATTGAGAGAGGGAGAAGGGAGGGAAGGGGGAGGGAATGCAATGGAGAGACTGGAGATTTGGAGTTGCTCGCTCTAACAGAAGATATTTGCGTCTGTCAGTGGATTAGTGAGAACTTGACAATCAAATTGCTTGTTCGGATCTTCCTATGTTCTTTTTTTAAATCATTGATGAGCTGTCACTAATAAAATACTTCAAAAACACCGCAATCAGGAATATTCGATCTCAATTTTTTAAAAAGAACTTGAAAAATGAGGTAACGTGGGAAAATTCTCAAAATTTCGTTGTGTTTCAGTGAGAATACTTAGCTCGTTGGAGAGATCTATAAACGATGTTGTCTCGGCTTCCCTTTCAAAAATACAAATACATATTATTTATTCAAGAAGAATGAGTTTCACCTACCCATGAAATAAGATCCTGTGCGGCGTTCGATAATGCGTTGCTGGTTGACTGGGCAAAAACAATTATTATTTATGCCGAAGACAAACTATCGTAAAATTTCTAAAACAAAATTTGTTTGCTATGTCTCTTTTACTGTATCATAAAAGAACAGAGACACTGAATCTGTTTGGCATCACGTTGATCATATCAGAGAGCATTTTGCTGCACAGAATAGTGTTGGATTTCCTCTTTCGGACGACAGGGTTTCTAAAAAGTTGATAATTTTGAGAAAAAAGGTGGAAATTCTCATAACAGGGAAACGGGGAGTAGAGTCGTATGCAGTGTGGTATCTTTTTCCACACGATCTCCAGCCGGCGATTGCTGCGAGATAGATAGTACCCACGAAGGAGAGATGCCCAACTGGCCACCAACCAATACCTGCTTCTTCCTGATCCGAATACATTGCGCAATAGGAACAGGTTGTGAGGGGGATCTGGTCATGATGAGGGATCGAATATTAGAACACTTCAGTCTCTCTCGTGACACGGAAGAGTGTGCTGATTGGAGGGATTTTTCAGTGAATATTCCCTTCTGTGCAATGCAGAAAATTCGAAAATCAGTTACCCTTTATATAAATATGACCATCGTGATCCGAAAAAGATTCAGCATCTCTGTTGTTTTATTGATGCAAGAATAGAGACATGACCAAACAAACTTTAGATTTCGGAACCTCTACCATTACTTATGTTTGACACAATATTAATTGTTTTTTGTCAGGCACCCAACTACCAATCATCGAACGCCGCGCAGGATCTTATTTTATGGATAGATGAAACTCAACCGAGTTTCTGCTCGAACGAATGCGAAACGGAACAGCCTTCTGGACATTGGGCGAACTGTTTCCCTCTTAGCGAAAAAAAATTAATAAATTTCAAATCAGGTACCAGCCTAATTATTATCTTATCATCCCTTCTCTATCGCATTGTCCATCCTATTCTTATTGATTTGCGAGTTCTCTGGCGATTCAAAGAAACGTGAGAGCGAGCGAATTGAGGGGAGCCGGAGTTCCGTTTTGGCATAAGAAGTGATCATAATGATCTGTTCAGCGTTTATAATGCTAATTGGCGATGCAATCGTTCATGAATAGTTATTATTCATTAGTATTTTTTGTTGAAAGTCGCATGCAAGTGCAATCGTTTCTCAGGAGTTCCAACGAGCTATGAATTCACACTAAAACATAACACATTTTCAGACTTTCTGAACTCAACAGATATAAATATTTGATAAAGCAGACTCTCCGGCTTTGTATTAGTGCTGCAGGATGGCGCTACTAAAATATTTCCGAGATCTAGATTCGCGTAATATTCGCTTCTGTCATTACTGAACTCTCACATCAAAACACTCTTCCAGGAGAGAGATCGACTATTCAATCCGTTATCACGACCAGACTCCAGTGGATCTCAGTCTGTTCCTCTTGCGTAAAGCATCCGGATCGTGGTATTTGGTATCGTATAGAGAATGACACATGACCTTGAATGCTTGGTGTCAAGATTGAATCTCTCCTTCCTGGATAGTATCTGGTAGCTATCACCGGCTAGAGAGATCGTGTGGAATATGATGCGCCGACTCATACGACTCAACACCATGTTTCCTTGTTTTCGGCATTTTCAATCCATTTCATGAGTCCCTCAAAATGCCCAACTTTACTTAAATCGTTCGAAGGGATTCCTTTTCTATTATGGTCACCTGCATGAAATGATCACTGATATCATTACTATTATGCTGTTGTATTATTATGCCGCAGGAAACACAACATCGCCACACAAACGTTTTATCAGAAACTCTACCATTACTTGTTTTCGGCACACGAATACTTTTGCTTTTTGCCCAGGAACCCAACGAATCATTATTGAACACTGCACAGAATCTGATTTGATAGAAAGGTGAAACTCAACCGATTTGCTCGAATGAATGCAATCCGGAGCAGCCAGGACTTTGTGAGAACTTTTCCCTCTTAATAAATCAGCTACCTACCCAACTCATGTCTTTTCATCCCTTCTCTTTAGTTGCAAGGTTGTATATCCGACTCTCTTTGATTCACGAGTTCTCTCGCGGAATAGAGAAACGAGTAAGCACGCGAATTTAAGAATATTCCGATTTGTCATCACCAGTGATCATAGTCCCGTTACTGATGTTAATTAACGAAGTCGTTGTTGAATAAAGATTATTTATTTGAATTTTCGAAAGGGGAGTCGTAGCTACATCGTTTATCGATTTCTCTAACGAGCTAATTATTCACACTGAAACATAATGAATTACCAGACGGCCAAATCTATTATCTCTCAGGCTGTTGATCTTGCGTAAGATACATTCGATCTGGAATATCGGCCAGACACCGGGGGATCCCGGGCTAATTAGAGTGATGAAAGGGCACTACTGAATGATGTCAACCGGCTTCTTCTTAATTTTTAACTCCCCCTTCATTCAGCCTCTCGAAAATGTCGTGCAGCGGATGAAAATGGGAATTTGCTTCTTCACTCTGACAAGCTATTCTTGCCTAAATCATGGTCTCCGATGTTCTTTCACGATTATCTAGAAACGTCCCTCTGCGAGTGAGAGTTTTGCTTTTTCAAAAGAATGAAGGAGCATATGATTGCTTCTTGAAAACTGATTTTCGAATTTTCTGCATTGCACAGAAGGGAATATTCACTGAAAAATCCCTCCAATCAGCACACTCTTCCGTGTCACGAGAGAGACTAATACTAATAAGTGTTCTAATATTCGATCCCTCATCATGACCAGATCCCCCTCACAACCTGTTCCTATTGCGCAATGTATTCGGATCAGGAAGAAGCAGGTATTGGTTGGTGGCCAGTTGGGCATCTCTCCTTCGTGGGTACTATCTATCTCGCAGCAATCGCCGGCTGGAGATCGTGTGGAAAAAGATACCACACTGCATACGACTCTACTCCCCGTTTCCCTGTTATGAGAATTTCCACCTTTTTTCTCAAAATTATCAACTTTTTAGAAACCCTGTCGTCCGAAAGAGGAAATCCAACACTATTCTGTGCAGCAAAATGCTCTCTGATATGATCAACGTGATGCCAAACAGATTCAGTGTCTCTGTTCTTTTATGATACAGTAAAAGAGACATAGCAAACAAATTTTGTTTTAGAAATTTTACGATAGTTTGTCTTCGGCATAAATAATAATTGTTTTTGCCCAGTCAACCAGCAACGCATTATCGAACGCCGCACAGGATCTTATTTCATGGGTAGGTGAAACTCATTCTTCTTGAATAAATAATATGTATTTGTATTTTTGAAAGGGAAGCCGAGACAACATCGTTTATAGATCTCTCCAACGAGCTAAGTATTCTCACTGAAACACAACGAAATTTTGAGAATTTTCCCACGTTACCTCATTTTTCAAGTTCTTTTTAAAAAATTGAGATCGAATATTCCTGATTGCGGTGTTTTTGAAGTATTTTATTAGTGACAGCTCATCAATGATTTAAAAAAAGAACATAGGAAGATCCGAACAAGCAATTTGATTGTCAAGTTCTCACTAATCCACTGACAGACGCAAATATCTTCTGTTAGAGCGAGCAACTCCAAATCTCCAGTCTCTCCATTGCATTCCCTCCCCCTTCCCTCCCTTCTCCCTCTCTCAATAAATAAATAAATAAATAATATCACTACCAGACCCCGAAGGCTGTCAGGCTGTCCACCTTGCGCAATGGATGAAGATCAGAAGATAGTATTTGGGTGGAATGGGATCCTAAAACCATGGCTAGGCTTGTCGAAACTAAGATCTTTGAGTCTCTTCGATTCAATTTGTTCACTCACTAAGGGAATCTATGTCTGTTCCTCTTGCCCGTACTCGAGGGATGGGAGGGCATCACTCAATGACGCAAACCAGCATCCAGTGATGTCAAATCGGAAACGATTCTCCTCAATACGCGTGCTATCTCGCCGGTCAGAGAAACGAGAGACCACGCGAAATGAGGAGAGTCGGATGCCTTTTTGTCATCTCTTCCAGGTTTTAAGTTTTTTCTTCATTTTGAATAGTTCCTTTATCCTCGCATTCATTCTCGAAACGAATCGAGATGCTAATGAAAATAGGAATTTCTAAAATAGGAACCTCAGGCTCTCCGATGTTCTTTCACGATTCCTTGGCAATACCTCTCTGCGAGTCAGTATTTTTTTCAGAAGGAATGGAATCACTATTGATCTTCAATCGCATCAATAGTGAAGTACACCAAGTGAAACATAACCTGTTTACTGACTTTCTGTGCTGTGTTGATGGGAATATTAACAAAACCTTGTTATGGATTTTATCAAGCACCCTCCTCTTGCGCAATGAATGCAGTTTGGGAGATGATGTCTGGTATTCAGTGGAGAGAGAGAGAGATCGCTGATCTGACGTAGTGATCACAAAAAGGAAAAGATTCTCCTCAACTCGCCTGCTTGCTCTCCGGTCAGATAAACGTGCTCTGGAAAACTTTTCTTGCTGAGAAACCTGCAGGATACCCAGTAGGAGAACAAACTGGGAAACTACTGGGAGAAATTTTGAGAATTTATCCCAGTAGTTTCCGAGTTGTTTTCCTACTAGTTTCCCAGTACGGACGGGTTTGTTTTCCTACTGGGTATCCTGCAGGTTTCTCAGTGAGAAACTTTTTCCAGAGTGATAGCTCGCGAATTTAAGAGAGTCAGGTTCCGATTTCCCAATAATAATAACCCTGATCTGGTGATCTATGACAGCTAGTTTACGATGAAATCGCTCTTTTATAGTTTTTATTTGATTATAATTTATTTGAGGATACATTAGCTGCAGATCATTCCTCGATCGCTCCAACCAAGTAAACATCGACACTGAAACATAACGAATTTCCTGACGTTCACAGTGCAGAAGAGAATATTCACACGAACCTTCCGTTCAGGACGATTTGTCATCAATATTATCTTCTTCATCACATTCTTCCGTGTTTCGAGAGAGATTGTAGAGGTCTACTATTCGATCCCTCATCAAGACCAGACCCCAGTGGCTCTCAGGCTGTTCCTCTTGCGTAATGGATACGGGTCAGGGGATGGTGTCTGGTATCGGATATGGCACCATCCCGAGACACGGGCTGTGAATATTGCATCTCTCCTTCCTGGTCACTACGGATGAAGTTTCGGTTTTTGCTCTCTCTATTCTGCACACCTCTCGTTGATCAGAGAAAGGAGAGAGTGTGCAGAATGAGGAGAGTGGAAAACTGAAACGACCTCACTGCCGAGCACTATCTCACAGCTATTGTCGACGAGATATGGTGCGGAAAACGAATCGAATAATCAGAAAGAATTATATGAAAGCGAGATGTATCGATATTTGATTTGATAGCCAAGCCGTGTGTCTGATGTTGATGAATGATGTCGTTTCGGTATTCGACTCTCTTCATTCTGCACAATCTCTCGTTTCTCTGATCGGTGAGATAGTAAGCGGTATGGATAGTATCAAAACCGAGTTTGCATCACTAATGTAGATGAATGATGCGGCAAAGGAGAAACAATACGAGATGCCGGATCGGGCCCTCCTCTTTTCGCGTGCTCTCTCGTTTCTCTAACCAGCAAGAGAGAGAGAGAGAGCGCGCGGATTGAAAAGAGTCGGCATCTTTAGACGGAATGAACGCACGGACAGACAAACATCGGTTTCCGGATACTTTTACGGCTTGAATATGTTTGCAATGATTTTATTTTTCAATGACTCACAAAGAAACTATCGATGATCATCACAACACAGTTAATTTCAAGGGCAGATGAAACTCAACCGATTTTGTAGCTTTTCTGATGAGTGCAACAGAGACAGTTCCCCCAACACTATCCACTGAATCTGAACACAAATGGACTTCCAGTTGCTCGACAAGAAAAATTTCGATCTGGAAATCTTCAGATATCGTTGTATGATGTGGTGTTAAATTCTGGAAAAGTAAACGGAAAAGTAAAAAGGGTGTTAATTTTTGCCTGGAAAAGTAATTGGAAAAGTAAAAAGATTTGAATTCCCGCAATTTCATTTCTCGGTTCCCATTGAAGCTAGCGACTTGAAAGTCGGTTTATAAGCTTTTCCGGACCTTGTAACCTCTAGAACCGATTTTCAAGTCGCTAGCTGCAATGGGAACCGAGAAACAGAAATTGCGGGAATTCAAATCTCAGTACTTTTCCGGCGCGAATTCAAATATTTTTACTTTTCCATTTACTTTTCCAGGCAAAAATTAACACCCTTTTTTACTTTTCCGTTTACTTTTCCAGGATTTTAACACCACATTAGTCAACCAGCCTTGTAAAAGTCCCACAATTCTGATCTCAGACAATCCTTCTTCCCTCTTTCTTCTCATGTTATCCATTTGCTCAACTGATTTTTTCTTAAAATTGATAAATCATGCAGTTTCATAGGTCCCACAACTTTTCCCTCGGCTGTCATAATTTCCATTCGATCTCTGGCCACTTCTCTCCCTTCTTCTCTCATGTCCTCGCTCCAGCCCTCATTGGCACCCATCTCAGCTCATTATGAGCATCATTAGGGACAAGATCTCGCACTCCGCGATTCGCACACTCTCTCGCCCACTCTTCTTCTCTAGACGCTCTCCATTCAGCCTTATCTCTCCCTCCCTCTGAGCCTCTGGTCTAGGCATTCATCAGTCGTTCCTTCTCACTATAACTATATGACAGTCCTTGAGCTCCGCATCCTCTATCAGACAAGCGAGATAGTATCAAAAAACGAGAGAGGACAGAGAGTCAGACAAAGCGAGGGAGTGTGCAGAATGGAGAGAGCGCCAGACACCACTCCATCTCTCCATCCTTGGGAGTGTGTTGCGCAATAATGCACGAGAGAGATTAGCTCGTTGATCCACTCCGTTGCGCTGACTGACGAGATGATATTGGCATCGATTGCTATAAATGAAATAAGACGAGTATCATCTATCAAGGATCAGGGCCATTTCTGCTCTTTTCACAGTCATTGCACTGACGCGATAATATAGGCTGAAGAGAGAGAGAGTGAGGGCGATCCATCTCAGCCTGAAATGAGATCAAAACCACCTTTCTATTCCATGTAATTCAACATACAATGATCTAGAAATAGAGAAGGCATGGGTTCTCTCGGTTGCACAGACGAGATAATATAGGGCGAGAGAGTCTCCATTTCAGCTCTAATATCATTTTTCAGTAATCATGATCGGGGTGATTGTGTAATGTAGGTTAATTCATTGATCCTCTACAATGCAATGACTGGATAAAATATCTCAGAAGAGAAGGAATCTTGATTTCAGCTCCAGCAATATCACATTTCATGATACATGTTCATCTCTTTTACGCAATGATATTATAGGTTAGGACGTGGCAATTATTGTCATTATTTTACACTTCCTTCTTCTGAATTCCGGGGCACAGTGTGGGGAGTCCGAGATTCATGCTTGGATTATCATCAGCAATTGTGTAATGATAAGCGTTAGTGTTGTTGGGACTCTCTTGATTCGGTGCACTCTCTCGTTTCTCTGACCGGCGAGATAGTGCGCAGAATGGAGAGAGACAAACCCGAATTCACATCCCTATTATGCGTAACCAACGAGAACCACGAAGAGGCGATAAATAATCCACGCTTGACTCCACGAAAAGTGCTAATGGCCATGAGTCTAGGCGGCACAAAAGTCTCGAGCGAGGTCAGCGAACCGCGTTTTGCCCTGGCGAGCTATGGCAAAAACGCTCCCGAATGTGAGAGCATAACTGCCTCGAACTTCCCCTTCCCTTCAGAGGTTTGAAAAGGATAGATTCTATTCATGGATAAGTTATGGTAGGAAGGGTGACCCTGGAGCAGATCACACTTATAAAATACCTGGGCTGGTCAGAACTCTTGTCATTCACCACGAGCATATATTTGGCGTGGAGTTTGAATGGCTACTCGGGAATGCATCGTATTCTCTATTCAGATCGAGCATGGGGCTAACTGTGCCCAGACCTCACTCATTATCCTCCCCTATCCCCCGCTCCTCCTGTCATAATACACACACAATAGGCAGTCCATCTAGCCTGGCGACCCCACCCCCTCCCCCGCTGATCCCCCTAATCTACATTTGAATGGTATGGTACCAGCAGCAGGCTGGAACCGGTGGACCCATTGGGTTTCCTGGGTCCGGTACCAGCACCTTATCACCGTGAGGTTCCGCACCTCTGGCGTACCCCCTCCTGCGTCACTTGACCCGTGGTGGCGGTCCTTCTGTCTATAGAGGGGGTAACGTGCTCTCCTCTTTTCCCACGCTCTCTCGCCCTTTGTCTGACCGCTCTCTCCAGCTGGCACGCTCTCTCGTCAGAGAGGGACGCGCTCGCTCCTCTTTCTCTTTCTATTGCACACATTTGAATTTCCCTTGTCTGTCTATAGGGCCGTCTCGCCCATTTCGAATAGGGATTCCAAATCGGAAGCGACTCTCCTCACATTGTGTGATCTCTCGGCTTCTCTGACCGGTGAGAGAGTATGCAAATTGAGGAGAGTCACCTTGTCAACCCTACAATTGGACCGTCTCTCGTCCATTTCGAATGATCCCCCTCCGTGTTTGTGTACTTCCGGTTTCGATTCGCTTTTCGCTTTTCATTGTTTGATGTTCTTCTCCTCCCAAACTTTATTTATGTTCCACACCCCAAAATTTGTTATTTGAGCTACGCAGCCTACGTCCAATTATCGATCACCGCCCAAGATTTGATTTTATGGGTAGATGAAACTCAACCGATCACTTTAATGTCGATCAACAGTTATGTCTTGCGTACAATCTAGCGCTCGATCAATCTATTTAGCCCAGAATAGTGAACCTTTCTTCGATGTTTCCATTCCGAATATCTTCTTCTCAGTTCTCTTTGAGCGTCCCAAACTGGAGTAAAAACAAGAGAAAAAAATTATTTTTGATCTAGGTTTTGATGTTTTATCAATATTATTTATCATCTCTGGATCGTTACTTCACTATTTTCTCATACCACGGTGATCCAATAGGACATTTTTTTTTTTTTTTGTGACTTATCTCACGTTTCTCATAGTTGCGGAAATTATTTGCTAGAGTTTTGAGGGCGTTGGGAAGAATCTTTTCACATCTTTTTGAGGAGCTGAGAAAGGTTAGGAACGATGTCTCTCACTTGGCATTTGTGTTCATTTTTCGCCGCGCGCCCGCTCTTTTGACTCCATCACTAAGAATGTAACTTCGGGTTTGGCTCTCTCCGTTCTACACACTATCTCGCTTGTCAGAAAAAAAACGAGAGAGTGGGCAGACTGAGGAGTGCCGAAAGCCGAAAAATCTCACTATCTATCATCCCGCTGCGCTGTCTCTATTTTGTCTCTAACGCTTCGGCTGAAATTACATCATCACAACATTATCTTGCCATTCCCTACTCTTGTGTTCCATTGCTCACGATGAGGATGGCACATCGTGGGGCTGTTGGGTGTATAGGGCCTAATGGACCGAAACAGTCAACCGCGTCATCTAGGAAGTGTTTTTGCCTACTCCATCTGATTCCTTTATGCAGTTTTCATAATCCATCATTTCCCCAACCTTCTTTCACTATAATTATTGAGCGACGTTTTTAGTGAGCGCCTTCTTTGCAATTCTTTGCTTATCCATCACATGTTTCTGGTCGGATCCCTATACTTGTAGATTGAGCGGAAGCATAATTTCCTATCTTGTTGCTTCTCATGTCGATATGTTGCTATTTTTCTCCAATCAAAGTGTTGATTGAAATCAATCTGGCACATTCTGGAGATTCACTCGCTACTTTTACTCAACGGAAACTTGATTTCATCTTGTTCCGTTTCCTCTCGAATCGAGTCTCGACATGTTGCGGTCTCACCCCATTTGCAGTGTTGATCGAGACCAATTGGCCTCATTTCGAGATCGTTATTAGTTCTTATTTGGACTTATTAGTTGGCATTTCTCGCTCTTGGTATGGAGGCGAACGTGCCGGTCACTAGAAATAATCCTCAGTTCCGAAAATCAGTCAGTGTCTCCAACTGGAGAAAGAGCGAGTGGGAGAGGAGGAACTCTCCCGTTCTGGCAAATCGCCATAGGCAACTTCCTCTGTGTGAACAATCACCAACTCTCTCATTTTCGCCTGATTTCTTGCCTATTTCGAGTCTCTTCCCTCACTCTCATTTCCCCCTCACTGTCTCCAGGCGTTCGGTCGGTTGTATCACTGGCCTGGCAGTGATCTCCCGCGAGCCCAGTCTCGAAGTCGGGATGAACCTCTACCTTTACCTCTTGCCTATTCTCATGCAAAAAGATTTCTCCTATACTGTTCGGCGGGTCAATCTAGCCTTTTCTCTCGTATCCACTAGTCATGTCTAATCGAAAAGGACTTTCCTCAACTCGCCTACTCTCTCCCCATGCAAATCACATCTTCGTTCGTTTTGCAAACCGTACGGTCGGGTCATTCCCCCCCCCCCCCCATCTCTCCCTTCTCTCGTCTCCAAGCGCCCGATATTACGAGTCAGCGCCGTCATTTTTATGCGGAAAAGAGGAGAGAGTGGAGCGAACGATACTGTCCCGTTTTGTATAGTAAAATGTTGTTGCCGTATCTCTCTTGAATCCAACAGGCGAGGGAGTGTGCAGAATGGAGAGAGCAATCCGGCAATGCTGATGCTAAATGGTGGTTCACTGTGACGCTTTATGTGCTATCGAAGAGCTTGGAACTAGTATTGGCAAATCGGAATGCGACCCTCCTCAATTCGCCTGCTCTCTAGTTCCTCTGATCGACGAGGGTGCACGCGAATTGAGAGTCGATTCCGTTTTTGTAATCACTACTCGGAACATGCTGAACGATCACTTTGCGTGGCCATTTTCTCTTCCTTGTTTCCCATTTTCGGTGAATCTATCTCATCCTCTATGTAGTAAATCTGATCTCTAGCTTTCTGGCTTGCTCTCAAATCTATGATGTCATGCTAAATTGCGAACTTCTGTTTAGTCTCAAATTCGCCCCAAACAACTCCCTAATGATCTCCACGTGAGCTGTACTTATGGAGAAATTAGACATGTCGCTTATGTCTCCGGATCTGAATATCTCTCATTAACACGCCTTTTCTCTCATTCAACTCTGATTCTTCTTCAATTTAAGATGATCTTATTGGTATTTTTGACCAATTTTCGAAGTACTATGTTTGAAATGCACCAGAGTTTGCAGTAACGAGCTTTAGTGCTCTCCGCAAAGCCCCATTAGGCTGTCCTCCTTCGCCGAATCCTTGTCTCGCCCATTACTTCATCCTCCTTATTCTCTTTCAATTTATGTATTATCCCCCTATGCAAACTGCTCAAATCCAGTCAACGCGGAAAAGGTTGTAGTAGGGATGCCAAATGGACTCTCCTTGATTCACCTGCTCTCTCGTTTCACTAACCGACGAGAGACGCTGCTAAATGAGGAGAGTCGAATGCCTATTTGACATCACTAGAAGAAGTACGACAGATTTGGAAGTGACGAGCTAGTCACTGCAGCAGCACTCCTAAATGCCCCATTAGGTCGCGCGAATCCTCTCGTTTCGGCCCATTCACTTCATCCATCTCTTCCTCCTCCTCCTCTTCGCCCTTTTCTCTCTCATTATTCCCACAAACTTTCGAATTAACAAGCCCTTTTGTTTGCGTAGATTCGGGGCTGACTTTGGGCAATATTACGCACTATTTGACTCGCATTTGGCTTCTCGTCTCCGAAGCCGCTTACTCTGATCAGTAATGCCTTAATCGTGAGCCAACGAGCAATCCACGATTCGTGAGCCACAAGGTCTTTCATTCTTCTTTATATCAGTGCGTTCGCGTACTACTCGCCACGTTTTGAAAAATTCCTTACAGCCCAAAAAATTTATGACGGAATCTGATAGACCTTGATAGAATAGACTACATCGATTTCTACTAATATCACATGCATGCGATCTCAATTTGCATAATTGAAAACAGCCTTTCTCTCATTAATTAATTATGCAAATTGAGATCGCTTACATGTGATATTTGTAGAAATCGATGTAGCGCATCAAGGTCTATCAGATTCCGTCATAAAATTTTTGGGCTGTACGGAGGGGTGGCGAGTAGTACGCGAACGCACTGATATCCGCATGCGAAATCTCGCTGCTCAATGTTGTGAATCCTAGTAGTTTTCGGTCCTTACATGCTCTAAATCATTCAATCTCACTGTTCCTGCTAGCAAGATAACGAGCTGTTCGATTTTTTTAAAACAACAATCGATATAAGTCATTTGCTGCGCATAGGCCGTGACCCAAACGCCCTCCAGGTCCGCTCAGACCGGGACGGTCAGTGTGTGCTTTAAAAAGTGGCTAGACGGTATGGAAAGGCCGGCAGATGTCGTAACACAATACTGTGCGATAGGGGGTACCCCCGGTCTCTGGCGCTGTCTCCAATTCACACGCTCTCTCGCCGTCTCTGACCGGTGAGAGAACAGGTGGGATTGAGAGAGTAGAGGGAGATAGGGGCTCTCTGCAAATCACACGCTCTCTCGCTGACTCTGACCAGAGTGTGCAAAGTGGAGAGAGAAAGGAGAAGGGAGGAGGCGCTCACTCTCAATATGAATGGCCTGCAGGGAAAGACAGGAGGTGCAGGAATTTAAATTTCTCCCTATCCCTTTCCTCGTCCTCCTTCATTTCCCCGTCACGGTATTCACTTCCTGTGGCTGCTAAGCCACGCCCACTTTCGAAGTTTGAATCGGATCTGAAAGGGGAACTCTCAGGGGGCAGAGAAGAGAGAGAGATCAGGAGGAATAGAGAGTGTATTGAGCCTTTCACAAACAACATGCTGAGAGGTCATTAGGCAGGGTTTGTAATTCAAGGCTCGACTCTCCTCATTTCGCGTGATCTATCGTCGGTTAGAGAGGCATGAGAGCACGTGAACCGAGGAGAGGAGGATGACGATGTGTCATCACTAGCCATTAGGAAGGGTTCAGAAGCGTTTCGTCTGTCAGAGAAACGAGAGACTGTGCAAAATGGAGAGACCATCTGGCCACCCCTCATTAGGGAGTAAAAAAGAAACATGAGACTAACGAGCGATGTCATCAAACGTCTAGATATTCAAGAGATCACGCACGTATCCGTATCTTCCCACGGGCTCCGCTGATTCTAGATTGTGTACTTTTTTGATGATTTTTGCTCTCAAATGCGATTGTCCGCACTATTTCCTGTGCGCTTGATCGCATTCTTCTGAGTGGCTCTCTCTAGCGAGCAGGGCATGTTTATCATCTCTATTGTGCTTACATTGGAAGTGCACTCCCCATGAGTCCTTCCTGATGTGTATTCACATCGCTTTTCGTGCTAGTGCAGAGTTGTGATGTGTATTCGAGATCGAATCTCATCAATTCGCGTGATTTCACGACGGTCAGAGAAACGAGAGAGTACGCAAAATGAGGAGAGTCGATTCCGATAGTTCAACACTGCTCCCCATGAGCCCTTCTCGTTCTAGTGCAGAAAGTATGTTTATATAAATCAACAAGGTGCTTGCGCCCCATGACTCCTTCCGGCTCATTATCGCGCTTGCTCTCCTCGTTTCGTGCACTCTCTCGCTCACTCTGACCCCCTAGAGATCGTGCAAACTGAGGAGACGCTGCTCTCATTATCGCACTTCCTCCAGAGGAACACCCCTTGTTCTTCCCTCCTCATTCGGGTCATTATCGCTGCGCTCTCCATTCTGCACACTCCCTGGGCGGTCAGACAGACGAGAGAGTGTGCAGAATGGAGAGACGCTGATGCTGTTTTTATCGCGGCTCGCATCAACCCAGGAACAACCCTTCCTGAGTGTGGTTCCGGTAACTATTGAATAAGGGCAGGGCAGGTGGTTAGCATTAGAGGACAGGAGGCAGACAGGAAAAACAACAACATCGATAGGGTCATACTGCACTTGTTTGCTAGGCACTATAACCTGATTCCCATTACCGTAACTTGTTGACTGAATTATCGATAGATTATCTCACTACAGTAGCCCTGGCGCAAGTTTATCGATTGCCAATCACGAACTAACTTAGTGTTAGACGGCAATGAACAAACACGGTAATCATTGATGTTTCGATTGACTACCGTAACCAAACATTATCGATTGGCTACCAGTAGGTCAGACCGGTCACCTGCCCTCTCCCGACGTCACGTCGCACAGACGCAACAGGCTGATTCAGCCCCGCAGATCAAAGGGAGCCGCCGGGCCGGATGGTCCCCTCCCTCGCTTCCGACATCGAGAGATAGTGTGCGAAACGGACAGAGGCAGACGGCAGACGGAGCGAGACAGCGTATGAAACGAGGAGAGTCGGGGAGGAGGGGAACAGTATCGGAATCGTGTGTAGACCGGCATTAGCGCCCCTCGCTCGCTCATTTGCAAAGCCGCTCGCTCGTTTTTTCCCTGCCGGAGACTGAATCTTGTTCGCTTCTATTGCCTTTGGTCTCGTAATTTCTGATTTTTCCCGTGGTTTGATGATATTGTTAGTAGGGCTAAGTTCCGAACCATATCCGGATATTGGTTCCAGCCATGGTTCCAAAACATAGCATCTTGATACCCGCTGGTCCCGACCCGAGTGCCCGGCCACAGCCCCAGATCGCCCGCCGCTCCCACAGTCAGTCATGTTTAGATAACACGGGGCTGGGATTATTCACCTAATCGGGGCAAGGGGGGGGGGGAGGAGATAGACCTGTGGGAACAGAACTAGGGCAGTCAGAGTGATCAGTGACTCTCTCCATTCTGCACACTCTCTCGTCTGTCTGACAGGTGAGAGAGCGTGCTGAATGGAGAGAGCTGGCATACCGCTGGGCACAGAACCAGTCCAAATACATGCCAAATAGACAGCTTGACCTATCAGGCTCATCAATCAGTGTATTCTTCCCAGAGTATCACCAATTATCGATTGATTGATCGACTACCGTATCCCCCCAATTATCGATTCCCGCCTACCGTAATCAATCACCGGGCTGTTTTCCGAACCAGCAGGCATATAATAGCGGGTCATTAACCCAGGGCCTAATCCAGACTAGGAGGGTCTATAGTAGTGATGCCGAACCGACCCTCCTAGATTCGACAACTCCCTCGCCGGTCAGAGAAACGAGAGAGCGTGCGAATTGAGGAGAGCTCGGTCTCTATAGGCGTGCGCTCTAAGCTCCTCCTTTATTGTAAGGAGAGGATCATCTTGCCTCAAGATGGGTCTAAAGCCGGCGCAGTCTAGCATTTTTTGTTGAGAAAATCTGAGATTATTATGAGGATTCACTAGCCGAAGCCCCTCTCTGGTCACTCTCTCTTGATTTCTTGCTCAGACCGTTCAGAAATTCCAGAAAGTCCAGAAAGCAATGGTTCCACTGGATGGTTCTCATTTTGCTCTTTCTGATTGTGTGTTCCTGATCCCTTCCTCATCCTCCCACGCGATTGTTCTCATGATGATTCAGCGTGTCTGATATTGCATTTGGATACACTCATCGATGGGGATATTGTGGGATCGGCGCGATTCGGGTACTGTAGCAGCCAAGTACAGTATACGATCCGAGTACTGTAGCCGCTAGACACCGTAGGCAATCGATTTATTAGTGATAGATCCGCGCATAAAATGCGCGATATCTTGTCTCTTCTGGTGAGACCTGCGCTCATTTTTCCATTACAGTTTTTTTCTATTACTATCAGAGATATTTATGTTTTTGTCGCGGCTCATGGGGCGTCCATCCTTGTGGGCGCCCATCGATGCATTTTGACGCGCACGTGAAACTCAACCGATTTTCGGTCCCGTGAGGAATATCTTGGTGATATTGTAGCCAATCAATCGATAGATTAAAGTGGCCCCACTCGACATCGTTACCTGCCTCTCCATCTCACTCCTTGCACCTGTCACTGAAAGGGACTCCAAATATTGATCAAGTGACCTTGTATTCAAGGAGTACTGTAACCAGTCGCCCAGTCGATCGATAATTCACACAGTACGGGATCATCCGAGGGTGTGGTTTGGCTATGGTACCTGCATCACCCAAATATTTTGCACGGGACCGGAAATCGGTTGTGTTTTATTCGTGGTCTATCTAACAACGGTGATCACCAACTATGATGAACTCTTTCATTTTCTCAGTGAAAAATCTAATATTTCACACAATGATGAATCTAAATCGATCGATCGATTGCCATCTTCACTTATATCTCTCCATCTATCTCTGTTCTAGCAATTTCAATGCAAATGTCCCCTAATATTCATCAAAAGTTCCTTTTATTCAGTCGAGAGTACTGTAATCGTCCGTTAAATCAATCGATAATTGATAGAGAACGGTAGTCATCCGATCGATAGATTGACATCTCTCTCTCTCTATCTATCTCTCGCACCTGTCACTGCAAATGTCCCCTAATATTCATCAGAGCAGAATGAGGGGAGGGAGGAGGGAGGGAGTAAGGAAACCTTGAGATCATCTGGTCGCTATGCCGCTCTCTCATTCAAATTTTCTCATTTCTCCTCTCTTTTCTCTCTGCGCTCTCTTCTTTTTACACACTATCTCGCTTTCTCTGACTGATCATGTCTCTGTTGCGCAACTTGCTGTCTCTGCGTCTCTCCATTTCTCACTATCTATCGCTGCTCTAACCCTGCGAGATAGCATGGCAAATTAGGAGAGTGACAGTCATGTCTGTCACTGTCAGTGAAGTCCCGTTGACAAATCCGGGTGTTGAAGCCCGATTGCGCCAACCCAATAATCGACCATTATGGTGCCAGACATGAAACCAGGGACGGTACCAAGCTCTCAGATGGGTTCCAGAACCGGGGCCAAGGGCGGTAGGTGTGGTAGGTTTCTCTCCATTCGTTTGACCGGCGAGAGAGCGCGTAGAATTGAGAGAACAACTAACCGATCCAGCAGTGTTCAGTGTTGCTCTATAAGGTGCCAAGAGCACTCGCTGGATTATGACCCCATTGAGTAACTGTGGTACCAGGCCCAGGACCCATTGAGCAAGTCCCCGGGGTCATCTGCTACTGTCTGGTAGTCGCGGACCAGGCGGGTCTGTTGGGCACCCCTTCGAACGCTCTAGTATCTCACTGTTTTATTGCGGAATGTCCGAGGCGCGAGATAGCATCTGTGTTTCGTAAGGTCGCCTGCGTTTCAAATTTTCGTTTCGTCAGTGTTTTAATGGTGTTCAATCGGTTTTGTTGTTTCTCTAACTGGCGAGATAGTGTGCTAAATGAAGAGACGTTCTTCTTCTCCCAGAAATAATCGGCTAATTCGATTAGTTTTCTCTTGCATCTGATCTCCTCTGACAGCTATAGATTCTCCGCGGGAAGTGACTCTCCTCGATTCACGCACTCTCTCGTCTCTCTTACCGACGAGAGATAAAGCGGATTCAGGAGAGTCAGACATCAAGGAAGCCGATCGACCCGCCCGCTCCTCTAATTCCATGAGAATAATGCCGCATTTCTTCTCCAATCCATTCCAAATCAATTCCAATGCAATTCCCGACGATTTGCATCCTCCATTGTTCACTTTCTTCATAGATTTATCGATGTGACAATAGTAATTGCGCGGTTTGAAATGCTGTCACTCAGAGTGGCCCATTCATTAGTCAATTTCACACTAATTACAGGGGGTTTCTGACAGGTGAAGCGCCTTAGTTTGTAGGGAATTATGGGTGATATGAGGAAATTTTGCTTAATTGCACTTGCTGGCTTTCGACTCGGCTCTATTTTCTGTCCTGAGAGTGTCTGCCATCTCTCCATCGACATTTCTATCTTTTCGTTTGATCCTCAAGTATTGTTCAATAGAGAAGTGAATTCAGTTTTGGCTCTCTCAATTCTGCACACTCTCTCGCCGGTCAGAGAAACGAGAGAGTGTGCAGAATGTAGAGAGTCGAATCCGATACGACATAACTATTGTGCAAATCGATGATTGTTGCAGGTCGAAAGAAAGAAATCCTCTTTCCGATTATTTCAGAAGATAGCGCTCGAATTGTGTACATGCGATCTCCTCGCGATTGATTGATTTCGCGATTGAAATTGGCATCCATCAATACCGACTGTTCCTACCATCCTCGATTGTTGTTCAAATCTCTCTCTTATTACCCTTTTAACCCAACTTTTGAGCATACATTATTTAAAAAAAAATCCTTTTCTCACCCTTGTCCGACTATTACGCGAACGGGCTCTTATACACTGCCAACTTCACTTAACAAATCGGATTCCCCATTTCCGATTAGCAAAAGTGATTATGTTCAAGTTGTCGACATTCGATTTCGATTGATTGATCGATGATTCGATTTCGGAGTTAGGAATGACGAAAATCGGATTCGGCTCTCCCGTTTCTCTGACCGGCGAGAGAGCGGGCCAATTGAGGAGAGCAGTTTTGGCATCCCTAATTCCCAGAGTTTAGAGGCTAAATTCGCTCCCGGGAATTTACGATGCGAACCAGTCTGTTGTTGTTGTAAAAGCCCCGAAGAACCGATCCGTTTCCTCGTTTCGATCCCGTTCGATAGGAAGCTCACCGTATCCGTTTTGCGCATACCGTAATCCGTAGTTGCTAAATCGGGTCCGGAGAAAATCGATTCGAAGCCAGCCTTCCCCCCTCCCCTCTTTTCATCCTTGCTTGCTGGCGTAGCACCTTTTCTCCTACTCTATCGGTGCATAAGCCCCGGGGCCGGGTTTCAGTGTCCCACCCATTGACAGTGTACGAGTCTTCCTTTCTGAGCTGTCACCTCTCCCGCTCACCCCTCCCCTCCCCCAAGTTTTCATTCTCGCCGTGTCTTACCTACCGTAACCCTACGCCTCATAAGCCCTGAGGCAGAGATCGAGTCTCCCACCCATTGACACCCCCCCCCCCTCTCTTCTACCTCCCCTCCCCTCCAACTTGTCACCAATTACGAGCCGATAAGTCTAGCCCCCTGGTAGGCGATGCATTCCATCTCGCAGGTATTATGACTAGGGCTGGCAAATGAAGAGCGCGCTCTCTTCATTTCACACACTCTCTCTCGTCTCTCTCTGACCGGTGAGAGAGCACGAGGAATGAAGAGACGAATTCTTCATTTACCAGCCCTAAATATGGACGCTGACAGATCGGAGTCCCACCTCCGTTCTTTGAGACATAGACTGAGTGGAAATAGCCTTAATCTATCATTCTTCAGCTCTAGATGTTGATAGCTGTGCACTTGTTCTTGTGAGACTGAAAATCGTTTTTCCATCTCTGCCGTCTCTCCATTTCGATCACTATTTCTCCTTCTCTAGCCACTGAAAGAGTGGAAACAGCCCTATGTTGAACCCTTAGCATCACTCATCTGCCTCCTCCACTATGCATACCTCATGCAGGCGCGACTGAGTGGTTCTCGTTTGTCCTGTAAAGTACGATTATCCTCTCCTTGATTCTCGATCGGTCTCAGCCACCTCTTCATTTCGCCCTCTTTTTCTCATTATCTAGTTGATGAGCATCTCCCAATCGTCGCGAGGAAGTATTTCTGAATGTTTTGTTTATAGGAGCAGCATCCCAGTCCGTATTGGCACCCCCTTCCGCGCCTTTCCTCTAGTACAAGGCCTGAAACTCATCTGATGCGCTCCTGATTGGCAAACGCGATTGATTGATTCTCTCTTTTTTCTCCCATGCAAAGTAGATTTGCCGTGTTTTACGCGCTCTGTGGTTTCTCTGTTAGAAAAGGCACTTCTCTTTAGCTTGTCGATGCCATTTCAACATTTCTTCTTCATTTATTCGTTGTTTTGGTCTGAGAACAATGCTAGTAACTGTGAGGTGGCGAGGTCCGTCGATGATGCCAAATCGACTGAATCTTTCTCCATGGTTTTGGGATGGCTTGGAATGGATTTAGGATGAATTTGGATTGATTTGGAATGGGTTTCGGATCTCCATCTATTCCTCTATCTGTCACCTTCCATTCCTTGTCCATTACTCACCCCGAGACAATCCCCATCCTATCGCTTGTCGATCTCTCCCTGATCGGGATGAGCGATTACGGTATCTGCTCGGGACCCAAAACGCTCTCCATTTTGCACACTCTCTAACGCTGTCTGACCGTGGAGATAGTATATACATTGAAGAATGCTTTCCTCTGGGCAGTGAGAAGGATTTTCATCACTAAGTTGCTGCTAATTTGAGATTCAGCAGAACCTTCAAGTGAAGTCTTTTGAGACTGACCTTTTCCTGAGAACTGCTGATACCAAATCGACTCTCATCAATCTGTGTGATCTCTCGCCGGTTAGAGAAACCAGAGAGCGAGCGAAAAGATGAGAGTGAAATTCCAAGTTGTCACTAGACCTTACCATGAAAAGTTCATTAGCACTTCTCTTTAGACTTAGAAGTCGCGCTGATTAGGGCAGCGCAAAAGTGCAGATTCGTAGAACGGAAGCCTAGACAGATACCCAGATCATTGCGCGTGAATTTAACAATCACCGCAATCTCACGATACCGTACCCTGCTCATATTCGTGACGGGAGCTCCAACTGGAGGAAGCCCCTTTGATGTTCAATACAATTACGGTAGATTGAACTTGTACTCGCCTCTACAAACGTTTGTCTATTAGAAAGCATTGATTTTGACGAATAGATCGCCGCCAGTGTCATTTCGAGCTCTTTTTCTTTCTTTTGCTATTGTCTCCCCACATGTAATTAGTCTCGGCCCGCGCCTTGCCTCTCGTACAGCGCCTGAAACTCATCCTATTCTGATGTCCGACCGCACCCTTCGCGGTTCCAGACTAGTGATGCCAACCCAATTCTTTCCTAATGTAGACCCAATTACTTGGGATTGGGTGAAGGAATGGGGCCCAATTACTTGGGTTTTCGAGCAGGAATTGGGAATTGTTTTGACATCCCTATTCCAGACCAGGAATGTCGGTGAATGAGGGCGTCTCGAAGGGTCATTCGGATGAGTTTCAGGCCTTGCACTAGAGGCGAAAGCGCGTGTCGAGACTAATGAATCGAGCAGTGGCTTTCTAAAAAAAAATCGCGAGTAACGGTTCGGGCTCTCCATTCTGCACACTATCTCGTCCGTCTCACCGGTGAGATAGTGTGCAGAATGGAGAGCAAGCGAGAATCAAATGACAATCTTTCAAGTTGGAGATCACACCTCGGTATCAATCAGGCCCTTCTCCTCCAAAGCCTCTTTGATCCCGTCCCCTCTCCCCATTATCACCCCCACACACACAATGCTAATGATATGAGGCATCTCCCCACTTGCTCTCTCCAATCCGCACACTCTCTCGCCCCTCGCTCTTCTCTGCTCGCTCTCCTCTTTTCGCCTGCTCTCTCGCCCTTTGACATGCCCGCCTTCCCTCGCGTTTCTTTCTGATACGATTACAGGTCATTCCCTCCCCCCTCTTGTCGCTTCCCTTCTATCTTCGCGCTTGTTGGCAGCGCGCCAAGTCTCTTTTGTTTGAACTGATCGGTGTAGTTTGTAGCTTGATCTTTGATCTGCGATCTTCCATACTCCGTGGCTTGAGCCCTGTTCCTTGTGCTCGTTTCGTTCACGATTTGCAGCGCGCCAACTCGCTTTTGGACTTGGTTTGGGCTTGTTATCTCCACCGTTTCGCCCTTTTCTTGTACCTTTGTCCATCTGATTCCTCCTAATCGTGTTGCTGACCCATTCTTATCGCGCGATTGCTTGTTCTCTGTGGTTTGATCTCTGATCTTCTATCGAACCGGTTTCCTTGATAGTGCATTGCTTCACCGCCCTCAAATGCCGTCGCGCGCCATTCCCACTCCGCCTCTTCAAAGAGAGTTTACTAATCTCCCCTCAGCGGCTAGAAAGAGCGAGAGAGCGTGCGAAATGAGGAGAGTCAGATAGGTCAGAGAAAACGAGAGAGCGTGCGAAAAGGAGAGAGCCGCTGAACTGCTCAAAGTGTGACATTATTCAAACGCGGGGCGTTGGTATTTGGCGAATTATCACAGTCTCTTGGTCTTCTCCGGCACTCATTTGCACTTTGGCATGAAGCATTTTGCGATTCTCCGCAGGCTACCGTACCCCATCACTACCGTAACATTATGAGTGATCTTTAATCTTTAGTGATTGATCGAGAGCAGAGCGCATTTTACGTTGGTAAAGTTTTCGTTATTTATCCTTCACTGGAACACATTGATCACTGCTGATGCATCGGTTTTCGTAGAATGCCTGAAACTCATTTTGAACAAAACACCGAAACTCATTCGTAGCCGTTGAAACCGATCGCATTTGAGAACTCGCTCATTGAAAGTCGTTGTTATTGATTTACGCACCGTATCATTCGGATCCCTACCGTACCCCTCACTTACCGATTGCCACCGTACCGCCTATCGTAACCGTGTTCTTCACTGATCAGTCACCCTCCCCCGTCTTTCGCTACCGTACCCTTCATTTATCGATTAAGTATCGTACTATATTCCCAAGTTACCGTAATTACTACCATATCCCCAAGAATTGAATCCTCTCCGCACACGATCTGTGCCCATCATTCATTATGGCGTTGCGTTATTGATTGCTTATCGTACTGTAATCGGCTACCGTATCCCTCATTAATCGATCGGCTACCGTATCCCTCAATTAGCGTTTTTCTTGCAGATGATGGACACGGGCGGAAGCGCCGTGCGCTCACCGTACGACGCGCAGCAACCCTCCACCTCAACCTCCACCTCCTCCTCCCACTCCCACTGGTACGGTAGCTTTATCGATTTTCCGAGTTGCGGCAGATATGAGGTACGGTGTGGGTTACGGTAGCTTGGGGATACGGTAGGGTAGTGTAGGGGACACTTTTGATGTTAGAGGGGATACGGTAGCTCCTCCCTGCCTCGCACTCCCACTCCCATTGCTTCGGTGCAGGGGATACGGTATGATAGTGTTTTGTAGAATATACTGTAGAGGATTGGGTTACGGTAGCACCTCCGCCTGGATGCAGTAATGTGTCTCAGCACTCAGGGTCGGGGCGGGTCAGAGAGTGAGATACGGCACGAGAGGATTACTGTAGAGAGGGGTACGGTAGACAGCATCGATCAATAAATTGGTTACGGCACCTGTTTTCGTTGCAGGTTCGAGAGCGCGTCGGGTCAGTCGTCGCACTTCGGCACGCTGCCCGAGGCCACGCCCATGGAACTGCATGCGCTGCAGGTGAGTCGTGGTGTGGTGTGTGGTGCATGGTGTGGTCGATGTTTAGTAAAGGTCGCTAGTCAAAATTTCAACAAGACTTTGTGTTGCAGCAGCTGCAGCTCCCACCACAGCAGCAGCCGCAGCAAGCCGGGTCGATCGCCATGACTGGTCAGTACTACGTTTCTCATCCTGGATTACGGTAGCTTGAGTTGTAGATTACGGTAGTTTGAGGCAGGGTACGATATCATAGATTATTTTCTACAGTAATCAACATTTTCCCTCCAAGACCATCGGGGTTACTGTATCTATGGGGGTTATCGATCGCCGTAACCCAAACATTCCGTTCAGGAGGCCGCGCGATGCGACAGCAACTGGCGGCGATGCGACTCGCCAACACGGCCGAGTGGGCGTCGGGCGGCGTCGCGACCGGCGCAGCAGCTCCGCCCGTGCCAGCCAGTCCCTCCAGGGTGAGTAGTGTGGTGTGTGGTGTGGACGACGTTTAGTAATGATCGCTAGTCTAAATTTCAACTGCAGAGAATCGTAGTCTACCGTACCTTGCAATTATCAACTAGATCTCCATTCTGATCTATCGTATCATCCTACAGTAGCTCGATTGATCTTTGGCCACCGAATGATCTCTGATCTTTGATCTCACCTCTTTCCAGACGCCCTCCCTGCTCTCCCTCCAGTCCGAGGCCTCGTGTCTCTCGCAGATGACCGCCTTCTCGGGGATGTCGTGCATGACAGGTACTTTGATCTTTGATCTTTTGATGTTGGTCTTTGATCCTTCGAGTTTGATCTTTGATCTCTAGATGTTGGTCTTTGATCTTTACGTCTACATATTTGTAGTTTCATAATAGTTTTTTTTTCGTTTACAGACGGCAGAAAGAGAGTTATTGCCCTCAGCCCGCGCCCTCTCATCTCATAGGAAGAATCAAACTCATTCATTTTTTGCGTCGAAATCGCGCATTCACAAACAATCTCGAATCAATTATTCACTTCATTATCGAGGAATATAGGGAATAGAGGAATATTTTTGAATTAGTGTTCCCTTGTGCGACTACCGTATTATTCATTTATCGATTGAGTACCGTATCTTGATACTCCCCTGATTCAGGTCTCACCGTGCGCACGGACTACTCGCAGGCCGAGCTGGACAGGGTCGCCCGGGTATGTGCTATGATCTTTGATCTTTGATTTTTCGAGTTTTTTTGTGTGATATGAATTTGACTCATTACATCGTTAATCAACAAGAAAACTACAGTAAGAGTTGAGCAGTTTTGTAGTTTGTAGTGTGCTCTAAACGTCCCTGTGTTGACCATCCCCCTGCTGCAGGACAAGCAGCTGCGACAGTCTCCGTCGGTGGCCGCAGCCGGTCAGTTGTGTGTGGTGTGTGGTGTGGTGCAGGGCGACGTTTAGTAATGGTCGCTAGACGAAATTTCAACAAGGTTTCATTATTGACATTTGATCTCTGCAGCCTGCTCGACGGCCTCCTCGTTGCTGCAGCCGGACGACGAGACGCAAGAGGAGCGGCGCATCCGACAGGTGGTGAGTACTCCGAGTTGATCTTTGATCTTTGATCTCTGGTTAGAAGAAGGTCAGCCTGAGAAGAACTTGCGCTTTCACCAGTATGTCATGTGATCTCTGATGCCACAAATAATTTGTAGTTTGATCTCCAGTACCTTGTAGTTTGATCTGCAAGACTTGGTAGTTTGATCTCTGATCTTTGATCTCTCAGGTGATCGGCGGGCGACCCGAAGAGGTGTTCATGTGGACGGCGAACGACCAGAGCAAGGTGAGAGCGGCGAGAATTCAGTTTGGACTGTGTAGTTTGCAGTTTGATCTCTGTAATTTGTAGACTGATCTTTGATCTCTCGCAGGCCGACCCGCTCTTCCGCGCCTACCGCAAGATGGTGCTGCGGATCTACGCGAAGCAGGACCAACCCCTGCCCGACCGACCTGGAGCAGTCAAG
Organism: Pristionchus entomophagus; assembly: GCA_036245825.1. Taxonomy (NCBI): domain Eukaryota; kingdom Metazoa; phylum Nematoda; class Chromadorea; order Rhabditida; family Neodiplogasteridae; genus Pristionchus; species Pristionchus entomophagus. The sequence goes on from BTSX01000003.1 coordinate 3,231,817, forward strand.
ATGGTGAGTGTGGAGCTTGATCTTTGATCTTTGGTCTTTGAACTTTGATCTCTACATGTCAGCAGTTTGTTCGTTGACACTCCTTATGTTTCCCAATTGGGCGTCATTGACGGTTCATTTTTTTCATCCATGGAAATAGTTAAATTGGAAAGTCACCAGCCCCGTTCATTTATAGTCATTGCCTGAAACTGCCTGAAACACATCCGATCTTGACTCCGAGATGAAGGAGATTCATGTAGGTTGATCTTTGATCTTTGATTTCTGATCTTTGATCTTTGATCTCTTGCAGCTGAAACTGCTGGCCGGCCACTATCAGGAGCGAATGCGCAAGATCCTCGAGGACCTCTGGATGGACATCCAGGACTTCGGCGGCAAGGTTTGCTGATCTTTGGTCTTTGATCTTTGATCTTTCGCGAAACTGTTCACCTCCTCTTGTATATCCCTCCGTCACATACAGTGGTTGTACAAAAACATTGTCCAAAAGTCTTCCTGATCACGGTAGCTATTTGTGCTGTAATTTGTCTCTTTTCGTAGTTTAATCTTCGATCTTTGCCCAGGTACGCACAGACGCGCTGCACTCGCTGTACGACTGCGCCTCGGCCACGCCGGAATCACTCGGTTAGTGCTGTTTGATCTTTGATCTTAGTTTTTGATCTTTGATCTCTGGGCATAATACCGACATTTAGTGCAGCAATCGGTTGCGTAAACACTGTTCGCTCATAGAGCTTGCTGATGACATTCTCAACGTGTTCGACTGAATTTTTTTTTCCATATGCACCCACCAAGCATATCCTTCCTTCTCTCAAGCCACTTCATAGACAGCCTGAAACACATCCCATTCCCCACTTCGATACAGGAAATCTAAAGCAGAGTCAATCAATGAAGTTTTGATTTAGTGTGATCTTTGATCCCTGTAGTCTGATCTTTGAACCCTGTGCAGAATTCAATCGTCCCGATGAAGAAACAACACATTCATTACGGCGCAAATCATCTCACAAATCATCTCACGCTTAATTTATTTGAATTTTCTTATTGATGGCACTATACTTCTTTTCTCAAGCCATTTTATAGACCGCGTGAAACATATTCCATTTTCCACTTCGATTCAACAAAACAGAAAGTAGGGCAGCTCTGTTAATCTTTCTTTGATCTAGTCTGACCCTTGAACTCTGTAGTTTGGTCTCCGATCTTTGTAGTTTGCTATTTAATCTTTTATCTCTTCAGCCTCGCTGCTCCGTCACCCTCCCAAGGCGCGTCTCAACAAGCCCGAGTTCTCGATCCGCGACATCGTCCAGTGTGTCGAGTCAGTTGATTATCGATTATATCGGCTACCGAATGCTCCCACCGAGTATCTAGACGATCGAGGACTGAGAATATTTTTTTGGCGTGGATCAAGCAATTCAAAATCTGGAGCTCTCCTGTCCAAATTTGCACTACGCCACCATTTTTCTTGATTTCTTGGCGGGAATTCAAATATTTGAATTTGCAGTCCACGCGGCGACGACTCGGTGGCGGCGGCGCGCATCCTCGTGCGGCTCGCGGAGCCGCAGCTGCGCTACGAAGACATACGCAAGCGCGGCATCACCGAGGACGGGCTGCGGAGGTGAGCAGGGGGGATTTATCTTTGATCTCACTAGTTGATCTTTGGTCTTTGATCTCGGGCAGTTGTAGTTTGATCGGGGTGAACTCTGAACAGCCCGTTCACTCAAACGATGAATTTCAGCTACGAGGTATCACTAATTCTGAATTCCTCGAATCAATTCATAGGCCGACTGAAACGCATTCCATTCTCCGCTAGGGGATGCGGTGGGGGGTAAACTCTCTAGTATACTCTTTGATCCCTGATCAATCTGTAGTTTGATCTTTGACCTCTCTAGTCTTATCTTCGATCTCTCTCTTCTGATCTTTGATCTCTCCAATCTGATCTCGGATCTCACTCAGACTGCTGTTTGCGGTGCTGCATGAGCGCGACGTCGCGCCCAACAAGCGCATCGTGCTCCTCGAGGCGCTCAAGAAGTACAACAAGAAGGTGTGTTCTTTGATCTTTGTTGTTTGTAGCTTGATCCCTGTAGTCTGTAGTCTGATCTGTCTCTCCACTACGATGGTTTACGATTCATGTCATTGCTAGATCAAATCTGGGATTATGGGTACGGTAATGGCCATAGGTAATAGGTACTGTAGTTCGTAGTTTGTAGTATGTAGTCTGATCTTTGATCTCTAGTCTGTAGTCTGATCTCTGATCTCTCGCAGGCGGTGTTCATCCAAGAGGGCGGCGTGCCGTCGATCCTGCGCTTCCTCAACAAGGAGGCGGACGAGAACGGTGAGTGGGCATGGTCTTTGATCTTTGATCTTTGTATTTTGTAGTTTGAACAAACCAATGTTCCTCCCACAGAAAACGAGCTTGATTTTATTTGAATCACACACGGAGGTCACACCACCCCCGCATCCCTCACGTCATTTCATAAAACACCCGAAACACGTTCCGTTTGTCACTAAAGATTGTACGTTTCTGACGAGGGGATGGCCTCTGATAATTGTAGTCGGATACTTGACCACTGTAGTCTGCAGTTTGATCTTTTATCTTACGCAGGTTCAGCGCCGGCGCCCGACACGCTCGTGCGCGTCGAAAAGGAGGAACCGGTGAGTGGGCTGATCTTTGGTCTTTGATCTCTATGATTGTAGTCGATAAATGTATTTCAAAGCTCGGCCTCGTTGTCTATATTAGTAATGGTAGAGTAGATCAACACCGGTAGTGAGGACAGTAGGGACAGTTTTCTTTATCCCGTAGTTGGGGTACGGTAACTGAGCACACTGGGATTACGGTAGGAGTACGGTAGCTGGTCGATTACAGTAACCTGTACTTTCCACAGCTGCTGCACCATGTGCTCTGCTTCTTGCGGTCGCTGGTGGTGCCGCGCAGCGGTCGCGGCGGCGGTCAAGGTGAGCTGTTAGGGACCACTCGGGACTATAGTGTAGTTACGAATTGCAGCTGCAGCCGGCGGCCTCGTCTCCTCCTCTCGCAGCAACCGAGAGGCGTTTGTCGCCGAGTTGGCCAAGCACAACGCCGTGCAGGTTCGAGCTTTGATCTTTGATCTTTAGTTTGTAGTCTGATCGAACAGCAATTCTCGACAGTTTTGTAGTTTGATCTCTGATCTCTAATCCCATCCTCCCCTCCAGATCCTCTCCGGCTGGCTCGACCACGGCAGCTCGCGGCTGCTGCACGAGGTTTTTAATTATTTATTTATTTTTACAATATTATTATTATTTTACAACTCAATTCTTACTCAATTCCTCTCTTTCTCTCTCCATTCTGCACACTCTTCGTCGTGACTGACACGAGTGTGCAGAATGGAGAGTGCTGAAAGGCTATTCTAATACGATGTCAGAGACCAAAGATCAAAGATCAATCACCCCTCAATCAGGTGGCGCACACGCTGGCCGCCCTCTCCACCGCCCGCCAGCTCGTCGGCAAGGACCTCTCGGTGGCAATCAGGGTGAGTCGAGGGAGGGGGCGAACAGTCGGGACTAGAGTGTAGTCTCGAGTGGTGCTTTAGTCTTCATCGTTGTCATTCCAAGAAAAAAGTGGGCGAGAGAGAATGAATTTTGGATAGGCTGCCAGATACGTATCGTCTTATAGGAGATTGAAGTGACTTCATAGTCCGCATGAAACACATTTCAGTTTTCTCTAAGAACCGGGTAATTCTGTTACAGATTCTTCCTCTAGTTTTATGCGGGATCGCAGACCAAACTACGAAACTACAATTCTTAACTAGACTCTAGTCTCGATATTCCAGCGCGTGATCCAGCTGCTCGGCACCGACGACCCCACCTTCACCGGCAGCCTCGTCACCTTCGTGCGCAACGTCGCGAGGTTGAGCACCGCGCACAAGGTACTGTATAGTTTGGTCTTTGATCTCGGATTATGTAGTTTATTCTTTGTTCTTTGATCTATATGGAGTTTGAACTCACTGTACTTTGTAATGCTCAATACAAGACGATGGGCAGAAGATGAGTTTGATCTCTGATCTATGGTCTCTGATATGCTGTAGTTCGATCTTTGATCTTTCTCAGAAATCGGCCGTCGACTCTGGACTGTGCGGCGAGCTGTTGCAGATCCTTAACAAGTGGGCGGTCGCGACGGAGAGAGACCAGCGGGCGAGACAGTGAGTATACGGTAGAAGGAAGGGTACGGTAGTGAGGGATACGGTAGCATGGGTTACGGTAGCTCGGGATTTGGATTGTTTAAGCATGGGTACGGTAGAAGTGTACAGTAGTGGGGAAGCGACTCGGTAGCCGGGAGTGCTCCTTCAGTATGTGACTTTTACCGTAGTCTCTAGTTTGAGTAGTCTCGATTTGCTTTCTGTGATCGCTGGCACATGCCCTGTATTTCACTAGCCTCAATAGTCTATAGTCTGCTCTCGTAATTCGAAACTAGACTCTAGTCCCGACTATTCAGTGATCGCTGGCACATCCCTCTGCTCTTCGCCGCGGTCGAGTCTCTCGATGCGCTCACCGCCGACGACGACCAGGGAGTGCACAATACGGCCATCAAGGCGGTCAGTTGGAGTTTGATCTTTGATCTTTGATCTCTGGCACAAATGTTCTGAACTAGCGCAATGTTTTGGGAATTTTTTGACACAAACACCAAGGACTCATCATAACAATCCGTTCTGCTGATCTTATAGGTCTCGGGTGAAACTTATCCCGACCCGTTCAATTCTCGGAAACTGAAAAAGAATTTGATATTGATCATTGATCTCTCTCTCTTTCTCGTTGCTTGGATTTTGTAGTTCATAGTCTGGTCTTTGATCTCTGATCTCTTCCCAGCTGCTCAAGTCGCGCGAAGCCGTGCCGATCCTGCTGCGCGTGGCCACCTTCGACTTCCTCTACACGGAGATACGGTAGGTCGATAGATTATCGATTGATGGAGAGTACGGTAGCTTTCGAGAGGATTATGGATATATTACGGTAGTCAGAATATCGACTTCTTGCTTCTACATTTTTTTCTGAACCCGAAACCTCAACGGCACTGTGTGATCTGGTCTCACACATGCGGAAGTCTTGTTGAAACGTATCTGAATGGTTTCACGGACTCGCTCGATAGTATCTCGAAAATATATTTTTTCGACTACTTGGACTTTAAGTTACGACTTCTTGATTGATTTATCATTTCTCCATTGATTACTGTAGCTCACTGTGCGACGAGCAACAGTCGATTACCGTACGACGGGTTACTGTGTCTGCTCAATTATTTATCTACTTCAGGTCCTCCTCCGACCTTAGGGGGTTACTGTATCTCATCAATTGATCTTTGATCTTCAGTTCCTCCCCCGACGCGCAGTCGCGCAACGTCGCCTACGACGCGGCGTTCGACGCGCTGCCGCCGGAGGCACGCATCGCCGAACTCCGCTCCAAGAACCACGCGCTAAACGTGAGTGGATGATCTTTGATCTTTGATCTCTGTAGTTTTTAGTCTGATCATTGTTCTTTCGAACACTGGAGTGACAAAGAACCACGCTTTAAATTTGAGATATGATCTTTGTAGTCTGATCCCTGATCTTTGAACTTTGTAGTCTGTAGTCTGACCTTTCTCACCTATTCCAGGTGCTCCTGCGGATGTGCATGAGCGTGCAGAACGTCGCCTCGCTCAACCTCTCCACCGTCCAGGTTCGTGTGCAGTTTGATCTTTGATCTCTGTAGTTTGCTCTTAGACATCTTTCGATGGCTGCCTTGATAAGCAATGGGTATCGATATTTTTGGACCGAAGAAGGACTAAGAAATCAGAATTGCGGAATCACCTCAGCATTAACAGAACGCGTGAAACCTTAAGCAACTCAAAACTATCTCGCCGGTCGTTCAATCAATATGCAAAATGTTGAGTTCAAAACATCGGGTTGGGACAATAAAGGCAAAATCGCTGAGTATTGATAGAATTCATCTTTGGTCTCTCTAGTTTGATCTTTGATCTTTGATCTCGAACTTCCACTCCTGCTCCAGGATCCGCTACACGGTGAGCCGCTCGTGGTGATGTTGTGGCGACGCCTCTGGGACATGTACCGCCAAGTATTCGTGAGTGATTGATCTTTGATCTCAATCGATTATCGATTACCCCCAGGTGCTACGGTAGGCTCACGGAGAGACTGAAGAATAGGAGTTCGTAGTTTGATCGTTGATCACTGATCTCTTCCAGCTGCTCTCCACGCGCGCGTCGCGGACGGGGCGTGGCGTCAGCGAGGCGGAAGTCGCGCCAATTCAGGTTCGTGTGTAGTTTGATCTTTGGTCTTTGACCTTTGATCCGTGATATCTGATCTCTGCAAGGGCATGTCCGATGAGGGTTCGAGAATGTTCCTCTGAGGAGAAGTGCGCTTTCAGCAGTGTTGACTTAGTCACTGATCTTGATGAATTGGGAATGATCTTTGGACTTTGTTTGAATGGTTGTCTCTCCATTCTGCACACTCTTATGACTTTTGCATTGTGAGAGATAAATAAAATAGTGTGCTGAACGGATAGAGCTACTATCCCAGGACTGACTGTCACACCACCATGATATTTGTCCTCTGATCTCCGATCTTTGATCTCTCAGGCGACCGTCCAGACCACATCGCACCTCTCTGCCGTGCTGTACGCCGACCCCGCCTGCTACGCGCAGGTGAGACTGTGTTTGGAATGGTCTTTGGAGTGATCTTTGTCTGATCTTTGGGATGAACTTGGGACTGAACTTTGGGATGTTCTTGGGACTAAACTTGGTACTGAATTTTAGGATGAATTTTTGAGATGAACTTTGGACTGAACTTTGGACTGAACTTTGGGATGAACTTGGTGCTGAACTTTGTCATGAACTTTGTACTGAACTTGGGAATGAACTTTGAGACGAACTTTGGACTGAAACATATCCTATCGTAGTTTTATCGGCAGCGTATATTTTGATTTTCGATTTCTGTTCACAATCTGTAGTTCGATCTTTGATCTCTCCTTACGCAGGTGCTCTCTCTCGTTGGCGTGGCGCGCGAGGCTCCCGACGGCACGCAGCCCATGCTCAACCCCTTCAAGCTGCTGTCGACGCCGGTAAGTGTGGTGTGGTGTAGAGCGACGTTAACCAATACGCTTTCCTGTTGTAATTTAGACTAGAACCGTCGTGGTTTGGTGCGGGCGACGTGTACTGATTGACTTCCTGTCGAAATTTCGACTAGAATCGTCGTGATGTGGTGTAGGGCGACGATTACCGTACCCTTTTCCGCAGCTGCCAAACCTCTCTCTGGCGGTGCTCGAGCTCGTGGACGCCCTCATGAACTTCTTCCGCCGGCACGCCGTCCAGACGCACAAGGTGAGAGCGACGAATACTGATATCGCGATAATTGATAATTTTTGCATTGTGTGTGCCAGAGTCGACGTTTCCTAAATTTCTCGAAATCTTGACATTTTCCATTGTGTATACACAATTCGACATTTCCCAAAATTTTGCAAAATCTGGGCTTTTTCCCATTGTGTGTGTGCTGTTCTGATAAACATCGCCCTCTTTGCAGCACCCTATGGCGGTGTGGCTGCAGCCACGGGCACGCGATGACGGCGGCGACTACAAGCAGCAGTTCTTCCAGGCCGTGCTGCAGCTGCAGGGTGGCGGCTGGATCTCAGGTTTGATCTTTGATCTTTGATCTGTAACATCTGATCTTTGGTCTTTGGAGTCTGATCTTTGATATTTGATCTCTGCAGGCGACATTGCGCAGCGCATGGACAACTACTTCAACGAGTGCATGGGCACGCACTCGCCCTCGTTCACGCCAGGTACGGTAGTGGTGGTGTAGTGATGGAGTGCGCCGAGCGTGCCTTGTTCGACGACGTTTCTCAAACGTCGCACTCCTTGCAGGCGGCTTCACGCACGCGCCTCACGCCGTCCACCATCCGTACGCGCCGCAGCTGATGCCCCACGCAGGCTACCAGCAGTGATCGTTGGTCTTTGTAATCTGATCTTTGATCTCTCATCTTTGTAGTTTGAACCCCTCGTGTCTTCTAGCAGTGTTCATAGATACCGTACCCATCCCCCTCTCTTGAATTACCCCTTTGATCTCTCGCCATTTCGTATTATTAGTCGGATACCGTAACCCCATCTGCTTGTTGTGTGGTGGTGGTTAGATTTGTGTGTGCGGCGAGTGCCTCGATTTCCGATTTGTCGCCTCGTAGAAAACTCAGCTAATTCATTGTAAACGGGTTCGAAACAAAACGGTGACGTTCCTAGGCTTCCCCTCTTTAACTACCACTCAGTTTGTGATAATCCGATCAGTTTGTGATAAGTACCGTAATCCCCATCACTTACCGTATACGGACTCAGATTACGCGTCGATCGACAATTGATTGTTTTTCTTGAGATCTCTTTTGTTGTAATTATGATTGAATCGATAGGCAGATAGTGAATAAATGAATTAAATGCGAGTTGATTGTGAAATGCAGAATATTAATATGGTTCGACTCCCGCTTTTCTCTAACTCCTGCAAAACATCACCTGCGGGCGGGAGTCGAACCTGCCTGCGTCGGCATGCCAGTCAGACACCATGCCCATTACGCGTGCATGAATGAAACTCAGAGAAAAATGACCTGAAGTCAAATTGACAGATGAAAGAAATTTTGTACAAAAATCAATGATTTCTTCGTTCATGGCCATTTATTTGCGCGCATACATCTGTAACTGAATTGAAGTATAATAGAGTTGTCAGAGCGAATACTCTCTCCATTCTGCACACTGTCTCACAGATAAGATAAACGAGACTACGCACAAAACGGGGAGAGTGGCGCGCCGATTAGATATTCCAGTTCGGTTGCCCTCATGATCCGTGATTTATCTCTTACTTGCTTCTCTGATCGTCAATAGAAGCAGGAAAATGGTCAAAATCATCGCAAGTCGATATCAGGGATGATAAATCGGAACTTGACGCTCCTCAAATCACACGCGCTCTAGTTTATCTGACCGGCGCAATAGCGCGCTAATTGTGGAGACCGGTTTCCGATTTGGCATCACTAGTAAATATGCAGAAGCGTACCATTGTGTATCCGCGCGATACAAAATATTGACTCTTTTTCTCCCATTCAATACGTTTATTGATTTCAGCTCGGGCCTCTCCTTTCGTAGATTCGATGAAACTCATTCAAAAGCCAGGCTTTTGCCGACAATGGAACCAAGCAACTCCAGAGGATCTTTCCGTCTAATTTGCGTCGAAATATACACTACAAGTTCGTCTTTCAATCGTATTCACTTGAGCGACCCCAGAGGGCCTGCTCGCCTCCCCTTGAAAAGAGTTGGCGTCTCGCTAAGGCATCCAGGCTCATTTATCTGTGGAGACAGAATCGTCTTTGGTGTCTCATCTGTTCGTATCCACTACCGAGCAGAAAATGGAGGGTGCAGATTGCAATAAGGTAACCTCATTTTAAAAATTCTGATCGATTAGTTTCGCTCTCCATTCTGCGTAATATCTCTCGCAAGTTAGAGAGAGGATCGGGAAAAGAAAATTTAGGGAAACTGCCTGGAGGAATCAGGAGTGCCTCATTTGAGAACGCTAATGAGGAATCTATATTAATAATGTAATTAAGCTCATAATTAAAATAAAATAATTAAAATATATGAAATTCAGACCAATCTTCTCTCTCTTCCGGATGAGTTGCTCCAGATGGTGTTCGGTGAACTAACGACGGAAGAACGGATTCCTTTACGATTGACGTGCAAGCGCATTCGGGAGGTTGACTTTGCACTGGGAAAGCGCCGTTTCGACTACATTGAAGTAGAATGGGTCAGTATTCTATGCGTCGGTAATGCGTCATCTCGAAAATTCTATCTGATGGTGTTACTACGAAACTAGTGATGCGGTGTATTCTTTTAAAAAAAATCTCTCGCAGGCAAGAAAGTATGCGGGAGAAAGCTTGCACTTTTCTATCCTGAAACGGTAATGCAAATATATTCCAGTCATTGAATTCACAACGGCTTACTGGAAACACAGCAAATATCAAGTGCGAAATACGAGGAGGCAGTTCGAACCCGATTCAACTGACTTTGAGTAATCTGGCGATGTTTAAGAGTGCAAGGACGATTACTCTCAATATCCAAGTTGACATAGAAGTAAACACACTTTTTTTTTGAATTGACAACGCAGATCTGATAGATTAATGCATTTTTTCAAGAAACGGAAAGAATTCATCTTAGAAATTGCACTAAATTGCGTTTTGGTTCCTAGTCATTACCGGAATCATAACCGATTCGTGTGCACCATTCACATTTTTTGTTGTTGTAGAAACACAGATCTGTATTCGTTCTGAAAACTAAAAGATTTTCAGTATTTACAACGCCATTTGCCTTCCCATTTTCATCTGATTTCAAGTCTTCTCGAATCTGTGCAGTATGAGGAGTTGAATGTGTATTTCGACAGCGAACAAGACCGCTCAAGAAGGTTAGTTAAAAAAGAAAAAAAGCTAATATCTACGTATGTGCTATTTGAACGTTGTGGATATTTTAAAACCATTTTTAAACAAGAGCGAACACGAAATCAATCTAAAATGTAACATGCACATTCTTACAGTTTTCTCGCCACTCTGATGAGCTCTCGAAAACTTGAGAATGCTCAAATCTTTCTCACATGGAGGAGTGCTTGCTCGGCGCACAATGCTTACACCGTTCGCGAATTCCTGATGGATTTGCCATCGATCGGAAAATTGAAAGTGGATTGGTACAACAACTATAAGGAATTCCAGCAGTACACCCTTTATGAGTGCCTGGCTAATGATGGGATACTGCTTCACCTGGCTAAGCAACTCATGTCGAGTTGAGCAATGCAAACTGTTCTCTCTTAAAATTGCGAAAACATTGCGTAATGATGACGAAATAAGCTGAAATGTGTGTTTTCGTGCTACATCTTTGAAATTTTATGTCTCAGTGGAGGATTTCGTAGGGAACTCCCGTTTGGAAACGAAGATGAAGAGTGATCTGTATTATCAAATAAACATTGTTAATAGAAAATACCTTAAACGATGGTTGAACTAGGTCGAAATCTTTCGTTATTATGACTTTTTTGAAGGTCGTTTTTTTCGAATTTTATCTTTCTTGGCACTGAATTTCCCTCAAATTCTGATAATTCCCAGTTGTGATTTATGTGTAATATTTTCAAAATGTTGTTTGCGAGAAATTCGCAAAATTTAAGAAAAATGTGTGGGAAATTGCGAGCTTCATATTGATGATGCAATCGAAAATTAAAATATTAGGTATAGCACAATTTGAGCGTTGTCAACTCCAAACTCACTAGAGACAATACCAATAATTTTTATCTATACGCACAACAGAGAACGGATTTTTTAATGAAATTTGAGACTGGATCATTTTGATGAGTTTTTTTCTAATTAGCGCAGTTTGTCAATAACATGAGGACATACAGTGCTCAAGTGCTTAAATTTTAGAGCAATGGTTGCTAGAGCCAGCGCACTTTAGTATGTCTTGATACGTTTCCTAGAACCAACGAAAAATATTTTTCAAAAACGCGGAAGATATTTTCGGATCACCCCAATATTCACAAGAGATAAATGATTCGAACTTGTTTCAGAAACTTACCATTGATGTTGCTATGATTGAGTGACTGGTACTCCCGAACGAGACTATTGAATAGCACTAAGAGTCTCCCGAGCTAGTAAAGCGTGTCTGAGAGATATCCAGTTCTCCCTATCGCTAATCGGATGGGATACTGCTTCACCTGGCTAAGCAACTCATGTCGAGTTGAGCAATGCAAACTGCACCGAAAAAGGACTGCTGCAGACATTCGAGGTGAGAGCGCGTAACCAACTCTTCATGTTTCACGGCACGCAACAATATCTTTTTTTACGGCTGCGGCTCCCGGCCTTAGGCTTGCAACTAGGGTTCCCCCAATTGGGCCATTCCGCCCAATCAGGCTTTTGCAGAGCGAGCGACGCCCAATGGGCGCGATTCCTTTGTTCGCGCCCACTCGGCGTGTCTTAACTGATAACTTTGAAGCATATCAGAAATCAAGCCCAAAATGCGCCCAAAATCATTTGTATTCTGGTCACTGAAAGTGAAACTCATTCCTACTTTGAATCGCGAAGAGGAATGAGGCGAACGCACGATGAGTTTCAAAGTCAGGAACGACTCAGAGGCGAACAAACAGCTCATGAGAGGGGAGAGAGGGGAGAGTGAGAAAAATAAGCCTAAGCCTAGGGCGCCTTTGGGCGCCCAATAGATTTCCTTTGTACTCATCCAGGCAAATTGGGCGTTATTCATCACGTTCATTTTGTGATTGGGCGGACTGGGCACCTCCCAATTCGTGAACCCTACTTGCAACCTGCCAATTTCTCTATTTCTCTTAGAATGCCCTGTTTTTGAACTGTTCTCGAACCGGGAAGATAGGGATGGAAAGAGTTCAGCATTATGACAAAAACTCGCAAAGTCTATCCTTTATTCAGATCGTCTTTCAATCAGCCCTTCGCAACAAGTTCATATCGATATACGTCCACAAATTAGTCGCCGATGCCCTCTTCGCGATGCCCCATGCGCAATTCGAGACACAACAGTGTCCGCCTATTCGACGCGGCCGCTTTCTCATTCCTGGAGCGGATAAAAGACGCCTTATCGACCGTCGAAGCCGCACTGCCTTGCTACAAACAGCCTCTCCAAATCCCGGCCAATGCACTTTAGAAATGGCCAAGATTGACGGAAAATTTCGGAAAATGAACGATACCATTTACTGGCCAATCGTATGCTGGCCTACTCTTATGAAAAATGCTCGCTAAAATTCTGTCGAAATTCAATTTCCTCGTTATTATTGTGAACTCATCTGAGGTTGGTAATTTAAAAATAAAGTAATGTTGTTTTTGCGTGAAATGAGGAGAGTAGATGTAGTGAGATTTGCCATCACTATGGAAGAGTACATTTTTAAGCGCGCAAAAGCTCAAAATATTATGAACGAAATCAAATGAATTCGATTACATACAGTACCATTAGGCTACTATAGTCTGTCTTGTCGAAGTTGGTCCTTGTAGCGAAGGCGCACTTCGTGTGCGTTGTAGCGAAGGCGCGCTTCGCGGCAGGGGCGGCGCGAGACGGGGGAGGACCCTGTTGACGGACCAAAGGGGAAGAGCGGGCCTCGATCAACTTGAAATTGGATCAGGATGAGAAATGGAAATTTGATTTGAAACTACAATTTTCTGTTGACGCCGGCGTAATTTGGGCCTCACCCCAGAATTATTATAAATATTTAAAAATTATAAATAATTCTAATAAATTATAAATTATAAATATTTTCCTCAATATTTTAGGTCCTCCCTCCTGGAGGGCAGCTGAAGACGAAATTTTCAAAGTGTGTATAAGCTCACGAATGTTTTTTTTAGGTTCTATCTTTCCTTGATATTTCGAATAAAGACTAGTGACTAGTGATAAGATCAACGCATATGAAAGTTATCGAAATATCATATCTGAAACGTTGCTATAATTATTATGCATTGTATCACTTATCTTATTTTACAAAAGTAATTGAAGAATATACATAGGAAACAAAGATGATCACAAATTATGAATAGGAAACTGAAGGCTTGAGAAATCAAACGAAAACAAAAATCAAAATTATCTCCATGTATCCATTCTCAATGCTTGTTCGGTAAGTTTTGCCATTTCAATGAGTTGATATCCGGGCTCGAGGAATTCTTGAGGCATCAGAACCTCCCGACTTTTCCTATCGATGAGTCGACGGGGCCTCAAACAATCATTATATGAGCCCGTTCGCGTAAGAGTCGGACCAACTCGAGAACAGCCAAAAACTAATTTACGCTCCAAAGTTGGTCCTAGGGGTAACTTTTGATTCTGAATCGACTGGCCGATTCCGTTTTTTGATCTGCGCCTTCTGAATCACGGTACGGCACGACGTCAATTTGGCCAAAATCTGTTTCTGCGTCAAAAACTGGTCCGGGGAGTGCAAAATTGGCCAAAATATCGCGTACCCGACCAGAATTTAATTCTCTACAAAATGAAAAAAATTCGATGCTCTAGCTTTTTTATTTTCGAGTTATGGTCATTTTTGACTAACAAAGAAGAAAATGGAAAGCGATTAATAGTTTGTTGAGAATTTTCCGCTGATCATTTTGGTATATTAAGGGTTTGACTTCTGTGAAAATGGTTTTTCATCCATTTTAGTGCGTCGAACTCGTCTGTTTTGCAGTTTTTCGGGTAAAACTTTTTCCTTTGGAGTTTTCATGATCTCTCATGCAGAAATTCGGTTTCCTCGTGTAAAAATACGCCAGAAACTCCTATAGTCATATGATTCTGTGCAAATGACTTTTTTGACCCGAAAATCGACTTCAACGACGACGTCAGGGTCGAAAAAAGTCATAATTTCAAAAATACATGACTTTAGGAGTTTCTGGCGTATTTTTACACGAGGAAACTAATTTTCTGCATGAGAGATCATGAAAGCTCGAAATAAAAAAGTTGTACCGAAAAACTTAGACGCACTAAAATCGATGGAAAAACCATTTTCACAGAAGTCAAACCCTTAACCTCATACACCAAAATGATCAGCGGAAAAAAAAATTTTATATAATAAAAATACCTCGTATCATTGGGCGCTCCAAATGGACGCGGTCCCACAGCCTCTGAGTCTGGTACTTGAGACTAGGAAACGCAAAGAACTGATCTACCAACGAATTCGGTATGTAAAACGATACAGATTTTTTATCAAGTGATGAATGACAAATCAACTGAAAAGTGTATCAATTTTGTCATAATTTCAGACTCAATGAGATTTCGAAACAAATAACTCTAGCGAGGTCTGAAAAATCCCTTTTTTTCTTGAACCCAAATACTTGGTTCACCCAAATATTCCTGAAATCAATACCAAGTCATCTCAACGCGTAATATGATAAATAGGGATTGATGTTTATTTCACAATCAATATCATTCCGATTTCTCACCTCAAAAGCCTGAAGAATCCCTTGAGCAGTGCAGGCGACTTCACAACTGAAGACTGCATCATTCGTGTTATTCACGATTCCGAGGAGAGTAGCATCGTCGATTGTCTTTCTCATATCATGAGCGTCGATTGCAACCTGGTATTAGTGTTGTTAGATCGAATATTTTTTTTATTATCGATTAAATGTGCATACGTGCACTTGTTCATTCGCCATTACGTAATATGAATGAAATTCATCGAATTGACCGAAAATGTTCGGCGTAAATTGATTGAGTTTCATACTAGTGATGATAAAACGGTTTTTTGTGCCGATTTGAAGCCGGCTTCAACCTTAGTCGAAGCCGGCATGCCGAGTTCGTTCAACCATCACTGTTTCATACATACTTTGTAAGAGCGGATGAAGTGCATCATGCTAAGTTATTCGTGAATACAACATATTCGATCTAACAACACTACCTGGTATTGACCAAACCAGTCCAAAATCAAGCGACCAATTCGAGGCAGAGAGAGCAGGATTTTTTTTTCGGTTTTACGATCTGAGCCTTCTGAATCCCGGTACGTCACGAAGTAAATTTTTCCAAATTCTTTTTCTGCGATAAAAACTGGTCCGGAAATAGCAAAATTTGCCGAAATCTCGCGTACCCGACCAGAATTCATTTCTCTACAAAATGAAACTTTGGGCGAGGCTCTAGCTATCTTCGTTTTCGAGTTACAGTCAAATATTGACAGAAGTTTTTGGGGGCGACCAGCAGAAAAAGAATACTCTCCTGATCATTTTGGTATATGGGGTGAGGCAATTTCCTTCGACGGTATTTCGATTACAACTTTTTTCTGCTGTAGTTTCATATAAAAATTCGGTTCTACGTGCAAAAATACACCAGAAAATCCTATAGTCACGTATTTTTGTGAAAATTACTTTTTGTACTCAAAACTGAATCTCGACGGTGACGTCGGGGTCGAAAATCGTATTTTCTTAGAAATACCCAAGTATAGAGTTTTATGGTGTATTTTTGAACGTAGAAACCGAATTTTTATATGTGAGGTCATGAAACTACAGCAGAAAAAAGTAATAATCGAAATACCGTCGAAAACGCAACTTCGAAGCACTAAAATAGCTGGAAAAACACAAAAGTGCAAGGAAATTGTCTCACCCCATTTACCAAAATGATCAGGAGAGTATTCTTTTTCTGCTATTAATGTGTTTTCGTCCCCAAAAACTTCTGTCAATATTTGACTGTAACTCGAAAACGAAGATAGCTAGAGCCTCGCCCAAAGTTTCATTTTGTAGAGAAATGAATTCTGGTCGGGAAGGCGAGATTTCGGCAAATTTTGCCAGTTCCGGACCAGTTTTTATCGCAGAAAAAGAATTTGACAAAATTTACGTCGTGACGTACCGGGATTCAGAAGGCTCAGATCGAAAAACCGAAAAAAAAAATCCTGCTCGCTCTGCCTCGAATTGGTCGCTTGATTTTGGACTGGTTTGGTCAATACCAGGTAGAGTTGTTAGATCGAATATGTTGTACTCACGAATAAAAAAAATTCGATGCTCTATCTAGCTTTTTTAATTTTCGAGTAATGGTCATTTTTTGACTAACAAAGAAGAAAATGGAAAGAGGAGGACAGTTTTTAGAGAATTTTCCGCTGATCATTTTGGTGTATGAGGTTAAGGGTTTGACTTCTGTGAAAATGGTTTTTCCATCGATTTTAGTGCGTCTAAGTTTTTCGGGTACAACTTTTTTATTTCGAGCTTTCATGATCTCTCATGCAGAAAATTAGTTTCCTCGTGTAAAAATACGCCAGAAACTCCTAAAGTCATGTATTTTTGAAATTATGACTTTTTTCGACCCTGACGTCGTCGTTGAAGTCGATTTTCGGGTCAAAAAAGTCATTTGCACAGAATCATATGACTATAGGAGTTTCTGGCGTATTTTTACACGAGGAAACCGAATTTCTGCATGAGAGATCATGAAAACTCCAAAGGAAAAAGTTTTACCCGAAAAACTGCAAAACAGACGAGTTCGACGCACTAAAATGGATGAAAAACCATTTTCACAGAAGTCAAACCCTTAATATACCAAAATGATCAGCGGAAAATTCTCAACAAACTATTAATCGCTTTCCATTTTCTTCTTTGTTAGTCAAAAATGACCATAACTCGAAAATAAAAAAGCTAGAGCATCGAATTTTTTTCATTTTGTAGAGAATTAAATTCTGGTCGGGTACGCGATATTTTGGCCAATTTTGCACTCCCCGGACCAGTTTTTGACGCAGAAACAGATTTTGGCCAAATTGACGTCGTGCCGTACCGTGATTCAGAAGGCGCAGATCAAAAAACGGAATCGGCCAGTCGATTCAGAATCAAAAGTTACCCCTAGGACCAACTTTGGAGCGTAAATTAGTTTTTGGCTGTTCTCGAGTTGGTCCGACTCTTACGCGAACGGGCTCATATAATGATTGTTTGAGGCCCCGTCGACTCATCGATAGGAAAAGTCGGGAGGTTCTGATGCCTCAAGAATTCCTCGAGCCCGGATATCAACTCATTGAAATGGCAAAACTTACCGAACAAGCATTGAGAATGGATACATGGAGATAATTTTGATTTTTGTTTTCGTTTGATTTCTCAAGCCTTCAGTTTCCTATTCATAATTTGTGATCATCTTTGTTTCCTATGTATATTCTTCAATTACTTTTGTAAAATAAGATAAGTGATACAATGCATAATAATTATAGCAACGTTTCAGATATGATATTTCGATAACTTTCATATGCGTTGATCTTATCACTAGTCACTAGTCTTTATTCGAAATATCAAGGAAAGATAGAACCTAAAAAAAACATTCGTGAGCTTATACACACTTTGAAAATTTCGTCTTCAGCTGCCCTCCAGGAGGGAGGACCTAAAATATTGAGGAAAATATTTATAATTTATAATTTATTAGAATTATTTATAATTTTTAAATATTTATAATAATTCTGGGGTGAGGCCCAAATTACGCCGGCGTCAACAGAAAATTGTAGTTTCAAATCAAATTTCCATTTCTCATCCTGATCCAATTTCAAGTTGATCGAGGCCCGCTCTTCCCCTTTGGTCCGTCAACAGGGTCCTCCCCCGTCTCGCGCCGCCCCTGCCGCGAAGCGCGCCTTCGCTACAACGCACACGAAGTGCGCCTTCGCTACAAGGACCAACTTCGACAAGACAGACTATAGTAGCCTAATGGTACTGTATGTAATCGAATTCATTTGATTTCGTTCATAATATTTTGAGCTTTTGCGCGCTTAAAAATGTACTCTTCCATAGTGATGGCAAATCTCACTACATCTACTCTCCTCATTTCACGCAAAAACAACATTACTTTATTTTTAAATTACCAACCTCAGATGAGTTCACAATAATAACGAGGAAATTGAATTTCGACAGAATTTTAGCGAGCATTTTTCATAAGAGTAGGCCAGCATACGATTGGCCAGTAAATGGTATCGTTCATTTTCCGAAATTTTCCGTCAATCTTGGCCATTTCTAAAGTGCATTGGCCGGGATTTGGAGAGGCTGTTTGTAGCAAGGCAGTGCGGCTTCGACGGTCGATAAGGCGTCTTTTATCCGCTCCAGGAATGAGAAAGCGGCCGCGTCGAATAGGCGGACACTGTTGTGTCTCGAATTGCGCATGGGGCATCGCGAAGAGGGCATCGGCGACTAATTTGTGGACGTATATCGATATGAACTTGTTGCGAAGGGCTGATTGAAAGACGATCTGAATAAAGGATAGACTTTGCGAGTTTTTGTCATAATGCTGAACTCTTTCCATCCCTATCTTCCCGGTTCGAGAACAGTTCAAAAACAGGGCATTCTAAGAGAAATAGAGAAATTGGCAGGTTGCAAGTAGGGTTCACGAATTGGGAGGTGCCCAGTCCGCCCAATCACAAAATGAACGTGATGAATAACGCCCAATTTGCCTGGATGAGTACAAAGGAAATCTATTGGGCGCCCAAAGGCGCCCTAGGCTTAGGCTTATTTTTCTCACTCTCCCCTCTCTCCCCTCTCATGAGCTGTTTGTTCGCCTCTGAGTCGTTCCTGACTTTGAAACTCATCGTGCGTTCGCCTCATTCCTCTTCGCGATTCAAAGTAGGAATGAGTTTCACTTTCAGTGACCAGAATACAAATGATTTTGGGCGCATTTTGGGCTTGATTTCTGATATGCTTCAAAGTTATCAGTTAAGACACGCCGAGTGGGCGCGAACAAAGGAATCGCGCCCATTGGGCGTCGCTCGCTCTGCAAAAGCCTGATTGGGCGGAATGGCCCAATTGGGGGAACCCTAGTTGCAAGCCTAAGGCCGGGAGCCACAGCCGTAAAAAAAGATATTGTTGCGTGCCGTGAAACATGAAGAGTTGGTTACGCGCTCTCACCTCGAATGTCTGCAGCAGTCCTTTTTCGGTGCAGTTTGCATTGCTCAACTCGACATGAGTTGCTTAGCCAGGTGAAGCAGTATCCCATCCGATTAGCGATAGGGAGAACTGGATATCTCTCAGACACGCTTTACTAGCTCGGGAGACTCTTAGTGCTATTCAATAGTCTCGTTCGGGAGTACCAGTCACTCAATCATAGCAACATCAATGGTAAGTTTCTGAAACAAGTTCGAATCATTTATCTCTTGTGAATATTGGGGTGATCCGAAAATATCTTCCGCGTTTTTGAAAAATATTTTTCGTTGGTTCTAGGAAACGTATCAAGACATACTAAAGTGCGCTGGCTCTAGCAACCATTGCTCTAAAATTTAAGCACTTGAGCACTGTATGTCCTCATGTTATTGACAAACTGCGCTAATTAGAAAAAAACTCATCAAAATGATCCAGTCTCAAATTTCATTAAAAAATCCGTTCTCTGTTGTGCGTATATATAAAAATTATTGGTATTGTCTCTAGTGAGTTTGGAGTTGACAACGCTCAAATTGTGCTATACCTAATATTTTAATTTTCGATTGCATCATCAATATGAAGCTCGCAATTTCCCACACATTTTTCTTAAATTTTGCGAATTTCTCGCAAACAACATTTTGAAAATATTACACATAAATCACAACTGGGAATTATCAGAATTTGAGGGAAATTCAGTGCCAAGAAAGATAAAATTCGAAAAAAACGACCTTCAAAAAAGTCATAATAACGAAAGATTTCGACCTAGTTCAACCATCGTTTAAGGTATTTTCTATTAACAATGTTTATTTGATAATACAGATCACTCTTCATCTTCGTTTCCAAACGGGAGTTCCCTACGAAATCCTCCACTGAGA
Source organism: Pristionchus entomophagus (assembly GCA_036245825.1). Classification (NCBI taxonomy): domain Eukaryota; kingdom Metazoa; phylum Nematoda; class Chromadorea; order Rhabditida; family Neodiplogasteridae; genus Pristionchus; species Pristionchus entomophagus. The sequence goes on from BTSX01000003.1 coordinate 3,252,045, forward strand.
CATAAAATTTCAAAGATGTAGCACGAAAACACACATTTCAGCTTATTTCGTCATCATTACGCAATGTTTTCGCAATTTTAAGAGAGAACATTTTAGATCATCTACATCTTCTATTAATACTAAATAGTGTTTGGGTTTTTGCCTTATAGTTAGCAAGAAATAAAAGTTTTAAAAAAGCGGAAGATACTTTCGGATCACCCCTATAAATTGAATTATCTAATTACATAAGTGATATTCTATTCAGACGACGATTCTCTCCCTTCCGGACGAATTGCTACAGATGATCTTCGGTGAATTGACAACGGAGGAGCGTGTACCTCTTGGTTACACATGCTGGAAATTTCGGGGGCTCGACTTCCAACTTGGCAAGAGGGAATTCGTGCAAATCGATGTTGATTGGGTTAGTTCAATACTTACGGATAATCTTTGTGTGTTTTCTCCCGTTTCATTAGAGTAATTTAGAACAGTTCGTCAAAAAGCGTTTCAGACCTTCTATGAACAGCGTATCACTGGAAGAGCTTCATTACTTGCGTGTGAAATTCAAGGTGATAGTAATCATCCCATTCAATCGCCTTTTCATAATATGTCGATTTTCAATAAGGCACGGACACAAACGCTATGTATAGAGGTTGGAAATTTAATCTGTATTTGCTATTTGTCTTAATTCATTTTTTTTCGAGGAAAACAAACAAAAAATACTTCCAGTACGACATTGACGATTGTGATGAAGCTGACTTTCGACTGATCTCCAGCATTCTAAATACTGTCATTTATGAGAGACTGGTTTTGGATACACATGGAAATCAAGATTACTTCGCAAAGTAAGTTCACAACCGTTCGATTCAAATCTAGTCGTAAAAACGGATTAAAAAAGAACACACAATGTCTTTTGGATCAATTTGAACTTTCGTCTCTCTAATATCTTGTTCTTGACTCGTCCAAATGCTAACGAAAAATCGCACACTGGAAGCAGCTGAAGTGAATCTATATTGGAATTAACTTGGATCTGCATCAACCTTGTTCAATGCGCGAAATGTTCTTCGACAGTTGCCCCTAATCGGAAATCTGACTTACTGGGAGGTAAAAGGCCAAGTTATAGATCTGATCATTCGTACTTACATTTGTAGGTCCCCGCACACTCTCAAATGCCGAGTGAAGCCGATGATCTAACTCTTCTCCACCTTGTTACTCACACCAATAAAGCAAAGCTTCGGGGAATTAATTTCACTTCTAAAGGAATATTGGACGCGTTTGAGGTGAGATGTCGAGAAATTGTGAAAAGCTGCTAAAATGGTTTCGCAAGCATTTTTCATGTAAGAAATATGCTGATAAGTCTTTGCAGATCATTTGTCAATCAGGACTCGACCAAAAGTCTATTGCATTTACTGTAACGGAGTCTGTTTCCGATGAACTATTCATTATGCCTAATATCAAATACGAGAAAACAAAGTGGAATGAAATCCACGGATATCCGAAGATTGGCATTATCGATCGGAAACGGCACGCAATTCTGACAAAATCACCATGGATCAGTTCGGGATATCGAAAAGTCGAAATGCGGAAACTCAGCGAACAAGAATTGAACGAATGTATCAATATGTGATTTTGGCTTGTGTATTGCAATATTATTTCTCTCGATGTCCCTCTCATTGTATTACTATTTTTTTCTCGATAAAAGCTCACCATTATGCGGGTTAAAAAACAATCCTTGAAATATCGCACGAACATAGGTATTGAATAAATTTGCCATCCATACTGAATCAATTCAGCAGATACTTTGATCACTAGGGTTCCGAAAATGACCCACTCGGGGAGACATAGAACAATGGACAATGGATTGTCTCCAATTATAACTCGTAATTACAGTCTCCCCTCATTTTAATAAATTCACTGATTCATCGATCGTGGATCGTGATATGGCGGGCTTCGGTCAGACACCATAACCAATAGGCCAGGGCGGCCTACCGCCGGGACCTCATTGCGGAGACTAGTGGTTGGGGCACCAGCCTTCTTCTACCATCTTGCAAAACATGGTCGATCGTGGGGCTCGAACCGGCGATATAGCGGTTTTCACTGATTCAATCATCACGTATCCTTCATTGAACTCGAGAGGGGGGAGACGTCTCTTCCACTTCTCGCGCCGCCACTGCGATGAGTGGTTGGGAGGGAGAGAATGAAAAAAGACGTATGGTAATGAGATAGAGACGTCTCTTGTCTCCCTCTCATTTTCGACCCGAAAGACGTCTCCGAAAGATACACTATTAAAGGAGACTATAATTGAATCACTGTCTTTATGAGTGAAACGGTTCAATTTCGGAACCCTAGTGAACACCTCCTAACTCGCGAAAAACTTCCGAATTTTGCGATAATAATTTTATTTTCTACGAATAAAGATATTCCAGCCTTCTCTCATGTTTTGCAGTCGAGAGCAAGTGAAAACATGGTCCTGTCTCGATCTTGGCATATTAAGCATGTTAAATATATTGGTACAACAATTATGCTAGTATAAGAGGCCCCCGTAGGCTTGCTCATGTTAGACTATTTTTGGAGTTCTAGAAGTATCTCGGAGTCGCGTTTAATCGCTGGAGAGACTCTCAGTGTTATTCAATAGTCTCGTTCGGGAGTAGTCGTCACTCAATCATCCTTCAACAACAGCAATGGTGAATTCTGTTATGATTCTGAAACATCTTCGAATAATTTATCTCCAGTCAATAAATTGAATAATCTAATTACATTTATGTATAAGTTATACTTATAAGTTATATTCTATTGAGACGATGATCCTCTCTCTTCCGGACGAATTACTGCAGATGATCTTCAGTGAATAGACAACTAAGGAGCGAGCGCCTCTAGGCTCTACTTGCTGGAAATTCAGAGAACTCGATTTTGATCTCGGAAAGAGAATATTCGAATGCATCATTGTTGATTGGGTTAGTTCAAAAGTCCGAAAGCTAACTCTCAATCGGTGACAAAGGGCAATCTAGAGATAGTGCAGCTCGCCATTAGCTGCAAAGCTGTGGTTTCAAAACCAGTTTCTACACAAAATTTACAATTTTATCCTCGATCCTTCTTCCGTTTTAGGAATGCTTGGACGAGAGTGCGCTTCCGAGATTCGCGCTTCCAGTCTTGATCTCACTTGAAAGCGCCCATCCATCTGGAGCCTGTGATCAGTCAGATAATAAAAATAGAGCATTCGACCTTCTAGGTCAATGCTGTCTTTTTTCATGATTTATTCGTGACTAATAATTCTAAAACGTCTGTAACATAGTATTGTCAGAGGTTCGAGTGTTTCAAAAAGCTTCCTATGCTTTTGTTTATTGCGCGATGAAATGATGAGATATGTGCGGACTCACGTCGAGCTCGACGCTCTTGTCTGCGCTCCAATCGAATCCTGACACAAATTAGGAAATGCTGCAGACGTGACGATTGTGGGATTCGGTGGCATCGAAACGATGCTAAATGAATATCGCGCTAATCTCGGATTTATTATAATGAAAGGAATATTGTGCTCGAAAATGACGAAGAGATCAGACGAGAAAAAAAGAGACGTTGATCGAATTCTCCATAGTGCTAATCAAGGAGAGCTTGAGTGGGTGGTGGAGGTCCGATTTACGAAACGTCGCTGTCTCTTACTAAATCAAGCTCACGTTCGTTGTGCAGAAGCTCGTTGCGAGTTCAACTTCGAATCGGACTCGCCCGTTGAATGAGACATATAATTGTACAATTACACTCATAAGTATTTATCCACCATGGTATGAGGAGAGGACCATGGTGGATAAATATGTATGTCCCCCATGGTCCTCTCCTCGTAGTAGCACAGGAGGTAATTGCGGAGATCTGCATTATCTTGTTGGTGGAGCTCTGTCGTTTTGATAAAGAATCGATAGTTGGAGGGGTGGGGTTTGGGAGAATGGCAATAGCATCATCGTAATTGAATCTGCGTACCGTGCTCATGTGTGAAACGTCCTTTTCGCGGAACTTCAACGCCCTGAAATGTTGAGACTTGATTGAATAACAACAGTTAAAACGGTTAATTTATTTTTACAATATAATAGACCAACGATGATAAATAATGCTCACCTATCGAATTTCGGCCTGCGCATTCTGGCAGTTCCCATATCGATCTCGGTGAGGTTACCGTACCTTGCAGGTTCCCAGCGCAGATTGGGATTCATGAATTCCTTTGAATAGGGTATTTTATACATTCGAAGAATGACTTTTTTCTGGGTAGAGGGTATTCGGTGTTGGTATTTCTGCTTAAATTGTTGCATAAAAGTTCGCTAGAGCTCGTCGATTGCACAGTATGAGGGGTATAATGGCTCACAAATGATGCGATAATATTCACTTATCGTCCTGAAATGTAATCTGAATAAATGTAGATAAATTTAGATAATAAATTAAATAAACTAATCGTAATTATGAATTTACATCAGAATCATGCAACTATTTGAATAAACTGCAACGAAAACGCTCACCACATTACCCACTTCGATTCGGTTGATCCTACCGCGCAATGCGAATCCATCGTGAGCTGAAGATCATTATTATCATAATTATATGATAAATAAAAAATAAAAAATAGAATGGCATTCATCGGGCACTTTTGCAGCTAGGAATGCGGTTCTCTAAATATATTTTGGATCAGTGAAGCATACGCACTAGTGATCGTGCTCTGAAACGAGATATCACGCGAATTGAGGAGAGTCGGATGCATATTTGTCACAAATATCATAGTACGTACACTGAAAAACGCTTCCCGATAGCACGTGAGCAGTTTCCATGTCGCTTCGCAGCTGTCGCTCGTCCTTCGAGAAAGGATGGGTGGGACGACGGTGTTGAATGACGAAAATAGCATAGACGAGAAGTCGAAGTGTGATCAGTCCCAGGACCGCAATCATTTACTACAAAATAATTGTTTCCGTTAAATCTTCGCCCGAAGTGATTAGGAATACGGTAACAGGGAATATCGAAGTGCAATGGACTTGATTCATCACTAAAAAGGTGATGATACAATGGCGGTAGGTCAAAACTGAGAGGAGCAGAAAAGGTAAGTCCTCTCTCGGTTGAGACTATCGAGTGTCGGAGAAAGATAAATAAAGAGAGGTGAGGGATCGTTGCTCACACTCCCTCGGATGTCAGACATCATGGTTTCTCTGAGATGACTGCGAAGTTTCGATTCATTATCTTCAACTGCCAACAGCAGACATTGAAACATTCCATTCGAGGTTGAAGCAATATACTAGTGATGCCGAATCGAGACCGATTCCCCTCAATTTGCATACTCTTTCGCTGGTCAGAGAAACATGAGAACGTGCAAAACGAGGATAGGTCGGTCCAGATTCGACGTTTTTCATTGAAAATATCGACTTATCTTAGCAAGCCTCACTCAACTTCTCTCGATCCCATTGTTCTGGAGACTCCGCTTTGTTTAGCGAGACTTCTCCGAAACTCCGCAGACACTCTCCCACCCGAGATGCATGGTCTGATATTTCTCGCGTGGACAGCGATTCTGGTAATTATTACGTTTATTACATAATTGGATCACATAATTTAGTTTTTATTAATTCCAGTTTCGTGGACGCCAGCTGCTTTTCGCCTGAAGAAAGTTCCGTTCCGAGGGCCGTTGTGGCCAAATCACCCGCAAACTCATTGAAGGCCTGTAAGATGGCGTGCCTTTCAAAGTCGGAGGTATGTTATTTGTATAGTTCGAAATACTGGTCGCCGTCTCTTCATTTCACACACTCTCTAACCGGCCAGAGTGACGAGAGAGTGTGCGAAATGAAGGGACCGCGGCCCGTATTACGAACTCTGGTTATTTGTTCGTAATTTCGTCCAAAAATAATGATAAGTTAACTTCAACAACTTCAGTGTCTTGCAATCTCGTTTGGAACAAGCTGTTCTCTACTAGGGAACGAGCTAACAGGAAAGGAATGTGGCGCGCCAACTACAGTGTACTACAAAGGCATCGGTTGCAATGGTCAATTTCCCTATTGGAGTTCTGGAAATACTTTGTTCTGAACATTAGATCTTCCGTGGAAATTAAATGTAACAGAGTCACTACTTCTTTCGGATGGACCGGGAGAGGATAACTGTGCAAATCTCGTCATTGGCAAGCTTCAATTGGACGACACAACCGTCATTTGTCCACAAGACACTTCGCCTGGAGATACTTGCATACTAAGGTACTCGATTCTCTCCCAAGTGCTCCTGTGCGAAAATCTGTTAATGAAATCAAACTTTACAGAGGGATCGACGAGAACGGCGGACGCGTGTCCTTAGATGTCAACAGTCGGATGATCACTTTTGATGAATCAAAAGGTCTGTGGAGGTACTACGACGTGGCGTTTTCACGACCGATTGTGTATTTAGAAGCGTCTAGCTGCGCGACCGCGGGTAATATGCATTTCGAAGTTTGTTCTACAATTTACGTTTATGCGCTTCCTCCTGTTCATGCGCGCCACTTCCCAAACTGGCGGATAGTGTGGTAGTTGACGTGCCAGCTCTGGTCGAATCGAGCGCGCTCTGTGCTGATGTGTCCATGAAATTATGGTGAGAATCCTCTGCGCTTGTGGCAAATGCAGAGCTGGCGATACAAAAGTATGATAGATAAAGATGGCCTTGCAAGTTTCATGACCGAATTTGAGGTATTCTCTCCCAGGAGGTATCCTCCAACATGGCTCGGCTACAGCTCAGATACTCAGGTAAGCTAGGTGCCAACGCGTGACACGACTTACATTTAAAAAAAATATGATAGTAATTTAAATAACTTTACTTTAGAAGCACACCATCCGGTGCATGGCTGGAATCTGGATAATGTCGGCGAACGGATCCAACGGAGGATGGCAGATTATTCAAGCAACATGTTTCTGAATTCACTTAATCGGTAACGATAAATCGCCTTCGCGAAGCTGTTCACATTCTCAACACACTCGAGTGTCTTGATTCGTTGAACCATTGCTCGCCAGTGGCAGATGCCCTTGTTCTTTTCTAGCTTCTAACTCTCTCAGTTGGCAGCGTTAGCAACGTCCTTGAAGGGATGTTTCACGGAAGAGATGTTTCAAGAGTGATCTTGCAAACATCGACGCCGCTTCTGTGAAAGATCACACAAATTCATACCAGCATGACGTTCCAATCATGCCTCGTCAATGTCACTTTCTCCGTAAATCAGGTTATGACGGTAACAATGAGCGATATGTTTATCAGAACTGGCGTAAAAAAACCATGCACATGAGTCAATGAAAGTCGCGATTTCGCGATTTCGCGCCCTCAATCCTCGAGTATCTGCTCCTACTCTTGTTTTCATCATTTCATCACAATCAATTTATCATAGTTATCCACTGCGGAAATAAATCCCAGAAAAACGGGAGCTAGTCCATGGGGCTCTCAGAAAGTGCCTGCTCCTCCTCTTGCTGAATCAGTCCCTCTTCTCCCTTCGCGGACTTCCGACGAGCTCCGATCTTCCGCAGAAGGAGAAGCAGGCAGGCAACGCAAGCGAGAGAAGCGAGGAAGAGGGTGGCTGAATTGATGGAAATGGTATTTATTATGTATCTTTCTTCTATCATACTTCTGGCAACATATTTGTCTGATTAAAAAAAATATAATTGATCTCCAGATCTCCAATCACTGAACACACATAACCTATAGGAATTTAGGAGCGAAATGCAAATGATCCTCACATTTGGTTCCAAAGGTCCAATCGTGGTGAGCACTTCTGGCGATAGTGTAGGTGACAGTGACCTGCGAATTGAGTCGATGCAAAACAAGTTACATTACTGTCATGCCTCACCGTAGGAATGCATGTACGAATGAATACCAATCTTACAATCTTATCTCTGATTTTCGATCTCGCATCGAACTTCGGATGACCACTAACGAGGTTCGCGCTCCCAGTCTTGATTTCCTTCGACAGCACCCAGCCAGGGGGAGCCTGCGATCAGAATAGAAATGTCGAATCAGGACCAATCTCTCCTCAATTAGCATGTATCCTTGTTTATCTAACAAACGAGAGCGTATGCAAATTGAGGAGTGTCGGTCTAGATTCGAAATCAGTTTATCAGTGAAAGCAATTGAGATAAGCCATTATCTTGTCCACATTGGCCACAATTTATGATGATTTGACGGAACGTAGTGAGTCTACAGTGCGTTTCTTACGCTCAATGTTTCGAAGCATCTAAAAGGGTTTTTTTTCTTTTTACCCCCTTTATATTACGCCAATGTGTAGCTATAACCCGCATCAACTCACATCCAGTTTGATGTCCATGTCCGCACTCAAGCCGAATCCTTCGATGTCTGCCACGTAGATTGAGAGACTGCACTCGTGACTGTCCGGAGACGCGGCAGCATCGAACCGAAGCTGAATGAGCATTTCACTATTTGTTCAATGTTAACCTTGTTCGTCTAGGAAAGGTGAGGCGCAAGATGTGCATAGTTCAGAAGTTTAAATACGTTTTTTGTTGTTTTAGAAATCGCGAAAAGCTGAGAACTGTAGATTATGGAAATCAAGCTCACGTTCATTGGACAGAAGCTCGTCGTTGCGAGATCGACATCGAATCTGACTCGGCCGTCGAATGAGACCTAAGTATTTGCATATTTGTATCTGCAATATATCATACTTCTAATATTTTCAAGCAAACTGAATAACGCACTCAATGATATGTCTGTTTATCGATATTCTATGAAAATTCTCAGCCCCACCTATGTGCTGAAATTGCGCATCGAGACGCCGTGTTTGTTTACCTTTCGACTCGGGAACCTCAGTCCCTGCTTTTCAGCCTCACATCGCAAATTTCCTATCTGGCTAACCACTCAAATGTAAAGACACGTTTTACAGCATGTTGCCCGGATCGATTGAAATCATACCCGACTCATGTGGGAGACGTTCTTCTCGCGAACCTTCAGTGTTCTGAAAAGATTGTTATTTCTTGAAAATAGGTGAACCTAGTTGCAATATTTTTACCCATTTGATTTTCCCAAGCCTGAGCCAAAATTGCCCCGGCGCGTAGCGCCGGGGCTAAGCAATAAATACAATACAATTAGCAACCTCTCGGATCCGTCGAATTTCGGCCGCCGCATGCTGGCAGTTCCCATCTCGATGTCGGTGATGTTACCGTATCTGGCAGGGTGCCAGCGGAGATTTGGATTCGTGAATTCCTTTGAATAAGTCATTTGGCGCGGATGAACATCCAAATAAATTTCAGTAACCCGACTAAGGAACCAGATAACCATCTTTTAAGATTAAAATGTTTAAAAAATAACTCACAAACGATGCGGTGACGGTTGCCTCCACTTGCGCGGCTCGCTCGTCCTGTAAACGGATTTCTATTCTTATCGACATTGTTCACAGAAAAATTATATTATCAGTAACGGTTCTCAATGCTCACCACACTCTCCACTTCGAGTCGGTTGATGAATCCATGCAACGCGAAGCCATCGGGTACTGCAATTCAGCATGCATTTCACTGCATCTTATTCGTAGTTTCACGCTCATTGAGAGAGATTTACTCCTGGATCTATCTTCATTTCTAGTGATGAAACGTACACTCAAACGATCCTCCCGATAGCATGTGCGCGGTTGCCATGTCGTTTTGCAGCTGTTGGCGATACTGGTCGACCTGTAATGAGAGATGACAAGCGCCCGTTAACCGTAGCTAGGAACTAGTGGCGAATTCCCCGACTAGTAGTTTTTGTTGTTGTTGTTTGTCATCACACGGGAGTATAGCTTAGTGGTAGAACGGCCGTTCGACAAGGAAACGGTCACTGGTTCGATTCTTTCAGGCTCTAATTGACACTTTAACCATCCAATGACATAGCTCACTGACCGGATGGCTCTTGAAGGAGACAATTACAGAGGTAGCGACCATGATGAGCAGTCGCACCCACTCATAGGTCATAATTACCATGCACTGAAACACATTTTTAAATGACATTTACACACAAATACGGTAACAGGGTGATATGAGATACAAACATATCAGTTCGGAGAGATAATGCCGAAACGCAATATTCAATGCAATTGCGGGTGAAAAATGAAAATTGATGAAGGTGAAGAAGACAAGTCTTCTACCTCGAGCCTCGAGTATAGAGAAGGACAAACAAAGAGAGGTGAGGAGAGAGACCCTCCTCGTTTTTCCTACTATCTTGTCCTTTTCTCTAGACATCATAAATGAGCAAATGATTCACCTCCCTTCCTTGTCATCTGATGTCCTGTCTTCATGAGATACATTTGGGAAACACCTTCTTTGACATCGACAGAAATCGGATGAACAATACTCAACAGGAGTGACTCGATTGACCATTTCTAACACAGCCTCAACATAGAGCTTCGGAACATTTCATTGAAAAAGAAGAAAATCACAGAAACGTTTATCACGAGCATTACACAGTTTGATGACTCTTCTACCATAGACTATGGTCCATAGTTGATCAACTCGAACATGTAACCGGGATTCACTCAAATGGAAGACATCGAATAAAGCGACATTTATGAATCCACCCACACTCCCATGAGTGCCTGCTTCTCCTCCATCGGTTCTGTCTTCTCATCACGTCTCAGAAGCACTCCCTTCTCCTCCTCTTCCTTTACATCTCTCAAGCTTAGCTCATCCACTCTCTTCGCTCTTCTCCATGCTCCGATGATACTCTGGAGGAGGAAGACCGCACTGATGTCGCAGATGAGAAAGGCAAATAGCGCGACTGCAACGGCATGTATGGTGAAATTGGGAATAGCTCTTCCTTATTTTTCTAGATTTGCATGTCTCGCTTACTCATATCCACGACTGTCCCCTTATACTCGCTTATGGCTGCCGTCGGATTCACTCGCGAAATGGTGTAGTAGATGTTAGCCTAAAAGAACCGATCCCAATCGACCAACTAATATTGTTCGAAAGAAACAAATTACCTGTTTCTGTCTGTGTCGCGATGGCAGCTCACCCTTCGAAGCGTAACCAAACCCCCCGCTTGAAGTGGTGACCTCGCGCGAGAGCACCCAACCCTGAGGGTCCTGCGATGGTTGAGAAACTATTTACATATAGCGAATACTCTTCAAAACTCACGATTATCTTGATGTCTTCATCTAATCTCAGCCCAATCTCGTCTATTGCTCCCAGGTACAACGTGATGCTGCAGTCGTGGCGGTCTGGAGACGCAGCGGCATCGTCTAGCCGAAGCTGAATCTCGATAGTCATTTCAGAAAGCGGTTTTCATTCCAACTGGCCAACTCATTATCGAAATTAGGGTGCGAAATTCGGGTAATGCCGTGCCCTCTCTCACCGGTCGGTGTTACGAGAGAGAGTACACAGCAAGAAGAGACCATGACCCGAATTGCGCACTCTAATCGAAATGGAAGCGACTGCAATGTATTCCTACAAGAAGATTCTGCGATCAAGAAGCAGATCTATGTTCTTTTTTTGGTTGGTAGCCATAATATCTGACGATTAACGTACGCCCATAGCACAGAAGCTGGTCGTCGCGAGCTCGACATCGTACCTCACAAGGCCGTCGGATGAAACCTATAATAGTTCATCTCCTGAAGTTCTTTTACAAGGTAAATTGATTAGTAATGCTTAGTGTCTCCGTGGAATTCAATGCCTTCTAAATATTTTCTCTAATACAAAATAATGAGCTCTATATCTTACATTGCTCGTGGGAGAAAAGTACGTTTCAGAGACCTTGAGAGTTCTGAAATTGAGATGTTTTCAACGTTTGCTCGCTCTTTTTTTGAAAATGCTAAAGGTATGGCTGTGTTCATCGGGATTTAGAAATTTAAAATTTCACTTCTGAGCGCCGTCAAATTTCGGCCTGGGCATGTGGGATGTCTCCATTTCGATCTCAGTGGCGTTGTCAAAATCGGTCGGGGACCAGCGGAGGTGCAGATTCAGGAAAGCCTATGAGACATCGTTTCATTATCCAAACATTCAGGTTAAAAATCGAAACCCGACATTGCAGTCATATGAGTACAGGGAATGAAGACAAAATAATTTTTAAAATGAATAAACTTACAAATGACATGGAAACGCTGGCCTCCACCTGAGCCGCTCTCTCGTCCTGTAATTGGAAATATAAACAAAAAATAAATGTATTTCTAAAGCGCACCACTTTCTCCACCTCGATTCGATGGACAGTTCCATGCATTGCGAAACCCTCCTCCCCTGAAAGATTATATCTCATGAATATAGAGAAACAAATAATGACAAAGATATAATAGTGCAGCTGCGAGATATCTAGTGCAAGTAACGAACACTTCGATGCTCCATTCGTTAGCTTGATTCCATGCTCCAAATACTGTCTGAGATTCCGATTGTGCTGAGCCATAGCATGAAAGGCGAACATCGCAGCCATCAGAGGAAGTCGAGCAACGATCGATCGCATTGTTGCTCAAATAATATTCACTCCGAGGCCCAATTACGTCAATCGTGACAAGGACACGAATTCGATGGTATGTAGGTCAACATTACAGAGTGAAGAAGGTAAGTCCTTTCGTTTGAGCCTCGGGCGTCGGAAATGGGCAAATAAAGAGAGGAGAGGAGACGGGCCTCTCTCCGAGATCAGGCTTCCTCTTGTTTCTCTACCCGAGTAGACACCAAGCAAAATGTGATGATTCACCCATGCGTTTTCGCTGAACTTCTGAGGCTTGGTTGTCTATTAGGCACTTTGTCGAAGGTTATTCATTCGCAACGGGAAATAACAGCTTCATCCGACAGTCGGGATTTTGATGTAATTGTTATTGCATCGAACCAAACGTTAAATCATTTATCACATCACATGCACCTAGCCAAGAAGCATTCACGGATCCACCCAAACTACTCCCATGAGTGCCTGCTTCTCCTCCATCGGTTCTGTCTTCTCATCACGTCTCAGAAGCGTTCCCTTCTCCTCCTCTTGTCCAGCTCTCAACCTGAGCTCATCCACTCTCTTTGCTCTTCTCCATGCACAGACGATCCTCTGGAGGAGGTAGACCGCACTGATGATGCAGGTGAGAGAGGCGAGGAACATCACTGAAATGTCATATATGAGGCCGTTTGCGTTAGAGTCGAACAAATCCCGTACAGGGTAAAAGTAGCGTTTTGAGGAGACCCTGTTTTCTAGCATAGTTCGAGGTGCTTATTAACATGGGCCACATTTCTTGTTATGCAAATACATTTTTAATTAGTTCAATAGGTTCAACGATCAAGCAATTTTTCACCTTTTTGCCCATAGCGACAAAACCACTAATGGGATTTGAAAACTTCAAACAGAGACTGGGGTTGATTTTACATGATAAAATGCATAGTGTTTTTGAATTATTAAAATTCCGAAATTCCACCGACTTGGGTACTGTATCTTTGCTGAAAACTAATTGCAGGAGTCCATGTTTGCGGCGTCGGGCAAGATGTTTTTTGAGCCACCTGCACTTCTAACTCGCTCAATTAGGCCCGCAAAGCAAGTTATGAGACGAATCGCGAGAGAATCGAGAATATTGAGGACCCCGCAGCATTAGAAAATTAGTATCTCCAATCTTGCTGAAAAATATAATTTAAGTAATTCAAATGGTGAACTATCAAACTACGTTTGCAGAATTTTGATATCGGATTTCTTCTCCGAGTATTGGTAGGTCAAAGTGGGGACTCTTTTGAATTTTTGATCATTTCACTATTTTTCATTGTAGGAAAACGACCATAAATTGCTTAAAAATCGAGCTAGAGAAAATTCCAAAAAAGAATTCGTATGAGGAAGCAGTGGGTAACATTTCTTATGTTAGTCTTGTCATTCCATGTCTACGAGCTGGAGCGGGGCAGTCGGTTTTTCAAAAAAAGTGAAAAAGTGCTATAACTTTCTTAGAAGTGATTTCCCCAAAATTCTCGCGAGAGTGATTTTAGAACAAACATGTACCTACTCCATGTCCAAAAATCAGAAGAATCGGAGTATAGAAAACAAAAATGGGCGGTCATGTGTCCGAAAAAGTGCCGATTTTGAGTGTTTTTCGAGCACAACTTTTTTCTTTTATCGTTTGATGAGCTCTCGTATAAAAATTCGGAATCAGCGCGTAAAAATAGGCCAGGAATTCCTATAGGGACATAATTCTGAGACAAAATTTTTCCGACCAAAATTGGACCAAAGGGGGAACCACATGGTGAAAAAGTGGTCAGTGTCGAAAAAATTTGTATCTCCAAAATATATGACTAGGAATTCCTGGCCTATTTTTACGCGCTGATTCCGAATTTTTATACGAGAGCTCATCAAACGATAAAAGAAAAAAGTTGTGCTCGAAAAACACTCAAAATCGGCACTTTTTCGGACACATGACCGCCCATTTTTGTTTTCTATACTCCGATTCTTCTGATTTTTGGACATGGAGTAGGTACATGTTTGTTCTAAAATCACTCTCGCGAGAATTTTGGGGAAATCACTTCTAAGAAAGATATAGCACTTTTTCACTTATTTTTAAAAACCGACCGCCCCGCTCCAGCGCGTAGACATGGAATGGCAAGACTAACATAAGAAATGTTACCCACTGCTTCCTCATTCGAATGCTTTTTTTGGAATTTTCTCTAGCTAATATGGTCACTTTATGGTCGTTTTCCTGCAGTGAAAAAATAGTGAAATGATCAAAAATTCAAAAGAGTCCCCCCTTTGACCTACCAATACTCGGAGAAGAAATCCGATATCAAAATTCTGCAAACGTAGTTTGATAGAGCATCCTTTGATCCCATTCCCCCAATTCGCACCGCACGGGCGCGGTGAGAGGGAATGGAATGAATCTCTCCTCTCCTCTGAGGGTCGAATTTGTCCGTTTTCTCTTCAGTGTTTAAATCATAACTTGCTTTGCGGGCATAGATGTGCGAGTTAGAGGTGCAGGTGGCTCAATAAGCATCTTGCCCACACGCAGTGCAAATGGCGGCTCCTGCAAATCGTTTTCAGCAAATATACAGTACCCAATTCGGTGGAATTTCGGAGTTTTACTAATTCAAAAACTATATGCATTTTAATATGTAAAATAAACCCCAGTCTCTGTTTGGAGTTTTCAAATCCCATCAGTGGTTTTCTCGGTAAGGTCAAAAAGGTGAAAAATTGCTTGATCTTTGAACCCATAGAACTAATTAAAAATGCATTTGCATAACAAGAGATGTGGCCCATGTGAATGAGCACCTCGAACTATGCTAGAATACATGGTCTCCTCAAAACGCTACGTTTACCATGTACGGAGAGCTATTGGTCGTTGTTCGAGTCTTACGCAAACGGCCTCCTATTCAATTCACTCATATCTATCAGAATCATGCATTGCTGATCTCTTATGGGTATGTATTCACTCGCTGAAATGGACAACCAGTCGCAACCAATCGTACGACGTATTGTCTCTCCAAACATCTAGCAGTGCTGCCAAACGAATCCGATTCTGCTAAATTCGTGTGCAATCACGTTTGCCAGAAAAAGAGAGCATCACTACTAGTAATAATCATCGTATCACTACTAGTAATAATCATCGTGAGGCTTTCGGAAATGTATGCACAAAAGACGTTCATGTCTTGCTTACTAATATCCACGGGTGTCCAGTTGGAGGCGCTTGCGGTCTGATCTACGCGCGAGATTGTGTAGAAGATGTTGACCTGCAGGAACCGACCGTTCCCTCAGGTCCGAAGCGGTCCAGAAAACACATTACCTGTTTCTCTCGGTGTTTCTCGCCAGGCACCTCTCCCTTTACGAACCAGGTATACCTCCCACTTGAAGTAGCGACCTCGTTTGATATTATCCAACCCTGAGGGTCCTGTAAGATGTAGCCCAAAATATTTGAGATATTAGACTAAAAATTCATGAGATTCGGGCTGCTTGCGGATACATCGGGAAGAACATGGAGGGGTGTTCACGGAAAGTATGTGTTTCACAACACGAACAAGTTCAAATATACTAAATGTCTCAAATTGGACGAAATACCATGCAAATTGTACTGATAAAACATTGTAATGGGAAATTTGCCGTCAAAAACTCACAACGCGCTGGATGTTTGCATCTAAGTGCAGCACAATCTTGTCGATGGCTCCGAGATACAAAGTAATGCTGCAGTAGTGATTGTCGGGAGAGGACGCGGAGTCGTCGTATCGAAACTGAACGACGATGCTCAGTAGTGATGTCGTTTCGGTTTTCGACTCTCTTCATTCTGCACACTTTCTATTATGTCTGACCAGCAAGAGAATGTGTGAAAAGGAGAGAGCGAAAACCGAAACGACATCGTTCAGTGGTGACTGAGATTGATTCATGTTATCAAATATCTGGCATTAAACTGACGCCCATAGCACAGAAGCTCGTCGTCGCAAGCTCGACATCGTTTCTCACAAAGCCATCGAATGAAACCTGCATCAGACGAATATTATTGATGGTCGATACATTCTAAATAACGTTTCGAAATGCTGAACAGTGAATCTTACTCTGCTCGTGGGAGAAACGTACGCTTCGGAGACCTTCAGAATTCTGAAAACGAGATGTTTTCCGCGTTTTCTGGCTCTTTTTTACAATTTTGATAATTATAAAAGCTAAAAGGCAAGAAATTGATCATTGTACTTCTGGGCGCCATCGAACTTCGGTCTGGGCAGCCGGGCTGTCTCCATCTCGATCTCAGTGGTGTTGCCAAAATCTGCCGGGGACCAGCGGAGGTTCGGATTCAGGAAATCCTGAGAGCTTGACATTATGCGATGGTATGTTGGATGCAAATGAAAGAATCTAAACTCACAAATGAAATGGAGACGCTAGCCTCCACTGCTCTTTCGTCCTGAAAAGGGAAATTATTCATCCACATAATTAATGCAATTTACTCCATAAACTCACCACTCTCTCCACTTCGAGTCGACGAACAGTTCCGTGGATTTCGAAACCTTCGGCCCCTGAAATTCGCAATGTCAAAAGGTGTTTTCCACTTTTCGCATGAAATAGAACGGCCGAAGACGTTGGATAGTAGGTGCAATGAACGCACACTTGGGAGCTCCTTCCGTCAGCTTGTTCCCATGTTCCAGATGCTGTTTCAGTTCCCCGTGGTACGCCATTGGATGCGTTGCCACCAAAGTAGCCATCAACAGAAGCCGAGCGATGATCGATCGCATTCCTGCTAATTTTAAAGCATTATGATAAATCAAAATCATTTCACGGCGATATTATGCATGCGAAACAATGGTGGGTAGGTCAGAATTACTGAGTGAAGAGGGTAAGTCCTCTCGCTTGACCGAAACTGAATGTGATTATGAGGCCGTTTGCGTTATAGTCGGACAATGTCTGGCACAGTTATTTTTCGAAAATTGGGGTTTTTAGGTTTTCGGGAGAGCTGATCATCGTGGTGTGCTTCATTTTGCACAAATCACAAATTGGAAAAATTGTATTGTAGCTCACTGTTTCAGTTGTCATATTCGCCACTCTGATAGTGCGAATCGTCGTCAAACTAATCAAACAGCAAAGATCAAGAATCAAGCAGCGTGGAGATCCCGCCGAGGAAAAGAAGGAGTTGCTTCCATCTCTTCGCAGTACTAAGTGAAATGACGAATCTTCTTCTCCCTTGCTGTCGTGATGCATTCGCTCTTGTATTCAATATAATCCACGGATCTCCATGATAAACGGATTTTTTTCTCTCTAAATTTTTTCCAATCATAGCTCAGGTCACAGCCCACCAGTTCTATGAGGCCGTTTGCGTTATAGTCGGACAATGTCTGGCACAGTTATTTTTCGAAAATTGGGGTTTTTAGGTTTTCGGGAGAGCTGATCATCGTGGTGTGCTTCATTTTGCACATCTCGATCAGTTGAGCCAAGCTGCATCCGGGCTCCACATCACGATTTTCCAATAACTCATCTCATAGCCCTTCAAAGGCAATGAAAATTTGAAAGGGCATGTAATCGATGATGGGGATTCTAATCATGTTTTTCATGGCTTTTGAAAATTCAGTTCTCATTTTTCACTCGACACTTTTCGAATACATCACGTTAGTGGAATTCAATTTTAGCAGAGTTGGATGCGCGCTGTCCTGAGGATCATTTTTCGTTTAAATATGATGAGCTTTGCAACTATCATATTTTTGCTAGAATCGTTTTAATGTATTCGATTTTGATTCTTCGCAGCGAAACTTGCTCATTGAGTGAGGAATTGAGTTTCATTGTTGTTGTCGTCCAATCCTTTGTTTCGCTCACTCGAAATGATTGAAACTCATGTCATTCGCCACTCGAAATGCGAATTTCGTGGTGAAGAAAGAACATGAAGACTTAAAAAATGATTGTAGCAAAAATATGATAGTTGCAAACCCTATCATATTTATACAAAAAATGATCCTCACGATAGCTCGCATTCAACCTTGCTAAAATGGAATTCCACTAATGCCTTGTATTCGAAAAGTATCGACTGAAAAATGCGAACTGGAATTTCACAAGCCATGAAAAAACATGATTAGAATCCCCATCATCGATTACATGCCCTGTCAAATTTTCATTGCCTTTGAAGGCCTATGAGATGAGTTATTGGAAAATCGTGATATGGAGCCCGGATGCAGCCTGGCTCAACCGATCGAGATGGTGCAAAACAAAGCACACCACGATGATCAGCATCCAGGAGAACCTATCCGCCCTGATTTTCAAAAAAACCCTGTGCCAGCGATAGTGCATGTTTGTTCGACTATAACGCAAACGGCCTCTTATGACATTAATAGTGAAACATGGTTCTATTAAAAAGGGAAAGTAAGGATTACAGCCTAATTCTGGAAATGTCTGATTTGTGAGGGACATTTAGAAATGTGTGCAAACGTTAATCTGAAACGAACACCCATTGGACAGAAGCTTGCGGTCTCGAGCTCGATTTCCAATATCACACGGCCGTCGAATGAAACCTTCAAATATGCCATGGTATCACTCTAGATCAAGTTTTAGTCCTTGAAATCGAAAGCGTTTGCGTGCTTTTCATAGAAACCTGCTAACTTTGTACTCGTTCAACTAGAAACATAATAAATCTCACCCTGCTTGTACGAGAGACTCGTCTTTCTCTGACCTTCAATGTCCTGCAAATCACAATGAAAGATGTTTCGGAAGATCAAGGAATGAAATTAGCCACCTTTCGGAACCGCCGAATTTCGGAATGTGTCCAGCTTCACCTCGGTGATATCACCGTAACTGTCTGGCACCCAGCGAAGATTGGGATTGACGAAACCCTGAGAAAAAGGAAGAAATGCCATTCGCGAGAGCATATGAGATCACAGATTCAAAATAGAATGCAAATGATTGAAATTCGGACAAACGAGACGACGATGGTTGCAACCACTTCCTGCGCACGCTCGTCCTAAATTGTGAATCAATTCATCAAATTGATGATCAACATACAACTGCTAGACCACTGATGACTAGTGATGTTCTCGACTCTCTTCATTTTGCACACTCTCTCGTTTCTCAGACTTTCTCAGGGGAGAGAAAAAACTGAAATTACAAAACTCACCATTTTCTCAACGTCGAGTTTGTGAACGGATCCATGCATTTAGAAGCCATCAGCCCCTGAACACCCGTCAATCATACTTGCTCAATACAGCTATAATATAATTCAATAATAGAATTAGCTCGATAGCTTTTGGTAAACTAGCTAAACTAGAGATTAGTTTCAGAAGGCTGATCATAATCAAGAGGCTTGCGAAGACTAATCGATACCCGACTCTCCTGAATTCGCGTGCACGATGGTTTAAAAAAAATAAACTTACACCTGAAAGCGTCTCCGGTGATGTTGAGTTCCTTTTCCAGATGGGTTGGCAGCTGCCGATGATGATGAGAAATCGGACAAGCAGCCATCATAGCGGACATCAGACGGAGACGAGCGATGATGGATCGCATGTCCAGCAAATATTCTGATGAGGGCTATCCCGAGATACACGCGTATTGGCCCTACAAGTCATCGAAACAGTAATTTAGTAATAATTTCGCAGAAATAAGCGAAATGTTCTCATGGATGAGTAGGTCAAAGCTACTAAGCGAAGAAAGTGAGCCATCTCACTCGTGTCTTGGGTGTCGAGGAGAGGGCAAACATGAAGAGGCGTGAGAAACGCTACGCCTCGTTTGGCAAAGTCTCCCGCTTGGCATTGCCACTACAACTGATTACTGACTCAACATCTATCTGGGTTTACTTCTGATTACTGACTCAACATCTATCTGGGTTTACTTCTTCGAATATTTCTCGTACGTTAATTTCAAGGTCTGAAGTTTGTTGGAAAAATCAACAACATTAGCAGACCATGTTTGATTTTTGACTGCATATTCTCACCAAGGACAATCAACCATTGCTCAAAGATCGAATCGAAAGATGTAGGGCATACATGTGGTTGAAGATACCGTTTATCAGATTCACTCAACATGATACTGACACGAATAATATCGAATGAGTTACACACAATGAGAGCAAAAAGTGAGGAAACGCAGCAGAGATCTACTCATCGGTCCCCACTCCCTTCATGAGTGGCTCATTCTCACCCTTCGGTTCATCCCAGTCGTTACTTCTTAGAAAGGCCTCCTTCTCCGAGGTGCTCGATTGGTTCTCCGTCTTCGCGTTTCCCCAACCAGTGATGACCTTCTTTGCGAGGAACAGTATGAAGGTTATACAGCCCAGCGCGGCAAAGAACAACACTGCATTGAAAATTGTCATATCTGAGCCCTGGATACAATCACAGATTTAATTAATGTTTTGCTTACTCAAATAAACTGCGATTGATCTCCAGTTGTAGCGGACTCGTGTGATACTGTAGTAGATGGTTGTCTGCGCAAATTGGGATCTTTTTTAAGTAGAGAAAACAATAATGCAACCTCTTTGGCTCGGGTTTTGCCACCACCACTCGTAGAGAAGGAATCGAGCAAGCCTAGTCCGCCGTTTTCAACAGAGATTCGGCTCGACATCGACCACTGCTGAAGGCCCTGAAACGACGTAATACGTAGGGTTAACTATCTTGAAGCGAAAACTGATATCCTTATTTCGAACGTTGCAACTCACAACAAGTTCGATTTTATCGTCCACTTTCACATCAAAGACGTCGATTCCATCAATGAACAAGCTGATGGTGCAGTCGTTGTGGTCGCGAGACGAGCCAGAGTCGAGTCGGTACTGAATAATACATTTAAAAAATCATTTTTATCCCCTGACATTCCATTATAAATACGCTAATAAATCACATAATCAGTCATACTGTAAACGTTAGTATAATATCTACTTCAGGTAAGCACAGAAAAATGCGGCCTAATAAACGTACTCCCATGGGGCAATAGCTTGATGTTGATAGCTCGACTTCGTATCGCACGTGACCTTCGTACGAAACCTGTAAAAAATAATCTGATTTTACATTCAATCAACAATTCTTCTTGATCTCATTAATACACAAAAAAATATATTTAAAAAAAAATGTTTTTGATGCTTACTTTACAGGTGCGAGTGGCGTACGTTTCGTGCACTTTCAGCGTGCTGAAATTAAATACTGTTGAAGATCGATAGAACACCTATTCTGAATTTCAGGAAATATTGTAATACTACTTCTTGCTTCCGTCGAATCTCGGTCTAGGCATGCGTGCGGTTTCCCATTCGACCTCTGTGGTGTTCCCATATTCCACCGGCGCCCAGCGCAGATGTGGATTGATGAAAGTCTGCAAGTTGACTTTCGCAATTCTTCCTATTCAGGTTTCTTTCTTCAGAACATGGTGATGATGAGGGAATCGAATCAGTTGTAAGCCACAGATAAGCCTGTAAGCTAGGAATCGAATCAGTTGTAAGTCTCTAACGACTAATCTAACGTAGTTGACAATTAATATTTTATTTCTCACCAATGACACGGATACAGTAGCATCCGTCTCTGCCGCTCGCTCATCCTGAAAATGCGTCTAAATAAACAGAAACAAGGAGAGTCGTAGTTTACTATGCAATGAATATGATAGCAAAATTAATTTTTCTGAAGTTTAGGTTGAATAATTTCTCGCAAGGCAAGCTCTTCAATGATGATCCTCTCACCACATTATCCACCTCGAGTCGATGAACAGAACCGTGCATTTCGAATCCCTCCGCCCCTGCAGAGTTGAATTCCGAAACATTTAGAAAATATTCGTTAAAACTGTGGCAAATAATTCATAGCAACAAAAAGTGGTCCATCCAAACTCATCCAGGTATCTCATAAGTTATAGGTATTGAACAAACAATGTTCCATGTGAGTTCTCCTTTGTTGATCTATGCGACCTTCCAGCGTCGCTGCTCTCTGAATTCAGAATCCGTTAACATCAACAATCTATTGACAATCATAAGTGCATTCCCTACAGCTTGAAAATATTTCCCAAAGATAGTTCATATAGATTTCTCAAATAAAGTTTAACCAAAGAATGTTCATGAAATACTCACGTTTTCCTCCTGGGCGAGCCGTTCGAGAGTGCCATTCTGAGCCATATCCACCGACCCTGAAAAGTGTCATTCTTTATTTTCTCTTTCTGATAACTTGTGCATTGATAATATGGAATGCATCATGATTTTAGTGCGATAGCATCGCAACTTTCAAGCAAAGTCGTGTAGTTGGTACTTGAATGGAAATCATGAGACCTACACCAGTAGACTGAGCCGGCATCGTTGAGCACGCGACCCAGATGGTCTCTCAGCTGTCGGTTACTGAGCGAGACCGGATGAGGGGCGACTGCTGCAGCCATTAACAGAATCCGGACGACGATGGATCGCATGCCTGATTCATATCAAATTAAATCGCGCAAAAAAACTGTGATTCGGTGAGAAATTTATGAACATCACATAGGTAGGTCAAAACTACTGAGTGAAGAAGGTAAGTCCTCTTATGGGAGCCTCGAGTATCGAATAAAGGACAAACAAAGCGATGAAATGAAGGGCTCTTCTTGTTTGCCCTGCTCCCTCGCTTGCTGTAGGAAAGGGCCTGATGAGATGATTCATTTATCCATCCATCTATGATCCTTTCGTTTCGAATAGACAGAATTCGATATGGCTTTAAAAATCCGGAGAAAGAGAGGCGAACAAGATCCAGTGTATCAGTGGCTATGTTTTCACGGTACATACTCATTGTGCATTGCACAACAATTGCAGACTCATCTCATTCTCTGCAGAAAATGCCATGGACCCGTCTATCTGTGTTTTCGTTCAAGTGAAACGATCAAACAGTTTTTATTGAATACCACAGTTTATATGCTCGGGTTGTACGTGGAAAACAAAAAGCACATCAAAAGATGACAACTCTTTCCGTCTATTCCTCCGCCCACACTTCCTTTATGAGTGCCTTCTCCTCATCTTCGTGATCTGCCGTATCGGAACATTTCAGAAGTTGCTCCTTCTCACAACCACTCAGCGCATCCTCCCTCCTCATCGTCTTCCAACCGTAGATGATCTTCGAGAGTAGATAGAGCGCGCTGATGACGCATACGACAGAGGCAAGGAACATCTCTGAAAAAATATAAATTTTTAATAATATATATTATTCCTCATTCATGATCTTGGAGGAGCAATGTAATGAAAGAATTGAAGGGAAAAAGTGAAAGAATTGAAGGGAAAAAGTAAATCCTCGAATTGTGGTTGCTCGGCAAAAGTTATAGTACGCGCGTATTCATATTCCGACTTCCGTTGTTAATCTTTAAAACTTGCAAAACTGGCTGCAAAGGATGGGACTCGAACCTGAGTGTCCAGGTTTAGTAAACGAGTGCGCTACCGATTGAGCCACAAGAACATGCGATAGCCAGTCTCACGTGCGCTACATGATTGTGTTAGGGGGGATTAGGCGAATAATGGGATGAGTGACAATAGCGCAAACGACATTTGCGCAACTCGACCAAAACGACATTTGCGCAACTCGACCAAAACGACATTTGCGCAACTCGACATAATTCGATTTCTAGCCACCCAAAGATCCTGCCGGAAGTGTCATTCTGATCAGCATGATTTCCTCTTTATTTTGACACCTTTGCTAGGATCCTAGGGTGTCTAGAAATCGAATTATGTCGAGTTGCGCAAATGTCGTTTTGGTCGAGTTGCGCAAATGTAGTTTGCGCTATTGTCACCCATCCGAATAATGCATAGTGGGAGCCTCGAGATAAATTTTTCAATGGTTTCTCGACAATGCGTTGAGATTTTGGCAAACGGCCAAAAGCATGATGTTATTGGGTCCCAGAGGGGTAGTTTGACACTACATTTCGCCAAACTAGATGAAATCGGCTCTCGACCCTGTGGTCTCTACTCATGGTCTCTACTCCGAATGTCGGCCTGTGTATCCAGATCGATCTCGGTGGTCTCTACTCCGAATGTCGGCCTGTGTATCCAGATCGATCTCGGTGGTCTCTACTCCGAATGTCGGCCTGTGTATCCAGATCGATCTCGGTGATGTTGCCAAAGTCTGCGGGTGACCAGCGAATGTTGGGATTGACGAACTCCTGATGGATCGAGAACTGACTATTGTTCGTATGTTTGACATGCAAGTGTTTGACATGCAAGTTTCCAAACGAGCCAGATAACCGAAAGAAAGGATTTTCATTTTAAAATATGTCTATTAAAGAATCACCATTGATATGGCAACCGTTGCTTCCACCTGAGACGATCTCTCGACCTGTAATCATAATTAGTTCCTTCTTAGTATTTTTTAAATTCTATTTGAAATGTGCAACCTGGGCAATAAAATTGCACGAAAATCATACCACTTTGTGCATTTCGAGTCGACGAATCGTTCCATGAATTTCGAATCCATGCTCCCCTGAGATATATTTAACATGAAGTGGTAATAAGATTTTTTAAAGATAGAAAATCATTTAGCACTTCATAGTTCGCATTTCTCAACTAGTTTGTGTAGAAATATCAAACGTTGCTTGATTCATGGATAGCAAAATCTTTCGATGGACGGAATCCCGATTAAAAGCCTTGAAAGGGATTAAACAATTCATTTTTAACTGTTTGGATAAGTAACATACACGTCTCCCTGACTCGAGGCAGGTAAGGGTCCCGGGATGCGCCAGTCCGCTTGAGCGACTGCTCCAGATGGTTAATCAGTTGTCGATTACCGTCGGAGACCGGAAGAGGAGATACTACAGCGCCCATCAGCAGAAGGTAGACGACGATGAATCTCATTACTGCAATAAACACACATATTTAAATGAAAATATTGATGAAAAGCGCGATAAACACCGTTTTCAAAATAAACATTGGCGGGTAGGTCAAACTGCTGAGCGATGAAGGTAAGTCCTCTCGCTGGAGTCTCAAGTGTCGAGGTGAGGACAAATAGAAAGGGAGGGGAGAAGGACCTTCCTCGTTTCGCCCGCTCTCTCGTGTCCCCATAGCATGGCTGATGAGATGATTCAAGCCTGTTTTCCCTTGTGGCATGGTGACTTGAGTATTATACGATACTTCCACCGAATCTCCATAAACCATTTTCATCATCGAATAGCGGTTTGGCATAGGCGATAGACTTTCATTCTTCGACGCCGTTTCACGCATTTTTAAACGCTTTGGGCTCTGGTACAACAAAGAAGAATATCTGTCTACTTCTTCATCATTATGACAGGAATCACTTTGTACTGAATTACACTTAATTAAGTTCCCAAATAACCATTTAATTAAATAATAATAATATTCAAAATGTCGTGTTGTGCCGACATTCAAATCACCCGCGCACGAGCGGTCTCACCACGACGCCAAGCCAATTTCTACCGTAATCCTCGAAGTAGGCCCATTTCCCTTTTCCACGTTCATTTCTTCTTTTCCCCATCGCTGCGTTCACTCGTCTTCTTAATTCTTTATTATTTTATCCATACGCAATCGTCACTCCCTGACCCCTTTTCTGTCGCATATTCCCCGGCGGTTTTACACCGTCCGTTCGCCTTACAACTGTTCCCCGTTCTTCTTCCCACAATTAGGTCATCATTTCATCGTCAATTGTTCCAATTATCGATCAGTTTAATTACCCAAGTTTGAGGCGTCGGTGGCTGTCGAGAACGACAACCAAGGTGGCTGTAGAGAGCTGCTACCAAGACCCTTAACCGATTGAACCAGCGACGCAACACCCGGAAGGAAGACGACCCACAAGGTTTGTTTAACTCTCCAGTCCATTCTGGTATTCTTACCGACCAACCCATTCATTCTTGACCAAAACCTCACTGGTTGCGGTTCCCATTCCACTCTAACTAAGGCTAATCCACTTGCCGAAGTTATCTCCATTTCATCATTCCAAAACTATACTGTTTTGACTGCAAACCAATAATGTTTTGAGTTCCAATCCATATGATTCCGTTTTGATCCAATCAATAACGCTTCCAATTCAAACGATTAAGTTTTGATTCAATCCATAACGTTCTGAGTTCCACCCCGTTCGTCACTTCTGATCACCCTTTCTACGTCACCCGTTATTTGTCACTGTTATTGTTTAATAAATTATTATTATTAAATTTTTCATCTTACAGTGCATACCTAACTGACCTCTTGGCATCGTAGTCAAAATCAGTACATGGTGCATAGTGCCTAATAAGCAACCCAGTCTAAGAATCGCGTGGCATCAACCATTTCAACCATTCATTCTACCACTTCCACTTCCACCTCTTCCATTCTGTTGGATTATTCCAAAGTGAACACTACTAGCCGCAACCCAAATAGGATGTCCGCCACACTGCAGACCCACTATGACAAACTAGCTACCAGTCTCTCACAATTGAAACCAATGATCGATTCTCTCGAAAATGAAATTTCTAACCTTGGTAGCGCGAGCACTTCGGTCGAAATTGCCACTCCTTCCACTCTCTTCTCCAAAAAATTCGTTGATGCCCAATCTACTATCGATGATTACAGTGAGGACGTGATGGCTGTGGAGAATACAATCAGATCAATGGACAGCGACCAGGATATGCAGTCAACATAACAGCAGTTCTTCGACAATCATTGCAAGTGCACTGATGGTTCCACGGGACTTCCAACCAATCCAGTGAGCCTAACCCGGTTGATATCGAAGTTGAAAACAAAATACAAGCGCACTCTCGAATTGGCGACGTGCCGCGTAGCCGCGCTGTCGAGAACCATTCCCAGCGCTCCCACTACCATTGCACCCCAATCCGCTCCAGTCTATCCAGTGGCTTCCAGTCCAGTCTCCTCACCTGTTCAGCAGTCCAATCTAGTTCTCCCACCAATCAAACTAGAATCATTCGATGGCAGCGACATCACTCGTTGGCCTGCTTATAAGTACCAGCTGGACAGTCTGATACTCAACGAGCCCTCGCTCAATGAGGTACAGAAAGCATTCCACGTTCGATCCACTCTCAAGGGTACAGCCCTCTCCCTCGTGTCATCCATCCCCACCAATCAGGGATTCCTCTCTAAGATCATCGAGAGACTGGAGAGTGAATACAATAGGCCCAATCTGATTCAAGCCACCCTGCTCCATTCCCTACTCCAGGTCCGTTCCAAGTCCACCAGAGTAGATGATCAACTGTCCTCTGTCCGATCAATGATCAATCTTGTATACACTATCGATTCTGACTGCGGTCTCGACGGCCTGCTAACCCAACAGCAAATGGCCGACCGCGTCCACCTCCGATTCATCTCAGTTATCTGGAAACAGAAACCACCCTCACTACTCAAAGCACTCATGCTCATCGAAGACACTCTTCGCAATGAGCTTGAGGAAGCAACCATCACTGAAGCGATCGCCGATCGATCGCATCGGCATCAGAATTCGGTTGTCACGCACACCAATTCTGGCAACAAATCGAGCAAGTCATCGACGGATGACTCATCCATTCCATTCCATAAACCGTCCAAAGATCCAACATGCGTGTTCTGCGGACAGCATTCATTCAGTGGAGAATGCACTACGGTAAAATCTCCAAAGGAGAGAAGAGCGATGTTGTCGAGCAAGTCTCTCTGCCACTGCTGCTTTTCCAGTAAGCACTCCTCTAACAACTGTCAACGAAGATGTGCTAACTGCAACGGATTGCATCACAAGAGTCTCTGTGATACAACACAATCGTTGAGTTCCAACAGTGTATCACCACACAAACATCAACCAGTGCAACTCTACTCTGCCCCCACTCGAATCAGCAGTCCCAGTCACACTCCACTAGAACGAGTCTACGCTGCTACTGCACCCGTTGTCAATCCCAATCGATATTCTCAGAAGGCAACCACTGCTAACATCCATCTCGATCACGGATCTCAGGTCACTCTCATCTCAAGAGAACTAGTCAATCGTCTATCCCTCGTTCCATTCGATAACCGTGAGCTGTCTATCACGGAAATCAATGAAAAAAATCACTCATCCAACGTCGCATGACATTGTCCAGGTGGATATGATGACAAGTCGTGGTCCATTTTCCATCGAAGCAGTGGTTCGTGATGGATCAGGTATCAACACCTTCTGCACTGAACCACTAGATGTTCAAGATCTCTCAGTCATTCATGCTACCATAGGATCAGTACCCACTCGATTCACCAATCACGAGATCATCCATACTGATCTACTACTCGGTGTAGGTGACACTCTCGATCTACTCGAGAACACGAAGATGACCAAACTACCAAGTGGTTGTCGCCTACTCGAATCTTTCCTCGGTCCCATCGTTGTCGGCGGCAATAGGGCAAGATCCAAATCATTCAATCCATCTGTTGTACTTCCAATTGTTCACACACTCCCCACTTCGACTCGTGATGTTGAGGATGTGAAGAAGAAACAGTTCCATCGCCCTTCCATCTCGGTGACCCTCAGTTCCTCCGAACGTGTTCCACCTCGTAATACTCATCATACCCATTCTTCCATCAGAGACCGTTAGCATTCCCGCTCCCTCTCCCCGCCTCTAGACTTCCCGGAGGATTCCACTGTGGATACACACTGCAATAACCTATCCCCTCAATCGATCCAACCATTCCACAATGCTACTCCTCCCTTCAACCGAGTACCCTCCAACGAGGACAAGGAATAAATGCACCCATCAATTCCAGCACTCAATCCTGTTGATGTATCCATCTCCTCTCCTTCCCCAGTCCACTTGACATCGAACTATCAGGACAAACCATTCCACTCCAATTTTTTTTTTCGAACTATCAGGACAAACCATTCCACTCCACTCCCCCCTCATGCAACATCAACCACAAGAATACCATGCCCAACTACAACGATATCGTTCTGAGTGATCTCTCCATCGACGAGAGTGACGAGAAGCCCCTTCCCATTGTGAACAATCACACAATCATCATGAAGACACACAAGGATATCCCGAGGAGGAATTGGACTACTCCATGAGTCCTTACTCTCTTCTCCCCTCATCATCATTCGTTTGATTATGATGTGTTTATCGTTCACTTGTTGTAAGCAGTTCATTCTTTGCTTCACTTAGATACTGTTGTTTCTTTGTTCTTTGTCTTCACTCCAAAAAGGATCCATACTCCATCCATACTTCGTTCTCTTCGTATCCACATATCACCCGCATCGCACCATCCATATCCATTCTTCCTCCGCCCCTCCCCCCGGAGTGTACTGACCTGACCGAACGCCTGGAGACAGAGAGGGGGGGGGAATGAGTGGGAACAGACTCGAACGAGTTCGGATTGGCATAAGTTTCAGAAACAGATCAAGTTCTGAAGCATCACTCTGGGGTGATGGACGGGGCTTGTAGATGGCCCTGACCGAACGCCTGGAGACAGGGAGGGGGGGAATGAGTGGGTACACTTAATTCAGTTCCCAAATAACCATTTAATTAAATAATAATAATATTCCAATTAAAATAATAAATAAAACCAATTCCCATTCCATTAAAAATGTCGTGTTGTGCCGACATTCAAATCACCCGCGCACGAGCGGTCTCACCACGACCGTAATCCTCGAAGTAGGCCCATTTCCCTTTTCCACGTTCATTTCTTCTTTTCCCCATCGCTGCGTTCACTCGTCTTCTTAATTCTTTATTATTTTATCCATATCGACGCAATCGTCACTCCCTGACCCCTTTTCTGTCGCATATTCCCCCCCTTTACGGCGGTTTTACACCGTCCGTTTGCCTTACAACTGTTCCCCGTTCTTCATCCCACAATTAGGTCATCATTTCATAGCCAATTGTTCCAATTATCGATCGGTTTAATTACCCAAGTTTGAGGCGTCGGTGGCTGTCGAGAGCGACAACCAAGGTGGCTGTAGAGAGCTGCTACCAAGACCCTTAACCGATTGAACCAGCGACGCAACACCCGGAAGGAAGACGACCCACAAGGTTTGTTTTCCTCTCCAGTCCATTCTGGTATTCTTACCGACCAACCCATTCAATCTTGACCAAAACCTCACTGGTTGCGGTTCCCATTCCACTCTAACTAAGGCTAATCCACTTGCCGAAGTTATCTCCATTTCATCATTCCAAAACTATACTGTTTTGACTGCAAACCAATAACGTTTTGAGTTCCAATCCATATGATTCCGTTTTGATCCAATCAATAACGTTTCCAATTCAAACGATTACGTTTTGATCCAATCCATAACGTTCTGAGTTCCACCCCGTTCGTCACTTCTCATCACCCTTTCTACATCACCCCTTATTTGTCACTGTTATTGCTTAATGAATTATTATTATTAAATCTTTCGTCTTACAACACAGTGCATACCTAACTGACCTCTTGGCATCGTAGTTAAAGTCAGTACACACTTACCCCCCCCTCCTTTTGGGTTTTGTATGACACACACAATGGTTGTATTTGCACAATTCTGTAGTTATTGGAATATTACTAAGATTCGAAAATTCATGCAGACTTCAGATACTGATGCAAATAAACTTAGCGTGAATAAGTAAATTAAATGAACTAAATTAAATTTAAAAATTAAATGAGTGTAGTTTTGATGAGGCTCCAATGAATTGTATCCTTCCCAACCGACATCATCATGTATCATGAGGTGAAGTACTAATTGTTGATGGTCTGGTTAGATCTAATTAAGCCAAAGCGTCTCTCACGGAATCGTCAAATGACTTTTGACTGAAACAGATTTATTGTAACAGTACTGATACGATGAAACACTCATGAAGACATTGATCTCGACGAATCTCGGTCATAAAAGAACACATGTTTGAGATAAATAAGAGTGGGGATGTATGAGAGAATTGCAACTATTTATTCAGGTACTGTTTGTACTGGTTCAGGGACACATTATCACTGCGCTTTCGCCATCTCTTCGTCGTACTTCTTCTGTTGCTCATCATAGAGGAATATTACAGCATCGTCAATTTCGTTTGCCGTTCTCTGACTATTTCTTTGATAAATAATTATAATTGACGATTCTCTCTTGCTGGAGCACCTATAGCATGTTTCTACCAAAAAACGCTTTTGCAAAATGCGAATATAAACTTACAACGAGAGCATTCTCTGATTGCTCCTTATCAAATCCAATCCGAAGGAGCTCAGCCAATTTGTGTTCGTCGACTTTGAAAGCAGGATCTGCAATGAAAAATTATCTAATGTGTTCAATTGTTTGTACTATTCAATGTCTGTACTATTCTATGTGTTGTAGTCTGTCCAAATATTGTTATTCGTGGCATTACATTTTTGGTTCGATACCCAATCGTTTGAGAACCATAGAATAGTAAGTAGAAATACTCTTTTCGTCAAAATTATTATATTGAAACTGACAAGCGGATTTTCTTTCCAGCTCTTTGATCTCTGTTCCGGAGAGAAATGTAACGTGTTCCTTCCCTTTGATTGTTAGTCTGAGATTGAACCGATAAGATATATGTATAGAATTATTTACAGAATACACTATCACCAAACTTCAGGCAAATATCGACAGCATAATGTCTTCACCTGTTTCTTGGAAGGTCAATGAAACATCTGTATATAATCAAAAAGTCGATTCCAATGATACAATCAACAGGAAAATGCTCCATAACAGTGAATGTGGCATCGAAGCGCGATTGATTCCGATTTCCAGGGTATCTTTAAGGACCAATTTTGAATTTCGAAGTGCACGCTGTTTTTTTGAACTGAGTAATGAAAGTACACGTACGCGACTTGATTACTTCCACAGGTTTCATTATTCCATTCACGGGTCTTCGCATTGCTTTGCTCTTGTCAATATTTTTCTCCAAATCGGCCTCTTTAGCTAACTTCAATGACATAAAGGATGTCGAAGCACCTGCATAAATAAATCATCAAGGATTTTATTATCGCAATGCAAACAAAACCTGTATCGACTACTGCAATTGTAGTAACTCCATTGATAACGACCTCGATGCAGATCCAAGTTGCGCGAGATAGCGCGTCGGTATTACGCACGAGTGTCTGTAATTTCAGTATTATAAATTCCAGAATATGTGGGACTTCTAAACGGTCAAACTAAAATTAATTCACCTCTTTTTGCATCAGATCAATGTTGTGGCTTCTTGATTTTCCCTCCTCGAAATACCGTCTGAGCACCGACTGGGGATCGTTCATAGCCTTGTTCCTATTCTCTACTGCCGCCATGAATACCGCATACTCGCTCTTTAAGCCTTCTGAAAAAATGAGGATTGGATACTCTTCAGACAAAAAATATTCAAAATAAAATACCGAAATCATCCGGGCTCTTGATGAACTGATCGTGAAGGTATCGCTAAGAAAAGTAGATCTGAAAACATAAATTTAAAACATTAAAATGTTGAAAAAAAATATAAATAACCAAGAACTAACTGTTCAAAACTGTTCCAATCGAATTGCGTGAGCAAAGATTCGCATTGCATGCTCATCTAATGGTATGCCTCGTTTAAATGTTTTTTTAAAATGTAACACCGAATTTATTGCTAACCTTGCACTTGGTTCTCGGCTTTTTCATCTCCTCGAAAAGCCTTCTGCAGTCCTTCTCATCATCCTCTTCCGGAAAGTCTAGATACTGCTGAAATGAGAAATACTATTTTCCGACTCTTCAGTCGCTCTCCTATTCTGTCACAAATCTAATTTAATTTCCGAACTTTAGGTCGTTGAATGAGCACTCACAGCGTTCGTTTTTGTATCCAGCAATGTGCCTTGATTGAAGTACTCTAGATCACATGTCACCTGAAAAATGTCGATATGAATACGCATACATGAATAAACTTGTTACATCCACTCTCACTATAAATAGCATAATGAACAAACCAGCGCGACCATATTCCAGAATGGGTCGTCTTCCGAGAAGGCTAACCTCATCGAATTTATCTTCAGCGCTGGTTGTACCTACAATAGCTAAAATTACAGAATAATTAATTAACAAATCGTTAATAGACGATAAAACAAACATTTGGATTCTGCTGAGAAAGGTGTCTTGACGAGTTCGCTCGGTTCTTTATGATCACTTCCCGAATCGTGATGAGTTTGATTGCAGAGAGAAAACACAGCATCGGAGATTATGTTTGTTGAGTCCTTTAATGTTCAGATCTTAAGTTATATCCGTTTTCAATGATACTAGATGCTTACCTTTAGAGCTTTCAGAGCATTCTTGATATCAAATCCATTAGACACGAGTAGAACAAGTTTTTCAGCTTTTTCCTGACGATGATCGTCAACGAGACCTACAAAAATAATTTTTTTAAATCTAAAAATAATTTAAGATTTCATTTGTATCAGCACAGAATTTAAATTTAAATCATTTATCACGTGTTTTCTGAGAGATTGCATTAAATCGACCCCATCGAGGAACTAGGTGCAAAAGTTTGAGCTATCTTCATGAGATAATTATCCTAGGGTATATTGGGTACGGAACATTTTTTGACGTTGACGGTCAAGAAAAAGTTGAAAATTGTTTGTCTCGAAACAATCTGAATATACAGTGTTTGAAAAAGGTGGGTGTACTATGCCATGACTAAGTATGAGCAAGAAATCTCATACGATTCAAAAGTTATGACAGAATGAAAAAGTGAGTCATGACTTATGGAGGATACTGTAGGTGTTTCTGGTGTATTTTTGCGCGTTGAATTCGAATTTCGGCTTTACAGCTCAAGAAAGCATCTACAAAAAGATTTTGGACGAGATTTTCGAAACTTTTGAGTACTCTGTGA
The DNA here is from genome assembly GCA_036245825.1 of Pristionchus entomophagus. Classification (NCBI taxonomy): domain Eukaryota; kingdom Metazoa; phylum Nematoda; class Chromadorea; order Rhabditida; family Neodiplogasteridae; genus Pristionchus; species Pristionchus entomophagus. The sequence goes on from BTSX01000003.1 coordinate 3,286,005, forward strand.
GCCTATCAGCTCTTAGCTGTCAACATAAAAGTTTCTTAGAATATTTTTTTCGCACATTTTGAGCCAAAAAATAGAAAATTAAATTTTAAAAACAAGCAAACATTTAAATGAATGTTGTTGAATAATGCCCTGTATTTACGGTTAGTTGTTTGTTCTCGATAATAGCTCAAGTATGCAGATCAAAACGTAATTGAAAATAAACGATTTTCAATGGAAATAAAACTTTTATGATACGATGTAAATATAAGACTAGACGGGATTCATTGGTGAGATAAAAAAAAGACACAGGATATTCTGGACACGTTTCGGACGAGATTTATATTTCGATAATAGTGATACAGGAGTCCGATAATACCGTTTCAATGGCTCGAGTTTGTTTGAAATGGACTGTAACGGTTATGATATATTATCATAGATGGGATTACAAGTAGCCTTGTTTGAAACCATTTATAAACACTTTGAATAACCTCATTTTGCTTGTTGCCTTGTCCAACAGTTGATCGAATCTCTATCTTCCCAATTGTTTTCTTATCTTTAGTCATGAATGCGTTTTTTACTCTGTCGCTATCGAATCCCTTTGCATACTCGCGTTTGAAACCCTCTGAAAATTAAAATATTTTAAATTCGAATGACTTGTAACGATATTATTAATTGAAATGGCAAAAAAACATTCTGCAAAAAATGCTCTGAAAGAAATACCGTAATCGAATGGATTTTTGATGTACTGTTCATGAAGTGTTGGCCAGCAATTGTAGATCTGCAAAATATTTATTGAAGATGCAACGTCAAAATATTGTTATTCTGTCGTTAAAAATATCGAACTAATTGAATATCAACGATTTTCTTTAGGAATTAAGGATCCGTTTTTAGCTGTACTGACCTTGGACTTCACTTTCTGGTTGTTCATTTCCTCGAATAGTAATTTGCACTTCTTCGCCTCTTTATTGTCCAAATTTCTTGCATTCTTAGTCTTCTTTTTCTTGTTGTTCTTCTTTCCATCGTCAATGGTGGATCCACAGACATCCTTTTTGGCCTGATAGTATGCAAAGTCAGAGTGTATCTCCGCTTCTTGTCCGCTAACTTTACGGAAGTTATTCATCACTCAAAGCCGAGTGTGGGCTGTTTAAAGGATCAGCGTTGCGTAGCACACCATCAAGTTCCAATAAAGTAAAAAAGTGCCTCGTTGAGATAAAAAATTGCTAGAAATAGATATGAGATGCTCCTATTTGAGGTTCTTACTTCCTTTTCGATCTTGCCCGGTTTGGAGTCGGCAGAGATCAGTTGTTGCAATCGCTTGTTCATGCACAATTTGCTTCGATCGGGAACGGCGAGATAACGGAAGATCTCGAGCAGAAGAGCGTCCGGAAGATCGGCAAGAGGACTGAAAAGCGAAAAATAAATAAAATACAAAACGATTCGAAAAATACAAAAAATAAATAAAATACAAAACAATGTTTGAGAAGAAATTCTGCACATGATTTGATTTGCGAAATGCAGTCCTTGAGTTTGAGTTTAAAAAATCTAGTCACTTCATTCAATAAAATTTTTTTTAAAAATTGAATAGTCGAGTGATCCTCAATCTCCACAGAATTTATATGCTTGCGCATGTATGAAACTCAAATTGAACGATTATTTTGAAATGCACCTTCACTGAATCGATGATATTGCAAGAATAATTATTAGAAAAATTCATAAATATTCGGTGGCAAATGAATAACTGAGTATTTGACCGAACACATCGTTAGAAGGTAAAAGCATGATAATGAAAGAAATAATACAATTGAAGCACATTAGAACAAGTGATATATATTAATTGGCGAATAGCCCGCATTCTTCTATGCGTCATCATAATCCTTCTGTTGTTCATCGTAGAGGAATCGGACTGAGTCATCGAGGTCGTTCAGGTTCCACTGAATAGATAATGTTACTGTCATCTGCCGCAGAAACAAAAGAGAGAGATAAATGAGCCGCTAAATTGCTATAATACGTTATGTGACGAGCAATTTAGCTTTCAAAGTGGGTGTACTCGACATTGAGAGCAAGTGCAGAGAACTCCCTATCGAATCCGATTGCAACGAGCGTTGCGAGTTTATCCTCGTCGATGAATGCTGAGCCTGTAGTTATTAAGTATTGCAGTCAAAAAAACTTAAAACACAATTTTTTTTGTGAGAAATTATAAAAAAAGAACAAATAAGGATAAAAAACCAAATACAGAATTATCTTTAGTCTAGAAGAATAGAAAACTGCAGTTAGTTGATACCTTTGATCTGGCAGATGCACACATGAGTTCCCTTTGCTATCTTATCTTGCTCCCATGATTCAATCTCTGAAGCGGAAACGAAACGCGCTCCTCTCCCTGGCTTGTGAATCTGCAATCGAAGCGATGAACATCTTGCAAGTGGATATATCATATGAGGAGTAAAAGTCGGGTATTGTTCATTCGGTGCACTCGCGGCGGTCCGAGTTACGAGATAGTGCACCCAATGAAGATACCATTATCCGAATAGCGAGCTCTAATATGGGGCTAAATACCAGTTGATACAAAAAATCATCCGCATTTTGATAATAACTCACATGTTTCTTGATAGATCAATGAAGCATTTGTGGCGGCTAAGAAAGTCCATTCCAATGAGCATTTAAATTAAGGATTCCACCACATTGAATTTGACATCGAACCGACAGTTCCCGATTACGAATGAATCTATAAACAATTATACTTGCAAAAATGTATTTTAATGAATCGAAGTTTTAGTTTTGTCTAAATACAACGTACCCGAATAGACAACTCCAGCAACGGTCAACACTCCGTTAATGTGTTTACCTCGTGATGGGAACATTGTCTTATCGAAACCGATCTGTCTCGCGAATGCACTTGATATGAATGTGACCGTGGAGCCTGCAGACAATAAATACGCTTCAAACAATCACTGTTCAAAGCCATGTTCAGATGTGAGCGGTCTAATCTCGTTATAACTACAGATCCCTACGAATTACCTGTATCAACGGTCGCCATTGTAGGAACTCCGTTAAGCACGACCTTGATTTTCAATGGACCAGTTAGGGCGATGGGATTATTCACGGTTGCTTGTGTAATTTGATAATTTCACTGAATTCAGATATGCAAAATCGCCCTAGGGCAAAAGATACCTAATTTCGCAAGTTATCAAAACGCTGGATTCTTGATGTTCCCTCTGTGAAAGCCTTGCTGAGATGAGAAGATTCATCATCCAACATCTCTTGCGTCTTCTTCATTATAGCCATGAATGCATCGTGCTCTCTTTTGAATCCGTCTGGAAATGATCGAGGTGCAAAGTATTTGAATTTCTTTTCGTCATTCAAATTAAAGAAAAATAATAATAAATCGAGTATAACATACTGTAATCAGCAGGGTTCTTGACGTATTGGTCATGCAGAGGTCGCCAAGCGAAGTAGGCATTAAAAGTCAATTTATGAACATTATTATTTCACCAGTAATCATTAATCTATTAATATTTAATCTTATTCGTTTTTTGATAATGAAAAAAGAAGCTACAAGTCCATATTCTTCTCAATCTTAAGACGACGGATCGGTACTATGAGAGCATTTTGGACCCTGCCCGGAAGCGGTGCGCTAGCAATGAGAACCACAAGCCCATATTCGGGTGCAAGGAGGGTCTTGGCCCCATATTTGACAAACCGTCACTTATTAGTGATTGCCACCTCTGCGCAGGGTGAAACATGATTTTGACGGGAAAATGGTCAAAAAATAATATTTTCTCAACCGATCAAGATCGATCTTATTATTCTTTTGCATTATTATGGGGATGTCCTGAGGCTCTGAAATAATCGTTCTGATAGATTTCTGATCGTTTAGAAAATCACTTTTTGGACATGGATTTTCAAATTTTCGGTCCAAGTTGAACATTTTTGGCCAAACGGGAAGAAGACACTATATACGTTTTGTAGCTCGTGTAATTCTGCATCGAATGCAACAGAATAAAAGATTCGGAATTCCTTACTAATTTGTCATTTATTCGATCGAATCCGAAAAATCGCCGATTTCTACCGTTTATCAAGCGTATCTTTCTCAGTTCGCCGTTTCATGATCTCTTATTTTGATATTCGGATTCTACGCGTGAAAATATACCAAAAAATCCTCAAGTCGCAATTTTCAGAAATTCAATTTTTTTCAGTTTCACATTTTTCAGTTTATCGATGTAATTTTTTTTAAATTCGAAATTTGAGAATCTCTCATGAAAGCTTTTCCCTGTGTATTTTTGCCTGGAGAATCCGATTTTTCATGCTAGAGCTCACGAAATCGCGAAACATTTTTTAAACAATTTTTTCTTTAATTTTCTTTTTTTTTCTGGTTTTCGAGTGCAATTATATACAGTTTTCGTTTCGCAGTTTCGTTAGCTTTTGTATGCAAATTCTGATTTAAGAACTAACATGTACATGAACACGTTCTTATCAGAGATTTTCAGATTTCGACTTCGACCCAAAAATCAGGTGAAGTGGAGAAAACTGGACATGGATTTTCAGACTTATTCTGAGTAATGAGTTCCATGACGAGAATTTCGAGCGACAGCGACAGCTCGATAAATGTCCTTTTTTTGGTATTCCTTGCGTATTTTAGTGTGTTGAATCATAATATAAATAAGCATACAAACTGGGGGGAGATGCATTTGTATACGCAGTATTCCACTCGTCCGTTCAAAAACAGTCGGAAAGTCGCTGCCTCTTATTTCCTTATTTCGTCTTCGTTGGGTCTCAAAATTCAGAAGTTAAGAATATAAATACTGTTTATCTACTGAAGTGACATAAAAAATAACAATATGAAAGTGAAAGATTGTTGGAAACAGACAGCGATTACAAGAATAATATTTATATGAAACAATACAAGTCATTTTTTGGAGCACCCAGCCATCCTCGTTTTATAACTTCATCGCATTCATCTCCTTCAAACAGCTGATTATGAGCTTCTCTAATAGCAATCCGGTAATCTTCTGTCTCATCGAATAGTGGTTCGGTCTCCCATTCCAACTCGGGATCTCCTTCGGTGTCGAAAAGTGCGTTGACTTCATCCAGCTCGGGATCATCCGATCTCTTGGCTCTGGATCCACCGGGCTCAACCCTGTTCGTCCTTGTTCGGTCTCTCTTGTCGAGCTTGGTCTTCTTGAATCCCTTGTAGACTCCAGCAATCTGGCGTGAGGTGAGTAGATCACTCGGTTGAAACAGGTTGTCTTCATTGTCATCCTTGGCTTGTCTCATCAGTTTCTCTGCCTCTCTAGCGTCAGTTTTCGATCCAGTCCTGTAGAGAAAAAAAACATTTATATATACATATTCTTGAAAGAAAATTGAAAAAAACAATGATTGAATGACTATTACCTCTCCCCCTCATCGTAGATCTCCTTCAGGAATGCCTTCACAGTAGCGGGGAATGGAGTCGATGGTCTCCTCGTAGGCAGGGCCCATCCCATGGGTAGAATTCTTCCGTTCTCACTGTTGATGGGGTCGTTAGTGAGACTCCGCGTGGCTTCGTCAATGACAGGGCACACTTTGGGAGTGTCCACCAATTCCAGAATGGCCGCGAATCGTTGGAGTGTGTAGTCTTGGACGTTCATCTTCTCGGGTCTCCTCTCGTGTACCCCCACTTCCATGTGCTTCTCGAGATTCTTCTCATAGAGGTACTCTTTAGAGCATGTCTCGATGGGACAACGGAACAGAGTCGACTCCGGCTTAGGTCTCTTCCACGTGCACGTCTTGGATTCCTGCAATGAAGAATTATTTCACGAGAATAAATTTTAGTTACTGATATTGAGTGCGAAAAATAATCATTTCCATCCTCCTCATTTGAATTATCGTGCTTTTCCAAGTACTTGGGGTCTCCCAGTTTCTTCCAGAAAGTCTCTTGTGAGGTCGTCCCTCCAGATCCCTTCACAACGAGTCTCGCATCATTCGGTTGCATTTTCTTGTACGAGTATTTCTTTCCGAATCCAATGTCCCTGCAATTTCATGTATTGTCTTTCATGAACATGACATGTATTTTGTTTCGTACCTGAATCGGTGAAGGCGCAGGTTCTTCTCTTCGAATGTGAACGAATTCAACTTCGACATCTCAGGGATCTTCGTCGGAGAAAGCTTTGGCTTCTTATCCTTTCCACGTCCCTCCAGATGGGCAAGGTGGTACGAAATGCCTTCGCGATGTCGACTGGTTGTGACTGCTTTGTAGAAGTCCTAAATAAATGTTTTAATATGCAATTTAAGAGAGAAAATGAAATATTTATCGACTTATCGTTGTTAAAATTTTCTAAGAATTTACCTCTGGATTCAGCACTTTTCCTCCGGCATCCGCATAATTCCTCGTCACTCCCTTCACAATAGCCGATGTCCGATCGCATGGTCCCTTTCCAGCCTGGGCCTCACTGAAGTGGTATCCCGCTACAATGATGTCTCCCACTTCTTCAGCAATGGATTGGATGGATGCCAGGGTCGATGAAGACTTGTATGCTCCTAAAGTTAGAATGTATTCAAATAATCAGTTTCAAAAATAACCAACAGAGAAAAAAACGAACCTGCTTGATCTGATCGGAAAGTCACTCTTGTTATCCCCTGCTCTTTTAGTACTTGCAAAACGTGTCTGATGACAGCAGTAACGGCGGCCGAATCCTGAGTTGAATATAAATATAAATATATATATTTATATTATAATGATCAAACCTGTCGTTCATTGACGTCGAATATATGGATGAGAGCATGTGTCACGAATTCTCCACTGACATTGGCAGTTGAGTGGGAGACATGCCATGGCATTCCCCTCTGTCCATACCAATCGGTGGTCGTCTCACGACCTTGTAGAGGCATGTGCTTCATCGCGAAATCGAGAATGACCATGGCCTCTCCCTCCTGAGATGTATGTATTTTTCTCGAATCAGAATTTTTTTTGAAAAATCTCACCCCCAATCCTCCGACTATCCAATGCCGATCATCCTCCGCCTTGGCAGTTCGCAGTTGATGGGCTTTCAGCTTGTCAATCTTGTCCTCGAAATCGTACCAGTCTCTCCTCATAATGGCGATCTCCTGTGACTTCTTCTTGTCCTTCTTGAACTTCTTCTCAAGACCCTGCAGAGTGGCACGCAGATCTCCGTACCACATCTGTTTGGCTTCGCACCGATCGCACACTCGGAAATGTTTGTATTCATCTCCTCCGGTTGTGCAATCGGTTTGAAATGCCGTATCATCTGGGTCAGAGAGTCCGTATCTGAAAATTGATAGTCACATTTGAGTTGAGGAAACTAAAATTTATGTATTATGCATCTAAGTTTCGAAATCGCAGACATAATAATTGAATCAGTTTCAGAATGAGAACAAATGATTTAGTATCGTTTTTTTTTCTCAATTCGAAATGAGATAGAATCTCATTTCGAATTGAGTTACATTAGTTTTCGAATTGGTTTTAGTTGTATTCATGACAATCGATAAGATAGTTGAAGACAAACAACTGAATCTTTTTTTTTTAAACAATACTCACGACCAGAAGTGATCAGCATACGATGAGAATTCTTTGGCGTGGATCAAGTAATCAGTGCGAAGATATTGACGACTCTGTCTCATATTCGAAATGAGAGAGGCATGAACACTCTTGTCCATCCCATACTCATTGAGCATAGTATCGATCATAGCTTCAGAGTTATCGAAAGACTGGAAACAATGGTTTCAATGGTAAAATATTTAGAAATCTCGTACCTCCATTGCATCTGCCACTATGATATCGATTCCATGAAGAGATTTCCTTCTCTCTGCTTTGCATATGTGAATCATCTTCTTCACAGTCGATTCGGGAAGTAGCAGACTAGTCTCACCAAGGAGCTCTAGTTCGCTGTAGATTTTTTTTAAATTGAAAATCACTTTTATCCAAGTGAGACCATTATGACTAACCGTTTGTAGAGGTGGTAGATCTCCCCTGCTCTCAGTTTTCGCAGAGTGTTGGGTATCTCGATCCATCTATTATGTGTGTCCTTTACTCGTCTGGTTCCATACGGAAGGCCGAGAGTGACTTTGTAACTGAAATATAGGTATTGTGAATGGATAGATATCAATAATGCTCACCTTGTTAGGAACTGAACGAATCGCTCCACTTTGGCCAAACTATACTTGATTCGTCGATGCCGAATGGATGGTCCACTTGCGTAACCTCTCCTGGCATACTGCCTCGCCATTGTGTAATAATACGAACTGAGGCCAGGGATATAGCGCCGGATCTCATGGAGAGGGATGTGAACGACCAGTGAGATAATGGCCATACGATCGGATCGTGTATCACTCGTCTCGAATGCCTCTTTCACATTCTGCATCATCTGCTCGTACTTCACTGGTCTCGGTCTCTCATAATCAGATGGGGGCTTGAATGCCTTGTCCATGAGAGCCTGATAAGAAAATAATTAAAATGCCAAGATTGTCAATGAAAATCGAACCTTGGGATTATCGGGGCTCATTAGAGTAGCGATCTCGAATGCGACGTATCTGAGAGCCTCCGCGTCTCCTCTCTGAGATCGATCCGACAACTCATGCCATTTTTTATATTCATGTGGTGCTTCACTCCGAGAGCGCGCATGAAGTTGATGTACGCTTTCTTGAGCACTTGACCAGGAGCTTTCTAAAACAATATGAATTATGTGATTTCAATGGAGAATGGCGAATAAAAGAACCCGATGGAGAGTTATAACAGTCGAATGTTATTATTTTCGTGTTTGCAATCGTAATCTTGACTTAAATTCTTTGGCAAATCCGTATCAATCGGAGATTGAGGACGCTTGGGGTGGTAGGAGGGATCCTTCGGATCTCGTTCATAGTCGAAAGGATTGACAGTATTCGAGAAGTCTCGGTTGAGCGGTGCAGGGAAGATATCATGATTAGTGCCTAAATTTCTTCTTGCGCTAATATTTTGCGAGCTAGTTGGTTGTGAGCCGGGCAGATCGCTGAACAAAAAAAAGTAGACTGGGGTGCATATGATCAGTAACTTACGAAGGCCTGGGTGGAGTAACACTCCCTTTTTCTTCAAAATTGCCTCTGCTTCTTCTGCTTCTACGCGATGAACTCCGTGCTCTAGCGTGAATGGAGTGTTGTGTTGGAAGAAGGGATGAGGCATTGAGCACACATTCTCCACTCTTCCACCTGAATAAAGAATTATTATTGTTATCCAGAATTTTTTTTTAAAAACCTGGTCTCTGCTTGGTCTTGAAGTGATAATGTCCCTTGGTCTCCCAATTCGATCCCAGTTCAGCCTCGTGTTCCTTGCAAATCCACCGCCTTCCGACTTCTGTAGCCTGTAACGTATTTAGTTATAACTGTTCTAGCAAGTGACTAGTTACCTTTTGCAGATCCGTCCAATCGTAGTACTCGCCTGCCCCACGAGAAAGAATCAGAGCGAGTGCATGGGGGGATCCATATTGGGTTGTGTATTGTACGCCAATCAGTTCCGACATTCTGGAAATAATAAAATAACTACATGAAAAACAGACTCTCATTTTTGAAACTGACCTTTCCATTTGCCGTTTCCGCACACTTGCTTTATCTTCGAGACAGCAGGTCTCTCTTTCGTCTCGTGCTGAGTCTGTCGATGATGCTTGAAGTAGCATTCTTCTTTCTCCTTTTCCGTCTGCTGTTCTACTTGAGAATCGGGTTGAAGTGCGGGTGCATTGATGATAGCCTCATCTCCTCGCGGAGGAATGACCTCATCAACTCCACGCTTGACTATCGAATGGGACCCAAAGAGGGCAGAATGGAGATTGGGTGGAAGCGGGAAAGTAGACCCGGAAATGGTAGCAGCTTCATCGACTCCAAGAGTGCGCCGCAACGGCAATAGGTCCGGCGAGTATGAAGTAGTAAGGTCGAGAAGTAGTAGAGACATGAGCAAAATAACTCGAGACCACACCATCCTGAGACAGTGAGGGAATGGTAAAAATGGTCCGAGCCTCTACTTAGGGAGAGATGTGCTGGAGTATCGAACGCATCCGATCAGGATCGGAGGCATCCGATCAGGTGGATGGGTCGTTGGCTTCCGATCATGAGAAGTTGTAGAATATTCGTTTACGACCACTATAAACATGGAATAAGTCACAATTATACAATGCCCAATGGGTGGGGGTAAAGTTTTAAAACATCATTAGCATTTTAATGATAGGAAACGCAAACTAAGTCTGAAAATTACATAGTGAGAATCTAGGTCCATTTTCCATTTTCTCATTATCGAGGACTTTTTTTCGGTCGAAGTCGAAATCTGAAAATCTCTGATAAGAACGTGTTCATGTACATGTTAGTTCTTAAATCAGAATTTGCATGCAAGAGCTAACGAAACTGCGAAACGAAAACTGTATATAATTGCACTCGAAAACCAGAAAAAAAAGAAAATTAAAGAAAAAATTGTTTAAAAAAAGTTTCGCGATTTCGTGAGCTCTAGCATGAAAAATCAGATTCTCCAAGCAAAAATACACAGGAAAAGGCTTTCATGAGAGATTCTCAAATTTCGAATTTTTGGCTCAAAAAATTACATCGATAAACTGAAAAATGTGAAACTGAAAAAAATTGAATTTCTGAAAATTGCGACTTGAGGATTTTTTGGTATATTTTCACGCGTAGAATCCGAATATCAAAATAAGAGATCATGAAACGGTGAACTGAGAAAGATACGCTTGATAAACGGTAGAAATCGGCGATTTTTCGGATTCGATCGAATAAATGACAAATTAGTAAGGAATTCCGAATCTTTTATTCTGTTGCATTCGATGCAGAATTACACGAGCTACAAAACGTATATAGTGTCTTCTTCCCGTTTGGCCAAAAATGTTCAACTTGGACCGAAAATTTGAAAATCCATGTCCAAAAAGTGATTTTCTAAACGATCAGAAATCTATCAGAACGATTATTTCAGAGCCTCAGGACATCCCCATAATAATGCAAAAGAATAATAAGATCGATCTTGATCGGTTGAGAAAATATTATTTTTTGACCATTTTCCCGTCAAAATCATGTTTCACCCTGCGCAGAGGCAGCAATCACTAATAAGTGACGGTTTGTCAAATATGGGGCCAAGACCCTCCTTGCACCCAAGTATGGGCTTGTGGTTCTCATTGCTAGCGCACCGCTTCCTGGGGGTGGTCGCATAGTAGCGATCCACCGTCTTAATGAAGAGAATAATCTAAAAAGTTGATTTTAAGAGAGCTCGTCTAATTGACGACGTCTTTTCAAAGTGAATGGCTTTCAACGGTTAAAGCGTCGAAAACGAAGAACAATAGTTGCTCTATGCAGCACAGCAGAGTTGTTTTTCTATTTGAGAAAAATCTGAGTCAATAGCGATGATTGAAATTTGAATGCAGCAGGTGAATCATCGAGACAAGCAGCTATCGACTCACTCTATTGTCTCGGCCGTAAAAAATATCTGGTTGAAGAATACACAACTTTGATTTTGCGGGTGTTTATCTTTGGCCGACACTGTTGGTGAAGTGCAGAAAAAGTAATAAAAAACGTGTGTGATCGATAATTATTCAGATGTTTTCTTTTCAAGAAGGATACTATGGCTATGAGTCACAAACGATTGGACATTTCGAAATCGGCGATAGTAGAATATCGGGAGTCTCTGCTTATTATTTGAGGATCGGACCTTTTAGTGGTTCATTTCGGATCTTCTCAGATGGATCTTATTGTGATCATTCATATTATCGCGTCTGCGGTACATTTTCGAGCATATTGGGCATGTAATGCCTTTGATATTGGTATGAGCTTTCCCCTTCAGATACCTGAACCGGAGAAACATGAAACTCAGTAATTATAAACTGTAGTTAGCATTTACCTGTTGAGCAAATATTTTGTGAAAAATGCCTTAGGACATCCTTCAATCGGGCATTTGAACGGTCGGACTACGACCAATTCTCCGTCGATTTCAACGACTGCTCCCCACTAATAGATAAGTCGACAATAGTGCAGTCATCAACGTCTTGTTGAAATGACTGATTGAACTCCGGGACTCCAAGAAATTCCTGAAACGAATTGAGATTATGACCGCATTTTATGGGCTGATTTATTCGTATCAAGAAAATAACGACAAATATAAATTAACTTTTCGAACGAACAGAAACATCGTAAACTCACTAGATCAATAGCCGATTTGTCAAATTTCAGATGATCAATAACTTCCTCTACAGAAAAGGAGCCCACATCGAATAGATCTGCTGACTTGTTTTCTGAAGAGTCGATCCATTTTCGCACACCATATCCCATGAATTCACAAGATGTATCATCATGTCTCTCATATGTGGGTGCATGAAGCGGCGACTGATTTACAAATATTCTGCAAACATCGTTCCATCTATGAGAAGCTTGGATACAAACACCTTGTCCAGCTCTAGGAATGGGCGCATTTTGTGACAGTGACGTTTATCTGCAGACATCGAGGTGCCTTGTTTATCAATTTGCATCTTCGGTCATAGGCCCAATATTTTCGATCATATATGCGAGGAGCAGCGCTGATAAGGGTCCTCAGATGAACGGGTTCTGACGCATCATTTATTGCCCATACGTCCTTATCGGTTCCTCCTCTCAACCAACCCCTTATCGGTTTTCAATATGGGGGCGTTAACAATAGGGTAGGAAAAGTCATCCACACGATTGTTACCTAACAGGAGAGAGAACCGGGATCCTCATCACCCATGAAGGAGCATTCCTTCGAAGACATCGGCGAGCTCACGATGGATGGATTCGGGAGAAGGTCTGGTGTTTCATTATTTATTCGTTTTATCGCAATTTTCACCCAACTGTTCGTTGTACACTGGAAAAGCATTTGCTTTGCAGAATATTTTTGGAGCAGACACCGCTTCATACACCAACATACGAAAGGCGCGAAGATACACATTGTAAAGTCATGGCATACGGTACGAAAAAAAGAAGCAACTCATCAGATGATACGACAACAGATGATCTATTCGATATGCGCGCCTTCGCTTCAGTAGAGGAAGTTATTGATTTTTCGAAATTTGAAGAATCGACTATCGATCTAGTGAGTTTTACGGTTCTAGCAATCAGTATCAGCAATGTGCTCTCAATAACGATCAAACGAGTCAATCGACTATGATCATTATGCTCATTCTTGTCAGACATTTACGGGAATGTCAGAGCTCAATAAGTCATTACCACGAGACTTTGATATCGTGGATCAAGTGAGATTGGCACGGTTGTTGACATACGATTCTGTAGTGATCTTTCAGCAAAGAAATAACGATCATCTCAACTGCGAATATAATTTGAATTATGATAACTGATTTTTGGAAATGAATCAACAAGCAAAACTCGACCACGATGCCTCTAGTGGATTGGACTTCTCCATTTGGGATATTACTCCTGCACGGTTCACTAATTCGATATCATATTCTCTCCAATCATTCGACGACACAAATGAGTCGATTGAAGCCTATTCCATCGAGCAAGGATCTCAACAAGTCGAACATCGGCATGATTCTTATACCGCAAGGTAATCGTTACTTGTTTTTCATTCCTCAGCTATACGGTTTAGCAGGTCGTAAATTGTACATCTTTTTTTCAGTGTTCCCGATAGATTTTCCGGCAGAAGATATCAATGCAACTTTTGTTCAAAAATGTAAGAATTGTAAACACACAGAGAAAAATAAACATAATTATTGCGGCTACGGCAAGAAATCTCATCTTGATCCGCACTTGAACCGGCACAGACACATCCGACCGTTCACATGCTCGATGGAAGGATGTAACAAAGCATTTTTCACAAAAGATTTGCTCAACATGTAATTTGTAAAACTAATTCGAAATTGACGAGGCTCAATTCCAGGCATCTGAAGGGAAAAGCTCATGCCAATATCAAAGATATTCCATGATCAATATGCTCGAAAATGTTCCGCCCACGTGATAATATGAATGACCACAAGAAGATTCATCTGAGGAAAATCTCGAAGAATGATCAAACTTCAAAGCAGAGATGATCATTATTCATCTCATAACTCATAACCGATTTCGACAATTTGCACAATTGTTTTTTTGTTTTGAAATTGACCTTTTAACGAATAAATGTTCTCTAACAACATGTTTAAATCAGTATGAGAAATTCATGTCTTGATCTGTCTCAATCGAGCAATGCATAAAGTATCGCGTTCCTTTGATATCATTGGATGACCTTATTGGATAAGAACCGAAAAGCTGAAGATGAGAGATGGCAAACAAGAAGGGTTGCAATTAATGTAAATGGTACTACTGTTAAGTTTCATAGGTAAGTCGAGGATGAGCATAAAGTGCATATCTTCTCCTAATTTCTCAGGAACCCTTATCAGTTGCGTGTGCATCGCGACAGGAATCTCTTCACGAGCTTGTGAGTCGCCCCAATAAGCAAAGATGATAGCAGGTGCGAAGTGCTGATAAGATCACACACTCGATGGACGTCGCAGTCACAAATAATAATAATAATAATTTATCTACGTCCGAGGCGCGACGATTTTAAATATACAAGTGATCGGAATTATTGATTGCAGGGAAAGGGGGGGGGATGGCTCTCCTGAAATCATTGGGGTTGGGAGAGGTCTGAGATAATGAGGTGGCTCTCCAGTTGAAGGTTCGTTTAAAGATTCTGATGCATAAATCGCATATTTATGATAAGAATACCTCTCATCAGATTAACATCTCGCATCCCCATATCAGTGCGTTCGTCTAAGAATCGCATACCTGCCGGTACATCAAAAATTAGCCCTTTGTGCTTTTCATAGTTTCTGATAGACCTAGGTGTCCTACATCGATTTATATTATTTGCATGCTTCTGTCATGCTCATTTGCATAATTACATGAGCCCACATTTGAGCGACTTTCGGACATTTATCACTGCGGCATTGCGCAGACGCGTAAAAAATACATGAAGCTCGGGCACTAGGCCTAATTTGACATGATGAATCCGCCTGAATTGTTTATTTATGCAAATTCGGAGTTTGAATTTTTCATCAAATTTTCATTTGAAGTTTTCTGAGAGATGTATGGAAAGTCCTCGCTAATTTTTTGATATGTTGTGGTCATGATCAGATCTAGCCCACAGAGCAATTGCGAGCCATTCAGAGCAAAAGCTGAGGTTTTACAAGCAAAAAAACGGGAAATTTATAATAGAGAGGAACCCCTCATTTCCCCCTTATTCGCCCCCTCTCACCTCACCAGTGCGGTCGTCAATGAGTGATGTCAATGCGAAGAATGGTCAAAGATAGTTGTGTTTCACAATAATTTATTATTATCGAGTGAATATCTCATCAAGGTCATTTTCAATGACATTCATCATCAATTCCTCATCATTCATTCTATCATCGAGACATTCTTCCACATCTTCCTCTATCTCTTGGATCTCTAAACATGCGAAATAGTAAAGCCACCGCTTTGGCTTGAACCAAATTCTTTATCGAAATATTTAAATAAAATAAAATAAACTTACGACGCAGTCTCTTCGTTTCCAAACGTCATTCCAGTGCGACGCTGGGTTCCCTGTCGGTCGGTTCGCAATTGCGCTCCGTCATTCTATTCCCCTCCCCCCTCTCTCCCTCTCGTGATGTCTACATCGTCGCCATACGCTACCAAGGAACAATTGGATGAGCTATCAGCAGAGGTCTGTGCTGTGAATCGGAAGCTAGACACCATAATCTCGCTCCTTTCATCGTAAAAATCGCCTCAAGCTGTGCCCGATCCCGTCTCCACGTACGCCTCAGTTGTGAAAGCAATCTCTGATATGGACAAGATCAAGCGCAAGAGTCAACGAGCAGTTCTGGTGGGTAGTCCCGAAAGTTCCAACCCCACTCAGACTGCGAAAATCGATGAAGAAACACTGAAAGCATTGATCCACCACACTAAAGATGCCGAACTCAAGAAAGCTTACTATGATGGTTTAATCACTCATGCTCGTTTCCCCGAGAAAAGCTCATCCACCAAGAGAATCATCAAGGTCGCCCTTCCCTCGCCTACTCTACGTGACAAGTTTCTCGCATCGATCCGTTTCTATCTTCTCCCCCAACATGTTCGTTCGACGCGATCTCATGCCTTGAGCTAAACGTCAAGTCCAACTGCCTCCGCTACGGTGTACGTGACTGTGAGATGATTGAATTCCGTGGACCCAAATTCCGCCCGCTCCCGCCCGGTTACGGTAACCCCAACTCTTCTGCCACTCTCCTTGCCAACAAGAATCAGCACAATATCAATGCATCCTCCTCTTCTTCTGATCTGGCTCCCACTGTCCATGTTGCCCCTCCCTCCACCTCTGATGCCCCTATCGACGAGAAACATGTGTCTACGAGAAAGAAGCCAGAATCCAAAGAGAACAAAGAGAAGAAAGATGCCCCCCCTACCCAAGACCAGACAACTTCTTCTTCAGGTGGTGATCCGAAGGCAAAAACTGAGCGAATTCCTCTCATCTTCTAGGAGGAATGTGGCAGTTATGTGAGTAGACCCCCCACTCCCGTCCATTCTATTACAAAATGTGTCCCTTTCAATGGCCCTAAACAAAACATTTCCTTCTTTTTTGCAAATTCCAGGAGCGTTAGAAATCTTTTCGATACTGTAGCCTTTATTATCTGTAACAGCAAATACCTGTTGTTAGCTCTAACAGAAACTTGGCTGTCTGATGGTGATAGTGATGTCCTACTTTTGAGGGGATTGCCTGGTTACTTCCTATATAGAGCAGATCGTGCAATTGGTAGAGGCAGCGGGGTTCTCCTCTATGCTCATTCTTCCCTTTTTCCTGTGTTTGTTTCCCTTCTCATTACTCCCGGTTTCGAATGTCTATCAGTATATATCTTCTCCAACGCACCCACTGCTCTTCACCATTCCCTTAGAATCATCGTAGTATACCACTCGCCTAACTCCCCTTCTACTTCGAATCCCTTATTACCTTAATGAGACAACTAAATGTGCGCATCCTTCAATTATTGTCGGTGACTTTAATTACCCTTCAATAGACGTCTCACGTCCATTGATCCCTTCTTGGATTTTGTAGTCACAAAATCATTCCATCAATACATTGATTTCCCAACACGCGGCACAAACATTCTTGACCTACTCTTCTGTAATTTCCCCATTATATCAGCAGTCAAACCCGATGTCCCCCTCTCAGACCATGTAGGCAAGTTTCAAGATTTCTTTCTCTCAGACAAACCTATGTCCATCCCTTCTAGAAATTTTGCACTTGCTGACTGGAATATGATTAACTATCATATTGCCTCTCATAACTGGACAATGGCTTTTTGAATAAAGATTCCTCTGAATCTTATCAGTACTTTAGTGATTTTGTAAACTACGTTCTTGACATGTTTGTCCCACTCAAACGCTCAAAATCGTCATCGGGTTACCCCAAATTCTTGAATAAGATGTACACCAAACTAGAGAGGCTTCATCAGTTGGCGCCTAACTGTAACATGACGCACTTCTTGCGCGCAAGATTTGACAAAGCCCTAAAATCATTTGAACTTGTACGGGGAAAATCAAGCTGTTAATTCTGGGAACCCTATTTCATTCTTTAAATACTGTAAGAGCCGCTTTAAACCTTGCAACTCGTCACTTCCAGGAATTATTAATTCAAATGGGGAAATCCTTCTTAGTAACAGTGATAAAGCTCTTGCTTTCTCTAAGTTCTTTTCAAAAGTGCAGACACTTCCTTTGGCTTCCCCTCTCACCTTGATACCCCTAATCCTTCGTCTTTTGAGCTACCATCTATTGCCTCAGAGAACATTCTCTTAGCTATCTCACAATTGATTCCTAAGGTAAATGGTTCCCCTGACAACATACCTAACCTAGTCTATTGTAAATGTAAGTACTCTATAATCACACCCCTCACGTTACTCTTCAATATTTCCCTTTCATCTCGCACTGCTCGACCCAATGGAAAACTGCCCATGTCAAACCAATTCCGAAAAAATCTGGAGATGCTTCTATCTCAAACCATCGCCCTATTTCACTCACAGTAACTGCCTCGAAAATTTTTGAAAAAATACTTATAAATTCAATGACTCACTATTTAGATGCGAGTAAATTACTCGACGCCAGACAATCT
The DNA here is from genome assembly GCA_036245825.1 of Pristionchus entomophagus. Taxonomy (NCBI): domain Eukaryota; kingdom Metazoa; phylum Nematoda; class Chromadorea; order Rhabditida; family Neodiplogasteridae; genus Pristionchus; species Pristionchus entomophagus. The sequence goes on from BTSX01000003.1 coordinate 3,304,072, forward strand.
GGCTTTCGAAAATTCAGAAGCACAACATCTTCTTTATGTGAAACTCTTTCTTTTTATGCTAGAGAGTTGAGTTCGAGAAAATCAGTTGATACTATTCTTTTTGACTACAAAAAAGCTTTTGACTCCATAGACCATAGACTATTGATGCATAAACTTCCAATTTTAGGAATTTCACAATCGATTATTCAATGGTTTGAGTCGTACCTTTTGGGTCGCTCCCAAAGAGTCTTAATTGGAAACTATCTGTCCCGCCCCTCACCGATCAGATCAGGTGTCCCTCAAGGCTCGGCTATCGGTCCATTACTATTCATTATTTATATAAATGATTTGGGAGACATCATCCCAAAAACAGTCCATTACAATATCTTCGCAGATGACCTTAAGATCTATGCCACTGTCCCTGATCACAGTGCCGACCTGCAAAACGCTATTCATAAAATTTCTGAATGGACCACTCAATGGAATATGTGTCTTAGCACTCCCCAATGTAATGTCCTTCATCTAGGGAGTTTAAAAGAGAGAACTGAATATACTCTCAATGGTGATAAAATCTCTACCAAACATACCGTACGTGCTCTAGGTGTATTCTTCACTAACAAGCTTCACTTCGGTTACCATATAAATCAAATATGTAGGAAAGCGCGTTCAATGTGTAATCTCATGTTGAGATCATTCCATTCTAAAAACCCCGACCTTTTAATTAAAGCTTTCAAAATTTACATTCGACCAATCCTCGAGTCATCCACAATCATTTGGAACCCATAGGTCTTGTTAACACCCTCGAACGTGTACAACATGAGTTCACGAGACGAGTTATGTGGAGATGCTCCGTCCCATATTCTTCGTACCTTGAAAGACTTGAGCGCTTCAAACTTGAGACACTTGAATATCGTCGCACAACTAGAGACATATTCTTCGTCTATGACTCTATCCATAAATATGTGCTTTACGACTCTACCGATTTGTACTCTCTCGCTCTTCTCACTCGTAATCTCTGTTCCTCTCATAGTTTGCGCATATCTCTTCCTTTCAGACTGCCAGTCTCTTTCTCAACTTGTGCGAGTAGAATTCTAACGCTCTGGAACACCCTCCCCTACCCCTTAGCTAACTCACCCCGTCCTATTTTCCGTAGTTCTATCTATGAAGCCCCCTCCCAAGTTATGTCTAACTCACAAATTAGATTGTAACACAAAACTGCCACATTCCACCACCACGCCCAAAGACTCGCCAGCCCGAGCCTTAAGACCAACCTACCTCTGCCCTGCTCTCAACCCATAATCGCACGTAATGTGTTGCTGATAAAGATTAAAGATTAAAGAATGGCGAGCTGATAGTTGCTGAAATTTGGTCGTTTCTGCAAATATGTTTTCGGTTTTAATAATATTCTGAGCCAATAGCGAATATTGAAATCGGGAGGGATTACATCGAGGCAAGCATCGATTATTTCATTATATTGGCTCAGCAAGATTGATTATCTGGTCCGGAAAACAACAACTTTTATTTAGATGCTGTTAATGTTTGATCGCTACTGTTGATGAATTGAAGGAAAAGAGAAAACAAGTGTGATAGATATTCGTGAATTATTCAGATGATTTATTTTCAAGAAGGATACGAAGGCTATGAGTCGCAAACGATTGCGCATTTCCAAATCAGCGATGGAAGAATATCAAGAGTCGTTACTCTTCGTCCAAGGTTTTTAGCGGGTTTTGCCGGCTCTTCTCAAATGTATCTTCATGTGATCATGCATATGAGGCCGTTCGCCTTATTTTCGAGCACAGCTCAAAAATGGAAATTTCCTCCAACTATGTGTTCTGGGGTTCTCGAGAGTGCTGAAGACGATGAGCATATCTATTTTGCCCTCAGACCCCTCTTCGGCTCCAGATGACGTCACGTCGAAATCACGTTTTTACGCGATTCTCGGCTCCTGAGGGGCTAATTTTAGGCTAAAATTGTTCCTGGGGTAGAATTGCATGGCGAAGACGCCTGTCTAGTTCATTTTTCATGATTTTTAAAAATAAATTTGAAAAATCGAAATTTTTACAGAGTCATTTGTGCCCTGAGCGACCAACATAGATCGATCGGGCGTGACGAGAGGATTCTAAATCTATAATTTCTTCTTGAAAAAAAAAAGTCTGCAAAAAAATTGCGCTTACTCACTCTCTCGCCCATCCGACCTGGGAAGAGGGCCGGGGAGGGGGAGTGGAGAGGAGAGACTCTCATTTCCTTGTCGATTCCGATCACTTTAAGTAAGCGCAAATTTTTTGCAGACGGTTTTTCAAGAAGAGATTTGGAATCCTCTCGTCACGCCCGATCGATCTATGCTGGTCGCTCAGGGCACAAATGACTCTGTAAAAATTTCGATTTTTCAAATTTATTTTTAAAAATCATGAAAAATGAACTAGACAGGCGTCTTCGCCATGCAATTCTACCCCAGGAACAATTTTAGCCTAAAATTAGCCCCTCAGGAGCCGAGAATCGCGTAAAAACGTGATTTCGACGTGACGTCATCTGGAGCCGAAGAGGGGTCTGAGGGCAAAATAGATATGCTCATCGTCTTCAGCACTCTCGAGAACCCCAGAACACACAGTTTCAGGGAATCGACCTATTTGAGCTGTGCCAAAGCTGGTCGGATTTGATCGATTCGTACGCAAACGGCCTCATATGAGAGGAATCGCAAGAGTTTCGAGATCCCTGCGGACGTAGGAAATAGTTTCCCCGATTCCGCTGAAAAGTGAAACTTAAGTACTTCGAAAGATGCTCTTTTAAACTGCGTTTGCGGATTTTTGACATGAAATCTCATCTTGGAGTATTGTTAGGTCAAAATAGGGACACTATGAAATTTATGACCAAAATTGCCTCAGGAAAACATCCATAACTCGCTTGAAAATCATATTAGAGACATTTTTAAAAAAGTAATCAAATTAGGACGCATAGGACAACATTTCGAATGTTGGTGATGTCATTCCCCGTAAATGCGCTAGATCGGGGCGGTCGGTTTTTCAAAAAAGTAATGTAACTTTACAAATACCGATTTCCCCAATAAGCGCCGGAAAGTGATTTGAGAAAAACCATTCACCTACCTTCAATCCAAAAATCAGCAAGAGCAGATTATAGAAAAAAAATAGCCCATCATTTTGTCCAAAAAACCTGCGATTTTTACAAATTTTCGAAGTTTCTCAACCATAACTTTTTTCTTTCAAACTTTCATGAGCTCTATTATCGAAATTCGGAATTAGAGTTCCAAAATACACCAGAAACTCCTATAGACATGTTCTTTGGAAATACATTTTTTTTCGACTCTGACCACTTTTTCACCTTATCAGAGATATTCTGAGATATGAGAGGTGCCCATTTACAAAATGTTCAAAATGCTTCGATTCCAACCAAACTTTGGCAGTGTATGTCCCATAGGCCAAAGAGTTTTCAGTTTTAGTTTCAAAGCCGTAAAATCGAAATTGCCTATTTGCCGGCTCTCAACTTCCCTCACCGCAATCCACTCCTCCAAATGCTCAAAATGACCGAAAAAAATAAGCTGAAAAACTTTTGTGTTGAGCTCAAATTTGAACGTTAAGTATTTCAAATTTTGAAAATTCAAAAGTTAATTAGAGAAAATGGTCATATCAAAACAGTGTTCCAAACATCTGCACGAGATCACTTCAGATTCGAATTTTACGCATTTTTTCGATATGTGTTACTATTTACACCTTTTCGATTAAACCGCGTATATGTTGACTTTTTACGCCTCAAAGGCTGTTTTCAGCTTGTGAAAATGGAGGCAAAACTGGTTTTCTGAGTGCAACTTTTTTCTTTCTTGTTTTTCTGGTCTCTCACATAGAAATTCGGTTTCTACGCATCAAATTGCGCCAGAAAGATGTTCACTTGTTCAAGAATTCCGAGGTATCAACTTTTCCACCCATCAATGGGCCTCAAAATATCTTGAAAAAAGTCGCAAAATGGACGAAAAAGTCAATCTCCCAAAATTAAGTCGAAAATAGTTTTCCTGACGTATTTTCGTGTGTAGAAACCGAATATATATGCGAGAGACCAGAAAGAAGAAAGAAAAAAGTTGTACTCAGAAAACTAGTTTTGCCTCCATTTTTCACACGCTGAAAACAGCCTTTGAGGCGGAAAAAGTCAAGATATACGCGGTTTAGTCAAAAAGTTGTAAATAGTAACACATATCGAAAAAATGCGTATTTTTTGATATCGCCATTTTATCGAACTAAACTTTGAATTTTTGAAATTTCCAATACTTTAATATTAAGGTGCAGATTTGTACTCAAGACAAAACTTTTGCAGCTTCTCACGACGGTCTTTTTGAGCTTTTGAAGGACCTGATTGCTCAATTTTTAAGAAAGTTACGACCTTTTGAGTTTTTGAAGTTTCGAGAGCCGGCAAATAGGCAATTTTGAATTTACGGCTCTACAACTGGAACTGAAAACTCATTGGTCTATGGTACATCTACTGCCAAAGTTTGGTTGGAATCGAAGCATTTTGAACATTTTGTGAATGATGGGTCTAAAGTTCATGCAGAATCTCAGAATATCTCTGTTACCGATAAACCGGGAGAAAATAAACGATTCCTAGGATTTTCCGCAAATGTCGCGAAAAAAAGCGGAAGATCATAATAACAAACGTGAGAGTGAAGATAGAGGTCTGAAACTATGACATTGATAAACCAGCTATCTGAATATCATATTCTGAAAATTTCATGTTTCTATCTCTTTTCATCTCTGAGATCCAGGTTCTCGGTTACGGTACTTTTGGCTATCGATAACTGACTTATATCTTCAAAAAAATAATAAAACACGAAATCCGGCTCCGAATACTCTCCTGATCATGCTTAGAACGTACGAACCGCCCCATATTTTTTTGGAGCCTGAGAATATAAATCCTGTAGATATAAGTCAGTTATCGATTTTTTTTTCCTAGTCAAAAGTACCGTAACCGAGGACCCTGGATCTCAGAGATGAAAAGAGATAGAAACATGAAATTTTCAGAATATGATATTCAGATAGCTGGTTTATCAATGTCATAGTTTCAGATCTCTATCTTCACTTTCACGGTTGTTATTAAAATCTTCCGATCATGAAACATCGAAATAAAAAAGTTATGCTCTAAAGAAAATTACAAAACAAATTTCTGGATTTTGGTCATAACTTTTTCCTTTCGAGGTTTCATGAGCTTTAGTTAGCAAATTCGTTTTCTACGTACTAAAATAGGCCAGCAAATCCTATACTGACATGATTCTGAGACAAATTGTTTTCGACCAAAATCGGACCAAAGGGGGGACCACATGGTGAAAAAGTGGTTAGAGTCGAAAAAATATTTATTCCCAAAGAACATGTCTATAGGAGTTTCTGGTGTATTTCTGCACGCTAATTCCGAATTTCGATAATAGAGCTCATGAAAGTTTGAAAGAAAAAAGTTATGGTTGAGAAACTTCGAAAATTTGTAAAAATCGCAGGTTTTTTGGACAAAATGATGGGCTATTTTTTTTCTATAATCTGCTCTTGCTGATTTTTGGATTGAAGGTAGGTGAATGGTTTTTCTCAAATCACTTTTCGGCGCTTATTGGGGAAATCGGTATTTGTAAAGTTACATTACTTTTTTGAAAAACCGACGGTCCCGATCTAGCGCATTTACGGGGAATGACATCACCAAAATTCGAAATGTTCTCCAGTTTCAGTTTTAACACATTTATCAAGAGGTCAATAGAGTCTTCGCCCTTCTGAGAGGGTTAGGGAAGGTCAGATGAGAGCTCTGGTGTGCATGGCATTCCACGTGACATTGAGAAAGTGGGCGCCGATTGTCTTTCGGAAGATATCGCTCCATCGTGATGGTGGACGGCCTCTTCCTCTGCGCTTTCGTGGGTACCAGTCGATCACAGTTCGGCTCCACTTTAAGCTATCACCGTTCGCAATTTCTGAATTCTACTGGAATCACGCAGCCGCTCATTAGAAACATGATCGAGCACAGTACAACCAACCATCCATCGTTCCATTCTGCGTTGAGTCACCGATAATCGATTCATTTGTGCTTTGGTCAGAGCCCAACTCTCACATCCATACAGTACCGCCGGAATTATGCAATCATTGAATAGTCGGCGTTTATGAGCCATTGGAATGCCCCGATTGATTAGAAAAGCCCGGTGTTTATGGAATGCCCCAAATCCCGCCTGGATTCGTCGAGCTATTTCGCAGTCATCCTTTCCAGTGACTGAAATTGCACTTCCCAAATACACCACCTTCTCCTGTAATTTTACCACTTTCCCGCCGACTTTGACTACTTTTGGACTGGGCTTAGAATTTATCCCAATGGTTTTATCCCCGTTAAGCTGAAGTCCCACACAAGCCAATTCCCGTTCTAGATCCCTTGCCATTTGCTTGAATTTGCCGTTCATCATGAGAGATGAGAACAGCGTCATCAGCGAAAAGGATATGAGAAAGAAATCTTCCATTTATACTAATTCCCTTCCTAGACCAGTCGAACTTACGGAATGCCATATAGAGAACTGAGGTAAACAGTCTAGGAGACAGGCAATCACCTTGTCTAACACCTCTTCCCACCTTAATTTCAACCTCATTTCCATTCACCACCACCACATTCCTACTGCCCTGTGAGAGACCCGCGAGAAAAGAAACCACCTCAGAAGGAATGCCCTCCAACTCCACTGCTCTGAACACAGCTTCCGTGTATACGCTGTCAAAAGCTTTCAAGATATCCACAAAAAGCAGATAAATCGGCGGCTTGAAATCGACACAGTGAGCGATGACAGATTTGAGAGTATGGATAGCATCTACTGTTGAATGACCCGCCCTAAATCCCATTTGTTCCCAGCTTTTGTTTCTATCCAAAACTGGCGCATACCTCTTATTTAGCAGTCCGGTAAGAACTTTCTGAAAGACAGAAAGCAAGCTAATCGGTCTGTAGTTTTTAGTGAGAGTTGCATCTCCAGATTTTGGTAGAAGAATTGTGCGTGAATCCCCAAAACCCTGCGGAATAGTCCCTAACATGATACTATTGAAGATATGAGTGAGAGCGGGGACTAGTTGATCTATTCCAACCCGCAGCATTTCCCCCGTGATCCAGTCTTTCCCAGGAGCTTTGCCAGATTTGAAATGCCGAAGCACTTGATCTACCTCTGACTCGCAAATGGGAATGCACGGATCCCGTTCTAACTCCTCCCGATATCCCACTCCACCATCACCCTCATATAAACCATTGTAGAAGTGTTGAAATGCCCCCTCAATTCCCGCTTGTGTAGTTTCCATCCCCCCTTGCCCATTCCTAACCCGCATGATCCTATCCTTCCCAATAGCTAACTTTGCAATTGCTTTTTCGTAACTTTTCCCCATTGCAATGGCCTCGTTGACGTAATTAAGATAGGCCTGATCCCTGTCGCGTTTATACGACTGCCGAATTGATCTATTGACGAGTAGCCATTCCACCCTAGAAACCCTAACGGCATCCATTTTGAGTTCCCTGCGCCTTTCAAGCAAATCCCTGGTCTTATGGGAAATCCGTCTATATCGTGGTGTGTAAATGGTAGCAATTTTCCCCGACTTCTGCACTGCTGAGACCACATTACCGTAATCCAGACTCGCACCACTACGTGCCATTTCTATGCCTAGACTGAGCCTGAACAAGTCATTCTGAAGGTGCGAGTCTCCCCGAGCCGGTCTGTTGTTACCCCGACGGAATCGGAAAGGGAAGGAGATGGTTGATCTAACCAACCGGTGATCGGTCGTAAAGTCAAACCGATTGACCACCCCCACGTCTAGAACCCGAATATCTCTTGGGAACAAGATGAAGTCTATCTCGTTCCTAGTGCGCCCGTTTGGTGAAACCCAGGTGTATTTTCGTTTCTCCGGTTTCTGGAAGAGACTATTTCCCACCCGAAGATGCAATCTTTCACATAAGTCCACCACCATTTGCCCCTTCTGGTTCCGTTTCCCGTACCCAAATTTTCCAACCGACATTTCCCTGGTTCAGAATGCCCGACTTTCCCATTGAAATCCCCTAGGATGACCTTATGCACGAATCGATACCGGTGACTGCCAGCGATTGGTCCGTGGTACTCTCTTTCGAATTCGTGAATGAAGTTGCTGTATTCGATCATGTCAATTGAAGCTGGCGCGTAGATCTGGAATAATCTTATCAGGACCTTATCCGACACAACAACATCAAGAAAACAGATCCTGGGAGTTAAAGCGCGAAACCCGACAACCTTCCGTTTCACCTCCCCACTCACGACAAAACCCACTCCGGCTGTACGATTGGGAAGTCTTGTTGAGTGATAGAAATTACTCCATGTAAGGTCCTTCTCCTCCTCACTTGATCTTCTGACTTCGGACAGACCGAGAATGTTCACCTTGATCTTGCTGAGGGCGTCTTCGAGCTCGACAATCCGCGAATCATTGCACAGCGTTAGGCAGTTGAGTGTAGCCAGCGATAGAAAAGCCATGAGCATGGTCTACGCCTCCCACGGTGACCAGCCGGCTTGGGAGGGGAAACGAGAGCGGAGCGTTTAAGCGACCGACCGACTTTTGAGCGAGGGTCGCACTCGAATGAAATGCGTCCTAATTCGATTACTTTTTTGAATTTGTCTCTAATATGATTTTCAAGCTAGTTATGGTTGTTTTCCTGAGGCAATTTTGGTCGTAAATTTCGTAGTGACCCTAATTTGACCTAACAATACTCGAAAATGAGACCACATATCAAAAATCGGCAAACGCAGTTTGAAAGAGCATCATTCGAAGTACTTAAGTTTCACTTTTCAGCGGAATCGGGAAGCTATTTTCTATGTCCGCTAATATCCCAAAACTCTCGAATCTCTCGCGATTCCTCTCATATTATCGTGTCTGCGGAACATTTTAGAGCATAATGGGCAAGGGATATCTTTGATGTTGACATGTTCCTTTCCCTTCAAATGCCTGAGATGGAGCTTCAGCGATAACTAATTGGTTCTATAAGTTACCTGTTGAGCAAATCTTTAGTGAAAAAGGCCATATCACACCCTTTTATCGTACACTTGAATGGTTTGATGTTTTCATGCTTGTTCAAGTGCGGATCGAGATGAGATTTCTTGCCGTAGCTGCAGAAATACCGTTCATTTTTATCTATGTGTTTTCAGTTCTTACCTCTTTGAACAAAAGGTGCATTGGTATCTTCTGACGGATAATCTATCCGAAACACTGGAAACATATCAAACTATTGTTGTACAATGTACGATCTGTGAAACCGCATAGCTGAACAAATAAGAAATAAGCAACGTTTACCTTTCGGAAGAAGAATCACGACGAATTTCGACATCTTGAGATCCTTTCTTTAAGGAATATGATTCCTTCACCTCATTTGTGTAGTCGAATGATTGTAGAGAAGATACATTCAAATTAGGGAATCGAGCATTATTGATATCCCGTATTGAGAAGTTTACGCTACTGTAGGCATAATGATCCAGTGATGTTGGCTGATTCAATTCCAACAATACAATAATATTCAGATCACAATTCGAATTATAATCACAGCTGGTCGGCTTATGTTCTCGTTGCTGAAAGGTTGCTAGTGATTGTTATTGCAACAACCGTGATAAAATCACTTGAAAAATAGCCTCGTCGAATTTCAGATAATCAATAATTTACTCTACAGAAGCGAAGATTCCCACATCGAATAGTATTTTATATTTGTATACTAGAGCTCACGAAATCACGAAAGAACAAAGTTATGCTCGAATAACTTTGAAAATCACACTTTTTTTTACATGAATGACAACTCTGCTCCAGCGCAATGAGATAGAATGAGATCGTCAACATAAAAAGTGTTGCAAAAGTTGTATTCTTTTCAATGAAAGTTTTGGTTTGCATGTAGCTTCATTTGGAAGCGAGTTATGGTCCGAGCCGACCACATGCGTTTTTCCACGTTTTTGCAAACAACCAACGGCCCTGATCCAGCGCATAAAGATAGAATGACATCGTTTACATGAAAAATGTTCTCCTCCGGCTCCTCTTTCGAATGATTGTTTCGGTTTGTTTTTAACTGCATTTTGAAGCCAGTTATTGGAACGACCGTATTTTAGTCCTTTTCGGACCACCGACCACTGGCAACTACTCAGCTTGTTTTGCATAATCGACAGCCCTGCTCCAGAGCATTGAAATAGAATGAGGTCGTCAACATAAAAATAGTTGAGAAAGCTGTATTCTTTTCAATGAAAGTGTTGGTTTGCATGTAGCTTCATTTGGAAGCGAGTTATGGACCGACCACAGCCGACCACCTGCGTTTTTTTTCTCACTTTTTTTTCTTCAACCGACCGCACTGCTCTAGCGCATAGAGATATAATGATGGCATCTACATGAAAAATGATCTACTCCGACTCCTCTTTCGAGTGATTGTCTAGGTTTGTTTCTAGTTTGATTTTGAAGCCAGTTATTGGAACGACCGTATTTTAGTCTTTTTTTGGACCACTGACCACCGACCGTATTTTAGTCCATCCCCTGTAAAAAACAACGGACTTTATTGTAATGAAATGTATAATATGTAATGTGTGTATGTAATGTCGGGACAATTGTAAATTTCGGTATTGGCAACCCTCTTCGATCAAAACCACAAGCAAATATGCAGAATTGCGAGAGCAAAAACTCGAAACGAAACCACTAAAACGAATCTATCTTCGTCCCTCTCCTTTCTTCATTGGTGTGAACGCCGGAATCACGACCATCGTACCGACCAGGAGAATGTTGACTGCAATTATCACTGAGTATTCGTGTTTTTAAATAATTATGCGCTATTGAATTTTAAATCAAAGGTTACTAACATGAAGATTAATACTCTCACATTATCCCGTTCACTTCAGCGTCTCTCCAGCAAACTATTGGAAACTCACGTTTGTTCCAAACCACGAGAGTGTGCGTAGCAACTCCCACAGCGGCCGAGATCGCGATCGTACCGATGTACGCAGGCCACAACTGAGATAATTGTAATATATTTTCTATGATCATAAAAAAAATGCTAGTAGAAATAATTTCGGAAAGGATAAGGGTTAATAATCAAAAATTATCTTATATTCAACTTGCCTTATGCTTTGTGAACGTCTGCACAGTCACAACCACACTCGTTGTGAGAATTTCTGAAGTAATATTCATTTCGGATTGTAATATTACTTCTCGCTATAGCTTCTACACCCATGAGCTTACGGACAAAAGATTTGCGTGAGGACAAGAATATAACCGATGAACGAGTAATTACCACAAGCTAATAATTTCGATCATCAGAACTAAACAACAAAAAAAGCCAACAAATCTACTTGGAACGACGGGAGAATCATAATCTATTTCGCTCAAATAAATTATGTATATGTATTGCTCACTGAAGCAGAGAAGCTCCTTTTCGTAGGTTTCCTTGCGAGCAAGGACGAAGTTGATGAGCACCTGTTGAATATGTCATTATTTTACATTCCTTTGTATTTTTAAAAATCAGGACCTTGAAGTGGAAAAATGTACATTTTCAATAATGTTACTGATTACGGTGTTTAAAAACCGTACTTGTTTATATGCCATCAAGCTCCACGAACTTGCGGAGCTTTCGGATGAGAGGGTGGCGTTCCAGATGGACAACTCGTTCGGCACAACCTGTGAGTTGTTTTAACCTCAAGAATGCGTTCCATCAATTTCACGCGTCTTCGTTTCTCTCGCTGACATGTTAGCGTAGAGAAATCTTCCTTGTAAATTATGTTTCCCCTTCTGATTGTAGGGGAAACATAATGTACAATGAAAAGTCAAACGAATTGTTCCCAATCTTTCCGTGACACAACTGTATAAATAAACAAATAATCAATAAATCAAATCTCACGACTGTCTGAACCATCCCGACTGCGACAACGTTCATCTTGAAGCTCTCCACGCCAACAATCGCAATGCAGACGGAACAGTTGTAGCTACCATCGGACTGAAATCAAGTTGATATTGTAAAGAATGGAAGATTATTCAGAATCATAAGCATACTCATATGATAAAAATCAGACCTAAATCAGACCTATCTGAAGTTTGTTCGTTATTGCGAAATCGAAAGATGTAAACAAAGATGCCCATCCCATTCGAGATTTCAGGAATTTAATGTCAGCCTACCGTGATCGGGCAAGTGGTGGTCGTATTGATGATTGTCGTAGTCTTGATCGTGCCGTCATGGTTCACCTGAACATTCGTATCTTTGGATATGCATAGATGACACTATTTTATTAATTTTAAAACACTTTTTTTCAGGACCAATTTTGCATAACGTATTTTTTTCAGGTATTTTACATTTGGATTCTGCGTAGGCACACCTGACCGTTTCCGTTAGAGCATCCAGAGTTTTGAAAAATATACAAATTAGCAACTAAGAATGACCTTGCCGACCCAGTCCTGCTCGTAGTAGAAGCGCGTTCTGAAAAATAAATTCATACAGTATTTCTAGAAATAAACTCAATAACAAGCGTAACAAGATAAATAACAAGCGCAGTCTCCCGTTTGTCGAGCAGAGTCCGCACAGTCATTGACAAACCTGGCGCAACGGTCGATGACGGGCACCTGTGTGAGGCAAGACGACGGAATGCGTTTGACACCGCCGTGATCAGCTAGATCCCAGCGCAGATTCGCGTTCGGGTGCACAAACTCCTGCGTTATTTAGTGTTGGACAAGCGCAATCCGACTCTCCTCAATCCCTGTTGACTCTCGCTTCTCTGACCAGCGAGAGATTACGCGAACTGAGGAGAGTCGCGTCAGATTTGTCATGACTAATTCATTTGCAGATTGATAATTTTGTTGAGAGAAGGAATGATAAGTTCAGAACGAGTCCTACACTAAAATTCAAAAACTTTTTAGTTACTTTCGCCTCTAAAATATAAAGTATGGAACCTGCAGTATTTTGATTAGCCAGTCTACGTTTGAGGAAATCCTCATTTCCTCAAACGTCTCAGTACAATACTAAAACTATTTTTTATTTCAATATTCTTCTTTTATTTATAAATGAAAACAAATAAACTAACATGATCCAGATACAGAATAACTTCCGCCGAGTGTTCTTGCAGATTCTGAAAACAGTCTAATTACATTCACTGCGTACAAGATTACTGATATCTGCACTTGATTAGAAATTTCGAAATATTATATTTAATCATTTCTCCCCATAGTGTACGGATTGCAATGAGGTTCTACTTCCCTATTTCGCAGATTAGACAAATAGCGTAACTCACCACTCTGTTTACACACTTATACATAATCGACCTGAGAGAGAACGTCGAATACTGTATTCGACAAATTGGAGAGAACTGGACAACCGTCCTACTAGTGAAGCCAAAACGGAAAGTTCTCCTTCATTTAGCATGCTCTCTCTGGTCAGAGAAACGAGAGCTCGCAATAAATGAAGAAACACGGAATCCGTTTTGCCCTACAAAGCGACTCACGCAATACAGTGAGATATCCTCCTTCGTAATCAAGAGCCTCGGCAACTCGACGCTCGATCATTTCCTGAAGTTAGTTTTCAATATTATTTTTTCTTAAATATAAATTACGTCTGCTCGGGCAAGTAGTGCGGCTGCAACCACAAGCAGTAGACTGCGCATAGTGCTGAAAAAGTCAAGTTGTAAATGCGATTTGGGGAAAAAATCACAACTCTGAGTAAGCGTGAGTGGGAAAAACTGAGTTCGTGACGCGATAGAAAAAAAAACGTATTTGAGATTTCTAAACTGATATGCATACAATATGCTATGAAGCGCTCATTTTACATTTTAAAAATCTTATTTTCATGAAAAATTCGAAAGCAACAAGAAAGGAGAGAACTCGAGTCAAAAGTGCCAGAAGTGCAAACACAGGCATGGAAAAAAGAGGAAGGGACACTCTCCTCATTTTACATTCTCTCTCCCGCTCATGTGTGCTGAAGGTGTGTCATCCTTTGGCTAGACTTGTGACGTAGTCTAGTACTAGAAGAGCTGGACAACAGATTACAAAATCTGCATATTTCCCATTACTTTTAGATACATTTTTAGCCTCAAGTGGGAATACCGAACAGAAAATCAATTCAAATATTCAAGAGCAACAACGATCTGACAGAGATCATTTATTTACTACCAAAGCGTGATAAATTCAAGTGCAGAAAAATGAGAGGGAAATGGAAGGAAAGATCTCCAGAAGTGACTTCATTCAGGCTCTCATTTGAGCGACATGGTGGATGAGTCCACTGCCGAACATGCCAGCGGCACACGCGAAGAAGCCTGACAAAAAAAAAATTTAAAAATACTCTTTCAAATGATCAGACTCCGTCAGCCCGTTTTGCGTGTGCGTGTGAATCAGATATTCCGCCTAGTATCAGTAAATTTAAATAATTGTGAAAATAGTACCCATGATGTTCTCATAACAAGGTCGAATTCCCGATACAATATTAGCTGCGATTACGAGGATTGTACCAATGCATGCTAGGCGCATCTTAACAATATATTATCAATCATATTTCAAAAGTTGTTATCGTTACTTTGATAAATAACACCACTCACTTTTCTGTCGACGTAGAATTGAGCGATGGTCACCACCACTCCAACGAATCGATCTGCAAATATACGTTTTTCTAGCGATTAGTATGTGGATATACAAAGATGGGTTCATGGAAATGACTACACCTGTTCCAGACTTACAAACAATGTAGTGTGAAATCATTCTTTCACAGAAGCACGCATGCATTTACTGAATCCTAGCACTTACTGAAATAAGTCAGCTTCCAGTTGAACGCGAGCTCGTATTGACGCGTGATCGTGTATGTGATGAGTACCTGGGTAATAAGAATATAATTAAATGTCACTGATGATGGGCATTAGCCCGAAATGCGTCTGACCGGATAAAGTCTAACCATTCCTTCATGATCCTTGGGCATAACTCAGTACACTCACGTCATCTACTCCCACATGAAGATTACTCAGTATCACTCATTCAAGAAGAATATACATAGATCGATTTGGTAGTTTTTGATAGTTTTTTTCTCTATACACTGCTGCTGAGAAAACCTCCATTGAGCTACACAACGCTATCAAGTGAAGGTGGGCGCATTCTTCGTTTCAAATTGTTTTCAGCTCAATTGTTTTTCTGATACGAATAATATTGAAGAGACAAACCTGTCTGAACTTCATTGCACTCCAGAACTCCTGCGTGCTGTCGATCTTGATGCTGCCCACCTTGATCGCCCAGGCCCATGACTGCAGAGAATATCGATTTTATCAACAATCACTGTGCAACCATCGCTTCGAATTGTGAGGCATGGTGAACGAGCACTTTCTAGTGAGAGATGAATGCATTTAAAAAAGGTTGGGCAAATAAGGAGAGGGTATTGCTAAGTTGTCTGCTCGGCTCCGTCTTAAAATCCGGGCTCACAGCGATCTCGAAGGCGTCAGCGTTGACGAGGGCGAGGCAGACGGTGCAAGTGATGCTGTCATCAGGCTGCAATTGGGAGTAAATATCATTTCAAAATGCTCCTGAACTTTGCAGCTCAGTTCCTTTCATTGTTCGAAACCTATTCAAACGTGACTTGAAAGTATCTTTGATAATGTGATCAACGACTAAAGACTAAACCAACCGTCACTGGGCAGTCAGTGGTAGTCATCAGCGCGGCAGCAGTGCGCACTCTGCCATCGAAAAATACCTCAAATTGCATACAGCATTTAATTGTGACGTAATTGTACTTATTACTGTCTTCAGCAAGACAACACCAAGTCCGTCTCTGAACTGTCATCACTGCTCAATTGAGGTCGTTCATTCCATTCTCATCGAGGTGTTTTGTCACGCATTTGCTACAAGCGTGAGAAAGAAAGTTATGGAACATACACTGCCTACATCATCGACTTGCTTGACGTCCGTCGTTCTGTAAAAAATCAATGGTCTCGTTCCCTCAGTTTACGTATCAACATGTTTGGATAATGATCCTTAGGACAATATTGGTTCCATTATCTGGGCTCAATCAGGATGCCATTTCGATAGTTTCGATTGTGTATCATCAGCCCCGAAACCCAGTATGCCCACCTGTCGCAGCGGTCGATCATGGGCACCGGGTAGCAGGTGCCGCGTGGCCTTTCCAATTGCGTGATGTTGTCGTGAAAGGCCGGCACCCAACTGAGACTCGCGTTCGGATGGTAGAACTCCTAGCAAATCAATAGCATTATTTTTATTATTATTATGTTTATTATTATCAATATTAATTTTACAACTTTGATTCAGTAACAGCAGACGAGTTGAAACCGTTCCTATAGAATAACTATTTATTCAGCCGCTATTTTCTACATCTGTTTCACCTGTCTTTAATAAATTCTCGAACGGAATCGAAAGGGTTGGAGCGAAACAAAAGATAAACTTACATGAGTTATAGAAACGGTCGCCTGCACTGTATGTTGGTGCTCGTCCTGAAAAATAAAGAGAATCAGCTCATAGATACCGACATTTTCTCTACTTCTCCGCTCCTCCTCACGTTCGCTTTCATTCTCCGCCACATTTATTCTCACAGATAACCTTGCCTATCCATATTTTTGCAACAAGCAACTCACCACTACATGCACCATGAGTCCATGAAGAATACCGCTT
The DNA here is from genome assembly GCA_036245825.1 of Pristionchus entomophagus. Classification (NCBI taxonomy): domain Eukaryota; kingdom Metazoa; phylum Nematoda; class Chromadorea; order Rhabditida; family Neodiplogasteridae; genus Pristionchus; species Pristionchus entomophagus. Next base: position 3,320,664 of record BTSX01000003.1, read on the forward strand.
AATCGAATGCTTCCCACTGAAATATATTTTCGAGTTGGGCGAGTGTTAATCGCTTGCATAACAGAGCACACAAAACGAACGTATGAATCTTCCGTCTGGGGGATGGAGAGCATATTCCACGCGACGTTTCAGTTCCTCCTGAATGATGAAATGAATTTGAGCGGGAGATTATAAAAACAGGTTCCTATCCCGGTCCTTTTTGAGGGTATAAAAACCGGTCTGGTGCTTTTGTACTTGCACCCAATTTGTGTGCAGAAAAACATGTTGTGACTCCAAAAGAAAACAGTAAGCACCTGTTCAGAATGAACTATGGTCGCGACTGCAAGTGAAAGCAACAAAGCCGCTCGATGCATTGCCATAAACTGGAATTTTCTTGGCATCTTGACTCATATGAGAGGAATCGCGAGAGATTCGAGAGTTTCGGGGTAATAGCGGACGTAGGAAAAAGTTTCCCCGATTCCGCTGAAAAGTGAAACTTAAGCACTTCGAATGATGCTCTTTCAAACTGCGTTTGCCGATTTTCAATATCAGGTGTCATCTTCGAGTATTGGTAGGTCAAATTAGGGACACTACGAAATTAACGACCAAAATTGCCTCACGAAAACAGCCATAACTCGCTTAAACTCTATGCTAGAAACAATTCCAAAAAAGTTTTCGAATGAGGAGGCAGAGTAGAATATTTCTTATGTTGATGATTTCATTACTAGTTCATGCGCTGGATCGGGGTGGTCGGTTTTTCAAGAAAGTAATGTAACTTTGCTAATATCGATTTCTACAAGAAGGCGCCAGAAAGTGATTTGAGAAAAACCATGTACCGAACACCTCCTCCAATATCAGAAAGATCGGAAATTAGGGGAAAAAAAGCCCGCACTTTTGTCTGAAAAACCTTCGATTTTTACAAATTTTTCGCAGTTTTTCAAGCATAACTTTTTTCATTCATGCTTTCATGAGCTCTCATTTCGAAATTCGGAATCAGCGTGCAAAAACACATCAAAATTTCCTATAGTCATATATTTCGGAGATAAAATTTTTTTCCACTGACCACTTTTTCACCATGTGGTCCCTTTGGTCCGATTTTGGTCAAAAAATGTTGTCTCAGAATCATGTCCCTAGAGGATTTTCTGGCATACTTTTGAGCGTAGAACACGAATTTGCTGACCAGAGCTCATGAAACATCGAAATAAAAAAGTTATGCAATAAAGAAAATCTCAAAAAAATTTTGTTCTGGATTTTGGTCATAACTTTTTTATTTCGATGTTTCATGAGCTCTAGTTAGCAAATTCGTGTTCTACGCTTAATTGTATGCCAGAAAATCCTATATGGAAATGATTCTGAGACAATATTTTTTCAACCAAAATCGGACCAAAGGGGGGACCACATGGTGAAAAAGAAAAAGAAAAAAGAGTCGAAAAAATTTTTATCTCCGAAATATATGACTATAGGAAATGTTGGTGTGTTTTTGCACACTGATTCCAAATTTCGATATGAGAGCTCATGAAAACAAGAATGAAAAAAAGTTAGGCTTCAAAAACTGCGAAAATTTGTAAAAATCGAAGGTTTTTTGGACAAAAGTGCGGGCTTTTTTTTTCCTAACATCCGATCTTTCTAATATTGGAAGTCGAGTTCGGTACATGATTTTTCTCGAATCATTTTTCAGCGCTTCTTGTAGAAATAGGTATTAATAAAGTTACATTACTTTCTTGAAAAACCAACCACTCCGATCCAGCGCATGGACGAAGAATAACATCATCAACATAAAAAATGTTGTACTCGGCCTCCTCATTATAACACTCTTTTGGAATTGTTTCTAGCATAATTCTAAAGCGAGTTATGGCTGTTTTCGTGAGGCAAATTTGGTCGTAAATTTCGTAGTGTCCCTAATTTGACCTACCTATACTCGAAGATGACACCTGATATCGAAAATCGGCAAACGCAGTTTGGAAGAGCATCATTCGAAGTGCTTAAGGTTTACTTTTCAGCGGAATCGGGGAAACTTTTTCCTACGTCCGCAGGGCTGTCGAATCTCTCGCGATTCCTCTCATATATTGAGGAGTGAAACATTCCAATTATGAAAAATATTGATGGGCAGGTAACAACTCGTGAGAGGAGAGGGTAAAGAGTCTCGTTTCAGGAAGGAGTGTTGAGTAAGGACAAACACGGGCCTTGAAAGAGGAAAAGTCTGGCCAACTCTCCATTTTATCTCGCCGTCTCTGACTCAGCAATGTTGACTGCTCATCCTCTGTCATTACTCGTGTCAACCTCGTTATTTCAGAGAAAAATTTAAATTCGGTTAAATTCGCACTATATCCCAATTTCATAAGTTAGTCGCAACGTGCAGTCCCATTAAATCACAACAATGCATGAGAATGCAACAGGACAAGTTATTTCACAGGTATTTATTATTCCATCAAAAAGTAATAACTTCAACAGTCAATTGTTGCTTGAAGGATGGCCTATCTTCTCCCAGTCACTCTCGCCAGTTTCGGAGACATCATCTGAGCGATCTCATGCAAATAATTCGCGCGATATCGAACTATTTGCTCTTTGCGAATGTTCCGAAACCGATTCTACACCCCTCCCCTTACTGCTCCACTGCTGCTGCAGCATCGTCGGATCGGTCGTTGCAAGCGCACCAACCGCAAGGGCGACCGTACCGACGAGGGCGGGGCGAACCTTAAATTTGATTCAAATTCGTATGTCACGTTGGATATTTGAACACTCTTTTCCGATCCTCTCTATCCTCCCTGTGAACGAAGAAACCCTAATTGTTTTTACGCCACAGATCAAAATGAGAAAAAAAACAATCATTCCCGACCTTATTCGCGACGAAGTACTGAGCTCCGCAGACGATTCCATCAATGAATGTTGCTGAAAATTACATTACACGAAAAATTAGCTATTTTTGTGTTCTAAAATATGGCGTATCTAGCAAATGTGACAGTCATATTGCAAGGTCTTTTCACTCACCGAAGTACACTAGTCGACAATCATTGTGTGCGGAGTCACGAGCGATCGTGAAGTGGACGAGCACCTCAAGCTATTGTTGTTTCTGGTATCTAGTATTGACGGAAAATCGGAAGCCGAATTTGGGATGTTTTCTCGTTTCTGACGACGACCCAATGAAAGGAAAAGTGGAGTGCGATATTTGCGGGAAGAAGTTCTCCTGTGCTTTCACTCTAGGAGTGCACAAGAAGACCCATTTAGGTCAGTTCGTATCGATAATTGTGTGATTTGAACGGAATTGACGAGTCTGACGATGACATTTTGATCCTTGTTATCTGCTCAAACCTGCACCGGGTGTTACATCCTCAATGAGGAAGTTTTTTTGTTCATTTCGTCAACTTAAAAAATCAATTCCTTCTTTTAGACGATCCGGCGCAAGCCGAAGTTAAGCGACCATTCAAATGTGAACAATGTGGAAAAGCGTACACTGAAGCTCGAGGACTCCAGCGCCACTTCCGGTCTCAGCATTCAGGTGAGCCTCTTCTTCATACATGTCTTTGATGTATCAAATATCAACAGAAAACCCAATTTTGTGGTCAGAGTAAACAAAATTGTTCATGATATTTTCTCAAAACAAAAAAAAAACATTTTTTCTTGTTGCAGAGACTCCGAAGATCAGCGAATTTTCCAATCTATTGTTGAAAGGGGCAATTAAGCCTGGAAAGTGTCGAGAAACTAGGTCAGATGATGAGGAGACGAACAAGGCGGATGATGAGGATGACAATCACTCTGGAAGCTATAATGGAAAAAGCCTCAACTAGCCAGAATGCCGCATCTACAATCTAACCCAAGCAAGAGCATAGTGAAGAAAACTACGTCTATTAAACTTCTCAATTTTTTTGCAGTCTCAAGTTACTTTAATTTATCTTCACTCATATTTCACAGTATCCACAGTTGTTGTGGACATAATCGCTACTTTTTGTTTGACGAGTTTAAAAAATAAGAGATATTCTCGACATAATTTGCCTTTCAGTATCTAATCTCTTAACATAATCATCTTGAAAAAAAATGTATTCGAAGTTTACGCTGACGCAAAATTGTTTTTTGTGTTGATATTCAAAAACATCATAACACCGGTATCACGACCCGGAAGAGCAGTATCGGAACAATTTTTTCAAACTGATCTTAAACCTTCCATACTATGATGGGTGAATACCATAAGGACAAGTTTACGAATAATCCTGTGCACGAGTCCCAGAGCCGGCTTTTAGGAAATATCCGGTCGCGGATCCGGCTTTATCGTATGTCAGTTAGTTTTTCATATACAACTTTTTCAGCTTTGGTCCGAGTGCTTGACTTTTCTCAGAAAAGTTTCTTCTTTTATTTTTCTGCGTTTTTTAAAGCATTTCGCCAGCTTTCTAGCTCAGCGGAGAGCTGACATACGATAGAGCCGGATTCGCGACCGGATATTTCTTAAAAGCCGGCTCTGGGAGTCGTGCACAGGATTATTCGAAAACTTATCCTTAGGGTATTCACCGATCATAGTATGGAAGGTTTAAGATCAGTTTGAAAAAAACTTGTTCGCGAAGAAGCTATTTTTGCTCTTCCGGGTCGTGATACTGGTGATAAACAAGTAAATGTAGAGGCTCATCTGAATATCGGTACTGCATGTGGTTAGCTTCTCGTTATGCATTTGCATGAGTCTCAAGTGTCCGCAAGAGGGTAAACATAGGATGGGGAAGAAAATGAAGGACGCAAGATCGCATCTCTCGTTTCTCTGACAAGTGAGAGAAAACAACAGCTCCTTGGATGTCTACTTATTCTTCTCGACGAGGAATGTCCAAGGAGTTCGAATACAGGGATACTCCTATCAATATCCAATACATGTTGATATCTCCCGTTAGGAAAACAATTCAGATAAAAATAGGAGTGATATATCTGGCGAATTTCATCAGAAAGTGAAAATATTTATCAAATCAATGCAAATAGACAGCGGAAACTGAGAAAGTATGCAACTAATTCACCGGGATCTCAACCAGTGCCTGCCCCCTCTCTCTCAGGCGAACCTCTCCCTTCCAACAGGCTCCGATTCTCCGAAGAAGGAGAAGTAGACAGGCAACGCAGGCAAAATACGCGAGCCAGAAGACGACTGCAACGATGTCATGAAATCATAGTCCCGCCACTTTTCACGTTTGTCTTGGCGACTTACTGATAGCTTATCTAGGCATTTCTGACGATATGTTGTTACCGAAAAGTGTAATTTCACAACTGCCTTCTTTACTAGTGCTAATAAATCGGCAGCAGATTCTCCTCAATTTTCACGCTATTTCGCCTGTCAGAAAAATGAGAGAATATGCGAATTCAGGAGAGTCGGATGCAGATTTGCAATACATTACCTCTGTGCATCTCGCTGGAATCGGAATTTCTAGTTCCATTTCAGACCTCCGATGAACATCTTATTACTGGTAGAGCTACGGGATTTACGTATAAAATTCAGGAGATAGTTCTCATCCGATTCAATCGACTGATCACAACATGATGATTTTCAAGAAGGCTCGGACACGTACTCTATTGATAAAGGTTTGTAGAATAGAATAGATTTATCATCTGTGGTCACATGGAATATGGGGGGGGGGGCAAGTAAATAAGGAAATGTGGTCGAAGGTTCTACATTGATTCATTTCTTCTCGTCAAGCATTGCCATCATGAATTCTGAATAAGGCGTAGGACTGTTAGAATGGTATTGTTAGATCCATTAACTGCCCAACGGCAATGTACGGTTATGTAGTTTAGAGTGGGCATAACGACAGAATTAAATATTTGTTGCTATTTTCTAATATTCTTGGACTTTTTAGGACTTGATTCAATGAAAATTATGAGGTCTCACATAATCTTTAAAGATAACAACACATTAGGTTTGGACCCTCATAACAATAATTCAAATTTTTTTACCATATTCATTGCGGTTATGTGCTAAATATTTTTATAGTGGAAAAAAACCATGTGTACTAAAGAATATTATTCCAGTATAACAACGAATATTGCAAGCAAGCTGAGGTTGAACTGATCACCGGAATACTCAAAACAATCATTTACGAAAGTTTGGATGTGAATGCACATAGCGATCAAGAGTGCTTCGAAAAGTGAGCAAATGATCAAACGGTCGATTCAATCATTTCGAAAATGAGAATGACGCTGGCCCAGCCTTGTGGTCCTTACTTTCTATCTTTATTTATAGATTCGTCTCGATGTCCATGAAAAATCGGCCTCTTAGACCAGTTCGTGTATATCTTCAATGGAAAAATTGTGCCTCCACATTCAATATGTTCAGTGCACGCCAATTTTTGAAAGAATTGCCCCGACTTGATCATCTGACTTACTGGGTGGTAGATCACGGCCATTATGGCCATATTACCGAACAAAGAGGAATGTGGAAAACGATCGATGATGTTACACTTCTCCACATGGTTAAACAAACAACGGAAACATTGCTGGACTATGTACATTGTTCACCTCAAGGACTATTAGATGCTTTTGAGGTGAGTTTTTTCATAGCTGAGGGTTTACATTATACAAAATGAATTTGTTTTTCTCAGTTGACCTGCCAATCACCAATCGAGAAAAAATACATTATCTTCACTGCATCGGAGTTTTCGTTGGATGAAATACTCAAGATGTCCTATTCCAAGTTCGAGAAAGCGAGTCCGACCGCGATCGAAAACTTATTCGGCCCTATTATGGATCCGAGGATTGGAATTATTAATCGGAAACGCCGTGCAATGCTGTCAAAAGAACCATCTTTCATATCAGGAATTTGCCACGTCGAACTGCTGAAGAGCAGCGAACAGGCATTGAAGGAATGAATCAATAAAATGAATGTATGAAAAGGAAATTTGAGTTTGCACGATTCTGAAAAAAAACTTTTTGTAGATGGAAATTCTATCTACTAATCTTAGATGTAGACGTTTTTGCATCTATAAAAAAAATTTTCTTCAGAATCGTGCAAACTCAAATTTCCTTTTCATACATCTTATTAGTGAGTTCATGCAAGATTTATGGCAATTATTCGTATCACTGCTTGCATGGGAACGCCGTCAAAACGAAGAAATTGAAATATTTGCAGTACCCCAAAGCAGTTTTTCTCAAAATTCGCCCCTCCGGTAAGCAAAAAATCGATTTTTGTTATCATTATTTATTCATATTTAAAATATCTAACATATTATTAAATAAGAAATATGCCACCGGGTATGCGTTAATATTTGCGAGTGAAATCAATTTTTGATCTTGGAATTTCGCTATGAAGCTGAAACTTTCATAGATTATACCCAACTCAACAAATGATGTTCATGAAATGAGCTGTTTATTGGTACCAAGTTCGAAGCAATTGGAGAAGAATTGAGCAAGAAATTAAATTTTCAAAATTCGTCAAAATTCGAATCTCGCGCGCTCTAACGCGCTGCGGACGCGTCGCGGTCAGCCCCAAGGTGGTCAACCTGCCTACCTCACCGAGCACTACCTCCTGTGCAAATATGGAGTTAATCCCTGGAATCGACTTTTGCCCCTAGTTCCAGGCATGTGCAGATATTTGTTCAAAATCTCAGATTGTCTCATATGTTTTATAACTCAGTAATCTATAATTTAAGACGACGATCCTCTCGCTTCCGGACGAATTACTGCAGATGAGCTTCGAAGAATTGACAACTGATGTTCTAGCAGTTGTAGACTGGACCTGCAAGAGATTCGGGAAACTTGACTTGGAACTTGGCAAAAGAAGTTTTAACAGTATTGAAGTTCATTGGGTAAGTAACCAGCATTTTAACAAAATGAAGTCAAAAGGGACATCTTTGCGGAATCATTTTAGATGATGCAGGATATTTACGAGAACATATTTTCAGATGGCGAGAAATCAGTGTTTTGTCGGAAAAACATCTAAGGTAGTGTGCGAAATTCGTGGTGATAGTTCACATCCGATTCAACCGACTACCGCAACCTTACAATTTTCAAAAAAAGCGCAAACGGAGTCGCTGATAATTACGGTTCGATTAAACATATTTCAACGCACGCATTGCACAATAATATTTTAAATACGCTCATTTTGTGCAAATTAATTAACTTTCACCAGTATATCAAACAAAAGCGCGATGAAGATGCGTTTCGCATTATCTCGAGCATTCTGAAGACTGTGTCGTACAAGATATTGAGCCTATACATCTACTGTGAGCATGACTGCTCTAAAAAGTTCGTTTTGAACATTCATCGGCTTGATAATCTTCAAGCTATTTTCAATTACTTATTTTGAATTTTTTTGACCTTGTCGCTACAAATCAACACATTTACAGATTCTTTCCAATCCTGATGACAAATCGTAGTTTGGAGAACTCTGAAGTTCTCGTTTCAATGATGTACGATAGATTAGCGTATGATTCGAATCATGTCAAAGAAGGGTTGCTGCAGCTACCTAGGATCGGAACTTTCAAGCTTTTGTGGTTAGAGGATACATCTGAAAAGCTCAGGCATTTCCAAGGAGTATGCGTCATCAATGACGAGACACTTCTCCACATTGTAACCAACACGCACCACGCGGTCCTGAACAATGGCGATTGCGCGGCGCAAGGAATTTTGAAAGCGTTTGAGGTGAGAACTCAATGCCATCGAATTTCTTAGTACGTTATTATACCGAAAAAAGCAAAATGACTCGCGCTTTCGGGTATATCATCATCCCACATAATGTTTTGTTTTAACGATATTGATATATTTATTCAGGTGTTTGCCCAGTCTCCGCTCGCCTCACAGACCGTATCTCTCCTGATTCCGAATTCGGTGATTAGTGAGCTCTACTTGATACCCAATAAGTACACTAGGGAGAAACCGCCTCCGCCTGTTGGTCTGTCTGACTTCTGGAGCATCGATGTTGTTGCCCCCCTCTCTCTGACACAAATTTGCGAGCAAACACTCCGATGACGTTCGTAGCGTCCGCCAATCTGGCTAACATTGTGCGACAAATTTGCTCGCGACCCTCCTTTTTTGCAATGATCTATCGTTTCTCTAACCGACGAAAGCGCACGCAAAATGAGGAGAGCCAAATACAAATTTCCCATCACTGGTTGTGGCGTTTCATCGTTTTATCGCTCGTTTTGACTGTCCATCTGTAAGTTACTGGTTCAGTGAAGTCACAGCGATGCTGGAACTTTTCGCGATTATACTGCGCTTTTTCCGGAAGGAAAATCTGACCGATGATCCCATACCCCAGCAGGTGGTTCTATTATCAATATTAGCAAGTGTTCTATTTCTGTTCTCAGTCCTCATCAGTGCTCTGAATAATAAGTTTGCAATTGTACAAGTAATGAAGAATTTCTCCCCTTCTCAAAAAAATTTCTCAAAAAAAAAATGTTACTAACATGCAAAAAATAAACGTTTCTCTGCAGGTAGAGCCAGAAGCAGTAGAGCCGGCTGAGAATGGATCGAGGAATAATGGTCGAAAGGCAGTAATTTCCCACTGGGAAATAATGCGGCGATGGAACGAGCTAGGCGCTGCCCAGTCCCCTTTCTACTGATATTCATAATCCAATATAATGCGAAAAAGCTTGTCTATGTCTCTCCACCTACCCAAGGTTGCAATAAAGATTCACCAGAGTAAACAAGTCACTCTACCAAATGCTCCTAACTGGAACAAATAGGGAGTTATGTATATCATTCGTCTCTATTGCTCGTGCAATAGAATGAATGTCATTGAAACGTATTTTTTTATTATAAAATCTCAAGCAGAACAACAAATTATCCCAGCATCCATATTTCATCTCATCGATTTCCAACAAGGGAACTCTACATGTGATCCATTCGGTGATCCTGCTCTTCACTCTGTCATCAGCCGAACAGGCAAACAACAAATTGATCCAGAAAAATGCAAATGAGAGATACTGAGTGAGCCAACTCCGAATCTGAAAACAACCTGCATTCACATAGGCGTAGGGATCGATTTTTCTCGGTTACCTGAAACAGCGGAGCATGGTATTCGTTGAAACTCGTATGAATTGAGGCATCTTAGCAACACTTCCATAGATTTACCAAAGCGTCTGCCCATTGAGGTGGAGAAATTGGAAGATACGTGACATGATCACGCGGATAAACAATGCAAATGTCAGAAGAAAAGATTGGGATTTACCGACTGAAAATACCGTTAATAAACAGTTGCAGACGCCTTCACGTTTTCCTGTGAGATCATTTAAATTTATGAATATAATATTGTATTGTAGCTTTCTTGATGAAAATGATCTCGTCTGAGGCAGTCAGCTGGCGATAGCTATTCGAAGTGCACCTCAATACTCGATCTTGGGACAGAGCGACGACCCCAACTCGCCGGTGCGTATTATGCAAAACATTCCCTCCCTCGCATGAAACAGAGAGCAGATAGACATTGTTTTCCCTCTCTCACCATTGCGAGTTGCCGAAACTGCATACTATTCGCTAGTATTTATTGATTGCTGGGGCCACTTTTTCAACTGAAATTTACCATCAATTTAGTCATAGCGAAATTTTCGTTGCATTCCGTGTAGTGGTAGCTAATCGGAAACCGTCTCTCCTCAATTCGCTTGTTCTCTCGTTTCTCTTACCGACGAGAGAACAGGCAAAATGAAGAGAATCGATTCCAAGTTACCATCACTAATTCCGTGTGTACTGGTAATCGTATTTGTGTTTTCGGAGCAAAAGAACATGTGTAGTTAGGACGATGATGATCGAGCTGATTGGGACTGTGAAGCGCATTTTCCGAAAGATGACGTTGTGTGATCATCCCCTACTGCGGAAGGTAGACCTATTTATTTTATTTATTATCTTCTTATTTATTCATTCTAATATTGTTTAACATTATTTATTCATCATAATGTTATTTATTTATCGTGCACCTCTAAATGTACTTCAACCAGTATACAGTATCGACAATAAGTCTTGGCCAACTTTTTCAAAATGGTGTAACTTTCAAACCAGACGGGGGATGGTTCTGAGGTTTTGATAGATGAAAGTCTACATATGCTCACTGTGTCCGACCGTAATACGATTTCGCAATATTGAAAAAGTTTTTGAAAAACCATTTTGAAAAAGTTGGCCAAGACTTATTGTCGATACTGTAGATTGAAAGAGATCGAAAGAGGGGATTAGAATGCAAGTACGAGAAGGGTGCTGCCTGATTCTAAAAAGATCGAAGCAATTGACTTTGCAGGGAGAATCAGAACCAACAATCAGTGAGGAATATGAGAAGATAAGTGACATCGAATCAATACAAGCTCACTTCGCCTTAATGCAAATATGGAGTGAACTCGGCATTTTTCGAATTCCTCACTACTAGTGTTTCCGGATCGAATAGTATTCCCTCCCCACTCTCCCGTATCTCTAACCGCCAAGAGGGCGCTGCTATTGAATCTGTCATCACTACTCATAGATACGCAAAATCTGAGATATTGACCAGCCGTGCAACCCTGGAAATTATACGTCGTTCATTGTACATTCATCATCGTAGGTATTTTTCATCGTTTCTCTGAATTAATTTGCATTATAATTATGTAATATTATGTGGTAGGAATATGCAAAAGTCTGTGAAACGGCAATGCGGATCTTTCTATTATTTTAATAAAAATTGCTCATCGAAACATCTATTTTTAGTCATCTCTTGTTGTAAAGTAATTAGGCCCAGTAATAAAAAGATTTCTCTCAAGCAAGAATAATTTTATAAAACATATTTAAAAATATGTCATGTTTTCATTTTCATTAAAATATGAATAAATTTTTCTGGATTTTGAAATTTTCGACAAAGGACTCCGTTTTCATTTACATCCAAACAAATTCTCGCATTTTTCTCTCTGAGAACACATTCTCGAACTCGCATGAAAGGGATGGCAGAAAACGAATTTTTGGTCAGATAGAACTCGAGCTCGAACAAACAACACTATTTCACACTTATTTCGGCAGAAAAAAATCAAACAAAAATATTATGAATAATGCAAATCAAAGTGTGACACCTCCGAATCAAACAACATACATAAACTCTCGATATTCGGACAGATCTACGGTCTCGCCGGCTCGAATTATGCAAAACCTTCTCGCCCTCGCATGTAGCAGAGAACAGATGGCTGAGACCCGATTTTTGGTCTGCTAGAAATCGAGTGATGCTCGAACAAACAACTCTATTTCACACTTATATCAGCAGAAAAGTCAAACAAAAATAATCCTGAATAAGGCAAATGATAGTGCGACATCTCCGAATCAGACAACAGCATCCATCAACTCTCGATCTTCGGACAGAGTTACGGTCTCACCGGTTCAAATTATGCAAAACATTTCTGCCATCACAATGTGGCTACATTGTGATGCCAGATCGGCATCGATTCTCCTGATTTGCGTGGTCTCTCGTCGGTCAGAAAAACGAGATAGCAAGCAAAAGGAAGAGAGTCGTATGCCGATTTGTCCTCACTAGTGGCTACATTGTCTCTCACAATGTTTCATGCTAGTAGCGGGCAGAAACGATGTCTAGAACTGCCAGAGGGTACGGGTGAGTCGCGTGAGTCATTTCTGAGTCGTTGAGAGGGAGAGAACGGGTCAACCGGGAGTCATTTTCGCCACCCTAATGGCTACATCACGTGAGGCTCGCATGTAACAGAGAACGGATGGTTGAGAACGAATTTTTGGTCAGCTAGACATTGTTTATCCTCTCCGAGCGTCGTGAGTTTGCAGGAACTGCATACAATTGATGCCAAATAAAAAAGTGATGCCAAAGATCGCCCCTACTCTGTTTTTGTGTTCTCTCGCTGGCCAGAGCGACGAGAGATCAGGCGAAATGAGGAGAGTTGGGTGCCCGGATTTGTCACCGCTACTGCATACTTTCCGGCAGTATTTATTCGTTGCTGGTGCCCCTTGAGCAACGGTTGAAACTTACAGCTAGGGATGTCAGAATGAAGGATCTGTATCTGTTCCGACTGGTAAGAACCTTCAGAATAAAGAGAGGGAATCCTAATTCTGCCATCTCTAATTACTAGGGATGTAACTTCGGAATTGGCTCTTCCATTCTGCACACTATCTCGTCGGTCAGAGAAACGAGAAAATGTGCAGAGTGAAGTTTGAAAAACCGAAACAACGTCACTTCTACCTACTGAGAAGTTTTCGTATGCATTCCGTGTGTTCGAATGATTTTACTCTTTTGTATGTTTCAGATCAGTTTGCAGAATCAACTATGCTTGATCTGATCGGAACAGTGAAACGCATTTTTCGGAAGAATAAGAAGACGTCGCTTGACCGACCCCTTATCCAAAAGGTACACCTATTCATATGAACCGTTAGAGCCGGAATCACGACCGGATTATTCCCAAAAACCGGTTCCGGGACTGGCGTCAGGGATGGTTCGAAAACATGTCCCCATGGAATGCACACATCAAGGTATGGAAGGATTTGAATGGGTTTGACAAATTTCCGGGAGGGTGTTATTTTGCTATCCGCTATCGTAATACCGGTGAAATTGTATTTAATCGTCGTACATCATCAGAGTTACTTCAAAAGTACAGGATGGGAAAAGGGAATCGAGTAAGGGGAGGATGCTATTTGATTTTAACAAGCTCTAAACAATGTTCTTTGCAGAGTGCATCAGAACCAACAACACGTGAGGAATATGAGGAGAAGAAGATCGACCACGAAGAATTCATATCTTACTGCGACTCAATACAGCGTTGGATTGAACTGGGCACTTTTCGCATTCCTCACTACTGAGTAGTGACGTCGCATTCACTCTCCTCAATTAGCGTGGTATCTCGTTGTTTCTCTGATCGGCGAGAGAACACGCGAATCGAGGAGAGATTGAATCGATGGGCACCATTACTGCTGATATAGTTGTAGCTTCCATTATCATTGCGTGATGTATTCCGGTATATTTTTTATCGTGTGTAATTTTATTTCGATAAAATATGTTTCTGTGATTTCCTGCATAGTTTCGTCAAATTTATGTTGTATCTCAATCCCCGAAGTCATTGGGATACAAAATGGTTCTTTATCAGAGGGCATTCATCTACTGAGCCCCACGATTCGAATAGAGACCATCACGAGAGTACTTCTGGAAACACGCCTGAAACATATTTTATTTAAAAATATATTTTCCAATAATTATAAAATAGCCCAATCCTTCCAGTTCTTAGCCAGTCACGAGTGATGGTAAAAAGGACTTGGCATGTCGGCTTCACCGTCGAAAATGCCGAATTGAAGCCGGCTTCAAACCGACATGAGAAGCCGTTTTGTCATCACTACGAGTCACCTTATTCAAGCGTCTTCCTCGACGATTTCCCGCTTGATCTCGCTTTGGAACGTCTCGTAGAGCGAGCACTTCTGCAATTAAAGTAAAAAAACTTAATTAAATAAAAATTAATTATTTCAAAATTATCAACACAAAAATTATATGAGTTACTCTAGGTTCTCAATAAATCACAAAACAAGTTGGATAGTAAAAGCCGATTATTCACTAGTGATCAAGCTCTCATCAATATGAGTGTTCTCTCATTTCTCTGATCAGCGAGAGATCAAGCGAAACGAGGAGAGTCGGTCGCTATTCGCCATCGCTATTGGCAAAGGAAGAGACCGCCTTCCTCATTTCACACACTCTCTCATCTCTCTAACCGGTGAGAGAACCGAGAGAATTGAAGAGAGTCGGTCGCTATTTGACATCACTATTACTCACCTCTAGACAGATACGGCTGCCTTCACACTCCCTCAGACAGCTCTGGCTGGGAAACACGGTGCGCTTCACGACTCCGGCGTCCTCTCCAACTTCGCGTCTCTTCGCTCCCAACCTTCTTCTCATCATGGCCAGACAGTCCTGAAAAGTTGATCTTTGATCTCTGATCTACTCGGGCACTATTTGATGGCATACTGATGATACTCTCTATCATCAAACCCAAGTGAGAGACCGCTATCCAAATGAGGTCAACTTGAAAAGACCTAACAGAGAAACTAATTCCTACTGTTTTGGAGTTGACTTGGAATAAGTTTCTCGCTTTGGAACGATTTCCCCGATCAACTCACGTATTTGCCGCATCTTCTTTTTTGGATGAAAGTGCAGCTGTACATGCAAATCTTGAAATCGGACATTTTTTTTCTGCAATGATTGGGATTACGGTAAGAACTTTAATCAGTCAGGGATTACGGTAGGTTCAGGACGGAATACGGTACTCACCCTCGTCAGCTATGGCAGCGATTTCACGTCTCTTCGCTCCCGATCGAGGTGGGGGACCGGGAGGCAGCAGGCCGTACTCGTCCAGCATGCATCTCTGCAATTGACGGGTGATTGAAACATAATCAAGTTTCAATAACAGAATAGTTTTTATTTTAGGATAATTAGCCCAAAAGGAGCTGATGAAACTCATTTCATCCTGGTTTCTCGCAATCGACCAGTGGATTAGCAAATGAGCGCTGACAGGATTCATTCGGCGGTCTTGCACAATTTCAAGGTTGTGTTTCGGCGGTTATTCGAAAGGAGTAGAGATAAACTGAGAAAGAGCAACCAAAACAATTTCGAAGCCACTGACGTATTCGATCAATAAGATACAGTAACTCTGCCTATGCACTTTAGTTGATCGCAAATACCGTATTCAATCTCAAGTACCGTAATCCATCCCAAGCACCGTAATCTCTCAACACTCACATCCAAGCACTCCTTCTCCTCCCCGGGACACACGTGCAGACATCTCTCACTGGGCGCCACTTCGAGCGTCGGGACCTTCAACCTTCTTCTCATCATGGTCAGACAGTCCTGAAAAGTTGATCTTTGATCTTTGATCTCCGTTCTATGACACTGAAGAACTGCTTGCAGTATCGTTTGGAGCAAATCAAAGCACGATTTAATTCTCTACTTCTCTATCATCAAACACAAGTGGGAGACCGCTATCCGAAGTCGTGTCTTCAAAAGCTCTAACATAGAAACTAATCCCTACTGTTTTGCAATTTTCCTGGGATCTTCTTGGAATGATTTCCCCGATCAACTCACGTTTTTGCCGCATCTTCTTTTTTTGGATGAAAGTGCAGCTGTACTTGCACAACTTGAAATCCGACATTTCCATGATCTCTGCAATTCTTGGGATTACTGTTGGTACTGTAATCAGTCAGGGATTACGGTATGCTCTACACTGAGTACCGTACTCATATTGTCCTATAGGGCAAGAGTTGGTACGATACCAACGATGTTACATTGATTACTGTAGGCTAGACTGGGTACGGTACTCATTCGGATCAATCATTACAGTTGGTTCAGAATTGAATTCGATATTCATGCCAATCAATGATTATGGTGAGATCTATTATGTGTACGGTACTCGATTCAAATGTTGATTAAGCTACGGTCAGTACTGGATAAGGATACGGTACCCACCATGGTAGGGATTACGGTAGGTCAGGACGGGACACGGTACCCACCCTGCCAGGGATTACTGTAGGAGCTACTCTGGGTACGGTACTCACCCTCGTCGGTTATGGCATCGATCGAAGACCAGCAGCAGAGGGCAAGGAGGAAGAGGAGGTGAAATTTCATCACTGAAGCAGTGAAGAAACAGCTCGGCGCGATGGTTTTATAGCAAGATGAGAGCCATTGTTCGTTGTTATTCGATTAGGGAAATTATATTATGGAGGGTGAGATGAAAAATTGATGCAAAAAAAAAAAAAATTGATGCTGGTAATTAGATTCATTCAAATAATATTTGGTGAAATGGGATGAATCGCACAAGATCGATTTAGTTATTCCCGATTTTTTTAAAATCCTTCAAAATTGAAAAGTATTCCTTGTTGCTGTCGCTATGTGTGCAACAATAAAGAAATCAGAAAAAGACGTCAAGTGTATTGTAATGATATTTCAATCAGATCACTCTTCTTACCATTACAGTATAATGGGAATGCACCTTCCGGCATCGCTTCCGTTCTGTCATTGTAAAGCGTACCTGGTTCACTAAGCGAGTCCATTCCTTGTGGCAGAGTGGTAACAACGGAAGCATCCTTCGAAGATCGGATTCTTCCGTTTTCTCTTACATAAAAGGCCTCGCCTCAATCAAAAGTTATCAGTCAACTCTTTTTCTCATCACCACAAATAATTTGTATAATTTTTTTTCAAATATCGATTCAAAATTTTTTCCAGATTAACGATGTTTCCTGGTGTTCACTTTCCTCTGCCCATCATGTTCCATCCCGGTTCTGGAGTGCCCATTCACATCTACCCTACGCCTTCTGCTCCCGTTCAGTATGCACCTGCTGCCTTTGGCTACTCGCCAATGCCCCAGTTCGTTGTGAGTGGAACCTACGTTCAGCGCCAAGTTCCACGTAGCTCGTACCTCTCCGCTGCGACTGCCAAAATGAGTGAGTTTTCGCTTCCCTTATTGATTTGATAGAACAGAAAGCGTATCATGATGTATAAGAAATCGCAGAAAAATATTACCGGAACGAAAGCAAATTAACTTTTTTCTCTGATTCCTGTTCTTATTCTAACATCTGAATATATTTTTGTTATTCAAATTGCGCTTACCAGTAATAAGTATGATGAGGTGTGTTCCTTTTCAGATCGTCAGGTTTATTGCGGGTCTCATACCCTCTCTCATTCACCGGATCTCGGATTCTTCGACCATCTTCTTTCCACCTCCAATGGTTCTCCCAACTACGGAAATCCTACTCCGCCTGGCGGTTACGGACAAGATTGCGATGACTATGGTAAGTGAGAATAATATTTAAATAAAATGTATACATTAAAAAAACAAGTTATTTTTCAGATTATTTCGGCGCTGATCTCGATCGAAAGTTCAGCGAACATGACCTCCTTTCTCAGGATTACGGTGAGTTATAAAGTTATTAATTACACAATAAAAGTGTTCTTCTCTTTTTCGTGAAAGTAACGCTCCAATGAGTGATATTTTTGTTGTGTGAAATAGCGAACAAAATGAATGGTCTATTTTCAGGTTACTTTTCTGATACTGAATCCGAGAAGAAAGTCCCGAAGTTGTTCAAGGGAGATAAGTATCTGGATCTTACCGAAATGCGAAGAAAGAATGGAGGTCAAATGGTAAGTGTGAATTGGAGAATTGTTTGTAGAAAATATTGTCAACTCTCATTTTTATCATGCTTCGGTAAATATATTGATTATTGATTTTTTTTATATCCATGAAAATCCGTCTATTTTAAGACATACGACGAATTCAAGCTGCAAATGAAAGAGATTCACGATTTCTCGGGGTCGTCTTTCGAACTGGTCAAGCTTCACAAGCGGTAAGGTGTCATGATTTTAGAAAATATTTTTAGCTAAATTTACGTTTAATTAAGTTAAATTCGTGCAGCGATAATGATCGCTTTCCCCCCCCCCCCTAACCGAATGATATAACTAACAAAAGACGAATGATATAACTAACAAAAGAGAATGATATAACTAACAAAAGAAGGAAAGAGACCCGCCGACAAACTATGTAATGACGGGTAAGCGCTGTTATGATATTTTCGTGTGGTTTTAGAATAGCGGAAAGATAATTCTCGTTCGGCGAATATGACCTCCGCCTAATTCTCAAAATAAGCACAACAACTGCACGCGACTTGTTTCAGGAATGGGAAACGGTAGTGTCGACGAAGTTCCTTCTATCAAGAACTTCATTATGGACAATCCCGCCTATTTCGGCGGTTATACGTATTGGGTTGAGGAATAAGTAACGCTCGTTTTTGAGCATCGTGTTTGGGCTCATATATCTCCCGCCAATCAAATCTAAACGAGCTGACTTTATAGCATTTTTTCAGGGTATGCTCGAGTATCATAGCTGTTATTATTAGAAATATCACGCTTCCTGTGTAGGAGAGAAATTTAGATTTCAATGTACCTGATATTTTTCGAAAATTTTAGATTTTTTTCGAAATTGTGTAATTTAACGTGGAAACGGTTCGGTAAATTCACACATTCTCAGGTGAGCAGCCCGATACTACACCTCTTTCATGGTGAAGTGAGAATGGTGCTCGATTCATTGTTGTATTTTTATAGACGTTTCAAGGGGAACGTTCGTGAAAAATTGCAGTTCACTTAACTTATTTGTCTACCTTGAGGATCGAAGGTGCTGGCCTATACACTAGTGCGCTCCAGTCACTCACTATGGAGCTATATTATCACTATAAACATTTGGTGCTACTTATGCTCCTATTTGAAAAATAACAGTTTTCCAAAAATATTATTTTGTGACGGAATCAAAAGAAATGCGTGTTTTGAGGACTTTGGATTAAACCATAACCAAGACATAGTAGCCATTCTATAATTGTGGCCACTTGGTGGATGATAGTGCAAAAGTTGCTCGTCCATTTAACCATCTAAGGCCTTACATTCAATTAGTACGGTTTACAGGAAATAGCAATAAATGTCGATTTCGAGGCTTGTTTTTCTATATCGGACTTACGAGCAATTTAACTCATAAAAAGAATGCTCCACACTTAGCAAAATTCGTCCATATTTTCAACAGGAAAGGTACTCCACATTCAAGCATAATTGAGGTCTTTAGATCTATTGCTAAGAAAACGCAGCTAGCAAAACTTCTTTCGGTCAGTAACTGAAAATCCTACACTCTCGTTAGGCGCATATCTCACACAGGCCTTTACTTGGATATTCCTCTGAATATCATCAGTGTAATGTATAACCATGATACTTTACTACTGCAGCTTAATTGTGGCTCAATAATTCTTCTTCCCTCAGTGCTGACCTGTCAAAATCTCAGGGTGAGGTGCGACAACTTTGAATTGAGCCAGCCATTGTGATCGCCTAAATGATCGGAGATATATGATATAGTGTGCGCTAAAGAGAGTATCCAAGCCCTTATCGATCATCAAAAACCGGAATATAATTGCACAATTTAGAAAGACGGGAGAGGTCATCATCTGAAATTGGAAAAACGAGCGTTACTTATTCCTCAACCCGATAAGTTGCAAATCGTCATTAATTTCCATACACATCATATTTTTTTCCAAATTTTCCCCATAAACTCCCACTTTCAACAAGATATGTAGAAAATTTTATTAAAATCTTTTCAGATGCGAAGTCGATAGCAAAAACGCCGGTCTCCTGATTCTGACTAATATTGGAAGATTCAGATTCTAATTTCAATTAAATTGTAAATTAAAATTTTAAATTAATTAAATTTACACTATGCAATAATCCAGTCTATTGAAGCTATGTATCATATTTATTTATATTGTGCATCATAGCTTGTAACAATAAATATGCAATCAAAGTCAAATATTGTACAATGAGCGAGTGTCACAATATTATCACCGTGTATTTCCGAACTCGTTCACTTCATAGGGGTCCTGTGATGAAAAGGAAAGGGTGGGAGATCAGGGAGAGAGAGGGACTTGTGCGAACAGTATTCTAAGAGACAGGAGCTAAAACTATCTAACTTTGAAAATCACAAAAATCAACCATGGTCGAATTTCAGCGAACAAACACTGCACGAATCCGCAGTTAGCCGAGATACTGCGGGTAGACACCTGAAGGGCGACGTTTAGGAAACGTCGACAATCGATACACCCCAACCAAACCACAAACTACAGTACCTGGCGTCATTGAGGGCGATTGAATTCCCATGCATTCGTTGAAGTAGCTGTTGAGCCGTTGAATTATATTATCTGAAAAAGATCATGATCATAGATCAAAGATCAAAATTACGCACCATCTAGCTCTCTGGTTTGCCGTAGGCCAGCAATTGTCTTGAGGAACAGCTGCTTGTAGTCGCCTCCGTTTGCCAGCGGCTGTAGCCACACCGCCATCGGATGCTGCAAATAGGCGACGTTTAGTAAACCTCGTTCGAGCGCACACAATGGGAGATTTTTCCAGTTCGCACGTAAGTATTCGTCGCCCCTCACCTTGTGCGAGGGCACACCATGTTGCTTGTAGGATTGCATGAACAGATCGACGTGTATCAGCACCGCAGCAGCCATGATTGTCCACTGAAAATGGTAAACGTCGACTACACCACCTCCAAGTCGTGTCGAAAATTCGACAGGAGCTGCGATTGGTAAACATCGCCCTCGCACTGCACCAAAAACCACACCACTCACCGGCGTCGCAAGCATCTCGAGCGGGTTGAGCGCCGGTTGCGCGCCATCGGGCTGGTCGCGCCTGACTCCCACCAAGTCGAGAGCCTAGAGCAGAGATCAGAGATCAAACTACACTCTAGGTCAAGCAACAGACTACAAATTACTGTTTGATCATTCTCGATTCTGTGCAATTCTCCATTCCATCTGGTGCTCGAACAGAAAATCAAATTTTTTTTCTCAATCCGGCTACAAAGTCATAGACTACATTCCTTCTAGAGATGACAATTCGGCATTAAATTCCCTTTATTTCGCGTACTCTCTCGTTTCTCTAACCGACGAGAGATCAAGCGAAATGAGGAGAGTCAAAATCCGATTTGGCATCCATAAGACTGCGTGCCAACGAACCTGCGCCAGACACGCCGGGTCTCTGTAGACGACGGAGCCAAGAGCGTTGAGGGTGCAGATCGTATACCAAATCGGGTCCACATCTTCCCACCAAGTCGCCGGCGATTGACGAGCAACGATCCGCTGAAGAGAGATCAGAGATCACACTACAAATTACAAAAAGATCAAAGATCCAACCACAACTCACCAGGACATGCCGGTGCATGTCCCACAGTCGGCGCCACAGCACAGCTGAAAAAGGCTCGCCAAGGAGAGGACACTGGAAAAATACAAGATAAGGCTAAGAAATGCTGATAAAAATACAGATTTGAGTGGGCCAAAAAAAAATAGAAATTAAAAAGCGATGATTTGTTTCTTTGGTGAATCGGATTCGCTTGAGTTTCACGAATGTCATAAAGGATATTTGGGAGTCTTTCGGGGATAACGCTGAGTAATTCGGTCCAAACCAAAATCCTATATCAGTTCGATGAGATCATAAATCAAACTACGAACCCGGACGGAGGCGAGGTTCAGTGAGGCAACATCTGGCACGCGTTGACAGATGCGCAGCAGTACCTGCATAAAAATCAGAGATCAGACTATAAACTACAACCCACAGAGATCAAGATCTGAGTACAAACTTTGACTGGTTCTCCACTGAAATCATCAATGATCATAGTCAGATTAGGAACTGAAACCTAACACGATCCTGGAAACTTCCAAAGATCAAAGATCAACTCACGTTAAGGGCGTAGTTCTTCGTTTTCAGCTCGACTGTCTGTTCACTGGTAGGGAGTCGGTGGAAGGCGGCATTGTATGCTTCACTCCTGCCCGCGGCTGAGGGGTAGTGGCTGGAAAAAAGGGATTCAAATGCAAGAAGGTTCGCTATGATATTATCCTTCTATCTCGCCGTTTTGAAAGAACGTTAGTAATTGATGAATTGGTTCTGCACAGTATTAATGCGGAAATGGAACACAGAATAATTAATGATTTTAGCAAGACTCGAAAATGAAAGACTCAGAGGCGAATTTAACTGGCTAGACATTTGTTTAATTGTAGAATTACGGTAAAAGAAAGTTAAGGTGGAGAATTTTTTACAAAACTCACCGAATATTATCGTAGATAAAGTCAAATGAAGCTACTCGCATAAGGATTTCCATCACGGTTTCGTGGGCTTTAAACATCTGAAAGAGGAGACATACACGGAAAACTAACTGTCAGGAAGCGAAGGTCAGAGATAAAATATCAAAGCTCAGAGATCAAAGATCAAACGCACAGAGATCAAATATCAAAGCTCAGAGATCAAAGATCAACAAAGAGATCACAGATCAAACTCAGAGATCAAAGATCGGACTCACTGAGTCTAGTGCCTTCAGATGGACTAGGTGCGTGTCCTTATTTGTCATCGTCAGGAGTGTCTCTACTGCCATGGCGATTGTGTTGATGTAGGTGCCCCTATAGATAGACTGTAGTTTCTGCTTTTCACTGATATTTCAGGGAATTCACATGATTGTTTTGTAGCAATCTCATGATCGATACAGACAACTCACTGTAAAAGAATGTCGAGACTATACTGTAGTTTCGATTTTAAAAACGATACGAATGATCATGATTGATGCAGAAAACATACTGCAAGACGGCAGTCTGTCGCACCGAGGCCGCGGCCCACTTCCTCATCACGTCCAGTAGCTCGGCGCAGACGTTCGAATTGATCGCCGTGCTCTACAGAGATCAAAGATCAAAGATCAAACTATGAATAACGCCAAGTCGTCCCCACGGCTCAAGCTATTGGTCTGATGAATGCATATGTTTCAGGATGTGTTTAAAGGAATTGAATGCGAAAAGAAAACGATATTGGAGATACACTCAGGTTAAAAAAAATCGTCGTAGTATGTAGATGTGGTTAATTTACAAAGATCATCCATCAACGTTTTCATGTTTGGCGCCTATGCGCGTAATTGACTGGAAATTGGTTTGAGTTTCAGATAGTCTACAAACGCAAATGAATGAGTATTGCAATCAATCCATTGAGCGCATGTCATACCATTCAAAAATTATATATTGTGTTTTATTGTATGAGGAAATGCTCAAACTACGGAACCGAGCCAACAATACTCTCTCACCCGCAACTAGTTAATGGCTAAACAATGGAATACGTTTCACATTACCTTTGAAAGAGAATGAAAACGCTGTGGAATCAATATTGGTAACGATGCCTGAATAATAACATAACCAAATTTCGAGAGCTGTAGTTCGAAATTACCTGCGATCAAGGATCAAACTTCAAAGATCAAAGATCAAACCTTGTGCGCGGTGTTCATCGAGCTCACACTCCGCAAGAACACGCAGAGATTGAAAACGAGCCCTGGGTCGTCCGAGCCCAGCAGAATGATCGCACGCTGGAATGTCGAGACTAGAGTCTAATTTAGACTTTCTAGAAATTCGTTATTCGGTTAGCTTTCTTTTTTCAATCATTTTTCGAAAAGAACTCCGAATGAGTGCTCTGGAAAAAAATGCGTATTGAAGCCTCACTACTGTTCATACTCGATTCGAAATTACCTTTATCGGCACCGAGAGGTCTCTATTCATCAGATGCCTTGAGGGCACGCGGGTAACATGATCGATGATCGTCGAGACCTCGGTGATCGTTTGATGCATAACGTTTTCAACCAACCACGCGGACAAAATCTGGAACGAGTCGGGACTAGATTCTAGTTTCGAGGAGCAGACTAGAGTTCGTTTGTTTTAGCTTTGCTTATTCTTTCAACCTAGAATCTTCGAGAGAAACATAAGTAAATGTAAATAGCAAAAGATCAAAGATCACTCGCCTCTACTCCATTATGCCTGGCAATCTCATCAATGGCTCCGTCACACGTTTTCGATCGCTTTCCTTCCCGCGAGGGAGTGACGAGCGTTCGAAGGAAGTTGATGACTTTGTGCACGAGCTGAATTTTTAAAATAATTTTTAAAAAATTTAAATAATTGATAATAAACAACTACATCTGACTGAATGCAAGTCCAGATCGAGCAGTGAGAGACGCGAGAGATCAAACTACAAAGTCAAAATTATGAGAACGTATACCTCCGCTTCTCTATCGACGAGCTCGAGCGTATTATTCGGTCGATGAGCTGAGCCTGAATCACAGTAAATTCAGATTACAAACTACACAGATCAAAGATCAAACTGCACATCAGGAATGTCAAATCAGCCTCCATTGTCTATTCTCTTACCCAACAAAATCAATCGTCTATTTTTCTAAATTCCCAATAGTTTGCTCGACACTGATAGTGAGGAGTGGGGGGGGGGACTTTTCCAAACTTTAGAGTACAAATAAATAAAACAGAGATCAAAGATCAAGAGAGACGGAGATCAAAGATCAACGAATTCACCGTTCTCGTCTGCTTTCTTGTCGAGAAAGCGCAGCAGCGCCGGCACGCCGCCCTCGTCGAGAAAGACGGACTGCAAAGAACCAAGATAACAACACTTAATCATCTTCATTTATGATATTTTGCATACAAATAATAACGGAAAAGACATCATAAAATAAGGATTCGAAAAGAGATCAAACATCAAACTACAAGATTACAGTTCATACTCTAAACTACTCACTAGGGGTGAGCAAATATTTCCCGCAGCCCTCAGTGCTCATGATGACTGTTCCATACATAAAATAAAGTCTCGCCTTGAACTTTCTGCCGATGTGCTCAAAAACGTTTGCTGACATGGTCTACTCCACATGATCGATTTTCACGATGATTTTCGCTATTTTTCTCTTCTTGCCGATATGGGTCTCGCCCGAGAGCCGACGTGTCCTCTCGAATTGTCTAGACCCATTTGACGTATGCTCTGTTCTCTGACTGGCCAGAGAGGATGCAAAATGAAGAACCCGCGCTATTCATTAGTGATGACAAATCGGCATTCGACTCTCCTTGATTCGCGTGCTCTCTCGCTTCTCTAACCGACGAGAGATCACGTAAAATGCGGATAGTGGAAGCCGATTTGTCATTCCTGCTACTCACCTTCGCCATGTACTTTCTGAGCGCGTCAATCAGGACCATGCGACGCTTGGGAGCTGCCTGGTTGGAATGAAGCACGGCTGCGAGCAACCTAAAGTAGACGATGATTGAGAGCAAAGATCAAAGTGGAGAAACATGAACCGTTCGTTACCACAGTACGGATTTGCATTCGATTCGATTTTGCGAGCCAGTTTCTTCCCACATTCTTGAGGGTGTCAGTGGACAAAAAAATTATTGCTCAAAACCCGATACAGTATCGGCGATCTCCCTTGAGCACATTACGGCCACCCTGAGGTCTAGAGAGATACAGGGGGTTGACATTCATAGTGCACACTGATGCGGTTGTTTATTATGATTTAAAAAAAAATTATTATTAATTATTTGGCAAAATTCACCTCTTCGTATTCTCCACCGTCCTCCCTGCTAGCATCAGTCCGCTAATCATAATCTTTGGAAGGGGCGGATCCAGAAGTCGCACGAGAAGGTGCGCTGCCACGAACGAATCGCTGCCTTTTGAACTGCAAAAATTTGAATTTACGGTCTTCCCGCCAATAAAATGGCATTTTCAAAAAATTCTAGTAGAAATTTCGACAGGCGAGTAGAAAGTCAGTTGGCGATGCATTAAGAGTACGGTAGACAATCGAAACCCACTCGACACAATTGAAGATGTGCTGGATGGAGATTTTGGGCGCTCCGGACGACTGTCTCGGCGGGTTCAGAAGCAGAGTTGCTGGAAGATCAAAGATCAAACTACAGTATCGACAATAAGTCACCGTCCAAAAATTAAAAGTGCTATAACTTTTGAACTAGATGGGATATATTTCTGATATTTTGGCAGGTGGTAGTAGGTGTACTCCTACATACGCTCACTATGTCAGACCATAGGACGATTTCGCAATATTGCATAGCGATGACGCAACCTTTCAATAGTAGCTCAGTACGAATTATTTGCTCAATGAATTTCATAGACGTGCTAGACACTCGTTCAAAAGCTCATAATTATCCTTACAACATTTCCTGAAGATCCCCAAAGTTTAATAACGATTGCTCTCAATTTGCCCTCAGGGCACCAATTTTACACCTTTTCACATTATTTTTTTCTCCCTAATTTGGATGATCACAGTTCCAAGGCCGATTTTCGTTCAAATGTCTTTCCTAGACAGGCTAGTTACAAATCCATGGAATATATCATCCCCAACTTTTTGGAGCATTTGGATAACTTTCCCGCGCGCAGCAACAGAAAATCCGATGTCAATCGATTTTCAAAGGTTATTTTTCGACATAATGAATTTTACCTTTTTTCAATAATGATATCATGAGTTCTCATATCGAGATTCGGATTCAGCACACAAAGATATACCAGAAAAAATTTAGTAAGGAAGTTCTGAGAGAAAATTTTTTTCGACTAATGATGGGGGTATCATGGTCATTTTATGAATTGAAAATCGAAGTACCTCGGATTTTCGGTTGCCGCGGGCGGGAAAGTTATCCAAATGCTCTATAAAGTTGGGAATCGGATATTCCATGGATTTGCAACTAACCTGTCCATGAAAGACATTTTAACAAAAACTGTGATCATCCAGAATAGGGAGAAAAAAAAATATGAAAAAGTGTAAAATTGGTGCCCTGAGGGCAAATTGAGAGCTATCGTTATCAAACTTTGGGAATCTTCAGAAATTGTGGTAAGGATCATTTTGAGCTTTTGAACGAGTCTCTAGCACGTCTATGAACGAAAATCCTCTTTTTCAGGACCTAATTTTGAGCCAATCCAAATCCTCTGTACTTTACACTCCCAAGAGTACTTATGTTTATCGAGGAGGTAATGAGGTCTTCTCTCATCACATGAAATATTTAGGATGAGGAAAAATTCATTGAGCAAATAATTCGTACTGAGCTACTATTGAAAGATTGCGTCATCGCTATGCAATATTGCGAAATCGCCCTATGGTCTGACATTGTGAGCGTATGTAGGAGTACACCTACTACCACCTGCCAAAACATGAGAAAGATATCCCATCTAGTTCAAAAGTTATAGCACTTTTAATTTTTGGACGGTGACTTATTGTCGATACTGTAAATACCACAAAAATACTTTTAAAAAAACTTCTAACCGAGTGGTTGCTGCGATATCGGCATGCTCTCGTAAAGAGAATTGAGCGCGTTTGAGCGCTCCTAAAAATTATGGAGAGATCAAAGATCAAAGATCTAAGGTCAAACCTTTCCTGTGCAGGCATGGACATCAGAAATGAGATCCTCTACAATTTTACTCATCATCTCGGGGAATTCCATGGCTAGTTGCTTGAGCTGCAAAGTTCAGAGATCAGCGTATACCGTGATAAATATATTTTTTCGATGTTGGTTTGATCATCAGGGAATTTGAGAATGCAGTGAAACCTAACTTATTCAGTTTCGAATTTAAAACAAGCAATTCAATATATGCGTTGCGGATCGGGAATGTGCAAAAAAAATTCCCGCACTCTTCATTTATCATGATCTCTCGGTTCTCTGATCTACGATAGATCATGCGAAATGAGGAGTGCGTGAAATTTGTTTCACTCTGATGTTGCGGATTAAGGTCGCACATGACATTGGAGGATACAAATTCACAAACCATCGTGGATGTCTTCGCCGGGTCGGGCTTCCCGTACATTCTCAGCGCTTCCTTACGGTAGGTACGATATTCGGGATGTTTCTATAATAATAATAATAATTTTTCTATAATAATAAAAATTGTTTCTGAAGCAAGGCAATGTTCACACAATTCAGCACGATTTTATTGTCCGATGTGGGGATGTGCAGAACGTAGCACATACTATTTCGATCATGGAATTTGAGTTTTCATCATCAATGTTGCAGTTCTCACCGTGATGATATCATGCTGCTCTGACAGAAACTTGAAAACCACTTGAGGAGGCTGCGAAAAGATCTGAATGCAAAGATCTGAAATCAAACTACGACGAGCTTGATAGATGGCGAGCTTATGGCAATCGACACCTTTTCATTTTTTTCAGACAAAATTGTAGTGTTCGTTTTTTTTCCCAATGCGAAAGATGTTACGAGCAATTCCTGATTTTTCCACTTCCTTTTGCAGAACGAATGAAACTCAACTCATTTCACGAATTTTCTCGGTTGGATGTGCTAATAAACGTCGATATTAGTGATGGCTAATAGGCATCCGACTCTCCTCATTTCGCGCGCTCTCTCGTTTCTCTAACCAACGAGAGTTCTCCGAAAAAAAGGAGAGTCGATGCCGATTTTTCAATACTAATCGATATGCGTCGATACAAGTGCAAAAATCGGAGAATGCAAACCTGTTGCCTACAGTGTCGCTCCACCGGGGTCGCGCCATCGTCAGCGGCCTTTACAGGTTGCGAGTCAGCCTGAAATCAAGTATCAAACTACAAAATACAAGAAATTAGATCAAAGTACAAACTACAAACTACAAAGCCAGATCCAATATTATAAATATCGACCTTAGGCGGGAGGATCGGCTTGTTTTTCTCGCTGTCGGTGCACACGGTGAGTGACGTCATCGACGAGAGATTCGATATTCCAGAGATTCCGGAAAGGCCGGACAGGTTGGAGATGTTGGATTGCAGGGATTGCAGTGAAGCGGACTGGAAGGGAAAGTGGAGAGTAGAGATCAAAGATCGAGTTTCAATATTTTTCGTCGTTCAGGACTTGTGGTTTGAGGGATAATTTATAATTTAGATGGACTCACCCTTTGCAGGTTGGCTGGGAGGGATTGAACGGAGGCGGACTGAAATAGTTCGAGCATTAGAGATCAAAGATCGATTATTTAACTAACAATCCCAGTTTTTGCATTATTTTTCGGAATTTCAAATATTCGACCATACGTGGCCTCTTCCACTAAGTCATGGAAGATGACTTATCTAATATGAAGAATGGCAAAGTTTAAAACAAATACAATACTAACCCTTGGTAAACTGACAGCTGTCCCACTGGTCGAAGTTCCGCCCCTTTCTCCTCCCGCCCACTCGGCCGTGTTCGCGAGGCGCATTGCGGCCAACTGCTTTCGCATCGAACCGGAGCCTCCTGGAAAGATTACGGTTGCTTACGGTGTTCGGTTACAGTAATTGACGCCATATCAGTTTCAGACATTTTTCGAATATTAATTTTATTACAGCGAAACCGATGGCACGAGCATTCCTGCTTTAGGAGCGGCCTTTTGCAGAATGACTGAAACTCATCTCATTTTTACGAACAGGTTCGCGCAAGCGCGTTTGCGCTCCTTTCATAACGATTTGCTTTAAGAGACCGGCTCGCTAATTTGCAAGCATTTTGGCCCCTGCCCGGACACGTTGAGCTAGCAATGAGAATCAGAAGCCCATGCTTGGGTGCTGGAAGGGTGTTGGTACCATAGTGCACAAACGATGACTTATTTGTTGTTACAGCCGTGGCGCAGGGAGAAACATGATTTCCAAGGTAAAATGGTCGAAAAATCAAATTTTCACAACCGATACAGATAGATCCAATTTTTCTTTTGTGCTAATTTAGAGGTGCCCTAAGGGTCTGAAATGAATGTTCTGATCAATTACTGATCATTTCTAAAATCATTTTTTCGACATGACTTTTCATATTTTTCGACCATAGTGCCCATTTTCGCCAAAAGTCATAGTCATGACTATATACGTTTTGTAGCCCGTCCGATTCTGCATCGATATTTTCCAAAGATTGGTCCCGCAATTATGTGACTTTTCGATTTTTATTCGATTGAATCCCAAAAATGGCCGATTTCGTCAGTTTTTCGATCATAACTTTTTTCTTTCACAATTTGATGAGCTCGAACACTC
Organism: Pristionchus entomophagus; assembly: GCA_036245825.1. Classification (NCBI taxonomy): domain Eukaryota; kingdom Metazoa; phylum Nematoda; class Chromadorea; order Rhabditida; family Neodiplogasteridae; genus Pristionchus; species Pristionchus entomophagus. The sequence continues at coordinate 3,350,882 of BTSX01000003.1, forward strand.
AAATTTGAACTCTACGCATAAAGTTACATCAGAATAAAATATGCTCAGATTTTCCAGAGATGCAAATTTTTCCTTTTTTTTTCAGGACCATAGTAAATAAAATAAAAAATAAAAAAATTTGAATCTCTTGGGAAAATCTGAGCATATTTTATTCTGATGTATCTTTATGCGTAGAGTTCGAATTTGGGTGTTAGAGCTCATCAAATCGTGAAAGAAAAAAGTTATGATCGAAAAACTGGCGAAATCGGCCATTTTAGGATTCAATCGAATAAAAATCGAAAAGTCACATAATTGCGGGACCAATCTTTAAAAAATATCGATGCAGAATTGTGCGGGCTACAAAACGTATTTAGTCATGACTATGACTTTTGGCGAAAATGTTATGAATAGTCGAAAAATATGAATAGTAATATCGAAAAAATGATTTTAGAAATGATCAGTAATTGATCAGAACATTCATTTCAGACCCTTAGGGCACCTCTAAATTAGCACAAAAGAAAAATTGGATCTATCTGGATCGGTTGTGAAAATTTGATTTTTCGACCATTTTACCTTGGAAATCATGTTTCTCGCTGCGCCACGGCTGTAACAACAAAATAAGTCATGGTTTGTGCACTATGGTACCAAGACCCTTCCAGCAACCAAGCATGGGCTTCTGATTCTCATAGCTAGCTCAATGTGTCCGGGGGTAGTCTAAAATTACCGAGATGTCGTCTTAACATTACAATCAACACGACTCGTCGAAACTAATAATTTCCCATTCGTACACCGCAGTTGAAAATATTGAGGTAAATTGTCTACAGTGTTCGGAAAAAAACGCGATCGAAGACTAACCATTATTAGAGGGCAGAAGGAGTGGCTGGGCGGGAAGATGAGGTTGTTGCAGTGGTTGCTGCAGATGCGGCCAGTTCATCGGCGCAGCAGCTGCAGCAGGCAGGCGACCGAACTGCGACTGCTGCTGCAGCAGCATTCCGGGCATGTTTTGCCTGGGAAATATTGATTCAAATTGTACACATATCTTCACAAAATTTAGTTCAAAACTACTTCTTCCGGCATCAATAATTCCCCTGTTTACTACCGTATGCCATCACCACTGTAAATGGCAAATCAGAAACTGACTCTCCTCCAATTCTCAGGTTCACTTTCGGGCCATTTTAGTATAAGGAATGAACAGAGGTGAGACCGGTTTGCTATCACTTTCCGGCACCCACCAGTAGTGATGTCAATTTAATTCCTAGCTGTTGTTTATTTCGACCCAAGTACTTGAGTTGCATGAAGGAATTGAACCCAAGTATTTGACTATTCTGAGAGGAATTAAGAATTGATTTGACATTCCTACCCACCAGTCAGGAATGGTCTGCTGCTGAGAAGTGGAGGGTTGCTGCAGTGAGTAATCGTACGCCGGGTGCATGTCTGCAATCGATAACTGAACATTACGGTAGTCGAGGTTACGAGATCGAATCGATCATTGGGTTGTTGGAAAGCAGAGAAGACGAAAGCATCGACAACACAGAAACACATTGACCTTATTGAAGTTCTGAAACACAGTCGAAGTTCTTTAAAAAAAAAATTAGATCGTCACATCTCGGTCTCTTTCTGAGATAATACCAATATCTCTATCTCGATCTATTCAAGAGACGGGAAAGAGATAACAGAATGGCACTTGGCAGAGAAACGAGACAAGGAAAAGGTAGGACGCCAGTATTGAGAGGAACTGTCTCGTCAAATGTAATGAGAATGATGGAGAGGGGCAAATGTGACAGATCAGTGAAATACGCCAAAATAGATCGGAAGGCTGAGTAATTTGAGGGAGTGTAACATCCATGCCTCCTCAATTTTTATTCGTGCAAAACAGTCATTAAACCCGCTGGAAAAGGTTCCCCAAGGATTTATTTTCGCGAAAATTCACGGAACTCATAAGAAAACGCGCAAACCTGGAACCAGCTCAATCATTCTCGCTATCCAACTCTCCAACCCGGCAAGAGTACACTCTACCGAAAACCTCCGAAATTTAGGATTATCCCCCTAAAATGTCTCCTCTCTCTCCTCCTTTCTTAGATGTTCTCAAATACCCCTAGTCTCTAACGTGCTTTCTTCTCTCACTCACTAATTAGCCAATTCGAGAGGCATGTTATTGCGCTGTTTGAACTTGAACTAAATGTTGCAAATCGTGAATAAATGGTGCGTAACCTTCTCAGTATAACAAATATCACGAAAAATGAAAGGAAAGCATGAATTCAAACAATACATTCAAATGTTGGGAGAGAAGAGAGAGCGCGTCCCTGTCTCACTAGAGATTGCGCGCGATAGAGAGAGCAGTCAGCCGGTGGGCGAGAGAGTGTGCGGATCGAGGAGAGTGAGAGGAGAGAAGGGGAGGAGAGAGAGGGAGAAAGGACATTGCTCATCTTCCCTCATTCTATAGACAGAAGGACCAAGGGGTCAAGCTCAGGCACCCCGGTGACGTCATACATTGTAGTCCTTACTACACCTCCTGGCTCTTACTTTCACCTTGGCACAGGGTTCTCTTGATGAGATTATATTTGGATTGGAATTCCCAATGGAATTCCATCTCCCCGCGTTCCTCACACTCTCTCGCTAATAGGGGCCATTCATTTGTTAGAATAATCGAATTTTTGGTATTCCATTCCAAGTTGGAATTTCCACAAGAGAACACTACCTTGGCTCTTCCCGGCTTCAAATAAGGATGGAATCTTGTGATGAATGACGGTATTGAACCGAAGGTATTGGGGTTGTTTTAATTGGGCTCCTGAGAATTTCAAAAGCCACCTCTTTCTTTACAGAACCCATTGAACTGAGTCTTAGAAGCGTGACACCATTCTGGATACAAAATCGTTCGAACCAAGTGAGTTATTGGTTTCTGTGACAAGGTAAGATTAGTTGCAGATGGCTGTCATTCGATGAATGAAGGGAGGACCAGGGGGCAAGAGGGCTTATGATCTCGCTAATGAGGGAGGCAGCGAGCCTCAATGTTATCTCGATAGTCAGTGAGACTAGAGTTTGCGGAAACCAGAGAGAGAGTTCGGCACTAATGATAAGAGGAGTGTGGAAGTGAGAAAAGAGTTTATTCGCTCCTTAGGGAAATGAGGAAACATAGCAGCTTGAAATCAAATAAACACTATCTCGCTACTTTCATTTACAATCGAAATTATTCCGGTATCATATCACTATAAACGTGGTACAAGTTCTTACACCGGGGTGTGGTACTCTTGGTGTTTCCAAGTTTTTTTTCTTTTTTTCCTTAGAACCAATATCACAAAACAAAGGAAACGAATATCTACAACATAAGATTCATAAATAGTAGAATGATACTATCAGTATTCCGGAAAAAGCGAGATTAAACGTCAAAATTAACAAATTACTCATGTGATCTGAATAAATAATGAATGAATATTTGTGGAAACTTCTCATTTTCTTAGGTAATTTTCCAGTCACTGTCTCCAATATGCTCGAGCGGCTCTGCAAAAGAAGATTGAGATGTCCATTTGTATCATTTCGAGATAATTACTCGTTTAGAGACAATTACAAAAGCCTAGCAGTGTGACCCGTAGGATAAATCTGCTTGGAGAAACGGGTGTCCTATTCCCTTACCCGTACTCCTTTCAGTAAAATAAAAGCAAACAGACCAACCGGAGCACGACTCGCTTCGTTCTCGACTAGTCGGAGAGAGGAGCGGCTGAAGGAATTGGGGCGTCGGGGCTGAAAAAGACGTCTTCGGTTTCTGGCCCAGACTGCGACGGCGCAGATTGAATTAAGAGGCGTGGATTGGAAAAAAGAGACGGCAATCGCATAATTTTCTGCGCCAGAAACCGATGAAGTGCCAAACATTCAAGGGTTATGCAATTTCGAATGATGTTCTTGTTATTCATTTCACGCGTTAACCCGTTTTCCCATTCGAAATTCACTTCTCAAGTTCAAATTTAAGAGTGAGAATTGAACCTCCAGTGGCTCTATGAAGCAAGGAAAGTAAGGAGAACTGTGTTTATATGTAAGCATAATTGAGATAAGAATTATTATTAAATTCCATTGCCCTGGCTAGGGTTGGCAATTCAAAGATTGACTCTCTTCATTTCGCGCGCTCTCTTGTTTCTCTAACCAGCGAGAGAGCATGTAAATTTTGGAGAGTCAATTGTCAACTCTAGTCCTGACTTCACTCACATTCCCTCAGCCCATCGATCAATCTTCACAGCAGCGTAGAATGCGAGTAGAAGGAGGATGAAGACGACGAGAAACCATCTCATGTATTGGACTGGAAAAATGAAAATATTAAAAAAAACTTTAAAAAAAAAAAATTTTCGTTTTCTATTATTTTGTTGTTTCTTCTAACATTTCAAGCATGTTAGTTCACCATGATGTCGCCAAACGTCTTCCCTAATCTCCTCGTTCCACGTGATTTCCGATTTCTCTAACAGGCGAGAGATCGGCGAATTGAAGAGGCTTGATGCCGTTTTTACATCACTAATACACAACATCACAGGCAATAGAAAAGTTTTTTTTGCAAAAAAACGGAACAAATCAAATTATTACTTCGATAAGAGAAGGCTTTGCACTCGAGAAAAAGGCTCAAAATGCGACTGAGAATACCTCTTTCCCTCTCTTTTCCAGTCCCGGACAATCATCCCCATGAGAATTGCAGAGAAACATTTCAGATACATTCCGAATTTTGCAAAAGAGCAGCTTCCCATGCCGGGAATCGAACCCGGGCCGCCTGGGTGAAAACCAGAAATCCTAACCACTAGACCACATGGGAGGGCGGAAGAAGAACGCTTCACATATGATATCATCTGACGCTGTTTTCGCATTGAAGATAAAACATTGAAATTGTTGTAAAAGGTGCAGCAGATCAACGCGAGTTGATAATTGTGAAATGTTTCAGAATGAGTTCAAGTTTCGAGGCGAATCTATAGATTGATGGTATTAAGAACTCCGTTTATAAACAGACGAAAGAACCCTGAATATTGCCTCATGCCTCCGATATCGTTCTTGGAGGGATGCTTTGGTCATTCTTGCGCGATTAAGTCTACAAAAACAGACACATATGGTTGGAATCGTACCAGGAATGTAGCGCTTGAAGTACGTCTTGTTTGGATCATGCGGCATCGATTTGTGGGAGAATTCGAATTAGAAAATCGATAATTCGAAGATTGAGGAATCGATTCAGAAGGAAGAGAGAGTCGCAGTCGAGAAACTAAGGAGTGGGAAAGGCGAAGAGCCGGAGAGAACACTCCACATTCCGACTCCTCGTTAGTTTTCAAGTGGCAGAAGGGTCTGACTGATTAGCGGAATTGGATGTTATTCACGTGAAATGAAGGGTTGACTTGAGTTTAAATCGTAAAGTAATCGGTTCTTTATTCCTTCTTTTATCGCGAAAAGCGGTCTCGCTAATTATTGCGAACGAGTATGGTCAGTGGAAACATGATGATGTCGAACAGGTGGCACGGCACTATATCGGATGAGAACATTCGGATGATAACCTTCTGGACGAGCACGATTTGCAAACGAGAGACAACTGTTATGTAAGAGACGGTATTGCGAAATAGTTCTCATCCTATCATACGAATGTGCTCATCCGACCTACTGCAAACAGACGCATGGACGAGGAGAAATTAAAGGACGGAATGAGGGCTGGTTGAAAGCTAGACACGCAACTATTACAAGTAGGATGAGCATCGTAAGCATCGAGTGGTAGGTCACTGCCTGGGTACGGTGGGGGTACGGTAGGTGGGGGGGGGCGTGACGACGGCCTAGGACTGGCGGGTGACCTTGGAGGATTCGGGTTCGTAGCACATGGACAGTTTGCGATCGGCGCCCTCCAGACACACCGTACGTACGATGGCAGCGCACACCTGCACATATTGCAGACTAGTGAGATCAAAGATCAAAGATCAACCCACGCTGTAAGGATCGCAGTTCGATGAGGGACGACGGTCTTCGAAGTATCCCTGCAAGGAGCCAGTTAGATCCATGATCCAGTCCATCACAGTCGGCCCCGTCCAGGCCATGGCGTGCTACAGTAATTCCTCGATGCAACCGTATCCAACCACAGTATTCCGATGACTTACGAAGCCCTTGTCGTTGGTCTCGCGAGGAATTCGGACGGAGGCGGCGCGTGCAGCGACGCCGTACGAAAACTGAAAGAGAGAGGTACGGTAATCGATCGATACCGACAGTTTACAGGGACTACCGTAATCTTGAGCTACCGTACCTGGTCGATCGGGGCAGTCTCGTGCTGGCCCGTCAGTCTGCGCTCATTGTCCTGCGAGGTGATCGATCATCATCGTTAGCTACCGTACCCCCAACCATATCCTGTGCAATAACCCACCCGTCTACCGTACCCCACCATACTCCTCCCCTCCCCTGGAACAGTACCTTGCCTCCCTTGGGATCGTAGTAGGCAATGTGCTGGGGATGCACGAGCGACAGCTTGTTGATCGCCTCGAGGATCACGGTCATGCCGCCCTCCTTCCTGCAGAGGCGATGTTTACCAAAAACAGTAGAATGTCCCCACATCCGAGGGCGGGAGATTCAAATCCTGGCTCGGTGCCAAGTCCGCGCTCACCTCATGTCCGCCGTCGAGAAGTTGCAGTGGCAGCCGGCGCCGTTCCAGTCGCCTGAAAGTGGGGCGGGTTCGGGGCTGGTACTGAGTGTGTGGTAACCTGGTACCAAGTATGGTAGCCTGGTACCAAGTATGGTAGCGTGGTACCGGGATGTGGTAGCCTGGTACCGGGGTGTGGTAGCCTGGTACCGGGGTGTGGTAGCATGGTTCCGGGTTGTGGTAGCCTGGTACCGGGGGGGGTAGCATGGTACCGGGGGGGGGTACTCACAATTGGGGCGAGTTCGGGGGGGGGGCTGGTACCGAGTGTGGTAGCCTGGAACCTGGTACTCACCCTTGATGGGTTTGGGGTCGAGCGAGACGGTGATACCGTACTCCTCGGCGACCCGATGCAGCAGGAAGCGGGACATCCACAACTGGTCGCCCATGCCGATGCCCCCCTCGACGGGACCCACTTGGTACTCCCACTGCAAAGATCGAAGATCAGTCTTGGTAACCGGGGGATGTTCCCACACACAGGTACCACAATCCAATACCGTACCAGGTCCAGTTACCGTACCTGGCCAGGCATGACCTCCGCGTTCGTTCCCGCGATGGCGATGCCGGCGTAGAGACAGGCTTGGTAGTGCGCATCGGACACGTCCCTACCGTACACCTTGCCCGCGCCCACACCACAGTAGTACGGAGTAGGGGGTCCTGAGAAGAGTTGATGATTCAAGGATTGACTATCTTCAGTTTGCGCGCTCTCTCTTTTCTGTGACCGATGAGAGTGTATGCAAAATGAGTCGAGTAATCCTTGAATGGTCAACTCTAGTCCTGCGGGTAGTGCTCGGTAAGTTAGAGGTATGACATCTATCGATCGAATACACAGTACAAAAGGCAGTGCCGGAATCACAGAGATGTAAGATCAGACCAGAGACAACTAATTGTGTAACATCTACTATCATACAATCCGGTAGAATCGCTGCATACTGCTCACTACCTCGTGTCCTTCTAACAGGCGATGGAGCGTGCAGAATGAAGAGAATCACGAGGATCCGACACTCACCCTGGGATCCCGGAAAGCCATTCTTAGGCCATCCGAAGGGGTGACCATCGATGTCCAGCAGCGTGTACTCCTGCTCCATTCCGAACCACGGATGGTGCTTCTGCAAGGAACCATAGATTACGTTAGGCGGGGGTACGGTATCAATTTATCGATAATACGCTCAATTCCGTACCTTGGCCTTCTCCATCACCTCGGCGCACCTGCGGCGGTTGTTCGTGGCTGCAATACCGATCGCTTGATCACTGTAGTTTGTAGATTTCCCAGGCAATCAAAGATCAATTGTCAACTAACAAATTGTATGGTAGACTACTGGATAAGCATATGAAAACACAACCACTAACAAAACACTTGTAAGCATTTTCGAAACGCAACCAGTATGCAATCATTTTGCGCTCATTAGACCTAGCTAAAGATCAGAGATCAAAGAACAAAGATTAACTCTCCCCTTTCCTCTCTCACTTACTCTCATTGGGCTGCATCTGGCGGCCGAGCACCTCGCACATGACCAGCTTGTTCTTGCCGCGTCTGCAACAGTCGTTGATTCCTTGGGCCCGGTGCCAGGCTACCACAGTCGCTACCAGGTCGGGTACCAGGCTACCACAGCCGGTACCAGGACTGGTACCAGGCTACCACAGCCGGTACCAGGTCGAGTATCAGGCTACCACACTCGCCAGAATGGGTCGGGGAAGATGGCGACGGGCTTGATGTAGACGTCAGACTCAACGCCCTCGGCCTGCGCGGTGGAGGCACCACAGAAGTTCCAGACGGGCACATCTGAATGGAACCAGGAGCTCGGGGTTGGTGCCAGAAACCGGGTTGGTGTCAGAAACTACTTTGGTGCCAGGAACCAAACGATGCCGTGGAACGAAAAGAGGAACTCGAAACGGAATGGAACCCCAACATCGGTGCCAAGTTGGTACCTAGACCCACACACGGAACCAGAATGGTACCAATGCTCACCATCGGGGGACTTGGGCTCAGCGTCGAGGGTGCGCGTCTTCGTGCGCAGATTCTCGCCCGTTCCGTCGATCCACACGTACGAGCACTGCACCTGCATCCGATAGGGATGGATTGGGATGGGTTGGAATGGGTTGGAATGGATTGGAATGGATTGGAATGGATCGGAATGGATTGGAATGGATTGGGATGGATTGGAATGGATTTTGATGGATCATGGCTCCTGGTTCGGTGCCAAGGCCGGTACCAGGCACCACAAGCCGGTACCTGGTCCGTGGGCGGCAGGTCGTTGAACTTGTTCGTGATGCTCTTATCACAGGCGAATTGCGCTCGGAGAGACATGACTGAACCAAGGTATCGATTGAACCAGATAACCAGGAACCAAAGGTACCCGCGACGAGAATAAGGGGTCGGGTCCGGGCCTACCACACACATACTTTGGTTCAACATGGGGTACGATAGCTCTGCCGGACTTAGGATACAAGTCCCCTTTACGCCCACTTGCCAAGCGATAAATGCCTCCAATTATAGGGTCAATAAGCGTCCGGGATAGGGCACCGGACGGGTTCTAGTCTCTTTCGAATACGCCCACTATCTCGCTCTCTCTCTCTGTCCATGATCAGAGATTTCGCGAACAAAGTGTGTCTGTGGCTATGCGAATCTCATGGTTGCAATTCTGATACAAAAAATTGGGTTTGCGTGAGCGATTGCAGTGACCAATAGATCCAAGGAGCCAGCAATTGAAGCTCCGAATGATCTAACCCCGTTAATTGGGTCTCGAAAAAGCGAGAGTGCACGTCGACACTCCGATATGACCAATATCGGACAAGCGATAAAAACAGCGTAATTAGTGGTAAAAAAATCTATTAACTCGAGTAGACCACGTCGGCAAAGTTGCTTGCGCATATCGGCAGAAAATTCTAGGCGAGACCTCATTTGACGTATGATCTAACCTATAGCACACAATGGATCCATAGTAAAGAACGGAAGAGGGACCCAGTGACGGAAGGGAAAATACTGTTTCTATTGAGAGTTGAAAGAAAAGCGATAGTGCCACTTCCTGCCCCTCTTTTCTCTTTTCAACCAATTTCGCATAACAATTCAACGGCAAGCTCCGCCCAGATCAGTAGCCACACTCAGATCAATGACCGATCGTGAGTAGAAAAAAACAGTTGCCAATCATCCAAGAATGTTGCTGGTGGAACTATCAACATTCCTCTATGCGACAACAAAGCAAATGACCAACGCTCAAAAGAGATTGTCAACACAAGATTAGATCAAGATTAGCAATCAAGATCACATAACAAGATCAAGATTCTTTTTTTCGCAGTTCTTTGAGTATAACTTTTTTATTTCGAGTTTTTATGATTTCTAACATTGAAATTCGTATGTTCGCAATCGATATGCGGTGATGTGTAATGCGCATTTGCTGGAGAATGTGAAGCAACGTTGCAAAGGAGGATAAAATAATCAACAACAAAAAATCATCCTCAAAATGACTCAGTCTTGGTTGTTTCGGTTCAGCTGAGAAGTAAAAAAAGTCAACCAAAAGGGCATATTTCAAAAACACTCCTCATTCAGTACGTTTATTCGCACTATCTCCTCTATCACTCTGGTTCTTTGCACGCCGAAAGTATTCCATTTTGAGCCTAGGATACTATTGATGTGCAAGAGCGAAACGGAAGAGAGGGGCAGCGTTATAAGCACATTCTTATGAGTTTTTAATTGTTTTGAAACATCATCACAGGTTTATCAACCAGTAATGAGTTGCAGAGTCCCGAAAATGGTGCATAATGAAGCATGGAAATGTGCTTCGATATCAACAAAAAAGTGCACACGGGAAGATACCAAATTCGGAAGGGAAATGAAATTGTTCTGTCGGTTGGTTATGATTTTGCCCTCGAGAATGAGGGATATAATTTTTTTTTAAAATCAAATCCCTTCCCTACTTTCCTATCCACTGAAACCGTTTGTATTTTAATGAAACATTTTTGGTTCATTTATATTTTTGCAAAAGAGCAGCTGCCCATGCCGGGAATCGAACCCGGGCCACCTGGGAGAAAACCAGAAATCCTAACCAATAGACCACATGGGAGGACGAGAGAAGAGCTATTCGTTTCACTTCTAGCATCTGTTGAATATATTGTCGCATTACGGGAAATAAGCAGAACACTAATTTTGGGTGGAAAAAGAGACGGAGAGAACACTCGACATTCCGACTCCTGGTTGATTTTCAAGTCGCAGAAAGATCTAGATTTTATTCACGTGAAAGATTCGTAGAATAAAGGGTTCTTTATACCTATTTCTCGCGTGAAGCGGTTAACTATTGCGAACGAATGTGGTCAGAGGAAACGTGATGAAGTCGAACAGGTGAATCTCGTCCACAGAAGCGCACAATCCTACGGCGGAACGACGGTGTCAGTGACAGTACCAGCAGATTATGAGCAATTGGATGTAGATACATTACTGTGAACATCGCCAGGCATTACTCTTAAACATATTATTTTTTAAAGGTTATAGATTAGTGATGCATCATTCGAGACCGACTCAATTCGCGAGAAAGTACTGCAATCAAGAAGAGTCGGTCTCGAATGGGCATCACTATTGTCCTTTGAACGCACCAAATGAGAACAGGCCGTCAACCAAACCCGCTAAGAAAAGAAATATTGTTGGTAGGATCATCAAAATGAGTGGAGTGATCAACTAAATTTATTTTGTCAAACAGATGCAATGATATATTTTCATACCTGAACAAACAGTCTTGATACGGAGCTCCTAATCTTCCTCAACGTTTCTGGACTTCTTTTGTGATTCTAAAACAACTCGTTTATGAACTGAAACTCTCCCAAATTCACGAACATCTTGATTCAGAATGTGACTCATGTGAAAGAACATCGATCCCAAGAATATAATAATTGTAGTTACTACCTGAAACATTGTTACTTTGCCAAGTTATTCGTATAAACTCACGATAAATACTAGCACAATAAATATGGACTCATATAAACCCCTTCTAAAGTATACGTAACATCCTCGATCCTTTACCCATGTCACGTTTCTTGGGTCCTGTAAAATTTATAAATCAATAGGCGTAATAAAAATAGCATATATATTGCCTGACATTTTCTAGTAACTCGTCGGTGACTTGTTGACCATGATCCAAAAAGCAGAAAAATACTCCCGGAATAGCGTATGCCGCAATCAAAATAACGTGGAAAAGACGATATGCTTGCTGAATATATTATTGGAAAACGCTTGCACTCTTCCCACGAAAACCTGATTGAGTCGGAATCGACTCGGACCAACGAGGATGGACTGATGTTTGTGCAACACGCACAAAACCATTGCGGAACCACTCGCAGGATAAAGAAGCATTCCGATTCCCTGAAAATCAGGGGCGGACCATTGTTTTAAAATTAGGGGCGGACCATAAAAAATATTTCCGTTGTAATATACGCGGACCTCTATATTGGGATGAGGGACAGATTTTTTTTTAAAACTTTAACCAAATCAGTTAAGAATCAATTTTGGTTGCTAACGACTAGAGGTCGGCAAACGGGACATCGTTTCTTCATTTGCACACTGCATACATGCCGAGGGACGAAATGGTGTGCAACGAAAGACTTTGATTTCGAACTAAACTAACCGCTTGGAGTTGGATCGGTAGGCCTAGGCGACAGAGAAGGCCATGCGTGTATCCTGCCAAGACGGGGTAAAGCACAACAGGCTCGAGTAGTACCTCGAGATACACATCCATAGCTAGGAGCCATACCTTTAACGACTTCAGTCATCTAAAAACAATCTAGTATCTTCGAACCTGGATGAACATAATATAATTTCGCCATGCAATCTGATTTTTTGGCGTGAATTTGATTAGAAAAACAAGTGACGTAGCATGGAGTAGTATAGAGCATGCGAAGATTGAGCGCACAACAATGGAATATGTGTGCTCGGAATTGATCGAGAGAAATATGGGATCGGAGGGCATCTATAGTAGTGAGTGAGAGCGAGAAAGTGTGTAATTGACGCGAAAACAAGGGCTCTTGCCAAGCAGGTGCAAAAGGTTCTGTCTGATAATGGAAAGGAGGTAAGAGCCAATGCAATTAACCGAGCAAGTAATCATTTTTTCCTTCTATTAGATTTATCGCGAAAACTTCAATAAATCAATTGGAAGAGAACGTCGAAGAACGTCTGATTGAAGAAACAAACTTGAAGATCATTCTAGTAGTCAGAACAGACACATTCTCCTCAGAAATGAGAGACTAACAGCTGAAATTTCTGATTTTGAGAGAATGGGACATGTGGTAAAGATTGACGCTTAGATGATACCTTTCGTACAATATCAGATTTTTGTATTTACTAAACAGAAAACTTTTTCAGAATCATGGACAAAATCATCGAAGAGATTATGGACTATTCCTTGCTGGCCTTTCAAACGTATTTAATACTTAGACTGGCATTATCCAGAGATGCCCTCTTCAAAGCTCCATTTTTCTTCTTTTTCGTCGTCACAGGTTGCTCTATTTTTCAACGGATTACTGTAGTATTTCAATAGTTTAATCAAAGAAAAATCTTCACTTTAGGCTCTCTCGGCTGTTTATCAGTCGTTGGTTTCATCATCGCGGTTCGGTTCCCAATTCCGGAGCATCGTGCCTGGATCTTTAAACTCGGATATATAAGAAACACGTTTAAAAAAAATTGATCGAAAATTTTTAGGTCATTAACACCTTTGGCGTTACGGGTTCTACTATCGTTAAAATTTACATTGTCGCTCATCGATACGCGGTGATGCGACATGCGAATTTGATGGAGAACGTGATTAATTATTGTAAAATAAGGAAATAAAATAAGGAAGGTCTGGAAAGTGCCCCTGAACTACACGCTTACTGGAGTTCTGCACTTCTCCTATCTGCAATTCGTTGCATTTCATCATTATTCTGCGATTATTCTTTCACAATCAGAGATGGTATCAAATTTGTGAGCTACGTCGATGACGAATGCATTGTAGTAAGCACTTTACATTTTTATTTTAATGATACTAATAAAAATAGGTGGACAAGTCACAGTCGGCCTCCATCTACTTCTTATTCGCATTATCAAGTGTGGCGACCACTGCTCTCACCAGTCGTCAAATCTTCAGAATTCGACGAACAGCTGGAGTAAGGCATTTACTACCAATAATTAAGAGTGATGCCCATTCGACGCCAACTCCTCCTCAATTAACACGTTTCTCTGACGAGTGAGAGAGAGCACGAAACAAGGAGATTCGGTATCTAATGGGCATAACTAATGAGCATTTTACGGGCACATTATTAGAAAATACATTTGAGCTTTTAGTCTCAAACTCGATGATTATTGATCGATCATCAGAAGCGAATGTTCATTATCGTGTTTGTGTGCTCGATGAGCCATCTAGTCAAAGCAATACACCAGGTTCCTTTTTATTCACTTTCTGCTTTAAAATGCGAATGGTTTTCAACAGAACTTTACAATTTGCAACTTTACACCTTACATTTTTCGTTTTTTAGTGAGCAGACTATGCCAGTCGAAGATTACGAAATCAAACGTGCAGAATGACACATGTATCTCCCTCATTTTCAGTTCTGCTGGGTATTCGTTGCCTACTTTCACCTGTCCGAATTGAACGTTTTTCTACAGAAAACGGTAAGAAAAGTGTTGTTTTGATCTACCTTTTCTGTAGAGTCGACTTATTTTGACAAAACAATATCATTTCAATTAGTACGTATATTCTCACTATCTCGCCACATACAGCGCCTCTATCACTCTGGTTTTTTTTAATGGGCATGGTGTCTGACTGGCATGCCGACGCAGGCAGGTTCGACTCCCGCCCGCAGGTGATGTTTTGCAAGAGGTAGAGAAAGGCGCGCGCCCGCAGGGAATTTTCTCGCCGAGAGTGAGGAGGCTATTGCTGTGCAGGAGGGACACTGATGAGAGAAGCAGTGCTAGAAATACTGCTGTTGCCTGAGTTTATAATTTTTGGAAACACATGGGCGGATTACTCATTAAGGAATTCACCTTACCGAAAAAAAGCACATTACCGAGCAATGATGAAGCATTAAACTGAGCGTACATAGAGACATCTCTCTATCTGTCCCTCAGCCGAAGCGTGCCGAGGCGAGACGGTTAGACAATTTTGCTCTCTCGCCTAGGGAGAGGGGAGGGAAGGAGGGAGTGTGGAAGTCTGCCAGAGGGTATGGAGAGGGTATGCCGAGCATTCCTCTCCATTAGAGATTTCCCATTTTTGGCTATATTGAGGGGCATCATACTCAGCTCAGAGTAAACCGATCTACTTTATTTTTTGCCTACGACTTGGACATGATCTCAGTAGTCGATCGAACCTCAATTCATGACTTTTTATGAAAATTGGCTAGCGATAGAGCAAATTGAAAATGGCCATTTTTCGCACCAAAGGGGGTATATGTAAAATAAAATTTCTTATGTAAAATTTCATTTTTTTGATCTCACAAAAATATCCAGAACAATAATTATTCATTCTTTAAAGCATCCCGAACTCTAACTGGCAATATTTTCACTTGTTTTTGCCTTTGTCGGCAGGAAACTTCAATTATTATTATTTTTTTCTTATATATTTTTTTAAATCAAGGAATTAGTGAATCAATGACATAATGTATTATAATCTCTTTGATAAGAACAATTGTGAATGAAACATCAATCGTGATGAACAAGCATCATATCACAAGTAGGGCATGTGGACGTTTTAGTTTGAGCGTATGATATCCAATTGCGAAAGTGCACTGTCGATGGCAAGTCCATGATTGGAGAAGGAGTTGCCAGAATTGCTCAAATGAGACACTTATTAGGGTGTCCCAAAAGTCTTGTCGCCGTTTTTCTTTTTATTATTTCAAAAGAACCGTAGGTCGCAATATCTCTCACTCGTTGTTAATAAGTGCAAGTACTCCTGCACTAATTTATTCGACTTCGATTAGATCATGAGATTGCCTAATGGTGAAACAATAATATAAAATGTATGTTTTTCGACCTTGTTTTAGAATATTCATAAAACGGAGGCGGTTGACATTCCGAAGCCCAAACAAATACCATAGTAGTAGTAGGAATCAGACTTTTAAATGCAATTTTCGAACTAAAAATGTCGCTTGAGAACTCAGAAATAATCAAGAATATGTGAAAATCATGACCATTTTTTAGGTCGATTTTTGAGTTATATATTTTTACCCCCTTCGATTGCGCTCTAATGTTAATTTTTCAACGTTTTGATTTATTTGTAAATATTTTGATCGATTTCCGGAATCAAATTCGAAATTTTTTAGAATAATGTGTGGGAAATGGTTTCATAGTGATGATGCAATTAGAGAAGGGAAGTCGGAATGGTGCGCGTATTGAGTATGGATCACTTCCTATTTGTGGCAAACATTAAACTGATTTTTATCTATTCAAAAAAAGGAGAACGGATTTTTTGAACGAAAACTGAACGTGGGTGTTTTTAGTGTGGTCAGTTCTACATACCGTAGCTCCTCGGAATTGTAATGATTTCACTGGCTCAAGTATTGAAACAGAAGGTCAATAGTTAATTCATCAATCGCCGCTTAGCAGGATTCGATAAGGCTCTTTACAGTTGAAAAAATATTTTTCAAAAAAAACGACAAGACTTTTGGGACACCCAAATATATATATTTTTTCTAGAATTGTTTTGATTCTCATGAGACTGCATGTGAAAAATGTGTATTAAAAGTAATTTGTTATCTATTTCAGACCACCCCTCTTGACAAGTTCATTGAGAATGGTACTGTGCTCGTAAAAGCGAAACAAGAGGACAAACACCGAAAAGTGCTTTTCAAAAGTAACGGAGAGTACATACCCGTTCATAACTGCATTCGCAAGGTAGATACTGTTGAAAAATAATCGTCTCATAAATTTATTTGATAAATTGCGTATCAATCAGATATTTTATAATAATAATGATAATAATTTTATTTCAGAAATGAGAGAAACATTATCACGATTACGAATGTGATGTTGTCGAGGATTGTCAGAAGAAGTGTGACCCTATCACATTCGCCCGCTGTGAGACAAACATCACACATACGAACTCCAGCGAATTCTCCGAAATCGAGATTATTGGAGAGAATCTTGTTGTTCGAACGACTACCAAGGTATGTTTATAACGCTACACATTTTCTTCAAATATCGATCGCTTAACGACTTTTTTAGGAATAATCTCTCATGCGCCCTCATGAAAGAGCCAACTCCCATCCACTCGAGAATGGAATTGGTTTCATTTCTTGCAAATCGGATAGCTTCATCCGGGCGGGAACCAAAGTCGAACACTGCTATGGGATGCAGCACATAGTATTGGACTTGAACGTGAGTATAATTAGCGTAATCATAGATATATGCTATTGATTGAAAAACAGATAAATTAATAAATTTTTCTTCAGAACGATGTGACCGCAACCGAGCATCAGATGATCGAACACTTTAAAGAACAAAAGAGAGCAGATATGGAGAGAAAAGAGAGGATCAGAAAAGAAAGAGAAGAGGCAAATAGCAGTTGGATCGTCAGATTCTTTAACACATTGATCGACTTCCTTCTCAGTAGTCTGTTCGGACGGATAATTCTAGCTTGCCTGAGCATTATTTGCCTCACTTCATATCTTGAACATTTCCTGTTTCATTTCATGTTTCATAGTACACAGATTGCGATAAAAAATATTCACAGGAATTCCAATAACCATTGACATAATAAAAGGGAGAGAAATTAAAAGTTTCTGCCGACAAAGGCAAAAAACAAGTGAAAATAGAGTTCGGGATGCTTTGAAGAATGAATAATTATTGTTCCGGATATTTTTGTGAGATAAAAAAAATGAAATTTTACATAAAGGTACCCCCTTTGGTACGAAAAACGGCCATTTTCAATTTGCTCTATCGCTAGCCAGGTTCGATCGACTACTGAGATCATGTCCAAGTCGTAGGCAAAAAATGAAGTAGATCGGTTTACTCTGAGCTGAGTATGATGCCCCTCAATATAGCCAAAAATGGGAATTCTCTAATGGAGAGGCATGCTCGGCATACCCTCTCCATACCCTCTGGCAGACTTCCACACTCCCTCCAAGGCGCCTCCGCTCTTCTCGGCGGGTGAGGTGATCTCTGTGTCTGGAAGTAGATCTCGGCATGACTTTTGGCAGTCTTGTCGAGTGGTTGAGTGAGATGCGACGACTTGAGACTCCATCCTTGCTCGTACTCTAGAATGAGCTCTATCAGACTCAAAACTCGTAACTTGTCGTTTCGATAAACTTTAATGCAACAATGATACCTACCGTACGTAATCACTAGTGGGATGTCCCACTGACTCCACTTGCTCGGTAACTGCGATCCGAGCTTTTTTTCTCGTCTCAATCATCTCATTGAATATCGCCACAGCCCTGTCAATCATCGTTGTCTTCTTCTCAACAAACAAGTGATTCCCCTTGATTTCATGCTCAATCAGCCATCTCGTGCTCCTAAACGATTTCTTGCATCCGGGAGTCGAACAATGGAAGAGATCCTGGGAAAGTGATTGATTGAATCGAACAAAAAACTCGAACAGTCACTCACGGATTCGTCGATTTCATCTTCCTCTTCTTCCTCCACAATTTTCCTCTCCTTCTCTTCCGAATCGAGAGAAGACCAGAACGATTCTCCTAGATGACCTCCCTCTTCTACCACATCTAGAGTGCAGTCAATTTGGGGCAGATTCTCTTTCTTCACTATTCTTCCATCGCCGATTCCGAACTGATTGCGCGTCCGGACGCCAGAGGGCTGAAATGGTGTTTACGTATCAATGAAGCCAACCAAATACTATTTTTGAATACCTCAAAATCGAATGAGAAAAACTGTGAGATGCCATGGAAAGCGTTCTTGGCCTTATTCGTCGAATCGGTGAAGTTGCAATAGAAAGTGGAGAGACCCTGTTTTAGATATTATTGACAACGCAAAAACATAAATTTTTTAGACCTTCACTGTTTCGTTCTCCACAGTCAACGCCTCGAAAATGTCTCTTGCATTGACGATGTTGTTTCCCTCGATTGTCCACTCTCCCATCTTCCGTTTACAGTGCGCTGCCCCACGATCCGGCGCCGCCTTGAAGTAACCGATGAAGTTTTATTCCTCCAGCATTAGTTCACCTTTCCTGCGTGACTCTCTGAGAAATGATATCCGGACACGGTCATTCCTGGTTTCGACAAATGGTAGAGAGATCCAATCAGCGCGCCACTCTTGTATGACCATGGGAAGAAAAAATATGAAATATCTACCTGAAAAAAACGGCAAACCTGCGTTATCCGATCGAACCACGACATTGTTGATTCCCTTCTTCTCCAGAACACTCAGAATGTGACGGACAATCGCAAAGACGAGGGACGCGTCCTGATTGAAATAATAGTGGACACGTCAGAGTAATGTCAGATAACCTGTTTCACATTGTCCAATGTGTGGGCGAAGAGATGATCAACTAGTTTCCCGTCTACTTTGGCCAATGAATGCCCCATGTGCAGAGTAATTCCCTTCTTTCCAAAGAAATCCGATTGGCCTTCTCTGAATAGAGTAATTGGACAAATGAAGGAGGACTAAAATCTCACATAGCCTTTCGTGGTTCCACTTTCATACAGAAATCGAGAGTTAGCAGAGCATCGCCGTCTTGTAGATTCTCCTGGAAGAGTGCTCTCCCACTATTAGAGACAGCCGCGCTGCAATCACGGAGAATAAGAGTCATTATTAATGACAAATAAAATACCGTAATAAATAAGCCTGAAAGATACGGATGTTCAGAATTGAGAAGTCAATGATCTCATGTAGTCTCATCATCCGATAGCGTTTGTGTGAGTCGGATGATTCCGCTTCTCCGGCGAGTCGACCAGTGAGTGAACTCAGACTGGCTAGCAGCATGTCAAGCTCAATCAGTAATAAATATATGATGAAAACTGAATTTGATCGTTACCTGTTGGCAATTTGTGCATTCGCCGTCATGGTCATGATTGCAGGGGGCAGAAAAGCACTTCTTCGTGCGATCAGATAGGGCAAATCGTGCGCAGTGCTGAGGGATATTCGATTCCTCGCACACTTCAGACACGAATTCTCCTGAAAATACTAGTAGAGAAGAATCAGTGAGTTAAGGGTTTACCTTCCAAGTGAGATCGGCTTATGCGAATCCATCTCTTCAAAGACCTCTCTTCTCCATCTCCAATCAGACCATGCATAACCCTCAACTCATCCACAACAGCGGTGATCTGCTTCCATCCCTCAACAAGAAAACATGTGGCAAATCAATAAAAAGATAATCAACCTCATATGCGTCTACCGCAAATTCATCTACGCATTCCATCCTCTCATTCTTCCGTCTCGCCAGGACTTTCAGAATACGTTTCGTGCTGCCGCGACTCAGTTTCTGATCGAGTTTATTGTTGGCCTGAACAGGAAAAAAAATAAATAAAATGCTCTAATCATCAAGTAACCTCAAGATCTCTGAGATAAAGGCGATGGATCCTTGAGAATGAGAACTTTCTGGCTACAGCAGCAATTGGAGTTTTCTTTCCGTCAGAGAGAGTAGTGATACTATCGCCCCAAGGAAGAGTTACGAGCACATTAGATCTACAATTAAAATAAATACGTGGGCGATATCCTTGAAAAAATAAATTCACCCACCGACTAAGGAACTCGATGAACCGATCACATTTCTCCTTATAATAACGCTTCCGTTTGTATTTGACGTCAAAGTCAACTCCTCCTCTATTGAAATTTTTTGCCAAATTGAGATAGTGGAGAGTGGCTGAGGGCACACGTTGGATAGTCTGAGAATGAAATGTCGTTGATAGATCAAAACCTCTTTCTGGGTCAAGCCGAGATCAGAGACGAGAGATAGCAGCTCAACCTTCTCTTTAGTGGTCGTCGCACCCGCGAATCTCTCATCGATGCCGTGAAATATTCTATCAGCCAGTCTATTATCGGAGTGGTTTCGGTGCTGGAAAACATGTTTTATACGCTAACTGAGATAAGGAAACCTGATTGGTGGCTCGGGCATAGAGTTCATCTTTTCCGTCGGGTGTGATTACTTCACAGAGAGCCTCGATGCATCTCCGAGCGAGATAGACCTGGGATATACCTCATGCACTCGAATTCCCTCTTCCGTTCACTACCTTTTTCCTCTTAGTTCCATCTGACAATTTCCCCCATTCGCCTCGAGTCAGCACTCGGTTGCCTCCGATTGCATGCACTAGCTTAGTGACAGCGTCAATTGCCTGGAATGTCAGAATTAAACAAATACTGATAGTGACAAAAACATCTTGAGGGAGTCTCCGTTGGACTCGACTGGAGGGTGACGGAGTGCAATCGTTCCCGTAGTCATCGTGCATCATTTCCATCTCCTCATCCTGATCAACTTCCATCGCGTATTCGACGGATGGATCGTTTTTCTGAAATGTCAATTCTCTTGGTGGCATTGCAACTTCTCAAATATAAATTTTTTTTACGAAATCTCTCCGTTCCTTTTCTCAATTGACTCTGACGATTTACGCAAAGTGTGGTTCCAGGAGGAATCAGTGCATTTTGTCTTTGCAACCACCCGAGACACATGTCCTGAATGAGAATACCTTTCTCAAGAATTACAAACAAAAAAAAACATTATCCACGACTCGATAACTATCAGCATTGACGGCTTTCAGGTGTTTGAGCGGACACTTGGTAACCGACGAGACGTGTTTCGAACGAGAACGTCTGTTGTTCTTTGTTGTATCATCGCTTCTCTCCCAGTTTGTGATCAGAGATTGGAAGTGGTCAGCACAAATCAACCTCGCAGCCAGTTCACTCTTAAACATTTAATAGACGAGTCTGCGAAGGGGTGCGAAAAAGAAGTATTGGGTTGAGGAATAAGTAACGCTCGTTTTTTAGCATCGTGTTTGGGCTCATATATCTCCCGCCAATCAAATCTAAACGAGCTGACTTTATAGCATTTTTTCAGGGTATTCTCGAGTATCATAGCCGTTATTATTAGAAATATAACGCTTCCTGTGTAGGAGAGAAATTTAGATTTCAATGTACCTGATAATTTTCTAAAATTTTAGATTTTTTTCGAAATTGTGTAATTTAACGTGGAAACTGTTCGGTAAATTCACACATTCTCAGGTGAGCAGCCCGATACTACACCTCTTTCATGGTGAAGTGAGAATGGTGCTCGATTCATTGTTGTATTTTTATAGACGTTTCAAGGGGAACGTTCGTGAAAAATTGCAGTTCACTTAACTTATTTGTCTACCTTGAGGATCGAAGGTGCTGGCCTATACACTAGTGCGCTCCAGTCACTCACTATGGAGCTATATTATCACTATAAACATTTGGTGCTACTTATGCTCCTATTTGAAAAATAACAGTTTTCCAAAAATATTATTTTGTGACGGAATCAAAAGAAATGCGTGTTTTGAGGACTTTGGATTAAACCATACCCAAGACATAGTAGCCATTCTATAATTGTGGCCACTTGGTGGATGATAGTGCAAAAGTTGCTCGTCCATTTAACCATCTAAGGCCTTACATTCAATTAGTACGGTTTACAGGAAATAGCAATAAATGTCGATTTCGAGGCTTGTTTTTCTATATCGGACTTACGAGCAATTTAACTCATAAAGAGAATGCTCCACACTTAGCAAAATTCGTCCATATTTTCTTTTTTTCGTCCATAACAGGAAAGGTACTCCACATTCAAGCATAATTGAGGTCTTTAGATCTATTGCTAAGAAAACGCGGCTAGCAAAACTTCTTTCGGTCAATAACTGAAAATCCTACACTTTCGTTAGGCGCATATCTCACACAGGCCTTTACTTGGATATTCCTCTGAATATCATCAGTGTAATGTATAATCATGATACTTTACTACTGCAGCTTAATTGTGGCTCAATAATTCTTCTTCCCTCAGTGCTGACCTGTCAAAATCTCAGGGTGAGGTGCGACAACTTTGAATTGAGCCAGCCATTGTGATCGCCTAAATGATCGGAGATATATGATATAGTGTGCGCTAAAGAGAGTATAGCCCTTATCGATCATCAAAAACCGGAATATAATTGCACAATTTAGAAAGACGGGAGAGATCATAATCTGAAATTGGAAAAACGAGCGTTACTTATTCCTCAACCCGATACCTCATTGTCCGAAGTCACATCTTCTCCATTGACTCTGATATTGAGTACATCAAGGACGGAGCTGCATCCAAGCAGGTTCACGTCAGATTTCAAATCTTGGATGAATTTTGAGACCGGCTGTTCTCTGAAGCGGCTAAGATAAGACGTTCAATCGTGAAAATGGATCCTAAAGAAAACTCACGATCCGCCGCATGTAGTCTGTGCGAAATCAAACATTTTGAGGCGCGGCTCCGTCTCGTCGATTCCGGGCTTGCTTATGACATAGTAGCATGTTTTAGGCATTGTGCTGTCTGATGTGAAAATAATATTTAAAAAATGTGTCTAAAATAACCTCAACAGAGACGACGACGTCTCTTGACGAGTGCGGAGCAACGAAATAGAACGATTGAGGCCAACACCAATCGAAAAGACAATAGAACGTTTGTAAAACAACTTGTAAGGTCAGAACATCTTTTACCGTCGTCCCGACGTGTTTAAGCCGTGCGCGAGAGCGCGGAATGAGAGGGCGGACAATGACCGAGACACGAAATGAGAGGTAGAAAAAGCTAAGAATGCGATTATCTCAGTTCCGCACCCCGGTAGAAACACCGCCAGCATATCATTCGATTCATCTCGTCGAGCTTTATTGAAGAAGCTCTTCAAATTTTCTGATATCGGGTCCAAGTAATAATTATTCATTTTAATCGATTTACATAAATTCAAATGCAGATTTGGACAAACCAATTGTACAGGCGTATTCTACTTGACCATAGGCACATTTTCTGTTGACTACCTAACTCCTAGACCACTCTGGAAAGCCCGGCATCGGTCCAAAAAACGCATTTTTCGGCTTTTGAAAAGTTGGATGACCTACCTGATCGTTAAACGAGACCCTATGAAAAAAAGCTTGACGCTATCTTGTAGGGGACCTTATGGGCTTTTGAAAAATGTACAGAAACATATGGGTCAAAAAATGTGCCAGCCACCCACCGATTTTACTCGAATATTAGGCGGCGCGCGTGATATGAGGCCGTTTGCGTAATAGTCGAACAAAGCTTGGCACAGCAAAAAATCGAATATGCTCAAAAGTTCGTCCTAAGGGTAACCTTTGATTCTGAATCGACTGGCGTTTTCAGTTTTTCGATCAGAAGCTTCTGAATCCCGGTACGACGCGACGACGATTTGGATAAATTCTTGTTCTTCGATAAAAACAGCCCCGGGAAAGGTCAAAATTGTGCCAAATCTCGCGCTCCCGACCAGAATTTAATTCTCTACAAAATGAAATAAAATTTTGAGGCTCTACCTTTTTTGGTTTTCGAGAAAAGGCCGTTTTTTGACAATGGCCGCATGCGAGCAAAAACCTAGGCCAGTTTGTAGAGAATCTTTTCCTGATCATTTTGGTATATAGGGTTAAGCATTTGAGTTAACCGTGAGAAAATAGGCAACCTAAGACCGCGGCTAACTTGCGTTTTTTGCAGTTTTTTGATCACAACTTTTTTATTTCGAAGTTTTAGGATCTCTAACGTAGAAATTCGTTTTCTACGTGTGAAAATACGTCAGAAAAACATATAGTCGGGTATTTTTGAAAATATGACTTTTTCGACCCTGGTTCTGGTTCCTGGTTCCATCTTTGGGTCGAAAAGTCATTATCTAAAAAATACGTCACAATAGGTTTTTCTGACGTATTTTCGAATTTCTACGTTAGAGATCCTGAAACTTCGAAATAAAAAAGTTGTGATCGAAAAACTGCAAAAAACGCGAGTTGGCCGCGGTTTAAGGTTGCCTATTTTCTCACGGTTAACTCAAATGCTCAACCCTAGATACCAAAATGATCAGGAAAAGATTCTCTACAAACTGGCTTAAGGATTTGCTCGCATGCGGCCATTGTCAGAAAACGCCTTTTTCTCGAAAACGAAAATAGATAGAGCCAAACTTTTTTTTCATTTTGTAGAGAATTGAATCCTTGTCGGGTACGCGAGATTTGACACCATTTTGACCTTTCCCGGGGCTGTTTTAATCGAAGAACAAGAATTTGGCCAAATCGACGTCGCGTCGTACCCGGATTCAGAAGCTTCTGATCGAAAAACTGAAAACGCCAGTCGATTGAGAATCAAAAGTTACCCCTAAGACGAACTTTTGAGCATATTCGATTTTTTTGCTGTGCCAGACCCTGTTGCCCTTTTACTGACTCTTACGCAAACCGCATCATATATCACATTTTAAATTCAGGGAAGAAGTTTTCGCATAATCTTCCGCCACATATCCGTCGAGTGAAGGATGGTTGTGAAGCTAAGAAGGGAGTCAAGAACGGAAGTGAGAAAACCAAAAACCATCGTACATAAGTAACTTTTTTGCATCATTTTTCGCATCATATTTCTTTTTTTCAGCGTGCGGTTAAGAGAATACACGGTAACAGAATCACAGATGGGTCGGAGACTGAATTAATATTGCGCTATGAATACAGCCTAACCGATTAAAATGGAAAGCATCAATAACTTTTAATTGTTCTTCTTCTTTGTACAAATGTGGTAGTATTTATCATTTCTCAATTTAAGTATGGGAATGAACAAAAAAAGCCCAAATTAAAGCACTAATGAAAGTGGAGAAAATTATCAAGAGACATCATCTCTAGCGTTGGCATTCTTCAATCGCGCAAAAAAAGAAAAAAAACTCGGAGTCATCAATTGGGCTCGACTCCGATCTTCCTTAGTTCGCTTCTGGTGGGAACGAACTTTTGAACGCCGAATCCTGCAGGAAGCCCTAATTCGATAGGATCCGGAAAAGTGATTTTATGATGCTCGATGATCTTCTCAAGAAGAACTAGTCGTTTTAGGATGACCAATTCTCTCTCCTTTTCCACCTGGCGATGAGCTCGTATAGCTGCGATGTTCGTTGCGCGTTGATGCTGAAAAAATAAATCGATAAATACGTTAAGATACAACATAATGTATTATTTGGCCAACCTGATAGCGCATTTCTGTTGTTTTCCTGAGAACAGTTGCATTTCCTGACTCAACCTGAATGATCGCTTTGAAAGATTTCAAGAGTTAACTGGATCACAAGAAAAATAAATTAATAAGTCTCTTTCAAGTTTGGGAAACTTTCCTCATTAAAAATTATTTTCCCAATTATTTGGCACAAATATTATAAATTTTAAAATAAATTCTCACTCGAAACTCACCATGCCGGGGACCATTTTTCTGGTAGATCAAACGTCAAGAAGCTGTGCTGCACAAGCGAGAATGACGCTACTTATTGCTCACTTGCGTCCTTTTTATAGTGCTGACGTTTCGAAAGACCATCCTCGTCAAACATTTTTAAATTTCGAAATTTCGCCTTTGAAATCAATGAGGGAGCAACACCGATGATAACGATCGTCACATGACATGACAGTACGCATGTTGATTAAGCCAGGAAGTGAGATTGTACTGCAGCGATGTGTTGATATTTTTCCTGATTACGCCAAGAAGTTCTCATAATCACCAATATATTTGCTTCTTAGTATTTAGCATGGTCACCATACCTAGTAATTACTCAAGCTTTTCGAGACGATAACATATGCCACAAAAATAAATTTGAAAAAGGATGCTGAGCTCGTGCGCGCACACTACTTTGAACTGGTATCGTTTCGATTATTGTAAAAATAATTTATATTTTGTTTCAAAATTCATTTTAGAACCCGAAAATTATCTTAAAATAGCATGACATCATTTATTTTGAAACGTCATTTTTCGAAATCCTCTTTTCGAAAATGGCACAAAAAGAGCAGTGTAATCGAATGAAATTTTTGAAATTGGTTGCAATGGACCGTGATCGCAATCATTTCTCGGGGTGCGATTCGATTCACTACTTGCCGGCTAGTTATTTTTTGGAACTTTTTTGGAACGTGCCTGGCCCAGATTGCGTCCGTGCATATTGAAATATGAGTGTGAAATAGTATTTGGTTCATGTCGTCCCATTCGGTATCGCAATTTTTTGTTTCTGTTGTATCGTAGGGTTGCCCCTTCTCACAAGACCATGTGGTCGCTCGAGTAGATCGTGTGTAGTGTGATCTCTCGAGTCTAGTATCTAGTGTGTTCGCGTGTCAACAAGTAAACAACACGCGCGCGCTCCCCTCCCCCTCGCCTCTCCCTCCCCCCCCTCGCTGACCCCGCACCCCTTCCTAGTCATTTGAGGTTGCCGGCTAGTCCGGAGTAGGTTGTATCCCTCTTGTGGTGGATAAACTTGTATCACTCAACTCTCCGTCGTTGGGCACAAGTCAGGGACACAATAGTTTCTTGTACACTTCTTTTTAGATTAAGCCTTTTCTATCCGGTGTAACTCATCGATGTGTTGAGCCAGCATCAGTGATGGCAAAAAGGAACCAACTCTCCTCAAAACACGTGCTCTCTCGTCGGTAAGGGAAACAATAAATCACGCGAATCGAGGTGTGTCGTTTTGTGTGTCGTTATCCGAATCGAGGTGTGTCGTTATTTGAAATCAGTTGTCAGCATCTTTAGTGGCAAAACGTTGATTCAAAAAAAACAGTTCGCAATCAAAACGTCTTGACAAAGAAATAACATAATACACACTTGCAATAACTTTATTAACCGCGAATTAATATTTCGAAAACAGCGTATCACGCGTGTCGCCTAAAGTGGGAATAAACGTTGGCACAATGAAAAAGATGAAAACGAGCTGAATCCATTTTTCGATAGCCATATGGGTCCCTCACAAGATAGCGTCGAGTTTTGTTCCAAATTGTCGACCTCAACGACGAGAGACGTCTTCAACTTTTTCAGATTCCGAAAAGTGCCTTTTTCCAGGTCTTCTACATATCTCAGTTCACAGATGTGTTACAATAATATTGTCAATAGATAAAATGTGGCAAACAGCACGGAGAATATGCCTCAGTGAATGGCCCATAGATATTTTTATTATTATTTTCATAAATCGATTAAAATTAATAATTTTCTCCACATTTTCGGGCCAATCGAAATGCTTAGTGGATCTAATAAAGCTCGAAAAGCCGGTTCGAAAAGTTACCAGCAACCCCAGATTTCAATGGGCATATTCTCCGGAAGTTCAGTGAATAATAACTTTTAAAAAATAAACTATGTAAATTTTGGAAAACTTTCATTGTTATAGTTTTCCAAGAAATAAATAGAATACAAAAAGAGTAAAAAGAAAATGTTTAAAGAACAAACAATCACCATTCTGGGGGCCATGTTGCCTCGTAGATCAAAACGTCAATAAGATTTGACGCTAAATCGAGAGCGAATACTCCTCTCCCATATTCTATTTATACGTGCGCTGTTTCGAAACACAAAAGTTGAAAGGCCGCGTCAGAAAAAAATTTCGAAATTTCTCTTTCTGTAAACAACAGAGATGATAACGATCGATCACTTGGCATACGAATGACTCAACATGATTCAGCAAAAGTGGGATCTAACTGAATGACAACCCATTGAAACATTGTGAATCGTCGAAAGACTTCCATCGGAGTCAATTCTGATTGATATGTCAAGATTTTTAGTTGTTTCTGGAAATTTTCTAGATGATTAGGCATATCGGATATTTGAATTTTTTCTTAACTACACCACAAATTATTTTGATGAAGAACACGAGCGCACACATTCTTCTGAAAACTATTGTCTCATTGCAAAATAGTATCCGATTCATTTCAAAATCAATAAGAGAACCTGTAAATTAAAATTGCATGAGAAGATGCCCGAAACGTTTTTTCTTAAATATCATTTTCAAAATCCTCGTTTCGAATTTGATTTGTTGACATGTGATCGAATTGTAGCAGAATCGAAGGCAAATTGTGAAATTTGTCGCAATGGGCGGTGATCTCAATCATTTCTCGCAGTGCGAGCCACTACATCGCCGGCTTGTATACTTATTGTCAAATTTAGTGTAAATGTGATATATCGTACTTCGTAAACAAAACCGAACAAGTGAACAGTTTTGTTCATTTTTGTCACTTTTTGAAAGTCGCGCGTGACAAACTTAAAAATTCTAATTTTTGTTTCTTATTTTTTGTCCACCCCGATTTTCCGGAATCGATCGGACATGTCACGGTGAAATATTCCTTTAAAATAGGGAAAACGAGAGCAAAGAATATGAAAATTGAAAATAAACTAGGTATTACGGTAGAAATTATCTACCTACCTCATACTACCGTAATCACTGACTGAGCTCTCGTTTTTCTCCACTTTATTGAAATATTTCACCGTGACATGTCCGATCAATTCCGGCAAATCGGGGTCGACAAAACATAAGGAACAAAAATTAGAATTTTAAAGTTTGTCACGCGCGACTTTCAAAAAGTGACAAAAAATGAACATAACTGTTCACTTGGTCGGTTTTGTTTACGAAGTACGATAACAATACTATTTTTTTTAGCAAATGTGTGTTTGTTGTTCAATTCTATATCACAACTTTGTTTCGTGTCTTATTTACTTCTTTTTTGATCAGTCCCTTTCTACACGGCATCGCACATCGATATTATTGTTATTCAGCTTCAGGTTAACGGTGAAATCAAATTTACTTCATTGCAAATCAAACACAGTTCAAAATGACTTTTTGAAACGCAAAAACAACAACAATCTATGAATAACTTTCTTCATGGTGGTATAGTACCGTCGAATCGTACTGGCGACTGCTGGATGATGTCCCTGATGCGCTCCCTCGACTGGTCAATCGACTGATCAAGAATGTCAGGAATCGTCAGACGAGCGGTGACTTCCTTCAGTGGTTCACGAACTTCAGCGAGAAAAGGGTGAGCCAGAGCCTGATCCACGTTCATTCTGTAAAATGATCTATTATTTGTTAGAGGAAATATCATCCTATATCCCGGCCCTAAAGTCGAACAATACAATTTCGTAGAGAGTTTGAGAGCAGGTGAATGTTTGCGAAAATTTTTTTTACCTGTTTCGATGATCCCATGCTAGTGTGCGATTGATGAAATTACGGAGATACTCTCTCAATATCTGCCTTCAACCACGGTCTTGCATTAGTTTTGAAATAATTCAAAAAGTTTATTTTTCTCGCTCCCACATTCTTACGTCGGATATACGCCTCGGCAGGCTCGTATGCGATCTAGAATGTGATATTTAAAAAAAATGTGTTTTAATATTTTTAAATAATATTTTAGTTCTGCGAAATCATCCTACATCTTTGATCACGCGTTCCGGGACTTTTCCACAATATCCAATTGCTGTAATCACCGGGTGTTTGCCCTCGAACAGCATTTTTCCAGTGAGCATTTGACACAAAATTGCTCCGATCGACCACATGTCAGCTGCAAAATCTATGATCATCCCTTATTTAAAAAAAAATTTAGTAATTGCTTTTTATGAGTTTGCTCTACAGATACAGATACAGATACAGATTTTATCCTGTCCTCAAGGCACTGGGCCTGCAGGATGGTAGCTTCGTTAGGGAGGGAGTGGGATCTTCGATTTCAAGTTGTCTGGATCAAGGGATGAGGGAATCTTCTTTGGCTTGTTGGGTCAACTGTTGGAATGGTCTTGGTCGATCACC
Source organism: Pristionchus entomophagus (assembly GCA_036245825.1). Classification (NCBI taxonomy): domain Eukaryota; kingdom Metazoa; phylum Nematoda; class Chromadorea; order Rhabditida; family Neodiplogasteridae; genus Pristionchus; species Pristionchus entomophagus. Next base: position 3,381,129 of record BTSX01000003.1, read on the forward strand.
ATTGAGCTTTGAAATAGATCATCCAGCCTCCGATGATGGCGAGTGAGTGCTGACGTGGACTATTGATTGACTCACGAGGCAGACTTGACGATCGGGGCCTTTCTTGACGGTAGATCACTTGAGTCGGTTGATACCCATCCGGGGTCTCCTCTTGAAGCGTACTAAGTGGGCGATTCTCACCGGGTTGCCCAAGCTGACGGGTGAGGATTCTTCAAACTGGGTCGGAATGGGGCGGGGTGAGACGAATGGAGAGGTCCGACCGCCCGTTTGCTCTAGTGAACTATATACAAATTTTTATACAAGTTATTTTTTATATTTTGGTAAAAACAGACGATAAAACTAACCCTTCTCATCATAGGTTTTCTTCTTCTCATTGATATCGTCTTTTGTTGTATCGAATTCAATGGTCTCGATCGCCCGAAAATACGCCGTCCCCGGGTCGTTTGTGTGTTGCAAATTCTCACTGATGACTCGAGCCAGTCCAAAGTCTACAAATGGATGTTTTATTTTCCTGTACTTAAAGTTTCAAAAATTAAAGAAAATCTAACCAAGGAGTGTAAGTTTCCCATTAGCATCAATTGCGAGGTTGTCAGGCTTGAGATCTCTATGCATTATCTGAAAATTTATTTTCCGCATTGAACCTTTATGCAAGTTCACTAACCTTCGCTGAGTTAAGATATTTAATTGCTCGTAGCAATTCAGAAACCATCTTCTTAATGGAAATCAGAGTAAAATGATTCTCTTCGGTCTCTTGAAGAAGGATGTGAAGAAGATTTTCTCCACAGTATTCAGTTGTTAGATAGCTGTGAAAATATTTGTTGCATAACGCTCGACAACTTCTGAATAATGAGTAATGACTGTCACTTGTATTAGTTCTCACACAGAATTGAGCGATTCCATCGTCTTGTCAGTTGTATAGAGAAACTTCATCTTCACAATATTCTCATGGTCCAGAGCTTTGAGCAATTGCAATTCACGGAAGCATCTTTGGGCCTACAGCAAGACATTCATTCCGCCCGAACATTCGTATGACATTTCTCACCCTTTTCGAAGTTTGAAAGGCTTGGTTGAACCTCTTTACGGCCAAGTGTCGACCGTTGATCATGACAAGACCACTGCAAACTACGATTCATCAGAATTATGACCACGATTCGCTCACATGACAGTTCCATATCCGCCCGTCCCAAGTCCAACACTCTCGCTATATTGATTCTCAAACACGACGGGTAGATAGAAATCATCATTGATTCTTCCGATGTTTATGAAGCCCTTTCAATGAAAGATTTCGAGAAAGAAGAGAAAAAACGGAATGACTCACTGGCAATTCTATCACTGATGGCGATTCTATAACCTCTGCAACTTGACGCTCGGGCATGATAAAAATGGGGAAATAGAGATGGCGAGAGGGAAGAGAGAGGGAATACAGTGGGGGAAGGGGAATTGTTGGCGATAAGAGAAGAGAGAGTTTTCACGTGAACAGAGAGCGAAAGGAAAAATGCGCTGATCGATGTGTTTATTTAATTTAGAAGTGATCGAATGTATTTATAATCTTTTTTTCGAAAGTGATACAAATACTCGACAATGAACAATAGGTTCGTATTTTAAATTGGATGATCTTCAACAGATTCAGACGTTTGACGATGAGAGTTTGTATCGCATTGGTGCCTACTTTGGTCGGAAAACAGTATCTTCATTTTGCGTGATATCTCGTTTCTCTAACCGAAGAGAGCTTACCGAGGAGAATTTGCTTTCGATTTATCATCACCATCAATAACGCACCTATGCGTTGGGACGTATGTCTATAGCTCTTCTCTGAAGCCCGGGAGAGTTTTAGAAGCGCGCGCGACTCCCCCAGCCAGAGAGGAGGGAGAGGCGAGACGAGAGATAAAGGGACAGAGCCTCTCTCGCCTGTGTCTCTCTCCCTCCTCCCGCTCTCTCACCGCTCTCCTCCCGCGCTCGTATTTAATTCGAGCACAATTAAGGAAAAATTGTTAAAAATCCAAAATCCTCTAAAATGCAAATAAATCGATTTAAAGTGCGAGGTTTTGTGTGCACTTCTTCACAATGGCATTTTGAGCTGTTTCGACTTGCTTCCTTCGATTTTTAACCTAATGGGAGAAGAGAGGCACAAAGTCTCATAGCCTCAATCGATAGAGGGTGCTCATAGCTACCGATCAAGCTTTTGAATGAGTAATTTGGTTGCGAATGAAGATTGTGTTCCATCGATCTCGCTTTTGAGGGGAATCGTGTCAAGAAAAAGTGGGCTTGTGGCCCCTACCTATGCGAAACAAGCAGATTATGAAATTAACCTATTGTTCATTGTCGAGTATTTGTATCACTTTCGAAAAAAAGATTATAAATACATTCGATCACTTCTAAATTAAATAAACACATCGATCAGCGCATTTTTCCTTTCGCTCTCTGTTCACGTGAAAACTCTCTCTTCTCTTATCGCCAACAATTCCCCTTCCCCCACTGTATTCCCTCTCTCTTCCCTCTCGCCATCTCTATTTCCCCATTTTTATCATGCCCGAGCGTCAAGTTGCAGAGGTTATAGAATCGCCATCAGTGATAGAATTGCCAGTGAGTCATTCCGTTTTTTCTCTTCTTTCTCGAAATCTTTCATTGAAAGGGCTTCATAAACATCGGAAGAATCAATGATGATTTCTATCTACCCGTCGTGTTTGAGAATCAATATAGCGAGAGTGTTGGACTTGGGACGGGCGGATATGGAACTGTCATGTGAGCGAATCGTGGTCATAATTCTGATGAATCGTAGTTTGCAGTGGTCTTGTCATGATCAACGGTCGACACTTGGCCGTAAAGAGGTTCAACCAAGCCTTTCAAACTTCGAAAAGGGTGAGAAATGTCATACGAATGTTCGGGCGGAATGAATGTCTTGCTGTAGGCCCAAAGATGCTTCCGTGAATTGCAATTGCTCAAAGCTCTGGACCATGAGAATATTGTGAAGATGAAGTTTCTCTATACAACTGACAAGACGATGGAATCGCTCAATTCTGTGTGAGAACTAATACAAGTGACAGTCATTACTCATTATTCAGAAGTTGTCGAGCGTTATGCAACAAATATTTTCACAGCTATCTAACAACTGAATACTGTGGAGAAAATCTTCTTCACATCCTTCTTCAAGAGACCGAAGAGAATCATTTTACTCTGATTTCCATTAAGAAGATGGTTTCTGAATTGCTACGAGCAATTAAATATCTTAACTCAGCGAAGGTTAGTGAACTTGCATAAAGGTTTAATGCGGAAAATAAATTTTCAGATAATGCATAGAGATCTCAAGCCTGACAACCTCGCAATTGATGCTAATGGGAAACTTACACTCCTTGGTTAGATTTTCTTTAATTTTTGAAACTTTAAGTACAGGAAAATAAAACATCCATTTGTAGACTTTGGACTGGCTCGAGTCATCAATGAGAATTTGCAACACACAAACGACCCGGGGACGGCGTATTTTCGGGCGATCGAGACCATTGAATTCGATACAACAAAAGACGATATCAATGAGAAGAAGAAAACCTATGATGAGAAGGGTTAGTTTTATCGTCTGTTTTTACCAAAATATAAAAAATAACTTGTATAAAAATTTGTATATAGTTCACTAGAGCAAACGGGCGGTCGGACCTCTCCATTCGTCTCACCCCGCCCCATTCCGACCCAGTTTGAAGAATCCTCACCCGTCAGCTTGGGCAACCCGGTGAGAATCGCCCACTTAGTACGCTTCAAGAGGAGACCCCGGATGGGTATCAACCGACTCAAGTGATCTACCGTCAAGAAAGGCCCCGATCGTCAAGTCTGCCTCGTGAGTCAATCAATAGTCCACGTCAGCACTCACTCGCCATCATCGGAGGCTGGATGATCTATTTCAAAGCTCAATGGTGATCGACCAAGACCATTCCACTCAACAAACGCATGTGAACAATAATGGGGGACGAAGGAAAGCAGATCTGATAGACTGTTCTCGTCTTGTTCAATGCCGAGATTTCTCTTTTCTCAGAACAACTGCATAATTTATAAATGTGATTATGAATTACCATAAAAATACAGACGAAATGAAAAACAACAGCATTTCTCCCATCATTTCACGATGAATTCCCTCTACCTGCTGGTCGCTCTCTCCTCTCTGATCATTTCGCACGTTGGAAGTTGGCATAATCACTTGTTTTAAGGGTAGATATTGAAGTTGAAATGTGCTTGATAACCCCTAATCAGCAGGTTCGCTGTCTCCTGCCTTCTCGGAGAGGGTCCCAGGAGTCGAGCGCAGGTGCGAGATTGATCCGATCTGCAATAGACGCAGCATTCCAATTACCTTTAAAATTCTTAGAGAACGTTGAAGTGGGAGTCCTCTCTTTGACTAATCGTAGACAGGCGTAGTATATAACAGTGAGGGAAGGACTGGGGATGCAAATCACATGATGCCGTTTCGTGATGCGTTTTGCTTTCTAAAAACTGTTCAAACGCTTATCAGATCTCCTCCGTTCTTCTGCTCGTCCATCCGTTGCCAATTGTGCTTCGCCTCGAAAGAGAATCTGGTGAACGAGGAGGGATGTAGAGAGGTGAGAACTTATGGAACATTTTGAAAGACTCACTATTGTCAGTATGATGGTAAACTAAACTACTGACGCAAAATCGTAGAGATTTAGACTACCGATATTCGTTAAAAAAAAACCCGATCATGTATTGATTTCAGTGCTGCCCTACGTTCAAGCATCGCTCGCTCCCTGGATGGTTCAAGGATTTCCCTCCGAGAAGATGAAACAATAGATCAAAGTTCAGCGATAAAAGAATTCGTTCATTACTGTCGATTTTTCCGAGCACTTCGAATGTTCATCTCTCAGATCACAGCAACATGCCTCTTTCGAAAAAATGCTTTTTTTTGCTTTTTTGAAGATAAACTCAGTTGTTGATCATTTGTGTGTGTGCGGCGCACACCGTTATCGGCTCGCGTCAGCTTCATTCAATATGAGCGTGCGTCACTTTTGTGACTATCAAGCGCCTGTATTTGGTACTTTTCGATTCTAATTTACTGCCTGGAATCTGTGTTTTGTTAATTTCACAAAGTACACCCTTTACAGAAGTTTACGCCTTCTCGTCGTCCTTCAAAAGCAGAATAAACCGGAATTATTATCTGAATATGTACAAGTAAGTTACCTCATTGCGTTTGAAACTACTACCTGTGGGCATTCCTCACGATCATTCCCAATCCCAATCCAAATTCCTTAAGTGACTGCAGTGCTCTGCGAATCCATCGATCAAGATGATTAACGCCCATCAGAACATGCGATCGAGGCTGTGAGTCGGCTGCTGCTTCCAACTTCATGAATATCTAAAATTGCTAATTCCTTCAGAAGTATACAAAGAGAGAAATTGCAAGAGAAGAAATCATCACGTTGTTCGATAGCACATCATATCCCGAACACTGAGTCAGTTTTATATTTTTCATTTTCGATAGAAGACATTTCAAGTAATACGATCAATAACCTTTACAGTGTCTAAACATTCTTCACCATCACGATAACCATGTTATGGAGTTATCACTAAACGAAGATAAGGTAAGGTGCTGTTTGGTCTATCAAAAAATATAGTAGACATCATTTGGTTTGAAATGCTACCTTACTTTTACAATACTTTAGTAAGGGTTCGATGGGTTCTTTGTGACATGAGGACTCGCTCAACTGGCAAGAGATCTTCCAAATTTGATTTTCAATCATCTGAACAAAAGTTCGGAGGAGCGAGGGGAAACTCGATTAGCGTGATTATCGATTCAACACGACATTAGGGTGGGAGACTTGGGAGGAAATACACTTAACGTCTGTATGCAATCCTGTTCCAGACTTGCGAGTTTGTCATTCAATCGGACGATGATCTTGTTTCCATGATCTTCCAAAACCTTCAAGTCGATAATCAGGTGGGTGCAAAAATCTTTGCCGATTTGGAGAGTGAGATTTCACCTCGTCCACTTAATTTGTGTCGAATCCCCACGACATTTCACCATAGCTTTAGTATGATGTATTATCATGGATCAATGTATAATAGTTAAACACGCTTGTTTAGGTTTTGAGAGAAGCAAAAAATGATTACATAAGTATCTGGAAGAGAGAAAGCAATTGAGCTTCGCTTTGCGCATCATCGAAAAAGGATTGAGAGAGTTGTGTGCCACTGGAAACAGGGGGAAGATGAAGAATATCCGTATCAATAATTTTCAATATAGCTGTGATATGTGCTCGTTCAGAGACTGTTACAGAATCATATACATCATTTATTTTAATGAAAACATCATCCAGTGGTCTATGAACATCCGAGATATATCAGATGCTCCACTAGCACAGAAAAGTTCTGCAATATGCAATAGTCAGGAAGTCTGAAGAATGCAACACAGGTTCCTGTTTCTTAAATACCAAGGTCTAACACTCAAAAGAAAGTAATTGTAAATTATTTTATTGCATTAAATATTGTAATCGAAACATTCAAAGATAAAGTGATATGATATCAGCCTATGATAGAACATCATATTCCGAATGTACGGAACACATAATATTTCACCTATACTCCCGGAGGCGCCACGATATAATGATACAATTATTTTTTTAAAGCGTGTGATTCTTTAAAATCAACTCTCTACTGATTTGGGGGAAAAGGAAGCGAGCAATGGGGGACGAAGGAAAACAGATCTGATAGACTGTTCTCATCTTGTGTTCATTCAACGCTGTTTATTACAGATCATCTGTTTATTTTCGAAATGTGATTATCAATTACCATAAAAATACAGACGAAATTAAAAACAACAGTCTTTCTCCAATCATTTCACGATGAGTTCTCTCTACCTGCTGGTTGATCTCTCCTCTCTGATCGTTGGAGGTCGGTGTGAATTCTCGATTAAAAGACATCAACGGTCAAAGATCAAAGAGCAAGTTTAGTTCGGCACGGCAGTGATTAGTTCCTACTAGAGTTGCTATCTTCTTTCGCTCATTCTTATCGGATCAGAATAACGAGTGACCTGGACAATTGGAATGTTTTTATCCGGAAACTATTTTATTTCTGCCACCCTGAATCTCAGGATCCCCGCCTCCGGCCTTCTTGGCAAGCGAGAATCGAGGATTGGAGCGCAGGTGAGGATTGATCCATCTGAAACCGATTAGGACTCAAGTGAGGTGATGGGCAACAACAACAGAGTGCTACAAGAATTTACGTATGCAGTTTGCCCCACAAATATCCCATTGCCCCTCATCAAATCTCACCCGTACTTCTGCTCGTCCGTTCGTTGCCAACTGTGCTTCTCCTCGAAGGAGTATCTCGTGACGGTGAGAAATTACGATTTATTCGAACACATTGTTTTTTTGTATTTTCTACCACAGACCGTCGCGATATCATTCTCATACCTCTTTCGACGTTTTTCATTTGCTGCTGAAACGCAACTGAAAGCATGGCTTTCTCAGTTAAAGGAGGAGTAATGGCAGAGACTCCCACAACGAAAACCCTGTACAATGATAGGGAAACGGTAGATCAGTAGAGGGAAGGGAACGGGGTCAGCGCGACAGCAGACAAGCAGAGTGATCGCCTCCTCTCCCCTCGCTCTGCGTGTCTGCCCCTTCCCTTCCCTGATCGGCACGTTTCAGGCGCTTCCCTTCCCTGTCGCACCGTACAACCTGATTTTTCCTGTGCCCTGTAGAAACTTTGAGCGCGTGTATCTCGGCTCAAAGGCAACGTAGAGCCGTCAAATTTTGTATGCGGATCATGGTTCAAGATCCCAATGGGGCACATTCGCCAGTTTACCCTTGCCAGATTTGCCATTACTCCTCCTTTAACATCCATTCTAACTTTGATCGCTATTTTTTTCAATAATGTTTCCACGATTGAAGAGAAGCCCGATTAGACAACACTAATGTGATTTTGCTCAGTGAAAGTCACGGAATTTATTCTCTTCTCTCTCCTTTATCGTTTCATTCGATGCTGAAACTCAATAGACAATTTTAGAAATCGTTTATCGTTGATCTTTGATCTTTTGTTTCATCTTCTCGGAGGGAAATCCTTGAACCATTCCGGGATCGAGCGATGCAAGAATGTCGAGCAGCACTGAAAACAATTATCTTTTTAAATTTTTACCGTTTCAGAGAAGATCAAAATCTTCTCTGAAACGGTAAACATTTTGAATATCCACAATGATTACTGGGTTTGCAAAACTCCAGTACTTCCAAATATCGGAAATGCACGGATTATTTAAATTCAAACTCATCAATACTAATAAGGCGATGTGTGCAACAATAGCAGACAAAAACAAGCTGCTTCCAATAATAGAAAAAAAGATAATTGTTTTCAGTGCTTCCCGATATTCTTGCATCGCTCGATCCCGGAATGGTTCAAGGATTTCCCTCCGAGAAGATGAAACAAGAGATCAAATATCAACGATAAACGATTTCATTCAAATCTTCTTTCTAATGCACAGTTCACTTCGAATGCGTTTCCGAACACAGCAACATGTCTCTGGTAGTATAGTGGTTAGTATCCACGCCTGTCACGTGCGAGACCCGGGTTCAATTCCCGGCCAGAGAGAATCTTTTGCAACCCACAACCACTTCCCAAATTCGCTTTTTGATCAATCGTGGCTCGCAGTGAGAAAGGTTTTGGCTAAATGTGTGGGTAATCGGTTGAAGTAACTCAGTTTGTTCGCAGTCGCAAGTTGTATTGTTCCGGATCATGAAATAGGCAGACAATAGAAATCGGGGGCCAAAATTATGTTGAGGAAAATATATACGTATGGCGGAGACGAGCGGAAAATGGAGGGAAGAGCTAGGAAAGTCAGAAACAGTAGTCTCAGTGAAAGGCTTGTACGACAATTTTCGGGGCTCTCTGAGCAATGAGAAAATGACAACGAGGGTCTTTATCTCACATACTTGATAGTAGATTTGCCAAGCACAAGAAGTATTAATGGATAGAAAGAGCTAGATTTGTCAGGTCACAATTCTCTCATTTTTCATATTGTATCCATTGAGTGATGTGGAACCTCTTCCGGTTTCGCGCTCAATGGTATTGTTAAAACGTCGGAAAATCTATGTAGATGAAAGATCTTGGCGCTTGAACGATGGGCCGCCTGGAAAAGTAGCATTAGTGTGGACGGATCAGCGTCTCTAAGAGGTATAAAGATGCGGGACCGAATGGAGCTGCATGGGAAATTGCAACTGGCTTCCCAAGTTATTGCCGAATTTATAGTTCCTGAACACGTACCGTGATAGCTCCAGATTCTTTCTAACTCTTGTCGAGTTCCGAACACGTGTGATCATGCCTCGATGAATAAAGAGAAGGCGTAGTCTTCTTCAATAAACAGCGATTGATCAAATTCAAAATATCGATACTTGGGGACACAAAGACATGATAGTTTTTAATGACCGCAAGCGGTTGAGAAGCGTTAAATTAAACACCACTAATTATTGACACGACTGATGCATCAAATAGCATTTGAGAAGTTGATAAAACTAATCGATAGAACGAGAAGACTCGCGTAGGAAAAGGAATGAGAGATGAATAAATAAATAGTAGTAATTGCAGCAAAAATTGGGCTGAAGAAAAGCTATATGGAGGCGGAGACTAGTGGCGGAGACTAGTGGCGGAGACGCATGGCGGAGACTAGTGGTTGGGCCTTCTTCAACCATCTTGCAAAATATGGTCGATCGTGGGGCTCGAACCGGCGATATAGCGGACTTCAGTCAACCTTGCCTAATTTCTCTCTTCCTCCTTCTTCACTCGATCGCGAGATCGCATCCAAAGATAATCATTAGAGGTGACCTTCGTGGACTAAGAGCCGGATTCGGCCGGTTGATTGAATCTCTATTCACTACAGGGTGCGCCGAAATTACGGACAATGTTTTGCAAGTGTTGTGAAATTCAAAAAAGTGAAATTATGCCAATCGATAGCATTTTTCCTTGCTAACACAGTTAGAGACCACTGGCTCCGCCCACTTGGGAGGGATAGAGATTTGCCAAAAATCCGCAAGAGCTTGTACACATTCAGTTCTCAATCAATTGAACCAATCAAAAACGTTTTCTGTAGCTCTCAGTAGTCTTCACAAATGACGAGTGGAGCAGCCTGATCGGTCGTCTAACTATCTCAAAAATCGATGAATAGGGTAGGGGTGAGGGAATTGAGGCACTTCCAGTGAATGAAACACGCTGCTCCACTCGTAATTTATGAATTATATTTTATATTGATTTTAGAATAAAAATAGAGGTGAAAAATAAAATCCTTGAATTGTACAACCTCGGCAAAAGTTAGAGTACGCGCGTATTCGTATTCCTACTTCCGTTGTTTATCTTAACAACTAGCAAAACTGGCTGCAAAGGATGGGACTCGAACTTGAGGTTTCGGGTTTTGTAAACTAGCGCGCTACCGGTTGAGCCACAAGACCATGGGTTTGCTCGTCTTACGTGCGCTTCATGATTGTGCGAGCGTGGATTAGGCGAGTAATTCATAGAGGGAGCGTCGAGAGCACCTTTTCAATATTTTCTGACAATGAGTTGAGATATTGAGAAACGGCCAAATATGATGTTATTCGGTCCCAGAGGGGTAGTTTGGCACTACTTTTCTCCTGATTGAGTGAAATCGGCTTTCGACCCTGTGGTCTCTAAACACAGTAGCAAGAGGGACCCTCGTAATGTTACTATTATATGTTTCAAGTCGATCGCTCAATTCTCGGTGTTGCTAGAAGTAGTTGTTTCCTACTGTGAGCAGTATTAGAGCTATACAGATAATGAGACTCAATTGAACGATTTTTCATTCTCAAATTGGTTGGCCAGGAGATAATATTTGCATACTATTGGGATGTATGGGCAATACACTAGCCATTATGCAAATCTCAATTTCGGTCTCCGCTTCTATAATCCATTACATCAAGCGAAAAACGGCAAAAAATTGCAAAAAAAGAGATTTTGCGACTCGATTTACTTGGCAACTATCAATATGAGAGCTATGCTAACCCGTGTCAACAATCGTCTATCTGAGCCCTATGATGTGTGCAGGGAGATGGTGAACTGAGCCTGCTACACTGGGAACTAACACCTCAAAGATGAAAGAATTGTTAAGTCCGCGAGTTTGACAGGTTTCGGCTGAAAAATCAATGTGCCTAATTTTGCACCCCTTCCATCCGGTTTGATATTTTGTTTATTATCCATTATAGATTCCTTATTTTTCTAATGACTTATCATATCGAATTGCCACCATTTTGAAATTCTGATGCACAAAACGTTAAATAATGGCGAATGAGCTGTCAACTTAGCTTTCTCGTTAGTTGAGGTCCATCTGATTATTTTCGATAATACAATCGGGAAGTGTTAGGTGCTTGTTTGTTGAAAATCATATGGTAAGGGTCGATCTCCATGATACGGATATGCGGAACGAAAAATATCAACAAAAAATCACAGTACGTCCGTTGTGTCGCCAAATGGAGCTTTGGGAAAACAAGTGATTCTCAATGATTTCACGGCTGATCGCCATTATAATTATGAGGCCGTTTGCGTAATAGTCGAACAAAGCTTGGCACAGCAAAAAAATCAAATATGCTCAAAAGTTCGTCCTAGGGGTAACTTTTGATTCTGAATCGACTGGTGTTTTCAGTTTTTCGATCAGAAGCTTCTGAATCTCGGTACGACGCGACGTCGATTTTGCCAAATTCTTTTTATTCGATCAAAACTGCCCCGCGAAGGGTCAAAATAGTGCCAAATCTCACGAACCCGACCAGAATTTAATTCTCTACAAAATGAAAAAAAATAATTTGGCTCGAGCTATTTTCGTATTCGAGAAAAAGGCGTTTTTTGACAATGGCCGCATGCGAACAAATCCTTAAGCCAGTATTAGAGAATCTTTTCCTGATCATTTTGGTATCTAGGGTTGAGCATTTGACTACCCCGCGAGATAACAGGCAACCTAAAACCGCGGCCAACTCGCGTTTTTTGCTGTTTTTCAATCACAACTTTTTTCTTTCGAAGTTTCAGGATCTCTAACATGGAAATTCGGTGTCCACGTGAAAAAATACGTCAAAAAATATATACTCGGGTATTTTTGAGAATATGAATTTGACCCAAAAATGAAACCAGGAACCAGAACCGGGGTCGAAAAAGTCATATTCTCAGAAATACCCGAGTATATAATTCTCTGAAGTATTTTGTAGCCAAAATTTTTTTTTCATTTTGTAGAGAATTAAATTCTGGCCGGGAACGTGAAATTTGGCACTATTTTGACCTTTCGAGGGGCAGTTTTGATCGAATAACAAGAATTTGGCAAAATCGACGTCGGGTCGTACCGGGATTCTGATGCTTCTGATTGAAAAACTGAAAACTCCAGTCGATTCAGAATCAAAAGTAACCCCTAGGACGAACTTTTGAGCATATTTGATTTTTTTGCGTTTTTTTTTGCTGTTACACTTCTACTGACTCTTACGCAAACGGCCTCTTATATTGTTTTGTAGCTTCATGGAGGCTTGTCCTGGGACAACCGTAGCAAAGTTCAAATACGGTTAGTTTTGGAATCGCACTTGTTCAAATGGGGAAATGGCGCGCGGGAATCATGTGTTCGACTCCGATCACTTTTGCTCCCTCTCACAAACGAGACAATCGAAATATCCTCAAACCGAATATGCCTTTCAAGTACTCTAGAGCACTACTTGATGTGTAAGTGAGATCGAATATTAGATTTTGTTTCTGACGGAGCACGAGTCAATTCAATGATTGTCCGTAATTTTGGCGCACCCTGTAGTGATAGCAAATCGGCGTTGCCCCTCTTTATTTTGCGTGATGTCTCGTCGGTAAGATAGAAGAGAGAACACGCGAATTGAGGAGAGTCGAATGCCGATTATTCATCACTACTATTCATGCTAGAGGGAGGGAAAGAAGATGTAAATGATCTTTTCAAATCGATCCTCACAAAATACTAGCAGTCAATCGCTACAATCGCTGATGCCTCAGTGACACGACTGTAGTAACTTCTCTGGTCTCATTCGGTTATTGGCCAGGAGTTTCTGCCATACCACGATAAAAATGTGTCCTCCCTCTCTGGTCGATGCATATATTACATGCAAAAGTTCTTATACAAACATATTCATCGGTTTCACTACTGAGATCGATACAATAAAAGGTGATCGTCAAGAAAAAGACTCGATGTCTCTAACTTTCAAATTTATAAAACGGGTCTTCATGTGGTACTAAATCTGGGTAATGTCTGTAATGTTCCTGGTCTGAGAAGGGTTGTACCAATTTCTCATGACATATACGAGTAGAGTCTCAGTAGTAGAGCAATGTTGTTTGAGAAGTAAATGATGCGGAGAACTCAAGAGCCGGCTAAAAGGGAGCAAGCTGGACTATTTTCTTTTCTCATACTTTCACGATAATGGTAGAGCGAATATGATAAATTAATTGAGCACGAGACTTTCACAGGAGAAATTGCGCGGTGTGCTGCTCACTTACTCTGATAGAATCAGCTTCGTTGATAATTCCATCACATTTCGAAATATGTGAATACGGTTCTGACAAGCAGTAGTTAGAGGAGGCGTAGACTTCTGTATTGATTGTATTAACAAAATTAGAATACAATATATCACGTGTATTCTGAGAGATTGCATGAGATCGACCCCCTTGAGGAACTGGGAGCCCCAACATTGGACAATCATAATAATATAATTATGCTAGAGTATATTGAGGACGAGAAAAACTTTGACGTCGACGATTTGTCACAGAACCAGCTTTTAGGCATTTTCTGGTTCTGGGCCCGGCTCTAGCGTATCTCAGCTTCCAGATGAGCTAATTCGAATACTAGATTGCATGAAATGTTGAAAGAAAAAAGTTCTGATCGAAAAAATGTCGAATTAGCGATTTTTTCTTGTTTAATGGCACATAACTTTTTTCCGGCCCCCTTACTTGAGGTAGTGGATATTTTCCCTGTACTAATTGGAGTATGGGAAATCCGAATATGGTATCCATTTACCTCAAATGGGGGGGTCGCCGGCCCAGGAAAATTTATTTTCTGATTTTTCGCTCAGTTTTTCAAATTTTTCACATTGAAGATGATTTGGTAGCTGTTTATTTTCAACATAAAAGTTTCTTAGAATATTTTTCTAAACATTTTGAGCCTTACGCCGTCTCAGTAGCTCATCTGGAAGCTGAGATACGCTAGAGCCTGACCCAGAACCGGAAAAAGCCTAAAAGCCGGTTCTGTGACAAATCGTCGACGTCAAGGTTTTTCTCGTCCCCAATATACACTAGCATAATTATCTTATTATGATCGTCCAAAGTTGGGGCTCCCAGTTCCTGGGGGTCCTGCAATATCTCAGAATACACGTGATATACAATTGAAAATAGCGATTAATGAATGGATAGCATGAGAAGGGACATCCCTGGTTCTCTCATTCTCCGACTGTCTCTTCCTCACTCCTCCTCACTTTATCTCGCAGTGGAATCTAAAGCCAGACACGATGGTTTCTTCATTTCACTCGCACTTTGTCCGAGAATTTCTATTGCTTGTCCGTGATGAGTGCAACCCCCGATTATACTACACTGCTCAATCAATCACAATAGCTTTTGCATCCCAGAAGCACGCCTACTCTAAATTACATTTGACGAGAAGAAAACAAGAGCCGAGCGGGCTGTTAATCTTCTCAACAAAGAAGAGTGAGAGAGTGAACTCTCAATTTGATATGGAAAACTAATTCGATCTCGTTATCCATTTCGAACCGCTCTATAAAAGGCGATCGGTTCCTCTTTTTCGTCACAGTTTGCTCTTTAGAGCTCGCCACTCGTCTACCATTCAGGTAGTCTTCATCGTATTTTCGTTTGCCTCGGTCAGGTCACGCCCTCGGGTCTGATCCTCGCCTTGGATCCCACCTCTCGAATCCGAGGCCCCACTGAGATCTCGTAATTCGACGGGTGCTATTCCCTCGGACCCAGGATTCCCTCAGGGATCCTGATGTCCGACGGGCTTTGTCCCCTCGGACCCAAGATCCCTCTGGGAACTTACCGTCCGACGGGCTCTCTCCGTTCGGAGTTGAGATTTCTTCGGATCTCTTTCCATCACCTGCGGGCAGCTTCCATTACAATATGGACGGGTCTTCCTCCAAGGTGTTGGTTCCCGGCTCGTCTCCGCGCCTCACGGAATCTTTCGAGAACGCCCTCCTCGTCCAATGAGTGTGTCTAAGAGAACGAATCTGGAGGAGGGACTGGAGGAGAGTGGCTTGTGTCAGATTGTGCCTATTGTATTCACTCTCAAGTCGCTCCATGATCTTAGAAAGAAATCCTGGTTCGTTGGAATTGTCGACACTAATGAGAGGGCAGTGCCCTTGAGAGTAGACCGCACATGGAACGCTTTCTGTACCTCATTGAGAGAAGGCTCGTTGAGGATCAGAGAATCTAGTTGATATTTATAAGCTGGCCATCGAGTGATGTCATTGCCATCGAATGACTCTAGCTTGATCGGGAGGACTAGATTGGGTGGAGGAATGAATGAAGTGATCCCCAAGGATGATGGAGTGGAATCGACTGACTGAGCTGGGGACGCACTGCTGGTGGGGGCGCTGGGATTGAGTTTTGATAGTGCGAGGGCGCGGTTTGTTGTTGATTCGAGAGTTCGTTTGTATTTCGTATCGAGTTTGGAAACCATCCGACTAAGACTGACCGGGTTCATGGTGAGACCGGAAGACGAGTCAGTGGATCTTTCTTGTTCCTCGTAGTAGTCTTGTTCTTTGTCCTTCATCTCTGTATCGTCCATGGTGGCGATAGTGGACTTGATCACCTGCATATCATTATTGTAATCGTCCATTATGGATTGGCCTTCGATTATATTTATGGAAATGCTAGTGGAAATATTGGTGATTTCATCAGAGTTAGTCGCTCTTCCGAGTTGGATGATTTCGTCATCGACGGAATCGAGGATTGGTTTGAGAGTGGACAACGACGGGGGGAGATTGGAATACTTTTCAACGAGAGTGGATGACATTTTGGATCGATTTTTGCGCAGGGTGATGTTTGCGGAATCAATCGATATCAGGGAAGTTGAGGTGGGAATGGTAGAAATGGTTGCTGCCACGCGGGACTATTGGAATGGGTTCTTATTAGGCCGATGCACCATGTACTGACTTCTAGCTACGATGCTAGAGTGGTCAGTTAGGGATTCGATGTGGTATAAGTCAAGGGATCAATAAATAATACTTATTATAAATCAATAACAGATACAAGATAAACGCCGTTGACGGGAAAGTGACGATAGTAGAGAGGAATTGGGATGGAGGAGGGGAAGAGTGGGAAAGTAGAGGTAGAATGGAGGATGGGAGAGAGATGAATGGATGGAAATGGAGGGTGCCCAGTTAGAATGGAATGGAAAACCGTCACCAGTGAGGTTTTGGTAAAGAACGAAGGGATTGGTCTGTATGAAGACCAAAACGAGGTGGAGAGAACAAAAAACCTTGGCGATTCGTGCCCTTCCTGTGATGGGTTGATAAGCTCAATTGGTTGAGTGCGTGGCCTTTCTTCTACACATCAGAGACGGCGAGATGAAGGAGACGACAACGCCTCAAAATTGGGTAATTAAACCCAATCGATAATTGGAATGATTGGCGACGAAGAAATAATGACGCAATTATGGGAAAGGAACCGAAGAGCGATTGTAAAGGGAAAGAAAAGCTGTAAACCGCCTTTAGAGGGGAGTATGCGACAAGAAAGGGGTTAGGGGGTGACGATGGCGTCGCTATGGATGAAAAGTAACAAAGAATTAAGAAGGCGAGTAACCGCAGCGATGTGGTGAAAAGAAGAAATGAACGTGGAAAAGGAAAATGGGCCTACTTCGAAGATAACGGTAGGAATTGGCTTGGCGTCGTGGTGAGACCACTGTTACGCGGGTGATTTGAATGTCGGCACAGCACGACATTTTGAATATAAATGTCGTGATGTGACCCGTTAAAAAATGCAACTGGTTTTATTTATTACTTTAATTGGAATATTTAATTAAATGGTTGTTTGGGAACTGAATTCAGTGGAATTCAGTACAGACCCACCGACTGATCCAATGATAGGATTACGGTAGCTTCTCGGTTACGGTAGGTGTACTGTAGAATTTCAATTTGTGGTTATCGATCGATTGACTAATGAAATCATGTATCTGACCCACCGACTGACCCTCTGCTAGGGTTACGGTAGCTTCCCGGTTACGGTAAGTGTACTGTAGATTTTCAATTCTTGGTTATCGATCGATTAGATAATGAAATCATGTATCTGACCCACCGACTGACCCACTGACCCGACTGGTTACGGTAACTTCCCGGTCACGGTAGGTGTACTGTAGATTATTGATTTATTGTTATCGATCGATTGTAGAACGAAATCATGTATCTGACCCACCGCCTGACCCAATGCTAGGGCTACGGTAGCTTTTGAGTACGGTAGGCATACAGTAGATTATTGATTTTTCGATTATCGATCGATTGATGATGAAATATTAAATTTTCGAAAAATCAATATGTTCACTGTGTGATACAGTATGACCAAATCTCTGTTTGATTTCCCGCGCTTGAAAATTGATACTGTTCACGGCCTGGCGGGAATTTGAAATTTTGGTTCCCCTGAGGGGAACTTTAACGTGCTACTCGGTTTCCGAGAGTACTAATTTTAAATGAAAATGTTTCCTGGAGTAGAATTGTAAGGCGAACACACATGTCCGATCCATTTTTCATGAATTTTGAAAATAATTTTTAAAATATCAATTTTTCGTAGAGTCAAAAGTGGCCTTTGTCTTTACCATAGATCAAACCGGGATCGCGTGAGGATTAAGGATATATTTTTGGTTTTGAAATTGAGGGTGCACAGTTCGAGAAATTCGACGTACAGTGTGTCAAAAACGCCGCAAACGAGGCTTCCCTACCCTTTCCTCCCCTCCGTCCCTTGGGCACTCTCTCAATTCCCCACGCTCTCTCGCCTCGGAGGGTCAAGGAAGTGGGAGAAGGGGATAAGTGCGCCTCTATTACTGGCAGTTGCGGTACACTGTACGTCGAATTGCTCGAACTGTGCACCGTCAATTTCAAAACCAAAATATATTGAGAATCCTCACGAGATCCCGGTTCGATCTGTGCTAAAGACAAAGGCCAATTTTGACTCTACGAAAACTTGATATTTTAAAAATTAATTTCAAAATTCATGACAAATGAAAATGACGTGCGTTTTCCCCATGCAATTTTACCCCAGGGAACATGTTGACTTAAAATTAGGACTTTCGCATACCGAGTAGCACGATAAAATGTGATTTCGACGTGACGCCGTCTGGAGCCAACAGAGGCTCTGCGGGCAAAATGGATATGCCCATCGTCATCAGCACCCTCGATAACCCCAAAACACACAGTTTCAGAAAATCGACCCTTTTGAGCTGTGCCAGACCTTGTTCGAAAATAAGACAAACGGGCTCATATGACGCCGTTTGCCTTATTTTCGAGCAACTTCTCATGAGTTTGGTACAGGTACACCGTGACAGTTATATTGAAATCATTCAGGAGAACTATACGGCCTCCTAACTTTTGTCTGTAATTGAAATTGCTACTAATTCAGATAAACATCCCTCAATCATACACGAACTTTGCAATGGGGATTAGGAAGGAAAGGGAATTAAGGGGAATCGTGATCATTTTTACCCCTCACTCCAGTTGATAAACATCAAAATAGATAAAGAAGTATGAAATAAGAACGACTAGTGAATCACGAATGCAATCTTTTTGACGAGAAAAATGAGATGAACACAGCAAAACAGGGACTTAGACAATACAACAACTGCTGGAATTATAGAAAAATATGGAGCAAAACTCCTACAGGCATTTCTCTGTGAATTATTATAATTCGCATTGAGAATAAAAATAAGCAAAATCTAACGGAAGCAGTTATTACGATTGGAATATGATCAATTCTAGTCGCGGTAGTTGATTGTTTGTCAATGTTGTAGAACACTAATATTACAATATCGTAGTTTTTAAAAAAAATTTTACTTGAAATAGGCTGATCATTGACGAAAACACAAGAAAGATCGAAGAAGCGATAATTCCTTATCCTTTCACTTTTTCTTGCGAAGAAGAAAAGATTGCGAACAGCTCCCACAATTTCAAAAAGAGAGCGAAAGCAGAATCAAAAGATCAGATTTTCAATAGTATTTCATTTCGAACTAGCTTCCAACTTCAAAGTTTAGTATGATCAATAGGAAAAGTGGAACAGGGAAGGTTATTCAGAGTGACCGAAATATTCCTGATTCTTGCACTCTAGTAGATCATCACAAAACAATGGAAAAAACTTGGAGGTCTGGATAAAATGTGATAGAAAACAATACATCTATGGAAACCTCTAATAAATAGCACCTCAAATAAACTTTCGAAAAGCTTCGCTGAAAAACTTTGAGTATTACGCAGTAAGGATCACTTATTTGATATTATGCATAATACAATTCTGGGCTTACTTCTGCAAAATATAAGAATAATGTTTCGTTTTCAGTGTTGACACTCAAGTACGGAATCACTTTTATTTGGTTAGAGAGCGGTTGCATTTATTGTGTCTTATCTGGAAAGATAATGTGAGAAGCGTGACATAAGAACTCGGGGAAGAAAAGAGTCAGACCAGTTCGAATTCGACAAGCTCCTGGAGCAACTCCTGATTTTCCACAGTATTAAGAGAAGTCAAAGGGAAAATGGATGGATAACAGAGAACAAAAGCAGAGTTGCTAAGGACATCAAATTTATTATAATCCACATTGGTGGGAGGCGAGAGCATCAAAAGAATCAGAGACTCTGCAGGAGTAAGTTGAAGACTGGAAGACAACTGAAGCAGGGCCTCTTCTGAAGGATCAGAAGGGCATTTTCTTATCGCTTGACGGAGAAGCGATAGCCTGGAAAAATAATGATAGCCAAATCAAGGAGCAAATGAAAACCTTGGTCTGAGCAGGGACGAGAAGTGAACGGGTTCATCATAAGGAACAGATCATGGTATGGGAAGCCAACCACACAAGCACTGGAAAAAAGGAAGAATGATTAGATAAGAAAAAATAAATAAACTAGCAGTTCTTCGTAGAAGGCACGATAGACTTCTCTGACGAGATTCCAGTGAAGGGAATTACACTGAGCAGAACATCTGGCCAACTTCATGAGTAAAACGACAAGGATGACATTAGCGTCCATTGCTGAGAAGGCAACTTAAAACTGATGAAAACCCCTCAACCACGCTATCTTTTATATGCAGATGAATGAAAGGTTCTAAAAGAAAGGTGAAGTGTTGTACCAGTTTCTCATGACACGGGGACGTATTCAGTCGATATTGACTCCTTGCATCCACACCTGCGCGCGAATGTCCCTAGGGATATCTAAGGACACGAGGCGGAGGGGTCCCGCGTCCTTTCTATTGACCACGACGCGCGTTCTAGGCGCGACGGGTTTGATAGAGCGGAGGGATGGGAGAGAGAGTGGGCGGAATCTGAAGAACGGGTCGCCGCAATGACACCACTCGCGCAGGTATGCTTGCATCGTTCATTTATTGACGCTTATCTTTTTTTCCTTCAAATCTAACTCTTTATCCTCGTTATAGCCTTGTCTGACGCATCTATCTCTTGTGCGAGACAGAGGTTACCGGAACGGCGAGAATAGCCTGAAGATGCGGAGGAATACTGTGAAAGATTCGTGAACGATGAAATATTTGAGCAGAACAGACTCTTTCATTTCACTTAAGAGACGTTCCACGGTTTAGTGAAGCTATTGGGTGGGGTCGACGGATGACTTTTTGCAACCAATGCCAATAAGTTCTGGTGAAGTCCCCATACCTAGAGCTGATAGCTGGCCCAATATGAGAAGTTGGGGTGCACCCTCCGGGAAATGCCAGAGGTGTCCCAAAAAAAGTCCGAAAAATCATCCTAGAATAAAATACGTTCTTATAGGTGTTTCGGGCGTATTTTTCGATAAAAATAACGAAAAATATACTTAGAAAGCGCAAGGGAATCGATAAAATGTCGAAAAATTAAATTTTCGACGTTTTTCGGTCACCATGAAAAGTTTTTTATGTCATAGCCATTTTTTTTTATTGCAGATTTGGATTCTACGTGTAAAACTACCCCGCTTGTTAAATTTTCAGCTATTTTCACTCGAGCGCTCGGAATCCGCAGCTTCCCGACCGAGGGTCTCTCGGAGGCTGACGAGAGAACGATGATGAGAAATTTCGCCATTTTGACATGATATAGTTACTTTTATATCAGATTTTTATCCCATTAATCGTTATTAAGCATTAGTGTTAATGTTATGGGGTTGTGATATCGCTAAGACACGAAAAAAAATAAAAGTAAAAAAGATCAATTTTTCGAAATCTGAGATATTCAAAAATTCATAAGTCGTCTTTCTGAGCTTCAAATGGTGTATTTTCAATGGAAAATCATTCGAATATGAGTTATGAACAATATCTGAGAGTGATAGCCTATTTGCGAATATTTTTTGAAATTGTCATTTTTCGGTGGGATATTTTTGATATCGGGATATTTTTCGACCAAAACTTTTTCTTTACAAACCGTCCCAAAAGCTCAGATATTGGTCATAACTCATATTCAAATGATTTTCCATTGAAAATACACCATTTGAAGCTCAAAAAGATGACATGCATTTTTGAATATTTGAGATTTCGAAAAATTGATTTTTTTATTTTTCAGTTTTTTTCGTGTCTTAGCGATATCACAACCCCATAACATTAACAATAATGCTTAATAACGATAAATAGGTTACAAATCTGAAATAAAAATTACTGTGTCATTTCGAAATTTCGAAATCTCTCGACATCGTTCTCTCGTCAGCCTCCGAACGACCCTCGGGCGGGAAGCTGCGGATTCCGAGCGCTCAGATGAACATCGCTGAAAATTTAACATGCGTGGTAGTTTTACACGTAGGATCCAAATCTGCAATAAAAAAAATGGCTATGACATTAAAAACTTTTCACGGTGACCGAAAAACGTCGAAAATTTAAATTTTCGACCTTTTATCGATTTCCTTTCGCTTTCTAAGTATGTTTTTCGTTATTTTTATCGTAAAATACGCCCGAAACACATATAAGAACGTATTTTTTTCTAGGATGATTTTTCGGACTTTTTTGGGACACCTCTGGCATTTCCCGGAGGGTTCACCCCAACATCTCATATTGTGCAAGCTATCAGCTCTAGGTATGGGGAAAACCTCAGCGTTGCAATTAATGTTTTATGAAAAATATGATTCTGTGAGAACAGAAAGCGTAGCAAAATGGTGTATGGAAACCTCAGAACAAGTAGTATTAATCATTTTCAATGTAATTTCGGTTTTTGCTCTCTCTCCATTATGCACACGGTCAGAGAAACGACAGAGTGTGCGGAATTAAACGAATAGAAAAACGAAACATCACTAGTAAAGATGCCTCTTTGGTTTTGTGATTATATCAGAAACCGTGATTCTATCATTCAAATGTTTCCGCATCACATTGTGCTTGTAGAAAATAATCACTGATCAGCTTACTAATGATATCGTTTCGGTTTTCGCCTCTCATCATTCTGCACGCTCTCTCATTTCTCTGACAGGCGAGATAGTGTGCAAAATGAAGAAAGCAAATCTTACATGCATCTTACTGTGATCGTTTCTGCTTGGTCGTCGATGATGAAGGGAATATTCAGTCAGACTGAAGAAAGAGAAGGCGTAGACTTCTTCAATTGGTTCAGATTAGGGATGTCCCTTCGGTTTTGGCTCTCTTCATTTTGCACACTCTCTCTCTCTCTATGGTCAGGTAGACGAGAGGGTGTGCAGAATGAACAGAGTCGAAAATCTAAACGGTATCACTATTTCAACTCATGACGGTTTGTTTACAAACCGTCATGAGTTGAGAGAATATTTTGTCGTGTTAGCTTGGTGCACTTTATCATGGAGAGTGAACAAAATGCTTTAGCACGCGTGTCGCGTAAGATTCGAATAAACAGTGGTACATTGAAAAAGTCGAAAATGAGCAGAAGCCATTTTTCGATAGTCCATGGGGTCCCTCACAAGATATCGTCGAGTTTTGTTCGGAATTGTCGACTTCAACGTCGAGAGACGACGTTAAACTTCTGAAAACTCGAAAAGTGCTTTTTTCGGAGACCTATACAGTTCCTTCCAAAGTGGTTTTGGTGAAAAGTGATGAACATGAAAAAGGTGGGAAATGATCTGGAGAACAGGCATGAGCTGTGGGCCCATCGATAATTTCATTAGTATTTTAATTAATAAATTAAAACGATTGATTCGCACCACAATTTCGGGCCCAGGATATACATGTGCTCATTCGATCGGGCTCGATGAGACGAATCGAATGATATGCTGAATTCATATGTTTTGAGGGTGCGTGACAGAGTTAGTCGAATTTTAAGCTTTTTTCCACCCACTGATTTCGTGACCTTTCACCTAGATCTACCATGCCTCTCCTATTCCATATCACTCATCCCTTATTATGTGATTGATTATTTCATTGTTGTAACATATACAGTGTTCCAGTCGTTCTGCCATCTTCGAAAAGTGCATCTACATGTGTACGAATAGCAGCATCATGAGGATTCAACCAAAGCACAAGCGAGGTACGGACTGTAGAGGGTAGATCGTTCGATTTCTCACGTATCAGAGAGAAGGTCACACACGCTATTGATCGTCTAGTAGATCGAGGGAAGGAGCGGACTCGCAAATGAAGGAAGGGCTCACTCTTGCGCTTCGTCTCCTCGTTTGTAGTTTCCCGTTTTAATTTCTTGTTCGTTTTTCTTCGTTTTTTTTCGCGTTTCATTAGTTCTGCCGCAGTTTCTGGAGATGTCTCACGCGTGCTACTACCGTGTCAATACTCTCGGTGTCTACGAGAAGGTGGGGACGCGTTTCGAGCCGTTCGATCTCAAGCAGACGCCATGCAGTGAAAGTTGAGTTGATTTCCCCTTCTATTGGCTTCCATTCCCTTTCCATTGTGTGTTCATTGTAGTCCCATCTCCTTAACAGGGTCCATCCTGTCTCTCATTTCATCGATGAGCATCAGCCAAAATGAGGGGGAAGAAGGGGAGGAGGAAGGAGAGGGACATGAGATTGAGGGAGAGCATGAGGAAGATTTTGTGAGGAGAGTGGTCGAGGAAGACATGGACGAGATTTTCTTGTAAATTTTCTCGAGATTCTCTTCAGTATATTTCATCTGTCAATAATTGTTCCCGTTATCTACAATCTTCTTGATTATATAGTGAGCAAAATATAATAAATTTACATTGTTTTGTTGGGATATTTAACAACTGGAACACTCGGTATATGTTACAACAATGAAATAATCAATCACATAATAAGGGATGAGCGATATGGAATAGGAGAGGCATGGTAGATCAAAGGCTGTCTCTCTCGCTAGGTGAAAGGTCACGAAATCAGTGGGTGGAAAAAAGCTTAAAATTCGACTAACTCTGTCACGCACCCTCAAAACGCCTGTTCTCCAGATCATTTCCCACCTTTTTCATGTTCATCACTTTTCACCAAAACCACTTTGGAAGGAACTGTATAGGTCTCCGAAAAAAGCACTTTTCGAGTTTTCAGAAGTTTAACGTCGTCTCTCGACGTTGAAGTCGACAATTCCGAACAAAGCTCGACGCTATCTTGTGAGGGACCCCATGGACTATCGAAAAATGCTTTAAAACATAGGGGTCAAAATATGTGCCAACCCACCACCGATTTTACTCTAATCTTAGGCGACACGCGTGTTAGATGTTTTGCTATATCAGTATATGATTGCCAACCTCAACAGACGCACAATTTCTCGTTTCCATTTATTCACGTCCGAAAATCGTGTAATTCGAATAGAGGGGCTACGGTAATCGAAGGGTATCGAGTTTGGCCTTATCTCCTCGGGAGTTTGGGCTTATCTCCTCAGACCACGGGCGTCTCAGTGCCGTTGATGGTAAGGTACAGGGTGAGGACGGCGTCCTCGCACTGGAAATTACTGTTTATTTATGTTTATATTTACATTATTTTATTTATTTATTTTGTATTTTACGTACACCACTGAGACGCTTCAACAAGTACAGGAGATAGTCGCACCCAATCAATGCTTATTAGTGATGACATTTCGGGTTTGTACTCTCTCCATTCTGCACACTCTCTCGTCCGTCGGACAGGAGAGATAGTGTGCAGAATGGAGAGAGTGAGCACCGAAAACGCGCGTCACTACTATGTAGTTACTAGTGATGGCAAATCGGACTCTCCTCAATTTGCATGCTCTCTCGCTGGTAAGAGAGACTAGAGAGCACGCGGAAAGAGATGAGATAGTGTGCAAAATGAGGAGAGTCATCCTTGAATTGTCAATCTTAGTCACTACTAGTTACCTTCTTGAGATGACCAGTCGCGGCCCTTGCGCCGAAACATTTGAAGCCGCACGAGCAGCGGAAGAACATGCCTTCCTGCAAGTTATATAATTAAATTTAATGAAAAAATAATAGTTTTAAAGTTATTTGATAATATAAAAGTATCACCCTATCCAACAGTGATGACAAATCGGACTGTGCTCTCGTCGGTCATAGAACACGGCGTTTTACATGGGGTGAGCGAGAGAAGAGAGAGCGGCCAGGGGAATGGCGAGAGAGCATGCAAATTCAAGAGTGTGCGCGATGGTCTCACCACGAAAGCTCACTTTGCGTTTTGCCAGCAGAACGCTGTGAGAAACGAGAGAGTAGGCGAAATGAGGAGAGCGGAAGTCACCTTGGTCATCGAAGACGCGTGCGCCTGTCTGACATGGCTGCAGTGCTGCTTGACATCGCGCCTCTTTCCGATCTAAAAATGTACACCTTCTTATTTATTTAATTTATTCAATATTTATTTTAAAGGAGACGTCCCACGACCGTGATCGTCGTTAGGCCTGCTTGGCACGATTTCTCAAAACGAGACCTAAAAACATGGGAGTTTCGAAAGTCTGGTCGGGTACCAGATCCCCACAATCTCACGTCGAGAACTCATACAGTCAAAAAGTCGTGAGACACCTCCTTTAAATATTTTTAATTTATTCGCACATTATCGCCATTCTGCCGATCTCCAGATGGAAAGAGACAACTCACTGCTCTACAGTACCCTCCGTCGACTACCGTAACCCGCGCCATAACCGTACCAGCTCGGGCTTGGTGCAGATGTCGCAGCGGAACGGCTTGCTGGGATCGGGCTTGGGCGCCCGTTTGGCCTTGGTCAGCGTGATCTCCGTTAGGGTGGCGGCGAAGATGTTGGCAATGATTGCCTGTATAAACACAATTTATAAAATAAATTTTAAAAACAATAATATTTATAATTTTCGAAAAGTGGTTCTATGAGTTTCAGACGTTCTACACAAATGAAGAAGACGAAAGTTGATTTCGATAGATAGCAAGAACAACTAGTTGTTTGGGTGGGAAATCGCTCGTCGCCGAAAACGGCTAATTCCTCTCGTATGCAACTTATGTTATGCATCAAAGTCTAAAAGGTAGCGATGCCGTTTCGGTTTTCGTCTCTCTTCGTTCTGCACACTCTATCGTATCTCTGACGAGCGAGATAGTGTGCAGAATGGAGAGAGCCAACACCGAATTTGCACTCTTAGCAGAAGGGCAGAACAGTCACTGATGAAGTGAGTTTCAGATGGAAAAGACGCAGCAGAGGATCCTCGCTGCTCGATGAGGTCGCCTCCTCCTCCCCGCCGTCCTCCGCTCCCTCGATGATGACGTCATCATTCTGCCCATCGTCGTCGACGTCCATCGGCACGTTGACGTCGTCCTGAAACCGACGAGAGTTAACCTTTGATCTTTGATCTTTGATCCTTGAGCACAACTCACCGGAATGTCGACCCAGAGTGCCGTGTCGACCAACAGCCACATGACCTCGTTGTGGGAGAGGGCCTATAGTGAAGGGAAAGATCAAAGATCAAAGACCAAAGATAATGCTCTCTCCATTCTGCACACTAGTGAAATCCAGTCGGAGACCGGCTCTCCTCGATTCGCGTGCTCTCTCGCCGATCAGAGAAACGAGATAGCACACGAAACGAGGAGAGTCGGGCGTCGAATGGACATCACTAGTGCACAATGGAGAGAACAGATGACCGATACGACTTCACTCAATCTAACTGGATAATGATAAAGAAGTTAGGTAGGTCAGTGTTCCCTGCATCGCCGATGCGGCGAAAGATCGAAGATCAAAGATTAAAGATCAAAAAATGAAAGATCAAAGTTAAAAGATCAAAGATTAACCTGCTCAGGGTTAGTAGACGTCATTCGTCGTCTTCTCCGACCGCGCCGAACCGAGTAAAGCGAGTAGAATGGGAGGAGAAGGGGAGAGGAGAGCAAATGATATGAGTATGGAAATGTCTAATGTTCGAAAAACAGGTCGAGTAGTGATGGCAAATCGGTATACACCTCTTCTCATTCGCGTGTTATCTTGTGTCTCTGACCAAGTTGGATCATTAATGATAATGCCTCACCTATACATACAGTAACCCACCCTCGGCGGGATTCATCAAATTAGCAAGTTGTTCGAGCACGAGGCATACGGTATCATATCGATCCGGATCCACTCCGCCTGGCCCTTCCCGGGTACCGTAACTCTTGGGTACGTCTTCAGTGATTCTCTGTTCATGGTCTATCTTATGGTTTATCCCCGCTTCCCTCTCTTCAACAAAACAACCGCTTATTGCCGCACCAAAAAGTGCTCTCTCCATTTTGCACACTCTTTCGTTGCTCTAACCAGCGAGATAGTGTGCGGAATCTCGAGCTGAGATACAAAAGGAGAGCTCTACCGTCCACTCAAAGCATCCTTATAACTCGAGAATGATGTCTCTGAGCCGAACGGTCAACGGTGTGCGAAACTTGTCACCTTTGCGAGATCGACGCTGCTGCTCGACCGTTAGATAGCTTCTCTTCATGGAGTGCTTCTGAGCTTTCACCGACATGTCTCTGGTAGTATAGTGGTTAGTATCCGCGCCTGTCACGTGCGAGACCCGGGTTCAATTCCCGGCCAGAGAGAGTCTTTTCGCTGTTTTAGATTTATAAATTGGTGTCTGACTGGCATGGTGTCTGACTGGCATGCCGACGCAGGCAGGTTCGACTCCCGCCCGCAGGCGATAGATTTATAAATTGGTGTCTGACTGGCATGGTGTCTGACTGGCATGCCGACGCAGGCAGGTTCGACTCCCGCCCGCAGGCGATGCTTTGCAAGAGGGACCGAAAGCACCACTTATTTCACCGAAGGTATTGTTCTCTAACGAATACGTGATTATCGTAAAATTATCGGTAAATTGGTTATGGTGTCTGACCGAAGCCCGCTATATCGCTGGTTCGAGTCCCACGATCTACCATGTTTTGCAAGATGGTAGAAGAAGGCTGGTGCCCCAACCACTAGTCTCCGTAATGAGGTCCCTGCGGTAGGCCGCCCTGGCCCTTGGTTATGGTGTCTGACCGAAGCCCGCCGGCTCGAGCCCCACGATTCTCTGCCTCTTGCAAAACATCACCTGAGGGTGGGAGTCGAACCTGCCTGCGTCGGCATGCCAGTCAGACACCATGCCCATTAATGGCTGCCTGCGTCGGCCTGGGCGGCCTACCGCAGGGAGTCGAACCTGCCTGCGTCGGCATGCCAGTCAGACACCATGCCCATTAATGGCTGCCTGCGTCGGCCTGGGCGGCCTACCGCAGGGAGTCGAACCTGCCTGCGTCGGCATGCCAGTCAGACACCATGCCCATTAGGCCAGGGCGGCCTACCGCAGGGAACGCTTGAGGGAGACTAGTGGTTGGGGCGCGCGCCTTTCTCTAACTCTTGCAAAGCATCACCTGCGGGCGGGAGTCGAACCTGCCTGCGTCGGCATGCCAGTCAGACACCATGCCCAGTATAGTGGTTAGTATCCGCGCCTGTCACGTGCGAGACCCGGGTTCAATTCCCGGCCAGAGAGAGTCTTTTCGCTGTTTTAGATTTATAAATTCATCGTTTTTTTTGTATTATTTGTAAGGTAATACGGTGAGTATTGTCTCCAGCGAGTAGAGGATGGCGAGAGAAGATCAATTTGATTCCCTTTACTTCCAGAGATAGCCATGTTTCATCTACCTGCGTGAGCCGATTTGCATGGCGATCGCAGACGTCTCGACTCGATTAGCATTCGCTTTTGCATACCCTTGCCCTCCCCCGCTCTCCGCTCATTTCACCCCTCCCAGCTTGCATCGCTCTGTTGGTTGCCTCTCCTTTCGCTCACGTCTCGCGCGCGTTTCTCGCAACGCTGCCGCGCGTTTGTCCTCATCGCACCCCGTTTAGAGCCCGCATGGAACCAGTCGCCGACACCACCGCCGCAGCCACACCTGCTGAAGAAGGGGCGGAGCCTGCTGCAGCCGCAGCCGAGACGACTGCTGCAGCACCCGCGACAGGTACGACACTGTAGTATTCTATAATCGTAGTCGAGGTGCGATGATCTTTGATCTTTGATGTGTCGGAGTCGAGCCAGAGAAGGAGATTGGTCTTTGATCTTCGCTTGTTGAATCGTAGCTAGCTTTGCCTACCGTATACTTACCGTACCCTACCGTAACCATGCAGCCTTTGCAGCAGCCGCTGAGGCGCCTCTTCCGGCCACCGCAGCCGCAGCCGCACCTGCAGCAGAAAGGGCGGAGCCTGCTGCAGACGCAACTGAGACTACGCCTACGACCACAGCCGCTGCAGCACCCACGACAGGTACGGCTGAGGCAGATTAGAAGGGAGCGCTGGGACAATGGTCTTTGTGGAGTTTCGCAGTTTGTTTTCGAGAACTCATTAGCGTTTTGAACTCATTAGTCAGAGAGGCGGTATTTATCGTTGATCTTCTTTGGTTGAATCTGTACTGCAGATTTCACCATCGATCTTTAGAGATACAGTAAGGATGCAGTTCCGGCACTATTCTGCCCGTTCTATCGTAGGTAGGTATCGTTCTATCGTACTCTGCCGAGATGCCGACTCCTACAGTAACCCTACAGTAACCTAGACCTACCATACCTCTACCGTAATCCTGTGTCCATTGCAGCAGCTGCTGAGGTGCCGTCCGAGGCCCCTGCTGCAGATGCTGGATCGGTCGCAGCTGCTGCAGCTCCGACCCCCGCAGCAGCTTTCGCCGCCTCTCGCTTCGGCAAGTTCGCGCAGCGCCGGTGCGTTCTTTTTTTCTCGAATGATCTTTGATCTTTCACGAGTTCTGTAGTTTGTACTTCTGACCATTGACTGTGCCGATGGCGTGATAGCTAATCGATTGCCTAGTGGTGATGCAATAAGTTAGTTGCGTAGTGATGTCGTAATCTCTAAACGATTACCTAGTGATGACGTCATCATTTCGAAATGTTCACCTTTGCAGCGCGCCACCGGTCGCAATCGTCGCACCGCATCGCATGGGCCCTTCTGCGGCTGCAGCTGCAGCAGCCAAGAGGTACGGTAGCTTGTATCGATTGGTTGTGTAGTGAGTGTGCAATGTGATCTACTGACTTCTCCTTTCGATCTACTGACTAGTGATTACGTCATCGATGTTTTTCCTAGTGATGACGAAATGGATCAAATTACATAGTGATGACGTCATCTGCTTAGATGGCCTAGTGATTACGTAATAGGATGCATTGCATAGTGATTACGAGTCTGATCAAACGTTGCTATCGCGTAATTAGTATATCTAGTGATTACGACACAATGAGTCGATTACCTACTGATGACGTAATTGGTGATCGAGCCGCACCACGGCCGCAACGCGACGCGCAGGGGCGGAGCCTCGGTGGAGGCTGCAGGCGCTGCAGCTGCTGCAGGTTGGTGCCTACCGTATGATTACCGTAACCCTACCGTCACTTCACCAAACCATCGGTCGTTCCGTGTGTCAACTGGCATTGCCGCGTCGAGTAGTAGCTAGCTCCATTTTGCGTACTCTACCACCGATCAGACAGGAATACAGCATTATCGTAGTCCTACCATAATAGTCGCTAAATCGTAATGTACCGTACACTGTTACCGTAACCTTAACGCACCCTGCTGCAGGTGCTGCAGCTGTCGCAGCCGCAGCCGACGAGGCGGACTGGTGGGACTGCCTGCAGTGCGGCCGCCGCTTCAACACCCCGCAGGTGTGTACGGTAGGATTACGGTAGGTAGAGAGTATACGGGGGAGTACTGTAGATGTGACGATTGGACTACCTTACAAGCCTTGCCAGAGAGCACACCGTTCTATCTTTTGAAACGATCGGAATACCGTATCTCTACCGTACCTCTTGCCAATACCGTAACCTGAAACGCAGGGTCTCTCGACTCACGCGTTCCGCGCGCACGGCACGCGCAAGACGGAGACGCGCGACGGAGGCGGCCTGCACACGATTGAGAGCGGAGACCAGCGATCGGTTGGTGATCTTTGATCTTTCATCTGTGTGCTTTGGTCCTTCTGACCTTTCCGAATCGGTTATATCCATCGGTTTGGTAAAGTAGTTGTATCAAAGATTTTGTGATCTTTGATCTTCAGTAGCATAGTTCGCATTGGCATACTTTAATCAGATTGAGAGACTCTGATCTTCGATCTTTGATGAGTTACCGTACCCCTCTCTTTCAGATCTACCGTATCCCTCTGGCAGGCGACGCAGGTCTGCCCTGTCCGCTGTGCCCGGAGTACTTCGTGGACCCGAGCGCGCTATCCCGCCACATCGGCAAGGACCATAAGGTACGGTAACTTTGGCCTACCGTAGTCCTGAACCGACTCATCAATATGAGGATGGTTCCAAACTCCTAGACAATCGATCGATAGACCGTAACCCTGTATTGATTGGAAGGAGCTTTCATACTCTGGATTATCGATCGGCATACCGCAACCCATCTTTCCGTTCAGGAGACGTCGCTAGCGCACTTCCGGTGCGACGAGTGCCCGCGCACCTACAAGAGCTACGACGGGCTGCAGAAGCACCAGCGAATCGTGAGTCGTGACCTACCGTACCCCCTTGATTACGGTATCTCCTGACTTCTGTATCGATTAATTGCTGTATTCACCGGCTGTCGAAACTAGTACGTGTCGTTTACTACACCAACTGTAAATGCCTTGCGTTCTTCTAGCGTAATCTATTAGATACCGTATGCATGACTACCGTAGTCGTGAGATACTGTATGTTCTGGCTACCATAACTTGCATTCCTCGCAGGACCACAACCGCGGCGACATCTACAATGGGCTAGATGAGGGCGAAGGTGAGCGCGGGTGCGAGAAGGCGGCTACAGTATCTTACAGCTGTTGGATCCAATCGATAACTGACTTTTCATGTCTCGTTAATTTGGATATTCCCGTATCCGGCATGTTGAGGACTGAAAACTGGCTTTGCAAGGGAGGGGGGGGGGATCCAATCGACAACAAACAATTTATCGATTGTACTCCTACCGTATACTCGGGCTACCGTAACCCTCAGCTATCGGCAACTGACTTCATTCCAGACGCCTCGTCGTCCTCCGTGATCTGCCTGCTGTGCGAGGCGCACTTCAAGACGGACCACCGCCTGAGCATGCACATCCTGGCGGCGCACAAGGTGAGCAAGAGCTACCGTATCCTCGAGTGGGAAATTTGAATTTGGCGCCTATTTTGCTCTTTTTTTGAAAATTCCTACACAAAATGTTCGTTTTTGGTACAAAAACGAACTTAGTGTCTTTGGAGATTCATTGGAGCCATATCGAGATCAAAGATCAAACTTGGTAGATCAAAGATCAACTCTCATTCCAGGACACGGAGATCCGGCACTTCCGCTGCGTGGAGTGCGGGCTGATGTTCCGGACGCTGGAGATCCTGCGGAAGCACAAGAAAAAGGTGAGAATTTGAAATTTGAATTTCGCGCCAAAATTTCGCTGTTTTTGAAAGCCTCTGCATGAATAGTCTCGATTTTTGAGATTCGATACTGCGGTTAGCGTCGACTGATTTTGCAGCACATTGACCGAGATTGATAGACTCATCGTTTTGAACTATGATCGATAGTGTCATCGGTTTACTAGTCAGCAAAAGATCAAATAATCAAAGATCATCCGAAGGATGACATCCTTCTTTGCAGCACGATCGCTCAGCGGACAAGCCGTTCCCGTGCGACGCGTGCTGCATGCGCTTCGACACCTGGACCGGCGTCCTGACGCACCAGAAGCAGGTGAGATACGGTAGAATTCAAAATTTGAATTTCGCGCCGAAAAATAGCAACTTTTAAAATTCTCTGTATAAAAAGTTTAAAAAAGCAATTCTCTCTGGCCGGGAATTGAACCCGGGTCTCGCACGTGACAGGCGCGGATACTAACCACTATACTACCAGAGATGTGTTCCTGAAAGCTGAGAATCTTACCTTTGATACGGATTAAAAATAGTGAATTAGATAGATCTCTTTAGCAATCTCAGCTACATTTCTTCTTCTTGATCAATTAGTGTAATGAATTCAATTAAGTAATTAATAATTTAAATAATTTCAGAGCCACGGCAAGATCTCCGATCAGGTGCGCGAGCTGAAGCCGGAGAAGGAGAAGGTTCGTGTTGTTGCGTCATTCTTAGGCGATCGACGAATATCGATTGATATCTGGGGTTATGGTAATCGATAAATCGGCCATGTATTCGCTTGATCAAGTAATACGGTATCGATTTAGATATTTTGTCGAATCAAACTCTCCATTCTGCACACCCCCTTCGTTGTCTGACCGAGGGTGTGCTGAATGGAGATAGGCAACAATTCGCTCCGGAGTAGTAGAGCGTACGGTAGCCAATTGAACGGGTACAGTAATCCTCGGGTACGGTAGTTTACGGATTACGGTAATCGATAATCGATGTGAGTACGGTAATCGTGACTACGGTATCTGCTCAGGTGGTGGACTGTCCGGGCTGCGACGAGCGCTTCCCCTGCAACCGCACGCTCTCCGACCACATCATGAGCACGGACGGTCACGAGGAGATCAAGCACTTCGAGGTCAATATTTGAATTTTTGAAGTACGCGCCATAATTTTGCAGAGGTTAAAAGTTCCTACGTGAAATGACCAAGTTTCCAGATTTTTATGTAATTATTGATTTTTCAGTGTGACATCTGCAAGGCGCGCTACCGCTCCTACGTGACGATGAAGTGTCATCGGCGGCTGACGGTGAGATTATCGATTGGTTGGTCCCGGAGGGAATCAAGGAGTTACGGTAGTCGGCGTGCCGGATATCTGTCTTTAGAAGGATCCCGAATGTCTCGAATTTGCTGTACAGCGATCGTAGTGCGAAATACATCGGGGCCCCGAAACGATTGTATGGGTTACGGTAGTCGATTATCGATTTTTCTTTACCAGCACTTCCGCCGTCGCGACGTCGGCTTCAAGTTCGACTGCGACGTGTGCAGCCGGCGCTTCCGCAAGTGGGAGGGACTGCGCATCCACCAGATGATGGTACGGTAGCGGAAGGGATACGGTAGGAAGAGGTTACGGAAGGAGGAGGGGTACGGTAGTGGAGGTCACGGTAGGAAGAAGGATGCGGTAGGGGTACGGTAGGAGAGGGGTACGGTAAGCGGAGGGGTACGATAGCGAAAGGTTATGGCAGTGGAGGTTACCGTAGAGCGGATCTCTACCGTGATGGTCCTGTAGAGGGTAGAATGGGGTACGGTAGTGAAGGAGCACGGTAGTTTGTTTACACGGTGGGATTATTGATCGAATTAAAGTGACTACGAGATGATTATAGATCTATTGCCAAGATCTATAAGTGCAATCGATTAGAATACTCTAAGGGTGGTACGGTAATCAGCCGATCTCCGTCGATTACGGTTTTGTTATAGATCGATTATCGATTTATTTCACGCACGGCGTGATCATACTTGACAGCACCCACTCTTTGTGGGATTCAGTAAACCGAAACATCGATCTTGGGGTTACGGTAGAATGTCCGATCTTTTGGATACGGTAGGATAATCGATCTTTTAGATTACAGTATGCTCATCGATCTTTTGGGATACGGTAGGACTAATGGTCTTTTAGGTAACGGTAGGATTTTCGATCTTTGTGTTACGGTAGGATTATCGATCGATGGGTTACGGTAGGATTATCGATTTTCTCTCTCTCATCAGATGCACGGCGTGATCACGGACGCGACGCAGATGCAGATGTTCGACCGGGACTACGGCGCGCAGTGCCCGCTGTGCAAGATGTACTACCAGGTATACGGTAGTTGGAATGGATTAGGTGATTGGTATACGGTAGTTGTGATGGATCATCGATTGGGCTACGGTATTTGGAATGGATTATCCTGTGATTGGGCTGGATTAAAGTAGAAATGGAGTAGTTCAGTGAAACGAGATTATCGATCGATTGATCGAATCTACCGTAACCCAGATCTACCCTACCCATTCAGGGTGCTCACTCGCTGTCGGAGCACATCGCCACGGCGCATCGCGACTTTGAAGGTGAGCAGGCCGGAACGGCAAGAGGCTCTCTCCATTCTGCACACTCTCTCGTCTCTTTGATAGGCGAGTGAGTGTGCAGAATGGAGAAGAGCACTGTTGAATCGGTAACACCAGGGATAAGATAACGTAATCGCCAGACACTCAATAGATATATGTTATTGATCTATCTACCGTAGTGGCAAGGTAATCGAAGGATCAATCGATAACAGCGTAATCAATATCTCTCGTAGGCAAGATTTTCGAGTGCGACCAGTGCGACAAGAGCTACCGCCACTTCGCCCATCTGCGCGCCCACAAGCATACGGTAAGTTGAGAGGGAGTACGGTAGATCAAGCGTACGGTAGGTGGGGATACGGTAGATCAAGGAGATGGTAGGTTGAGGGGGAGAACGGTAGACTAATCATACGGTAAGTCGAGATTACCGTAGATCAGCCGGTAGATCAATTCAAGATTTCGGGGATACTATGGTCTGAAATTACGGTGGCATGTTTGTCGTGACGATGCAATGCCTGCGTGTGGTAGGAAGTGGTACTGTAGGTTACGGTAGTTGTTCATTACAGTATTCATTATATCGACATTCGATAACGGTAATTCAAATATTTTCCTTCCAGAAGCACCTCGCACCGATGAAGTTCAAGCGCACGAAGAAGGTAGGGCACGATATGATTGGTTGCTGTATATTGATCCACCGTATGCTACCGTACCATGCAATATGTTGACTGTTCAGTGTCGCACCTCCGTTTCCAAGTCCAGAGACGAGAAGGGAGAGGAGAAGGAAGAGGTTGGTAGTAGGGACATCGTTTCGGCGCTCTCCATTCGGCACACTCTTTCGCCCCTTATAAAGATGAGAAAGTGTGCAAAATGGAGAGTCCAAAAACCCGAAAAAAAGCAACCGTAGGTTTCGATCAACCGTAACCAGATATCTACCGTAATCGATTCACTACCGTAACCAGATACCTACAGTAATCGTTCAGATTCACGATCAGGAAGACGCTCAAGAGCCCGATAGGGAGATGAAGGAGGAAGAGAGTGGAAGCGATGTGGAGGAAGAGAGGTGAGGATATAAAATCAATTATCGATTCGTGCTACCGTAACCCGATCTTTGATCTTTGCAGTGACTCGTACCTTCTGGACTGCGTCATGATGAGTGACATCGACAGTGAATCGGAGGAGGAAGAGGAAGAAATGGAGGAAGGAAAGGAGGAGGGAGAGTGCACGAGTGATGAGGTTATTGTAGTTGATCTTTGATCTTTGGTAATTATTGATTACTCAGGACGAACCGACGACCTCAAAGTGATTTCTGCTGATAATATTCAGACAATAATTATTGTGAATTGTCGACTTTGACGTCCATTCGTTGTGTTAGACTTCGAATTCTGTTGTTTTGTTTATATTTGTAGGATAAAGCTGTTTTTAATTTCTTTCGTTACGTGATGTAGTGGTTATTATTCTGAAAACCTGAAAGACAAAAAGACATATTATCACGATATTTTCGAAAAGAATTTTTTTGAATAAATCAGTTTTTGATCCGCATCAAATTCACCATCAAATCTCGCTCCGGCATACTGTACGCGAATTATTTATAATTTGGTCTCGTAAATCGCGTTTGAACCTGTTCGATTCATCTATTTTTGTTCGGTTATTATGTATTCTCAACGTCTCAAAGTCCTGTTAGCGAATGCGTCATAAATCATACAAAACATTGCCCTGCAATGTCGTCTAGCAATCACTCTTTCACGCTTGAAGGTTGTGGCTTTGTCTCGTGCTCCTTTCTGCTTATTTTGCGTTTTGGTACGTGTATAGACTGAAATGGGTAGCCTATTCGATAGCCTATTAACTGATTAGCAAAATCTTTTCTGTTGAATTGTTCTGAGGTCGTTTATCGAAGTTTTCGCTCGATTAGCCGTTTTCGCTGAGTTTGCTGTTAAATCAAGCTTAGCCACCGGCTTTTCCCATTATTAGCTATGGTAGATTTCTGCAGCTCTGTAGTTGTTTCTGA
Source organism: Pristionchus entomophagus (assembly GCA_036245825.1). Lineage (NCBI taxonomy): Eukaryota > Metazoa > Nematoda > Chromadorea > Rhabditida > Neodiplogasteridae > Pristionchus > Pristionchus entomophagus. Next base: position 3,418,532 of record BTSX01000003.1, read on the forward strand.
GGTGCGCATGAATCCGTTTAACTTCTCCTGCTCGTATACAGCTCGACATCGCTCGCGAATACGCGCTCGCTTTTTATCACTCATTTTATGCAGCGAAGATTGGTTATCAAATCAAATAACGCCGCGAACGTTAGGGTGCTTATTTTTTCATTCACGATTGAACAAGGTCAGCGAAGGATGTTTTCTGCTCCCATAATTCGATTGAGCGCATGTCTTTCCGTAAGTCGCAGCTAGATATAATACTTAAACATTTCTGGTGCTCTCAACTTCGGTCTATTATCCGGTGTCGATAGCAATGACAGGCTTGATACGTCGCAATTTGATCGTTACGGTTCCTCTCTTTTGCCCGATAGTTGCACGATTATTGACATTGCTTGAGAGGTGAAATAGATTGCTATATAGCAAAACGGCGTATCGCGCCAAACCGAGGAACGTTCTCTCTCAATAGCTTTGCGGCACTTGAAATTTGTGACCTTGTCTTGATCTGCATTCTGTTTACTTCGCCTTTTCTTTGAGCATTTACTAAACATTAGTCGATAGCCTGTTTCCTATTATCATACTAAAACATTATCTTCTTTAGTGGGCATGCTCTGCCCACATTTAGTCTCGGCCATTCTCTCGAGTGAACTGATGGATGGGTGACAATTCCGCAACTTTTATTTTTCCGCAACTTGATTTTTTGCGCAAACGACATTTCCGCAACTCGACATAATTCGATTTCTAGCCACCCTAGGAGCCTGACAGAGGTGTCATTCTGTACGGCATAACTTTCTCTTCATTTTGACACCTCTTCCAGTACACGGCGGACTGAAATCCTACACGAGGAAAAATTCATGGCTAGAATTCGTAAGTTAGGCCCCGCCCCAAAGACTGCTAAACACAGTGAGTTTGAAATTGAATTTTGCCGCACTTTTTTCTCGCTGCGCGCCAACTATTACATTTTAGCCACGATTGTCGGGTGCGGGTAGGATTTCAGTCCGCCGTGCCATTATCCTAAGATAGAGAGAAATCGAATTATGTCGAGATGCGGAAATATCACCCAACAGAACTGAACTAGGATCGTACATCGAATTTTCCCTCGCAAATACCGGAATATATTTATTTTTCGCTTTTTCTTCTCTATCGTGAACTCGATTTCAGACAATGAGCGAACAAGAGGGAAAAGTAGGTATCGAGTCGTCGATAAAGGAGAAGGGAGGAAGAGATAAGAATGGCGGAGCAGTGGTGAGCATTTTTTTGTATTTATGAACTTTAGTAAAAAGGTGAAGGATAAAGGGCATCCGTTTGTAGACCATTGTATTTAAATACAAATTAATAAGCTATGTTCAAAAATAAACTAATATTGATAATTCAGACGAAAGAGAAATCGCCGGAGCGAAAGAAGAAGGGATGGAACGCGGCCGAGATGCGAGTGAAGAGAGAAGATGAAGAGGGCGATAAAGTGAGGAATACAAATAGTACATTACTATATATGAAGCGCACACCTCTGTCTCTCTGTTCGGTATGGTCGTCCGGTCCGCGTATGAATAAGGTTATCAAATTATCTAACCTTGAGTGATTTGATGTGAAGCGCGAAGCGTTGCACCCAGCCAGGGGTGTTCCCCCGCTGGTTCACGGCGTTCTGCTGGCAACGCGCCAAGTGAACTTTCGTGGTGAGACCATCGCGCATTCTCTTGTATTTGCCTGCTCTCTCGCCATTTCGCTGGCCACTCTTTTCTCTCGCTTACCACATGTAAAACGCCGTGCTTGTTTAAATAATTTGTAGATTTGCTGCGCAAATGAGGAAGATGTGATAAATAAATGAATTGCAGAATCTCCCTCCATCCCGAAAGGCAGGAGCTTCCGTTGCTAGAGGACTCAAGAAGGAGAAGGCACTCTTCACGCCTATCCAGGTATTTGTGTAATTGCACTAGTGACCGTCTATCGAATGACCAAACATATATTGAAATTGTTATTCGAATGGCTCAATCAAATATCCTTTGCTATTCGAATAACCATCCCCCTTCTCTCATTCGTCGTTCGATTCTATCCGGGAAATTGTATAATACCTATTGCGCATATTGGTTCATCCCAGAAGCCCAAAATTACGGAACGAATACGTTTTGCAGGAACGAAAGGAGACTAGAGCGAGGAAGGGAAGAGAAGTTTTGTTATAGATTAATTCATGAATCATCACGTACTTCATTTGTGAAATTTTTTATAGATTAATTCATAAATCTTCACGTACTTCATTTGTGAAAGCTCTACTGATTCCAACCGAGATGGAACTCGCCCTCGACAAGATCAAGTGGGACGTGATTGCTGTGCAGGAAGCGAGACTTGTGGGTTTGGCCTCGTTCAACCTTACATCCTCAGGCACAGTAGTCTACCACTCGGGCGGTCCCACTGCGTCCCATGGCGTGGCATTCCTGCTCCGACCGCACCTCGCGCTCGGATCCGTGTTCAATGGCCTCTCCCCTCGTCTGGCGACTCTCCTTCTACCCAACGAGCGTCTCTTCCTGGTCTGTGCCTATGTTCCCACGTCGTCTTACGATGACAAAGAGTATGAGGATTTCATGGACCTAGTTGAGGCTGCCGTCAGGGGAGCCCGAGAGGAATGATGCCTGTGTTAGTCGGGGACTTCAACTGTCGAGTTGCGAGGGAACCTGGCAATGAAAGATATGTCGGTAACTTCGCTTCTCCCACCCCGAACTCACGTGAACGGACCCTCACTGAAGTCTGCGTGAGGAATAACCTGCGCATCTGGAACACGTTTCCCAAGAGAAGACACGGCCGGATCTGGACTTGGCGATCCAATAACGGCTTCACTTTCCACCAAATTGACTTCGTTGCTGCGCCAATCTCGGCGCGAGTTGTCAATTGTGGAGTCGTTGGTCGTTTCGAGTTCAACTCCGACCATCGCCTTGTCCGGATGTGTGTCTCTCTCCCCGACACGGTGAAGCACAAAAGATGCAGGGGGAGGTTTGATCTAGACCGAGCCTCTTTTACTGCCAACGCGAATCTTCTCGGGTCAGTGCCTCTCACCCGCCCCGCCTCTGCTGCCGATGCCTACCATACCATCAGGGCATTCACCGAGACCGCAGCAAGCGACTGTTGGAGACTGCGCAAGATCCCGCCCTGGATATCCCCTGCGACCCGGAAGCTTCTAGCCACGCGACACCAGATGCAATCCCTCCCTAATGGAAGTGTCGCCTTTTCCATCACGTGCAAAGCAGCCCGAATGAGCCTCGTCGATGACATCAGAAGGCGCAAGGCGGCTCAAGCCCGGCATGCAGCGACCATGGGAAGGAGCATAGTGAAGGTGACGCTGAATCTACAATCCTCCAAGAAACGTCTCCTCGTCCCCGATGCTACCACTGGCGCACTCTCTCAGGGTGCAACTACGGTAGCGGTCAAGCGTTTCTATGAGGATCTCTACACCCCCGAAGTACAGCTACCCCTCGCGCTCCCTCCGTTCCCAATCGACCCCCTGGCTCCTATCCTTCCGGACGAGACCCTCCACGCGATGTCCCTTCTCAAGTGCGGGCACTCCTCTGGTTCCGACGGCATTCTCCCTGAGATGATCTACCGTGCAAGACGCCATCTCGCCCCTGTGATCGCGGATCTTCTCAATCGCTTGGTAGCCGGAGATCCAGTTCCCGATAATCTGGCTGAAGCAGTTGTCTCCCTCCTCTACAAGAAAGGAGACCCAGCCGATATCGGTAACTTCCGCCCTATCTCCCTCCTTACCGTAACCCTCAAGACAATGACGAGGTGTATCCTGAAAAGATTCGAGGCAGTGCTAGAAGAGACGGAATCGTCCACCCAAACCGGTTTCCGGCGAGGGCACAGCACGCTAGACAACCTGCATGCCATCAAGCAGGTCGCAGAGAGAACCTCCGAGTACGGTATCCCCCTCTACCTCGCCTTTGTCGACTTCAAGAAGGCCTTCGATTCCGTGGAGTGGAGTGCAGTATGGCAGTCGCTTTGGTCAGCTGGATGCCATGCGACCCTCGTCCACCTTCTCCGTCGCATCTACGAGTCGTCCTCCACCCTCATCCGTGTCAACGAGGATCTTGTTCCAGTAACCGTTCGAAGAGGAGTCCGCCAAGGAGACACTCTGTCTCCTCGTCTCTTCAACGTGGTTCTTCGTTCGGCTATGGATGACATCGACTGGGAGAGCGACGGGATTCGGATCGATGGGAGATATCTGAGTCACCTGGAGTACGCTGATGACGTGGCTCTCGTCGCCAAGTCACGACCGGAACTGCTGAAGAAGCTGATGGAAGCATGCAGCAGAGTAGGTCTCGAAGTCAACGCCTCTAAGACCAACCTGCTCACCTCCTGCAGAACTACCCGAGCGCCAATCAACATCGGAAATCTGCAATTTGAATTCACCGAGTCTGCCACCTATCTTGGAGGAAGAATCTCCCTTCCCCTTGATCACTCGGAAGAAATCGAACACCGGATCCGACTCGGCTGGTTTGCATGGAATAAGCTCTCCAGCCTCCTCTCATCTCGCCTTCTGCCCACGAAGATCAAGAGACGAGTTTTCGAGAGCTGTATCACCTCTACTGTACTCTACGGGAGCGAAGTGTGGGCCCTACGATCGAGTGAAAAGGATCGACTGAGTGTGACCCAGAGAAAAATGGAGAGAAAGATGGTGGGAGTAACCCTAAGGGATCGCTGGATGAACGAGCGCGTACGAGAGATCACCCAACTCCGCGATTGGGTCGCAGAGGGACTGAAACGCAAAGGACGATGGGCCCTCAAAATGCGGGACATGGACACGGAGCAATGGAGCCGCGCGACTACTGTCTGGACGCCCTACAACTGGAACCGCCCCCCGGGAAAGCCACGTGTACGATGGAGGGATGACTTGAAGCGAGCCATTGGCGAAAACTGGTGGAATGCAACCCCCGATCAATACCACCGACTCATCCCCATCTGAGCATTATTGCCTGACTTAATAAATTGATTGATTGATTGATTCCATCGCAAATCGTGTTTTCTTTAGAAATGCGCTTTGCTCTGAAAACGCCCATCTCACATCTCACCTCCTCGTTTCTAGTTTCAAATCCAAAAACTTAACTAAGGCTTAATTATTTAAAAAAAAAAAATTTCTGCGAAAATTACAGAATTGTAGTTTGCACATAATGGATTGTGTGTGAACAATTTTGCGGAAACTAAACAAGTGCAACTAGAACATAACCGTAACATGCAATACTTACTTCGTGCGATTGCTGGCGGTGATGGTACGTTTTGGAACGTCCATTTTGGAACCCTCCCAAAAGAGCGGAAAGACGGTTTTGAATCATCATTTGAATACTAGTGGCTATCAGTTCATTATCGGAGAGTATACAAACGTCGCCTGTATTAAAATTAAGATTCCTTTAGGAAGGTTCCAAAACATCCATCTTCGAGGGTTCCAAAATGAACGTTCCAAAACGTTCCATCACCATTGCTGACGAGACTGGGATAATCAAAGCATTTGCAGAATCTCAACCTCTCTACTGCCACTCCTTCGAGGCGCACTCGAGTGGCCGTTCCTACCGTACCCAAGGAGAAGGCCAAGTCTCTATTCACTCCTATTCAGGTATATGGGTGGAAATAATGCCGTTTTGGCTCTCAATTTTCACCAATCCTCACGTTTTCTTGTGAAATTCGCGAGATAGTGTGCAGAATGGATAGGGCTAATTAGCAAAGAATTCCTTGTAAAAAATTATTCATTCTTTTGAATTTTTGAAATCATCAATTGAATATTTTCTTTCGGATAGCTTTCGCTGTGAATTAAAACATTTTTGTTATTATCGGTTTTCATTTCAATTTTTGATTTTGTTAGAATTATATTTTAAAAATTAAATTATAATATTTCAGGAGGCGTCTCGCTCGCTTCGCCAGCCAAAGTCGACGAATGATACATTGAAATCTGGAAGATCGGCGAGAATCAGGGTGAGCAACGGCTGGGATACTGTAAGACTGGCGTACTGTAGGAGGAATGGATTGATTGATCGTATTCAGGGAGAACCGAGTGACTACTCGGAAGATTCGAATGATGGTGAGGAAGAGGAGACGAAGTGTGAGGGAGAATTGGAGAGGAAGAAAATGGTAGGCATCTATTTTGATCGATCCCTTTTTGTTTTTCTTTCTTTTTCTTGTGGATATTTGAAATATAGAACCAGCCAGCCTATGAATTGAGGTCGCTATACAGGTCCCTATAGAAGAGAGAGAGAGTGTGGTGAATCGAGAGGGACGCTCTTCCTTCCCCACACTATCTCGCTTCTATGCGAGAAGGGGCCTGTATTGCGACCTCAATTCAGAATCTCGTGACTTCAATAAGTTCTTTTTCGATTGGTTGAGAGTGAGTGAGATAAGGAAGGACTGGGATACTGTAAGACGGGCATGTTGGTGAAGTACTGTATTGATTGATCGCATGCAGGGAGAGTCAGACGGTCATGAGGAGAACGAGGATGAAGAGGAAGAGAGGTCGAGTGAGGAAGAGGACGATGGAGAGAAAAGTGAGAAGAAGGTAGCTATTTCCCCTTTTTTGCTGATACAAGAAATCTGAATCCAGCCTTTTTCAGCCTTAAGCCTTTTTTAATACTATGCAATTGAATTATCTAATAGACATATATGCTATTGTAGTTGCGAAAAAAAGTATACCGTTGCAAAAAGCTCGTTAGGCTTCGAGCGCTCCGGAAAAGTTGCGATGTAGCCACGGAGCGAAGCGGAGTGGCTACATCGCAACTTTTCCTCCACGCTCTCAACCTCACGAGCTTTTCACAACGGTATGGCCAAAGCATAGGCAAAATCACGAAATCACGTTTATTTTTTAGCAACGATAGGCCACTATACACGTTAGCCAAGCATCGCTTGCTTAAGAGTGGGCGTATACCGTTGTGATAAGCTCGTGAGGCTTCGAGCGCTCCGGAAAAGTTGCGATGTAGCCATTGCAACTTTTCCTCCACGCTCTTAGCCTCACGAGCTTTTCACAACGGTATGGCCGAAGTATCCTAAAAAAAAATTATAAATGATCATAAAATGTCAATTGGCACTTCGCCCGAGGCTCTCAGATGATTTTGAAGCCAGTTATGAGCGAAAATGTGAAGATTTCGTTATTATGACGAAATTAAAGGTTTCGAAATCTGAGCACGGGAGGTCATTTGGCACTTCTCCCGAGCCTCTCCGATGATTTTGAAGCGAGTTATGAGCGAAAACGTGAAGATTTCGTAATGGTGACGAAATCCAAGATTGCGAAATATTTGTTGTAGGTGAGAAGTGCAGGCTTTGCTGAGTCGATTGACACTTCTCTCGAGGCTATCCGATGACTTTGAAGCGAGTTATGAGCGAAAATGTGAAGCGAAAAACTTTCAGGGTGCTTCATCACTACGTGAAGCATTCACTTCACTTCCCGGCCGTCTGGATACGATCATCGTCGACGTCGCTTCTGATGAGAGCGTTGCCCAGGCAGCAAAGTATCTGGACAAAGCCACCAAACCGTACGGAGGTAAGAAATATCAAGCAATAATACCATAATCATCCGTGAACAGGTGTCGATTGTTATTCGACGTAAGCTTCGTCACTGAAAGACGAAATATCTCACCACAGGTTTGCACGGCGTTGTAAACAACGCGGGAATCGTGGGGTCATCTTTCTTCGATGACATGCTCACGACGAAGGACTACAAGGAAGTCGTCGAGGTGTGTTTCTCCCGTTTGTTTGGAGCACAATTATATAATATCGGACTTAATGTACATGTTATGTTTTCTAGGTCAACACATTCGGAGTCATCCGAGTGACGCAAGCGATGAAGCATCTGGTGAAGAAAACTCGGTGAGTCAGCTATTACCGCAGCATACAGTATGCGAAAAGTGATAATTTTTCTCATTAACCAAGACTAATCCACAGTGGTCGATTCGTCTCGATCGCCTCGATCTGCGCCCGCATCGGCATTCAGGGCGTCGGACCGTACACCGTTAGCAAGTTCGCCGCCACGGGCTACTGCGAGGTCATACGGTAAGATACGCCTAAACAATTCTAAGCCTGCCTATTGAAGTCTGCTCACAGGACAACCGAGTTATTGTGGGAAACCTATAATGACCATTCTCACATTCGCAACACAATATACGGCGGAAGATTGCTTTCCGAGATTTTCTGTCGAAAGGCACGCTATAGTGCTCAGTTAAAATATATTTTGTTTTAAATACATAACCGAATGTGCATCATTCAGCCAGGAACTACGCCATTTCGGCGTCTCCGTGCACATTCTCGAGACGGGATTCTTCAACACGCCTCTGATCGACGAAAAGATCGTGCATGTTAGTGATGACAAAATAGGAAATGTTCTCTCGCTTCTCTTACCGACGGGAGTGTACACACATTGAAGCGCGATTGATCATCTAGTGCATGCATTGACTTGGAATGATTCTATGGAATCTGCATTCGCAAAGATGTTATGAATCTCGTAGAAAAGTATCGAAATGATTTGAATTCTAGAATACAACGAAAATGATTGAAGGCTCGATTCGACAAGATGTGGAAGACCGTACCCGAATCAATCAAACAAGAGTATGGAGAGAAGTTCTTCCACGATAGTAAGTGTGTTGTTAGATCAAGCTTTCCTCCAAACTGTTTATTAGCTTTCCCTATACTTACAGTATCAATGAGATGAGAGTAATGCCGCGAGCAAGTTTTATTACTCAAGAATATGCACATCAGAGTTTAAAGATCAGGACATCAGATTGTTCTTTGAGGTCGAGAACGGATCAGCGCATCCCTTCATCTGATCGGGTCGCCCAAGATCCACCTCGTCATTGACGCCTACTTCCACGCCCTAACAGCCCCATTCCCTCACCTGCGATGCCAGATCGGCGCCGACGCCAAGTATTTATGAGTAACGGAGCGAAGCAAGCACATTTGGCGCAAACCTAGGGATAAAAATAGATATCCAGAATCGTTACCTGTAGGTTCGTCCCGCTCGCCTACCTGCCTACCACGCGACGCGATCACTCATGCGGCGGCAAAGGTGCGTGATTGATTTATCGACTAGTATAGATTCAGCAATCTTGTAAAATTGTTGTTTTTAAACAAACAGATTCCGTAATTTCGATACAACATTTCAAATCATGGGCGAGCCAATACCAAAGTGCGCGAGACGAAAGATGAACGAGCCTTTCGAGAAAGAGAACAATCCATTGATTGGCTAGGTTGGAGTCATTTGTGCTCTACCTTTCCATTCCGATAAAATTAATTCATCTTTTTTTCAAAATGATGGCTGAACAGGTGGCAAGGTAAGATATGTACATAAATTACCTGTATGTAAACCCACTTGACAAACGGCTTAGAACTAATCGCTTTCACTTTTTGTTATGTCACGCTGATTACTCTGATCGGGTTCGTTTAGGGAGAAACAAGTGGATTTGATTAGGAGATTGCGCAAGCGCCTGGATAAGGCAGGAACTGGTATATTTCAGTTACTACATAAGCGCCGCTATCAGCACATCGTAATCTCAAACTACTTTGTTTACTATTCCAACCTTCTTCGTCATTAATGTTCCTCCCAATTCCTTTTAATCCATCCTCACCATACTTAACTTTAGATTTAGATGAATAACTAGTGCGAATCCACTACAACTCATTCTGAATACCGGAAATCATTAGACACACTCATTCAATGCTAATTGAAGTAGAACTGTAGTGTGGTTTAGCAAGTGCTCTCATGACCGGACTAGTGTTTGTTCTAGATGTTACATACACATCTCGCTACCTACATAAAGGATGGACTATCACTAGAAATCAGTCGAATCAACCAGTCTAATTATTGGGGTGTCCCAAAAGTCCTGTCGTTTTTTTTGAAAAATATTTTTTCAACTGTAAAGAGCCTTATCGAATCCTGCTAAGCGGCGATTGATGAATTAACTATTGACCTTCTGTTTCAATACTTGAGCCAGTGAAATCATTACAATTCCGAGGAGCTACGGTATGTAGAACTGACCACACTAAAAACACCCACGTTCAGTTTTCGTTCAAAAAATCCGTTCTCCTTTTTTTGAAAAAAAAATCAGTTTAATGTTTGCCACAAATAGGAAGTGATCCATACTCAATATGCACACCATTCCGACTTCCCTTCTCGAATTGCATCATCACTATGAAACTTGCCATTTCCCACACATTATTCTAAAAATTTTCGAATTTGATTCCTGAAATCGATCAAAATATTTACAAATAAATCAAAACGTTGAAAAATTAACATTAGAGCGCAATCGAAGGGGGTAAAAATAGATAACTCAAAAATCGACCTGAAAAATGGTCATGATTTTCACATATTCTTGATTATTTCTGAGTTCTCAAGCGATATTTTTAGTTCGAAAATTGCATTTAAAAGTCTGATTCCTACTACTACTATGGTATTCGTTTGGGCTTCGGAATGTCAACCGCCTCTGTTTTATGAATATTTTATAACAAGGTCGAAAAACATACATTTTATATTATTGTTTCACCATTAAGCAATCTCATGATCTAATCGAAGTCGAATAAATTAGTGCAGGAATACTTGCACTTATTAACAACGAGTGAGAGATATTGCGACCTACGGTTCTCTTGAAATAATAAAAAGAAAAACGGCGACAAGACTTTTGGGACACCCTAATACCTACATTATCAGTTTTCTTTCCAATATCTTCCGTTTTCGATTATCGCCACTCAATTTTTCTATGATTATTCGATTTTAAAATATCCCCCGGTTCTCAAGGATGACGACGTTCCGTCATCTCGTCCTCGGGGCAACGCTCTCTTCAGGCGTGGCCATAATCGGCTCGCTGCTGGTCGCCTTCTCTCTCGTCGCTGAGATCAACAACTTCCGAGATGACGTCCTCGCCGACATCAGCGAGTTCAAGGTATTGCATTTTGATGATCGAAACGAGTATGCTATGTCATCGTGCGCTTGCCTATACCTTTAAAACTACACTAGGTACCGACAAGTTTCGTTAATGCCTGAGCTCAAATATTGTTTTCCAGGTCAAGGCCGACGACGCCTGGGAGAAGATGGTGCTGTCCAAGCCGGCAGGAGGAGCATCGCGATTGGAGAACGCGTTCTTGAGATACGCCAGACAGGTAAGAGGCTCAAGCGAGAAAATCATTTGAAACACCTTTGTTTCGCTTTCCCTCAGCTATGAGTTCAGTTCTTTCAGTTCGCTTTCGCACTTCAGTTCTGATTTCGTACTTACAACATTATTGATTATAGATTTATTCCTCAGTATCTCACCGGAGTGGTAATAATACTGAGTAGATTGATAAAATCAAACACGTCATGTGTATCGCCCAACTCGTCATGTAATTGCAGGCGTACGACACGGGACCGGCGGGTGCCGGAGCTGCCGCGGCAGGCGGCGCCGCCCCGCAACCAGCTGCAGGGGCAGCCGGTGGAGCCGCACCGCAACCCGGCCCTGCTCCCGCACCGTCATCAGGAGGAGCAGCGGCTGGCGGCGGAGGAGGACAGTGCAACTGCGGACCGATGGCTTCCGGCTGCCCAGCGGGACCCCCCGGCCCTCCCGGCGCACCCGGAGAGAAAGGACGTAAGCGATTATCGATAATCTCTTTTTTCACCTTGAATTTTCTCAGGAAATTGGTTAGTCCATCATTAATATTACACTTAAATGTGCGAAATAGAGTGATCTTCAGAATCACACGGAGAGGTATTCCGAGGGACGAGAGATATTTTTTAAAATGTCGGATGTCATATCATTAACGTGTTTTCTTGCAGAGGATGGTACGCCGGGAACCGCTGGAATGGCCGGTATGTCGGGCATGGCGATGATGGCGATGCAGATGACCGGAGGTGCGTGCATAAAGTGCCCGCCTGGACCCGCCGGACCTGCCGGACCTCCTGGTCCGATGGGACCCGCTGGAGGAGATGGTACTCCTGGTATGCCTGCATCAGGCGGAGGAATGGGCGCCCCCGGTCAGATAGGACCCGCTGGAGATGCCGGCCCCGATGGTATGCCTGGAGGTGCCGGAGCACCAGGACCTGCCGGCGCGCCCGGCACTCGCATGATGTCGCAGCCGGGACCGGCGGGACCGCCCGGCCCGATGGGTGGTCCTGGACCTGCCGGCGAGGCAGGAGCGGGATCGGGTCCCGGACCGGCAGGACCTGCGGGTCCGCCCGGTCCTGCCGGAAACCCGGGAGGCCCGGGAATGCCTGGAGGAGCTGGTACGGACGGAAGCGACGGAGAGCCTGGAGGAGACGGTGCGTACTGCCCGTGCCCACCGCGCACTGGCATGGCTGCTATGGTTGGGGGCGCTGGGCCAGCGCCTGCGGCAGGAGCGGCCGGCGCCGGAGCCGCGCCCATGGGGGCGTATACCGCCCCCGACGGTGGCGGAGCCGCGGCTTCTGGAGGTGCCGCACCAGTGGCGGCTGGACCCGCCCCCGCGGCGGGCACGTACCCTACTCCCGGAGGAGGCGCATCAGGCGCTGCGGCTGCTGGAGGCGGAGCTCCTCCCGATGCGCCAGCATCAGCGGCGGACGCCTATGCTATGGGATGAAAGTAACTGCAATGCACACAATGTCACCACGATCTCACTTTGTTTCCATGCAATCGCCATCAATTATGCGAATAAAACTAAGGTTACTATCAATGTTATTTAGATGAAGAATGAGGAAGAACAGACAACTGGGTACTTGCTCGGGGCAATAGAGAAAAAGCGAACGATATAACCGACAATATACATTAGATCTTGTAGTATGGTTCTGGATGAAAATTCGCTTGTAATTGTCGAAATTTCTCCAGCAAGAATACTCAAAAAAAATCAGCACGAAGTCGTGTCGCATTCGACAATGACGAGTTCACAAGGGTTGGCAATTCGACAAGACTTTCCGCATCCTCTCCATTGCCTGCTTTCTTTATGTTCCGCCAACAATTCAATCTGGAGGCTCAATTCTTGACTGTAATCGATCATCTGCTGGGATGCACGCTAGGAACCACCAAAGAGCGTTGTGGCCTTATCTTCGTGACCAGAACACTTTAAAGCCGTCGCTGAGATTGATTCAGAAAATATACTCACCTTTTCATCTCTCCCGACATGGCCATAAAGCAAATGGGATAGACAGATGCTATTGACAAGTTGTGCAGATTTTCAATGTACGAAATTTCGAAAGCAGTGATTTCCTCGCTGGGTTGGATGAACGACATTGCGAACACAGAACCTATTGAAGCCTGAACGGTCATTATTTTTCTATGCATTCCCAAAGCTCTTCTGAAGTTGCGTGACTCATGTCCATAGCGCAGATTATAATATCGGATTTCTGGATGTTCCCATCAGATTTGAAGAACGAATCCAGAACGCGATGCATCAAAAAATGATTTGCGAGACTCTGCCGTAGTAGCTGGATTTGCGTGTTAGAGAGGATCTTCCGAACATCCGCATCGTGCGTTGCGTTGACCTTCCTTCTAAAAGATAATATATGAATCGTTAACCGATGACCTTCATTTGATGCTTCGAGAACAAACCTCAGCAAGACCAGTATCACGATGTATAGCACAAATACAGCAACTGCACATATATAGCTAATGTTGATCAGACACGAAAGAAGGATCTTTATCACTACTAGAACTTTTTCTTTATCACCACCATATTTTCCGTTGAGGCACTCGTTCACGTATAGATTTATCTGTAATAATCAGATACATGTTAAATTCATATCGTTGCTAGCTCACTTGTGTATCGTATACATATTGGCAGTTGCATCGAAAGAATTATAGAGGGATAATTGCAGAGAAGCACCAGACCGATAAACACGATATTACCGTATTTTTGCTGTACATTTTTTCCAAATTAGAAACGAATGCAAACAACGAAATATAAAAAACCTGATCGAATCTTTTGATGAATGAGAGTATAGGGTTCTTCTCAAAATGTTAGGTAGCGAGTGACTGCAATAAGCACTGAGAAGAATAGTATACCTGAAATGCATTTAATTACTCCATTTCGGGCATTGTAGGCTTTCAAATAACCATAATAATCGGCAAAAACAGAGATATTGAATATAATCCGTTCGTAAATTCGAGAAAAATATCCATAATACTAAATGGTTATCAATGGTATTGTGGTGGGGGGATGCAACTCACTCTGTATACTCCACTTTTCACTTTATCCCTCTGCAATACGTAATACGGTTATATGAATGAAACCTCGACAAACGCTTTTAGTGATGTGCAGAGTATAAGATTTGCCAAAACGATGTAGAATTTGTTCTTCAACATAGTTTGAAATGTTTATCTAAGTATTGCTGTAATAATTGTTCAGATACCTTCATAAGTCGTTTTCGTCCGATGATGAATATGGCAATGATTATTGCGTTCGATAAAACAACAAGAAGTCCAAAAAAAAATCCATTCGAGTATTAGTAAGCCGACATATTGATGAGTCAATCTATCAGTGATAACTCCAGTGACAAATTTGTACACATCGCCTGATTACATAACAAAATGACCTTCATTGAATTTCACGTTTTGTGAAATCTCAAAACCGATTCTTGTCGGAGCACTTGTTCATAGGTTTGGCTCATGAGACGCTCATAGGTCAATGCATATTTTAAAAATACTATGACATGAAGCATTTGTCATTTGCCTCATGAAACTTCTCCGTTCCATTATTGCTAGGAAATTATGAGAATAATAATAATAAAAATCTCACGGTAAGAAACGAAAACCGTGGTGTCAGCAGCTCCGCTAACTTCTGACTGAAAGTGAGGGGAAATGCAGCTGAAACTCTCCATTTTCATTCACTGAATCGGATTTCCAACGCCAAACTTAGTAATCGCAATATCAACCAGTTCCGCCTAAGATATGGAATGACCAATTGATGAATGAAATTCGAGGATAGCATTTGTTGGATAAACGATCACATCTGTGTCGTCGCAAGTCTAGATAAATCGAGACAAGGGGGAAAAAGTAATCGATGTGCGTCATATGATTGTCTTATTGTCGAGCAAGGTCTGGCACATCTCAAAAAGGTCCATTTTCTGAAACTCTGAAACTCTCTAACGATGGACATATCCATTTTGCCCTCAGACACCCCGTTGGCTCCAGACGGCGTCACGTCGAAATCACATTTTGAAGTATTACTCGGCTCTCGAGATAGCTTATTTTAGGTGAGAGTGTTTTCTGGCGTAGAATTGTATGGCGAAGACGCCAGTGTAATTCATTTTTCATGAATATTAAAAATTATTTTTTTTAAATACAAGTTTTTACTGTTTGAAAACTGCTCTTAGCTTTGTGGATATATCGATCCGGCTTGCCGAGAGGATTCAGAATATATTTCGTTTAGCCAAAACAAACTCTGGTATTTTGAGATATTCAACATAAAGTGTTTGCAGTATGTCAGAGAAGGACCATCTCTCTTGATCTACCGGGTGAGATAGTGTGGCGGAATGAGATAGCGATAGCGCAGATAATGCAGAGAAGCCGGGATGAGAGGAATAGAAAGTTGCCAGGATACGGGGGTCATTGTAGAATATTTTCAATGGAAATTTTTTTTAAATAACGCATTTCATTGGAGATTAGAGCCGGTTTATCTGAACCACTCGAAAGTCAACTGATATCAACTTGCGAGCGAACCGCTACACAATGGTCGAGAGACGAGAAATGATACGATTATCGTTTCCAATGTGATACAACGCATTGAGAGGAAAATATCACATTCGTAATTGAGTTTCATACGTTGATTGCGATATATCGTTTATCGTTTGCACATCCCTATTGGAGAGTTCAGGATACTTTATATCAGACACGCTGCTGGTCTGTGGCACAATTTCATTCGAGCAGTGCAGTGTGCACGCAAACGCTAACTGTAACCACTTTGTTTTCCTATTTTCCCTGGCTTTGTATTCCACTACAACCATTGCTCGCCTGAAAGCTGGAGAAAGCACAAACACAACAAGAACAGTCTTTGAAGTGAATTTATTGCAGTGGTGATCTCTTGACGCTCAACGTTATACCATTACAACTTCCAAATAAAATGCCTGATTTCGAGTAAAATTGATGGTGAATGTTCGATGAATCGATCTGTCTAGATGGTCGCGAAGACGTCGTACCCCTCAATTTTACAATAGATAGGAGGCAGCGACATCGATACGTGAGGTAGAATAGTCACCACTAGCTAGAATACGGTGGTGCCAGTTAGCGTTCGTGTGCGTACTGCACTGCTCGAATGCAATCATGGCACAGAAAAGCGGCGTGTCTGATATTAAGTGTCCCGAAATCTCCAATGAAATGCGTTATTTTTGAATTTTTTCCATTAAAAATATTCAATGACCCGTATCCAGGTATTATTTCTGTCGAGCATGTATTGAATCGTATGCTTCATAGATAAGCATTCAGTGTGTAGTGGAATCACCTTTGAACGAAAATCAAAAGAAAGCAAAATGAGAATCTTTATATTACAAAAATTTAGGAAAATTTAATGGCCTATGCAATTGAAGACGTGATTTTTCGTTCCACCATACAGTATCGGAACTAAGTCTTTGCCAAATTTTAAATTTTTCATAACTTTGGCTCATGAGAGATTTCTGGCTGAAACTTTGATATGTACACCCATGGTGTGTTAGGAATATGCCATTGAGATATCACAGAACCTCCTGATTATTGTATCGTATCGCGATGCCACAAACAGTACATGATTTTTCATTTCATATTTTAAGCTCGATGAATTTTGTCTCAGGCTTCCTACTTTATGTGATGATTGAAGACCTCTCCGATAAAAATAAGTACTCAATGGAGATTCCCGTTCATCAGCCATGGACTAGCCCAAAGTAGGATGCCGAAAAAATGGATTTTAGTTCATAGACGTGCTAGAGACTCGTGCGAAATCTCTCGCTTTATCACACTGTACAACGTTGCTCCATTCAGGAAGTGGGCATCTTTCACGAATCATGGTATTACTAAACAGCTAGTTCCAGCTTCGTAATTTTCAGTTAGCTTGAACTGATAGAAGCTAATTCAATTAATTTGCCTAATAAAGTGTATCATTTTTGCTTTCGCTTGCCTGATTCGTGCGCGATAAACGTTTCAGTGAAATCTCCGCACCATTAGCGGAAAAAAGTGTCTTGAGATTTGTGTTCTTGGACGAACTTTAAAAATGTTTAATAGACCGACATCGCTCTGATCACCGAATGGAGACCAGCGAAAACAAGCTTTCCCGAAACAACAAACATCATCATTATCCATTCCATTGGGATCAAATTTTGTCTTAATAATACAATTTTCAGGGATTATTGTAGAAAATGCGGACGAATTGTTAGTTGTATCCTATTGGGAACAACTGTAAATCAGCTTTCAGGGAGTAACATAATGAATGCGGAGAATTGTATTCGTTGTGCTTGCCGTATTTGTATCGAGACTGTATGTTTTCTCACTCTCACACCAGCACTAATAAATCAAATAAATTGAGGGAAACTCAGCAATTCAGGAATTCGATCGGGAGAGTGAACTACTGAATCGAAAGATGGCTCTAACCGTATTGTGGGTGCTCAACACGGGCGTCTACAGCACCATCGGCGTGTTCGGAATCTTGGGAAATTCGGTGCTACTGTCATGCCCCGGTCCCATCCCACACACTCAGTTCCATCTCTTCCCCGGTTCTACACTAGACACTACACTAGTGGCTCTTTCCAAGCACAACACTTCCCTTCCCCTCTGCACACACTCACCCCTCCTCTCGCCTCTAACCACTCTCCCCCTCTCCCCCACGTCCCGCTCAGTCACTGACAGACTCCGACCCCCAGAGGGAGGAGCCTGTCCCTCCCCCTCTATTCTTCAGTCTTCCTCTTCTCTCGCTTCCTAGTTAGTCTCCCCTCCATTAGTTATCAATGCGATAAAAGGGCTATATCTTATCATCGGGTATGTTGGCAATCACATGGGAAGGGGACCGATGGATACAGTAGGTACTAGAGTCAGGCCAGGGACCGGCCGTTCATTCTCCTGTCCTATTGCACTACTAGCTGCCATCAAACACCGATCTCCGCCCGCGTGGAAGTGAGTTCAACCAGACTAATTATAGAACGATGCTGATTGCCGACTATTTAAAGATCGATCTTAGAGCTGAAGGCAAACTTCCGTGAACATCCCTGAATCCCCAGACTTTCGAAATCAACTATAACTCCCATCTAAATTAAGGTCGTTCAACGTTCGGCTTGCCAACTGTGCCTTTGTCGACCTGGTGGCCGTAATCGGCACTTCGATGACCATGGAACAGTGCGTTGCTCTTTATTGTCCGTCTGAGAATTCTGATTTTGTACGCCAATATATGGCGTGCAAAACCGTGTCCGAAACCGTGACGCAAGCGTGTGGATTTGCCGAGTCAAAAGAGCTGTTCACAGGTTCGTTTCCTTCAAAGACGTCACTATGAGTGTCTATCACGGACCTTGCGGCCTCATCTTCGGTCTGCTCTGCCATCTACTGCACTGTAAGTGATGCATACGTTTTTTTTTGGGAAAAGATTTCAACAATGAGTGTGGTGAGATTATCGTGTGGCGAAAGAATGAGCAAGATTTGTTTGAAATTCATGTTTTTTTTTATCAAAATGAATGATTCTGTCCAGCCGTGATGGTGCAAACGACAACGCAATCCCTCTTCTTTGTGGTTCTAGCCTTCTGCTATAGACTGTACGTTTTGGGAATGTGAGTAGTGTGTTCTATTTTTCTCTTGGAATTCAAGAAATAATGCTCTGTCGTGTAAATTTTGAAACAACCACAAGAACCTCTCCATTATACGCTTAGGCAGAGATCTTTAGATTTGGAGCTGAACACATTCTGCGAAAATATTTGCTTGTCATGTGTCAGCAATCAAATTTCCGAGCCAATAAGTGAAAACAACATCACTTAGCAGATCATTGAACACTTTTCATCAGAAAATTAGCATGGGAAGCGACAAAGTTAACGAATAATCAAATCATTTCAAGATAATAATTCGACATGTGAAAATAATATCTTCTGGCGACCTCCAAAATGGAAGAAAATGGTCCTGCTCTGCGCGCAGCTCTACATTCCAACATTTTCCATTCTGGTACGAATTCGCTAAATGAAAGGTTTAAATGTTTTGCGTCATCTACGAAATCTTGACGTACGACGACTGGTCTACCCCGATAGAAAAAGCTGTACCAATCCGATAATAATTCTGCTCATTCAGATCCTGACGCTGTACACGATCGACCCGCCCGAGGAGGTGCGGGCTGGGATGCTAGCCGGGCATCCAGCGCACGATCAGTTCGACGGTTACGTCATCGAAGGTGCGCATATGCGTAGACAAATGTTCTGAAGATGTTTGTTTCTCTAACCAACTATAGAGTGTGCACAATTGAGAGCGCACTATTTGATCCGACACCACTACTGTCCACTGGCCCATTGAACTGTCCACAAAGGGGCAGAAACACGAAAGGGCACGAGTCTCGTCCAGAACCACTTGAGTTGTAATATGATGGGTGTGTGTGGAGTTCTCATCGATGACTTCCTTTCTCCCTACTCGTCCACTATGTTAGTGCTGAAGCATCTTCAGTGGTGTACATACATACATACATTTATTATGTCAGGCGATTGACACCAGATGGGGATGGATGGTTGCAGATAGGTTTCGGGTCGGTTCTTCGTAAGAGCGAGATTAATTGCGTCTGGTTGGGGTGTCAAGGGATCGGTCTTTTTTCCATTCAAAGTACGATAGATAAATAAATTCACAAGTCACGTCGATCGCGGACCACGTCTGACCTCTCTCATCGTTCAGGCTTACGTGATTATCCCATACATACATATACATACATTTATCATGTCAGGCAGTTGACGCCAGATGGGGATGGATGGTTTCAGATAGGTTTCGGGTCGCTTCTTCGTTCGCGAGAGAATCATTTCGTCTGGGTGGGGGTCAAGGGATCGGTCTTCTTTCCATTCACAGACCCAAGAGATTGGCTGGAGAAAGGGTTGCGATCATCCAGGACGATAGGACTTGATGTAGAGTGTTCATTGTTGATGACGGAAGAAGGCTCCCGTGATTTTAGAACTGAGTCCACTAAACTCGAGTCATCAATCGCGAAACGAGACTCGACGAGAATGGTATCTGAGGGACCAAACATCAGAGTAGGTCATACCCATCACACGGTGACCAGAGTCCGGCTTGGATGGGGATTCCGATCTTGTTGAGTTGATGGAGTAGACGAGGGGAACTAGAGGGATTCCATTCTCTATCAAAGAGAAATGGAGAAGGACCGCTCGCGACGACTAACAAAAACGAGAATGATTATCCCACTGCCTCTTCTACTCTGCATCGTGTTCTTCGTGAGGAAGAAGGTGAAACGAATTCCATCCTCTTTAAGTTGGCGATTCTCTGAATGTCCAAGAATACAATTCCTGCAAGTGTTACAGTGAGCATGATGAGAATAGGAGCCACAATCAAACTTGTCGATAGATTACCAGGTGGATTAAACAAAGAAAAGACAATATACAGGCATATATAGTTCGACATAGTTCGTACGCACAATCAGATAAGCAATACAAATACGTGTCAGATCATTTCAACGTTGCGATCAAAAGTGGGCGCTATGAGTGAGAGAACGCGTGGCATGCACAGCAGTATGGTCAAGGTAATCGATGATCGCTGTTATTCGCATCAGTGCTCATACACAATAGTTGACTCTAAGAGCAAATTTCGGGCAAATGTTGCAAAATCGTTGTACCTGTGCCTGTGGGAACATCTAAATTATATAATATCAAAAAAATCTGTGTTATGTCAGGTACTAACCCTGCAATGCTGTCTGCCCATTCTCTTCTTGACTGCTATTGCTGGTATGCTCACAGTAAAGAAAGGAATCTACATCTCAGAATTCATCGAATACTCCATGTTCTGGGTAAGTTAGAAAGACAAACAAAATATTTTTTTAAACATGTAAAATTATTCAGGGGGCGTCCGCCATGCCCGCTATCGCGCCCTACATCACACTGTACAATGTTGTTCCATTCAGGAAGTGGGCATCTTCAACGAATTTCAATTAATTTAATTATTATTAAAAATCGATAATTGCATCTTCATCGCCCGACGTCGAATGGCTCCGAAACATTCAGTTAGCATGATTAGCTTGAGATGATAGCAGCTAATTCATTAAATGGCTCAACTACCGATGACGGAATTCGTCCTCGACAGTTCAGCTTGACTGATAGTTCGGCCCAGTCATAGTCTGATCACACCTTCGATTATTCGCCTTCAGCCATTATTACCAGTCTTACTATGTATATCCGGCTGATTAATCGGTCAGTGAGAAAGAACAAATCAGAAACGCTTCACATGGATTGAATAATCACGTTTTTTTTAAAATAAAAAAGTCTAATATTTGCATGTTTCCTCCATTGTTGTCTGATAAAGATTTTCCTCTTAATTTCTTTTGCTTTTCGTTGAAAGGATATTTCAATAAACGATTGATGCATATCTATGAAACATAAGATTCTCAACTTTTTAGAGCATTCGTATGCATAAGAGAGGAATCGCCTGATTTTCGAGAGAAATCAGTGATTCGCGGACTTAGGAAATAGTTTCACCGGTTCCGCTATAAAGTGAACCTTAAGTACTTTCGATGATGCTCTTTCAAACTGTGTTTTCAGAATTTCGATAACTGGTCTCATCTCCGAGAATTGGTAGGTCAAAGTAGGTACACTATAAAATTATACGCAAAATTCGACTCACAAAAATGGCCATAACTAGCTTTACAATAGAGATAGAGAAATTTTGAAAAAAGCGTTAGAATAAGGAGTCAGAGGGCAACATCTCGTCTTTTGATGAAATCATTCCATGTCCATGCGCTGGATCGGGGTGGTGGGTTTTCCGAAAAAGTAAAGTAACTTTCCAAATACCAATTTCCGCAACAAGGTTTAAATTAACTTTTTAAAGTACGTACAGGTACCTAACACCACACCAAAAATCAAAAAGATCGAAAATGCGAGAAAAAAAAATCATTGATTCTTGTCCGAAAAACCTGCGATTTTTTGACATTATAACAGTTTATCAAGCGTAACTTTTTTCAAGCTTTTTTTTCCTTCTTTTCATGTGCTCTCATATCGAAATTCGGAATCAGCGCGCCAAAATAGGGATACACTTAAATGCGGTCTGCGGTCAGCGGTCCAAAAAACACTAAAATGTGGTTGTTCGCATAATTTGCTTTAAAAAAGAGCTAGAAACAAACCAAGACCACTATTCGAAAGAGAATTTAGAGTAGAAAATTTGGTACGTTGATTATTCTATTCTATCTAGATGGGCTGGAACAGGGCGGTTGGTTATGTGAAAAAAAAGGAAAAAAAAAACGCTTGTGGTCGGTTGCGGTTATTGGATAATTCGCTTCAAAATGATGCTAGACACAAACCAAGACCACCATTCGAAAGAATACAGCTTTTTCAACACTTTTTATATTAATCATTTCATTCTATCTAGATGCGCTGAAGTAGAGCGGTCAGATTTGATACGAATCTGCATGATTTCCATAGTTATACAACCACAACTTTTTTCTTTCGCATTTTCGTGAGCTCTAGTATACAAAATCGGTTTCTACAAGACGAAATACACCTGAAACTCCTATAGACTTATTTTTTTCGACTTGGCCACTTTCTCAAAATTTTGTCTCAGTAGGATTTTCTGGCGTATTTTTGCACGTAGAATCCGAAAATGCATCAGAAGATATCTTATCGAGCTCGTTCAGTGCCTCAGTCAGATCAGCAGTCCTGAAAATCCTCTGTCGCTCTTCTCCCTCCCCTTTTCACTCACGTTTTCTTTGCAGTCAAAATTACAATGAGATGATTATCGATCTCTGAATTTTCGTGGTGATTTTGCTGGCGGTTCGAAATGTCGCGTTGGTCCGTTTTTGGGTCGAAAAATCACTTTCTCAGAATTATGTCTCTATAGGATTTTCTGGCGTAATTTGCACGTAGAATTCGAAAATGCACACTAGAACTCACCAATGGGCGGACGAGAAAAGATATTGCAAAAAATAACTAGTGTACTTTATTTCGCTCATTACTTTTTTCTTCCTCCCTTTGGTGAGTTCTAGTGTGCATTTTCGAATTCTACGTGCAAAAATACGCCAGAAAATCCTATAGAGACATAATTCTGAGAAAGTGATTTTTCGACCCAAAATCGGACCAAAGGGGGGACCACATGGTGAAAAAATGAAAAAGTCGAAAAAAATTTCATCTCGAAAAAATAAGTCTATAGGAGTTTCAGCTGTATTTCGTCTTGTAGAAAGCGATTTTGTATACTAGAGCTCACGAAAATGCGAAGGAAAAAAGTTGTGGTTGGATAACTGGAAATCATGCAGATTCGTTACAAATCTGACCGCCCTACTTCAGCGCATCTAGATAGAATGAAATGATAAACATAAAAAGTGTTGAAAAAGCTGTATTCTTTCGAATGGTGGTCTCGGTTTGTGTCTAGCTTCATTTTGAAGCGAATTATCGAACAACCGCTACCGACCACAAGCGGTTTTTTGTAATTTTTTCACATAACAGACCGCCCTGATCCAGCCCATCTAGATAGAACAAAATGATCAACAAACCAAATTTTCTAATCCAAAATCTCTCTCGAATGGTGGTTTTGGTTTGTTTATAGCTCTTTTTTAAAGCAAATTATGCGAACGACCACATTTTAGTGTTTTTTGGACCGCCGACCGCATTTTAGTGTTTCATTTTTTTGCCCACATAACCGACCGCCCTACTTCAGCGCATCTAGATAGAATGAAATGATTAACATAAAAAGTGTTGAAAAAGCTGTATTCTTTCGAATGGTGGTCTCGGTTTGTGTCTAGCTTCATTTTGAAGCGAATTATCGAACAACCGCTACCGATCACAAGCGGTTTTTTGTAATTTTTTCACATAACAGACCGCCCTGATCCAGCCCATCTAGATAGAACAAAATGATCAACAAACCAAATTTTCTAATCCAAAATCTCTCTCGAATGGTGGTTTTGGTTTGTTTATAGCTCTTTTTTAAAGCAAATTATGCGAACGACCACATTTTAGTGTTTTTTGGACCGCCGACCGCATTTTAGTGTTTCATTTTTTTGCCCACATAACCGACCGCCCTACTTCAGCGCATCTAGATAGAATGAAATGATTAACATAAAAAGTGTTGAAAAAGCTGTATTCTTTCGAATGGTGGTCTCGGTTTGTGTCTAGCTTCATTTTGAAGCGAATTATCGAACAACCGCTACCGACCACAAGCGGTTTTTTGTAATTTTTTCACATAACAGACCGCCCTGATCCAGCCCATCTAGATAGAACAAAATGATCAACAAACCAAATTTTCTAATCCAAAATCTCTCTCGAATGGTGGTTTTGGTTTGTTTATAGCTCTTTTTTAAAGCAAATTATGCGAACGACCACATTTTAGTGTTTTTTGGACCGCCGACCGCATTTTAGTGTTTCATTTTTTTGCCCACATAACCGACCGCCCTACTTCAGCGCATCTAGATAGAATGAAATGATTAACATAAAAAGTGTTGAAAAAGCTGTATTCTTTCGAATGGTGGTCTCGGTTTGTGTCTAGCTTCATTTTGAAGCGAATTATCGAACAACCGCTACCGACCACAAGCGGTTTTTTGTAATTTTTTCACATAACAGACCGCCCTGATCCAGCCCATCTAGATAGAACAAAATGATCAACAAACCAAATTTTCTAATCCAAAATCTCTCTCGAATGGTGGTTTTGGTTTGTTTATAGCTCTTTTTTAAAGCAAATTATGCGAACGACCACATTTTAGTGTTTTTTGGACCGCCGACCGCATTTTAGTGTTTCATTTTTTTGCCCACATAACCGACCGCCCTACTTCAGCGCATCTAGATAGAATGAAATGATTAACATAAAAAGTGTTGAAAAAGCTGTATTCTTTCGAATGGTGGTCTCGGTTTGTGTCTAGCTTCATTTTGAAGCGAATTATCGAACAACCGCTACCGACCACAAGCGGTTTTTTGTAATTTTTTCACATAACAGACCGCCCTGATCCAGCCCATCTAGATAGAACAAAATGATCAACAAACCAAATTTTCTAATCCAAAATCTCTCTCGAATGGTGGTTTTGGTTTGTTTATAGCTCTTTTTTAAAGCAAATTATGCGAACGACCACATTTTAGTGTTTTTTGGACCGCCGACCGCATTTTAGTGTTTCATTTTTTTGCCCACATAACCGACCGCCCTACTTCAGCGCATCTAGATAGAATGAAATGATTAACATAAAAAGTGTTGAAAAAGCTGTATTCTTTCGAATGGTGGTCTCGGTTTGTGTCTAGCTTCATTTTGAAGCGAATTATCGAACAACCGCTACCGATCACAAGCGGTTTTTTGTAATTTTTTCACATAACAGACCGCCCTGATCCAGCCCATCTAGATAGAACAAAATGATCAACAAACCAAATTTTCTAATCCAAAATCTCTCTCGAATGGTGGTTTTGGTTTGTTTATAGCTCTTTTTTAAAGCAAATTATGCGAACGACCACATTTTAGTGTTTTTTGGACCGCCGACCGCATTTTAGTGTTTCATTTTTTTGCCCACATAACCGACCGCCCTACTTCAGCGCATCTAGATAGAATGAAATGATTAACATAAAAAGTGTTGAAAAAGCTGTATTCTTTCGAATGGTGGTCTCGGTTTGTGTCTAGCTTCATTTTGAAGCGAATTATCGAACAACCGCTACCGACCACAAGCGGTTTTTTGTAATTTTTTCACATAACAGACCGCCCTGATCCAGCCCATCTAGATAGAACAAAATGATCAACAAACCAAATTTTCTAATCCAAAATCTCTCTCGAATGGTGGTTTTGGTTTGTTTATAGCTCTTTTTTAAAGCAAATTATGCGAACGACCACATTTTAGTGTTTTTTGGACCGCCGACCGCATTTTAGTGTTTCATTTTTTTGCCCACATAACCGACCGCCCTACTTCAGCGCATCTAGATAGAATGAAATGATTAACATAAAAAGTGTTGAAAAAGCTGTATTCTTTCGAATGGTGGTCTCGGTTTGTGTCTAGCTTCATTTTGAAGCGAATTATCGAACAACCGCTACCGATCACAAGCGGTTTTTTGTAATTTTTTCACATAACAGACCGCCCTGATCCAGCCCATCTAGATAGAACAAAATGATCAACAAACCAAATTTTCTAATCCAAAATCTCTCTCGAATGGTGGTTTTGGTTTGTTTATAGCTCTTTTTTAAAGCAAATTATGCGAACGACCACATTTTAGTGTTTTTTGGACCGCCGACCGCATTTTAGTGTTTCATTTTTTTGCCCACATAACCGACCGCCCTACTTCAGCGCATCTAGATAGAATGAAATGATTAACATAAAAAGTGTTGAAAAAGCTGTATTCTTTCGAATGGTGGTCTCGGTTTGTGTCTAGCTTCATTTTGAAGCGAATTATCGAACAACCGCTACCGACCACAAGCGGTTTTTTGTAATTTTTTCACATAACAGACCGCCCTGATCCAGCCCATCTAGATAGAACAAAATGATCAACAAACCAAATTTTCTAATCCAAAATCTCTCTCGAATGGTGGTTTTGGTTTGTTTATAGCTCTTTTTTAAAGCAAATTATGCGAACGACCACATTTTAGTGTTTTTTGGACCGCCGACCGCATTTTAGTGTTTCATTTTTTTGCCCACATAACCGACCGCCCTACTTCAGCGCATCTAGATAGAATGAAATGATTAACATAAAAAGTGTTGAAAAAGCTGTATTCTTTCGAATGGTGGTCTCGGTTTGTGTCTAGCTTCATTTTGAAGCGAATTATCGAACAACCGCTACCGACCACAAGCGGTTTTTTGTAATTTTTTCACATAACAGACCGCCCTGATCCAGCCCATCTAGATAGAACAAAATGATCAACAAACCAAATTTTCTAATCCAAAATCTCTCTCGAATGGTGGTTTTGGTTTGTTTATAGCTCTTTTTTAAAGCAAATTATGCGAACGACCACATTTTAGTGTTTTTTGGACCGCCGACCGCATTTTAGTGTTTCATTTTTTTGCCCACATAACCGACCGCCCTACTTCAGCGCATCTAGATAGAATGAAATGATTAACATAAAAAGTGTTGAAAAAGCTGTATTCTTTCGAATGGTGGTCTCGGTTTGTGTCTAGCTTCATTTTGAAGCGAATTATCGAACAACCGCTACCGACCACAAGCGGTTTTTTGTAATTTTTTCACATAACAGACCGCCCTGATCCAGCCCATCTAGATAGAACAAAATGATCAACAAACCAAATTTTCTAATCCAAAATCTCTCTCGAATGGTGGTTTTGGTTTGTTTATAGCTCTTTTTTAAAGCAAATTATGCGAACGACCACATTTTAGTGTTTTTTGGACCGCCGACCGCATTTTAGTGTTTCATTTTTTTGCCCACATAACCGACCGCCCTACTTCAGCGCATCTAGATAGAATGAAATGATTAACATAAAAAGTGTTGAAAAAGCTGTATTCTTTCGAATGGTGGTCTCGGTTTGTGTCTAGCTTCATTTTGAAGCGAATTATCGAACAACCGCTACCGACCACAAGCGGTTTTTTGTAATTTTTTCACATAACAGACCGCCCTGATCCAGCCCATCTAGATAGAACAAAATGATCAACAAACCAAATTTTCTAATCCAAAATCTCTCTCGAATGGTGGTTTTGGTTTGTTTATAGCTCTTTTTAAAGCAAATTATGCGAACGACCACATTTTAGTGTTTTTTGGACCGCCGACCGCATTTTAGTGTTTCATTTTTTTGCCCACATAACCGACCGCCCTACTTCAGCGCATCTAGATAGAATGAAATGATTAACATAAAAAGTGTTGAAAAAGCTGTATTCTTTCGAATGGTGGTCTCGGTTTGTGTCTAGCTTCATTTTGAAGCGAATTATCGAACAACCGCTACCGACCACAAGCGGTTTTTTGTAATTTTTTCACATAACAGACCGCCCTGATCCAGCCCATCTAGATAGAACAAAATGATCAACATACCAAATTTTCTACTCCAAATTCTCTTTCGAATGGTGTTTTTGGTTTGTTTCTAGCTCTTTTTTAAAGCAAATTATGCGAACGACCACATTTTAGTGTTTTTTGGACCGCCGACCGCATTTTAGTGTTTCATTTTTTTGCCCACATAACCGACCGCCCTACTTCAGCGCATCTAGATAGAATGAAATGATTAACATAAAAAGTGTTGAAAAAGCTGTATTCTTTCGAATGGTC
Organism: Pristionchus entomophagus; assembly: GCA_036245825.1. Lineage (NCBI taxonomy): Eukaryota > Metazoa > Nematoda > Chromadorea > Rhabditida > Neodiplogasteridae > Pristionchus > Pristionchus entomophagus. The sequence continues at coordinate 3,446,755 of BTSX01000003.1, forward strand.
GTCTTGGTTTGTGTCTAGCATCATTTTTTTCATTTTGAAACGAATTATCGAATAACCGCAACCGACCACAAGCGTTTTTTTTCTTCATTTTTTTTACATAACCAACCGCCCTGCTCCACCCCATCTAGATAGAACAAAATAATCAACATACCAAATTTTCTACTCCAAATTCTCTTTCGAATGGTGTTTTTGGTTTGTTTCTAGCTCTTTTTTAAAGCAAATTATGCGAACGACCACATTTTAGTGTTTTTTGGACCGCCGACCGCATTTTAGTGTTTCATTTGTTTGCCCACATAACCGACAGCCCTACTTCAGCGCATCTAGATAGAATGAAATGATTAACATAAAAAGTGTTGTAAAAGCTGTATTCTTTCGAATGGTCGTCTTGGTTTGTGTCTAGCATCATTTTTTTCATTTTGAAACGAATTATCGAATAACCGCAACCGACCACAAGCGTTTTTTTTCTTCATTTTTTTCACATAACCAACCGCCCTGCTCCACCCCATCTAGATAGAACAAAATAATCAACATACCAAATTTTCTACTCTAAATTCTCTTTCGAATGGTGTTTTTGGTTTGTTTCTAGCTCTTTTTTATAGCAAATTATGCGAACGACCACATTTTAGTGTTTTTTGGACCGCCGACCGCATTTTAGTGTTTAATTTTTTTGCCCACATAACCGACCGCCCTACTTCAGCGCATCTAGATAGAATGAAATGATAAACATAAAAAGTGTTGAAAAAGCTGTATTCTTTCGAATGGTGGTCTCGGTTTGTGTCTAGCTTCATTTTGAAGCGAATTATCGAACAACCGCTACCGACCACAAGCGGTTTTTTGTAATTTTTTCACATAACAGACCGCCCTGATCCAGCCCATCTAGATAGAACAAAATGATCAACATACCAAATTTTCTACTCCAAATTCTCTTTCGAATGGTGTTTTTGGTTTGTTTCTAGCTCTTTTTTAAAGCAAATTATGCGAACGACCACATTTTAGTGTTTTTTGGACCGCCGACCGCATTTTAGTGTTTCATTTTTTTGCCCACATAACCGACCGCCCTACTTCAGCGCATCTAGATAGAATGAAATGATAAACATAAAAAGTGTTGAAAAAGCTGTATTCTTTCGAATGGTGGTCTCGGTTTGTGTCTAGCTTCATTTTGAAGCGAATTATCGAACAACCGCTACCGACCACAAGCGGTTTTTTGTAATTTTTTCACATAACAGACCGCCCTGATCCAGCCCATCTAGATAGAACAAAATGATCAACAAACCAAATTTTCTAATCCAAAATCTCTCTCGAATGGTGGTTTTGGTTTGTTTATAGCTCTTTTTTAAAGCAAATTATGCGAACGACCACATTTTAGTGTTTTTTGGACCGCCGACCGCATTTTAGTGTTTCATTTTTTTGCCCACATAACCGACCGCCCTACTTCAGCGCATCTAGATAGAATGAAATGATAAACATAAAAAGTGTTGAAAAAGCTGTATTCTTTCGAATGGTGGTCTCGGTTTGTGTCTAGCTTCATTTTGAAGCGAATTATCGAACAACCGCTACCGACCACAAGCGTTTTTTTTCTTCATTTTTTTTACATAACCAACCGCCCTGCTCCACCCCATCTAGATAGAACAAAATAATCAACATACCAAATTTTCTACTCTAAATTCTCTTTCGAATGGTGTTTTTGGTTTGTTTCTAGCTCTTTTTTATAGCAAATTATGCGAACGACCACATTTTAGTGTTTTTTGGACCGCCGACCGCATTTTAGTGTTTAATTTTTTTGCCCACATAACCGACCGCCCTACTTCAGCGCATCTAGATGGAATGAAATGATTAACATAAAAAGTGTTGTAAAAGCTGTATTCTTTCGAATGGTTGTCTTGGTTTGTGTCTAGCATCATTTTTTTCATTTTGAAACGAATTATCGAATAACCGCAACCGACCACAAGCGTTTTTTTTCTTCATTTTTTTCACATAACCAACCGCCCTGCTCCACCCCATCTAGATAGAACAAAATAATCAACATACCAAATTTTCTACTCTAAATTCTCTTTCGAATGGTGTTTTTGGTTTGTTTCTAGCTCTTTTTTATAGCAAATTATGCGAACGACCACATTTTAGTGTTTTTTGGACCGCCGACCGCATTTTAGTGTTTAATTTTTTTGCCCACATAACCGACCGCCCTACTTCAGCGCATCTAGATAGAATGAAATGATAAACATAAAAAGTGTTGAAAAAGCTGTATTCTTTCGAATGGTGGTCTCGGTTTGTGTCTAGCTTCATTTTGAAGCGAATTATCGAACAACCGCTACCGACCACAAGCGGTTTTTTGTAATTTTTTCACATAACAGACCGCCCTGATCCAGCCCATCTAGATAGAACAAAATGATCAACATACCAAATTTTCTACTCCAAATTCTCTTTCGAATGGTGTTTTTGGTTTGTTTCTAGCTCTTTTTTAAAGCAAATTATGCGAACGACCACATTTTAGTGTTTTTTGGACCGCCGACCGCATTTTAGTGTTTCATTTTTTTGCCCACATAACCGACCGCCCTACTTCAGCGCATCTAGATAGAATGAAATGATTAACATAAAAAGTGTTGAAAAAGCTGTATTCTTTCGAATGGTGGTCTCGGTTTGTGTCTAGCTTCATTTTGAAGCGAATTATCGAACAACCGCTACCGACCACAAGCGGTTTTTTGTAATTTTTTCACATAACAGACCGCCCTGATCCAGCCCATCTAGATAGAACAAAATGATCAACAAACCAAATTTTCTAATCCAAAATCTCTCTCGAATGGTGGTTTTGGTTTGTTTATAGCTCTTTTTTAAAGCAAATTATGCGAACGACCACATTTTAGTGTTTTTTGGACCGCCGACCGCATTTTAGTGTTTCATTTTTTTGCCCACATAACCGACCGCCCTACTTCAGCGCATCTAGATAGAATGAAATGATTAACATAAAAAGTGTTGAAAAAGCTGTATTCTTTCGAATGGTGGTCTCGGTTTGTGTCTAGCTTCATTTTGAAGCGAATTATCGAACAACCGCTACCGACCACAAGCGGTTTTTTGTAATTTTTTCACATAACAGACCGCCCTGATCCAGCCCATCTAGATAGAACAAAATGATCAACAAACCAAATTTTCTAATCCAAAATCTCTCTCGAATGGTGGTTTTGGTTTGTTTATAGCTCTTTTTTAAAGCAAATTATGCGAACGACCACATTTTAGTGTTTTTTGGACCGCCGACCGCATTTTAGTGTTTCATTTTTTTGCCCACATAACCGACCGCCCTACTTCAGCGCATCTAGATAGAATGAAATGATAAACATAAAAAGTGTTGAAAAAGCTGTATTCTTTCGAATGGTGGTCTCGGTTTGTGTCTAGCTTCATTTTGAAGCGAATTATCGAACAACCGCTACCGACCACAAGCGGTTTTTTGTAATTTTTTCACATAACAGACCGCCCTGATCCAGCCCATCTAGATAGAACAAAATGATCAACAAACCAAATTTTCTAATCCAAAATCTCTCTCGAATGGTGGTTTTGGTTTGTTTATAGCTCTTTTTTAAAGCAAATTATGCGAACGACCACATTTTAGTGTTTTTTGGACCGCCGACCGCATTTTAGTGTTTCATTTTTTTGCCCACATAACCGACCGCCCTACTTCAGCGCATCTAGATAGAATGAAATGATAAACATAAAAAGTGTTGAAAAAGCTGTATTCTTTCGAATGGTGGTCTCGGTTTGTGTCTAGCTTCATTTTGAAGCGAATTATCGAACAACCGCTACCGACCACAAGCGGTTTTTTGTAATTTTTTCACATAACAGACCGCCCTGATCCAGCCCATCTAGATAGAACAAAATGATCAACAAACCAAATTTTCTAATCCAAAATCTCTCTCGAATGGTGGTTTTGGTTTGTTTATAGCTCTTTTTTAAAGCAAATTATGCGAACGACCACATTTTAGTGTTTTTTGGACCGCCGACCGCATTTTAGTGTTTCATTTTTTTGCCCACATAACCGACCGCCCTACTTCAGCGCATCTAGATAGAATGAAATGATAAACATAAAAAGTGTTGAAAAAGCTGTATTCTTTCGAATGGTGGTCTCGGTTTGTGTCTAGCTTCATTTTGAAGCGAATTATCGAACAACCGCTACCGACCACAAGCGGTTTTTTGTAATTTTTTCACATAACAGACCGCCCTGATCCAGCCCATCTAGATAGAACAAAATGATCAACAAACCAAATTTTCTAATCCAAAATCTCTCTCGAATGGTGGTTTTGGTTTGTTTATAGCTCTTTTTTAAAGCAAATTATGCGAACGACCACATTTTAGTGTTTTTTGGACCGCCGACCGCATTTTAGTGTTTCATTTTTTTGCCCACATAACCGACCGCCCTACTTCAGCGCATCTAGATAGAATGAAATGATAAACATAAAAAGTGTTGAAAAAGCTGTATTCTTTCGAATGGTGGTCTCGGTTTGTGTCTAGCTTCATTTTGAAGCGAATTATCGAACAACCGCTACCGACCACAAGCGGTTTTTTGTAATTTTTTCACATAACAGACCGCCCTGATCCAGCCCATCTAGATAGAACAAAATGATCAACATACCAAATTTTCTACTCCAAATTCTCTTTCTAATGGTGTTTTTGGTTTGTTTCTAGCTCTTTTTTAAAGCAAATTATGCGAACGACCACATTTTAGTGTTTTTTGGACCGCCGACCGCATTTTAGTGTTTCATTTTTTTGCCCACATAACCGACCGCCCTACTTCAGCGCATCTAGATAGAATGAAATGATTAACATAAAAAGTGTTGAAAAAGCTGTATTCTTTCGAATGGTCGTCTTGGTTTGTGTCTAGCATCATTTTTTTCATTTTGAAACGAATTATCGAATAACCGCAACCGACCACAAGCGTTTTTTTTCTTCATTTTTTTTACATAACCAACCGCCCTGCTCCACCCCATCTAGATAGAACAAAATAATCAACATACCAAATTTTCTACTCTAAATTCTCTTTCGAATGGTGTTTTTGGTTTGTTTCTAGCTCTTTTTTATAGCAAATTATGCGAACGACCACATTTTAGTGTTTTTTGGACCGCCGACCGCATTTTAGTGTTTAATTTTTTTGCCCACATAACCGACCGCCCTACTTCAGCGCATCTAGATGGAATGAAATGATTAACATAAAAAGTGTTGTAAAAGCTGTATTCTTTCGAATGGTTGTCTTGGTTTGTGTCTAGCATCATTTTTTTCATTTTGAAACGAATTATCGAATAACCGCAACCGACCACAAGCGTTTTTTTTCTTCATTTTTTTCACATAACCAACCGCCCTGCTCCACCCCATCTAGATAGAACAAAATAATCAACATACCAAATTTTCTACTCCAAAATCTCTCTCGAATGGTGGTTTTGGTTTGTTTATAGCTCTTTTTTAAAGCAAATTATGCGAACGACCACATTTTAGTGTTTTTTGGACCGCCGACCGCATTTTAGTGTTTCATTTTTTTGCCCACATAACCGACCGCCCTACTTCAGCGCATCTAGATAGAATGAAATGATTAACATAAAAAGTGTTGAAAAAGCTGTATTCTTTCGAATGGTGGTCTCGGTTTGTGTCTAGCTTCATTTTGAAGCGAATTATCGAACAACCGCTACCGACCACAAGCGGTTTTTTGTAATTTTTTCACATAACAGACCGCCCTGATCCAGCCCATCTAGATAGAACAAAATGATCAACAAACCAAATTTTCTAATCCAAAATCTCTCTCGAATGGTGGTTTTGGTTTGTTTATAGCTCTTTTTTAAAGCAAATTATGCGAACGACCACATTTTAGTGTTTTTTGGACCGCCGACCGCATTTTAGTGTTTCATTTTTTTGCCCACATAACCGACCGCCCTACTTCAGCGCATCTAGATAGAATGAAATGATAAACATAAAAAGTGTTGAAAAAGCTGTATTCTTTCGAATGGTGGTCTCGGTTTGTGTCTAGCATCATTTTTTTCATTTTGAAACGAATTATCGAATAACCGCAACCGACCACAAGCGTTTTTTTTCTTCATTTTTTTCACATAACCAACCGCCCTGCTCCACCCCATCTAGATAGAACAAAATAATCAACATACCAAATTTTCTACTCCAAATTCTCTTTCGAATGGTGTTTTTGGTTTGTTTCTAGCTCTTTTTTAAAGCAAATTATGCGAACGACCACATTTTAGTGTTTTTTGGACCGCCGACCGCATTTTAGTGTTTCATTTTTTTGCCCACATAACCGACCGCCCTACTTCAGCGCATCTAGATAGAATGAAATGATTAACATAAAAAGTGTTGAAAAAGCTGTATTCTTTCGAATGGTCGTCTTGGTTTGTGTCTAGCATCATTTTTTTCATTTTGAAACGAATTATCGAATAACCGCAACCGACCACAAGCGTTTTTTTTCTTCATTTTTTTTACATAACCAACCGCCCTGCTCCACCCCATCTAGATAGAACAAAATAATCAACATACCAAATTTTCTACTCTAAATTCTCTTTCGAATGGTGTTTTTGGTTTGTTTCTAGCTCTTTTTTTATAGCAAATTATGCGAACGACCACATTTTAGTGTTTTTTGGACCGCCGACCGCATTTTAGTGTTTAATTTTTTTGCCCACATAACCGACCGCCCTACTTCAGCGCATCTAGATGGAATGAAATGATTAACATAAAAAGTGTTGTAAAAGCTGTATTCTTTCGAATGGTTGTCTTGGTTTGTGTCTAGCATCATTTTTTTCATTTTGAAACGAATTATCGAATAACCGCAACCGACCACAAGCGTTTTTTTTCTTCATTTTTTTTACATAACCAACCGCCCTGCTCCACCCCAACTAGATAGAACAAAATGATCAACAAACCAAATTTTCTAATCCAAAATCTCTCTCGAATGGTGGTTTTGGTTTGTTTATAGCTCTTTTTTAAAGCAAATTATGCGAACGACCACATTTTAGTGTTTTTTGGACCGCCGACCGCATTTTAGTGTTTCATTTTTTGCCCACATAACCGACCGCCCTACTTCAGCGCATCTAGATAGAATGAAATGATAAACATAAAAAGTGTTGAAAAAGCTGTATTCTTTCGAATGGTGGTCTCGGTTTGTGTCTAGCATCATTTTTTTCATTTTGAAACGAATTATCGAATAACCGCAACCGACCACAAGCGTTTTTTTTCTTCATTTTTTTCACATAACCAACCGCCCTGCTCCACCCCATCTAGATAGAACAAAATAATCAACATACCAAATTTTCTACTCCAAATTCTCTTTCGAATGGTGTTTTTGGTTTGTTTCTAGCTCTTTTTTAAAGCAAATTATGCGAACGACCACATTTTAGTGTTTTTTGGACCGCCGACCGCATTTTAGTGTTTCATTTTTTTGCCCACATAACCGACCGCCCTACTTCAGCGCATCTAGATAGAATGAAATGATTAACATAAAAAGTGTTGAAAAAGCTGTATTCTTTCGAATGGTCGTCTTGGTTTGTGTCTAGCATCATTTTTTTCATTTTGAAACGAATTATCGAATAACCGCAACCGACCACAAGCGTTTTTTTTCTTCATTTTTTTTACATAACCAACCGCCCTGCTCCACCCCATCTAGATAGAACAAAATAATCAACATACCAAATTTTCTACTCTAAATTCTCTTTCGAATGGTGTTTTTGGTTTGTTTCTAGCTCTTTTTTTATAGCAAATTATGCGAACGACCACATTTTAGTGTTTTTTGGACCGCCGACCGCATTTTAGTGTTTAATTTTTTTGCCCACATAACCGACCGCCCTACTTCAGCGCATCTAGATGGAATGAAATGATTAACATAAAAAGTGTTGTAAAAGCTGTATTCTTTCGAATGGTTGTCTTGGTTTGTGTCTAGCATCATTTTTTTCATTTTGAAACGAATTATCGAATAACCGCAACCGACCACAAGCGTTTTTTTTCTTCATTTTTTTCACATAACCAACCGCCCTGCTCCACCCCATCTAGATAGAACAAAATAATCAACATACCAAATTTTCTACTCCAAATTCTCTTTCGAATGGTGTTTTTGGTTTGTTTCTAGCTCTTTTTTAAAGCAAATTATGCGAACGACCACATTTTAGTGTTTTTTGGACCGCCGACCGCATTTTAGTGTTTCATTTTTTTGCCCACATAACCGACCGCCCTACTTCAGCGCATCTAGATAGAATGAAATGATTAACTTAAAAAGTGTTGAAAAAGCTGTATTCTTTCGAATGGTGGTCTCGGTTTGTGTCTAGCTTCATTTTGAAGCGAATTATCGAACAACCGCTACCGACCACAAGCGGTTTTTTGTAATTTTTTCACATAACAGACCGCCCTGATCCAGCCCATCTAGATAGAACAAAATGATCAACAAACCAAATTTTCTAATCCAAAATCTCTCTCGAATGGTGGTTTTGGTTTGTTTCTAGCTCTTTTTTAAAGCAAATTATGCGAACGACCACATTTTAGTGTTTTTTGGACCACCGACCGCATTTTAGTGTTTCATTTTTTTGCCCACATAACCGACCGCCCTACTTCAGCGCATCTAGATAGAATGAAATGATAAACATAAAAAGTGTTGAAAAAGCTGTATTCTTTCGAATGGTGGTCTTGGTTTGTGTCTAGCATCATTTTTTTCATTTTGAAACGAATTATCGAATAACCGCAACCGACCACAAGCGTTTTTTTTCTTCATTTTTTTTACATAACCAACCGCCCTGCTCCACCCCATCTAGATAGAACAAAATAATCAACATACCAAATTTTCTACTCTAAATTCTCTTTCGAATGGTGTTTTTGGTTTGTTTCTAGCTCTTTTTTTATAGCAAATTATGCGAACGACCACATTTTAGTGTTTTTTGGACCGCCGACCGCATTTTAGTGTTTAATTTTTTTGCCCACATAACCGACCGCCCTACTTCAGCGCATCTAGATGGAATGAAATGATTAACATAAAAAGTGTTGTAAAAGCTGTATTCTTTCGAATGGTTGTCTTGGTTTGTGTCTAGCATCATTTTTTTCATTTTGAAACGAATTATCGAATAACCGCAACCGACCACAAGCGTTTTTTTTCTTCATTTTTTTCACATAACCAACCGCCCTGCTCCACCCCATCTAGATAGAACAAAATAATCAACATACCAAATTTTCTACTCCAAATTCTCTTTCGAATGGTGTTTTTGGTTTGTTTCTAGCTCTTTTTTAAAGCAAATTATGCGAACGACCACATTTTAGTGTTTTTTGGACCGCCGACCGCATTTTAGTGTTTCATTTTTTTGCCCACATAACCGACCGCCCTACTTCAGCGCATCTAGATAGAATGAAATGATTAACTTAAAAAGTGTTGAAAAAGCTGTATTCTTTCGAATGGTGGTCTCGGTTTGTGTCTAGCTTCATTTTGAAGCGAATTATCGAACAACCGCTACCGACCACAAGCGGTTTTTTGTAATTTTTTCACATAACAGACCGCCCTGATCCAGCCCATCTAGATAGAACAAAATGATCAACAAACCAAATTTTCTAATCCAAAATCTCTCTCGAATGGTGGTTTTGGTTTGTTTCTAGCTCTTTTTTAAAGCAAATTATGCGAACGACCACATTTTAGTGTTTTTTGGACCACCGACCGCATTTTAGTGTTTCATTTTTTTGCCCACATAACCGACCGCCCTACTTCAGCGCATCTAGATAGAATGAAATGATAAACATAAAAAGTGTTGAAAAAGCTGTATTCTTTCGAATGGTGGTCTCGGTTTGTGTCTAGCTTCATTTTGAAGCGAATTATCGAACAACCGCTACCGACTACAAGCGGTTTTTTGTAATTTTTTCACATAACAGACCGCGCTGATCCAGCCCATCTAGATAGAACAAAATGATCAACAAACCAAATTTTCTAATCCGAAATCTCTCTCGAATGGTGGTTTTGGTTTGTTTCTAGCTCTTTTTTAAAGCAAATTATGCGAACGACCACATTTTAGTGTTTTTTGGACCGCCGACCGCATTTTAGTGTTTAATTTTTTTGCCCACATAACCGACCGCCCTACTTCAGCGCATCTAGATGGAATGAAATGATTAACATAAAAAGTGTTGTAAAAGCTGTATTCTTTCGAATGGTTGTCTTGGTTTGTGTCTAGCATCATTTTTTTCATTTTGAAACGAATTATCGAATAACCGCAACCGACCACAAGCGTTTTTTTTCTTCATTTTTTTTACATAACCAACCGCCCTGCTCCACCCCATCTAGATAGAACAAAATGATCAACAAACCAAATTTTCTAATCCAAAATCTCTCTCGAATGGTGGTTTTGGTTTGTTTATAGCTCTTTTTTAAAGCAAATTATGCGAACGACCACATTTTAGTGTTTTTTGGACCGCCGACCGCATTTTAGTGTTTCATTTTTTTGCCCACATAACCGACCGCCCTACTTCAGCGCATCTAGATAGAATGAAATGATAAACATAAAAAGTGTTGAAAAAGCTGTATTCTTTCGAATGGTGGTCTCGGTTTGTGTCTAGCATCATTTTTTTCATTTTGAAACGAATTATCGAATAACCGCAACCGACCACAAGCGTTTTTTTTCTTCATTTTTTTCACATAACCAACCGCCCTGCTCCACCCCATCTAGATAGAACAAAATAATCAACATACCAAATTTTCTACTCCAAATTCTCTTTCGAATGGTGTTTTTGGTTTGTTTCTAGCTCTTTTTTAAAGCAAATTATGCGAACGACCACATTTTAGTGTTTTTTGGACCGCCGACCGCATTTTAGTGTTTCATTTTTTTGCCCACATAACCGACCGCCCTACTTCAGCGCATCTAGATAGAATGAAATGATTAACATAAAAAGTGTTGAAAAAGCTGTATTCTTTCGAATGGTCGTCTTGGTTTGTGTCTAGCATCATTTTTTTCATTTTGAAACGAATTATCGAATAACCGCAACCGACCACAAGCGTTTTTTTTCTTCATTTTTTTTACATAACCAACCGCCCTGCTCCACCCCATCTAGATAGAACAAAATAATCAACATACCAAATTTTCTACTCTAAATTCTCTTTCGAATGGTGTTTTTGGTTTGTTTCTAGCTCTTTTTTTATAGCAAATTATGCGAACGACCACATTTTAGTGTTTTTTGGACCGCCGACCGCATTTTAGTGTTTAATTTTTTTGCCCACATAACCGACCGCCCTACTTCAGCGCATCTAGATGGAATGAAATGATTAACATAAAAAGTGTTGTAAAAGCTGTATTCTTTCGAATGGTTGTCTTGGTTTGTGTCTAGCATCATTTTTTTCATTTTGAAACGAATTATCGAATAACCGCAACCGACCACAAGCGTTTTTTTTCTTCATTTTTTTCACATAACCAACCGCCCTGCTCCACCCCATCTAGATAGAACAAAATAATCAACATACCAAATTTTCTACTCCAAATTCTCTTTCGAATGGTGTTTTTGGTTTGTTTCTAGCTCTTTTTTAAAGCAAATTATGCGAACGACCACATTTTAGTGTTTTTTGGACCGCCGACCGCATTTTAGTGTTTCATTTTTTTGCCCACATAACCGACCGCCCTACTTCAGCGCATCTAGATAGAATGAAATGATTAACTTAAAAAGTGTTGAAAAAGCTGTATTCTTTCGAATGGTGGTCTCGGTTTGTGTCTAGCTTCATTTTGAAGCGAATTATCGAACAACCGCTACCGACCACAAGCGGTTTTTTGTAATTTTTTCACATAACAGACCGCCCTGATCCAGCCCATCTAGATAGAACAAAATGATCAACAAACCAAATTTTCTAATCCAAAATCTCTCTCGAATGGTGGTTTTGGTTTGTTTCTAGCTCTTTTTTAAAGCAAATTATGCGAACGACCACATTTTAGTGTTTTTTGGACCACCGACCGCATTTTAGTGTTTCATTTTTTTGCCCACATAACCGACCGCCCTACTTCAGCGCATCTAGATAGAATGAAATGATAAACATAAAAAGTGTTGAAAAAGCTGTATTCTTTCGAATGGTGGTCTCGGTTTGTGTCTAGCTTCATTTTGAAGCGAATTATCGAACAACCGCTACCGACTACAAGCGGTTTTTTGTAATTTTTTCACATAACAGACCGCGCTGATCCAGCCCATCTAGATAGAACAAAATGATCAACAAACCAAATTTTCTAATCCGAAATCTCTCTCGAATGGTGGTTTTGGTTTGTTTCTAGCTCTTTTTTAAAGCAAATTATGCGAACGACCACATTTTAGTGTTTTTTGGATCGCCGACCGCATTTTAGTATTTCATTTTTTTGCCCACATAACCGACCACCCTACTTCAGCGCATCTAGATAGAATGAAATGATTAACATAAAAAGTGTTGAAAAAGCTGTATTCTTTCGAATGGTGGTCTCGGTTTGTGTCTAGCTTCATTTTGAAGCGAATTATCGAACAACCGCTACCGACCACAAGCGGTTTTTTGTAATTTTTTCACATAACAGACCGCCCTGATCCAGCCCATCTAGATAGAACAAAATGATCAACAAACCAAATTTTCTAATCCAAAATCTCTCTCGAATGGTGGTTTTGGTTTGTTTCTAGCTTCATTTTAAAGCAAGTTATTCGAACGTCCACATTTTAGTGTTTTTTGGATCGCCGACCGCATTTTAGTATTTCATTTTTTTGCCCACATAACCGACCGCCCTACTTCAGCGCATCTAGATAGAGTGAAATGATTAACATAAAAAGTGTTGAAAAAGCTATATTCTTTCGAATGGTGGTCTTGGTTTGTGTCTAGCTTCATTTTGAAGCGAATTATCGAACAACCGCTACCGACCACAAGCGGTTTTTTGTAATTTTTTCACATAACAGACCGCCCTGATCCAGCCCATCTAGATAGAACAAAATGATCAACAAACCAAATTTTCTAATCCAAAATCTCTCTCGAATGGTGGTTTTGGTTTGTTTCTAGCTTCATTTTAAAGCAAGTTATTCGAACGTCCACATTTTAGTGTTTTTTGGATCGCCGACCGCATTTTAGTATTTCATTTTTTTGCCCACATAACCGACCGCCCTACTTCAGCGCATCTAGATAGAATGAAATGATTAACATAAAAAGTGTTGAAAAAGCTATATTCTTTCGAATGGTGGTCTCGGTTTGTGTCTAGCTTCATTTTGAAGCGAATTATCGAACAACCGCTACCGACCACAAGCGGTTTTTTGTAATTTTTTCACATAACAGACCGCCCTGATCCAGCCCATCTAGATAGAACAAAATGATCAACAAACCAAATTTTCTAATCCAAAATCTCTCTCGAATGGTGGTTTTGGTTTGTTTCTAGCTTCATTTTAAAGCAAGTTATTCGAACGTCCACATTTTAGTGTTTTTTGGATCGCCGACCGCATTTTAGTATTTCATTTTTTTGCCCACATAACCGACCGCCCTACTTCAGCGCATCTAGATAGAGTGAAATGATTAACATAAAAAGTGTTGAAAAAGCTATATTCTTTCGAATGGTGGTCTCGGTTTGTGTCTAGCTTCATTTTGAAGCGAATTATCGAACAACCGCTACCGACCACAAGCGGTTTTTTGTAATTTTTTCACATAACAGACCGCCCTGATCCAGCCCATCTAGATAGAACAAAATGATCAACAAACCAAATTTTCTAATCCAAAATCTCTCTCGAATGGTGGTTTTGGTTTGTTTCTAGCTTCATTTTAAAGCAAGTTATTCGAACGTCCACATTTTAGTGTTTTTTGGATCGCCGACCGCATTTTAGTATTTCATTTTTTTGCCCACATAACCGACCGCCCTACTTCAGCGCATCTAGATAGAATGAAATGATTAACATAAAAAGTGTTGAAAAAGCTATATTCTTTCGAATGGTGGTCTCGGTTTGTGTCTAGCTTCATTTTGAAGCGAATTATCGAACAACCGCTACCGACCACAAGCGGTTTTTTGTAATTTTTTCACATAACAGACCGCCCTGATCCAGCCCATCTAGATAGAACAAAATGATCAACAAACCAAATTTTCTAATCCAAAATCTCTCTCGAATGGTGGTTTTGGTTTGTTTCTAGCTTCATTTTAAAGCAAGTTATTCGAACGTCCACATTTTAGTGTTTTTTGGATCGCCGACCGCATTTTAGTATTTCATTTTTTTGCCCACATAACCGACCGCCCTACTTCAGCGCATCTAGATAGAATGAAATGATTAACATAAAAAGTGTTGAAAAAGCTATATTCTTTCGAATGGTGGTCTCGGTTTGTGTCTAGCTTCATTTTGAAGCGAATTATCGAACAACCGCTACCGACCACAAGCGGTTTTTTGTAATTTTTTCACATAACAGACCGCCCTGATCCAGCCCATCTAGATAGAACAAAATGATCAACAAACCAAATTTTCTAATCCAAAATCTCTCTCGAATGGTGGTTTTGGTTTGTTTCTAGCTTCATTTTAAAGCAAGTTATTCGAACGTCCACATTTTAGTGTTTTTTGGATCGCCGACCGCATTTTAGTATTTCATTTTTTTGCCCACATAACCGACCGCCCTACTTCAGCGCATCTAGATAGAATGAAATGATTAACATAAAAAGTGTTGAAAAAGCTATATTCTTTCGAATGGTGGTCTCGGTTTGTGTCTAGCTTCATTTTGAAGCGAATTATCGAACAACCGCTACCGACCACAAGCGGTTTTTTGTAATTTTTTCACATAACAGATCGCCCTGATCCAGCCCATCTAGATAGAACAAAATGATCAACAAACCAAATTTTCTAATCCAAAATCTCTCTCGAATGGTGGTTTTGGTTTGTTTCTAGCTTCATTTTAAAGCAAGTTATTCGAACGTCCACATTTTAGTGTTTTTTGGATCGCCGACCGCATTTTAGTATTTCATTTTTTTGCCCACATAACCGACCGCCCTACTTCAGCGCATCTAGATAGAAAGAAATGATTAACATAAAAAGTGTTGAAAAAGCTATATTCTTTCGAATGGTGGTCTCGGTTTGTGTCTAGCTTCATTTTGAAGCGAATTATCGAACAACCGCTACCGACCACAAGCGGTTTTTTGTAATTTTTTCACATAACCAACCGCCCTGCTCCACCCCATCCAGATAGAACAAAATAATCAACATACCAAACTTTCTACTCCAAATTCTCTTTCGAATGGTGTTTTTGGTTTGTTTCTAGCTCTTTTTTAAAGCAAATTATGCGAACGACCACATTTTAGTGTTTTTTGGACCGCCGACCGCATTTTAGTGTTTCATTTTTTTGCCCACATAACCGACAGCCCTACTTCAGCGCATCTAGATAGAATGAAATGATTAACATAAAAAGTGTTGTAAAAGCTGTATTCTTTCGAATGGTCGTCTTGGTTTGTGTCTAGCATCATTTTTTTCATTTTGAAGCGAATTATCGAACAACCGCTACCGACCACAAGCGGTTTTTTGTAATTTTTTCACATAACAGACCGCCCTGATCCAGCCCATCTAGATAGAACAAAATGATCAACAAACCAAATTTTCTAATCCAAAATCTCTCTCGAATGGTGGTTTTGGTTTGTTTCTAGCTTCATTTTAAAGCAAGTTATTCGAACGTCCACATTTTAGTGTTTTTTGGATCGCCGACCGCATTTTAGTATTTCATTTTTTTGCCCACATAACCGACCGCCCTACTTCAGCGCATCTAGATAGAATGAAATGATTAACATAAAAAGTGTTGAAAAAGCTATATTCTTTCGAATGGTGGTCTCGGTTTGTGTCTAGCTTCATTTTGAAGCGAATTATCGAACAACCGCTACCGACCACAAGCGGTTTTTTGTAATTTTTTCACATAACAGATCGCCCTGATCCAGCCCATCTAGATAGAACAAAATGATCAACAAACCAAATTTTCTAATCCAAAATCTCTCTCGAATGGTGGTTTTGGTTTGTTTCTAGCTTCATTTTAAAGCAAGTTATTCGAACGTCCACATTTTAGTGTTTTTTGGATCGCCGACCGCATTTTAGTATTTCATTTTTTTGCCCACATAACCGACCGCCCTACTTCAGCGCATCTAGATAGAATGAAATGATTAACATAAAAAGTGTTGAAAAAGCTATATTCTTTCGAATGGTGGTCTCGGTTTGTGTCTAGCTTCATTTTGAAGCGAATTATCGAACAACCGCTACCGACCACAAGCGGTTTTTTGTAATTTTTTCACATAACCAACCGCCCTGCTACACCCCATCCAGATAGAACAAAATAATCAACATACCAAACTTTCTACTCCAAATTCTCTTTCGAATGGTGTTTTTGGTTTGTTTCTAGCTCTTTTTTAAAGCAAATTATGCGAACGACCACATTTTAGTGTTTTTTGGACCGCCGACCGCATTTTAGTGTTTCATTTTTTTGCCCACATAACCGACAGCCCTACTTCAGCGCATCTAGATAGAATGAAATGATTAACATAAAAAGTGTTGTAAAAGCTGTATTCTTTCGAATGGTCGTCTTGGTTTGTGTCTAGCATCATTTTTTTCATTTTGAAGCGAATTATCGAACAACCGCTACCGACCACAAGCGGTTTTTTGTAATTTTTTCACATAACAGACCGCCCTGATCCAGCCCATCTAGATAGAACAAAATGATCAACAAACCAAATTTTCTAATCCAAAATCTCTCTCGAATGGTGGTTTTGGTTTGTTTCTAGCTTCATTTTAAAGCAAGTTATTCGAACGTCCACATTTTAGTGTTTTTTGGATCGCCGACCGCATTTTAGTATTTCATTTTTTTGCCCACATAACCGACCGCCCTACTTCAGCGCATCTAGATAGAATGAAATGATTAACATAAAAAGTGTTGAAAAAGCTATATTCTTTCGAATGGTGGTCTCGGTTTGTGTCTAGCTTCATTTTGAAGCGAATTATCGAACAACCGCTACCGACCACAAGCGGTTTTTTGTAATTTTTTCACATAACAGACCGCCCTGATCCAGCCCATCTAGATAGAACAAAATGATCAACAAACCAAATTTTCTAATCCAAAATCTCTCTCGAATGGTGGTTTTGGTTTGTTTCTAGCTTCATTTTAAAGCAAGTTATTCGAACGTCCACATTTTAGTGTTTTTTGGATCGCCGACCGCATTTTAGTATTTCATTTTTTTGCCCACATAACCGACCGCCCTACTTCAGCGCATCTAGATAGAATGAAATGATTAACATAAAAAGTGTTGAAAAAGCTATATTCTTTCGAATGGTGGTCTCGGTTTGTGTCTAGCTTCATTTTGAAGCGAATTATCGAACAACCGCTACCGACCACAAGCGGTTTTTTGTAATTTTTTCACATAACAGACCGCCCTGATCCAGCCCATCTAGATAGAACAAAATGATCAACAAACCAAATTTTCTAATCCAAAATCTCTCTCGAATGGTGGTTTTGGTTTGTTTCTAGCTTCATTTTAAAGCAAGTTATTCGAACGTCCACATTTTAGTGTTTTTTGGATCGCCGACCGCATTTTAGTATTTCATTTTTTTGCCCACATAACCGACCGCCCTACTTCAGCGCATCTAGATAGAATGAAATGATTAACATAAAAAGTGTTGAAAAAGCTATATTCTTTCGAATGGTGGTCTCGGTTTGTGTCTAGCTTCATTTTGAAGCGAATTATCGAACAACCGCTACCGACCACAAGCGGTTTTTTGTAATTTTTTCACATAACAGACCGCCCTGATCCAGCCCATCAAGATAGAACAAAATGATCAACAAACCAAATTTTCTAATCCAAAATCTCTCTCGAATGGTGGTTTTGGTTTGTTTCTAGCTTCATTTTAAAGCAAGTTATTCGAACGTCCACATTTTAGTGTTTTTTGGATCGCCGACCGCATTTTAGTATTTCATTTTTTTGCCCACATAACCGACCGCCCTACTTCAGCGCATCTAGATAGAATGAAATGATTAACATAAAAAGTGTTGAAAAAGCTATATTCTTTCGAATGGTGGTCTCGGTTTGTGTCTAGCTTCATTTTGAAGCGAATTATCGAACAACCGCTACCGACCACAAGCGGTTTTTTGTAATTTTTTCACATAACAGACCGCCCTGATCCAGCCCATCTAGATAGAACAAAATGATCAACAAACCAAATTTTCTAATCCAAAATCTCTCTCGAATGGTGGTTTTGGTTTGTTTCTAGCTTCATTTTAAAGCAAGTTATTCGAACGTCCACATTTTAGTGTTTTTTGGATCGCCGACCGCATTTTAGTATTTCATTTTTTTGCCCACATAACCGACCGCCCTACTTCAGCGCATCTAGATAGAATGAAATGAATAACATAAAAAGTGTTGAAAAAGCTATATTCTTTCGAATGGTGGTCTCGGTTTGTGTCTAGCTTCATTTTGAAGCGAATTATCGAACAACCGCTACCGACCACAAGCGGTTTTTTGTAATTTTTTCACATAACAGACCGCCCTGATCCAGCCCATCTAGATAGAACAAAATGATCAACAAACCAAATTTTCTAATCCAAAATCTCTCTCGAATGGTGGTTTTGGTTTGTTTCTAGCTTCATTTTAAAACAAGTTATTCGAACGTCCACATTTTAGTGTTTTTTGGATCGCCGACCGCATTTTAGTATTTCATTTTTTTGCCCACATAACCGACCGCCCTACTTCAGCGCATCTAGATAGAATGAAATGATTAACATAAAAAGTGTTGAAAAAGCTATATTCTTTCGAATGGTGGTCTCGGTTTGTGTCTAGCTTCATTTTGAAGCGAATTATCGAACAACCGCTACCGACCACAAGCGGTTTTTTGTAATTTTTTCACATAACAGATCGCCCTGATCCAGCCCATCTAGATAGAACAAAATGATCAACAAACCAAATTTTCTAATCCAAAATCTCTCTCGAATGGTGGTTTTGGTTTGTTTCTAGCTTCATTTTAAAGCAAGTTATTCGAACGTCCACATTTTAGTGTTTTTTGGATCGCCGACCGCATTTTAGTATTTCATTTTTTTGCCCACATAACCGACCGCCCTACTTCAGCGCATCTAGATAGAATGAAATGATTAACATAAAAAGTGTTGAAAAAGCTATATTCTTTCGAATGGTGGTCTCGGTTTGTGTCTAGCTTCATTTTGAAGCGAATTATCGAACAACCGCTACCGACCACAAGCGGTTTTTTGTAATTTTTTCACATAACAGACCGCCCTGATCCAGCCCATCTAGATAGAACAAAATGATCAACAAACCAAATTTTCTAATCCAAAATCTCTCTCGAATGGTGGTTTTGGTTTGTTTCTAGCTTCATTTTAAAGCAAGTTATTCGAACGTCCACATTTTAGTGTTTTTTGGATCGCCGACCGCATTTTAGTATTTCATTTTTTTGCCCACATAACCGACCGCCCTACTTCAGCGCATCTAGATAGAATGAAATGATTAACATAAAAAGTGTTGAAAAAGCTATATTCTTTCGAATGGTGGTCTCGGTTTGTGTCTAGCTTCATTTTGAAGCGAATTATCGAACAACCGCTACCGACCACAAGCGGTTTTTTGTAATTTTTTCACATAACAGACCGCCCTGATCCAGCCCATCTAGATAGAACAAAATGATCAACAAACCAAATTTTCTAATCCAAAATCTCTCTCGAATGGTGGTTTTGGTTTGTTTCTAGCTTCATTTTAAAACAAGTTATTCGAACGTCCACATTTTAGTGTTTTTTGGATCGCCGACCGCATTTTAGTATTTCATTTTTTTGCCCACATAACCGACCGCCCTACTTCAGCGCATCTAGATAGAATGAAATGATTAACATAAAAAGTGTTGAAAAAGCTATATTCTTTCGAATGGTGGTCTCGGTTTGTGTCTAGCTTCATTTTGAAGCGAATTATCGAACAACCGCTACCGACCACAAGCGGTTTTTTGTAATTTTTTCACATAACAGATCGCCCTGATCCAGCCCATCTAGATAGAACAAAATGATCAACAAACCAAATTTTCTAATCCAAAATCTCTCTCGAATGGTGGTTTTGGTTTGTTTCTAGCTTCATTTTAAAGCAAGTTATTCGAACGTCCACATTTTAGTGTTTTTTGGATCGCCGACCGCATTTTAGTATTTCATTTTTTTGCCCACATAACCGACCGCCCTACTTCAGCGCATTTAGATAGAATGAAATGATTAACATAAAAAGTGTTGAAAAAGCTATATTCTTTCGAATGGTGGTCTCGGTTTGTGTCTAGCTTCATTTTGAAGCGAATTATCGAACAACCGCTACCGACCACAAGCGGTTTTTTGTAATTTTTTCACATAACAGACCGCCCTGATCCAGCCCATCTAGATAGAACAAAATGATCAACAAACCAAATTTTCTAATCCAAAATCTCTCTCGAATGGTGGTTTTGGTTTGTTTCTAGCTTCATTTTAAAACAAGTTATTCGAACGTCCACATTTTAGTGTTTTTTGGATCGCCGACCGCATTTTAGTATTTCATTTTTTTGCCCACATAACCGACCGCCCTACTTCAGCGCATCTAGATAGAATGAAATGATTAACATAAAAAGTGTTGAAAAAGCTATATTCTTTCGAATGGTGGTCTCGGTTTGTGTCTAGCTTCATTTTGAAGCGAATTATCGAACAACCGCTACCGACCACAAGCGGTTTTTTGTAATTTTTTCACATAACAGATCGCCCTGATCCAGCCCATCTAGATAGAACAAAATGATCAACAAACCAAATTTTCTAATCCAAAATCTCTCTCGAATGGTGGTTTTGGTTTGTTTCTAGCTTCATTTTAAAGCAAGTTATTCGAACGTCCACATTTTAGTGTTTTTTGGATCGCCGACCGCATTTTAGTATTTCATTTTTTTGCCCACATAACCGACCGCCCTACTTCAGCGCATCTAGATAGAATGAAATGATTAACATAAAAAGTGTTGAAAAAGCTATATTCTTTCGAATGGTGGTCTCGGTTTGTGTCTAGCTTCATTTTGAAGCGAATTATCGAACAACCGCTACCGACCACAAGCGGTTTTTTGTAATTTTTTCACATAACAGACCGCCCTGATCCAGCCCATCTAGATAGAACAAAATGATCAACAAACCAAATTTTCTAATCCAAAATCTCTCTCGAATGGTGGTTTTGGTTTGTTTCTAGCTTCATTTTAAAGCAAGTTATTCGAACGTCCACATTTTAGTGTTTTTTGGATCGCCGACCGCATTTTAGTATTTCATTTTTTTGCCCACATAACCGACCGCCCTACTTCAGCGCATCTAGATAGAATGAAATGATTAACATAAAAAGTGTTGAAAAAGCTATATTCTTTCGAATGGTGGTCTCGGTTTGTGTCTAGCTTCATTTTGAAGCGAATTATCGAACAACCGCTACCGACCACAAGCGGTTTTTTGTAATTTTTTCACATAACAGACCGCCCTGATCCAGCCCATCTAGATAGAACAAAATGATCAACAAACCAAATTTTCTAATACAAAATCTCTCTCGAATGGTGGTTTTGGTTTGTTTCTAGCTTCATTTTAAAACAAGTTATTCGAACGTCCACATTTTAGTGTTTTTTGGATCGCCGACCGCATTTTAGTATTTCATTTTTTTGCCCACATAACCGACCGCCCTACTTCAGCGCATCTAGATAGAATGAAATGATTAACATAAAAAGTGTTGAAAAAGCTATATTCTTTCGAATGGTGGTCTCGGTTTGTGTCTAGCTTCATTTTGAAGCGAATTATCGAACAACCGCTACCGACCACAAGCGGTTTTTTGTAATTTTTTCACATAACCAACCGCCCTGCTACACCCCATCCAGATAGAACAAAATAATCAACATACCAAACTTTCTACTCCAAATTCTCTTTCGAATGGTGTTTTTGGTTTGTTTCTAGCTCTTTTTTAAAGCAAATTATGCGAACGACCACATTTTAGTGTTTTTTGGACCGCCGACCGCATTTTAGTGTTTCATTTTTTTGCCCACATAACCGACAGCCCTACTTCAGCGCATCTAGATAGAATGAAATGATTAACATAAAAAGTGTTGTAAAAGCTGTATTCTTTCGAATGGTCGTCTTGGTTTGTGTCTAGCATCATTTTTTTCATTTTGAAGCGAATTATCGAACAACCGCTACCGACCACAAGCGGTTTTTTGTAATTTTTTCACATAACAGACCGCCCTGATCCAGCCCATCTAGATAGAACAAAATGATCAACAAACCAAATTTTCTAATCCAAAATCTCTCTCGAATGGTGGTTTTGGTTTGTTTCTAGCTTCATTTTAAAGCAAGTTATTCGAACGTCCACATTTTAGTGTTTTTTGGATCGCCGACCGCATTTTAGTATTTCATTTTTTTGCCCACATAACCGACCGCCCTACTTCAGCGCATCTAGATAGAATGAAATGATTAACATAAAAAGTGTTGAAAAAGCTATATTCTTTCGAATGGTGGTCTCGGTTTGTGTCTAGCTTCATTTTGAAGCGAATTATCGAACAACCGCTACCGACCACAAGCGGTTTTTTGTAATTTTTTCACATAACAGACCGCCCTGATCCAGCCCATCTAGATAGAACAAAATGATCAACAAACCAAATTTTCTAATCCAAAATCTCTCTCGAATGGTGGTTTTGGTTTGTTTCTAGCTTCATTTTAAAGCAAGTTATTCGAACGTCCACATTTTAGTGTTTTTTGGATCGCCGACCGCATTTTAGTATTTCATTTTTTTGCCCACATAACCGACCGCCCTACTTCAGCGCATCTAGATAGAATGAAATGATTAACATAAAAAGTGTTGAAAAAGCTATATTCTTTCGAATGGTGGTCTCGGTTTGTGTCTAGCTTCATTTTGAAGCGAATTATCGAACAACCGCTACCGACCACAAGCGGTTTTTTGTAATTTTTTCACATAACAGACCGCCCTGATCCAGCCCATCTAGATAGAACAAAATGATCAACAAACCAAATTTTCTAATCCAAAATCTCTCTCGAATGGTGGTTTTGGTTTGTTTCTAGCTTCATTTTAAAGCAAGTTATTCGAACGTCCACATTTTAGTGTTTTTTGGATCGCCGACCGCATTTTAGTATTTCATTTTTTTGCCCACATAACCGACCGCCCTACTTCAGCGCATCTAGATAGAATGAAATGATTAACATAAAAAGTGTTGAAAAAGCTATATTCTTTCGAATGGTGGTCTCGGTTTGTGTCTAGCTTCATTTTGAAGCGAATTATCGAACAACCGCTACCGACCACAAGCGGTTTTTTGTAATTTTTTCACATAACAGACCGCCCTGATCCAGCCCATCAAGATAGAACAAAATGATCAACAAACCAAATTTTCTAATCCAAAATCTCTCTCGAATGGTGGTTTTGGTTTGTTTCTAGCTTCATTTTAAAGCAAGTTATTCGAACGTCCACATTTTAGTGTTTTTTGGATCGCCGACCGCATTTTAGTATTTCATTTTTTTGCCCACATAACCGACCGCCCTACTTCAGCGCATCTAGATAGAATGAAATGATTAACATAAAAAGTGTTGAAAAAGCTATATTCTTTCGAATGGTGGTCTCGGTTTGTGTCTAGCTTCATTTTGAAGCGAATTATCGAACAACCGCTACCGACCACAAGCGGTTTTTTGTAATTTTTTCACATAACAGACCGCCCTGATCCAGCCCATCTAGATAGAACAAAATGATCAACAAACCAAATTTTCTAATCCAAAATCTCTCTCGAATGGTGGTTTTGGTTTGTTTCTAGCTTCATTTTAAAGCAAGTTATTCGAACGTCCACATTTTAGTGTTTTTTGGATCGCCGACCGCATTTTAGTATTTCATTTTTTTGCCCACATAACCGACCGCCCTACTTCAGCGCATCTAGATAGAATGAAATGATTAACATAAAAAGTGTTGAAAAAGCTATATTCTTTCGAATGGTGGTCTCGGTTTGTGTCTAGCTTCATTTTGAAGCGAATTATCGAACAACCGCTACCGACCACAAGCGGTTTTTTGTAATTTTTTCACATAACAGACCGCCCTGATCCAGCCCATCTAGATAGAACAAAATGATCAACAAACCAAATTTTCTAATCCAAAATCTCTCTCGAATGGTGGTTTTGGTTTGTTTCTAGCTTCATTTTAAAACAAGTTATTCGAACGTCCACATTTTAGTGTTTTTTGGATCGCCGACCGCATTTTAGTATTTCATTTTTTTGCCCACATAACCGACCGCCCTACTTCAGCGCATCTAGATAGAATGAAATGATTAACATAAAAAGTGTTGAAAAAGCTATATTCTTTCGAATGGTGGTCTCGGTTTGTGTCTAGCTTCATTTTGAAGCGAATTATCGAACAACCGCTACCGACCACAAGCGGTTTTTTGTAATTTTTTCACATAACAGATCGCCCTGATCCAGCCCATCTAGATAGAACAAAATGATCAACAAACCAAATTTTCTAATCCAAAATCTCTCTCGAATGGTGGTTTTGGTTTGTTTCTAGCTTCATTTTAAAGCAAGTTATTCGAACGTCCACATTTTAGTGTTTTTTGGATCGCCGACCGCATTTTAGTATTTCATTTTTTTGCCCACATAACCGACCGCCCTACTTCAGCGCATCTAGATAGAATGAAATGATTAACATAAAAAGTGTTGAAAAAGCTATATTCTTTCGAATGGTGGTCTCGGTTTGTGTCTAGCTTCATTTTGAAGCGAATTATCGAACAACCGCTACCGACCACAAGCGGTTTTTTGTAATTTTTTCACATAACAGACCGCCCTGATCCAGCCCATCTAGATAGAACAAAATGATCAACAAACCAAATTTTCTAATCCAAAATCTCTCTCGAATGGTGGTTTTGGTTTGTTTCTAGCTTCATTTTAAAACAAGTTATTCGAACGTCCACATTTTAGTGTTTTTTGGATCGCCGACCGCATTTTAGTATTTCATTTTTTTGCCCACATAACCGACCGCCCTACTTCAGCGCATCTAGATAGAATGAAATGATTAACATAAAAAGTGTTGAAAAAGCTATATTCTTTCGAATGGTGGTCTCGGTTTGTGTCTAGCTTCATTTTGAAGCGAATTATCGAACAACCGCTACCGACCACAAGCGGTTTTTTGTAATTTTTTCACATAACAGATCGCCCTGATCCAGCCCATCTAGATAGAACAAAATGATCAACAAACCAAATTTTCTAATCCAAAATCTCTCTCGAATGGTGGTTTTGGTTTGTTTCTAGCTTCATTTTAAAGCAAGTTATTCGAACGTCCACATTTTAGTGTTTTTTGGATCGCCGACCGCATTTTAGTATTTCATTTTTTTGCCCACATAACCGACCGCCCTACTTCAGCGCATCTAGATAGAATGAAATGATTAACATAAAAAGTGTTGAAAAAGCTATATTCTTTCGAATGGTGGTCTCGGTTTGTGTCTAGCTTCATTTTGAAGCGAATTATCGAACAACCGCTACCGACCACAAGCGGTTTTTTGTAATTTTTTCACATAACAGACCGCCCTGATCCAGCCCATCTAGATAGAACAAAATGATCAACAAACCAAATTTTCTAATCCAAAATCTCTCTCGAATGGTGGTTTTGGTTTGTTTCTAGCTTCATTTTAAAACAAGTTATTCGAACGTCCACATTTTAGTGTTTTTTGGATCGCCGACCGCATTTTAGTATTTCATTTTTTTGCCCACATAACCGACCGCCCTACTTCAGCGCATCTAGATAGAATGAAATGATTAACATAAAAAGTGTTGAAAAAGCTATATTCTTTCGAATGGTGGTCTCGGTTTGTGTCTAGCTTCATTTTGAAGCGAATTATCGAACAACCGCTACCGACCACAAGCGGTTTTTTGTAATTTTTTCACATAACAGATCGCCCTGATCCAGCCCATCTAGATAGAACAAAATGATCAACAAACCAAATTTTCTAATCCAAAATCTCTCTCGAATGGTGGTTTTGGTTTGTTTCTAGCTTCATTTTAAAGCAAGTTATTCGAACGTCCACATTTTAGTGTTTTTTGGATCGCCGACCGCATTTTAGTATTTCATTTTTTTGCCCACATAACCGACCGCCCTACTTCAGCGCATCTAGATAGAATGAAATGATTAACATAAAAAGTGTTGAAAAAGCTATATTCTTTCGAATGGTGGTCTCGGTTTGTGTCTAGCTTCATTTTGAAGCGAATTATCGAACAACCGCTACCGACCACAAGCGGTTTTTTGTAATTTTTTCACATAACCAACCGCCCTGCTACACCCCATCCAGATAGAACAAAATAATCAACATACCAAACTTTCTACTCCAAATTCTCTTTCGAATGGTGTTTTTGGTTTGTTTCTAGCTCTTTTTTAAAGCAAATTATGCGAACGACCACATTTTAGTGTTTTTTGGACCGCCGACCGCATTTTAGTGTTTCATTTTTTTGCCCACATAACCGACAGCCCTACTTCAGCGCATCTAGATAGAATGAAATGATTAACATAAAAAGTGTTGTAAAAGCTGTATTCTTTCGAATGGTCGTCTTGGTTTGTGTCTAGCATCATTTTTTTCATTTTGAAGCGAATTATCGAACAACCGCTACCGACCACAAGCGGTTTTTTGTAATTTTTTCACATAACAGACCGCCCTGATCCAGCCCATCTAGATAGAACAAAATGATCAACAAACCAAATTTTCTAATCCAAAATCTCTCTCGAATGGTGGTTTTGGTTTGTTTCTAGCTTCATTTTAAAGCAAGTTATTCGAACGTCCACATTTTAGTGTTTTTTGGATCGCCGACCGCATTTTAGTATTTCATTTTTTTGCCCACATAACCGACCGCCCTACTTCAGCGCATCTAGATAGAATGAAATGATTAACATAAAAAGTGTTGAAAAAGCTATATTCTTTCGAATGGTGGTCTCGGTTTGTGTCTAGCTTCATTTTGAAGCGAATTATCGAACAACCGCTACCGACCACAAGCGGTTTTTTGTAATTTTTTCACATAACCAACCGCCCTGCTACACCCCATCCAGATAGAACAAAATAATCAACATACCAAACTTTCTACTCCAAATTCTCTTTCGAATGGTGTTTTTGGTTTGTTTCTAGCTCTTTTTTAAAGCAAATTATGCGAACGACCACATTTTAGTGTTTTTTGGACCGCCGACCGCATTTTAGTGTTTCATTTTTTTGCCCACATAACCGACAGCCCTACTTCAGCGCATCTAGATAGAATGAAATGATTAACATAAAAAGTGTTGAAAAAGCTGTATTCTTTCGAATGGTCGTCTTGGTTTGTGTCTAGCATCATTTTTTTCATTTTGAAACGAATTATCGAATAACCGCAACCGACCACAAGCGGTTTTTTGTAATTTTTTCACATAACAGACCGCCCTGATCCAGCCCATCTAGATAGAACAAAATGATCAACAAACCAAATTTTCTAATCCAAAATCTCTCTCGAATGGTGGTTTTGGTTTGTTTCTAGCTTCATTTTAAAGCAAGTTATTCGAACGTCCACATTTTAGTGTTTTTTGGATCGCCGACCGCATTTTAGTATTTCATTTTTTTGCCCACATAACCGACCGCCCTACTTCAGCGCATCTAGATAGAATGAAATGATTAACATAAAAAGTGTTGAAAAAGCTATATTCTTTCGAATGGTGGTCTCGGTTTGTGTCTAGCTTCATTTTGAAGCGAATTATCGAACAACCGCTACCGACCACAAGCGGTTTTTTGTAATTTTTTCACATAACCAACCGCCCTGCTCCACCCTATCCAGATAGAACAAAATAATCAACATACCAAACTTTCTACTCCAAATTCTCTTTCGAATGGTGTTTTTTGTTTGTTTCTAGCTCTTTTTTAAAGCAAATTATGCGAACGACCACATTTTAGTGTTTTTTGGACCGCCGACCGCATTTTAGTGTTTCATTTTTTTGCCCACATAACCGACAGCCCTACTTCAGCGCATCTAGATAGAATGAAATGATTAACATAAAAAGTGTTGTAAAAGCTGTATTCTTTCGAATGGTCGTCTTGGTTTGTGTCTAGCATCATTTTTTTCATTTTGAAGCGAATTATCGAACAACCGCTACCGACCACAAGCGGTTTTTTGTAATTTTTTCACATAACAGACCGCCCTGATCCAGCCCATCTAGATAGAACAAAATGATCAACAAACCAAATTTTCTAATCCAAAATCTCTCTCGAATGGTGGTTTTGGTTTGTTTCTAGCTCTTTTTTAAAGCAAATTATGCGAACGACCACATTTTAGTGTTTTTTGGACCGCCGACCGCATTTTAGTGTTTCATTTTTTTGCCCACATAACCGACCGCCCTACTTCAGCGCATCTAGATAGAATGAAATGATTAACATAAAAAGTGTTGAAAAAGCTGTATTCTTTCGAATGGTGGTCTCGGTTTGTGTCTAGCTTCATTTTGAAGCGAATTATCGAACAACCGCTACCGACCACAAGCGGTTTTTTGTAATTTTTTCACATAACAGACCGCCCTGATCCAGCCCATCTAGATAGAACAAAATGATCAACAAACCAAATTTTCTAATCCAAAATCTCTCTCGAATGGTGGTTTTGGTTTGTTTCTAGCTCTTTTTTAAAACAAATTATGCGAACGACCACATTTTAGTGTTTTTTGGACCGCCGACCGCATTTTAGTGTTTCATTTTTTTGCCCACATAACCGACTGCCCTACTTCAGCGCATCTAGATAGAATGAAATGATTAACATAAAAAGTGTTGAAAAAGCTGTATTCTTTCGAATGGTCGTCTTGGTTTGTGTCTAGCATCATTTTTTTCATTTTGAAACGAATTATCGAATAACCGCAACCGACCACAAGCGTTTTTTTCTTCATTTTTTTCACATAACAGACCGCCCTGATCCAGCCCATCTAGATAGAACAAAATGATCAACAAACCAAATTTTCTAATCCAAAATCTCTCTCGAATGGTGGTTTTGGTTTGTTTCTAGCTCTTTTTTAAAACAAATTATGCGAACGACCACATTTTAGTGTTTTTTGGACCGCCGACCGCATTTTAGTGTTTCATTTTTTTGCCCACATAACCGACTGCCCTACTTCAGCGCATCTAGATAGAATGAAATGATTAACATAAAAAGTGTTGAAAAAGCTGTATTCTTTCGAATGGTCGTCTTGGTTTGTGTCTAGCATCATTTTTTTCATTTTGAAACGAATTATCGAATAACCGCAACCGACCACAAGCGGTTTTTTGTAATTTTTTCACATAACAGACCGCCCTGATCCAGCCCATCTAGATAGAACAAAATGATCAACAAACCAAATTTTCTAATCCAAAATCTCTCTCGAATGGTGGTTTTGGTTTGTTTCTAGCTCTTTTTTAAAACAAATTATGCGAACGACCACATTTTAGTGTTTTTTGGACCGCCGACCGCATTTTAGTGTTTCATTTTTTTGCCCACATAACCGACTGCCCTACTTCAGCGCATCTAGATAGAATGAAATGATTAACATAAAAAGTGTTGAAAAAGCTGTATTCTTTCGAATGGTGGTCTCGGTTTGTGTCTAGCTTCATTTTGAAGCGAATTATCGAACAACCGCTACCGACCACAAGCGGTTTTTTGTAATTTTTTCACATAACAGACCGCCCTGATCCAGCCCATCTAGATAGAACAAAATAATCAACATACCAAATTTTCTACTCCAAATTCTCTTTCGAATGGTGTTTTTGGTTTGTTTCTAGCTCTTTTTTAAAGCAAATTATGCGAACGACCACATTTTAGTGTTTTTTGGACCGCCGACCGCATTTTAGTGTTTCATTTTTTTGCCCACATAACCGACCGCCCTACTTCAGCGCATCTAGATAGAATGAAATGATTAACATAAAAAGTGTTGAAAAAGCTGTATTCTTTCGAATGGTCGTCTTGGTTTGTGTCTAGCATCATTTTTTTCATTTTGAAACGAATTATCGAATAACCGCAACCGACCACAAGCGGTTTTTTGTAATTTTTTCACATAACAGACCGCCCTGATCCAGCCCATCTAGATAGAACAAAATGATCAACAAACCAAATTTTCTAATCCAAAATCTCTCTCGAATGGTGGTTTTGGTTTGTTTCTAGCTCTTTTTTAAAACAAATTATGCGAACGACCACATTTTAGTGTTTTTTGGACCGCCGACCGCATTTTAGTGTTTCATTTTTTTGCCCACATAACCGACTGCCCTACTTCAGCGCATCTAGATAGAATGAAATGATTAACATAAAAAGTGTTGAAAAAGCTGTATTCTTTCGAATGGTGGTCTCGGTTTGTGTCTAGCTTCATTTTGAAGCGAATTATCGAACAACCGCTACCGACCACAAGCGGTTTTTTGTAATTTTTTCACATAACAGACCGCCCTGATCCAGCCCATCTAGATAGAACAAAATAATCAACATACCAAATTTTCTACTCCAAATTCTCTTTCGAATGGTGTTTTTGGTTTGTTTCTAGCTCTTTTTTAAAGCAAATTATGCGAACGACCACATTTTAGTGTTTTTTGGACCGCCGACCGCATTTTAGTGTTTCATTTTTTTGCCCACATAACCGACCGCCCTACTTCAGCGCATCTAGATAGAATGAAATGATTAACATAAAAAGTGTTGAAAAAGCTGTATTCTTTCGAATGGTGGTCTCGGTTTGTGTCTAGCTTCATTTTGAAGCGAATTATCGAACAACCGCTACCGACCACAAGCGGTTTTTTGTAATTTTTTCACATAACAGACCGCCCTGATCCAGCCCATCTAGATAGAACAAAATGATCAACAAACCAAATTTTCTAATCCAAAATCTCTCTCGAATGGTGGTTTTGGTTTGTTTCTAGCTCTTTTTTAAAACAAATTATGCGAACGACCACATTTTAGTGTTTTTTGGACCGCCGACCGCATTTTAGTGTTTCATTTTTTTGCCCACATAACCGACTGCCCTACTTCAGCGCATCTAGATAGAATGAAATGATTAACATAAAAAGTGTTGAAAAAGCTGTATTCTTTCGAATGGTCGTCTTGGTTTGTGTCTAGCATCATTTTTTTCATTTTGAAACGAATTATCGAATAACCGCAACCGACCACAAGCGTTTTTTTCTTCATTTTTTTCACATAACAGACCGCCCTGATCCAGCCCATCTAGATAGAACAAAATGATCAACAAACCAAATTTTCTAATCCAAAATCTCTCTCGAATGGTGGTTTTGGTTTGTTTCTAGCTCTTTTTTAAAACAAATTATGCGAACGACCACATTTTAGTGTTTTTTGGACCGCCGACCGCATTTTAGTGTTTCATTTTTTTGCCCACATAACCGACTGCCCTACTTCAGCGCATCTAGATAGAATGAAATGATTAACATAAAAAGTGTTGAA
This sequence comes from Pristionchus entomophagus, assembly GCA_036245825.1. Classification (NCBI taxonomy): domain Eukaryota; kingdom Metazoa; phylum Nematoda; class Chromadorea; order Rhabditida; family Neodiplogasteridae; genus Pristionchus; species Pristionchus entomophagus. Next base: position 3,478,115 of record BTSX01000003.1, read on the forward strand.
AAAGCTGTATTCTTTCGAATGGTCGTCTTGGTTTGTGTCTAGCATCATTTTTTTCATTTTGAAACGAATTATCGAATAACCGCAACCGACCACAAGCGGTTTTTTGTAATTTTTTCACATAACAGACCGCCCTGATCCAGCCCATCTAGATAGAACAAAATGATCAACAAACCAAATTTTCTAATCCAAAATCTCTCTCGAATGGTGGTTTTGGTTTGTTTCTAGCTCTTTTTTAAAACAAATTATGCGAACGACCACATTTTAGTGTTTTTTGGACCGCCGACCGCATTATAGTGTTTCATTTTTTTGCCCACATAACCGACTGCCCTACTTCAGCGCATCTAGATAGAATGAAATGATTAACATAAAAAGTGTTGAAAAAGCTGTATTCTTTCGAATGGTGGTCTCGGTTTGTGTCTAGCTTCATTTTGAAGCGAATTATCGAACAACCGCTACCGACCACAAGCGGTTTTTTGTAATTTTTTCACATAACAGACCGCCCTGATCCAGCCCATCTAGATAGAACAAAATGATCAACAAACCAAATTTTCTAATCCAAAATCTCTCTCGAATGGTGGTTTTGGTTTGTTTCTAGCTCTTTTTTAAAACAAATTATGCGAACGACCACATTTTAGTGTTTTTTGGACCGCCGACCGCATTTTAGTGTTTCATTTTTTTGCCCACATAACCGACTGCCCTACTTCAGCGCATCTAGATAGAATGAAATGATTAACATAAAAAGTGTTGAAAAAGCTGTATTCTTTCGAATGGTCGTCTTGGTTTGTGTCTAGCATCATTTTTTTCATTTTGAAACGAATTATCGAATAACCGCAACCGACCACAAGCGTTTTTTTCTTCATTTTTTTCACATAACAGACCGCCCTGATCCAGCCCATCTAGATAGAACAAAATGATCAACAAACCAAATTTTCTAATCCAAAATCTCTCTCGAATGGTGGTTTTGGTTTGTTTCTAGCTCTTTTTTAAAACAAATTATGCGAACGACCACATTTTAGTGTTTTTTGGACCGCCGACCGCATTTTAGTGTTTCATTTTTTTGCCCACATAACCGACTGCCCTACTTCAGCGCATCTAGATAGAATGAAATGATTAACATAAAAAGTGTTGAAAAAGCTGTATTCTTTCGAATGGTCGTCTTGGTTTGTGTCTAGCATCATTTTTTTCATTTTGAAACGAATTATCGAATAACCGCAACCGACCACAAGCGGTTTTTTGTAATTTTTTCACATAACAGACCGCCCTGATCCAGCCCATCTAGATAGAACAAAATGATCAACAAACCAAATTTTCTAATCCAAAATCTCTCTCGAATGGTGGTTTTGGTTTGTTTCTAGCTCTTTTTTAAAACAAATTATGCGAACGACCACATTTTAGTGTTTTTTGGACCGCCGACCGCATTTTAGTGTTTCATTTTTTTGCCCACATAACCGACTGCCCTACTTCAGCGCATCTAGATAGAATGAAATGATTAACATAAAAAGTGTTGAAAAAGCTGTATTCTTTCGAATGGTGGTCTCGGTTTGTGTCTAGCTTCATTTTGAAGCGAATTATCGAACAACCGCTACCGACCACAAGCGGTTTTTTGTAATTTTTTCACATAACAGACCGCCCTGATCCAGCCCATCTAGATAGAACAAAATAATCAACATACCAAATTTTCTACTCCAAATTCTCTTTCGAATGGTGTTTTTGGTTTGTTTCTAGCTCTTTTTTAAAGCAAATTATGCGAACGACCACATTTTAGTGTTTTTTGGACCGCCGACCGCATTTTAGTGTTTCATTTTTTTGCCCACATAACCGACCGCCCTACTTCAGCGCATCTAGATAGAATGAAATGATTAACATAAAAAGTGTTGAAAAAGCTGTATTCTTTCGAATGGTCGTCTTGGTTTGTGTCTAGCATCATTTTTTTCATTTTGAAACGAATTATCGAATAACCGCAACCGACCACAAGCGGTTTTTTGTAATTTTTTCACATAACAGACCGCCCTGATCCAGCCCATCTAGATAGAACAAAATGATCAACAAACCAAATTTTCTAATCCAAAATCTCTCTCGAATGGTGGTTTTGGTTTGTTTCTAGCTCTTTTTTAAAACAAATTATGCGAACGACCACATTTTAGTGTTTTTTGGACCGCCGACCGCATTTTAGTGTTTCATTTTTTTGCCCACATAACCGACTGCCCTACTTCAGCGCATCTAGATAGAATGAAATGATTAACATAAAAAGTGTTGAAAAAGCTGTATTCTTTCGAATGGTGGTCTCGGTTTGTGTCTAGCTTCATTTTGAAGCGAATTATCGAACAACCGCTACCGACCACAAGCGGTTTTTTGTAATTTTTTCACATAACAGACCGCCCTGATCCAGCCCATCTAGATAGAACAAAATAATCAACATACCAAATTTTCTACTCCAAATTCTCTTTCGAATGGTGTTTTTGGTTTGTTTCTAGCTCTTTTTTAAAGCAAATTATGCGAACGACCACATTTTAGTGTTTTTTGGACCGCCGACCGCATTTTAGTGTTTCATTTTTTTGCCCACATAACCGACCGCCCTACTTCAGCGCATCTAGATAGAATGAAATGATTAACATAAAAAGTGTTGAAAAAGCTGTATTCTTTCGAATGGTCGTCTTGGTTTGTGTCTAGCATCATTTTTTTCATTTTGAAACGAATTATCGAATAACCGCAACCGACCACAAGCGGTTTTTTGTAATTTTTTCACATAACAGACCGCCCTGATCCAGCCCATCTAGATAGAACAAAATGATCAACAAACCAAATTTTCTAATCCAAAATCTCTCTCGAATGGTGGTTTTGGTTTGTTTCTAGCTCTTTTTTAAAACAAATTATGCGAACGACCACATTTTAGTGTTTTTTGGACCGCCGACCGCATTTTAGTGTTTCATTTTTTTGCCCACATAACCGACTGCCCTACTTCAGCGCATCTAGATAGAATGAAATGATTAACATAAAAAGTGTTGAAAAAGCTGTATTCTTTCGAATGGTGGTCTCGGTTTGTGTCTAGCTTCATTTTGAAGCGAATTATCGAACAACCGCTACCGACCACAAGCGGTTTTTTGTAATTTTTTCACATAACAGACCGCCCTGATCCAGCCCATCTAGATAGAACAAAATAATCAACATACCAAATTTTCTACTCCAAATTCTCTTTCGAATGGTGTTTTTGGTTTGTTTCTAGCTCTTTTTTAAAGCAAATTATGCGAACGACCACATTTTAGTGTTTTTTGGACCGCCGACCGCATTTTAGTGTTTCATTTTTTTGCCCACATAACCGACCGCCCTACTTCAGCGCATCTAGATAGAATGAAATGATTAACATAAAAAGTGTTGAAAAAGCTGTATTCTTTCGAATGGTCGTCTTGGTTTGTGTCTAGCATCATTTTTTTCATTTTGAAACGAATTATCGAATAACCGCAACCGACCACAAGCGTTTTTTTTCTTCATTTTTTTCACATAACCAACCGCCCTGCTCCACCCCATCTAGATAGAACAAAATAATCAACATACCAAATTTTCTACTCCAAATTCTCTTTCGAATGGTGTTTTTGGTTTGTTTCTATCTCTTTTTTAAAGCAAATTATGCGAACGACCACATTTTAGTGTTTTTTGGACCGCCGACCGCATTTTAGTGTTTCATTTTTTTGCCCACATAACCGACCGCCCTACTTCAGCGCATCTAGATAGAATGAAATGATTAACATAAAAAGTGTTGAAAAAGCTGTATTCTTTCGAATGGTGGTCTCGGTTTGTGTCTAGCTTCATTTTGAAGCGAATTATCGAACAACCGCAACCGACCACAAGCGGTTTTTTGTAATTTTTTCACATAACAGACCGCCCTGATCCAGCCCATCTAGATAGAACAAAATAATCAACATACCAAATTTTCTACTCCAAATTCTCTTTCGAATGGTGTTTTTGGTTTGTTTCTAGCTCTTTTTTAAAGCAAATTATGCGAACGACCACATTTTAGTGTTTTTTGGACCGCCGACCGCATTTTAGTGTTTAATTTTTTTGCCCACATAACCGACCGCCCTACTTCAGCGCATCTAGATAGAATGAAATGATTAACATAAAAAGTGTTGAAAAAGCTGTATTCTTTCGAATGGTCGTCTTGGTTTGTGTCTAGTATCATTTTTTTCATTTTGAAACGAATTATCGAATAACCGCAACCGACCACAAGCGTTTTTTTTCTTCATTTTTTTCACATAACCAACCGCCCTGCTCCACCCCATCTAGATATAACAAAATAATCAACATACCAAATTTTCTACTCCAAATTCTCTTTCGAATGGTGTTTTTGGTTTGTTTCTAGCTCTTTTTTAAAGCAAATTATGCGAACGACCACATTTTAGTGTTTTTTGGACCGCCGACCGCATTTTAGTGTTTCATTTTTTTGCCCACATAACCGACCGCCCTACTTCAGCGCATCTAGATAGAATGAAATGATTAACATAAAAAGTGTTGAAAAAGCTGTATTCTTTCGAATGGTGGTCTCGGTTTGTGTCTAGCTTCATTTTGAAGCGAATTATCGAACAACCGCAACCGACCACAAGCGGTTTTTTGTAATTTTTTCACATAACAGACCGCCCTGATCCAGCCCATCTAGATAGAACAAAATAATCAACATACCAAATTTTCTACTCCAAATTCTCTTTCGAATGGTGTTTTTGGTTTGTTTCTAGCTCTTTTTTAAAGCAAATTATGCGAACGACCACATTTTAGTGTTTTTTGGACCGTCGACCGCATTTTAGTGTTTAATTTTTTTGCCCACATAACCGACCGCCCTACTTCAGCGCATCTAGATAGAATGAAATGATTAACATAAAAAGTGTTGAAAAAGCTGTATTCTTTCGAATGGTCGTCTTGGTTTGTGTCTAGTATCATTTTTTTCATTTTGAAACGAATTATCGAATAACCGCAACCGACCACAAGCGTTTTTTTTCTTCATTTTTTTCACATAACCAACCGCCCTGCTCCACCCCATCTAGATATAACAAAATAATCAACATACCAAATTTTCTACTCCAAATTCTCTTTCGAATGGTGTTTTTGGTTTGTTTCTAGCTCTTTTTTAAAGCAAATTATGCGAACGACCACATTTTAGTGTTTTTTGGACCGCCGACCGCATTTTAGTGTTTCATTTTTTTGCCCACATAACCGACCGCCCTACTTCAGCGCATCTAGATAGAATGAAATGATTAACATAAAAAGTGTTGAAAAAGCTGTATTCTTTCGAATGGTGGTCTCGGTTTGTGTCTAGCTTCATTTTGAAGCGAATTATCGAACAACCGCAACCGACCACAAGCGGTTTTTTGTAATTTTTTCACATAACAGACCGCCCTGATCCAGCCCATCTAGATAGAACAAAATAATCAACATACCAAATTTTCTACTCCAAATTCTCTTTCGAATGGTGTTTTTGGTTTGTTTCTAGCTCTTTTTTAAAGCAAATTATGCGAACGACCACATTTTAGTGTTTTTTGGACCGCCGACCGCATTTTAGTGTTTAATTTTTTTGCCCACATAACCGACCGCCCTACTTCAGCGCATCTAGATAGAATGAAATGATTAACATAAAAAGTGTTGAAAAAGCTGTATTCTTTCGAATAGTCGTCTTGGTTTGTGTCTAGCATCATTTTTTTCATTTTGAAACGAATTATCGAATAACCGCAACCGACCACAAGCGTTTTTTTTCTTCATTTTTTTCACATAACCAACCGCCCTGCTCCACCCCATCTAGATAGAACAAAATAATCAACATACCAAATTTTCTACTCCAAATTCTCTTTCGAATGGTGTTTTTGGTTTGTTTCTAGCTCTTTTTTAAAGCAAATTATGCGAACGACCACATTTTAGTGTTTTTTGGACCGCCGACCGCATTTTAGTGTTTCATTTTTTTGCCCACATAACCGACCGCCCTACTTCAGCGCATCTAGATAGAATGAAATGATTAACATAAAAAGTGTTGAAAAAGCTGTATTCTTTCGAATGGTGGTCTCGGTTTGTGTCTAGCTTCATTTTGAAGCGAATTATCGAACAACCGCTACCGACCACAAGCGGTTTTTTGTAATTTTTTCACATAACAGACCGCCCTGATCCACCCCATCTAGATAGAACAAAATAATCAACATACCAAATTTTCTACTCCAAATTCTCTTTCGAATGGTGTTTTTGGTTTGTTTCTAGCTCTTTTTTAAAGCAAATTATGCGAACGACCACATTTTAGTGTTTTTTGGACCGCCGACCGCATTTTAGTGTTTCATTTTTTTGCCCACATAACCGACCGCCCTACTTCAGCGCATCTAGATAGAATGAAATGATTAACATAAAAAGTGTTGAAAAAGCTGTATTCTTTCGAATGGTGGTCTCGGTTTGTGTCTAGCTTCATTTTGAAGCGAATTATCGAATAACCGCAACCGACCACAAGCGGTTTTTTGTAATTTTTTCACATAACAGACCGCCCTGATCCAGCCCATCTAGATAGAACAAAATGATCAACAAACCAAATTTTCTAATCCAAAATCTCTCTCGAATGGTGGTTTTGGTTTGTTTCTAGCTCTTTTTTAAAGCAAATTATGCGAACGACCACATTTTAGTGTTTTTTGGACCGCCGACCGCATTTTAGTGTTTCATTTTTTTGCCCACATAACCGACCGCCCTACTTCAGCGCATCTAGATAGAATGAAATGATTAACATAAAAAGTGTTGAAAAAGCTGTATTCTTTCGAATGGTGGTCTCGGTTTGTGTCTAGCTTCATTTTGAAGCGAATTATCGAATAACCGCAACCGACCACAAGCGGTTTTTTGTAATTTTTTCACATAACAGACCGCCCTGATCCAGCCCATCTAGATAGAACAAAATGATCAACAAACCAAATTTTCTAATCCAAAATCTCTCTCGAATGGTGGTTTTGGTTTGTTTCTAGCTCTTTTTTAAAGCAAATTATGCGAACGACCACATTTTAGTGTTTTTTGGACCGCCGACCGCATTTTAGTGTTTCATTTTTTTGCCCACATAACCGACCGCCCTACTTCAGCGCATCTAGATAGAATGAAATGATTAACATAAAAAGTGTTGAAAAAGCTGTATTCTTTCGAATGGTGGTCTCGGTTTGTGTCTAGCTTCATTTTGAAGCGAATTATCGAACAACCGCTACCGACCACAAGCGGTTTTTTGTAATTTTTTCACATAACAGACCGCCCTGATCCACCCCATCTAGATAGAACAAAATAATCAACATACCAAATTTTCTACTCCAAATTCTCTTTCGAATGGTGTTTTTGGTTTGTTTCTAGCTCTTTTTTAAAGCAAATTATGCGAACGACCACATTTTAGTGTTTTTTGGACCGCCGACCGCATTTTAGTGTTTCATTTTTTTGCACACATAACCGACCGCCCTACTTCAGCGCATCTAGATAGAATGAAATGATTAACATAAAAAGTGTTGAAAAAGCTGTATTCTTTCGAATAGTCGTCTTGGTTTGTGTCTAGCATCATTTTTTTCATTTTGAAACGAATTATCGAATAACCGCAACCGACCACAAGCGTTTTTTTTCTTCATTTTTTTCACATAACCAACCGCCCTGCTCCACCCCATCTAGATAGAACAAAATAATCAACATACCAAATTTTCTACTCCAAATTCTCTTTCGAATGGTGTTTTTGGTTTGTTTCTAGCTCTTTTTTAAAGCAAATTATGCGAACGACCACATTTTAGTGTTTTTTGGACCGCCGACCGCATTTTAGTGTTTCATTTTTTTGCCCACATAACCGACCGCCCTACTTCAGCGCATCTAGATAGAATGAAATGATTAACATAAAAAGTGTTGAAAAAGCTGTATTCTTTCGAATGGTGGTCTCGGTTTGTGTCTAGCTTCATTTTGAAGCGAATTATCGAACAACCGCTACCGACCACAAGCGGTTTTTTGTAATTTTTTCACATAACAGACCGCCCTGATCCACCCCATCTAGATAGAACAAAATAATCAACATACCAAATTTTCTACTCCAAATTCTCTTTCGAATGGTGTTTTTGGTTTGTTTCTAGCTCTTTTTTAAAGCAAATTATGCGAACGACCACATTTTAGTGTTTTTTGGACCGCCGACCGCATTTTAGTGTTTCATTTTTTTGCCCACATAACCGACCGCCCTACTTCAGCGCATCTAGATAGAATGAAATGATTAACATAAAAAGTGTTGAAAAAGCTGTATTCTTTCGAATGGTGGTCTCGGTTTGTGTCTAGCTTCATTTTGAAGCGAATTATCGAATAACCGCAACCGACCACAAGCGTTTTTTTTCTTCATTTTTTTCACATAACCAACCGCCCTGCTCCACCCCATCTAGATAGAACAAAATAATCAACATACCAAATTTTCTACTCCAAATTCTCTTTCGAATGGTGTTTTTGGTTTGTTTCTAGCTCTTTTTTAAAGCAAATTATGCGAACGACCACATTTTAGTGTTTTTTGGACCGCCGACCGCATTTTAGTGTTTCATTTTTTTGCCCACATAACCGACCGCCCTACTTCAGCGCATCTAGATAGAATGAAATGATTAACATAAAAAGTGTTGAAAAAGCTGTATTCTTTCGAATGGTGGTCTCGGTTTGTGTCTAGCTTCATTTTGAAGCGAATTATCGAACAACCGCTACCGACCACAAGCGGTTTTTTGTAATTTTTTCACATAACAGACCGCCCTGATCCACCCCATCTAGATAGAACAAAATAATCAACATACCAAATTTTCTACTCCAAATTCTCTTTCGAATGGTGTTTTTGGTTTGTTTCTAGCTCTTTTTTAAAGCAAATTATGCGAACGACCACATTTTAGTGTTTTTTGGACCGCCGACCGCATTTTAGTGTTTCATTTTTTTGCCCACATAACCGACCGCCCTACTTCAGCGCATCTAGATAGAATGAAATGATTAACATAAAAAGTGTTGAAAAAGCTGTATTCTTTCGAATGGTGGTCTCGGTTTGTGTCTAGCTTCATTTTGAAGCGAATTATCGAATAACCGCAACCGACCACAAGCGGTTTTTTGTAATTTTTTCACATAACAGACCGCCCTGATCCAGCCCATCTAGATAGAACAAAATGATCAACAAACCAAATTTTCTAATCCAAAATCTCTCTCGAATGGTGGTTTTGGTTTGTTTCTAGCTCTTTTTTAAAGCAAATTATGCGAACGACCACATTTTAGTGTTTTTTGGACCGCCGACCGCATTTTAGTGTTTCATTTTTTTGCCCACATAACCGACCGCCCTACTTCAGCGCATCTAGATAGAATGAAATGATTAACATAAAAAGTGTTGAAAAAGCTGTATTCTTTCGAATGGTGGTCTCGGTTTGTGTCTAGCTTCATTTTGAAGCGAATTATCGAACAACCGCTACCGACCACAAGCGGTTTTTTGTAATTTTTTCACATAACAGACCGCCCTGATCCACCCCATCTAGATAGAACAAAATAATCAACATACCAAATTTTCTACTCCAAATTCTCTTTCGAATGGTGTTTTTGGTTTGTTTCTAGCTCTTTTTTAAAGCAAATTATGCGAACGACCACATTTTAGTGTTTTTTGGACCGCCGACCGCATTTTAGTGTTTCATTTTTTTGCCCACATAACCGACCGCCCTACTTCAGCGCATCTAGATAGAATGAAATGATTAACATAAAAAGTGTTGAAAAAGCTGTATTCTTTCGAATGGTGGTCTCGGTTTGTGTCTAGCTTCATTTTGAAGCGAATTATCGAATAACCGCAACCGACCACAAGCGGTTTTTTGTAATTTTCTCACATAACAGACCGCCCTGATCCAGCCCATCTAGATAGAACAAAATGATCAACAAACCAAATTTTCTAATCCAAAATCTCTCTCGAATGGTGGTTTTGGTTTGTTTCTAGCTCTTTTTTAAAGCAAATTATGCGAACGACTACATTTTAGTGTTTTTTGGACCGCCGACCGCATTTTAGTGTTTCATTTTTTTGCCCACATAACCGACCGCCCTACTTCAGCGCATCTAGATAGAATGAAATGATTAACATGAAAAGTGTTGAAAAAGCTGTATTCTTTCGAATGGTGGTCTCGGTTTGTGTCTAGCTTCATTTTGAAGCGAATTATCGAACAACCGCTACCGACCACAAGCGGTTTTTTGTAATTTTTTCACCTAACAGACCGCCCTGATCCAGCCCATCTAGATAGAACAAAATGATCAACAAACCAAATTTTCTAATCCAAAATCTCTCTCGAATGGTGGTTTTGGTTTGTTTCTAGCTCTTTTTTAAAACAAATTATGCGAACGACCACATTTTAGTGTTTTTTGGACCGCCGACCGCATTTTAGTGTTTCATTTTTTTGCCCACATAACCGACTGCCCTACTTCAGCGCATCTAGATAGAATGAAATGATTAACATAAAAAGTGTTGAAAAAGCTGTATTCTTTCGAATGGTGGTCTCGGTTTGTGTCTAGCTTCATTTTGAAGCGAATTATCGAACAACCGCTACCGACCACAAGCGGTTTTTTGTAATTTTTTCACATAACAGACCGCCCTGATCCAGCCCATCTAGATAGAACAAAATGATCAACAAACCAAATTTTCTAATCCAAAATCTCTCTCGAATGGTGGTTTTGGTTTGTTTCTAGCTCTTTTTTAAAGCAAATTATGCGAACGACCACATTTTAGTGTTTTTTGGACCGCCGACCGCATTTTAGTGTTTCATTTTTTTGCCCACATAACCGACAGCCCTACTTCAGCGCATCTAGATAGAATGAAATGATTAACATAAAAAGTGTTGAAAAAGCTGTATTCTTTCGAATGGTGGTCTCGGTTTGTGTCTAGCTTCATTTTGAAGCGAATTATCGAACAACCGCTACCGACCACAAGCGGTTTTTTGTAATTTTTTCACATAACAGACCGCCCTGATCCACCCCATCTAGATAGAACAAAATAATCAACATACCAAATTTTCTAATCCAAAATCTCTTTCGAATGGTGTTTTTGGTTTGTTTCTAGCTCTATTTTAAAGCAAATTATGCGAACGACCACATTTTAGTGTTTTTTGGACCGCCGACCGCATTTTAGTGTTTCATTTTTTTGCCCACATAACCGACCGCCCTACTTCAGCGCATCTAGATAGAATGAAATGATTAACATAAAAAGTGTTGAAAAAGCTGTATTCTTTCGAATGGTGGTCTCGGTTTGTGTCTAGCTTCATTTTGAAGCGAATTATCGAACAACCGCTACCGACCACAAGCGGTTTTTTGTAATTTTTTCACATAACAGACCGCCCTGATCCACCCCATCTAGATAGAACAAAATAATCAACATACCAAATTTTCTACTCCAAATTCTCTTTCGAATGGTTTTTTTGGTTTGTTTCTAGCTCTTTTTTAAAGCAAATTATGCGAACGACCACATTTTAGTGTTTTTTGGACCGCCGACCGCATTTTAGTGTTTCATTTTTTTGCCCACATAACCGACCGCCCTACTTCAGCGCATCTAGATAGAATGAAATGATTAACATAAAAAGTGTTGAAAAAGCTGTATTCTTTCGAATGGTGGTCTCGGTTTGTGTCTAGCTTCATTTTGAAGCGAATTATCGAATAACCGCAACCGACCACAAGCGGTTTTTTGTAATTTTTTCACATAACAGACCGCCCTGATCCAGCCCATCTAGATAGAACAAAATGATCAACAAACCAAATTTTCTAATCCAAAATCTCTCTCGAATGGTGGTTTTGGTTTGTTTCTAGCTCTTTTTTAAAGCAAATTATGCGAACGACCACATTTTAGTGTTTTTTGGACCGCCGACCGCATTTTAGTGTTTCATTTTTTTGCCCACATAACCGACCGCCCTACTTCAGCGCATCTAGATAGAATGAAATGATTAACATAAAAAGTGTTGAAAAAGCTGTATTCTTTCGAATGGTGGTCTCGGTTTGTGTCTAGCTTCATTTTGAAGCGAATTATCGAACAACCGCTACCGACCACAAGCGGTTTTTTGTAATTTTTTCACCTAACAGACCGCCCTGATCCAGCCCATCTAGATAGAACAAAATGATCAACAAACCAAATTTTCTAATCCAAAATCTCTCTCGAATGGTGGTTTTGGTTTGTTTCTAGCTCTTTTTTAAAACAAATTATGCGAACGACCACATTTTAGTGTTTTTTGGACCGCCGACCGCATTTTAGTGTTTCATTTTTTTGCCCACATAACCGACTGCCCTACTTCAGCGCATCTAGATAGAATGAAATGATTAACATAAAAAGTGTTGAAAAAGCTGTATTCTTTCGAATGGTGGTCTCGGTTTGTGTCTAGCTTCATTTTGAAGCGAATTATCGAACAACCGCTACCGACCACAAGCGGTTTTTTGTAATTTTTTCACATAACAGACCGCCCTGATCCAGCCCATCTAGATAGAACAAAATGATCAACAAACCAAATTTTCTAATCCAAAATCTCTCTCGAATGGTGGTTTTGGTTTGTTTCAAGCTCTTTTTTAAAGCAAATTATGCGAACGACCACATTTTAGTGTTTTTTGGACCGCCGACCGCATTTTAGTGTTTCATTTTTTTGCCCACATAACCGACAGCCCTACTTCAGCGCATCTAGATAGAATGAAATGATTAACATAAAAAGTGTTGAAAAAGCTATATTCTTTCGAATGGTGGTCTCGGTTTGTGTCTAGCTTCATTTTGAAGCGAATTATCGAATAACCGCAACCGACCACAAGCGGTTTTTTGTAATTTTTTCACATAACAGACCGCCCTGATCCAGCCCATCTAGATAGAACAAAATGATCAACAAACCAAATTTTCTAATCCAAAATCTCTCTCGAATGGTGGTTTTGGTTTGTTTCTAGCTCTTTTTTAAAACAAATTATGCGAACGACCACATTTTAGTGTTTTTTGGACCGCCGACCGCATTTTAGTGTTTCATTTTTTTGCCCACATAACCGACTGCCCTACTTCAGCGCATCTAGATAGAATGAAATGATTAACATAAAAAGTGTTGAAAAAGCTGTATTCTTTCGAATGGTGGTCTCGGTTTGTGTCTAGCTTCATTTTGAAGCGAATTATCGAACAACCGCTACCGACCACAAGCGGTTTTTTGTAATTTTTTCACATAACAGACCGCCCTGATCCAGCCCATCTAGATAGAACAAAATGATCAACAAACCAAATTTTCTAATCCAAAATCTCTTTCGAATGGTGTTTTTGGTTTGTTTCTAGCTCTTTTTTAAAGCAAATTATGCGAACGACCACATTTTAGTGTTTTTTGGACCGCCGACCGCATTTTAGTGTTTCATTTTTTTGCCCACATAACCGACCGCCCTACTTCAGCGCATCTAGATAGAATGAAATGATTAACATAAAAAGTGTTGAAAAAGCTGTATTCTTTCGAATGGTGGTCTCGGTTTGTGTCTAGCTTCATTTTGAAGCGAATTATCGAACAACCGCTACCGACCACAAGCGGTTTTTTGTAATTTTTTCACATAACAGACCGCCCTGATCCACCCCATCTAGATAGAACAAAATGATCAACAAACCAAATTTTCTAATCCAAAATCTCTCTCGAATGGTGGTTTTGGTTTGTTTCTAGCTCTTTTTTAAAGCAAATTATGCGAACGACCACATTTTAGTGTTTTTTGGACCGCCGACCGCATTTTAGTGTTTCATTTTTTTGCCCACATAACCGACAGCCCTACTTCAGCGCATCTAGATAGAATGAAATGATTAACATAAAAAGTGTTGAAAAAGCTGTATTCTTTCGAATGGTGGTCTCGGTTTGTGTCTAGCTTCATTTTGAAGCGAATTATCGAACAACCGCTACCGACCACAAGCGGTTTTTTGTAATTTTTTCACATAACAGACCGCCCTGATCCAGCCCATCTAGATAGAACAAAATGATCAACAAACCAAATTTTCTAATCCAAAATCTCTTTCGAATGGTGTTTTTGGTTTGTTTCTAGCTCTTTTTTAAAGCAAATTATGCGAACGACCACATTTTAGTGTTTTTTGGACCGCCGACCGCATTTTAGTGTTTCATTTTTTTGCCCACATAACCGACCGCCCTACTTCAGCGCATCTAGATAGAATGAAATGATTAACATAAAAAGTGTTGAAAAAGCTGTATTCTTTCGAATGGTGGTCTCGGTTTGTGTCTAGCTTCATTTTGAAGCGAATTATCGAACAACCGCTACCGACCACAAGCGGTTTTTTGTAATTTTTTCACATAACAGACCGCCCTGATCCACCCCATCTAGATAGAACAAAATAATCAACATACCAAATTTTCTACTCCAAATTCTCTTTCGAATGGTGTTTTTGGTTTGTTTCTAGCTCTTTTTTAAAGCAAATTATGCGAACGACCACATTTTAGTGTTTTTTGGACCGCCGACCGCATTTTAGTGTTTCATTTTTTTGCCCACATAACCGACCGCCCTACTTCAGCGCATCTAGATAGAATGAAATGATTAACATAAAAAGTGTTGAAAAAGCTGTATTCTTTCGAATGGTGGTCTCGGTTTGTGTCTAGCTTCATTTTGAAGCGAATTATCGAATAACCGCAACCGACCACAAGCGGTTTTTTGTAATTTTTTCACATAACAGACCGCCCTGATCCAGCCCATCTAGATAGAACAAAATGATCAACAAACCAAATTTTCTAATCCAAAATCTCTCTCGAATGGTGGTTTTGGTTTGTTTCTAGCTCTTTTTTAAAGCAAATTATGCGAACGACCACATTTTAGTGTTTTTTGGACCGCCGACCGCATTTTAGTGTTTCATTTTTTTGCCCACATAACCGACCGCCCTACTTCAGCGCATCTAGATAGAATGAAATGATTAACATAAAAAGTGTTGAAAAAGCTGTATTCTTTCGAATGGTGGTCTCGGTTTGTGTCTAGCTTCATTTTGAAGCGAATTATCGAATAACCGCAACCGACCACAAGCGGTTTTTTGTAATTTTTTCACATAACAGACCGCCCTGATCCAGCCCATCTAGATAGAACAAAATGATCAACAAACCAAATTTTCTAATCCAAAATCTCTTTCGAATGGTGTTTTTGGTTTGTTTCTAGCTCTTTTTTAAAGCAAATTATGCGAACGACCACATTTTAGTGTTTTTTGGACCGCCGACCGCATTTTAGTGTTTCATTTTTTTGCCCACATAACCGACCGCCCTACTTCAGCGCATCTAGATAGAATGAAATGATTAACATAAAAAGTGTTGAAAAAGCTGTATTCTTTCGAATGGTGGTCTCGGTTTGTGTCTAGCTTCATTTTGAAGCGAATTATCGAACAACCGCTACCGACCACAAGCGGTTTTTTGTAATTTTTTCACATAACAGACCGCCCTGATCCACCCCATCTAGATAGAACAAAATGATCAACAAACCAAATTTTCTAATCCAAAATCTCTCTCGAATGGTGGTTTTGGTTTGTTTCTAGCTCTTTTTTAAAGCAAATTATGCGAACGACCACATTTTAGTGTTTTTTGGACCGCCGACCGCATTTTAGTGTTTCATTTTTTTGCCCACATAACCGACAGCCCTACTTCAGCGCATCTAGATAGAATGAAATGATTAACATAAAAAGTGTTGAAAAAGCTGTATTCTTTCGAATGGTGGTCTCGGTTTGTGTCTAGCTTCATTTTGAAGCGAATTATCGAACAACCGCTACCGACCACAAGCGGTTTTTTGTAATTTTTTCACATAACAGACCGCCCTGATCCAGCCCATCTAGATAGAACAAAATGATCAACAAACCAAATTTTCTAATCCAAAATCTCTTTCGAATGGTGTTTTTGGTTTGTTTCTAGCTCTTTTTTAAAGCAAATTATGCGAACGACCACATTTTAGTGTTTTTTGGACCGCCGACCGCATTTTAGTGTTTCATTTTTTTGCCCACATAACCGACCGCCCTACTTCAGCGCATCTAGATAGAATGAAATGATTAACATAAAAAGTGTTGAAAAAGCTGTATTCTTTCGAATGGTGGTCTCGGTTTGTGTCTAGCTTCATTTTGAAGCGAATTATCGAACAACCGCTACCGACCACAAGCGGTTTTTTGTAATTTTTTCACATAACAGACCGCCCTGATCCACCCCATCTAGATAGAAAAAAATAATCAACATACCAAATTTTCTACTCCAAATTCTCTTTCGAATGGTGTTTTTGGTTTGTTTCTAGCTCTTTTTTAAAGCAAATTATGCGAACGACCACATTTTAGTGTTTTTTGGACCGCCGACCGCATTTTAGTGTTTCATTTTTTTGCCCACATAACCGACCGCCCTACTTCAGCGCATCTAGATAGAATGAAATGATTAACATAAAAAGTGTTGAAAAAGCTGTATTCTTTCGAATGGTGGTCTCGGTTTGTGTCTAGCTTCATTTTGAAGCGAATTATCGAATAACCGCAACCGACCACAAGCGGTTTTTTGTAATTTTTTCACATAACAGACCGCCCTGATCCAGCCCATCTAGATAGAACAAAATGATCAACAAACCAAATTTTCTAATCCAAAATCTCTCTCGAATGGTGGTTTTGGTTTGTTTCTAGCTCTTTTTTAAAGCAAATTATGCGAACGACCACATTTTAGTGTTTTTTGGACCGCCGACCGCATTTTAGTGTTTCATTTTTTTGCCCACATAACCGACCGCCCTACTTCAGCGCATCTAGATAGAATGAAATGATTAACATAAAAAGTGTTGAAAAAGCTGTATTCTTTCGAATGGTGGTCTCGGTTTGTGTCTAGCTTCATTTTGAAGCGAATTATCGAATAACCGCAACCGACCACAAGCGGTTTTTTGTAATTTTTTCACATAACAGACCGCCCTGATCCAGCCCATCTAGATAGAACAAAATGATCAACAAACCAAATTTTCTAATCCAAAATCTCTTTCGAATGGTGTTTTTGGTTTGTTTCTAGCTCTTTTTTAAAGCAAATTATGCGAACGACCACATTTTAGTGTTTTTTGGACCGCCGACCGCATTTTAGTGTTTCATTTTTTTGCCCACATAACCGACCGCCCTACTTCAGCGCATCTAGATAGAATGAAATGATTAACATAAAAAGTGTTGAAAAAGCTGTATTCTTTCGAATGGTGGTCTCGGTTTGTGTCTAGCTTCATTTTGAAGCGAATTATCGAACAACCGCTACCGACCACAAGCGGTTTTTTGTAATTTTTTCACATAACAGACCGCCCTGATCCACCCCATCTAGATAGAACAAAATGATCAACAAACCAAATTTTCTAATCCAAAATCTCTCTCGAATGGTGGTTTTGGTTTGTTTCTAGCTCTTTTTTAAAGCAAATTATGCGAACGACCACATTTTAGTGTTTTTTGGACCGCCGACCGCATTTTAGTGTTTCATTTTTTTGCCCACATAACCGACAGCCCTACTTCAGCGCATCTAGATAGAATGAAATGATTAACATAAAAAGTGTTGAAAAAGCTGTATTCTTTCGAATGGTGGTCTCGGTTTGTGTCTAGCTTCATTTTGAAGCGAATTATCGAACAACCGCTACCGACCACAAGCGGTTTTTTGTAATTTTTTCACATAACAGACCGCCCTGATCCAGCCCATCTAGATAGAACAAAATGATCAACAAACCAAATTTTCTAATCCAAAATCTCTTTCGAATGGTGTTTTTGGTTTGTTTCTAGCTCTTTTTTAAAGCAAATTATGCGAACGACCACATTTTAGTGTTTTTTGGACCGCCGACCGCATTTTAGTGTTTCATTTTTTTGCCCACATAACCGACCGCCCTACTTCAGCGCATCTAGATAGAATGAAATGATTAACATAAAAAGTGTTGAAAAAGCTGTATTCTTTCGAATGGTGGTCTCGGTTTGTGTCTAGCTTCATTTTGAAGCGAATTATCGAACAACCGCTACCGACTACAAGCGGTTTTTTGTAATTTTTTCACATAACAGACCGCCCTGATCCACCCCATCTAGATAGAACAAAATAATCAACATACCAAATTTTCTACTCCAAATTCTCTTTCGAATGGTGTTTTTGGTTTGTTTCTAGCTCTTTTTTAAAGCAAATTATGCGAACGACCACATTTTAGTGTTTTTTGGACCGCCGACCGCATTTTAGTGTTTCATTTTTTTGCCCACATAACCGACCGCCCTACTTCAGCGCATCTAGATAGAATGAAATGATTAACATAAAAAGTGTTGAAAAAGCTGTATTCTTTCGAATGGTGGTCTCGGTTTGTGTCTAGCTTCATTTTGAAGCGAATTATCGAATAACCGCAACCGACCACAAGCGGTTTTTTGTAATTTTTTCACATAACAGACCGCCCTGATCCAGCCCATCTAGATAGAACAAAATGATCAACAAACCAAATTTTCTAATCCAAAATCTCTCTCGAATGGTGGTTTTGGTTTGTTTCTAGCTCTTTTTTAAAGCAAATTATGCGAACGACCACATTTTAGTGTTTTTTGGACCGCCGACCGCATTTTAGTGTTTCATTTTTTTGCCCACATAACCGACCGCCCTACTTCAGCGCATCTAGATAGAATGAAATGATTAACATAAAAAGTGTTGAAAAAGCTGTATTCTTTCGAATGGTGGTCTCGGTTTGTGTCTAGCTTCATTTTGAAGCGAATTATCGAATAACCGCAACCGACCACAAGCGGTTTTTTGTAATTTTTTCACATAACAGACCGCCCTGATCCAGCCCATCTAGATAGAACAAAATGATCAACAAACCAAATTTTCTAATCCAAAATCTCTCTCGAATGGTGGTTTTGGTTTGTTTCTAGCTCTTTTTTAAAGCAAATTATGCGAACGACCACATTTTAGTGTTTTTTGGACCGCCGACCGCATTTTAGTGTTTCATTTTTTTGCCCACATAACCGACCGCCCTACTTCAGCGCATCTAGATAGAATGAAATGATTAACATAAAAAGTGTTGAAAAAGCTGTATTCTTTCGAATGGTGGTCTCGGTTTGTGTCTAGCTTCATTTTGAAGCGAATTATCGAACAACCGCTACCGACCACAAGCGGTTTTTTGTAATTTTTTCACATAACAGACCGCCCTGATCCAGCCCATCTAGATAGAACAAAATGATCAACAAACCAAATTTTCTAATCCAAAATCTCTCTCGAATGGTGGTTTTGGTTTGTTTCTAGCTCTTTTTTAAAGCAAATTATGCGAACGACCACATTTTAGTGTTTTTTAGACCGCCGACCGCATTTTAGTGTTTCATTTTTTTGCCCACATAACCGACCGCCCTACTTCAGCGCATCTAGATAGAATGAAATGATTAACATAAAAAGTGTTGAAAAAGCTGTATTCTTTCGAATGGTGGTCTCGGTTTGTGTCTAGCTTCATTTTGAAGCGAATTATCGAACAACCGCTACCGACCACAAGCGGTTTTTTGTAATTTTTTCACATAACAGACCGCCCTGATCCAGCCCATCTAGATAGAACAAAATGATCAACAAACCAAATTTTCTAATCCAAAATCTCTCTCGAATGGTGGTTTTGGTTTGTTTCTAGCTCTTTTTTAAAACAAATTATGCGAACGACCACATTTTAGTGTTTTTTGGACCGCCGACCGCATTTTAGTGTTTCATTTTTTTGCCCACATAACCGACAGCCCTACTTCAGCGCATCTAGATAGAATGAAATGATTAACATAAAAAGTGTTGAAAAAGCTGTATTCTTTCGAATGGTGGTCTCGGTTTGTGTCTAGCTTCATTTTGAAGCGAATTATCGAACAACCGCTACCGACCACAAGCGGTTTTTTGTAATTTTTTCACATAACAGACCGCCCTGATCCAGCCCATCTAGATAGAACAAAATGATCAACAAACCAAATTTTCTAATCCAAAATCTCTTTCGAATGGTGTTTTTGGTTTGTTTCTAGCTCTTTTTTAAAGCAAATTATGCGAACGACCACATTTTAGTGTTTTTTGGACCGCCGACCGCATTTTAGTGTTTCATTTTTTTGCCCACATAACCGACCGCCCTACTTCAGCGCATCTAGATAGAATGAAATGATTAACATAAAAAGTGTTGAAAAAGCTGTATTCTTTCGAATGGTGGTCTCGGTTTGTGTCTAGCTTCATTTTGAAGCGAATTATCGAACAACCGCTACCGACCACAAGCGGTTTTTTGTAATTTTTTCACATAACAGACCGCCCTGATCCACCCCATCTAGATAGAACAAAATAATCAACATACCAAATTTTCTACTCCAAATTCTCTTTCGAATGGTGTTTTTGGTTTGTTTCTAGCTCTTTTTTAAAGCAAATTATGCGAACGACCACATTTTAGTGTTTTTTGGACCGCCGACCGCATTTTAGTGTTTCATTTTTTTGCCCACATAACCGACCGCCCTACTTCAGCGCATCTAGATAGAATGAAATGATTAACATAAAAAGTGTTGAAAAAGCTGTATTCTTTCGAATGGTGGTCTCGGTTTGTGTCTAGCTTCATTTTGAAGCGAATTATCGAATAACCGCAACCGACCACAAGCGGTTTTTTGTAATTTTTTCACATAACAGACCGCCCTGATCCAGCCCATCTAGATAGAACAAAATGATCAACAAACCAAATTTTCTAATCCAAAATCTCTCTCGAATGGTGGTTTTGGTTTGTTTCTAGCTCTTTTTTAAAGCAAATTATGCGAACGACCACATTTTAGTGTTTTTTGGACCGCCGACCGCATTTTAGTGTTTCATTTTTTTGCCCACATAACCGACCGCCCTACTTCAGCGCATCTAGATAGAATGAAATGATTAACATAAAAAGTGTTGAAAAAGCTGTATTCTTTCGAATGGTGGTCTCGGTTTGTGTCTAGCTTCATTTTGAAGCGAATTATCGAATAACCGCAACCGACCACAAGCGGTTTTTTGTAATTTTTTCACATAACAGACCGCCCTGATCCAGCCCATCTAGATAGAACAAAATGATCAACAAACCAAATTTTCTAATCCAAAATCTCTCTCGAATGGTGGTTTTGGTTTGTTTCTAGCTCTTTTTTAAAGCAAATTATGCGAACGACCACATTTTAGTGTTTTTTGGACCGCCGACCGCATTTTAGTGTTTCATTTTTTTGCCCACATAACCGACCGCCCTACTTCAGCGCATCTAGATAGAATGAAATGATTAACATAAAAAGTGTTGAAAAAGCTGTATTCTTTCGAATGGTGGTCTCGGTTTGTGTCTAGCTTCATTTTGAAGCGAATTATCGAACAACCGCTACCGACCACAAGCGGTTTTTTGTAATTTTTTCACATAACAGACCGCCCTGATCCAGCCCATCTAGATAGAACAAAATGATCAACAAACCAAATTTTCTAATCCAAAATCTCTCTCGAATGGTGGTTTTGGTTTGTTTCTAGCTCTTTTTTAAAGCAAATTATGCGAACGACCACATTTTAGTGTTTTTTGGACCGCCGACCGCATTTTAGTGTTTCATTTTTTTGCCCACATAACCGACCGCCCTACTTCAGCGCATCTAGATAGAATGAAATGATTAACATAAAAAGTGTTGAAAAAGCTGTATTCTTTCGAATGGTGGTCTCAGTTTGTGTCTAGCTTCATTTTGAAGCGAATTATCGAACAACCGCTACCGACCACAAGCGGTTTTTTGTAATTTTTTCACATAACAGACCGCCCTGATCCAGCCCATCTAGATAGAACAAAATGATCAACAAAACCAAATTTTCTAATCCAAAATCTCTCTCGAATGGTGGTTTTGGTTTGTTTCTAGCTCTTTTTTAAAGCAAATTATGCGAACGACCACATTTTAGTGTTTTTTGGACCGCCGACCGCATTTTAGTGTTTCATTTTTTTGCCCACATAACCGACCGCCCTACTTCAGCGCATCTAGATAGAATGAAATGATTAACATAAAAAGTGTTGAAAAAGCTGTATTCTTTCGAATGGTGGTCTCGGTTTGTGTCTAGCTTCATTTTGAAGCGAATTATCGAACAACCGCTACCGACCACAAGCGGTTTTTTGTAATTTTTTCACATAACAGACCGCCCTGATCCACCCCATCTAGATAGAACAAAATAATCAACATACCAAATTTTCTACTCCAAATTCTCTTTCGAATGGTGTTTTTGGTTTGTTTCTAGCTCTTTTTTAAAGCAAATTATGCGAACGACCACATTTTAGTGTTTTTTGGACCGCCGACCGCATTTTAGTGTTTCATTTTTTTGCCCACATAACCGACCGCCCTACTTCAGCGCATCTAGATAGAATGAAATGATTAACATAAAAAGTGTTGAAAAAGCTGTATTCTTTCGAATGGTGGTCTCGGTTTGTGTCTAGCTTCATTTTGAAGCGAATTATCGAATAACCGCAACCGACCACAAGCGGTTTTTTGTAATTTTTTCACATAACAGACCGCCCTGATCCAGCCCATCTAGATAGAACAAAATGATCAACAAACCAAATTTTCTAATCCAAAATCTCTCTCGAATGGTGGTTTTGGTTTGTTTCTAGCTCTTTTTTAAAGCAAATTATGCGAACGACCACATTTTAGTGTTTTTTGGACCGCCGACCGCATTTTAGTGTTTCATTTTTTTGCCCACATAACCGACCGCCCTACTTCAGCGCATCTAGATAGAATGAAATGATTAACATAAAAAGTGTTGAAAAAGCTGTATTCTTTCGAATGGTGGTCTCGGTTTGTGTCTAGCTTCATTTTGAAGCGAATTATCGAATAACCGCAACCGACCACAAGCGGTTTTTTGTAATTTTTTCACATAACAGACCGCCCTGATCCAGCCCATCTAGATAGAACAAAATGATCAACAAACCAAATTTTCTAATCCAAAATCTCTCTCGAATGGTGGTTTTGGTTTGTTTCTAGCTCTTTTTTAAAGCAAATTATGCGAACGACCACATTTTAGTGTTTTTTGGACCGCCGACCGCATTTTAGTGTTTCATTTTTTTGCCCACATAACCGACCGCCCTTCTTCAGCGCATCTAGATAGAATGAAATGATTAACATAAAAAGTGTTGAAAAAGCTGTATTCTTTCGAATGGTCGTCTTGGTTTGTGTCTAGCATCATTTTTTTCATTTTGAAGCGAATTATCGAACAACCGCTACCGACCACAAGCGGTTTTTTGTAATTTTTTCACATAACAGACCGCCCTGATCCAGCCCATCTAGATAGAACAAAATGATCAACAAACCAAATTTTCTAATCCAAAATCTCTCTCGAATGGTGGTTTTGGTTTGTTTCTAGCTCTTTTTTAAAGCAAATTATGCGAACGACCACATTTTAGTGTTTTTTGGACCGCCGACCGCATTTTAGTGTTTCATTTTTTTGCCCACATAACCGACCGCCCTACTTCAGCGCATCTAGATAGAATGAAATGATTAACATAAAAAGTGTTGAAAAAGCTGTATTCTTTCGAATGGTGGTCTCGGTTTGTGTCTAGCTTCATTTTGAAGCGAATTATCGAACAACCGCTACCGACCACAAGCGGTTTTTTGTAATTTTTTCACATAACAGACCGCCCTGATCCAGCCCATCTAGATAGAACAAAATGATCAACAAACCAAATTTTCTAATCCAAAATCTCTCTCGAATGGTGGTTTTGGTTTGTTTCTAGCTCTTTTTTAAAGCAAATTATGCGAACGACCACATTTTAGTGTTTTTTGGACCGCCGACCGCATTTTAGTGTTTCATTTTTTTGCCCACATAACCGACCGCCCTTCTTCAGCGCATCTAGATAGAATGAAATGATTAACATAAAAAGTGTTGAAAAAGCTGTATTCTTTCGAATGGTCGTCTTGGTTTGTGTCTAGCATCATTTTTTTCATTTTGAAGCGAATTATCGAACAACCGCTACCGACCACAAGCGGTTTTTTGTAATTTTTTCACATAACAGACCGCCCTGATCCAGCCCATCTAGATAGAACAAAATGATCAACAAACCAAATTTTCTAATCCAAAATCTCTCTCGAATGGTGGTTTTGGTTTGTTTCTAGCTCTTTTTTAAAGCAAATTATGCGAACGACCACATTTTAGTGTTTTTTGGACCGCCGACCGCATTTTAGTGTTTCATTTTTTTGCCCACATAACCGACCGCCCTACTTCAGCGCATCTAGATAGAATGAAATGATTAACATAAAAAGTGTTGAAAAAGCTGTATTCTTTCGAATGGTGGTCTCGGTTTGTGTCTAGCTTCATTTTGAAGCGAATTATCGAACAACCGCTACCGACCACAAGCGGTTTTTTGTAATTTTTTCACATAACAGACCGCCCTGATCCAGCCCATCTAGATAGAACAAAATGATCAACAAACCAAATTTTCTAATCCAAAATCTCTCTCGAATGGTGGTTTTGGTTTGTTTCTAGCTCTTTTTTAAAGCAAATTATGCGAACGACCACATTTTAGTGTTTTTTGGACCGCCGACCGCATTTTAGTGTTTCATTTTTTTGCCCACATAACCGACCGCCCTACTTCAGCGCATCTAGATAGAATGAAATGATTAACATAAAAAGTGTTGAAAAAGCTGTATTCTTTCGAATGGTGGTCTCGGTTTGTGTCTAGCTTCATTTTGAAGCGAATTATCGAACAACCGCTACCGACCACAAGCGGTTTTTTGTAATTTTTTCACATAACAGACCGCCCTGATCCACCCCATCTAGATAGAACAAAATAATCAACATACCAAATTTTCTACTCCAAATTCTCTTTCGAATGGTGTTTTTGGTTTGTTTCTAGCTCTTTTTTAAAGCAAATTATGCGAACGACCACATTTTAGTGTTTTTTGGACCGCCGACCGCATTTTAGTGTTTCATTTTTTTGCCCACATAACCGACCGCCCTACTTCAGCGCATCTAGATAGAATGAAATGATTAACATAAAAAGTGTTGAAAAAGCTGTATTCTTTCGAATGGTGGTCTCGGTTTGTGTCTAGCTTCATTTTGAAGCGAATTATCGAATAACCGCAACCGACCACAAGCGGTTTTTTGTAATTTTTTCACATAACAGACCGCCCTGATCCAGCCCATCTAGATAGAACAAAATGATCAACAAACCAAATTTTCTAATCCAAAATCTCTCTCGAATGGTGGTTTTGGTTTGTTTCTAGCTCTTTTTTAAAGCAAATTATGCGAACGACCACATTTTAGTGTTTTTTGGACCGCCGACCGCATTTTAGTGTTTCATTTTTTTGCCCACATAACCGACCGCCCTTCTTCAGCGCATCTAGATAGAATGAAATGATTAACATAAAAAGTGTTGAAAAAGCTGTATTCTTTCGAATGGTCGTCTTGGTTTGTGTCTAGCATCATTTTTTTCATTTTGAAGCGAATTATCGAACAACCGCTACCGACCACAAGCGGTTTTTTGTAATTTTTTCACATAACAGACCGCCCTGATCCAGCCCATCTAGATAGAACAAAATGATCAACAAACCAAATTTTCTAATCCAAAATCTCTCTCGAATGGTGGTTTTGGTTTGTTTCTAGCTCTTTTTTAAAGCAAATTATGCGAACGACCACATTTTAGTGTTTTTTGGACCGCCGACCGCATTTTAGTGTTTCATTTTTTTGCCCACATAACCGACCGCCCTACTTCAGCGCATCTAGATAGAATGAAATGATTAACATAAAAAGTGTTGAAAAAGCTGTATTCTTTCGAATGGTGGTCTCGGTTTGTGTCTAGCTTCATTTTGAAGCGAATTATCGAACAACCGCTACCGACCACAAGCGGTTTTTTGTAATTTTTTCACATAACAGACCGCCCTGATCCAGCCCATCTAGATAGAACAAAATGATCAACAAACCAAATTTTCTAATCCAAAATCTCTCTCGAATGGTGGTTTTGGTTTGTTTCTAGCTCTTTTTTAAAGCAAATTATGCGAACGACCACATTTTAGTGTTTTTTGGACCGCCGACCGCATTTTAGTGTTTCATTTTTTTGCCCACATAACCGACCGCCCTACTTCAGCGCATCTAGATAGAATGAAATGATTAACATAAAAAGTGTTGAAAAAGCTGTATTCTTTCGAATGGTGGTCTCGGTTTGTGTCTAGCTTCATTTTGAAGCGAATTATCGAACAACCGCTACCGACCACAAGCGGTTTTTTGTAATTTTTTCACATAACAGACCGCCCTGATCCACCCCATCTAGATAGAACAAAATAATCAACATACCAAATTTTCTACTCCAAATTCTCTTTCGAATGGTGTTTTTGGTTTGTTTCTAGCTCTTTTTTAAAGCAAATTATGCGAACGACCACATTTTAGTGTTTTTTGGACCGCCGACCGCATTTTAGTGTTTCATTTTTTTGCCCACATAACCGACCGCCCTACTTCAGCGCATCTAGATAGAATGAAATGATTAACATAAAAAGTGTTGAAAAAGCTGTATTCTTTCGAATGGTGGTCTCGGTTTGTGTCTAGCTTCATTTTGAAGCGAATTATCGAATAACCGCAACCGACCACAAGCGGTTTTTTGTAATTTTTTCACATAACAGACCGCCCTGATCCAGCCCATCTAGATAGAACAAAATGATCAACAAACCAAATTTTCTAATCCAAAATCTCTCTCGAATGGTGGTTTTGGTTTGTTTCTAGCTCTTTTTTAAAGCAAATTATGCGAACGACCACATTTTAGTGTTTTTTGGACCGCCGACCGCATTTTAGTGTTTCATTTTTTTGCCCACATAACCGACCGCCCTACTTCAGCGCATCTAGATAGAATGAAATGATTAACATAAAAAGTGTTGAAAAAGCTGTATTCTTTCGAATGGTGGTCTCGGTTTGTGTCTAGCTTCATTTTGAAGCGAATTATCGAATAACCGCAACCGACCACAAGCGGTTTTTTGTAATTTTTTCACATAACAGACCGCCCTGATCCAGCCCATCTAGATAGAACAAAATGATCAACAAACCAAATTTTCTAATCCAAAATCTCTCTCGAATGGTGGTTTTGGTTTGTTTCTAGCTCTTTTTTAAAGCAAATTATGCGAACGACCACATTTTAGTGTTTTTTGGACCGCCGACCGCATTTTAGTGTTTCATTTTTTTGCCCACATAACCGACCGCCCTACTTCAGCGCATCTAGATAGAATGAAATGATTAACATAAAAAGTGTTGAAAAAGCTGTATTCTTTCGAATGGTGGTCTCGGTTTGTGTCTAGCTTCATTTTGAAGCGAATTATCGAACAACCGCTACCGACCACAAGCGGTTTTTTGTAATTTTTTCACATAACAGACCGCCCTGATCCAGCCCATCTAGATAGAACAAAATGATCAACAAACCAAATTTTCTAATCCAAAATCTCTCTCGAATGGTGGTTTTGGTTTGTTTCTAGCTCTTTTTTAAAGCAAATTATGCGAACGACCACATTTTAGTGTTTTTTGGACCGCCGACCGCATTTTAGTGTTTCATTTTTTTGCCCACATAACCGACCGCCCTACTTCAGCGCATCTAGATAGAATGAAATGATTAACATAAAAAGTGTTGAAAAAGCTGTATTCTTTCGAATGGTGGTCTCGGTTTGTGTCTAGCTTCATTTTGAAGCGAATTATCGAACAACCGCTACCGACCACAAGCGGTTTTTTGTAATTTTTTCACATAACAGACCGCCCTGATCCAGCCCATCTAGATAGAACAAAATGATCAACAAACCAAATTTTCTAATCCAAAATCTCTCTCGAATGGTGGTTTTGGTTTGTTTCTAGCTCTTTTTTAAAGCAAATTATGCGAACGACCACATTTTAGTGTTTTTTGGACCGCCGACCGCATTTTAGTGTTTCATTTTTTTGCCCACATAACCGACCGCCCTACTTCAGCGCATCTAGATAGAATGAAATGATTAACATAAAAAGTGTTGAAAAAGCTGTATTCTTTCGAATGGTGGTCTCGGTTTGTGTCTAGCTTCATTTTGAAGCGAATTATCGAACAACCGCTACCGACCACAAGCGGTTTTTTGTAATTTTTTCACATAACAGACCGCCCTGATCCACCCCATCTAGATAGAACAAAATAATCAACATACCAAATTTTCTACTCCAAATTCTCTTTCGAATGGTGTTTTTGGTTTGTTTCTAGCTCTTTTTTAAAGCAAATTATGCGAACGACCACATTTTAGTGTTTTTTGGACCGCCGACCGCATTTTAGTGTTTCATTTTTTTGCCCACATAACCGACCGCCCTACTTCAGCGCATCTAGATAGAATGAAATGATTAACATAAAAAGTGTTGAAAAAGCTGTATTCTTTCGAATGGTGGTCTCGGTTTGTGTCTAGCTTCATTTTGAAGCGAATTATCGAATAACCGCAACCGACCACAAGCGGTTTTTTGTAATTTTTTCACATAACAGACCGCCCTGATCCAGCCCATCTAGATAGAACAAAATGATCAACAAACCAAATTTTCTAATCCAAAATCTCTCTCGAATGGTGGTTTTGGTTTGTTTCTAGCTCTTTTTTAAAGCAAATTATGCGAACGACCACATTTTAGTGTTTTTTGGACCGCCGACCGCATTTTAGTGTTTCATTTTTTTGCCCACATAACCGACCGCCCTACTTCAGCGCATCTAGATAGAATGAAATGATTAACATAAAAAGTGTTGAAAAAGCTGTATTCTTTCGAATGGTGGTCTCGGTTTGTGTCTAGCTTCATTTTGAAGCGAATTATCGAACAACCGCTACCGACCACAAGCGGTTTTTTGTAATTTTTTCACATAACAGGCCGCCCTGATCCAGCCCATCTAGATAGAACAAAATGATCAACAAACCAAATTTTCTAATCCAAAATCTCTCTCGAATGGTGGTTTTGGTTTGTTTCTAGCTCTTTTTTAAAACAAATTATGCGAACGACCACATTTTAGTGTTTTTTGGACCGCCGACCGCATTTTAGTGTTTCATTTTTTTGCCCACATAACCGACTGCCCTACTTCAGCGCATCTAGATAGAATGAAATGATTAACATAAAAAGTGTTGAAAAAGCTGTATTCTTTCGAATGGTGGTCTCGGTTTGTGTCTAGCTTCATTTTGAAGCGAATTATCGAACAACCGCTACCGACCACAAGCGGTTTTTTGTAATTTTTTCACATAACAGACCGCCCTGATCCACCCCATCTAGATAGAACAAAATAATCAACATACCAAATTTTCTACTCCAAATTCTCTTTCGAATGGTGTTTTTGGTTTGTTTCTAGCTCTTTTTTAAAGCAAATTATGCGAACGACCACATTTTAGTGTTTTTTGGACCGCCGACCGCATTTTAGTGTTTCATTTTTTTGCCCACATAACCGACCGCCCTACTTCAGCGCATCTAGATAGAATGAAATGATTAACATAAAAAGTGTTGAAAAAGCTGTATTCTTTCGAATGGTGGTCTCGGTTTGTGTCTAGCTTCATTTTGAAGCGAATTATCGAACAACCGCTACCGACCACAAGCGGTTTTTTGTAATTTTTTCACATAACAGACCGCCCTGATCCAGCCCATCTAGATAGAACAAAATGATCAACAAACCAAATTTTCTAATCCAAAATCTCTCTCGAATGGTGGTTTTGGTTTGTTTCTAGCTCTTTTTTAAAACAAATTATGCGAACGACCACATTTTAGTGTTTTTTGGACCGCCGACCGCATTTTAGTGTTTCATTTTTTTGCCCACATAACCGACTGCCCTACTTCAGCGCATCTAGATAGAATGAAATGATTAACATAAAAAGTGTTGAAAAAGCTGTATTCTTTCGAATGGTGGTCTCGGTTTGTGTCTAGCTTCATTTTGAAGCGAATTATCGAACAACCGCTACCGACCACAAGCGGTTTTTTGTAATTTTTTCACATAACAGACCGCCCTGATCCAGCCCATCTAGATAGAACAAAATGATCAACAAACCAAATTTTCTAATCCAAAATCTCTCTCGAATGGTGGTTTTGGTTTGTTTCTAGCTCTTTTTTAAAGCAAATTATGCGAACGACCACATTTTAGTGTTTTTTGGACCGCCGACCGCATTTTAGTGTTTCATTTTTTTGCCCACATAACCGACCGCCCTACTTCAGCGCATCTAGATAGAATGAAATGATTAACATAAAAAGTGTTGAAAAAGCTGTATTCTTTCGAATGGTGGTCTCGGTTTGTGTCTAGCTTCATTTTGAAGCGAATTATCGAATAACCGCAACCGACCACAAGCGGTTTTTTGTAATTTTTTCACATAACAGACCGCCCTGATCCAGCCCATCTAGATAGAACAAAATGATCAACAAACCAAATTTTCTAATCCAAAATCTCTCTCGAATGGTGGTTTTGGTTTGTTTCTAGCTCTTTTTTAAAGCAAATTATGCGAACGACCACATTTTAGTGTTTTTTGGACCGCCGACCGCATTTTAGTGTTTCATTTTTTTGCCCACATAACCGACCGCCCTACTTCAGCGCATCTAGATAGAATGAAATGATTAACATAAAAAGTGTTGAAAAAGCTGTATTCTTTCGAATGGTGGTCTCGGTTTGTGTCTAGCTTCATTTTGAAGCGAATTATCGAATAACCGCAACCGACCACAAGCGGTTTTTTGTAATTTTTTCACATAACAGACCGCCCTGATCCAGCCCATCTAGATAGAACAAAATGATCAACAAACCAAATTTTCTAATCCAAAATCTCTCTCGAATGGTGGTTTTGGTTTGTTTCTAGCTCTTTTTTAAAGCAAATTATGCGAACGACCACATTTTAGTGTTTTTTGGACCGCCGACCGCATTTTAGTGTTTCATTTTTTTGCCCACATAACCGACCGCCCTACTTCAGCGCATCTAGATAGAATGAAATGATTAACATAAAAAGTGTTGAAAAAGCTGTATTCTTTCGAATGGTGGTCTCGGTTTGTGTCTAGCTTCATTTTGAAGCGAATTATCGAACAACCGCTACCGACCACAAGCGGTTTTTTGTAATTTTTTCACATAACAGACCGCCCTGATCCAGCCCATCTAGATAGAACAAAATGATCAACAAACCAAATTTTCTAATCCAAAATCTCTCTCGAATGGTGGTTTTGGTTTGTTTCTAGCTCTTTTTTAAAGCAAATTATGCGAACGACCACATTTTAGTGTTTTTTGGACCGCCGACCGCATTTTAGTGTTTCATTTTTTTGCCCACATAACCGACCGCCCTACTTCAGCGCATCTAGATAGAATGAAATGATTAACATAAAAAGTGTTGAAAAAGCTGTATTCTTTCGAATGGTGGTCTCGGTTTGTGTCTAGCTTCATTTTGAAGCGAATTATCGAACAACCGCTACCGACCACAAGCGGTTTTTTGTAATTTTTTCACATAACAGACCGCCCTGATCCAGCCCATCTAGATAGAACAAAATGATCAACAAACCAAATTTTCTAATCCAAAATCTCTCTCGAATGGTGGTTTTGGTTTGTTTCTAGCTCTTTTTTAAAGCAAATTATGCGAACGACCACATTTTAGTGTTTTTTGGACCGCCGACCGCATTTTAGTGTTTCATTTTTTTGCCCACATAACCGACCGCCCTACTTCAGCGCATCTAGATAGAATGAAATGATTAACATAAAAAGTGTTGAAAAAGCTGTATTCTTTCGAATGGTGGTCTCGGTTTGTGTCTAGCTTCATTTTGAAGCGAATTATCGAACAACCGCTACCGACCACAAGCGGTTTTTTGTAATTTTTTCACATAACAGACCGCCCTGATCCACCCCATCTAGATAGAACAAAATAATCAACATACCAAATTTTCTACTCCAAATTCTCTTTCGAATGGTGTTTTTGGTTTGTTTCTAGCTCTTTTTTAAAGCAAATTATGCGAACGACCACATTTTAGTGTTTTTTGGACCGCCGACCGCATTTTAGTGTTTCATTTTTTTGCCCACATAACCGACCGCCCTACTTCAGCGCATCTAGATAGAATGAAATGATTAACATAAAAAGTGTTGAAAAAGCTGTATTCTTTCGAATGGTGGTCTCGGTTTGTGTCTAGCTTCATTTTGAAGCGAATTATCGAATAACCGCAACCGACCACAAGCGGTTTTTTGTAATTTTTTCACATAACAGACCGCCCTGATCCAGCCCATCTAGATAGAACAAAATGATCAACAAACCAAATTTTCTAATCCAAAATCTCTCTCGAATGGTGGTTTTGGTTTGTTTCTAGCTCTTTTTTAAAGCAAATTATGCGAACGACCACATTTTAGTGTTTTTTGGACCGCCGACCGCATTTTAGTGTTTCATTTTTTTGCCCACATAACCGACCGCCCTACTTCAGCGCATCTAGATAGAATGAAATGATTAACATAAAAAGTGTTGAAAAAGCTGTATTCTTTCGAATGGTGGTCTCGGTTTGTGTCTAGCTTCATTTTGAAGCGAATTATCGAACAACCGCTACCGACCACAAGCGGTTTTTTGTAATTTTTTCACATAACAGGCCGCCCTGATCCAGCCCATCTAGATAGAACAAAATGATCAACAAACCAAATTTTCTAATCCAAAATCTCTCTCGAATGGTGGTTTTGGTTTGTTTCTAGCTCTTTTTTAAAACAAATTATGCGAACGACCACATTTTAGTGTTTTTTGGACCGCCGACCGCATTTTAGTGTTTCATTTTTTTGCCCACATAACCGACTGCCCTACTTCAGCGCATCTAGATAGAATGAAATGATTAACATAAAAAGTGTTGAAAAAGCTGTATTCTTTCGAATGGTGGTCTCGGTTTGTGTCTAGCTTCATTTTGAAGCGAATTATCGAACAACCGCTACCGACCACAAGCGGTTTTTTGTAATTTTTTCACATAACAGACCGCCCTGATCCAGCCCATCTAGATAGAACAAAATGATCAACAAACCAAATTTTCTAATCCAAAATCTCTCTCGAATGGTGGTTTTGGTTTGTTTCTAGCTCTTTTTTAAAGCAAATTATGCGAACGACCACATTTTAGTGTTTTTTGGACCGCCGACCGCATTTTAGTGTTTCATTTTTTTGCCCACATAACCGACCGCCCTACTTCAGCGCATCTAGATAGAATGAAATGATTAACATAAAAAGTGTTGAAAAAGCTGTATTCTTTCGAATGGTGGTCTCGGTTTGTGTCTAGCTTCATTTTGAAGCGAATTATCGAACAACCGCTACCGACCACAAGCGGTTTTTTGTAATTTTTTTCACATAACAGACCGCCCTGATCCAGCCCATCTAGATAGAACAAAATGATCAACAAACCAAATTTTCTAATCCAAAATCTCTCTCGAATGGTGGTTTTGGTTTGTTTCTAGCTCTTTTTTAAAACAAATTATGCGAACGACCACATTTTAGTGTTTTTTGGACCGCCGACCGCATTTTAGTGTTTCATTTTTTTGCCCACATAACCGACTGCCCTACTTCAGCGCATCTAGATAGAATGAAATGATTAACATAAAAAGTGTTGAAAAAGCTGTATTCTTTCGAATGGTGGTCTCGGTTTGTGTCTAGCTTCATTTTGAAGCGAATTATCGAACAACCGCTACCGACCACAAGCGGTTTTTTGTAATTTTTTCACATAACAGACCGCCCTGATCCAGCCCATCTAGATAGAACAAAATGATCAACAAACCAAATTTTCTAATCCAAAATCTCTCTCGAATGGTGGTTTTGGTTTGTTTCTAGCTCTTTTTTAAAGCAAATTATGCGAACGACCACATTTTAGTGTTTTTTGGACCGCCGACCGCATTTTAGTGTTTCATTTTTTTGCCCACATAACCGACTGCCCTACTTCAGCGCATCTAGATAGAATGAAATGATTAACATAAAAAGTGTTGAAAAAGCTGTATTCTTTCGAATGGTGGTCTCGGTTTGTGTCTAGCTTCATTTTGAAGCGAATTATCGAACAACCGCTACCGACCACAAGCGGTTTTTTGTAATTTTTTCACATAACAGACCGCCCTGATCCAGCCCATCTAGATAGAACAAAATGATCAACAAACCAAATTTTCTAATCCAAAATCTCTCTCGAATGGTGGTTTTGGTTTGTTTCTAGCTCTTTTTTAAAACAAATTATGCGAACGACCACATTTTAGTGTTTTTTGGACCGCCGACCGCATTTTAGTGTTTCATTTTTTTGCCCACATAACCGACTGCCCTACTTCAGCGCATCTAGATAGAATGAAATGATTAACATAAAAAGTGTTGAAAAAGCTGTATTCTTTCGAATGGTGGTCTCGGTTTGTGTCTAGCTTCATTTTGAAACGAATTATCGAACAACCGCTACCGACCACAAGCGGTTTTTTGTAATTTTTTTCACATAACAGACCGCCCTGATCCAGCCCATCTAGATAGAACAAAATGATCAACAAACCAAATTTTCTAATCCAAAATCTCTCTCGAATGGTGGTTTTGGTTTGTTTCTAGCTCTTTTTTAAAACAAATTATGCGAACGACCACATTTTAGTGTTTTTTGGACCGCCGACCGCATTTTAGTGTTTCATTTTTTTGCCCACATAACCGACTGCCCTACTTCAGCGCATCTAGATAGAATGAAATGATTAACATAAAAAGTGTTGAAAAAGCTGTATTCTTTCGAATGGTGGTCTCGGTTTGTGTCTAGCTTCATTTTGAAGCGAATTATCGAACAACCGCTACCGACCACAAGCGGTTTTTTGTAATTTTTTTCACATAACAGACCGCCCTGATCCAGCCCATCTAGATAGAACAAAATGATCAACAAACCAAATTTTCTAATCCAAAATCTCTCTCGAATGGTGGTTTTGGTTTGTTTCTAGCTCTTTTTTAAAACAAATTATGCGAACGACCACATTTTAGTGTTTTTTGGACCGCCGACCGCATTTTAGTGTTTCATTTTTTTGCCCACATAACCGACTGCCCTACTTCAGCGCATCTAGATAGAATGAAATGATTAACATAAAAAGTGTTGAAAAAGCTGTATTCTTTCGAATGGTGGTCTCGGTTTGTGTCTAGCTTCATTTTGAAGCGAATTATCGAACAACCGCTACCGACCACAAGCGGTTTTTTGTAATTTTTTCACATAACAGACCGCCCTGATCCAGCCCATCTAGATAGAACAAAATGATCAACAAACCAAATTTTCTAATCCAAAATCTCTCTCGAATGGTGGTTTTGGTTTGTTTCTAGCTCTTTTTTAAAGCAAATTATGCGAACGACCACATTTTAGTGTTTTTTGGACCGCCGACCGCATTTTAGTGTTTCATTTTTTTGCCCACATAACCGACCGCCCTACTTCAGCGCATCTAGATAGAATGAAATGATTAACATAAAAAGTGTTGAAAAAGCTGTATTCTTTCGAATGGTGGTCTCGGTTTGTGTCTAGCTTCATTTTGAAGCGAATTATCGAACAACCGCTACCGACCACAAGCGGTTTTTTGTAATTTTTTCACATAACAGACCGCCCTGATCCAGCCCATCTAGATAGAACAAAATGATCAACAAACCAAATTTTCTAATCCAAAATCTCTCTCGAATGGTGGTTTTGGTTTGTTTCTAGCTCTTTTTTAAAACAAATTATGCGAACGACCACATTTTAGTGTTTTTTGGACCGCCGACCGCATTTTAGTGTTTCATTTTTTTGCCCACATAACCGACTGCCCTACTTCAGCGCATCTAGATAGAATGAAATGATTAACATAAAAAGTGTTGAAAAAGCTGTATTCTTTCGAATGGTGGTCTCGGTTTGTGTCTAGCTTCATTTTGAAGCGAATTATCGAACAACCGCTACCGACCACAAGCGGTTTTTTGTAATTTTTTCACATAACAGACCGCCCTGATCCAGCCCATCTAGATAGAACAAAATAATCAACAAACCAAATTTTCTAATCCAAAATCTCTCTCGAATGGTGGTTTTGGTTTGTTTCTAGCTCTTTTTTAAAACAAATTATGCGAACGACCACATTTTAGTGTTTTTTGGACCGCCGACCGCATTTTAGTGTTTCATTTTTTTGCCCACATAACCGACTGCCCTACTTCAGCGCATCTAGATAGAATGAAATGATTAACATAAAAAGTGTTGAAAAAGCTGTATTCTTTCGAATGGTGGTCTCGGTTTGTGTCTAGCTTCATTTTGAAGCGAATTATCGAACAACCGCTACCGACCACAAGCGGTTTTTTGTAATTTTTTCACATAACAGACCGCCCTGATCCAGCCCATCTAGATAGAACAAAATGATCAACAAACCAAATTTTCTAATCCAAAATCTCTCTCGAATGGTGGTTTTGGTTTGTTTCTAGCTCTTTTTTAAAGCAAATTATGCGAACGACCACATTTTAGTGTTTTTTGGACCGCCGACCGCATTTTAGTGTTTCATTTTTTTGCCCACATAACCGACCGCCCTACTTCAGCGCATCTAGATAGAATGAAATGATTAACATAAAAAGTGTTGAAAAAGCTGTATTCTTTTGAATGGTGGTCTCGGTTTGTGTCTAGCTTCATTTTGAAGCGAATTATCGAACAACCGCTACCGACCACAAGCGGTTTTTTGTAATTTTTTCACATAACAGACCGCCCTGATCCAGCCCATCTAGATAGAACAAAATGATCAACAAACCAAATTTTCTAATCCAAAATCTCTCTCGAATGGTGGTTTTGGTTTGTTTCTAGCTCTTTTTTAAAACAAATTATGCGAACGACCACATTTTAGTGTTTTTTGGACCGCCGACCGCATTTTAGTGTTTCATTTTTTTGCCCACATAACCGACTGCCCTACTTCAGCGCATCTAGATAGAATGAAATGATTAACATAAAAAGTGTTGAAAAAGCTGTATTCTTTCGAATGGTGGTCTCGGTTTGTGTCTAGCTTCATTTTGAAGCGAATTATCGAACAACCGCTACCGACCACAAGCGGTTTTTTGTAATTTTTTCACATAACAGACCGCCCTGATCCAGCCCATCTAGATAGAACAAAATGATCAACAAACCAAATTTTCTAATCCAAAATCTCTCTCGAATGGTGGTTTTGGTTTGTTTCTAGCTCTTTTTTAAAACAAATTATGCGAACGACCACATTTTAGTGTTTTTTGGACCGCCGACCGCATTTTAGTGTTTCATTTTTTTGCCCACATAACCGACTGCCCTACTTCAGCGCATCTAGATAGAATGAAATGATTAACATAAAAAGTGTTGAAAAAGCTGTATTCTTTCGAATGGTGGTCTCGGTTTGTGTCTAGCTTCATTTTGAAGCGAATTATCGAACAACCGCTACCGACCACAAGCGGTTTTTTGTAATTTTTTCACATAACAGACCGCCCTGATCCAGCCCATCTAGATAGAACAAAATGATCAACAAACCAAATTTTCTAATCCAAAATCTCTCTCGAATGGTGGTTTTGGTTTGTTTCTAGCTCTTTTTTAAAGCAAATTATGCGAACGACCACATTTTAGTGTTTTTTGGACCGCCGACCGCATTTTAGTGTTTCATTTTTTTGCCCACATAACCGACCGCCCTACTTCAGCGCATCTAGATAGAATGAAATGATTAACATAAAAAGTGTTGAAAAAGCTGTATTCTTTCGAATGGTGGTCTCGGTTTGTGTCTAGCTTCATTTTGAAGCGAATTATCGAACAACCGCTACCGACCACAAGCGGTTTTTTGTAATTTTTTCACATAACAGACCGCCCTGATCCAGCCCATCTAGATAGAACAAAATGATCAACAAACCAAATTTTCTAATCCAAAATCTCTTTCGAATGGTGTTTTTGGTTTGTTTCTAGCTCTTTTTTAAAGCAAATTATGCGAACGACCACATTTTAGTGTTTTTTGGACCGCCGACCGCATTTTAGTGTTTCATTTTTTTGCCCACATAACCGACCGCCCTACTTCAGCGCATCTAGATAGAATGAAATGATTAACATAAAAAGTGTTGAAAAAGCTGTATTCTTTCGAATGGTGGTCTCGGTTTGTGTCTAGCTTCATTTTGAAGCGAATTATCGAACAAACGCTACCGACCACAAGCGGTTTTTTGTAATTTTTTCACATAACAGACCGCCCTGATCCAGCCCATCTAGATAGAACAAAATGATCAACAAACCAAATTTTCTAATCCAAAATCTCTTTCGAATGGTGTTTTTGGTTTGTTTCTAGCTCTTTTTTAAAGCAAATTATGCGAACGACCACATTTTAGTGTTTTTTGGACCGCCGACCGCATTTTAGTGTTTCATTTTTTTGCCCACATAACCGACCGCCCTACTTCAGCGCATCTAGATAGAATGAAATGATTAACATAAAAAGTGTTGAAAAAGCTGTATTCTTTCGAATGGTGGTCTCGGTTTGTGTCTAGCTTCATTTTGAAGCGAATTATCGAACAACCGCTACCGACCACAAGCGGTTTTTTGTAATTTTTTCACATAACAGACCGCCCTGATCCAGCCCATCTAGATAGAACAAAATAATCAACATACCAAATTTTCTACTCCAAATTCTCTTTCGAATGGTGTTTTTGGTTTGTTTCTAGCTCTTTTTTAAAGCAAATTATGCGAACGACCACATTTTAGTGTTTTTTGGACCGCCGACCGCATTTTAGTGTTTCATTTTTTTGCCCACATAACCGACCGCCCTACTTCAGCGCATCTAGATAGAATGAAATGATTAACATAAAAAGTGTTGAAAAAGCTGTATTCTTTCGAATGGTGGTCTCGGTTTGTGTCTAGCTTCATTTTGAAGCGAATTATCGAACAACCGCTACCGACCACAAGCGGTTTTTTGTAATTTTTTCACATAACAGACCGCCCTGATCCAGCCCATCTAGATAGAACAAAATAATCAACATACCAAATTTTCTACTCCAAATTCTCTTTCGAATGGTGTTTTTGGTTTGTTTCTAGCTCTTTTTTAAAGCAAATTATGCGAACGACCACATTTTAGTGTTTTTTGGACCGCCGACCGCATTTTAGTGTTTCATTTTTTTGCCCACATAACCGACTGCCCTACTTCAGCGCATCTAGATAGAATGAAATGATTAACATAAAAAGTGTTGAAAAAGCTGTATTCTTTCGAATGGTGGTCTCGGTTTGTGTCTAGCTTCATTTTGAAGCGAATTATCGAACAACCGCTACCGACCACAAGCGGTTTTTTGTAATTTTTTCACATAACAGACCGCCCTGATCCAGCCCATCTAGATAGAACAAAATGATCAACAAACCAAATTTTCTAATCCAAAATCTCTCTCGAATGGTGGTTTTGGTTTGTTTCTAGCTCTTTTTTAAAGCAAATTATGCGAACGACCACATTTTAGTGTTTTTTGGACCGCCGACCGCATTTTAGTGTTTCATTTTTTTGCCCACATAACCGACCGCCCTACTTCAGCGCATCTAGATAGAATGAAATGATTAACATAAAAAGTGTTGAAAAAGCTGTATTCTTTCGAATGGTGGTCTCGGTTTGTGTCTAGCTTCATTTTGAAGCGAATTATCGAACAACCGCTACCGACCACAAGCGGTTTTTTGTAATTTTTTCACATAACAGACCGCCCTGATCCAGCCCATCTAGATAGAACAAAATAATCAACATACCAAATTTTCTACTCCAAATTCTCTTTCGAATGGTGTTTTTGGTTTGTTTCTAGCTCTTTTTTAAAGCAAATTATGCGAACGACCACATTTTAGTGTTTTTTGGACCGCCGACCGCATTTTAGTGTTTCATTTTTTTGCCCACATAACCGACTGCCCTACTTCAGCGCATCTAGATAGAATGAAATGATTAACATAAAAAGTGTTGAAAAAGCTGTATTCTTTCGAATGGTGGTCTCGGTTTGTGTCTAGCTTCATTTTGAAGCGAATTATCGAACAACCGCTACCGACCACAAGCGGTTTTTTGTAATTTTTTCACATAACAGACCGCCCTGATCCAGCCCATCTAGATAGAACAAAATGATCAACAAACCAAATTTTCTAATCCAAAATCTCTCTCGAATGGTGGTTTTGGTTTGTTTCTAGCTCTTTTTTAAAGCAAATTATGCGAACGACCACATTTTAGTGTTTTTTGGACCGCCGACCGCATTTTAGTGTTTCATTTTTTTGCCCACATAACCGACCGCCCTACTTCAGCGCATCTAGATAGAATGAAATGATTAACATAAAAAGTGTTGAAAAAGCTGTATTCTTTCGAATGGTGGTCTCGGTTTGTGTCTAGCTTCATTTTGAAGCGAATTATCGAACAACCGCTACCGACCACAAGCGGTTTTTTGTAATTTTTTCACATAACAGACCGCCCTGATCCAGCCCATCTAGATAGAACAAAATGATCAACAAACCAAATTTTCTAATCCAAAATCTCTCTCGAATGGTGGTTTTGGTTTGTTTCTAGCTCTTTTTTAAAGCAAATTATGCGAACGACCACATTTTAGTGTTTTTTG
The DNA here is from genome assembly GCA_036245825.1 of Pristionchus entomophagus. Classification (NCBI taxonomy): domain Eukaryota; kingdom Metazoa; phylum Nematoda; class Chromadorea; order Rhabditida; family Neodiplogasteridae; genus Pristionchus; species Pristionchus entomophagus. The sequence goes on from BTSX01000003.1 coordinate 3,518,481, forward strand.
GACCGCCGACCGCATTTTAGTGTTTCATTTTTTTGCCCACATAACCGACCGCCCTACTTCAGCGCATCTAGATAGAATGAAATGATTAACATAAAAAGTGTTGAAAAAGCTGTATTCTTTCGAATGGTGGTCTCGGTTTGTGTCTAGCTTCATTTTGAAGCGAATTATCGAACAACCGCTACCGACCACAAGCGGTTTTTTGTAATTTTTTCACATAACAGACCGCCCTGATCCAGCCCATCTAGATAGAACAAAATGATCAACAAACCAAATTTTCTAATCCAAAATCTCTTTCGAATGGTGTTTTTGGTTTGTTTCTAGCTCATTTTAAAGCAAATTATGCGAACGACCACATTTTAGTGTTTTTTGGACCGCCGACCGCATTTTAGTGTTTCATTTTTTTGCCCACATAACCGACCGCCCTACTTCAGCGCATCTAGATAGAATGAAATGATTAACATAAAAAGTGTTGAAAAAGCTGTATTCTTTCGAATGGTGGTCTCGGTTTGTGTCTAGCTTCATTTTGAAGCGAATTATCGAACAACCGCTACCGACCACAAGCGGTTTTTTGTAATTTTTTCACATAACAGACCGCCCTGATCCAGCCCATCTAGATAGAACAAAATGATCAACAAACCAAATTTTCTAATCCAAAATCTCTCTCGAATGGTGGTTTTGGTTTGTTTCTAGCTCTTTTTTAAAGCAAATTATGCGAACGACCACATTTTAGTGTTTTTTGGACCGCCGACCGCATTTTAGTGTTTCATTTTTTTGCCCACATAACCGACCGCCCTACTTCAGCGCATCTAGATAGAATGAAATGATAAACATAAAAAGTGTTGAAAAAGCTGTATTCTTTCGAATGGTGGTCTCGGTTTGTGTCTAGCTTCATTTTGAAGCGAATTATCGAACAACCGCTACCGACCACAAGCGGTTTTTTGTAATTTTTTCACATAACAGACCGCCCTGATCCAGCCCATCTAGATAGAACAAAATGATCAACATACCAAATTTTCTACTCCAAATTCTCTTTCGAATGGTGTTTTTGGTTTGTTTCTAGCTCTTTTTTAAAGCAAATTATGCGAACGACCACATTTTAGTGTTTTTTGGACCGCCGACCGCATTTTAGTGTTTCATTTTTTTGCCCACATAACCGACCGCCCTACTTCAGCGCATCTAGATAGAATGAAATGATAAACATAAAAAGTGTTGAAAAAGCTGTATTCTTTCGAATGGTGGTCTCGGTTTGTGTCTAGCTTCATTTTGAAGCGAATTATCGAACAACCACTACCGACCACAAGCGGTTTTTTGTAATTTTTTCACATAACAGACCGCCCTGATCCACCCCATCTAGATAGAACAAAATAATCAACATACCAAATTTTCTACTCCAAATTCTCTTTCGAATGGTGTTTTTGGTTTGTTTCTAGCTCTTTTTTAAAGCAAATTATGCGAACGACCACATTTTAGTGTTTTTTGGACCGCCGACCGCATTTTAGTGTTTCATTTTTTTGCCCACATAACCGACCGCCCTACTTCAGCGCATCTAGATAGAATGAAATGATTAACATAAAAAGTGTTGAAAAAGCTGTATTCTTTCGAATGGTGGTCTCGGTTTGTGTCTAGCTTCATTTTGAAGCGAATTATCGAACAACCGCTACCGACCACAAGCGGTTTTTTGTAATTTTTTCACATAACAGACCGCCCTGATCCAGCCCATCTAGATAGAACAAAATGATCAACAAACCAAATTTTCTAATCCAAAATCTCTTTCGAATGGTGTTTTTGGTTTGTTTCTAGCTCATTTTAAAGCAAATTATGCGAACGACCACATTTTAGTGTTTTTTGGACCGCCGACCGCATTTTAGTGTTTCATTTTTTTGCCCACATAACCGACCGCCCTACTTCAGCGCATCTAGATAGAATGAAATGATTAACATAAAAAGTGTTGAAAAAGCTGTATTCTTTCGAATGGTGGTCTCGGTTTGTGTCTAGCTTCATTTTGAAGCGAATTATCGAACAACCGCTACCGACCACAAGCGGTTTTTTGTAATTTTTTCACATAACAGACCGCCCTGATCCAGCCCATCTAGATAGAACAAAATGATCAACAAACCAAATTTTCTAATCCAAAATCTCTCTCGAATGGTGGTTTTGGTTTGTTTCTAGCTCTTTTTTAAAGCAAATTATGCGAACGACCACATTTTAGTGTTTTTTGGACCGCCGACCGCATTTTAGTGTTTCATTTTTTTGCCCACATAACCGACCGCCCTACTTCAGCGCATCTAGATAGAATGAAATGATAAACATAAAAAGTGTTGAAAAAGCTGTATTCTTTCGAATGGTGGTCTCGGTTTGTGTCTAGCTTCATTTTGAAGCGAATTATCGAACAACCGCTACCGACCACAAGCGGTTTTTTGTAATTTTTTCACATAACAGACCGCCCTGATCCAGCCCATCTAGATAGAACAAAATGATCAACATACCAAATTTTCTACTCCAAATTCTCTTTCGAATGGTGTTTTTGGTTTGTTTCTAGCTCTTTTTTAAAGCAAATTATGCGAACGACCACATTTTAGTGTTTTTTGGACCGCCGACCGCATTTTAGTGTTTCATTTTTTTGCCCACATAACCGACCGCCCTACTTCAGCGCATCTAGATAGAATGAAATGATAAACATAAAAAGTGTTGAAAAAGCTGTATTCTTTCGAATGGTGGTCTCGGTTTGTGTCTAGCTTCATTTTGAAGCGAATTATCGAACAACCGCTACCGACCACAAGCGGTTTTTTGTAATTTTTTCACATAACAGACCGCCCTGATCCACCCCATCTAGATAGAACAAAATAATCAACATACCAAATTTTCTACTCCAAATTCTCTTTCGAATGGTGTTTTTGGTTTGTTTCTAGCTCTTTTTTAAAGCAAATTATGCGAACGACCACATTTTAGTGTTTTTTGGACCGCCGACCGCATTTTAGTGTTTCATTTTTTTGCCCACATAACCGACCGCCCTACTTCAGCGCATCTAGATAGAATGAAATGATTAACATAAAAAGTGTTGAAAAAGCTGTATTCTTTCGAATGGTGGTCTCGGTTTGTGTCTAGCTTCATTTTGAAGCGAATTATCGAACAACCGCTACCGACCACAAGCGGTTTTTTGTAATTTTTTCACATAACAGACCGCCCTGATCCACCCCATCTAGATAGAACAAAATAATCAACATACCAAATTTTCTACTCCAAATTCTCTTTCGAATGGTGTTTTTGGTTTGTTTCTAGCTCTTTTTTAAAGCAAATTATGCGAACGACCACATTTTAGTGTTTTTTGGACCGCCGACCGCATTTTAGTGTTTCATTTTTTTGCCCACATAACCGACCGCCCTACTTCAGCGCATCTAGATAGAATGAAATGATTAACATAAAAAGTGTTGAAAAAGCTGTATTCTTTCGAATGGTGGTCTCGGTTTGTGTCTAGCTTCATTTTGAAGCGAATTATCGAACAACCGCTACCGACCACAAGCGGTTTTTTGTAATTTTTTCACATAACAGACCGCCCTGATCCAGCCCATCTAGATAGAACAAAATGATCAACAAACCAAATTTTCTAATCCAAAATCTCTCTCGAATGGTGGTTTTGGTTTGTTTCTAGCTCTTTTTTAAAGCAAATTATGCGAACGACCACATTTTAGTGTTTTTTGGACCGCCGACCGCATTTTAGTGTTTCATTTTTTTGCCCACATAACCGACCGCCCTACTTCAGCGCATCTAGATAGAATGAAATGATTAACATAAAAAGTGTTGAAAAAGCTGTATTCTTTCGAATGGTGGTCTCGGTTTGTGTCTAGCTTCATTTTGAAGCGAATTATCGAACAACCGCTACCGACCACAAGCGGTTTTTTGTAATTTTTTCACATAACAGACCGCCCTGATCCACCCCATCTAGATAGAACAAAATAATCAACATACCAAATTTTCTACTCCAAATTCTCTTTCGAATGGTGTTTTTGGTTTGTTTCTAGCTCTTTTTTAAAGCAAATTATGCGAACGACCACATTTTAGTGTTTTTTGGACCGCCGACCGCATTTTAGTGTTTCATTTTTTTGCCCACATAACCGACCGCCCTACTTCAGCGCATCTAGATAGAATGAAATGATTAACATAAAAAGTGTTGAAAAAGCTGTATTCTTTCGAATGGTGGTCTCGGTTTGTGTCTAGCTTCATTTTGAAGCGAATTATCGAACAACCGCTACCGACCACAAGCGGTTTTTTGTAATTTTTTCACATAACAGACCGCCCTGATCCACCCCATCTAGATAGAACAAAATAATCAACATACCAAATTTTCTACTCCAAATTCTCTTTCGAATGGTGTTTTTGGTTTGTTTCTAGCTCTTTTTTAAAGCAAATTATGCGAACGACCACATTTTAGTGTTTTTTGGACCGCCGACCGCATTTTAGTGTTTCATTTTTTTGCCCACATAACCGACCGCCCTACTTCAGCGCATCTAGATAGAATGAAATGATTAACATAAAAAGTGTTGAAAAAGCTGTATTCTTTCGAATGGTGGTCTCGGTTTGTGTCTAGCTTCATTTTGAAGCGAATTATCGAACAACCGCTACCGACCACAAGCGGTTTTTTGTAATTTTTTCACATAACAGACCGCCCTGATCCAGCCCATCTAGATAGAACAAAATGATCAACAAACCAAATTTTCTAATCCAAAATCTCTCTCGAATGGTGGTTTTGGTTTGTTTCTAGCTCTTTTTTAAAGCAAATTATGCGAACGACCACATTTTAGTGTTTTTTGGACCGCCGACCGCATTTTAGTGTTTCATTTTTTTGCCCACATAACCGACCGCCCTACTTCAGCGCATCTAGATAGAATGAAATGATTAACATAAAAAGTGTTGAAAAAGCTGTATTCTTTCGAATGGTGGTCTCGGTTTGTGTCTAGCTTCATTTTGAAGCGAATTATCGAACAACCGCTACCGACCACAAGCGGTTTTTTGTAATTTTTTCACATAACAGACCGCCCTGATCCAGCCCATCTAGATAGAACAAAATGATCAACAAACCAAATTTTCTAATCCAAAATCTCTTTCGAATGGTGTTTTTGGTTTGTTTCTAGCTCATTTTAAAGCAAATTATGCGAACGACCACATTTTAGTGTTTTTTGGACCGCCGACCGCATTTTAGTGTTTCATTTTTTTGCCCACATAACCGACCGCCCTACTTCAGCGCATCTAGATAGAATGAAATGATTAACATAAAAAGTGTTGAAAAAGCTGTATTCTTTCGAATGGTGGTCTCGGTTTGTGTCTAGCTTCATTTTGAAGCGAATTATCGAACAACCGCTACCGACCACAAGCGGTTTTTTGTAATTTTTTCACATAACAGACCGCCCTGATCCAGCCCATCTAGATAGAACAAAATGATCAACAAACCAAATTTTCTAATCCAAAATCTCTCTCGAATGGTGGTTTTGGTTTGTTTCTAGCTCTTTTTTAAAGCAAATTATGCGAACGACCACATTTTAGTGTTTTTTGGACCGCCGACCGCATTTTAGTGTTTCATTTTTTTGCCCACATAACCGACCGCCCTACTTCAGCGCATCTAGATAGAATGAAATGATAAACATAAAAAGTGTTGAAAAAGCTGTATTCTTTCGAATGGTGGTCTCGGTTTGTGTCTAGCTTCATTTTGAAGCGAATTATCGAACAACCGCTACCGACCACAAGCGGTTTTTTGTAATTTTTTCACATAACAGACCGCCCTGATCCACCCCATCTAGATAGAACAAAATAATCAACATACCAAATTTTCAACTCCAAATTCTCTTTCGAATGGTGTTCTTGGTTTGTTTCTAGCTCTTTTTTAAAGCAAATTATGCGAACGACCACATTTTAGTGTTTTTTGGACCGCCGACCGCATTTTAGTGTTTCATTTTTTTGCCCACATAACCGACGGCCCTACTTCAGCGCATCTAGATAGAATGAAATGATTAACATAAAAAGTGTTGAAAAAGCTGTATTCTTTCGAATGGTGGTCTCGGTTTGTGTCTAGCTTCATTTTGAAGCGAATTATCGAACAACCGCTACCGACCACAAGCGGTTTTTTGTAATTTTTTCACATAACAGACCGCCCTGATCCACCCCATCTAGATAGAACAAAATAATCAACATACCAAATTTTCTACTCCAAATTCTCTTTCGAATGGTGTTTTTGGTTTGTTTCTAGCTCTTTTTTAAAGCAAATTATGCGAACGACCACATTTTAGTGTTTTTTGGACCGCCGACCGCATTTTAGTGTTTCATTTTTTTGCCCACATAACCGACCGCCCTACTTCAGCGCATCTAGATAGAATGAAATGATTAACATAAAAAGTGTTGAAAAAGCTGTATTCTTTCGAATGGTGGTCTCGGTTTGTGTCTAGCTTCATTTTGAAGCGAATTATCGAATAACCGCAACCGACCACAAGCGGTTTTTTGTAATTTTTTCACATAACAGACCGCCCTGATCCAGCCCATCTAGATAGAACAAAATGATCAACAAACCAAATTTTCTAATCCAAAATCTCTCTCGAATGGTGGTTTTGGTTTGTTTCTAGCTCTTTTTTAAAGCAAATTATGCGAACGACCACATTTTAGTGTTTTTTGGACCGCCGACCGCATTTTAGTGTTTCATTTTTTTGCCCACATAACCGACCGCCCTACTTCAGCGCATCTAGATAGAATGAAATGATTAACATAAAAAGTGTTGAAAAAGCTGTATTCTTTCGAATGGTGGTCTCGGTTTGTGTCTAGCTTCATTTTGAAGCGAATTATCGAACAACCGCTACCGACCACAAGCGGTTTTTTGTAATTTTTTCACATAACAGACCGCCCTGATCCAGCCCATCTAGATAGAACAAAATGATCAACAAACCAAATTTTCTAATCCAAAATCTCTCTCGAATGGTGGTTTTGGTTTGTTTCTAGCTCTTTTTTAAAGCAAATTATGCGAACGACCACATTTTAGTGTTTTTTGGACCGCCGACCGCATTTTAGTGTTTCATTTTTTTGCCCACATAACCGACCGCCCTACTTCAGCGCATCTAGATAGAATGAAATGATTAACATAAAAAGTGTTGAAAAAGCTGTATTCTTTCGAATGGTGGTCTCGGTTTGTGTCTAGCTTCATTTTGAAGCGAATTATCGAACAACCGCTACCGACCACAAGCGGTTTTTTGTAATTTTTTCACATAACAGACCGCCCTGATCCAGCCCATCTAGATAGAACAAAATGATCAACAAACCAAATTTTCTAATCCAAAATCTCTCTCGAATGGTGGTTTTGGTTTGTTTCTAGCTCTTTTTTAAAGCAAATTATGCGAACGACCACATTTTAGTGTTTTTTGGACCGCCGACCGCATTTTAGTGTTTCATTTTTTTGCCCACATAACCGACCGCCCTACTTCAGCGCATCTAGATAGAATGAAATGATTAACATAAAAAGTGTTGAAAAAGCTGTATTCTTTCGAATGGTGGTCTCGGTTTGTGTCTAGCTTCATTTTGAAGCGAATTATCGAACAACCGCTACCGACCACAAGCGGTTTTTTGTAATTTTTTCACATAACAGACCGCCCTGATCCAGCCCATCTAGATAGAACAAAATGATCAACAAACCAAATTTTCTAATCCAAAATCTCTCTCGAATGGTGGTTTTGGTTTGTTTCTAGCTCTTTTTTAAAGCAAATTATGCGAACGACCACATTTTAGTGTTTTTTGGACCGCCGACCGCATTTTAGTGTTTCATTTTTTTGCCCACATAACCGACCGCCCTACTTCAGCGCATCTAGATAGAATGAAATGATTAACATAAAAAGTGTTGAAAAAGCTGTATTCTTTCGAATGGTGGTCTCGGTTTGTGTCTAGCTTCATTTTGAAGCGAATTATCGAACAACCGCTACCGACCACAAGCGGTTTTTTGTAATTTTTTCACATAACAGACCGCCCTGATCCACCCCATCTAGATAGAACAAAATAATCAACATACCAAATTTTCTACTCCAAATTCTCTTTCGAATGGTGTTTTTGGTTTGTTTCTAGCTCTTTTTTAAAGCAAATTATGCGAACGACCACATTTTAGTGTTTTTTGGACCGCCGACCGCATTTTAGTGTTTCATTTTTTTGCCCACATAACCGACCGCCCTACTTCAGCGCATCTAGATAGAATGAAATGATTAACATAAAAAGTGTTGAAAAAGCTGTATTCTTTCGAATGGTGGTCTCGGTTTGTGTCTAGCTTCATTTTGAAGCGAATTATCGAATAACCGCAACCGACCACAAGCGGTTTTTTGTAATTTTTTCACATAACAGACCGCCCTGATCCACCCCATCTAGATAGAACAAAATAATCAACATACCAAATTTTCTACTCCAAATTCTCTTTCGAATGGTGTTTTTGGTTTGTTTCTAGCTCTTTTTTAAAGCAAATTATGCGAACGACCACATTTTAGTGTTTTTTGGACCGCCGACCGCATTTTAGTGTTTCATTTTTTTGCCCACATAACCGACCGCCCTACTTCAGCGCATCTAGATAGAATGAAATGATTAACATAAAAAGTGTTGAAAAAGCTGTATTCTTTCGAATGGTGGTCTCGGTTTGTGTCTAGCTTCATTTTGAAGCGAATTATCGAATAACCGCAACCGACCACAAGCGGTTTTTTGTAATTTTTTCACATAACAGACCGCCCTGATCCAGCCCATCTAGATAGAACAAAATGATCAACAAACCAAATTTTCTAATCCAAAATCTCTCTCGAATGGTGGTTTTGGTTTGTTTCTAGCTCTTTTTTAAAGCAAATTATGCGAACGACCACATTTTAGTGTTTTTTGGACCGCCGACCGCATTTTAGTGTTTCATTTTTTTGCCCACATAACCGACCGCCCTACTTCAGCGCATCTAGATAGAATGAAATGATTAACATAAAAAGTGTTGAAAAAGCTGTATTCTTTCGAATGGTGGTCTCGGTTTGTGTCTAGCTTCATTTTGAAGCGAATTATCGAACAACCGCTACCGACCACAAGCGGTTTTTTGTAATTTTTTCACATAACAGACCGCCCTGATCCAGCCCATCTAGATAGAACAAAATGATCAACAAACCAAATTTTCTAATCCAAAATCTCTCTCGAATGGTGGTTTTGGTTTGTTTCTAGCTCTTTTTTAAAGCAAATTATGCGAACGACCACATTTTAGTGTTTTTTGGACCGCCGACCGCATTTTAGTGTTTCATTTTTTTGCCCACATAACCGACCGCCCTACTTCAGCGCATCTAGATAGAATGAAATGATTAACATAAAAAGTGTTGAAAAAGCTGTATTCTTTCGAATGGTGGTCTCGGTTTGTGTCTAGCTTCATTTTGAAGCGAATTATCGAACAACCGCTACCGACCACAAGCGGTTTTTTGTAATTTTTTCACATAACAGACCGCCCTGATCCACCCCATCTAGATAGAACAAAATAATCAACATACCAAATTTTCTACTCCAAATTCTCTTTCGAATGGTGTTTTTGGTTTGTTTCTAGCTCTTTTTTAAAGCAAATTATGCGAACGACCACATTTTAGTGTTTTTTGGACCGCCGACCGCATTTTAGTGTTTCATTTTTTTGCCCACATAACCGACCGCCCTACTTCAGCGCATCTAGATAGAATGAAATGATTAACATAAAAAGTGTTGAAAAAGCTGTATTCTTTCGAATGGTGGTCTCGGTTTGTGTCTAGCTTCATTTTGAAGCGAATTATCGAATAACCGCAACCGACCACAAGCGGTTTTTTGTAATTTTTTCACATAACAGACCGCCCTGATCCACCCCATCTAGATAGAACAAAATAATCAACATACCAAATTTTCTACTCCAAATTCTCTTTCGAATGGTGTTTTTGGTTTGTTTCTAGCTCTTTTTTAAAGCAAATTATGCGAACGACCACATTTTAGTGTTTTTTGGACCGCCGACCGCATTTTAGTGTTTCATTTTTTTGCCCACATAACCGACCGCCCTACTTCAGCGCATCTAGATAGAATGAAATGATTAACATAAAAAGTGTTGAAAAAGCTGTATTCTTTCGAATGGTGGTCTCGGTTTGTGTCTAGCTTCATTTTGAAGCGAATTATCGAATAACCGCAACCGACCACAAGCGGTTTTTTGTAATTTTTTCACATAACAGACCGCCCTGATCCAGCCCATCTAGATAGAACAAAATGATCAACAAACCAAATTTTCTAATCCAAAATCTCTCTCGAATGGTGGTTTTGGTTTGTTTCTAGCTCTTTTTTAAAGCAAATTATGCGAACGACCACATTTTAGTGTTTTTTGGACCGCCGACCGCATTTTAGTGTTTCATTTTTTTGCCCACATAACCGACCGCCCTACTTCAGCGCATCTAGATAGAATGAAATGATTAACATAAAAAGTGTTGAAAAAGCTGTATTCTTTCGAATGGTGGTCTCGGTTTGTGTCTAGCTTCATTTTGAAGCGAATTATCGAACAACCGCTACCGACCACAAGCGGTTTTTTGTAATTTTTTCACATAACAGACCGCCCTGATCCAGCCCATCTAGATAGAACAAAATGATCAACAAACCAAATTTTCTAATCCAAAATCTCTCTCGAATGGTGGTTTTGGTTTGTTTCTAGCTCTTTTTTAAAGCAAATTATGCGAACGACCACATTTTAGTGTTTTTTGGACCGCCGACCGCATTTTAGTGTTTCATTTTTTTGCCCACATAACCGACCGCCCTACTTCAGCGCATCTAGATAGAATGAAATGATTAACATAAAAAGTGTTGAAAAAGCTGTATTCTTTCGAATGGTGGTCTCGGTTTGTGTCTAGCTTCATTTTGAAGCGAATTATCGAACAACCGCTACCGACCACAAGCGGTTTTTTGTAATTTTTTCACATAACAGACCGCCCTGATCCACCCCATCTAGATAGAACAAAATAATCAACATACCAAATTTTCTACTCCAAATTCTCTTTCGAATGGTGTTTTTGGTTTGTTTCTAGCTCTTTTTTAAAGCAAATTATGCGAACGACCACATTTTAGTGTTTTTTGGACCGCCGACCGCATTTTAGTGTTTCATTTTTTTGCCCACATAACCGACCGTCCTACTTCAGCGCATCTAGATAGAATGAAATGATTAACATAAAAAGTGTTGAAAAAGCTGTATTCTTTCGAATGGTGGTCTCGGTTTGTGTCTAGCTTCATTTTGAAGCGAATTATCGAATAACCGCAACCGACCACAAGCGGTTTTTTGTAATTTTTTCACATAACAGACCGCCCTGATCCAGCCCATCTAGATAGAACAAAATGATCAACAAACCAAATTTTCTAATCCAAAATCTCTCTCGAATGGTGGTTTTGGTTTGTTTCTAGCTCTTTTTTAAAGCAAATTATGCGAACGACCACATTTTAGTGTTTTTTGGACCGCCGACCGCATTTTAGTGTTTCATTTTTTTGCCCACATAACCGACCGCCCTACTTCAGCGCATCTAGATAGAATGAAATGATTAACATAAAAAGTGTTGAAAAAGCTGTATTCTTTCGAATGGTGGTCTCGGTTTGTGTCTAGCTTCATTTTGAAGCGAATTATCGAACAACCGCTACCGACCACAAGCGGTTTTTTGTAATTTTTTCACATAACAGACCGCCCTGATCCAGCCCATCTAGATAGAACAAAATGATCAACAAACCAAATTTTCTAATCCAAAATCTCTCTCGAATGGTGGTTTTGGTTTGTTTCTAGCTCTTTTTTAAAGCAAATTATGCGAACGACCACATTTTAGTGTTTTTTGGACCGCCGACCGCATTTTAGTGTTTCATTTTTTTGCCCACATAACCGACCGCCCTACTTCAGCGCATCTAGATAGAATGAAATGATTAACATAAAAAGTGTTGAAAAAGCTGTATTCTTTCGAATGGTGGTCTCGGTTTGTGTCTAGCTTCATTTTGAAGCGAATTATCGAACAACCGCTACCGACCACAAGCGGTTTTTTGTAATTTTTTCACATAACAGACCGCCCTGATCCAGCCCATCTAGATAGAACAAAATGATCAACAAACCAAATTTTCTAATCCAAAATCTCTCTCGAATGGTGGTTTTGGTTTGTTTCTAGCTCTTTTTTAAAGCAAATTATGCGAACGACCACATTTTAGTGTTTTTTGGACCGCCGACCGCATTTTAGTGTTTCATTTTTTTGCCCACATAACCGACCGCCCTACTTCAGCGCATCTAGATAGAATGAAATGATTAACATAAAAAGTGTTGAAAAAGCTGTATTCTTTCGAATGGTGGTCTCGGTTTGTGTCTAGCTTCATTTTGAAGCGAATTATCGAACAACCGCTACCGACCACAAGCGGTTTTTTGTAATTTTTTCACATAACAGACCGCCCTGATCCAGCCCATCTAGATAGAACAAAATGATCAACAAACCAAATTTTCTAATCCAAAATCTCTCTCGAATGGTGGTTTTGGTTTGTTTCTAGCTCTTTTTTAAAGCAAATTATGCGAACGACCACATTTTAGTGTTTTTTGGACCGCCGACCGCATTTTAGTGTTTCATTTTTTTGCCCACATAACCGACCGCCCTACTTCAGCGCATCTAGATAGAATGAAATGATTAACATAAAAAGTGTTGAAAAAGCTGTATTCTTTCGAATGGTGGTCTCGGTTTGTGTCTAGCTTCATTTTGAAGCGAATTATCGAACAACCGCTACCGACCACAAGCGGTTTTTTGTAATTTTTTCACATAACAGACCGCCCTGATCCAGCCCATCTAGATAGAACAAAATGATCAACAAACCAAATTTTCTAATCCAAAATCTCTCTCGAATGGTGGTTTTGGTTTGTTTCTAGCTCTTTTTTAAAGCAAATTATGCGAACGACCACATTTTAGTGTTTTTTGGACCGCCGACCGCATTTTAGTGTTTCATTTTTTTGCCCACATAACCGACCGCCCTACTTCAGCGCATCTAGATAGAATGAAATGATTAACATAAAAAGTGTTGAAAAAGCTGTATTCTTTCGAATGGTGGTCTCGGTTTGTGTCTAGCTTCATTTTGAAGCGAATTATCGAACAACCGCTACCGACCACAAGCGGTTTTTTGTAATTTTTTCACATAACAGACCGCCCTGATCCAGCCCATCTAGATAGAACAAAATGATCAACAAACCAAATTTTCTAATCCAAAATCTCTCTCGAATGGTGGTTTTGGTTTGTTTCTAGCTCTTTTTTAAAGCAAATTATGCGAACGACCACATTTTAGTGTTTTTTGGACCGCCGACCGCATTTTAGTGTTTCATTTTTTTGCCCACATAACCGACCGCCCTACTTCAGCGCATCTAGATAGAATGAAATGATTAACATAAAAAGTGTTGAAAAAGCTGTATTCTTTCGAATGGTGGTCTCGGTTTGTGTCTAGCTTCATTTTGAAGCGAATTATCGAACAACCGCTACCGACCACAAGCGGTTTTTTGTAATTTTTTCACATAACAGACCGCCCTGATCCAGCCCATCTAGATAGAACAAAATGATCAACAAACCAAATTTTCTAATCCAAAATCTCTCTCGAATGGTGGTTTTGGTTTGTTTCTAGCTCTTTTTTAAAGCAAATTATGCGAACGACCACATTTTAGTGTTTTTTGGACCGCCGACCGCATTTTAGTGTTTCATTTTTTTGCCCACATAACCGACCGCCCTACTTCAGCGCATCTAGATAGAATGAAATGATTAACATAAAAAGTGTTGAAAAAGCTGTATTCTTTCGAATGGTGGTCTCGGTTTGTGTCTAGCTTCATTTTGAAGCGAATTATCGAACAACCGCTACCGACCACAAGCGGTTTTTTGTAATTTTTTCACATAACAGACCGCCCTGATCCAGCCCATCTAGATAGAACAAAATGATCAACAAACCAAATTTTCTAATCCAAAATCTCTTTCGAATGGTGTTTTTGGTTTGTTTCTAGCTCACTTTAAAGCAAATTATGCGAACGACCACATTTTAGTGTTTTTTGGACCGCCGACCGCATTTTAGTGTTTCATTTTTTTGCCCACATAACCGACCGCCCTACTTCAGCGCATCTAGATAGAATGAAATGATTAACATAAAAAGTGTTGAAAAAGCTGTATTCTTTCGAATGGTGGTCTCGGTTTGTGTCTAGCTTCATTTTGAAGCGAATTATCGAACAACCGCTACCGACCACAAGCGGTTTTTTGTAATTTTTTCACATAACAGACCGCCCTGATCCAGCCCATCTAGATAGAACAAAATGATCAACAAACCAAATTTTCTAATCCAAAATCTCTCTCGAATGGTGGTTTTGGTTTGTTTCTAGCTCTTTTTTAAAGCAAATTATGCGAACGACCACATTTTAGTGTTTTTTGGACCGCCGACCGCATTTTAGTGTTTCATTTTTTTGCCCACATAACCGACCGCCCTACTTCAGCGCATCTAGATAGAATGAAATGATAAACATAAAAAGTGTTGAAAAAGCTGTATTCTTTCGAATGGTGGTCTCGGTTTGTGTCTAGCTTCATTTTGAAGCGAATTATCGAACAACCGCTACCGACCACAAGCGGTTTTTTGTAATTTTTTCACATAACAGACCGCCCTGATCCAGCCCATCTAGATAGAACAAAATGATCAACAAACCAAATTTTCTAATCCAAAATCTCTTTCGAATGGTGTTTTTGGTTTGTTTCTAGCTCATTTTAAAGCAAATTATGCGAACGACCACATTTTAGTGTTTTTTGGACCGCCGACCGCATTTTAGTGTTTCATTTTTTTGCCCACATAACCGACCGCCCTACTTCAGCGCATCTAGATAGAATGAAATGATTAACATAAAAAGTGTTGAAAAAGCTGTATTCTTTCGAATGGTGGTCTCGGTTTGTGTCTAGCTTCATTTTGAAGCGAATTATCGAACAACCGCTACCGACCACAAGCGGTTTTTTGTAATTTTTTCACATAACAGACCGCCCTGATCCAGCCCATCTAGATAGAACAAAATGATCAACAAACCAAATTTTCTAATCCAAAATCTCTTTCGAATGGTGTTTTTGGTTTGTTTCTAGCTCATTTTAAAGCAAATTATGCGAACGACCACATTTTAGTGTTTTTTGGACCGCCGACCGCATTTTAGTGTTTCATTTTTTTGCCCACATAACCGACCGCCCTACTTCAGCGCATCTAGATAGAATGAAATGATTAACATAAAAAGTGTTGAAAAAGCTGTATTCTTTCGAATGGTGGTCTCGGTTTGTGTCTAGCTTCATTTTGAAGCGAATTATCGAACAACCGCTACCGACCACAAGCGGTTTTTTGTAATTTTTTCACATAACAGACCGCCCTGATCCAGCCCATCTAGATAGAACAAAATGATCAACAAACCAAATTTTCTAATCCAAAATCTCTCTCGAATGGTGGTTTTGGTTTGTTTCTAGCTCTTTTTTAAAGCAAATTATGCGAACGACCACATTTTAGTGTTTTTTGGACCGCCGACCGCATTTTAGTGTTTCATTTTTTTGCCCACATAACCGACCGCCCTACTTCAGCGCATCTAGATAGAATGAAATGATTAACATAAAAAGTGTTGAAAAAGCTGTATTCTTTCGAATGGTGGTCTCGGTTTGTGTCTAGCTTCATTTTGAAGCGAATTATCGAACAACCGCTACCGACCACAAGCGGTTTTTTGTAATTTTTTCACATAACAGACCGCCCTGATCCAGCCCATCTAGATAGAACAAAATGATCAACAAACCAAATTTTCTAATCCAAAATCTCTCTCGAATGGTGGTTTTGGTTTGTTTCTAGCTCTTTTTTAAAGCAAATTATGCGAACGACCACATTTTAGTGTTTTTTGGACCGCCGACCGCATTTTAGTGTTTCATTTTTTTGCCCACATAACCGACCGCCCTACTTCAGCGCATCTAGATAGAATGAAATGATAAACATAAAAAGTGTTGAAAAAGCTGTATTCTTTCGAATGGTGGTCTCGGTTTGTGTCTAGCTTCATTTTGAAGCGAATTATCGAACAACCGCTACCGACCACAAGCGGTTTTTTGTAATTTTTTCACATAACAGACCGCCCTGATCCACCCCATCTAGATAGAACAAAATAATCAACATACCAAATTTTCAACTCCAAATTCTCTTTCGAATGGTGTTCTTGGTTTGTTTCTAGCTCTTTTTTAAAGCAAATTATGCGAACGACCACATTTTAGTGTTTTTTGGACCGCCGACCGCATTTTAGTGTTTCATTTTTTTGCCCACATAACCGACGGCCCTACTTCAGCGCATCTAGATAGAATGAAATGATTAACATAAAAAGTGTTGAAAAAGCTGTATTCTTTCGAATGGTGGTCTCGGTTTGTGTCTAGCTTCATTTTGAAGCGAATTATCGAACAACCGCTACCGACCACAAGCGGTTTTTTGTAATTTTTTCACATAACAGACCGCCCTGATCCACCCCATCTAGATAGAACAAAATAATCAACATACCAAATTTTCTACTCCAAATTCTCTTTCGAATGGTGTTTTTGGTTTGTTTCTAGCTCTTTTTTAAAGCAAATTATGCGAACGACCACATTTTAGTGTTTTTTGGACCGCCGACCGCATTTTAGTGTTTCATTTTTTTGCCCACATAACCGACCGCCCTACTTCAGCGCATCTAGATAGAATGAAATGATTAACATAAAAAGTGTTGAAAAAGC
This sequence comes from Pristionchus entomophagus, assembly GCA_036245825.1. Classification (NCBI taxonomy): domain Eukaryota; kingdom Metazoa; phylum Nematoda; class Chromadorea; order Rhabditida; family Neodiplogasteridae; genus Pristionchus; species Pristionchus entomophagus. Next base: position 3,535,235 of record BTSX01000003.1, read on the forward strand.
TGTATTCTTTCGAATGGTGGTCTCGGTTTGTGTCTAGCTTCATTTTGAAGCGAATTATCGAATAACCGCAACCGACCACAAGCGGTTTTTTGTAATTTTTTCACATAACAGACCGCCCTGATCCAGCCCATCTAGATAGAACAAAATGATCAACAAACCAAATTTTCTAATCCAAAATCTCTCTCGAATGGTGGTTTTGGTTTGTTTCTAGCTCTTTTTTAAAGCAAATTATGCGAACGACCACATTTTAGTGTTTTTTGGACCGCCGACCGCATTTTAGTGTTTCATTTTTTTGCCCACATAACCGACCGCCCTACTTCAGCGCATCTAGATAGAATGAAATGATTAACATAAAAAGTGTTGAAAAAGCTGTATTCTTTCGAATGGTGGTCTCGGTTTGTGTCTAGCTTCATTTTGAAGCGAATTATCGAACAACCGCTACCGACCACAAGCGGTTTTTTGTAATTTTTTCACATAACAGACCGCCCTGATCCAGCCCATCTAGATAGAACAAAATGATCAACAAACCAAATTTTCTAATCCAAAATCTCTCTCGAATGGTGGTTTTGGTTTGTTTCTAGCTCTTTTTTAAAGCAAATTATGCGAACGACCACATTTTAGTGTTTTTTGGACCGCCGACCGCATTTTAGTGTTTCATTTTTTTGCCCACATAACCGACCGCCCTACTTCAGCGCATCTAGATAGAATGAAATGATTAACATAAAAAGTGTTGAAAAAGCTGTATTCTTTCGAATGGTGGTCTCGGTTTGTGTCTAGCTTCATTTTGAAGCGAATTATCGAACAACCGCTACCGACCACAAGCGGTTTTTTGTAATTTTTTCACATAACAGACCGCCCTGATCCAGCCCATCTAGATAGAACAAAATGATCAACAAACCAAATTTTCTAATCCAAAATCTCTCTCGAATGGTGGTTTTGGTTTGTTTCTAGCTCTTTTTTAAAGCAAATTATGCGAACGACCACATTTTAGTGTTTTTTGGACCGCCGACCGCATTTTAGTGTTTCATTTTTTTGCCCACATAACCGACCGCCCTACTTCAGCGCATCTAGATAGAATGAAATGATTAACATAAAAAGTGTTGAAAAAGCTGTATTCTTTCGAATGGTGGTCTCGGTTTGTGTCTAGCTTCATTTTGAAGCGAATTATCGAACAACCGCTACCGACCACAAGCGGTTTTTTGTAATTTTTTCACATAACAGACCGCCCTGATCCAGCCCATCTAGATAGAACAAAATGATCAACAAACCAAATTTTCTAATCCAAAATCTCTCTCGAATGGTGGTTTTGGTTTGTTTCTAGCTCTTTTTTAAAGCAAATTATGCGAACGACCACATTTTAGTGTTTTTTGGACCGCCGACCGCATTTTAGTGTTTCATTTTTTTGCCCACATAACCGACCGCCCTACTTCAGCGCATCTAGATAGAATGAAATGATTAACATAAAAAGTGTTGAAAAAGCTGTATTCTTTCGAATGGTGGTCTCGGTTTGTGTCTAGCTTCATTTTGAAGCGAATTATCGAACAACCGCTACCGACCACAAGCGGTTTTTTGTAATTTTTTCACATAACAGACCGCCCTGATCCAGCCCATCTAGATAGAACAAAATGATCAACAAACCAAATTTTCTAATCCAAAATCTCTCTCGAATGGTGGTTTTGGTTTGTTTCTAGCTCTTTTTTAAAGCAAATTATGCGAACGACCACATTTTAGTGTTTTTTGGACCGCCGACCGCATTTTAGTGTTTCATTTTTTTGCCCACATAACCGACCGCCCTACTTCAGCGCATCTAGATAGAATGAAATGATTAACATAAAAAGTGTTGAAAAAGCTGTATTCTTTCGAATGGTGGTCTCGGTTTGTGTCTAGCTTCATTTTGAAGCGAATTATCGAACAACCGCTACCGACCACAAGCGGTTTTTTGTAATTTTTTCACATAACAGACCGCCCTGATCCAGCCCATCTAGATAGAACAAAATGATCAACAAACCAAATTTTCTAATCCAAAATCTCTCTCGAATGGTGGTTTTGGTTTGTTTCTAGCTCTTTTTTAAAGCAAATTATGCGAACGACCACATTTTAGTGTTTTTTGGACCGCCGACCGCATTTTAGTGTTTCATTTTTTTGCCCACATAACCGACCGCCCTACTTCAGCGCATCTAGATAGAATGAAATGATTAACATAAAAAGTGTTGAAAAAGCTGTATTCTTTCGAATGGTGGTCTCGGTTTGTGTCTAGCTTCATTTTGAAGCGAATTATCGAACAACCGCTACCGACCACAAGCGGTTTTTTGTAATTTTTTCACATAACAGACCGCCCTGATCCAGCCCATCTAGATAGAACAAAATGATCAACAAACCAAATTTTCTAATCCAAAATCTCTCTCGAATGGTGGTTTTGGTTTGTTTCTAGCTCTTTTTTAAAGCAAATTATGCGAACGACCACATTTTAGTGTTTTTTGGACCGCCGACCGCATTTTAGTGTTTCATTTTTTTGCCCACATAACCGACCGCCCTACTTCAGCGCATCTAGATAGAATGAAATGATTAACATAAAAAGTGTTGAAAAAGCTGTATTCTTTCGAATGGTGGTCTCGGTTTGTGTCTAGCTTCATTTTGAAGCGAATTATCGAACAACCGCTACCGACCACAAGCGGTTTTTTGTAATTTTTTCACATAACAGACCGCCCTGATCCAGCCCATCTAGATAGAACAAAATGATCAACAAACCAAATTTTCTAATCCAAAATCTCTCTCGAATGGTGGTTTTGGTTTGTTTCTAGCTCTTTTTTAAAGCAAATTATGCGAACGACCACATTTTAGTGTTTTTTGGACCGCCGACCGCATTTTAGTGTTTCATTTTTTTGCCCACATAACCGACCGCCCTACTTCAGCGCATCTAGATAGAATGAAATGATTAACATAAAAAGTGTTGAAAAAGCTGTATTCTTTCGAATGGTGGTCTCGGTTTGTGTCTAGCTTCATTTTGAAGCGAATTATCGAACAACCGCTACCGACCACAAGCGGTTTTTTGTAATTTTTTCACATAACAGACCGCCCTGATCCAGCCCATCTAGATAGAACAAAATGATCAACAAACCAAATTTTCTAATCCAAAATCTCTCTCGAATGGTGGTTTTGGTTTGTTTCTAGCTCTTTTTTAAAGCAAATTATGCGAACGACCACATTTTAGTGTTTTTTGGACCGCCGACCGCATTTTAGTGTTTCATTTTTTTGCCCACATAACCGACCGCCCTACTTCAGCGCATCTAGATAGAATGAAATGATTAACATAAAAAGTGTTGAAAAAGCTGTATTCTTTCGAATGGTGGTCTCGGTTTGTGTCTAGCTTCATTTTGAAGCGAATTATCGAACAACCGCTACCGACCACAAGCGGTTTTTTGTAATTTTTTCACATAACAGACCGCCCTGATCCAGCCCATCTAGATAGAACAAAATGATCAACAAACCAAATTTTCTAATCCAAAATCTCTCTCGAATGGTGGTTTTGGTTTGTTTCTAGCTCTTTTTTAAAGCAAATTATGCGAACGACCACATTTTAGTGTTTTTTGGACCGCCGACCGCATTTTAGTGTTTCATTTTTTTGCCCACATAACCGACCGCCCTACTTCAGCGCATCTAGATAGAATGAAATGATTAACATAAAAAGTGTTGAAAAAGCTGTATTCTTTCGAATGGTGGTCTCGGTTTGTGTCTAGCTTCATTTTGAAGCGAATTATCGAACAACCGCTACCGACCACAAGCGGTTTTTTGTAATTTTTTCACATAACAGACCGCCCTGATCCAGCCCATCTAGATAGAACAAAATGATCAACAAACCAAATTTTCTAATCCAAAATCTCTTTCGAATGGTGTTTTTGGTTTGTTTCTAGCTCACTTTAAAGCAAATTATGCGAACGACCACATTTTAGTGTTTTTTGGACCGCCGACCGCATTTTAGTGTTTCATTTTTTTGCCCACATAACCGACCGCCCTACTTCAGCGCATCTAGATAGAATGAAATGATTAACATAAAAAGTGTTGAAAAAGCTGTATTCTTTCGAATGGTGGTCTCGGTTTGTGTCTAGCTTCATTTTGAAGCGAATTATCGAACAACCGCTACCGACCACAAGCGGTTTTTTGTAATTTTTTCACATAACAGACCGCCCTGATCCAGCCCATCTAGATAGAACAAAATGATCAACAAACCAAATTTTCTAATCCAAAATCTCTCTCGAATGGTGGTTTTGGTTTGTTTCTAGCTCTTTTTTAAAGCAAATTATGCGAACGACCACATTTTAGTGTTTTTTGGACCGCCGACCGCATTTTAGTGTTTCATTTTTTTGCCCACATAACCGACCGCCCTACTTCAGCGCATCTAGATAGAATGAAATGATAAACATAAAAAGTGTTGAAAAAGCTGTATTCTTTCGAATGGTGGTCTCGGTTTGTGTCTAGCTTCATTTTGAAGCGAATTATCGAACAACCGCTACCGACCACAAGCGGTTTTTTGTAATTTTTTCACATAACAGACCGCCCTGATCCAGCCCATCTAGATAGAACAAAATGATCAACAAACCAAATTTTCTAATCCAAAATCTCTTTCGAATGGTGTTTTTGGTTTGTTTCTAGCTCATTTTAAAGCAAATTATGCGAACGACCACATTTTAGTGTTTTTTGGACCGCCGACCGCATTTTAGTGTTTCATTTTTTTGCCCACATAACCGACCGCCCTACTTCAGCGCATCTAGATAGAATGAAATGATTAACATAAAAAGTGTTGAAAAAGCTGTATTCTTTCGAATGGTGGTCTCGGTTTGTGTCTAGCTTCATTTTGAAGCGAATTATCGAACAACCGCTACCGACCACAAGCGGTTTTTTGTAATTTTTTCACATAACAGACCGCCCTGATCCAGCCCATCTAGATAGAACAAAATGATCAACAAACCAAATTTTCTAATCCAAAATCTCTCTCGAATGGTGGTTTTGGTTTGTTTCTAGCTCTTTTTTAAAGCAAATTATGCGAACGACCACATTTTAGTGTTTTTTGGACCGCCGACCGCATTTTAGTGTTTCATTTTTTTGCCCACATAACCGACCGCCCTACTTCAGCGCATCTAGATAGAATGAAATGATTAACATAAAAAGTGTTGAAAAAGCTGTATTCTTTCGAATGGTGGTCTCGGTTTGTGTCTAGCTTCATTTTGAAGCGAATTATCGAACAACCGCTACCGACCACAAGCGGTTTTTTGTAATTTTTTCACATAACAGACCGCCCTGATCCAGCCCATCTAGATAGAACAAAATGATCAACAAACCAAATTTTCTAATCCAAAATCTCTCTCGAATGGTGGTTTTGGTTTGTTTCTAGCTCTTTTTTAAAGCAAATTATGCGAACGACCACATTTTAGTGTTTTTTGGACCGCCGACCGCATTTTAGTGTTTCATTTTTTTGCCCACATAACCGACCGCCCTACTTCAGCGCATCTAGATAGAATGAAATGATAAACATAAAAAGTGTTGAAAAAGCTGTATTCTTTCGAATGGTGGTCTCGGTTTGTGTCTAGCTTCATTTTGAAGCGAATTATCGAACAACCGCTACCGACCACAAGCGGTTTTTTGTAATTTTTTCACATAACAGACCGCCCTGATCCACCCCATCTAGATAGAACAAAATAATCAACATACCAAATTTTCAACTCCAAATTCTCTTTCGAATGGTGTTCTTGGTTTGTTTCTAGCTCTTTTTTAAAGCAAATTATGCGAACGACCACATTTTAGTGTTTTTTGGACCGCCGACCGCATTTTAGTGTTTCATTTTTTTGCCCACATAACCGACGGCCCTACTTCAGCGCATCTAGATAGAATGAAATGATTAACATAAAAAGTGTTGAAAAAGCTGTATTCTTTCGAATGGTGGTCTCGGTTTGTGTCTAGCTTCATTTTGAAGCGAATTATCGAACAACCGCTACCGACCACAAGCGGTTTTTTGTAATTTTTTCACATAACAGACCGCCCTGATCCACCCCATCTAGATAGAACAAAATAATCAACATACCAAATTTTCTACTCCAAATTCTCTTTCGAATGGTGTTTTTGGTTTGTTTCTAGCTCTTTTTTAAAGCAAATTATGCGAACGACCACATTTTAGTGTTTTTTGGACCGCCGACCGCATTTTAGTGTTTCATTTTTTTGCCCACATAACCGACCGCCCTACTTCAGCGCATCTAGATAGAATGAAATGATTAACATAAAAAGTGTTGAAAAAGCTGTATTCTTTCGAATGGTGGTCTCGGTTTGTGTCTAGCTTCATTTTGAAGCGAATTATCGAATAACCGCAACCGACCACAAGCGGTTTTTTGTAATTTTTTCACATAACAGACCGCCCTGATCCAGCCCATCTAGATAGAACAAAATGATCAACAAACCAAATTTTCTAATCCAAAATCTCTCTCGAATGGTGGTTTTGGTTTGTTTCTAGCTCTTTTTTAAAGCAAATTATGCGAACGACCACATTTTAGTGTTTTTTGGACCGCCGACCGCATTTTAGTGTTTCATTTTTTTGCCCACATAACCGACCGCCCTACTTCAGCGCATCTAGATAGAATGAAATGATTAACATAAAAAGTGTTGAAAAAGCTGTATTCTTTCGAATGGTGGTCTCGGTTTGTGTCTAGCTTCATTTTGAAGCGAATTATCGAACAACCGCTACCGACCACAAGCGGTTTTTTGTAATTTTTTCACATAACAGACCGCCCTGATCCAGCCCATCTAGATAGAACAAAATGATCAACAAACCAAATTTTCTAATCCAAAATCTCTCTCGAATGGTGGTTTTGGTTTGTTTCTAGCTCTTTTTTAAAGCAAATTATGCGAACGACCACATTTTAGTGTTTTTTGGACCGCCGACCGCATTTTAGTGTTTCATTTTTTTGCCCACATAACCGACCGCCCTACTTCAGCGCATCTAGATAGAATGAAATGATTAACATAAAAAGTGTTGAAAAAGCTGTATTCTTTCGAATGGTGGTCTCGGTTTGTGTCTAGCTTCATTTTGAAGCGAATTATCGAACAACCGCTACCGACCACAAGCGGTTTTTTGTAATTTTTTCACATAACAGACCGCCCTGATCCAGCCCATCTAGATAGAACAAAATGATCAACAAACCAAATTTTCTAATCCAAAATCTCTCTCGAATGGTGGTTTTGGTTTGTTTCTAGCTCTTTTTTAAAGCAAATTATGCGAACGACCACATTTTAGTGTTTTTTGGACCGCCGACCGCATTTTAGTGTTTCATTTTTTTGCCCACATAACCGACCGCCCTACTTCAGCGCATCTAGATAGAATGAAATGATTAACATAAAAAGTGTTGAAAAAGCTGTATTCTTTCGAATGGTGGTCTCGGTTTGTGTCTAGCTTCATTTTGAAGCGAATTATCGAACAACCGCTACCGACCACAAGCGGTTTTTTGTAATTTTTTCACATAACAGACCGCCCTGATCCAGCCCATCTAGATAGAACAAAATGATCAACAAACCAAATTTTCTAATCCAAAATCTCTCTCGAATGGTGGTTTTGGTTTGTTTCTAGCTCTTTTTTAAAGCAAATTATGCGAACGACCACATTTTAGTGTTTTTTGGACCGCCGACCGCATTTTAGTGTTTCATTTTTTTGCCCACATAACCGACCGCCCTACTTCAGCGCATCTAGATAGAATGAAATGATTAACATAAAAAGTGTTGAAAAAGCTGTATTCTTTCGAATGGTGGTCTCGGTTTGTGTCTAGCTTCATTTTGAAGCGAATTATCGAACAACCGCTACCGACCACAAGCGGTTTTTTGTAATTTTTTCACATAACAGACCGCCCTGATCCACCCCATCTAGATAGAACAAAATAATCAACATACCAAATTTTCTACTCCAAATTCTCTTTCGAATGGTGTTTTTGGTTTGTTTCTAGCTCTTTTTTAAAGCAAATTATGCGAACGACCACATTTTAGTGTTTTTTGGACCGCCGACCGCATTTTAGTGTTTCATTTTTTTGCCCACATAACCGACCGCCCTACTTCAGCGCATCTAGATAGAATGAAATGATTAACATAAAAAGTGTTGAAAAAGCTGTATTCTTTCGAATGGTGGTCTCGGTTTGTGTCTAGCTTCATTTTGAAGCGAATTATCGAATAACCGCAACCGACCACAAGCGGTTTTTTGTAATTTTTTCACATAACAGACCGCCCTGATCCAGCCCATCTAGATAGAACAAAATGATCAACAAACCAAATTTTCTAATCCAAAATCTCTCTCGAATGGTGGTTTTGGTTTGTTTCTAGCTCTTTTTTAAAGCAAATTATGCGAACGACCACATTTTAGTGTTTTTTGGACCGCCGACCGCATTTTAGTGTTTCATTTTTTTGCCCACATAACCGACCGCCCTACTTCAGCGCATCTAGATAGAATGAAATGATTAACATAAAAAGTGTTGAAAAAGCTGTATTCTTTCGAATGGTGGTCTCGGTTTGTGTCTAGCTTCATTTTGAAGCGAATTATCGAACAACCGCTACCGACCACAAGCGGTTTTTTGTAATTTTTTCACATAACAGACCGCCCTGATCCAGCCCATCTAGATAGAACAAAATGATCAACAAACCAAATTTTCTAATCCAAAATCTCTCTCGAATGGTGGTTTTGGTTTGTTTCTAGCTCTTTTTTAAAGCAAATTATGCGAACGACCACATTTTAGTGTTTTTTGGACCGCCGACCGCATTTTAGTGTTTCATTTTTTTGCCCACATAACCGACCGCCCTACTTCAGCGCATCTAGATAGAATGAAATGATTAACATAAAAAGTGTTGAAAAAGCTGTATTCTTTCGAATGGTGGTCTCGGTTTGTGTCTAGCTTCATTTTGAAGCGAATTATCGAACAACCGCTACCGACCACAAGCGGTTTTTTGTAATTTTTTCACATAACAGACCGCCCTGATCCACCCCATCTAGATAGAACAAAATAATCAACATACCAAATTTTCTACTCCAAATTCTCTTTCGAATGGTGTTTTTGGTTTGTTTCTAGCTCTTTTTTAAAGCAAATTATGCGAACGACCACATTTTAGTGTTTTTTGGACCGCCGACCGCATTTTAGTGTTTCATTTTTTTGCCCACATAACCGACCGCCCTACTTCAGCGCATCTAGATAGAATGAAATGATTAACATAAAAAGTGTTGAAAAAGCTGTATTCTTTCGAATGGTGGTCTCGGTTTGTGTCTAGCTTCATTTTGAAGCGAATTATCGAATAACCGCAACCGACCACAAGCGGTTTTTTGTAATTTTTTCACATAACAGACCGCCCTGATCCAGCCCATCTAGATAGAACAAAATGATCAACAAACCAAATTTTCTAATCCAAAATCTCTCTCGAATGGTGGTTTTGGTTTGTTTCTAGCTCTTTTTTAAAGCAAATTATGCGAACGACCACATTTTAGTGTTTTTTGGACCGCCGACCGCATTTTAGTGTTTCATTTTTTTGCCCACATAACCGACCGCCCTACTTCAGCGCATCTAGATAGAATGAAATGATTAACATAAAAAGTGTTGAAAAAGCTGTATTCTTTCGAATGGTGGTCTCGGTTTGTGTCTAGCTTCATTTTGAAGCGAATTATCGAACAACCGCTACCGACCACAAGCGGTTTTTTGTAATTTTTTCACATAACAGACCGCCCTGATCCAGCCCATCTAGATAGAACAAAATGATCAACAAACCAAATTTTCTAATCCAAAATCTCTCTCGAATGGTGGTTTTGGTTTGTTTCTAGCTCTTTTTTAAAGCAAATTATGCGAACGACCACATTTTAGTGTTTTTTGGACCGCCGACCGCATTTTAGTGTTTCATTTTTTTGCCCACATAACCGACCGCCCTACTTCAGCGCATCTAGATAGAATGAAATGATTAACATAAAAAGTGTTGAAAAAGCTGTATTCTTTCGAATGGTGGTCTCGGTTTGTGTCTAGCTTCATTTTGAAGCGAATTATCGAACAACCGCTACCGACCACAAGCGGTTTTTTGTAATTTTTTCACATAACAGACCGCCCTGATCCAGCCCATCTAGATAGAACAAAATGATCAACAAACCAAATTTTCTAATCCAAAATCTCTCTCGAATGGTGGTTTTGGTTTGTTTCTAGCTCTTTTTTAAAGCAAATTATGCGAACGACCACATTTTAGTGTTTTTTGGACCGCCGACCGCATTTTAGTGTTTCATTTTTTTGCCCACATAACCGACCGCCCTACTTCAGCGCATCTAGATAGAATGAAATGATTAACATAAAAAGTGTTGAAAAAGCTGTATTCTTTCGAATGGTGGTCTCGGTTTGTGTCTAGCTTCATTTTGAAGCGAATTATCGAACAACCGCTACCGACCACAAGCGGTTTTTTGTAATTTTTTCACATAACAGACCGCCCTGATCCAGCCCATCTAGATAGAACAAAATGATCAACAAACCAAATTTTCTAATCCAAAATCTCTCTCGAATGGTGGTTTTGGTTTGTTTCTAGCTCTTTTTTAAAGCAAATTATGCGAACGACCACATTTTAGTGTTTTTTGGACCGCCGACCGCATTTTAGTGTTTCATTTTTTTGCCCACATAACCGACCGCCCTACTTCAGCGCATCTAGATAGAATGAAATGATTAACATAAAAAGTGTTGAAAAAGCTGTATTCTTTCGAATGGTGGTCTCGGTTTGTGTCTAGCTTCATTTTGAAGCGAATTATCGAACAACCGCTACCGACCACAAGCGGTTTTTTGTAATTTTTTCACATAACAGACCGCCCTGATCCAGCCCATCTAGATAGAACAAAATGATCAACAAACCAAATTTTCTAATCCAAAATCTCTCTCGAATGGTGGTTTTGGTTTGTTTCTAGCTCTTTTTTAAAGCAAATTATGCGAACGACCACATTTTAGTGTTTTTTGGACCGCCGACCGCATTTTAGTGTTTCATTTTTTTGCCCACATAACCGACCGCCCTACTTCAGCGCATCTAGATAGAATGAAATGATTAACATAAAAAGTGTTGAAAAAGCTGTATTCTTTCGAATGGTGGTCTCGGTTTGTGTCTAGCTTCATTTTGAAGCGAATTATCGAACAACCGCTACCGACCACAAGCGGTTTTTTGTAATTTTTTCACATAACAGACCGCCCTGATCCAGCCCATCTAGATAGAACAAAATGATCAACAAACCAAATTTTCTAATCCAAAATCTCTCTCGAATGGTGGTTTTGGTTTGTTTCTAGCTCTTTTTTAAAGCAAATTATGCGAACGACCACATTTTAGTGTTTTTTGGACCGCCGACCGCATTTTAGTGTTTCATTTTTTTGCCCACATAACCGACCGCCCTACTTCAGCGCATCTAGATAGAATGAAATGATTAACATAAAAAGTGTTGAAAAAGCTGTATTCTTTCGAATGGTGGTCTCGGTTTGTGTCTAGCTTCATTTTGAAGCGAATTATCGAACAACCGCTACCGACCACAAGCGGTTTTTTGTAATTTTTTCACATAACAGACCGCCCTGATCCAGCCCATCTAGATAGAACAAAATGATCAACAAACCAAATTTTCTAATCCAAAATCTCTCTCGAATGGTGGTTTTGGTTTGTTTCTAGCTCTTTTTTAAAGCAAATTATGCGAACGACCACATTTTAGTGTTTTTTGGACCGCCGACCGCATTTTAGTGTTTCATTTTTTTGCCCACATAACCGACCGCCCTACTTCAGCGCATCTAGATAGAATGAAATGATTAACATAAAAAGTGTTGAAAAAGCTGTATTCTTTCGAATGGTGGTCTCGGTTTGTGTCTAGCTTCATTTTGAAGCGAATTATCGAACAACCGCTACCGACCACAAGCGGTTTTTTGTAATTTTTTCACATAACAGACCGCCCTGATCCAGCCCATCTAGATAGAACAAAATGATCAACAAACCAAATTTTCTAATCCAAAATCTCTCTCGAATGGTGGTTTTGGTTTGTTTCTAGCTCTTTTTTAAAGCAAATTATGCGAACGACCACATTTTAGTGTTTTTTGGACCGCCGACCGCATTTTAGTGTTTCATTTTTTTGCCCACATAACCGACCGCCCTACTTCAGCGCATCTAGATAGAATGAAATGATTAACATAAAAAGTGTTGAAAAAGCTGTATTCTTTCGAATGGTGGTCTCGGTTTGTGTCTAGCTTCATTTTGAAGCGAATTATCGAACAACCGCTACCGACCACAAGCGGTTTTTTGTAATTTTTTCACATAACAGACCGCCCTGATCCAGCCCATCTAGATAGAACAAAATGATCAACAAACCAAATTTTCTAATCCAAAATCTCTCTCGAATGGTGGTTTTGGTTTGTTTCTAGCTCTTTTTTAAAGCAAATTATGCGAACGACCACATTTTAGTGTTTTTTGGACCGCCGACCGCATTTTAGTGTTTCATTTTTTTGCCCACATAACCGACCGCCCTACTTCAGCGCATCTAGATAGAATGAAATGATTAACATAAAAAGTGTTGAAAAAGCTGTATTCTTTCGAATGGTGGTCTCGGTTTGTGTCTAGCTTCATTTTGAAGCGAATTATCGAACAACCGCTACCGACCACAAGCGGTTTTTTGTAATTTTTTCACATAACAGACCGCCCTGATCCAGCCCATCTAGATAGAACAAAATGATCAACAAACCAAATTTTCTAATCCAAAATCTCTTTCGAATGGTGTTTTTGGTTTGTTTCTAGCTCATTTTAAAGCAAATTATGCGAACGACCACATTTTAGTGTTTTTTGGACCGCCGACCGCATTTTAGTGTTTCATTTTTTTGCCCACATAACCGACCGCCCTACTTCAGCGCATCTAGATAGAATGAAATGATTAACATAAAAAGTGTTGAAAAAGCTGTATTCTTTCGAATGGTGGTCTCGGTTTGTGTCTAGCTTCATTTTGAAGCGAATTATCGAACAACCGCTACCGACCACAAGCGGTTTTTTGTAATTTTTTCACATAACAGACCGCCCTGATCCAGCCCATCTAGATAGAACAAAATGATCAACAAACCAAATTTTCTAATCCAAAATCTCTCTCGAATGGTGGTTTTGGTTTGTTTCTAGCTCTTTTTTAAAGCAAATTATGCGAACGACCACATTTTAGTGTTTTTTGGACCGCCGACCGCATTTTAGTGTTTCATTTTTTTGCCCACATAACCGACCGCCCTACTTCAGCGCATCTAGATAGAATGAAATGATAAACATAAAAAGTGTTGAAAAAGCTGTATTCTTTCGAATGGTGGTCTCGGTTTGTGTCTAGCTTCATTTTGAAGCGAATTATCGAACAACCGCTACCGACCACAAGCGGTTTTTTGTAATTTTTTCACATAACAGACCGCCCTGATCCAGCCCATCTAGATAGAACAAAATGATCAACAAACCAAATTTTCTAATCCAAAATCTCTTTCGAATGGTGTTTTTGGTTTGTTTCTAGCTCATTTTAAAGCAAATTATGCGAACGACCACATTTTAGTGTTTTTTGGACCGCCGACCGCATTTTAGTGTTTCATTTTTTTGCCCACATAACCGACCGCCCTACTTCAGCGCATCTAGATAGAATGAAATGATTAACATAAAAAGTGTTGAAAAAGCTGTATTCTTTCGAATGGTGGTCTCGGTTTGTGTCTAGCTTCATTTTGAAGCGAATTATCGAACAACCGCTACCGACCACAAGCGGTTTTTTGTAATTTTTTCACATAACAGACCGCCCTGATCCAGCCCATCTAGATAGAACAAAATGATCAACAAACCAAATTTTCTAATCCAAAATCTCTCTCGAATGGTGGTTTTGGTTTGTTTCTAGCTCTTTTTTAAAGCAAATTATGCGAACGACCACATTTTAGTGTTTTTTGGACCGCCGACCGCATTTTAGTGTTTCATTTTTTTGCCCACATAACCGACCGCCCTACTTCAGCGCATCTAGATAGAATGAAATGATTAACATAAAAAGTGTTGAAAAAGCTGTATTCTTTCGAATGGTGGTCTCGGTTTGTGTCTAGCTTCATTTTGAAGCGAATTATCGAACAACCGCTACCGACCACAAGCGGTTTTTTGTAATTTTTTCACATAACAGACCGCCCTGATCCAGCCCATCTAGATAGAACAAAATGATCAACAAACCAAATTTTCTAATCCAAAATCTCTCTCGAATGGTGGTTTTGGTTTGTTTCTAGCTCTTTTTTAAAGCAAATTATGCGAACGACCACATTTTAGTGTTTTTTGGACCGCCGACCGCATTTTAGTGTTTCATTTTTTTGCCCACATAACCGACCGCCCTACTTCAGCGCATCTAGATAGAATGAAATGATAAACATAAAAAGTGTTGAAAAAGCTGTATTCTTTCGAATGGTGGTCTCGGTTTGTGTCTAGCTTCATTTTGAAGCGAATTATCGAACAACCGCTACCGACCACAAGCGGTTTTTTGTAATTTTTTCACATAACAGACCGCCCTGATCCAGCCCATCTAGATAGAACAAAATGATCAACAAACCAAATTTTCTAATCCAAAATCTCTTTCGAATGGTGTTTTTGGTTTGTTTCTAGCTCATTTTAAAGCAAATTATGCGAACGACCACATTTTAGTGTTTTTTGGACCGCCGACCGCATTTTAGTGTTTCATTTTTTTGCCCACATAACCGACCGCCCTACTTCAGCGCATCTAGATAGAATGAAATGATTAACATAAAAAGTGTTGAAAAAGCTGTATTCTTTCGAATGGTGGTCTCGGTTTGTGTCTAGCTTCATTTTGAAGCGAATTATCGAACAACCGCTACCGACCACAAGCGGTTTTTTGTAATTTTTTCACATAACAGACCGCCCTGATCCAGCCCATCTAGATAGAACAAAATGATCAACAAACCAAATTTTCTAATCCAAAATCTCTCTCGAATGGTGGTTTTGGTTTGTTTCTAGCTCTTTTTTAAAGCAAATTATGCGAACGACCACATTTTAGTGTTTTTTGGACCGCCGACCGCATTTTAGTGTTTCATTTTTTTGCCCACATAACCGACCGCCCTACTTCAGCGCATCTAGATAGAATGAAATGATTAACATAAAAAGTGTTGAAAAAGCTGTATTCTTTCGAATGGTGGTCTCGGTTTGTGTCTAGCTTCATTTTGAAGCGAATTATCGAACAACCGCTACCGACCACAAGCGGTTTTTTGTAATTTTTTCACATAACAGACCGCCCTGATCCAGCCCATCTAGATAGAACAAAATGATCAACAAACCAAATTTTCTAATCCAAAATCTCTTTCGAATGGTGTTTTTGGTTTGTTTCTAGCTCATTTTAAAGCAAATTATGCGAACGACCACATTTTAGTGTTTTTTGGACCGCCGACCGCATTTTAGTGTTTCATTTTTTTGCCCACATAACCGACCGCCCTACTTCAGCGCATCTAGATAGAATGAAATGATTAACATAAAAAGTGTTGAAAAGGCTGTATTCTTTCGAATGGTGGTCTCGGTTTGTGTCTAGCTTCATTTTGAAGCGAATTATCGAACAACCGCTACCGACCACAAGCGGTTTTTTGTAATTTTTTCACATAACAGACCGCCCTGATCCAGCCCATCTAGATAGAACAAAATGATCAACAAACCAAATTTTCTAATCCAAAATCTCTCTCGAATGGTGGTTTTGGTTTGTTTCTAGCTCTTTTTTAAAGCAAATTATGCGAACGACCACATTTTAGTGTTTTTTGGACCGCCGACCGCATTTTAGTGTTTCATTTTTTTGCCCACATAACCGACCGCCCTACTTCAGCGCATCTAGATAGAATGAAATGATAAACATAAAAAGTGTTGAAAAAGCTGTATTCTTTCGAATGGTGGTCTCGGTTTGTGTCTAGCTTCATTTTGAAGCGAATTATCGAACAACCGCTACCGACCACAAGCGGTTTTTTGTAATTTTTTCACATAACAGACCGCCCTGATCCAGCCCATCTAGATAGAACAAAATGATCAACAAACCAAATTTTCTAATCCAAAATCTCTTTCGAATGGTGTTTTTGGTTTGTTTCTAGCTCATTTTAAAGCAAATTATGCGAACGACCACATTTTAGTGTTTTTTGGACCGCCGACCTCATTTTAGTGTTTCATTTTTTTGCCCACATAACCGACCGCCCTACTTCAGCGCATCTAGATAGAATGAAATGATTAACATAAAAAGTGTTGAAAAAGCTGTATTCTTTCGAATGGTGGTCTCGGTTTGTGTCTAGCTTCATTTTGAAGCGAATTATCGAACAACCGCTACCGACCACAAGCGGTTTTTTGTAATTTTTTCACATAACAGACCGCCCTGATCCAGCCCATCTAGATAGAACAAAATGATCAACAAACCAAATTTTCTAATCCAAAATCTCTCTCGAATGGTGGTTTTGGTTTGTTTCTAGCTCTTTTTTAAAGCAAATTATGCGAACGACCACATTTTAGTGTTTTTTGGACCGCCGACCGCATTTTAGTGTTTCATTTTTTTGCCCACATAACCGACCGCCCTACTTCAGCGCATCTAGATAGAATGAAATGATAAACATAAAAAGTGTTGAAAAAGCTGTATTCTTTCGAATGGTGGTCTCGGTTTGTGTCTAGCTTCATTTTGAAGCGAATTATCGAACAACCGCTACCGACCACAAGCGGTTTTTTGTAATTTTTTCACATAACAGACCGCCCTGATCCAGCCCATCTAGATAGAACAAAATGATCAACAAACCAAATTTTCTAATCCAAAATCTCTTTCGAATGGTGTTTTTGGTTTGTTTCTAGCTCATTTTAAAGCAAATTATGCGAACGACCACATTTTAGTGTTTTTTGGACCGCCGACCGCATTTTAGTGTTTCATTTTTTTGCCCACATAACCGACCGCCCTACTTCAGCGCATCTAGATAGAATGAAATGATTAACATAAAAAGTGTTGAAAAAGCTGTATTCTTTCGAATGGTGGTCTCGGTTTGTGTCTAGCTTCATTTTGAAGCGAATTATCGAACAACCGCTACCGACCACAAGCGGTTTTTTGTAATTTTTTCACATAACAGACCGCCCTGATCCAGCCCATCTAGATAGAACAAAATGATCAACAAACCAAATTTTCTAATCCAAAATCTCTCTCGAATGGTGGTTTTGGTTTGTTTCTAGCTCTTTTTTAAAGCAAATTATGCGAACGACCACATTTTAGTGTTTTTTGGACCGCCGACCGCATTTTAGTGTTTCATTTTTTTGCCCACATAACCGACCGCCCTACTTCAGCGCATCTAGATAGAATGAAATGATTAACATAAAAAGTGTTGAAAAAGCTGTATTCTTTCGAATGGTGGTCTCGGTTTGTGTCTAGCTTCATTTTGAAGCGAATTATCGAACAACCGCTACCGACCACAAGCGGTTTTTTGTAATTTTTTCACATAACAGACCGCCCTGATCCAGCCCATCTAGATAGAACAAAATGATCAACAAACCAAATTTTCTAATCCAAAATCTCTCTCGAATGGTGGTTTTGGTTTGTTTCTAGCTCTTTTTTAAAGCAAATTATGCGAACGACCACATTTTAGTGTTTTTTGGACCGCCGACCGCATTTTAGTGTTTCATTTTTTTGCCCACATAACCGACCGCCCTACTTCAGCGCATCTAGATAGAATGAAATGATTAACATAAAAAGTGTTGAAAAAGCTGTATTCTTTCGAATGGTGGTCTCGGTTTGTGTCTAGCTTCATTTTGAAGCGAATTATCGAACAACCGCTACCGACCACAAGCGGTTTTTTGTAATTTTTTCACATAACAGACCGCCCTGATCCAGCCCATCTAGATAGAACAAAATGATCAACAAACCAAATTTTCTAATCCAAAATCTCTCTCGAATGGTGGTTTTGGTTTGTTTCTAGCTCTTTTTTAAAGCAAATTATGCGAACGACCACATTTTAGTGTTTTTTGGACCGCCGACCGCATTTTAGTGTTTCATTTTTTTGCCCACATAACCGACCGCCCTACTTCAGCGCATCTAGATAGAATGAAATGATTAACATAAAAAGTGTTGAAAAAGCTGTATTCTTTCGAATGGTGGTCTCGGTTTGTGTCTAGCTTCATTTTGAAGCGAATTATCGAACAACCGCTACCGACCACAAGCGGTTTTTTGTAATTTTTTCACATAACAGACCGCCCTGATCCAGCCCATCTAGATAGAACAAAATGATCAACAAACCAAATTTTCTAATCCAAAATCTCTCTCGAATGGTGGTTTTGGTTTGTTTCTAGCTCTTTTTTAAAGCAAATTATGCGAACGACCACATTTTAGTGTTTTTTGGACCGCCGACCGCATTTTAGTGTTTCATTTTTTTGCCCACATAACCGACCGCCCTACTTCAGCGCATCTAGATAGAATGAAATGATTAACATAAAAAGTGTTGAAAAAGCTGTATTCTTTCGAATGGTGGTCTCGGTTTGTGTCTAGCTTCATTTTGAAGCGAATTATCGAACAACCGCTACCGACCACAAGCGGTTTTTTGTAATTTTTTCACATAACAGACCGCCCTGATCCAGCCCATCTAGATAGAACAAAATGATCAACAAACCAAATTTTCTAATCCAAAATCTCTCTCGAATGGTGGTTTTGGTTTGTTTCTAGCTCTTTTTTAAAGCAAATTATGCGAACGACCACATTTTAGTGTTTTTTGGACCGCCGACCGCATTTTAGTGTTTCATTTTTTTGCCCACATAACCGACCGCCCTACTTCAGCGCATCTAGATAGAATGAAATGATTAACATAAAAAGTGTTGAAAAAGCTGTATTCTTTCGAATGGTGGTCTCGGTTTGTGTCTAGCTTCATTTTGAAGCGAATTATCGAACAACCGCTACCGACCACAAGCGGTTTTTTGTAATTTTTTCACATAACAGACCGCCCTGATCCAGCCCATCTAGATAGAACAAAATGATCAACAAACCAAATTTTCTAATCCAAAATCTCTCTCGAATGGTGGTTTTGGTTTGTTTCTAGCTCTTTTTTAAAGCAAATTATGCGAACGACCACATTTTAGTGTTTTTTGGACCGCCGACCGCATTTTAGTGTTTCATTTTTTTGCCCACATAACCGACCGCCCTACTTCAGCGCATCTAGATAGAATGAAATGATTAACATAAAAAGTGTTGAAAAAGCTGTATTCTTTCGAATGGTGGTCTCGGTTTGTGTCTAGCTTCATTTTGAAGCGAATTATCGAACAACCGCTACCGACCACAAGCGGTTTTTTGTAATTTTTTCACATAACAGACCGCCCTGATCCAGCCCATCTAGATAGAACAAAATGATCAACAAACCAAATTTTCTAATCCAAAATCTCTTTCGAATGGTGTTTTTGGTTTGTTTCTAGCTCATTTTAAAGCAAATTATGCGAACGACCACATTTTAGTGTTTTTTGGACCGCCGACCGCATTTTAGTGTTTCATTTTTTTGCCCACATAACCGACCGCCCTACTTCAGCGCATCTAGATAGAATGAAATGATTAACATAAAAAGTGTTGAAAAAGCTGTATTCTTTCGAATGGTGGTCTCGGTTTGTGTCTAGCTTCATTTTGAAGCGAATTATCGAACAACCGCTACCGACCACAAGCGGTTTTTTGTAATTTTTTCACATAACAGACCGCCCTGATCCAGCCCATCTAGATAGAACAAAATGATCAACAAACCAAATTTTCTAATCCAAAATCTCTCTCGAATGGTGGTTTTGGTTTGTTTCTAGCTCTTTTTTAAAGCAAATTATGCGAACGACCACATTTTAGTGTTTTTTGGACCGCCGACCGCATTTTAGTGTTTCATTTTTTTGCCCACATAACCGACCGCCCTACTTCAGCGCATCTAGATAGAATGAAATGATTAACATAAAAAGTGTTGAAAAAGCTGTATTCTTTCGAATGGTGGTCTCGGTTTGTGTCTAGCTTCATTTTGAAGCGAATTATCGAACAACCGCTACCGACCACAAGCGGTTTTTTGTAATTTTTTCACATAACAGACCGCCCTGATCCAGCCCATCTAGATAGAACAAAATGATCAACAAACCAAATTTTCTAATCCAAAATCTCTCTCGAATGGTGGTTTTGGTTTGTTTCTAGCTCTTTTTTAAAGCAAATTATGCGAACGACCACATTTTAGTGTTTTTTGGACCGCCGACCGCATTTTAGTGTTTCATTTTTTTGCCCACATAACCGACCGCCCTACTTCAGCGCATCTAGATAGAATGAAATGATTAACATAAAAAGTGTTGAAAAAGCTGTATTCTTTCGAATGGTGGTCTCGGTTTGTGTCTAGCTTCATTTTGAAGCGAATTATCGAACAACCGCTACCGACCACAAGCGGTTTTTTGTAATTTTTTCACATAACAGACCGCCCTGATCCAGCCCATCTAGATAGAACAAAATGATCAACAAACCAAATTTTCTAATCCAAAATCTCTCTCGAATGGTGGTTTTGGTTTGTTTCTAGCTCTTTTTTAAAGCAAATTATGCGAACGACCACATTTTAGTGTTTTTTGGACCGCCGACCGCATTTTAGTGTTTCATTTTTTTGCCCACATAACCGACCGCCCTACTTCAGCGCATCTAGATAGAATGAAATGATTAACATAAAAAGTGTTGAAAAAGCTGTATTCTTTCGAATGGTGGTCTCGGTTTGTGTCTAGCTTCATTTTGAAGCGAATTATCGAACAACCGCTACCGACCACAAGCGGTTTTTTGTAATTTTTTCACATAACAGACCGCCCTGATCCAGCCCATCTAGATAGAACAAAATGATCAACAAACCAAATTTTCTAATCCAAAATCTCTCTCGAATGGTGGTTTTGGTTTGTTTCTAGCTCTTTTTTAAAGCAAATTATGCGAACGACCACATTTTAGTGTTTTTTGGACCGCCGACCGCATTTTAGTGTTTCATTTTTTTGCCCACATAACCGACCGCCCTACTTCAGCGCATCTAGATAGAATGAAATGATTAACATAAAAAGTGTTGAAAAAGCTGTATTCTTTCGAATGGTGGTCTCGGTTTGTGTCTAGCTTCATTTTGAAGCGAATTATCGAACAACCGCTACCGACCACAAGCGGTTTTTTGTAATTTTTTCACATAACAGACCGCCCTGATCCAGCCCATCTAGATAGAACAAAATGATCAACAAACCAAATTTTCTAATCCAAAATCTCTTTCGAATGGTGTTTTTGGTTTGTTTCTAGCTCATTTTAAAGCAAATTATGCGAACGACCACATTTTAGTGTTTTTTGGACCGCCGACCGCATTTTAGTGTTTCATTTTTTTGCCCACATAACCGACCGCCCTACTTCAGCGCATCTAGATAGAATGAAATGATTAACATAAAAAGTGTTGAAAAAGCTGTATTCTTTCGAATGGTGGTCTCGGTTTGTGTCTAGCTTCATTTTGAAGCGAATTATCGAACAACCGCTACCGACCACAAGCGGTTTTTTGTAATTTTTTCACATAACAGACCGCCCTGATCCAGCCCATCTAGATAGAACAAAATGATCAACAAACCAAATTTTCTAATCCAAAATCTCTCTCGAATGGTGGTTTTGGTTTGTTTCTAGCTCTTTTTTAAAGCAAATTATGCGAACGACCACATTTTAGTGTTTTTTGGACCGCCGACCGCATTTTAGTGTTTCATTTTTTTGCCCACATAACCGACCGCCCTACTTCAGCGCATCTAGATAGAATGAAATGATAAACATAAAAAGTGTTGAAAAAGCTGTATTCTTTCGAATGGTGGTCTCGGTTTGTGTCTAGCTTCATTTTGAAGCGAATTATCGAACAACCGCTACCGACCACAAGCGGTTTTTTGTAATTTTTTCACATAACAGACCGCCCTGATCCAGCCCATCTAGATAGAACAAAATGATCAACAAACCAAATTTTCTAATCCAAAATCTCTTTCGAATGGTGTTTTTGGTTTGTTTCTAGCTCATTTTAAAGCAAATTATGCGAACGACCACATTTTAGTGTTTTTTGGACCGCCGACCGCATTTTAGTGTTTCATTTTTTTGCCCACATAACCGACCGCCCTACTTCAGCGCATCTAGATAGAATGAAATGATTAACATAAAAAGTGTTGAAAAAGCTGTATTCTTTCGAATGGTGGTCTCGGTTTGTGTCTAGCTTCATTTTGAAGCGAATTATCGAACAACCGCTACCGACCACAAGCGGTTTTTTGTAATTTTTTCACATAACAGACCGCCCTGATCCAGCCCATCTAGATAGAACAAAATGATCAACAAACCAAATTTTCTAATCCAAAATCTCTCTCGAATGGTGGTTTTGGTTTGTTTCTAGCTCTTTTTTAAAGCAAATTATGCGAACGACCACATTTTAGTGTTTTTTGGACCGCCGACCGCATTTTAGTGTTTCATTTTTTTGCCCACATAACCGACCGCCCTACTTCAGCGCATCTAGATAGAATGAAATGATTAACATAAAAAGTGTTGAAAAAGCTGTATTCTTTCGAATGGTGGTCTCGGTTTGTGTCTAGCTTCATTTTGAAGCGAATTATCGAACAACCGCTACCGACCACAAGCGGTTTTTTGTAATTTTTTCACATAACAGACCGCCCTGATCCAGCCCATCTAGATAGAACAAAATGATCAACAAACCAAATTTTCTAATCCAAAATCTCTCTCGAATGGTGGTTTTGGTTTGTTTCTAGCTCTTTTTTAAAGCAAATTATGCGAACGACCACATTTTAGTGTTTTTTGGACCGCCGACCGCATTTTAGTGTTTCATTTTTTTGCCCACATAACCGACCGCCCTACTTCAGCGCATCTAGATAGAATGAAATGATAAACATAAAAAGTGTTGAAAAAGCTGTATTCTTTCGAATGGTGGTCTCGGTTTGTGTCTAGCTTCATTTTGAAGCGAATTATCGAACAACCGCTACCGACCACAAGCGGTTTTTTGTAATTTTTTCACATAACAGACCGCCCTGATCCAGCCCATCTAGATAGAACAAAATGATCAACAAACCAAATTTTCTAATCCAAAATCTCTTTCGAATGGTGTTTTTGGTTTGTTTCTAGCTCATTTTAAAGCAAATTATGCGAACGACCACATTTTAGTGTTTTTTGGACCGCCGACCGCATTTTAGTGTTTCATTTTTTTGCCCACATAACCGACCGCCCTACTTCAGCGCATCTAGATAGAATGAAATGATTAACATAAAAAGTGTTGAAAAAGCTGTATTCTTTCGAATGGTGGTCTCGGTTTGTGTCTAGCTTCATTTTGAAGCGAATTATCGAACAACCGCTACCGACCACAAGCGGTTTTTTGTAATTTTTTCACATAACAGACCGCCCTGATCCAGCCCATCTAGATAGAACAAAATGATCAACAAACCAAATTTTCTAATCCAAAATCTCTCTCGAATGGTGGTTTTGGTTTGTTTCTAGCTCTTTTTTAAAGCAAATTATGCGAACGACCACATTTTAGTGTTTTTTGGACCGCCGACCGCATTTTAGTGTTTCATTTTTTTGCCCACATAACCGACCGCCCTACTTCAGCGCATCTAGATAGAATGAAATGATTAACATAAAAAGTGTTGAAAAAGCTATATTCTTTCGAATGGTGGTCTCGGTTTGTGTCTAGCTTCATTTTGAAGCGAATTATCGAACAACCGCTACCGACCACAAGCGGTTTTTTGTAATTTTTTCACATAACAGACCGCCCTGATCCAGCCCATCTAGATAGAACAAAATGATCAACAAACCAAATTTTCTAATCCAAAATCTCTTTCGAATGGTGTTTTTGGTTTGTTTCTAGCTCATTTTAAAGCAAATTATGCGAACGACCACATTTTAGTGTTTTTTGGACCGCCGACCGCATTTTAGTGTTTCATTTTTTTGCCCACATAACCGACCGCCCTACTTCAGCGCATCTAGATAGAATGAAATGATTAACATAAAAAGTGTTGAAAAAGCTGTATTCTTTCGAATGGTGGTCTCGGTTTGTGTCTAGCTTCATTTTGAAGCGAATTATCGAACAACCGCTACCGACCACAAGCGGTTTTTTGTAATTTTTTCACATAACAGACCGCCCTGATCCAGCCCATCTAGATAGAACAAAATGATCAACAAACCAAATTTTCTAATCCAAAATCTCTCTCGAATGGTGGTTTTGGTTTGTTTCTAGCTCTTTTTTAAAGCAAATTATGCGAACGACCACATTTTAGTGTTTTTTGGACCGCCGACCGCATTTTAGTGTTTCATTTTTTTGCCCACATAACCGACCGCCCTACTTCAGCGCATCTAGATAGAATGAAATGATAAACATAAAAAGTGTTGAAAAAGCTGTATTCTTTCGAATGGTGGTCTCGGTTTGTGTCTAGCTTCATTTTGAAGCGAATTATCGAACAACCGCTACCGACCACAAGCGGTTTTTTGTAATTTTTTCACATAACAGACCGCCCTGATCCAGCCCATCTAGATAGAACAAAATGATCAACAAACCAAATTTTCTAATCCAAAATCTCTTTCGAATGGTGTTTTTGGTTTGTTTCTAGCTCATTTTAAAGCAAATTATGCGAACGACCACATTTTAGTGTTTTTTGGACCGCCGACCGCATTTTAGTGTTTCATTTTTTTGCCCACATAACCGACCGCCCTACTTCAGCGCATCTAGATAGAATGAAATGATTAACATAAAAAGTGTTGAAAAAGCTGTATTCTTTCGAATGGTGGTCTCGGTTTGTGTCTAGCTTCATTTTGAAGCGAATTATCGAACAACCGCTACCGACCACAAGCGGTTTTTTGTAATTTTTTCACATAACAGACCGCCCTGATCCAGCCCATCTAGATAGAACAAAATGATCAACAAACCAAATTTTCTAATCCAAAATCTCTCTCGAATGGTGGTTTTGGTTTGTTTCTAGCTCTTTTTTAAAGCAAATTATGCGAACGACCACATTTTAGTGTTTTTTGGACCGCCGACCGCATTTTAGTGTTTCATTTTTTTGCCCACATAACCGA